>CM074720.1:263678103-264990603 GCA_037306005.1 Rhinophrynus dorsalis | reverse complement strand
TACAAAGTAATCCATCCAAGACAATCCCCAGAAAAGAAAAAGGTGAGAAAAATGGTACATTTCAGGGTTCTTTGGGAATTCCTGTGAAAAGTGAAGTTTTTCTACTTTTTTCTAAAATGACCCCAGCTATGCCTCCCATACTGATAGCCATAGAATCACATGTATTGACCTCCCCCCCCCAACCTTGTTCCACTGCACTGGTAGTCACAGAACCACTGATACTAACCCTCACAGCCTTGTCCTACTGCAGCCACAGAACAACACATATTGACCTCCTAGCATTGCCCCACTGTAGCCATAAAACCATACATACTGACCATTAAGCCTTGTCACACTAGTAGACAGGATGGGCAATGTGAGGCTCTCCACCTTCTGCCAGATTACAATTGTTATTGGCCCCCACCAGCTCTAAGGTTTGCTCTAGAATTGTTTAATTTTGTTTTTATAAATACGGTCCTGTTTCTATTTCTTGTTTTTCTATTTTGTAACAAGTATACTGTATGAAAATGGAAATACATTTAACTGGCATGTGTGTAAATCATATAAAGTATGTGGCTTTGTACTGGGCAAGTTATTCTGCAATATGTCAATAAACAGTGGAGGTTTCCTTTTAACCTTTTGAGTGTCGGAGGTATCCAGTGCATTGCAATGGGTTAATTAAAGAATACTTATCTTTAATATTTATGGAAAGAATTACTTAAAAAGTCAAAGATCATAACCACTAAACATTATATTAAAATGATCTTGTAACAATTCTGAGTGAGTGGCATAATGCTGGGCATTACTGGTCAACTGAGAAGCAAGATAACAGAGTTGTACACTTGGCTAAGAGATTTATACATTCATCCATTATGTACAGAAATTACAAGCATGCTTTAATATTCTACAAATGTATACAATATTATACTATAACGTATTATTTATGTGCTAAAGTAAAGATAAAATGGAACTAGGAAAGCCTTTTAAAGAGATAGCAGTGTTTCACAATAAAAGCATCTCCAATTAATCTTCATAATATTTGGGCCATGGAGAGTGTTATTTCAATACTGTCAGAGTTGTAGTTCAAGAGCAATTGAATGATAAAATATCCCCCTCCAGCCCCTTTTACTAATGTAACACTGCTCACCTCAGAGCAGCAAGGTAGTGTCCAGGTGGATCACAGAGAGGGACAATCTTCAATTAACATAAGGGAAAAACCTGAAAACCCTGTCAAGGGGGCAGGGTTTTCATTGTTCTCACAGTAAGAAGATTGTTCATTGCTGTGAGATGTCTGGTCCCAGGACCAGATTCCACATCTGAAGGGAGGTGGCTAACACTAGGTAAAGGGGACAGGATGGGGAAACTTTATTATTCAATTTTGACAGTATTGAAATAACACTCTCTATGGCTCAAATACTATGAAGATTAATTGGAGCCAAATTTTTGTGAAACATTGCTATCCCTTTAAATCATCTTTAATAAAGTAGCCCTGTATCCTTGTCTGTCCATGTATTCTTTAATCTTTTCTGTCCATCCCACCTAAGAATTATTGCAAAACTGTAATCGTATTAATTTGTGATCAACATATATTAAATGCACCAATTAATCTGATTCTGAATTTCTAGAACAGTCTTTAATAGAAGTGAGCTCATTAAAAAGTTAGCTTGTAACTTTTACATTTTTGTAGCTACCAGACTTGTGCATGAATACAGGTCCTGGAACTGAATTCTATGTCTATGCTTGCCTAAAACCAATCTACAAAGCTTCTTATACAAAAAATAGTATGCTATGCACAACTTGTGTCAAGAAGGGTACAGAGAAGAAGTGTATGAGTATCTCAGGTAATTTCTTTACTGTTTGCCTTATGGCATAACTTTACTTTCCAATGCAGGCTATAGAGGAGGAATTTGCTTTCATTAGCATCTTAATAATGACAGAGTATGTGTGCAGTAGGCCCTAAAGCATTCATGCACTTAAGTGCATGTTCCAAAGTTCAGGATATGAGTAGGAAGCCAACATCCCAGCACAGAAAAATTAGCTGTTTTTGTGATTTGTACATTACCCTGTAAAATCACTTAATTTTTATATGAGTATTCCTTAATTATCATGGAATAAATAATGTTTTTAAATAATATGGGAGACAGACAAATACACTGAAAAGTCTTCATTTTCAAAATTTGCAATAAAACAGTGATTTACAACAAGTTCCCCAATACTGATCCTGACGAATCATAAGAATCTAACATATTTGTCAGAGGCCAAGAGAATGTCTCCTAGACAAGCCAGGTGTGCATTACTCCTGTCCAGATTTAATTTAATTTTCTTGTACCTTCCTGGCTCCAAGAATGTCCAAGCAGATGCCCTGTCCAGGCAGTCTGGGTCTGACCCGGAGGCTGAGTCTACAGCCTATCATTCCTACTGATCGTATCCTAGCTACTGTCTGCACCAGCATCACTTCTCCTCTAGGCGAGGAGATTTTGTCATCCCAGTCCACTTCGCCAGCTGACAAGGCTAGTGGTAAATGTTTTGTTCCCGTGGGCCTTCGTACCATATTGATGGAGACTTATCACTCATCCAAGGCTGCTGGTCACATTGGCCGTGACCAATTGATTTGGTCAGTCTCCCAGTTGTTTTGGTGGCCCAGTCTTAGGGAGGATTGCTCAGCCTTCGTGGCAGCATGCCTCATTTGTGCTCATGCTAAGACCCCGAGACATCTTCCTGTGGGTCTACTCCAAGCTGTCCCCAATGACGAACATCCCTGGTCTCACGTTTCCTTGGACTTTATGGTGGAACTACCAGTATCTAAGGGTTACATGGTTATCCTTATGATAGTGGACCGATTTTTGAAAATGGCTCACATTGTTCCATTCCAAGGACTCTCTTCCTCAACGGAATTGGCCGAAGTATTTGCTAGAGAGGTGTTTAGTCTCCACAGAGTACCCAAGGTGCTGGTTTTGGATCAAGGGAGTCAATTTGTGTCTAGGTTCTGGAGGTCATTCTGTAACCAGATGGGTATCCAACTCTTGTTCTCCTCTGCATACCATCCACAGTCCAACGGTGCTGCCGAGAGATCCAACCAAGGCATCTTCCTGACTCCTTTCATGCACAAGAAATTCTGGCTCTGGATGAGCACCTTAGGCAGCTCCGCTCCACTTGGGTACTAGTCCAGAGATCCCTTCAAAAGTCCACACAATGCTATCAAAGACATGCAGACCAGAGGAGACTGCCTGCTCCTGTGTTTCAAGTTGGAGACAGGGTTTGGTTATCCTCCCGCAATCTGAACCTCCAGGTGCCATGTAACAAACTTGGCTTCTCGCTTTGTAGGTCCATACTGGGTGCTCTGCAGAGTTAACCCTGTCACCTATGCTTTGGACCTTCCTGCCAGTATGTGCATCCACAATGTGTTTCACATGTCATTACTCAAGCCCCTGATTTGTAATCGCTACATTACGGCACCGGATGTTCCAGGGCCTGTGCAGGTGGAGGACCATGAGGAATATGAGATACAGAGCATTTTGGATTCTCGCAGAGTCAGAGGTCAACTCCAATATTTAGTACACTGGAAAGGCTATGGTCCTGAGGAATGTTCCTGGTTGACCAGTACTAATGACCATGCTCCTGCTCTACTTCAGAAGTTTCACTCTCGCTTTCCTGATAAACCTGGTCCTTTTTCTGGGGGGGGGGGAGGTCATTAAGGGGGGGCACTATCACAGTGCCCATGATTCTGGCCTTCTTACTGGTCTGTTCGCTTTCTATGTTTGCCTGGTGACAGCATGGCGGGTGACTACTTCCTGGTCACTCACGCGTCATTCTGAGCACTAGCTATTTTATAGTTTCCACCTTAATTGACCTATGTGACTCCGCATCCTAGAGAGGCCATATATGCTTCTTTCCATTATTGCCTTGGTGCCCCTTTCGTGGTGTACCTTGTCTGACTACCCGCTCTGTGTATGACCTTTGGCCTGGCTGATTAACTGCTCCATTCTGACCTTGGCTTGTCCGATTACCTGATCCGTGTATGACCTCTGGTCTGGCTGACTACCCGCTCTGTGCTAAGTACTATGGCTTGTCTGACTTCCCTCTCCATGCTAAGTACTTTGGTCTGACTACCCAAACCATCTGACCATTGGCTATATAGTCTCTGTTGCTTCCTCAGGCTGGCAGCCCCTTGCAGGCTCTCATTCTAAGTCCTTGGTCGGGTAAGTCCTGTCAGTAGTGCAGCAGCCCCTAAGTCCTCCTGGGTTGTCGCCTAAGTCCTCTGGTGTTGTTGTGCATCTAGCGTTCTAGGGTGCATGGTGTTCTTTAACCTTAGCATTCTAGGGTATTGCGGTTGTTATTAGAGAACGTTTACCACTTTCCTCCACCTCAGTGGTTCTGCTCTTACTCTGGTTTGCTTCTAGATGGTGTCTCTGTCTGGCTAAGCTTCAGTGTCAGCTCCTGGTAGTGGACTGTACACTGTCCCCACACCTGACCCCGGGAAGGTTGGGGAAGTGTCTTATTTATTTGCTTGTGATTATTCTTAATAAAGTGGAAATTGATTGTATGTACCTAAGTGTTTATTTGCAAATCTCCTGTGACAGTGCCTCCCACCACACACTATGAGATAATAATGATCATGGTGATGGTGGTAGTGGAACTGGCCATGCTTTAGCTCAAAATTTAATAACATCCTCATTCTTCACCTAATAAATTATTTTTACAGTCACTATAAAAGACACTCCTTGAATACCCTGTTTGGGTTAAACATAGTTACTAATAACTTAGTTTTAGCTGATTTTCTGCTGTTCATGCTCATCCCTGTTGGACCCACTTTGAATGACTAAAATTGACACATGGCCTCAAGTGGCTAAGTCTGCCACTAGACTTGTTCGTCATATGTGATTGAACAGACATTATTTTATAGGATTTTTGGTGCTACATGTGCAGTCATTACAAATACTGTAGACACTACAATTTTTCTGCTTAGTACTAACAAATGGTATGGAGATATTAAATACAAAAATTAATTGGATATTCACAATATCTAAAATGATTTCTACATATGGAAAGAAGGACAAAAGAACAGTCACTTAAGTCACGTAATCATTTGTTCTGAGTGACCATAACTATTTACATCTGTGTATGGGTAGAATTCACTTTGGTGATAGAAAAAGCAGGCTTTGACATGATGTGGTATTTGTTAAACTATATAGATAGATAGATAGATAGATAGATAGATAGATAGATAGATAGATAGATAGATAGATAGATAATAAGTCTAAGCTCAAACTTGATTGCAATAAAAATGACAATACAAAAAATATGATAAAACCTCTGCTTATACCCGTGATGAACTGTGTATTCTGTGCACGTGCTTTAAGCTTTTTTATAAGCCAGATCCAAATCATTAACACCATTAAATTATGCAATTCAGTGTTCTGTGATATTGGAAATGAGATTAAGAGAACAGTCAGTCAAAATATATTAATATTTACCTTTTTTAAATCCTAAGTAACTTCTTGAAATGAGGGAAATAGTTGTACTATCTTTTTGCTACATGTATTTTCCTGGGCTCGTGAAGACTCATCCACAGGTTTATTTTACTTTTCAGTAAATTCTTACATGTATTTAACAATATATTTAAATCATTCTGACATAAGTCTACCAAATAACCTAAAGATTTTGGCATATGTGCTCACTTCAAGTCTCAGTTATATTGTAACTATTGTGTTAGCATTATTTGTTAGTTTATAGACATGTACCAATGGATTATATTGGTGGACTTAATGTGAACGTTCTGTATATTCCTACACCTGAGGGTTAGACCACTGTACTCTGGATAAGAAATGGATAATGTTTTTTATTGAATGTACATGAATTGTGTATCAAGATGAGGAGATGGTTTCTACAAGAAATTAGTCATCTGTATACTTTTCACAAGCCCCAATCAAGGAAAATCAGCTATATAATATATAGATGAGAGATTAGACTGTTGTGATGTTTACTGATGGCCTTGAGCTGTACAAACTCTGAAAGAAATGGGCTAGTCACTGCATGAAAGGCTGTCAAACACTTGCATAATACAAAACAACCATAGTTTATACATCAACAATGGCACCTCTAAATGTAATTATTGTGCACACAGGCATCATATTTATTGCTTCCAATTTAAAAAAATGGATCAACATTATTCTTCACTCTATTTATAATAAATTACATGAGACACATTTAATGCAGTATATTAGGCACAACTGAAAAGTGTAAAACTTACATGTACTTCTTATATAAAGCAAATGCAATGATTATACTGATAAGTGGCAAAACTAAAACTACATTTATATTATATTGCATGATTGTGTAAATACAGACATTACTATCATAAACTGTGCAGAATTTTACAGACATCTAGAATATAATGTTATCAACTATGCCATCTACTGGTGAATGGCAGACAAAGCCAGAGCAGAAGATTTGTTTGATCATGCTGTGGTTCATGTGCTAAAGACATCTGTGCAAATCACTAGATAATAATATTCTCTCAGCATCTTCTGATTTTTGTTTCATTTAGAGAGAAAATATTTTTTATGTTATTTTATGGTATATTTTCCTAAACACGACCTTAACTAGATTAGGTTAGTTTCTGAATTATTATAAAATTCTATATGTTTTTATATGTATTTGACTATTTTATATTACTGTTAATAATTCTAAACACAAGTAAATTGTCCATGCCACACTGCAAGAATACCAATTCAAATGTATATTTGCTGAATAAAAGAAAATGTGTTCTATACAATTTGGGACAATTGACCAATATGGGGAAGAGCAGCATTAGCGCCACAATAAGATAGACCTTAAAGGGCAATTTTTTACTACATATTTAGTAGAAAGCAGGGGCTGCACTACCAGGCTCCAAAGTGACTCCCATTAGCCATTTTTGGGGGTCATAAATCCAACCCCTGAATTGGACAGTAACTAGGGATGAGCAAAAGGTTCCCTTGAGTTCTGGTGAAAAAATCAGAGAAAACCAAATGGTTGACTGCTATTTTGCAGAGAAATCTGCTTTCAATAAAACCCTTAAAACATCCAACATTTTAACCCATTGCCAAAAATGTTCGCTGTTTTTTCAATGACTACAGACTTTTCGCCCTTTTACTTTGCATTTTCTCACCAAAAACATGACATTTCCAGAAAGTGGAGTGTTAGGCTATTATGGTGTTGTTTATTTAGAAAAATTCAGGAGAGGTTCATATTGTGTGCTATCACTATGAGCACATGGAATACAAAGACAAGGAAGAGCTGGGGGGACAATTATGCATTCAGTGATTCTGAGGAGGTATAGGAAGTGACCATTATCAGTATTGAAGTGTCTGGATGCCCTTATTCCCCAGACCCAATAATGGACATTGTCCCTAAATTGTCCCTTGGGATCTTGGGGAAAACATCTTGGGGAAGATGAGGGTAGCAGTGTGAGCAGGTCAAAACAAAAAGAAGAGAAACAGACTGTACGGCACCAGACATACCCCAATCCCAAAGGCAATAACTGGATCAACTCCCGTTAATAATCAGGGAAATGAAAGATTACATCTTAATTTTTATTGTTAAAAATATAGACCTTATAAGGTTAGGCAAATTAAAATACAAGTAAACAATTAACACGGGCAGCAGGATGATGAGGAGCTGACTAATGTTCCACAGACCACTGTGGCCACAGTGGGAATAGGGTCCAGCAGTGATGATGTGGCACTAGGACAGGTTCCATTTGCCAACAGCAATACTCCTGCTCCTGGTAGTAGTGCTGATTCTGAGTCAGCAACAGCAGCAACATCATCCTCTTACCTAGCCAGTGAAGGGGAATGTGGAGGAAAAGAAAAAAAGATGCCATCTTTCTCAACCTTTACCCTCTCCCCTGAAGTCCTGGGTGTGGAGCTGTTTTTATCTTGGGGCAGACACAGTGCACTCATCAGTGACAGCACTATGCACAATTTGTGATAAATCAGTGAAAAAGGTACAGGAGGGAACACACCTTGGCACAACCCTTATCATAACAAATATGAAACACAGATACCAAGACATTTATGTGAAGCATATTAAAGACAAACTCCCACCAAAGAAATCTGGCAGCTCTGTTGCCGTACCCCCATCTCTCCCCAAAGGCAACAAGAGGCAAGGTATAAATCAAAGAGGAGGAAGAATAGAGAAACCCAGCCAGAACTTGAAAGTTCAGTGGTGAGCGAAACTCCTGGCTCGCCATCTCCTTCTGCTTAAGGGTCCGGTCATGGGAAGATGTAGCTACAACTTCTGGCAAACCACCTGATTCATAGTTACCTCTCCTCACAGTTGATAGCCATTCTATGATATTCTAATATGAATTCATATGTGGATAATTGAATAGGTTACAACTCCTGTTGCTTATCTATAGCCCTGAGGGACCTATTCTTTGTATGAGCCACATATTGTTGCAGACAGAGTCTTGATTTAACTATATTTACAACTCATGTTGCTTATCTATAGCCCAACATTTCACCAAACTGAAGCCAGCTTCATCAGGGGTGCTATAGCACAAATGGCCTCCCAGCAAGTGCTTTAAATACCCCCATTAAGTCCTCCTTTGAAATTTTAGCTCCTTTCTTTATGATTTGTTGCGCAAATTCAATTTGGTACGGATAGTGCAATGAATCAAAACTCTTCAGACTGCAGAGCTACTAGAGCAGTGGTTCTCAAGCTAGTTTTGCTCAAGGCACACCTAACACTCAGTCTGGTATTTTCGGGGCACCCCTATCATTTTATTTAATTTGTCTAGGTTGTAATGAAACTTACAAATGCATAATTTTAGAGTTATTGCTAGACCTCACAACTAAAATAAACATATTGTGCATAGTAACATCATTAAATATACAGTTGGAAGTCTACATTAACATTTTTGTCAGTGCATTATAGATACAATGGGGCACCCTAAGTGGATGTCCATGGCAAACCAAAGTGCCACCGCACCCTGGTTGAGGAGCACTGTACTAGAGCCTCTGTGTTCATACCTGAACACAATGGCACAAACAATCTGCAAAGAGTGATGCTCTGTATATAGAGAACAGATAGACTCTTGACCTCCAAACTGGCAAATGGTATTTTATCCTACCAGCTGGAATAGAGATCAACAGTGACAATACTGAGTCAGATAGATAGCTTTCTGATAGTAACACCGATTAGAAGCCACTGAGTGGATGTAGATCACAAAATCAAAACCGTTCAAGATTGAAGCGGCTCAAGATAGCCAAAGGAGAATCTTGAGAGTCTTGAATCTCTATTGGCTTGGACTATCAGTCTGACCTTACAAATAGTGAAATACAGTTAAATCAAGTCTCTGTCTGCAACAATATGTGGATCATACAAGGAAAAGGGCCCTCAGGGCTATAGATAAGCATCAGGAGTTGTAACCTATTCAATTATTCACATATGAATTCATATTAGCACGATGGAACAAACAATTGGCAAAGAGTGGTACTCTGCAGAGAGGGAACAGATAGACTCTTGACTTCCAAACTGGCAAATGGTATCTTATTCTACCAGCTGGAATAGAGATCAACGGTTACAATATTCAGTCAGATAGATAGCCTGATGATTTTAGCATCGATTAGAAGTCACTGAGTGGATCTAGACTACAAAATAAAAGTCGTTCAAATGTGATCTGGCTCAAAATAGCCAAACGAGAAAAGACTTGAATCCCTACTGGCTTAGACTATCAGTCTGACTTCACAAATAGCGAAAAACAATTAAATGAAGACTCGATCTGTAACTGTATGTGGATCATCTAAATAATAGGTTTCTCAAACCTCGTCATATAGAGGTTTTAGGATAGTTTGTGTATAATTAACTATCGATCTGTATCTTTTAAGTGAATATGTCTGAATAGATCAGTGTTAATAAAGTACAATTTTTAAGTGTTGATACTCCCACAAATACAATATCTAATGTATGGTGCTGTTATAATTAGATAAAAATTATTGGCAAAGTACTGAACTGGTCTTAAAGACACTGAGGGGGGTATAAAATTAACCCTCTGAGGTGTCAAACATTTCCTGTCTTTGTTTCTCCTCTACTTCTTTTCTATCAAGAAATAATTTTTTTTTTAATCAGGGCGTGTTCTTTAAACGCCAACCAGAGGCCTACAAAAACAATTAATGGTCGCTTGTTTCTAACAAGCCTAAGTCTTACAAATCACTGATTACTCAAGGCTTGTGATGCTAACAAGCCTGATTGTTAAAAATGTTCACTGATTCCTCAGGGCTTGTGACGCTAACAAGCCTGACTGATAAAAATGATCTCTAATTCCTCAGTGCTTGTGACGTTAACAAGCCTGATTGATAAAAATGATCTCTGATGTGATTTCTCAGGGCTTGTGATGCTAACTAGCTTGATTAATAAAACTTATCTGATTCCTCAGTGCTTGTGATGCTAACAAGTCTGATTGATAAAAAAATATTCCTGATTCCTCAGGGCTTGTGATGCTAACAAGCCTGATTGACAAAACATATATCTGATTTCTCAGAGCTTGTGATGTTAACAAGCCAAAGATCTACAAATCAATGTTTCCTCAGGGCTTATCACGGTGCCCGTTATTGTCTCCAGTGATGCTCTGTGGTACAGGAGACCTTGTTATCTTTCTGGTTGTCACTCTGGTCTAATCGCTATTCTTATAGGCCACTGATGTCTCTGCCCACATGCTAGGCCTTATAGGCCTCAACCTCACCCTTGCCCTTTTGTGGTGTACCTGAGCATTGTGCTTCTGTGTTCTGATTGCTGATTCCTGTGTATGACTCCTGGATTTGTTTGACTTCCGTTCCGGCTTGACTCCTGTCTTTGTCTGACTACCTGATCCAGCTGAGACTCCTCGCTTCGTCTGACTACCCGATCCGGCTGAGACCCCTGGCTTCGTCTGACTACCCGATCGGTTGCCTCTAGCTCTGCTGCGCTCCTGGCTTTGGTTGACTTTCCACTCCGGCTTACCCAGCTCTGACTGACTGTTCCATCCTCGGCCTACTGTCGCTGCCACACTTACTGCCTTCTGGTAGTATTCAGTATTGTCAGCCTTGTCCTTGGCCTCCTGCAGCCTGTTGTCTGGGTAGCCTGTTGTCTCCCTAGCGTTCTAGAGTTGTCACCATTGCCTGTCAGGCTCCTAGTGTTCTAGGGCCTGTCCTGTTGCCTGGTTATCCCCAGAGCATTCTGGGGATTCTTGCACCTTGTAGGTGCTCCAGCGTTCTGGGGTAGTGTTCATGTACTATCTTCACACCTGTCTAGTGAAGGGTTGGGGAAGTGTCATTACACTGTTCCTATATCTGGACTAGTGACAGTTGGATAGGTGCTTTCGCTCCCTGTAGGTGCTCCAGAGTTCTTGGGTATTGTCTGTAGACTATCTTACCCCTGTCTAGTGAAGGTTTGGGGAAGTACCATTGCACTGTCCCCATACTTGGACTAGTGAAGGAGGGAGAGGTAGTCTACTTCCTTTTTATTCTTATGTTAATAAATTTTCATTTTATTTTAGCTGTACTTGTCAAGTGTCATTATTTCACAAGTCTCCCCGTGACAGGGCTTTTACCTAACACAAGTAAAAGTCTTACAAATCAATATTTCCTCAGAACTTAGGCCTAAAAATTCTAAGTCCTACAAATCAATTATTCCTCAGTGTTTGCACCAAACAGGTCTAAGACCTACAAAATCAATGTTTCCTCGGGGGTTGTGCATAACAAGTCTAGGTCCTAGAAATCAATATTTACCCGGTCCTTGGGCCTTTAACAAGTCTAAGTCCTTTACATCAAAGTTTCCTCAGTGCTTCAGCCTCTAATAAGTCTAAGTCCTACAAATCAATGTTTCCTCAGGGCTTGTACCCAACAAATCTAATTCCTACAAATCAAAAATTCCTTAGGGCTTGACCTCTAACAACAAGTTTAACTCCTACAAATCATCCTCTTCAAGATAATCTTTCTACTCTATCCTATCAAGTATCTGTCTGCCCCAGTCACAGTTTAAGTCAGGGGGTCCCTGTCTCTATCACGTTACATACCAATTTCTTATTTGTTTCATGACCTGCCGCCCCAATCCCAGTCAACCAACCCTCTCAAAACATTCCCTGTTCAACTGATTTTTTCCCCAGACTCCACTAACACACACACCTTCCTCAGACCCCCCCCTTTATACCATGTCTTACTTTTATTTTATTTTTAAATTTTTTACTATTATTCCATTAGCAGTCAACAAACCCCCCACCCCAAAAAAACAATCCCTGTTCAACTGATTCTTTCTCCAGACTCCCCCAACACAGGCACCCGCCTCAGAACACTTTTATACCATGTCTTATTTTTATTTTTTTATTTTATTTATTTTTTACTATTCCCACCAAAAGCAGTCACCAATACAGGCACCCTAAGACCCTTTTATACTATGCATGTGGGGAATAAAATAAAATCTGCAATATGTTTGTGTGTAAATTCAATGTGGAAAAGCTGTACTTTTCGCAAGAAATTATTCTGCAAGTACGATTATACGCCAATTTTGGTTTGAGGTGAACATTTTCGGCCATCCCTAAAGATAACCCGGAAATATATGGGTTGTATGTAACCTCCATAGACTCTCTGTACTAGGCCTTCAAGTCAGATAGAGAAGGTTTATGGGGACTGTGTTTCTCAGATCAATGAGAATGAACTGTGGCATTTCCATCTTGCAGTACAGTCTTTTCTCACTTGACCAATGAGAGACCAGTGAGGTCTCTTTACAGACCCCTGTTCTGCTCCACCATTGGTTTGGGGCTAACAATGAAGTTCTAATATCATTGGCAGGCCTGTTCTCAGGGGACCCAATATGAGGATACGGCACTATCCAAATGATAGTTCTTTTTTTTTTGTATTTTTGGAAAGCAGAAGCACGTCACAGGATTAGCAAACAAAGTAAATTAAACATTTTTACAAGACTACACATTTGTACTCTATACAAGTCCTAATCACTAATATGATTCAAATAGTTTCACTTTAATAAAAATATGATTACAACATTTTTACAATACATTTTAACTAGAAGATTCTTCTAGGTACACTTGCACACAGTTTTTTAAGGAACTCGCAGGTAGGTTGTTCCAAACATCTTGGAGAACTAACCACAGTTCGTCCGCGTATTTAGGCAGACAGTTGCTTTTTCTCTCTTCATGTAATCCAAGATACTCAATTATGTTGAGATCAGGGCTCTGTGGGAGCCATACCATCACTTCCAGGACTCCTTGTTCTTCTTTACGCTGAAGATAGTTCTTAATGACTTTGGCTGTATGTTTGGGGTCATTGTCATGCTGCAGAATAAATTTGGGGCCAATCAGATGCCTCTCTGATGGTACTGCATGATAGATAAATATCTGCCTGACTTCTCAGCATTGCGTCAACCATTAATTCTGACCAAATCCCCAACTCCATTTGCAGAAATGCAGCCCTAACCTTGCAAGGAACCTCCACCATTCTTCACTGTTGCCTGCAGACACTCATTCTTGTACTGCTCTTAAGCCTTCAGCGAACAAACTGCCTTCTGCTACAGTTAAATATTTCAAATTTTGACTCAGTTTAGAGCACCTGCTGTCATTTTTTGCACCCCATTTCCTGTATTTTCCTGCATAGCTGAGTCATTTGGCCTTGTTTCCAAGTTGGAGGTATGGCTTTTTGGCCGCAAGTCTTCCATGAAGACCACTTCTGACCAGACTTTCCGAACAGCAGATGGGTGTACTAGGGTTTCACTGTTTCCTGCCAATTCTGAGCTGATGGCACTGCTGGACATCTTCTAATTGCAAAGTTTCCTTGACCAACCACTACATCAACAGTCCTCAACATTGCCGATTTCTTTATGCTTCTTCAAAAGAACTTGGACAGAACATCTGAAAATCCAACTGTCTTGAAATTTCTGCCAGGGAGAGACCTTGCTGATCCAGTATAATTACTGTGTATCTTGTTGCTGTGCTTAGTCTTGCCATAGTGTATAACTTTTGACATTAAACTGTCTTCAGCAACCTTACCTTGTTAGCTGAGTTTAGATGTTCCTCGCTCAGTTTCATTCCTCTGTTTCAATTAATGATTGTGTTTCAACCCACATATTAAATTGATGATCATTACCACCTGTTTGGAATAATTGTTTAATCATACACCTAGAAAATCCCTGATTTTGTGCAAGTGTAGCTAGAAGAATTGATGTCATTTTGAAGGCAAAGGGTGGTCACACCAAATATTGATTTGATTTAGATTTTCCTTCTGTTCACTCACTTTTGTTTCATTAATTAATAAGTATAAACTATTAAAATGTGTATTTTTGAAAGCATTCTTACTTTAAAACAGTTTTTCACACCTGCCTAAGACTTTTCCACAGTACTGTACTGGAGAGCCTCACATTGTCATCACTGATTTAATTCAATGGTCATTTGCATTTTTAACCCATGGTAAAGTAGTTGATTTGCCTCACAATTACACATTGCTAACAGAAATAAAACTGACACTTTTTATACAGAAGTTAAAACAGCCATGCTAAAATCACCAATGTGAATTAGTGTAGGGTCTTGGATTGCTTTATGACATTAAGTAGCTTAAAGGTATAGTAATACTTTGTTTTATCTTTATTTTATTTTGTAGGCATTAAAAAAACATGAAAAACGATGTAAGTCTTATCTCTCAAACCTTTATGGTTTGAGAGATATTCACAAGCAAAGATTCCCCTCACTGACCAAAATGGTCAAGTCTGCCATCTAGCTGTCAGATTTGGAATCTGGTCCACGGACTGGCTATGGATCTACAGCAGAGAAGAACTATTTTATTCGAATAGTCTACAAAGTGTGCCTGGTTTTCAAGCACACTTTTTAGACCCTTCCAATGAAATAGTTATTTTTATATCTTGCAATCTCGGCTCTGCTGAAGAGCCACCGGTTGATCTGCGGACTGGAATCCAAACCTGACAGCTAGATGGCAGACTTGACCGTTTTGGTCAGTGAGGGGAAACTTTCCGTGTGAATATCTCTCAAACCATAACGGTTCAAAAGATAAGACTTATATTGTTCTTCATGTTTTTTTAATGCCTAGAAAATAAAATAAAGATAAAATGAAGTATTACTATCCCTTTAAGATACTACAATTCATAGATTTGTAGCTATAGTGATGCACAAGTAATATCAAAGAGTTAATGTAATGCAATTTGCAGTGATACGTGTATAAATTACAGTATGAGAATTAGTTTCTGTAAAATGTATTTATTGAAATCTATACCTGTTCCTGTAAATCTTTGATACTTGCTGCAATAAATTATCACAGGCATATTACTCTTTCACATTCTATACTACTGATGTTGTTTTAAAGAGCAGCTAGTACTCTAGATTTATTTGTATTCAGGACAGAATAATGCATAAACTATACATCAATGTGAACAAGAATGCATGTTTACCCAAAAGGTTTATCTAATATAAAGTGGTCAACAAAAAAGAACAGCAACAGCATTACCCATCCATTTTAAGATATAACCATAAGAAGTTGAAAAAACCCCATCCCACACCTCTCCCAGCAGGCAGAGTACTCCCTGACCTCCCCACCGCTAAAGGTTGCATGCAAAACAGAATGCGACATAAGGGCGAGCTAACCATGACACCATGATAAAAATAGTGACATAAGAATCTCGGCCTGAATGAAAGAGTGAGATTCCCATGTTGTCAGATTAAACATTGAATGACAGCCTGATAGCTCCGGGACCAACCCTAACGCACTTTTCACTAGTCGCGGCTTTTAAAAAAAAAAAAAAAAAAAAAACGCGACTGGCGAAAAGTGTTAGGGAAAAGGAGCAGATACTATTATGCTCCCTATCTTCAGCATCTTATTCTCATAATTAGATAGTTAGAATGGGGCATAAGAGAGCCCAATCTACAAGCTAGTGCAGTGTCAATTAAACCTTTTTGCTCTATGGTTAATTACCTTAACAAATGAAGGTTTTATACTTGAAAATAGGTGCATACACTACTGTGCTCCCTATTCTCAGTGTCTAACTCATGATCAGATAGTCAGAATGGGGCATAAGACAGCCCAAACTACAAGTTAGTGTGGTTCCAATTGAACAGTTTTGCTCCATGGTGAATATTCCAACTAGTGACTGCTTCATACTTGCAATGGGGTGTAAGATAGCCTAGGGATAGAAGTAGTTCAAAACTGCATGTTTCTGTACTAAACATACTCCATATCAGGGCATTTGATAACCCATGACCCATCCTTATCGAGAAACTTTGGCACCGGTATATTCCGGCCTATACTCCTGGGCAAGAGTACATGAACAAAGATTTGTATCACTAATTACAAATAAGAAATAATACTGGGCAAGAGAACATGAACAAATATTTGTATCACTAATTACAAATAAGAAAGAATACTGTCTAGGTTTAGGTATAGTGATGGCATCACTGCAATACCTTAGTATCGCCCTATGTAATTAGTATATATGCAATAGGGTAATGGGAAGTTAAAGACTGCAGAAGTTAACTGGTTCATCTGCACAGGTGTCGACTGTGATCAGCAGGGGAGCCAACACATCAAAACAGTGACTCATGATTAAGCTATACACACATTACTGCCAGGGCCGGATTTGCCATAAGGCAGAGTAGGCATCTGCCTACAGGCGCACCCCACAGAGGGGCGCCTGTCATTGAAATGAAGAAAAAAAAATTATATATTTTTGTTAACAGCGCTGCGCAATGTGCACAGTAACAACCCGCCCACTGCATGGTAAGGTCCGTGCCTTCCTTGGCTCAGACAGAAGGCACAGACTTGTAGCTGCTGTTGCTCCCTCGTCGGTTCTAATGCAGAGCGCTGGGAGATGACATAATCTCCCAGCGCTCTGCATTCCTAAAGAGACCACTCGGGAGCAACAGCACCTACAGAAGGAAGCACAGACAATCTGCCGCTGGACCACCAGGGAGGTAGGACACGTATGCGGGAGGCAAAGTGTGGGCAGTGTGAAGATGATGTGGGCAATGTGGAGCTGATGGCAATGTGAGGGCAAGCTGGAGCTGATGGGGCAATGTGGAGATGATGGGGGCAAGTTGTAGATCCCGTTACTGACCAGGGACTGGCTGACTATCCGTTATCACTGATCTGGCTGGGCTAGTGTCTGGTGGTTCTCCTGAATGGCTGTAGTCCGTGTGTACTGACCTGGTTGTGCATCTAGCTCAGTTGTTCACGGGACTAGCCTATTATCTCCGTGTACAGGCAGGGAGACACTGGTTGCAGACAGGTTATGTTACGTCCTCTCTCTCCCGCTCGCTTACCGCTCCTATAGTCTCCTGGAGACTGTGTCAGTCCCTGCACTCACCAGTGTCTGTGTTGCCTCCGATAACCCTTTATATCTGGGTCCAGTCTGTACCACACTTTGCCCACATTGCCTCAGTTCACTCTATTGGCTTAGGGTCGCTTTATTGCCAGTATCTGGTGTCTATTGCCTCCGATAACCCTAGCGTGCTAGGGCTCCGTCACTGCCAGAATCCTGTCTGTGTTGCCTCCGTTTACCCTAGGGTTCTAGGGTCCAGTCACTACCTAAGTCACAGCCGCGTTGCCTCCGTTAACCCTAGAGTGCTAGGGTCCAGTTGCTGCCAGAGCCCATTCAGTGTTGCCTCCATTAACCCTAGGGTTCTAGGGCCTAGCCGTTGCCAGAATACTGTATCTGTAGTGTACCTAGTGTACACTATTTGTGCTGCCTTCGTTCTCCCTAGTCCACTAGGGAAGTGCCCTTCAGTTACCCATCTCCTATGTCACCTATTGCGGTGTGTGGCTGATGAGGATATTCTTGTTCCTGAATTTTGCTGCGAATCTGCCTACAAGTCCAAGATCATCACACTTATTTTGCTTACTATTACTGTGTGTGTATTTTCGCCTTGACCTGCGTCAGATCTGGAAAGTACCTGGTACGGTCCTTATCTGGACGTAAGTGGGACTAGTGTGCATTATTTTTCAATAAAGATTTTAACCTTACCTAGCTGTCTGAGTGTTTTTTAACTAACAGTACAAACCGTGCCAAATATTGAGCTGACGGGGATAAGTTGGAGCTGATGGCAATATGTAGCTGACGGGGGGCAATGTGAGGGCTATATGGATATGGGTTATGTGGAGATTTGGAGCATTGTGGAGGTGTCCAGTGGAGATGGCCAATGGGGGGGCGCTTCAGATTTCTGTGCCTACAGGCTCCTGAGATGCAAATCCGGCCCTGATTACTGCCTGATGGCTAGTGTTCTGTAAAGCAGAATACAATTGCTGCCAAATCCAAGCTGCAGATGTTTTCACAAAGTCTGAATCAATCGTTACACATTGATAGGTAAAGACACATTTGCCATGACTATATGTTTAGCTGTTGATCTACCTAGTGTACCCTGAAGCCCTCCTCAGTCCGAGATCTTGTCTTGTCTGACCTGGAGGTACATAATGTTTATAGTAATCATTAAATTTGCTGTTAATAGAGAAGATCTTGTAAACCCAACACTGGGTCTGTGGAGCCTCTACATACAACCTGATAAGTTTGTGACTGAGTTCCACAAATGTCTGCTCCACCCTAATGCTAGCTGGGGAGGTATCAGTTTTCTTATGCGCTCTCATGCTGCTGACAGAAGCTGTTTTGGTGATGAACTTTGCAGCCCAAACTATTTACTATGTTTTCTCTCATAGGAGAAGTTTTACTAAAACATGAACATTGCCTTTTAATTTTAGTTTTGTAACTCTCCTATTTATCACCATTTTCATGTTTTGTTACCTACACACCTTGGAGTGGCTGAATGTCAACGATTTGCATGTAAGACTTATACTACAACTTTTCATCAGTGAACATGTGAGCAATACAATTTGATCATAACACCAACATTAATTTGTGAAGATCATGAATCTTAATTTCTTTTTGTATAGGATGTATACACATAATGGTTTTCTATTGATACTTTTATCCTTAGATGAATAACGTGCATCCATATAAAATCAAAGGAATACCTATTTGGATGCCAATGGGGTATTTTCCCCTATAATGAGGCTGATTTGCCACATTATGACTCCAGTTCTTCTCAGTACATAATAAAAAAGTTATAGAAACTTGCACATGTAGAGAAAGGATGGATGGTCTCTTAGAAAATAGCAGGTAGTGAGCTGTGCACACATCTATACTATAGTTATAGTTATACACTCACTAATGCTTAAATCACAAGACATGCTTTAACCCCTATGTAACCTCACAATCTCAGCCAAAGGGAGTGTGAGAACTATTTTTATCCCTCAATCTGGCTTGGGCAATGACACAAGCAGGATTAAGGTGGGAGTTATTCTTTGTAGATGTGCTGAGACAACTGTGGAGGTGGAGTATTCAATTTTTTTATATTCGTTAATGTTTTTGATAAACAAGATTCTGAAGGACCATGGCATATAGGACACCACAGGACCTCCGATATCAAGATAATTTTTATACTTGTTGTGAATATGACCAATCGCTGATGAGATGGATCAGTTGGTTAGTGCACCAGCTGTAGAATCTGTTCAAACCTCAAGGTCACAGTTGCTAGTCCCAGCAAGGTCACTTCAGCCTTTCACCCTTCTAAGGTAGATAAAATGTGTCCAGGACATACTTGAAAATGAATGATAATCTCAAAGTATTTTTCTTCTTAAAATACTTTCACAAAAAAAGTGTTCATGAACTAATAAAGCTAATTAACCCCTTAAGGACCAGCGCACGCACGTGCGGCCGGCACTTGCGGACCATGGGGCATTTTTTTTATTAGTGCTTCCGGTTCAGAACTTCCGGAGAGGTGTGCAGCCACGATGGGAGCCCTGAATTCCATGCCGTGCCAGGACCATCATTGATCCTTAAGTGCCGGACCGCCGTGACGGTCCTGGCACGGCAATGGTCCTTAAGGGGTTAAAGTGTTGCTCATGTTTTCTGGAATTTGTTTGTCTTTTTCATCTGAATGTCACAATATGTGACATTTTTGTTAAGTTTTACATTCCTAATGAAACAAATGCACAAGTCTCATTTCAATAATGAAAAACTTGATCAAATGTATACATTCACTAATGCTGCCATCACAAGAGATTCTTTAACCTTCTGAGGACAAGAGGGGTGTGCAACATATTGTGTAGCAATGCACCACATGCTCATCTGATCCTCAAGGGGTTACTATCTTTAAAAACACTCTTAGCAGAAGACTTTGCATGAAAAATAATAAAGTGTATTATTTACCAGAATATGCAGATTTTTCCACCTTTTCTGTTTCTGCAAAAGAAGATTGAGAATTTTTTTTAAATGACCTCATCCTATATATGTTAATAGGTTGAATTGTCACAGCAGATTAGTACAATAAATGTGCAGTAAATAAAGAGTAATTAGCAGATGAAGGCACTTTAAAAGTCATACACAGTTGCATGCTGCAAACACTCCAACAATGTTGTTCCCTCTAAAAAGTTGTATGTCAAGGGTTTTCAGGCCTCTAGCTGTTGGGGACTACAGCTCTGATCATATCCAATCAGCCTTTGGTTGATTGTAGATGATGGGAATTGTAGTATCTGATGACTGGAGGTCCAAAGATTGACTATCATTGCTGTTTGCTTTGCTGGGAAAATAATTTAGATAAGAATGGTAGTGTAGGCATCTTTATCTGGAGCAGTTAACACAATTTATGTACTTTGATAGCAGTGTACTAGGTGGAGTGAAATATGTAACCCCTTACCCCCTTAAGTTACAACCAAGTAATACATGGAGTCAAATATTAACCCCATGGGTGCTGTAGATGTCTCCAGTGCATTGCATTATAATGGGTTAGAGACACCTCTAGCATTCAGATTGTTAATGGATCTTAGTCTTTGTACAAATACAATAATAATGTAGTTTTATGGTACGCATATGTGCAAACAAATAAGATTAATTACAGAAATGTTTTACAATATAGTATAGTAGTGATCAAGTTCAACACTTAACTGTACATCTTTAGATAGATTACATTCCATCATTCTTTGGCTAGGTGAGCATGATGGGAGTTGTAGTCCGAGGGCAGATGTTGGGTGTATATTTTAATGTTCTACTCTAAAATGGGTGTGAAAATCAATTTACGGTGCTTCATCTGCCTATCTCCTGTATACTAATTTATTTACAATGGCAGCAAAGGGAGGACAGTGTGACGTTGTATGGGCATATTGAAGCACAGTGTTTTTTGCTTCTTGTTTAACCTTTTGAGTGCCAGAGAAGTATCCAACACATTGTTTTGCAATATGTTGATACCTCTCTGGCACTCACGTTTAATGCCATGTACTAAAAAGGAGCACAGCAAACTGGAGAAACTTTACTCTTATGCCCTTATTTGTATTAAAGTCTTAACCCTTTGAGTGCCAGAGGGGTACGCAACACATTGTAGTGCAATTCATTTTATACCTCTCTGGCACTCAAAGGGTTAATGATGGTGGAGAGTGTTTGAGCAGGTATGCAATAAAGTGATCATAAGCTCTAGTAAACACCAGCTACAGGATTTATATGATAGCCTCCAAGAGCAGAAAATGACCTATGCACATCCTCCTGAAGAGTCATAATTTGCCCACTCCTAATATAGGCAATAGTATGGCATTATTGCATTTTTGTTAGTGGGAACACAACTATGCTTATTAATTATTAACAATTAAAGACAAACAGATACATATTTTGCATCAAATATATATTATATTAATATTACTCCTTATTCATACACATACATTTAGAATAAAACATATTGCACTAGACTGTGATTTGGATGAATAACTATGGGGGATATAATACATGTTTTTGCTTTATTGTGAGTTTTTCTCGATGCTGAATGTGATGATATGCAGAGATAATGTGGAGATATTTCATTTATTGTATGGTGCTAGCTCTTGAAATGGCTCCTCATAAGAGATCCCATTGTGGTGCAAGTGCTCCCCACAGAGGTCACTTTTATAAATGCTACAATAAAATGTATATTTTTTTTTTGGAAACTGGGATGGACAACCATTTCATAAACATATTTTCTATAAAATTAGTAAATACCACATGTCTTCATACTTTACAATGCATAGTAACCTCTCGTTTTCCAATAAATGTTTTTCACAGCAAAACAATGCATTGCATACCTCTCTGGCACTCAAATATTAAAGTGCATACCCAACCATAATAAATGTAATACAGTAATCTCATAAAAATATTTTCCATTATAGGAAGACCCCTTCACAGTTTCAGTAAGGCAGATTTGTTGTTGTTGTTTTTTTTTTGATAACACATACAAATCAGTCAGTTTTCCTATTCCAACTGAGTCAAATTCTATTCAAAGTCTATCTTTCTTTTCTAATGTTTTTATAATGTACTGCATCATTCACTTTGGTTCCTTGGTGGCTCTTTCTGCTTTTGTTTTTTTATGTCTTTATAATTACATGATTCTGTTGCAGTCATTTCTATCATACTGAGACTGGTGTACTGAGACAAATATACTGGGTCAAATATAAATTCCTGTTAAATTAAATTGGGCTTTTAACCCCTTGAATTCCATTCAATGGAATACAAGGCTTTGTTAAAGTGCATGAGAATTTCAGAATTTGTATTTGTCCCATATGTTACAATTGGTTTACAGTAGAATAACTCCCAGTATACTTTTATAATAATTAGCCTAGTAATTGTAGAGGAAACCAACGGCATCATAGAGAACCAATTAAACTTCACACAGTTCCTTAAAGGGATACTAATGTTTCATAATAAAAGCAGCTCTAATTGATCATCATAGTATTTGAACTTTGGAGATTGTTATTTCAATTCTGTCAGGGTTGTGGTTCAAGAGTAATTCATTGAAAAAATATCCCCCTCCCACCCCTTTTACTGATGTAACACTGCTCAGCCAGATCAGAAGGGAGGTGCCCAGGTAGACTGCAGAGAGGGACAATCTTCAATTAAGAGAAGGGAAAAACCTGAAAAACTTGTCAAGGGGGGCAGGGCCTTCATTGTTCTCATAGGAAGAAGATTGTCCCCTGCTGTTATCTGTCTGGTCTTACAACCAGATGGCTTACACTAGAGAAAAAGGGCAACTTTGCTTGTGAATATCTCTCAAACCATAAAGGTTTGAGATATAAGACTTATATCGTTCTTCATTTTTTTTAATGCCTACAAAATAACATAAAGATAAAACAAAGTATTACTATCCCTTTAAAAGGAACTCTTAGCAATGCATTGGAGACCTCTCTAGCATTCTACAGGTTAAACATCCCATTTAAGTCAATGAATATTTTTAGTTGTGGCACAGTTGGTTTACTCCAGATTTTATTAGTAGCCTTACTCAGTCAGAATATCTATTTTGCATTAATTTGTGCTATTAACCAGAATTGTAGTAGATGCTGTATTGATCAAGGGGCAGAATTTGAAACACACAGGAAAATATGGTAGCATTTGCTCATGCTAACTGTTTGCTTTTTACAAATCGAATTGTACTCATTTCATTTATCAATATTTAAGTAAGAAAATATATTAAGGAATATTCATTTCCATATAATATGTTTTATCAAGCGTGTCCAAAAGCTTGACAGGGTTTGTAAAGAAAGCATATATACACATAGGATTAAAATGCACTGTATGTATGAGCAAAATTTATGAATGTTAAGTCCCTGCATTCGCAGATTTATCTGACATTTCCCTAGATAGTGCATGCTTGTTGGAGGAATATGATTGAAAATTAAAATGTACTTGAAGGCTTAGATTCTGAGTGTATGGGATATACTCTTTGTGGATTGATAAATATTGTCCATGTAATGGATATGGAATATGCCTGGTTGTTTAAAGGAATATTAAACTTTTTAAATGAAAATCATATTATAGAGCTTTTTCTGCTGAGTAAAACAACGGTCTATCAAAATAATGATTTTTAATCAAAGCCATCGATAATGCTTACTAGCCTTTCTTATAATGCACTCTTTGGGAGAGCTGGGGAAAAAAAAAGGTGTCACAAAGGAGGGCTAACTGCTTATTGGGTAAACTCCCCCGCTCCTGTGCATTTCTGTGGATCCTATACACTAAGATCTCTCAGGTTGGAGAAATCCTATTTCTTACGCTTTATACAATAATATAGGAATGGAGATATTAACTCACCGGAGTTATATATTTATGGTATCCATAGAGAGTTATAGAAAATTCACCATTTACAGGCACAATAACATACATTTCTGGTTAATTTAAAAAAGTTTGTGCTATAATAACTTTTGAAAGAAAAACCACCGTGTAGCGGGAGTCAAAATAAAAATAAAAAATAAATACACAAGATAGCGAGTAGATCAATCTACCCACTAAGTTCACCATGACAGGTGAAACAGCTATCCGCTGCATAAAAGGTTTGGCATGCTTTAGGATACAATAACAGGTATACGTTATCTTTTCTATTCGTTGCACTGTTGGATTGAACATAGCACAGAAGGCATGAGAATAGATCTACCATGATTATTTGATAAGTAGGTTATGAATTATTGGTTTTGGGGGAGAATCAGCTGAAAGCAAGATGTACAAGATGTGTGTTTAACCCCTTAATGACCCTTGATGGTCATGGCACGTCATGTGTTGTTCTGTGTTAACGACCCATGACATGCCAGGACCGTCATGGAACCGGAAGAAAAAAAAATGGTTCATGGCCCTTAAGTGCTGGCCGCATGTGTGCAAAATGTTAATATGTGTAAAACTATTTACATCAAGAGCTGTCTGCAAAAAACATAATTTAAGCAATTCTTGAGCAAACAAACTGCACAGTCAGGGAGGAATAAAACATTCTTATTGATGCAAATGGGCTTTTAAAACCTGGAATACTATGGAGGTCTACAATTCCTTGCTAAACAAAACACTTTAGACATCTCAAGCATTCAGGAGGGTGAAGACAGAGACCCATTGAAATCAATAGAAATTGGAGGAATTTGTATTTGTCTCCTGTGGTTCAATGGGTATGCTTCAGAATTGCTCATCATTTAATGCAACTTTAAATGCCATAAAGGATTTACAGATATGATTGAAAATCAGTACATTTTTATTCCACTTACATTGTATGATAAATATATTTAATTAAACGTATGCCATGCTTGTTTTAGGACTACCTTGGCTGTTAGATAATCTTTCCCTTACTTGTCCAAATTAAGTAAATTAAACCTTATCTTAAATGAAACATTCAAAAAGTGTAAATTACCTAAGCCGGCAGCAAACATCTTTATGCATCTAATAGGAAGTACATTGATCTATAGTTAGGAATGTGTGAAAACATATGTTTATGTGCAGAAAATGATGCCTTCCTTGAGAATTAATGAAAAAGTACAGTTTTTCTATTTTTTTCCATCTATTGGACCACCCAGCATTGTCCCACTGGTAGTCACTGAACCACACATACAAAACCACCCGATATGTCCCACTGCACTGGCAGACATAGAACCATGCATACTGATCCCTATGCCTTGTCCCATGGTAGCCATAGAACCACACACTCTGTCCCCCACAGCCTTGTCCCAGTGTAGGCACAGAAACACACTGCATTTGTGTCCATAGAACAGGAATGGGCAACATGAGGCCCTCCAGCTATCATCAGTTCTTGCAGGAATATATAAATTAGGGTTAGAGGAAAGTTGGATATTTGCTGAGTTTTATAAGCATGGTAATTTATGTGGAAAAAGTGCAAACTGTAAATTTACAGAGATAATTTGTGAAAAAAATTTACTTTGCTTCTGTGGTGTCTATGGATGTCCTCTATATTGTTTTTTTGCTTGATCATAATTTTGACTTCTCATTTTTCTTTTGTCTTATTTAATTTTTATTTATATTTTTGTTGCATTCAGTTATCCTAACTTGCTAAATATATCTTTGAGTCACTCCACAAACCATTTCAGTTCATTTCATGAAGGCCTTTGATTCATTATTTGTAAGTTATTATTTTTGCCCACAGGGGATAAGGAAATTAAATATATAGATTGGTGAATTACTGTCAATAACATTTTTAAAATGGAATTAATTTTTTTTAAATTTTAAATAACTTAAATTTGCTCAACAATTAACAAAATTGGGCCATATACACAAAAAAGAAGTGTAGGAATATTTGGTAAACCAGATGCACCAGTGCTTCCACAATGTGCAGGAGATCACTGTAGCATCCAAGTGGTTTAACAGTTATTTTTATATCACAGGGAATTTTTTTATTTGAATTATTTATTTTGCACATCACTTATATATATAGAAGTACATCTTAGAACTCTTGTTTCCCCTCAGAAAATCTATTTAAAATATGAAGAGGATTATAGTCTACTAAGCATTATACCATTAAACTAGTCTGAGGTTGCTCACAGGTCATCACAGTTTATTTTTCTTGTATTATTTTTTCAGTTTAATAGAAAATATAAAAATTTTTCTCATATTCCAGTTAAAACCATTAAAACCCACCAATATTTTGCTGCACAGAAGTCAATATTTCTTTGTGGGTTATGCCTTTACTTGTGTGTTCTGAGAAAAAGCAACAAAGGACTGTTTACTTCTTTGCAAAAAGATGTTATTGGTTGCTAAGCTTATTGTGCCACAATATTTTCTGACCATGTATACACTGGGTGAATCTGTGAAACAAACTCTTGGATGGTAATTTAGATCCTAGATTATATTGGTTAACAAATGTTATCAACTGGTTTTACCTAACATAAGCCCATTGAAGTGTATTTGATACAAGTACAAATAAAAACCTTTATAGATAGTTATGAACTGCACTGCAATCCAGTTCTGACTCCTAAATAAGAACTTGAGTAATTCTGAAGTAAACTAAACAACACCACAGGGAACAAATAGAAACATTCCTAAATTCACATTAATTTAAATAGAACTTTTAACCTCATGAATGTTCAAGAATCCTCTAGTGAATTTAGAGCGAATACTTTGGATATCTCAGTAGTATTCATAGGGTAATAAACACATTTAAAACAATGTGTTCACTTTGATGCCCTGCTTTTCAGCAGCAATCCCATCCCTATGTGGGCATATAGGAAAATGTGTTTGATGAATGGCCCACATTGTTGGGTGCAACTATGAGCCTAAATTTGATTGTAGTTGATCAAGTGTTATGTAAATGTCTCCATAAACTTCAACAAGTAATCTGTTAGAGAAAACCAGTTGATAATTCTAATCAACTGCAATGTAATTTAGGTCATGACTGAAATCACCTGTGTAGTGACAGGTGAAAATAGGTTCTGTTCATTACTGATTAGCACAAAGTTCAAAATTCTGCACTAGTGTAAACTTATCCTTAATGACATTATAAAACCGAAAAAGTAAAATACTATAGTTATGTGAAATTGAGGGAGAAGGAACGAAAAGTTGAAATAATGAATACAATGAAAGAAGGGAGAGTAAATGGGGCTCTTTAGTTCTTTTGAAGCTAGTGTTAATATTGTATGTCTGTTATGCTGACAAATATATTTATAATATTTATAAGCTCAATGCAAATAATGAACTCACAGATTGTCTACAGACTGACATTGTAACTATCAATATCATAACACACACACACACACACACACACACGCAGACTTTGCAGTAACCAAATATTCTTTGCAAATCAAAAATTCAAAGTAAAGCCTTTGCATGACATTTCCTTCCAGTTACTAAACACAATCAATATACATGACAAATATTACTATATTTGTTTCCTCTCTTAAAAAATAAATACAATAAAAAGTCATCTTTCATCAGGAAAACTAAATGTTTTAGTTTTTGATTGCCAGGACATACTTGAAAATGAGAGAAATCTTAATGTATTCTTCCTTGTAAAACATTTTCTAAATAAATATGTTAAGGATTGCACCTCATCTTTCTGCAGCAAGCTGTATGGTTGTCACTTACTTCTGTATTGCAATGTTAATTTCTTGAATTTTGCATTTTTTTTTTTTGAGATTGCCAATCAAGTGCTAAAACACACTGTTTTGTTGAACAAAGTTTTTTTCCTCAGTCTTTTTAAGACAGCTGATGGCAACAGAGAAGTCCAATGGAAACACACTTATTTCTGATTATATATTTTCTGTGTAATAACTTGAAGAATGAAATCACTCTGTTGAGTGTCTTGATGCAGCAAGGAAGTATTTCAGTATTCTGTGCTGAGTTGCTTGGTCTCTTGAATTTAAATAAGGGTACAATGTATTGTTGCTTCTGTTCGATGATTCGTATTAAACCCTAGCCCCATCTATTCTTCTGATTATTCTTTTATCGTTATTTATTTTGTTTAAATAACAGTACACTGCAATTTAGTTTCACTGCATTCTTCTGGAAATGTGTGATGTTTGCATATCTGGGTCACAGGTAGATGACACTAAAGAAAAAATACAGAATTATTATACATAATGCATGGTATTGCCATGCTATATAAGTCATTAATAGAAACTATACCAGCAGAAATAAGTGGCTGCAAGTTTAAAAGAAGACTTTCCCTAGCTAAAATTTATTTGAATAATAGTCCAGAATATCTGTTTATACAGGTATATGCATTGCATCTATAGTTGCCTGTGTACACCATGGTCTTCATTTTAGCCTGCTTTAAGTTTCCACCTTGTCATAATGAAAGATATGCTGAAATATCCTGACTATTTCTTTGAGTCTATTATATTTGCCAGATTGCTAACTAGCTAAAGAATATAACACAATTCCAACACACAAAAATATATATAACTGAACTGCTATATAAAATCTACAGTACCTTATGCTAAGCAAATTAAGAGCCTCTTATTCAAATAGTAAAATTCCTCTTTAACAAAGGATATTACCTATAATTATTTCAACCTATTAAGGCTGATGAACTAAGAGATTGGAGAGGATAAAGCTAACACCACCACATGGGATAAATAAAAAACACATTCAAATTCCCATTCATTTGATGTGGTTTTTAACTTACTGAATGTTAGTGATCTCCATTTACTTGTGAAATACTACAATAAAGACCTCTCATATTCAGAAAGGTTGAAAGCCCTATTCAGATAAGTGGGGATTAAAATTTGTTCCGTATGGAGCTGTTGGTTCACACCAAAAATCCCTCAAGGTTCTCTTAGTACATCAGCCTCACTAAGACATGACTAAAATGTAATTATAATAAAATAGTATACTATTTTCTAATGCTAAAGGGATTGTAACATTTAATATGTAAATAAATATATATTGTAGAGTTTATCATCCTGAGGAAAACAAGGATACTCCTGCTGCTGAGATGTGTTTTAGTCAGAAGTTATCGCAGCTCAAACTTGATTTTTTTTGTGTAATATCTCAATGGCCTGAAATTGTACAGTGGAGCTGTCTCTACACCTTATGGACAGCTTTGGTAAGTTGACCATACAGTTCCATAGGATGGTGTAGCAACAGAACTACTGTAAAATTTCAGGCCATTAAAGTTTTACACTCAAAAAAATCAAGTTTGAGCTCCAATAACTACAAATGAATTTGCAATCATTATCACTTTGATAGGTATTATCTTTCTTTCATCTATATGTCTCCTTATTTGTGTATCTAAAATATGGGAAAACAAACTTGTGCCAATATTGTCTCCTAATATTACAAATTACAAACATTAACCTTTACTTGTTAACGCACTCATTTTTCATAATCCTTGTACCATAATCACCTAAAATCACCTAATAAAAACTCCAATTCCACAATTGTTTTTTCACATAATGTGTACCTTCACAATTACTAGTGGGGAGGGAAGTTACTTATATTCATATCTAGTACATAGTTCTCATGAAACATTTGTGTTAAAATTGTTATTTACAGTTAAATATAACATTTCATGTCAAACTGAAAACCAAAAATGCAATGGATTTTCAATCAGAAAAGGAGGGAGATAAACTAAAAGACACAAGGATTAGGAAAAGAGGTGCTGGGATTGAACAAGGTGGAGTAAAATGCTTAAGAGAAATGGGAAAGGATGATGGGATGGAACACAATAAGGCCTATGTGAATGGTGTGAAAATGGTGATGTAGTTCAGAAAGTGTTATGGTGTTGACTCTACAGACATTCAAGTTGTTTAAAAAAATGGGTTAGTTGGGCTCATTTACCTTATAGTAAGCAAAATAAATAATAACTGAAAAGCACAGTTCTTATATACAATATACATTAAAAAGGTGCCATGTCTATAGTAACATGAGACCGGATTCAACAGGAGAGTTACTTAGGTAGTAGTCTATTTATATATTTTTTAGTATTGTTTCTCCAGTTGACTGCATTTAATGAGTTCAGTTTTATTCTGCCTTTGCCATATATCTCCTCAAAATACATAGGCTTCACTATAATGCCGAGAAATTCTAAAGATAAAAGCATCACTCTTGGTTCTTTGTATAGTAAAATGTTACTGTCCATCTATAATTTACAGCACAGTTCCAAAACAAAACAGGGGTTCTCCTACTGCTGTGTGATGCTCCATTCAAACATCATTAGACCTCTATTTTTTCTAATGAAACTACTGATTTCTATTGTGTTTACCACATAGCTCTGTTACTAACAGCTGAGTTGAGGAAAACTCTCCCACAAAGAGCAATGGCAGAATAAAATGCATCCTCTGGACACCAGATGGCACTCTTTCTAACAGCTTTAAAAAAAAAGTTTCAGCTCTAATAAGTTTTGAATTAAATGGTGGGATTACCCTTGTATAACTCAGCAGAAATATATACATACATACTTACATACATATCTATACATACAAATACACATTCTTTCCATAATGGAACAAAATTGCTTCTTTAACAGTTTGTGTCCCAGAGTAGTATCAGTGCATTGCAATGCAATGCAATGGATATCTCTCTGGAACGCAAAGGGTTAACGTAGCCTTCTGGTCAGATCTGCTCATGGATTAGTTTCTAAGGTGCCACTCAAGGCAAGTCTATGGCAGTGTTTTTTAGTATGTAAGAAATAAAGATGTTCTTTTATCTATTGCTAATATGTGTACACTTGTGTTCTCATCCACTGCCATAGCTTTATACAAATATTCAATGCATCTTTTGTAGACACTTGCATACCTATAAAAATACATTTTATACAAACTCACCTACATGTGATGATGACCTCTGCCATTTTATTTTGAAGGTGGATTTTAAATCTTGTTTTTCATTTCTTCTTTTTTTCTGCAGTTATGTATTTTGCAGAAAATGTTACAATATTGACAGGAGCGGTAACTGACTTTCAATTATTTCTTTCCATTGATATCTTGGTTTAAGCAGCCTTTCTTGAAGTTTATCTTAAAAATGGGGAAATTTCCAATTGAAAACTTAATTTTCCTCTTTGAATATATGATGTTCCATATTCTTCCTTGACCATGCTCTTTTGTGCATTTGTTTGTTTTTCCATTTTCTTTTTGTTGGATGGGGGGCAATGTTGCTCCTTCCTATGTCTTTGATGCTTTATGTTGTACTCTCCACTCCTTCAAGTTCACACAGATCTTTTTGAAGTGCTACAGACTTATGCTTTGGACCCATATCAGAACCTTTAGACATTAGAATTGGGTTTGTCTTATGAGAACATATAAATCATTTCTTAATTTGTTTTGTCCTTTTCTCATGACTGGTTTACAATATACATGACTTTTATTATGTCAGTGCACAAATGTGGGTCTTTGCTAAAATTACTCCCCCAAATATGCTAATTTGCGCATGCATACTCTACTCCTCCTGTCTCCTTAAATGTTACTGTTTGTATTTACACTTGAACTGTCTAACATGTCATTTTTGTTTCTCAGTTCCCACTTTGTCTGTGTCTTCCACTCATAACCAGACACTAGCAAGCTTGTTCCTCAGATTCTCCTTAGTATTGGCAAGCATGTGATGTGTAATGCTTCACACCAGCTTATTACTAGAGCTCATTTTTGCAATGCAGCCTGCTGTATTTTACATCCTGTGCTATAATACACTCTAGTTTAAACTCTTGATATTTAATATTTTTTTCTTAAGCATACCTGTAAGGCACATTTTAGCATACACCTTAGATGATTAAATGGATTAAAATGGGACTTTCATTGTAGTTATATACAATAGGAGAAAACTAGCCCTGTTTCTCAGTTTTGGATAGATTTGTGGACATCTGTAGTTTTATAGCTGATTCTTTATTGGTTTTGAGTTCAAAAGGGTACAGAAAGGAAAAGGGAAATATGGGGGATACAAATATGATTTTATAAACCAACCAAAATTTACAAAAGGTATACATATTATAGTGCGGTTTGAGCTCATCATGACATTAGCTTGATTGTAAACAAGAACTCTGAGAATAAACATGCAAATTAATGTATTTTTATAAGTATGCACAGTAATTTAATCAAGCCTTATTTTCACAGCACTATTGTAGTAAAGCTGTATGATATTTTTATTTATTGTCTATCAGTTTTTCCCTAAAGAGAGCTAATCCGAAGGTAATATTCTTCATTTGTTCAACATAAGGCCTTACCTAGTTAGGAGTCTGTCAAACATAAATCAGTTATTTTATATAATCTCTGTTGCGGGTGAAAGCACTCTCTCTCTATGTATTGGGGCCAAGGTGTACAACGTTTCGGTCTACACAAAGGTCCCTGTGTGGACCAAAACGTTGACCTTGTGACCAAATAAAATGTACTGCTGCCCTCATTATTTCATATATATATATATATATATATATATATATATATATATATATATATATACCACTACTATATGAATTACGCCTATTTAAGTAAGTCAATATGTTAAACAAATTAAGATCCCATTTTATCCCCTTTTATCTAGGGTATATTTTGCTTTAAAGTAAACTAGTCATTTGTTTTAAGTACTGTATTGTGTTTCCTGTTAAATATTTATACCAAAATATAAACTATTGCACTTTAAAGCCTAAATAAGGATACTGTAAAGAAGTTACTTCCACTTTGTTTGGGCAAACAAATATTGTCTTCGTCACAAAGGATGTTGTTATTTTATAATGTTCTTTTAAGCATATGTTAGCTTATTTTTATTCTTCATAATCTTTCTAATCAAAGGAAGAAAAATACAGGTATATACTGTCCCAAAGAAAAAGAGTTATTTTGGGGACTACAATGGGGTTTTACCAACTAAAGCCACCTGCAATTCTCCAGGATCAAAAAGACAACCTATACTTTCTACCGTATAACATGTTAGTTATAAAACCTTTACACCAGTACCACAATTTTCCATCATATCATTATAAAAATGTAATTTATTCTAGTGAAATTAACAATTTTAAAATGCTGAATATTAATAAAACAACATTCTAAAAACTAGGAATTGCTTATTTCTATTGTGGTTTCCAAAAACTAAATATTACACATCATATCTTGGCCATACAATATAATTTTAATCAACTATGAAACAGTACCAGCAACATTACACTTTCAGTATCACAAAATAAGTCTTCACAATGGAAAACAAAACCAGTCTTGGCTGTCTTTTGATCATGCAGAAAATAGGGTAAGAACATTTAGTGGAGTGACACAACAGATCTTAGACCCTTGGATACTGGATTTGTATCAAATGTCTTAATGGATGGACTAAAGAGCATTCAAAATATTTTTTTTAGCCTTTGTATTAAAATTAAAATCTAAATCATAAATGTTTAAATACTATAGCACTGAATTTTTCTGTGGAACTTATAGGTAGGAAAGTAATTTTACTTATTAATGTAAACATTTCTTTGTTCCAAGTTTTAAACAGTTACATTACATATAACACATATATGTTGATATTACTTTTTAAAATATGTAAATACTTACTGCTTTTTGCTAAATTTTATAAGCTATATTTTATTTAATAAGGTCATCTCATGGACAGCAGATCATAGTGATATGGCTTTTTTTCCTTAAAATTAGTGTTCGCAAAAAATAAGCAAACATTCATGATCTCATGATAGTCTTGTAAGCGCTATGTAAAAAAAAGCCCAATGTCAACAGCAAAGAATACATAGATGTGTCTTAAGATCAGTGATTCTCATATAAGTCCTTGAGACAAACTGACAAGACACATTTTCTGGATATCCCTGTTTGATTACAGGTGGGTTATCAGTGGCTCAGTCATTTTCATTGATATGCATGTGTTTAATTAAGCATATCCTTAAAACCTGACCTGTTGGTGTGTTCTGAGATCTGGAGCTGAGAATCACTACTTTAGAGCACATCTTACTATATTTATCCAGTAATAATGCAAAGCCTCTATTCTGTTATAAAACCAAATGTATGAAGAAGTCATACAAAAACATATTATTTTGTAAAATGTGTAAATGCATTGCTTTATTGTGAAAACCGTGCAGGCATACAATGTAAAGTTACTTATTAAACTCACTATTTAATGAGACTAAGTTATTTGTACTTCCAGATAGAGTCCACAGAACTACAGCACTGCATTTTAGACATATTCTGTATCAAGCATGCCTGAAAACAGCTTTGAGTACAATACCATTTACAGCAATCTGCACCCTTCCCCTAGCCTCTCTTTTCTATGAAAAGGGAGCTCCTCTCAAATGAACCATTGTACTTAGTTCTGGAGAGCAAATGTTTCTGAGAAATTGATATTTAAATGTTTAATGTGCTGTTCAAAATAAAGTAAAATGGACTATCACCTCCATGTTTACCGAAAGGAAAAAAACTAGAGCAAATGGGGCAAAGGTGGAGTAAGCATGTCAGTTTTATACCAAAATTACAATTTTACATAAAGCACACGGACCATATCCTGGTCAAATGAGCATTGCTTAACATCCCATGCATCAAGTATACCTTCTTTCTTCTCTTCTGTTTTTGCTTTAGCTGAAATATAAAATTGACAGAGTGTTGAATGGTTACAATATCACTTATATTACCAAACAGGAGTATAAAATACTTAATTTTATGTTAACTAAATATAAATGGGGCATATATTTTTCTGCAAACCAACTGCACTGTAGTGAACAAATAAAAATTACTTCTGATGACACTTTAAGCACTTTAAAGGGATAGTAATACTTTGTTTAAACTTTATTTTATTTTGTAGGCATTAAAAAAACATGAAGAATGATATAAGTCTTGGTTTAAGAGATATTCACAAGCAAAGTTTCCCCCAGAATTGCTATATTTCTCTTTATGCACATGTCCAAATAATGCTAAAATATAAGTTGACTTTGGATGAAAGAGCATGTTGTAACATTCACAAATGTATGTAAATACTAAAATTTCATTTTCTTGATTATGTTTAAGATATTGCTTGTTCTTTTTATAGGCAGGAGAAGACATTTTGCTTAGCACCCTTTCTTACTAGTGAGAAGAATTTACTATACAGCAGGAAGGAATGCAAAGATAAATCAATTGCCTCAAATGAAAAGCACCATATCTAACAATGTATGTTTTAAAGGGATAGTAATGTTTCATAATAAAAGCAGCTCTAATTAATCATCATAGTATTCGGACTTTGGAGAGTGTTATTTCAATTCTGTCAGAATAGTAGTTCAAGAGTAATTCAATGACAAAATGTCCCCCTCCCACCCATTTTACTGATGTAACACTTTTCAGCCAGATCAGAAGGGAGGTGCCCAGGTACACTGCAGAGAGGGACAATCTTCAATTAAGATAAGGGAAAAACCTGAAAAACTTGTCAAGGGGGGCAGGGCTTTCATTGTTTTCATAGGAATATGATTGTCCCCTGCTGTTATCTGTCTGGTCTTACAACCAGATTCCACATCTGAGAAGAGATGGCTTACACTAGGTAAAAGGGGTGGGAGGGGAAACTTTGCTTGTGAATATCTCTTAAACCATAAAGGTTTGAGAGATAAGACTTATATCATTCTTCATATTTTTTTAATGTCTACAAAATAAAATACTGTTAAAACGAAGTATTACTATCCCTTTAAGCTCAGTATGACACATGTAGCTGTGAAAGCTGCACCACATCCTTGTGCTTTATTAAGTCTCTGAGCTGGGGGGGGGCTTTTGGGATCCCATAGTCCAGCATTGTGAGTTTACATACATCTCTACTGGCTAATATAGTGATGGAAGCATGGAAGGTTGGAGGCCCCAAAAGGTTTACAAGAAGATATCTGCATACTTGGGGAAGGAGAGGATAACTTTTTGATTGGGAAAGGAATATGAGGGTCACAATGTTCAATGGAATTTACTATTCTCTCAGCTAATGGAGTTACCACCCCCCCTTGTCATATGGTAGCAAGGTGTATTTTAGCAGTACTATTTCCTTACATCACCTACCTAAGATAAGGTGTTGGTCAGTATGAATAATGAATATGAAGAATTATAATAGATTTAGATGCACAGTTAGGGAAGTGAAGTAAAAATATCAAACAAGGTTTCAGCAGAACACACTATTATATCATGTCATATTCTCCATAAGCAACAAATCAATTTTCAAAGTAATAGTTGGACATAAAGGCATGTTTATATGTTGTGAACACAACACAGCAGTACATTTGTTCCAAACCTAGATTTAAAGTTATTTTATTGTCATTCATTTATAAGATTCCAATACATTATATTGTACTGTACAAATGGAATATCACGTCATCATGCTTGTCAAATACTATGCACTTAGAAAAAAGTAAGAGGACCATATAATAGTGTAATGAAGCTTATAGCAAGTAAAAAATCAAAGTACTGCATTTACAAAACTTGAGTTAGAATAGCACAACAGAAATAACAACTTAATTCACCATCATTGAAATATAAAACTGACATTTTGACATGTTTCCGATAAGCTTGTAGAGTTTCATTATTAGAGATGGGAAAACAATCCATTTAGAGTGCTGAAAAACTATTTGAAAGGACCTCAAAGGGACGCTCATAAAGCTCAATAGCTGTGGCCAGGCATTGCTACTTCTCTTGGGCTAGATCAGAAAGCAGAAATTAAAGGACCAGTAGCCTATACGGTTCCTATCTAATTCCCTATGTTCCTCAACAACCTCTCCATATCTCCCCCCCTCTAGGTTAACCCCTCTTTTTCAAAATTATGGAAATCTTGCTACACCTGCAACAGAAGAGTTAATTGTCATGTCCCAAATGTACCTTACCACTGCATACACACAAATGTCTCAGCCCTTTGTTTCTGGATTGCAGTAATCTTGCTGTACCAGCCACAGATGGGTTCACCTTCACCACCCCCATAAAAAAAGATTAACCCCTCAGTTGACAGTCCCTCTATAGTCCCAATCATAACAGAGGGGTTAATTAGTGTAAAGAATACATAAGGGTGAAATTGACCTGGTAAAAATTGAGAGGAGAGCACTAAGCTCTCAACTCGCCATCCTGATGAGATCAGGAAAGAGAATGTTAAAAAAGTATGACGTCCAGTTACCCTATTTCTTTTTTAAAGTCCATGCAATGTATATGGGGCACAGAGCCACCATATTAATTGCATAAAACTCCAACATATACTCACCTCAATGTCAGTGTCCAGACTGGAGAGGAATTTTTTTAGATTGATGTGTGGGACCGGATGTCAGTCTTTTTTTGATTCACTTCCAGTCCCATGAGAGAGTTGAAGAAGGGGTCCCAGTAGCCTTTTTTTGGGCAGTAAATTAATCAATGCGGATCTCTCTTGATCCCATATTGACTTATTTAATTGCTTTTTTTTTAAGAATTAATATTGGATAAATGACCCCATATTAATTTTTCATTGTGAAATGAATTTAAATAAATGTAGTAAAATATGTGTTTTCCGGTTAATTCATTAATAGAAAGAACTGAAGAGTCCTCCAGAAACTCCTCCCTTTAATAAGAAAAAAACTTGAGGTCTCAGGGACCAATATTTTTTGATACTTTTCATCCTGAGGTGATAAGGATGGAGAATGGGAGTTGATACTATCCCTCAAACAATTTTAAGGTTACTTTAATAAAATAAAAACCTCAGATTGACCAGGATGAACTCGTCCTTGTTGGGGCTGTGGAACATATTGATTGCAATGAGTTCCCAGTAAGTCAGACATTGAGGTGAGGGTGGGGTAAATGGTATGCCTGGTTAGGCTAGTAATGGGTGGTGGGGTAGGTAGTGTGTATTTTTTAAGTTAAACACTCTTTTGCTTGGAGGTTTGTAAAACATTGCACCCTATCTGACATGAGGGGGGTTAAGGGAGACTTAGCTGAGTGTAGGAAAGGTGGCTGGGTGCATTTTGGGCTACTGGGGGCTGTGGCGGTTGTGGCATTTTGCAACAGAGGAGGCCTTTTTCCCAGGCTCAGCAGCCTTGAGCTACTGAGAGTGGAAAAACCTCTCTAGCCACAAAATTGCGAAGGCCATTCTGCTAGTATGTAATAGCAGAATGGCAGTTCACAATGCTTTCTTTGGCTGTTTTCTTTGTATCACAAATTGCCAAATTTGGGGTGCATGGTGGCTGGGATGTGATAGAAGAAGTCAGAAACAGGCATGCCTTGCAACTTGAGCTTCAGTCAAAAAATGTTTGAACTACCTAACTACAACTGGTATAACATACATTCAAGGATAAACTGAAATTAACTGAGCACCTCATTGTAATCCAAGGAAGAAATGCATTAAGGTTTGATAAGTTGCCAGGTTGACAAAATTGTAATGTATTCTTCAATTACATCTCAACATATGTACTAAGATGTCTTCACCATCATACCCCTGTGACTATATCACAGATACTCCAACTTCACCATGCTTTCGTTCACCAGGTTTAGTATTCTGCAGTAACTATTTTAACAATGACTCATTTGGATATTTAAATGCAGAATAATGATCCACTTTTGTATTCCCGTGGGTGTGTTTATATGTTAATGTGGCACTTTGCAAGATGATTTAAGCTCCCATAGTTGCCTATGCTGTTGTAATTCACATTCCCAACTTCACCAAACTTAGTGAGCAAAACTGGATTCCTCCCATAGTGTTCTATGGAGCATGAGTTCAGTTTACTGTCTGTATTGGGGAGCAAAGAAAGCAGTGTGTTATAGGGATGTGGAATGCACTCTAGTGTGATGCTGAAAGAATCAATTACCCAACTTCACAGTTCATTCAGAAACTAAAAGAACTGGTGAAGCAGCTGTTACATAAAACAGTTTCTCTGTCAGTTCTGTCTTTACATAAAACAGCTGATCAGCTGTTTCTAGAACATAGCAGACTATTCACTGATCAGATGATTTATGGGCACCCTCTGCAAGGCAAACAATGGTTGTATTATAAGAGAGCTAAAGAAAAATCAATAGTCAACACAGGATAACCCTATCTAAAATCACATACACTTAGAGCTTAAAAACAGATTATACAAAGCTAAAATATGCTTTTTAATGTAACTTTTGGGAGACTACATGGAGATTCATATAAAGTGCTTAGGGTGTCTTCTAGGATATCTGGGTAAGTAGCCATAAATGAGCATTGTTGTTATCTTTTCATCCCATTCTGGTCCTTCTGCACGCAAAAACTGGTGGATCAGTCTACATATGGTGAAGCAATTCTACATATATGTAGTCACTTCACATGACCATGCACTATCAAGGTGGATTGGAAGATCTTGTGTAACTTTGTCTTGCCTCTCACATGACAAAGTAGAAACTCCTCTCCCAACGAAGGTGCAGTTTGGAATCTACTAGCTGGCCTAGAAATGCATCACTTAACATATTCAAATAAGCAGCAGATAACTGGCTGCATCAAATTATTGTTCATTTGCCTTGTTCTTCATCTAACGTAGTGTGTAAGATCTTTTTTTGAGTGGTACTGAAATATTTGATAAACCTGGAATTCTCTATCATGTTAGGAAGCTAGATGCTTCCCATTCAAAATAGTACCACAATGATGTGGAGTGTCATACCATGGGGATGACAGCAAAATTAAACTGCACCTTCCACAATCTACAGCTTTTCTTGCATTTTTAGAAATATGGAATGCTTGCACAAAAATGACTTTTGACATTAAAAAGAAGGTAGACAAGTATACAAAATTACAAACTAGTAAACTGGCTTCATTAAAAGAGAGCCAATTGCCTTTGTCTTCCTAGACTGGTGAGTCTAAATGTCTCCAGGTAGTGGCACAATAGCATAACAGCAGTGGATAAACTAAAAGCACAATCTTCTAGAGTACTTAAACTCAGTTTGCAATAATATCTTGTAAATGTGTAGGTTTATTTTCAAATCAACACAGTTCATATTGTGGCAGTCCATTTTACAAACAGAAGCAAAAGAAACAATCAACTATAAACTTTTGTTTTGTTTTGAAGAAGTATCTTGGACAGATAAGAAAAACATTGGTAATAATATTGTATTCTGATCACAAAAATATCATATACCAATCCAAAGAACTCTGCCCACGCATGTAGCGGATATTACTAGGGATGGGCGAAAATTTTTGCCTCAAACCAAAATCGGTGAAAAATGGCACTTCCCGCTTGGTGAATAATTTCCTGTGAAAAGTGTTTTCCTGCTTTTATGCCTAGGTCATTGCATTAAAATCAATGTGAAGAAACATTTTTCTCCACCACATGAAAGTTTTATCTACTTTTCCTGCAGGCATAAAAAGGTTGTCAGGCATTGGAGTAAAATGGTACACTGGAGTAAAATGGTAGTTCAAAAACTGAAGCCATGGTTGCTGCAGCATGTGCAATAAACAGAAAATGATCCCTCTCCTCCCAGGGAGAATGCAGTTTGTCAAGGTCCTGCCAAAAGTTCCACCACCACCAGCGCCAGTGCAATAAAAAAAAATATATATAAGAGAAATACTGAAGATGACAATGAGTCACACTCCAGTGTTGATGATGGTAATGGCATAATGGAGGAAGGTATAGCAGCTGACAGTGGGACAAACAAGCACAGAAACACTTGTCCTCAAAGTAGTAGCAAACTTTGTGATAGTGAAAGTAAAAAGACATTGTTTGACATCTCTAAGAGCTTATGGGAATATAAGGGTAGTGGGCAAGAAACAGTGGGTGCTGCTGATGCTGGGGAGGACCTGATGATGACTGATGATGATGCTGCAGATCAAGACTATATCCCTCCAGCATCCTCCTTTTCTTCAGATACAGATGAAGTTTAGAGTGAGAGAGATGATGACATGACCAGAAAGTTAGCTGAAAGGTAAAGGCTCAATATTCCAGCACTGAAAAGGAGCACTGTGCCTGTCTATAAACTGTTTGAGGAAACCTTTGAAAACTCTGACCATGGACAAGCAAAGATGGCACAAAGTACACAGTCATCCAGTCAGTCATCATCAGCATCATAACCACTTTCAAGTACAAGTCCCACTCAGCCACAAACACTTGTGTTGAGTAACCAGCAGCAACAAAAGCAACACAGGCTATGGACATCCACATCAACATATATCCCCAGTAGTATCAATCTATCTATCTATCTATCTATCTATCTATCTATCTATCTATCTATCTATCTATCTATCCCTGCATACACACATCAGTTTTACCACACCACTCCCCCACCACCATTACCATATGCATCTGCCACATTGTAGACTGTACTTTTTTTTTAATATCTTGACATCATCATTAATATGTGCCAGTGTCACTTAAGAAAGAACACATTTTTCATAGCATATGTTGTTGTAGGACTCACAGCTTTGACTTTCAGCTATTTATTTCTCCATGGCAGCCATCAGAAGAAGTAATATTGTGGTGGGAAATGTTGCACCATAGGAAACACAGGTGAAACATTTGTTGGAATAGGCAAAAAGGAGAAAATTTTCATGAAAAAAGCAAAAAATAGTCTGTTTTTCACAAAAGGTCATGCAGGAAATGTTTCTAATTTTTTGCCCACCCCCAGATATTGCACCTTAAGGAGTTGGCAGAGATACATCACCGTTCATTACGTTTTAGTTTTCGACTACACAGAAATTTCTCTGCCTGCTAATATCACCTAGGGGTGGGTGATGAAGGAAGATTTTATGACAACAGGATGGGAGAGGATCATATACATCATATAATATGGATCCCTGCCTGCTTAATCTTCTCTTTATACAGTGGCAATCCACTATTTATCTGCTGCTGTATTAAACATGCAGAGAATGTGACAGGATGATTCCACTAATTTAATCAGATCAGTAAGACTGTTCTATATCTATTTCTTCATATACCTATTTACAAGGTCTTTGATGGATGTTACATATTAGACATTTCTGTCTCATTGAAGCATTATTGATACTATAAGTGTTTTAAGTTTCATTTTGTTTATATATTGTATATGTTTTGTTTTCATTGTTTCATATACTGTTGTTGGACATTTTATTAAATGCATTTTTATATCTTCTAGATAGAGGTACTCTCCAAGTTATCTCCTTTGTGTCTATATATATATATAAAACAATAAAAAAGGAAGACCTCACACTCATATGGAAGATAGGTCTAGAAGTTTATTTTGCAATAATGTTTCAGTCAGATACAGCTAGCCTTCCTCAAGGTCCTATACATACACATATGTAGTTTAGTGAGACAGCCTTTATCTGTGCAATGTCACAGTACCGTATCCCTACCTCTGTTGTAGCTTCTGGGAATTGCCACTAGAGAACAAGGCTGATGAGTATAGTTGGGTATCCTATTGAAGCGTTTTATCGATTTTGTTCTGATAGGGAGGATTTAAGAATTATCAACCCCTTGATGTCTATAACTAGGGGTATGAAAATGCCACATTAACCCTTTGGATTCTAGAGAGGTCTCCAGTGCATTGCTCTGCAATGCATTGGAGACCTCTCTAGCATCCAAGAGGTTAAAAATGCATCAAGCAGTCCAGGGCTGCATATTTATAAACTGGTAGAATCTAGCAGCAATTAATCATATTTATGAGTTGCTTTCTTGACAAGATGTTTTCTTTCATAATTCGGATGGCATGCGGCTAATAATGAGTTAACATGTGTGCTATATTTATTTATTTATTTAGTTAGTTGGGGGGAAGATGGGATGTTCTTATGCATGCTATTTTTTGTGCAACATCAGAATGTTGCCCTTTTAATGCCTGTGACATACTGATATCACCCGCGTGATGCAGGTGACATTTTAATCTCACCATTTTGATGGTTGTCAACTACAGGGTAACATTTCTATAGTAAACCATGTACTTGGTTCCCCTTGAGCTCTTGCTGCATGAGAGGTCATAGTTAAAGTTGTCAACCACAAGTTGGATGACAGGATGAGAAGACAGCAGGGTACCGAAGGTAGAGGAATGGGCTTAAACACAGTTTTAACTGAGAGGAAATGGAGGATACAAGCCTGGAAAAAGGAGTAGCAAGCCAAGACTAGGAACCTGCTGGTGTTGATGAGTGATCTAGAGGGTAAGGTTCCACAATGCAGTGTGGAATGAATCAGAGGAAGTAGATCTCAATGCTGCAGACAACAGGATACAGAGATTATATTACTCAATATACTATGCTGAAGATCAGATGAAATAGTGCATAGTGCATGAATAGTACTCTGTACTGAGGGCAGACAGGATGCGGTGCTGGATGCAAAGATCAGATGAACGCTGACAAGTATGCTCAGTGCTTGAATCTGAGATTCGATGAGCTTTATTAACTCACTGAGTACTGCTTAGAGAATGATCTGAGTATCGTGATATAACCTATCCTGTAGGTAGATAGGACTCAGTGCTGGATGCAGAGATCAAATTACCTTGAGAAATATGCTCAGCAATGGAAGCTGAGATCTGATGGGCTTGATTAACTATATGAGTACCTTGCTGAGAGCTATCAGATAAGTCATAACTTGTACTGCAGGCAACAGGACTCTGTGCTGGATGCAGAGATCGGATGAACTTTGTCAAGTATGCTTAGTACTGGAAGTTGAGATCCAATGAGCTTGATTAACTCTCTGATTACTACACAGAGGTATCAGATGAGTGGTACCCTGTACTTCAGGTAGACAGGACTCAGTGCTTGATGACAATATCATATGAAGCTGTGATCCGATGAGCTCTGACTAACGCTCTGAGTGCTGCACTGAGCATGATTAGATAGAATACTTCAACCCTTGAGCTGTGAGCAGACAGGTCTTAGTGCTTGGTTGGGAGATCCTATGAACTAAATGGACTAATGAACCCCTCCAACGAAGCAGCAATGGGTAACAGAATAACAAAGTCTGAGAAGCCAAGTTCAGAATCTAGAAATTAGTTAGCCAATAGGTACAGGAAATAAGCAGCAGAAATCAAGGTCAGACAAGCCGGTATCAGGATCAGGAATGCAATACAAAGTAAGAAGCAATGCCTCAAGCTTGAATAATAGGGCAAGGAGAGCAAAAGCAAGTGCATAAAAATACCCCCTAGATGATCACTGAAAGGTGAGGTGAGTCAAGTGACAGACAATGAATCGTGACAGACAGGTCATCTGCAAGCTCTTGACACACAAGTATGCAATACTACATCTCCCAAGCTGATACAACAACTAGCTCCTGCATTTCTATTTTTTGTCAACAACATAATTCCATTATTTAACTAGGAATGTACAATCTTTTTATTCTGATATCTGCAAAAGAAAAAAAGACTTCTGTGAATGTATTTTTCATTGAGTAACTTTTCTATAAAAATTGAATGTTCAGTAAAACTCTGAGCTATGTCAAAAGCAAATGTCCATGTTATCTTTTGATGACATATTCTCCAAAAACGACATTTTCTAAGATGTACAGAGCATTCTATTTTGCTGAGAAGTATGTGTCAGAAAGTAAATGGAACAGAAAAGATCTGAAAGGGCGTAAGCAGGAACTGATAAAGTTCTATAGTAAAAGTTTAAATAAGCAACTATTATTACTGTACTTCAACTTTTATTAGAAAACTAAGGTTGCAGAGATTTGACAGTAGCTAATTAAATAATTCATACTTTATATAGTTCGAAGCTTGAGCAAATTAAACAAGCTTATCATATGAACCATCATTGTATTTCTATAATGAAATACCAATCATTGGTATATTCTACAGTTTCTCTAATCACTATTTTATGAGCTTTCATGTAAAAAACAAATATGAAAAGCTTTTTTTTTATGGGAAAAAGAGTGTCAGGTATTTCAAACAAATTGTTTTCTTTATTACAAACAGATTTAGTCAATGTTACTGTACCTTCTGTCTCACTAAACTGCTGTTGATTTCCTATAAGCATGCCATTTGCTGCAAGTTCTGTGGCTTGATGAAATCAACTATACACACAAATATCAGCCATGTGTTCACAATGGAAGTCAGTCATGGGATTGAGGATTGCTATACTACTGTGAAGACCACCGTACGGGGGCGCTCACAGGACCAACACAGCATAAAATAACCACCTCTAATAAACTTGATAAAACATCAAGATTTATTAGCCAAAATTAAAATCATCTGACATGTATCATATAGCCCCTCACGGGGATATGGTGTTAGAGGCACATACGCCTAACGTGTTTTGTGTAATCCAAAAACACTTAATCATAGGTAAATACACATAAAACAAAGACCATTTATATAAACAAATGCAAAGTGTTTCAACCCAATCACAAACACATAGATCAGTTTAAAAACAACAACGCCCGTTAACACACCTGTGCATATGCTCTCTCCTCACCTTCTCACTGACGATGATCCAAGACCATCCTACGTCATCAAATTAGGACAAATCGTGTACATCATCAGATGTGCCAACCTCCGTAGTCAGGGTTACCACTATAACTCCTTACTAACTCCTCAATATCACTATTGAAGACATACAAACATGTGTACATCAAGCACACATGAATACCGATGGCAACCATGTGCATAAGATATACTACTACACATCGATGTCATCCGTGATATCTTATTACAGTGCTGCACATACAGATATGAAATAACCTTAATCCATTAGTGATATAATATAGAGGCTGTTGGAAATCAAAAACCTTATGTAAACCTCAGCTAATAATCAACCACATTCAAATCCTCAAAGTGTAAATAATATAACATCATGATTAGAATTCATCCCATGTGGCTTCCTCATGTTTAAATAAAATATCCATTTCACTTCACTTCTAGCCAACAATAGATCTAAATCCCCTCCTCCCTCTGATAGAGAAATTTTCTCAATACCTCGGAAGCAAAACTTAGAAAGATCATAATCATTACAAAAGGCAAAATGCCGGGTTACTGGTTTTGTGGCATCCTTATTTATAATGGCTCTAACCCTCTCTTTTAAAGTCCGACTCGTCCTGTCGACATATTGTTGTTGGCATGTACCACAGGTTCCTTCGCTCACGCACAACACACTTCTTGTTGCACCATCCACACCCTCTGCCCTCTCCCGTCTCAAACCTTTCTTGCTTTCTGCTCCATACCTATGGAACTCCATACCCCTCTCCTTATGTCTTTAAAAATCCCCCTCTGTCTTTAAGTCTACCCTGAAATCTTATCTTCTCTCTTACCCTGTTGTCTGTCTCCTTTAACCCATTTAGACTGTAAGCTCATTGGGGCTGGGATCTCTCTCCTATTGTTTCTATGAATGTGGCACTTATATTATCCCCTCTTATTTCTTATAACATACGTCTATTGTAAGGAGCTGTGTACACTGTGTGGCGCATATCAATATAGATATACATACATACATACAATGGAATTCAGGCCTGAATGAGGTTGTATGTGAAGTAATGAGGCTGATATACTTTGAATAACTGGATCAATTCTGGGGATAACCAACTGCCCCATAAGGAAACAAAAAATACTATTCAATTAAATGGAGCTTTTAACCCTTTGAATACCAGAAGGCTGTGTAATACATTTAATGGCTCCCTGGCAAAGGTGTTAAATTCAATGGGAATTATTATTCTTTTTTTCCCCAATGGTGGAACTTGTTTGCTCCAGAATTTCTCCAATACATCAACTTCAAAGTAGATATAATGATGGACTCAAATGCGAAGATGAAGTAATATAAAAATATTAAAGCATGATAAAATCCTCATCCTCTTGAAAAGAAGGATATTTTACACTCTGTTGTGAACTGTAAGCTGTGCTATAATTCAGATTTTAACTTCGTCTTGAATTGTTGCACTTCGGGAAGTCAGTAGATGGCGATGTTACACTGTGGATAAAAGCATTCTGTCATTTTCACCATATCATTTAAAGGAGTGGTTCTCAACTCTTGATTCTAGCGACTGCCTTGACATCTTCCCAAACTTGCAAGGACTATTTAACCATTTGAATGTTAAAGGGGACTGACCCATTATGGCAGTCAAAGTGTTAACATTTATCATTTTTTTTTCCAATATTTATTTATTTGTAGGTAACACTTAAAGAGTACCAAATGCATTGCTTCTCTGGCACTCAAATGGTTTAACATAACTGTATAAGTACAGATAAGGCAGGCCAATGAGAAGAATTATTTGCACAAGACACACTTTTAGAAACAGTGAAACACAGACACTCATTCTGGAATATTCTGGAAAGAGAGAGAAAGAGAGAGAGAGAAGAGAGAGAGGAGAGAGCGACACACACTTACACACAGAGAGACAGGGAGGGAGAGAGAATCTTGTTGTACAGAGACACACACCCAAACACTCACACATTCTGATAAGAAAGGACATATATTCTAGTCATGCAGACACTTTGGTATCATAGCATGTGATAACATGTATAATTACCAGGCACAGCAATAAATATATTTAAATAAGAGTGTCAATAAGGCAGGAGTAGATGTCCAATTGCACCATTAACTTTAATCACATGTTGGACTAAAGCATGTCTGGTGGCTAAATGTAAATACTGAGAAATATAAACACTTTCACATACAATCACACAAGCCTTGACAGTCATATCCGCACACATCTACTGACAAGTAATAACACATACATCTGTTCTGACATATGAACACACACCAAGGCATTACCACTTGTTACATGAGATTATTGGAACATTACCCAGTTAAAGAGATCGGTAACAGCTTAGCATCACCTCATTACAGGATACTATCATTGCATTACCCCATTACATGAGACCATCAGTTAAACATACACTTAAATGAGACCATCAACACATTACAACCCCATTACTTGAGGCAATTTTAGCATAACCCCATGAAACTATCAAAGCATTCTAAGCACAGACACAGCCGAGCATTACTCCATTATAAAAAAAATCAGGACATTAGCTCACGCCATAGTCCCATTACATGACATCACCCAAACATCAGTCCATTGGACACTAAATACAAAGGTGAGCAACCTTATCAGTGTATAAACATCTAGGGTGATTATACAGAATGGTAAGCATCCTTCCAGTGTATTAAATTCCCTTGGGTCATTATACAGAGCAGTGTTCATTAACTCTTTGTGAGCTATATTTATATGTGTTTAGATTCACTGTTTGTATGTTTCAGTCCATTGTAGGGTAAAACTAAGTGTTAACACCTTATATCCTGGAAATGTACATGTTAGTCCCTTTGCTTGTGGATCTGCCTCTGCATTAACTCCTTCTTTTTCAACCAGTAATGTTTCACTGAACATTTGCATATTATTTGTTTGCATTGCATATACACCCTCACCTATATAGTCTCATTATAGTCCTACACATATGCTAAAGTAGGTGAGTGGCAAAAGCAGGCATCCTGTGTCAGAGTTCCATGGCTGGTTAACAGGAGCTAACCAATGTATTTACATGCTCCTCTTACCAAACATGAATTAGAAGAGCACCATAAAGCAGAATAGGACTTAACAGTTAGTAAGTAAACATTCCTGCAACATACAACCTTCAGATTCATGTCTGATCAAAAGGGAAGCCAGCAAAAATTATATTTTGACTTCTTTATGACTGAAAATGTGATACCAATCATATTGACTCTGTATTGGGTTTGTGTTACATGATAAGACAAGCTTTTTAACACTTCAAAGATCAAAGGGATACAAAGTATTGAGATGCACACCTCTCTGAAGCACTCTTCTGGAGCTTATATTCTGGAAGTGGGTCATGTTGGGACCTCTGAGGGTTAGTGCAATGCATGCTGAGTAGTTAAACTTAACTTCACATTATTGTTTAAATTTCAAGTATGCTCAGTTGCTGACAGTAGTCACTGAATATATCTGTATGTGTCAACTCAGTATAAGGCTATGTTTAACTACTCAGCATGGATTTCACTAATGTATAACTTCTGTTGTCCTGCAGAGTCTCCTCCCCCCAAACAATCAATGAATTAAAAATAGCACTGAGGTCCATCATTGCTGATCTATGGTCCAATGGGTAAGAACATCTGATTTAAAGGAAGAAAAACAATACTAAATTCATGTTTTATTACCTTGAACTGCTTGTGGAACTTCTTCTTGTGTTATTTGAGGCTTCATGTGTTCTGTGATTAAAGAAACAACATATGTATTATTTATTATAAGTGACAATCTTCAAAAATGCAAACCAATTTCATTTACACAAGTGAATGGCATTTATACACTGTATAGATCTGAAATAGCATTTCAGATAATGAAATCTAAATATATTTTGGATACATTCATATCAATTTTACAAAGTTATAATTTAAAGAGAGCTTTCAAAGTAATTTTGTATTTAAATAAATAGTTTATAAGCTATTTAGCCTTATTTGTTTGTTAGTTAGTGTATTTGTGGCAGGTATGGTTGAAAATACTAGCATTCCACACTGCTTACCATCCCAACTGCCACTTCCTTCTAGAAAGTAGCAACTAATTTGCATAAAGTGAACAATAAATGAAGCTAAATACATCATAAACTATTGTTTGAAATAAGATTTGACTAACAGAATGCCAAGTTATAGTTCCACATTAAATAAAGAAACTTTCTTTATCTGGTTTTCTTTCATTGGACATATGTATGTTAGTGTAGTATCATAGAAAGGCTTCTGGGACTCACTGGAGACCACAGGTTTTGTCTTATATAATGAATATGGATTTATTCTGCCAACAATTATACATCTTATAACAGAATGTTATCACCTTGTTTTCCATGCAGCACTTTGTCATTAGAAGTTGTAGTAAGGAAGGAAGAGTTGAAAAAAGTAGCTTTGGAGATGTTTTAATATGTGCAGTTTTAAATGTGTTTATTTTAAATATATGTTTTAGAGTAGCACAGTAAATCTTTCATTTATTAAAAGTAGTTTCCATTGATGAAAAGGTTGGAGACCCCTGATCTATTTTTTCTATGCATCATACAGTTTTCTGTATATAGTTATCTCTATTCAAGCTGCCTCTAGACCATACTCTAAGCCACAGCTCCTCAAAGCAAACAGTTCTACTCTATGGAAATTAATGGTGTCTTTCATGCAGATAACACCAAAAGCAGAGATGCTGTGTTGGTTATATCACCCATTATGAAAGGTTATATGATGGGCTATGGTGCAATCACATGGGCGACTATCACCACTTATGAACATACCAAAGTCTAGCATAATGCATTTTAATTGTGTTTCTGTAGGAATAAAGATGTGTCTGCAAGGCAGACTATGTGGCCATTGGCAGACATTTTGCATGAGTGTTGTTGTGATCAGCAGCACAACCATCAATGAATGACTGACCCACGTGAATGCCACCCAATAATACTGGTAGATGCTCATGTGAGCCATCAGTCAGATACACACCTTCCGCTTTTATTTCAGCTGTGTACCACAGGAGAAGTTGAATGAAACAACATGGATGACAGAGCTGTTGCAGGGGGGTTACAACAGTTTTGTCTTCTGAGTGCAACATATAGTTTAAATGGTGTTTCTCTGGGGAAATTTACAAATGAAAATGATTTGGGAGTAATGGTAGACAATAGACTTAGCAGTAGCATGCAGTGCCATTGGATCAACAATGGTAAACAGGAATAGGAAAAGGGTTGAACTAGATGGGCGCAAGTCTTTTTTTCAACCTGAATTACTATGTTACTATGAAATATCCCTAACGGACACAACTTGCCAGCAATCTTTGATCGATTGTAAACAGAAACAACTTGCAGTGCACTTTAGTAGAGATCAGATACACTATATTAAGCTATATAGATGTTCCTGATTGCTGTGCAAATGACATTAACCAAGGTTAATCATTATTTTAACCCTTTAAGGACTAGAGGTGTGTGCAACACATTGCTTCGAAATGTGGTCACACTCCTCTGGTCTTTAAAGGGTTAAAGAAAATATGATTGAATTATTATTAGAGTATGGTTCCCTTCCCCTTTAAAAGTATTGTTCTTTGTCACATTGTTATGTTCCTTACCCACCATTTGTTTTTTTTCTTTAGCCAAGATAAATATGCATCCCAGACCATTATGTGTAGGAGACTGCATACATTAATTAATTTGATGACAGTTTTGAGTTAATTTCCTACTTTGCTATTTACATAAAAGTTTATATGTTTTTGATAATATAAATGTGTTAATATTTCTGATTACAGGACACAAGTGATATATTTTTGTAAGCAAAATGGGAACAAGCAACTAAGAAAATGTGGTTGGTAATCATACAAGTTGTTTTTTTCCTAGATTTAACCAGCAGTCACACTGGGGATTGGAATTTATACAGTTTTTTGTAGCTATTTTATTAAAATATGTATTCATTTACTATTATCTTTTTACTGAGAATGCTCATTGCTCTTGCATTTTGCTTTCATGGTTTCCTGTTTCTATGTTCATTATAATGGAATATGACTTATGGATAGTTGCCATGGAAACCAGGTAACCCAGATTCAGAACCAGTTTCATGATACCATCTCAGTGCTGCAGTGAAGGAAACTATATAAGATTCAGGGGATGTTATTTGATTTGGAATTAAATGACAATACTGACTTCACCCACTTCTCCACAACAATTGTTGGTGAAACATATAAATTGTATATACTATGGTGCATAAAAAGTCCTCAAGCTTGTCCATTTTTGAACTCAGTCAAACTTACTGACTCTGTGACTGTTACATCTCTGCTCACACAGAGGTAACACCACACTAATTTGTGAATTACAGCTATAAAACATCAAGAATAGTTTTAATGTACCCATGCATTAGCAAAGCTAAGAAGGCCGGGGAAAGATTTGCTAACTGGTGATGAAGAGAAGATAAAGAGGTAATAAAGTCCCCAGTGTGATTAATTCTCTAAATTTCTATGTTATTCTATGGAGCCTATGCACTTAGCTCTCTCCAGCTTGATAAATCTTAGTGCCTAAGCTCCATGGAATAACACAGGAACTGGGAGTTTACCACATTGGAGAAGACATTCCCTCTTTATCACCTCTTTATAACACTTCAATGCAGCTTCTATCTGGGGTGAGATGCAAAACAGGGTAATAAAGAGGTGATAAAGTAGAGATAACTTCTCTAATGTGGTAAACTCTACAGTCCCTATGTTATTCTATGGAGCATGTGCACCAACATCTTTTGACTTTTAGTGATCTTAGTGCATAGAATAACATATGAACTGAAGAGTTTATCACACTGGATAAGTTATCTCCTCTTTATCACATCTTAGCACATCTCTCCCCTGGTCTCAAATGTTTCCAGTTAATCATATTTGTTTTAAAGGTAAAGGTTTCACAAAAAAGCAGCTCCAATTGATCTTTATAGTATTTGTGCCATGGAGAGTGTTATTTCTTTTTTTTTTTTTTTTTAAGTTTGAAAAGCTTTATTGAGAAGCAACGAGAGAAATACAAAAAAGAAGAGAAAGAAAAAGAATATGTAGTTCACATCAACTGGACAGAGCTTTAAACACATCATACAGAGAATGTACCATCAATACACATCAAACCAACTGAATGAGATATTTTACAGTACATCCCAGATATGCAATAGTATACAGAATTGGGCAAAGAGGAACTCTTCTGCATCAGAAAGAAAGAAAAAAGAAGAACTAAGAGGGAGAGCAAAGAAAAGAAAGGAAGAGAGTAAAGTAAAGTAGAAAGGGTGAAAGCTAAGAAGTAAGAGGGGGGGAAGGGAGAGGTGAGGGTATGGGGAGTCGGCAGATGCAAAAGGAAAAGATTAGCTCATGAAAAATGAAGAAAAGAAAGATTCGACGGCTACAGGATCCTTCCCTCTGTTCAAAAGAGTAATACGGAGCAATAACCCCTGGTCATGAACTAGTGATTTCCATTCAGCTATGGAGGGAGGAGAGAGTGTTATTTCAATACTTTCAGGGTTGCAGTTAAGAGTAATTGAATGATATAGTGTCCCCCTCCTGCCCCTTTTCCTAGTGTAAGCCAACTCCCCTCAGATGTGGAATCTGGTCCCTTGACAAGACAGATCACAGCAACACTCTCCATGACACAAATACTATAAAGATTAATTGGAGCTACTTTTATTGTGAAACATCACTAACCCTTTAATTAATGGCTCCCTCGTTTCAACAAAAATAAGTTCAAGAAAGGATATTGTTATATTTTATAATAGAGAATCAAAATTATTTAACCATTACTTTGATTTGCAAGTGAGAAAAAGTTTTCTGAATCTAGAACTCACAAATATGTAAATCTGGTGAAGTGCATAGTCATAGTATGACTTTGAAAATAAAATGTTAATTCAGATTACTTTTTCAAGGGTTGAAGTAAAACCAGACATGTATATTAATGTTTGATAATATGTATTTATTGTTCATAAATATTTCCAGCACAACTGATATAAAAATGTTCGTGAAAAAACTATTTACTAATACAATTTCAATTATTTTGCTACTGTGCTTTGACAATAACAGATAACATAATCAAAATGATTTCTGCATGAATTCCTACCTGTTTCTTGCTTGGGTGCTGAAAATTCTACTTTTTCTAAAACAGAAAACAAATAAAAAGAGTTTCTAAAGTTTAATAATAGTATTCTTAAAATATCCCCTCTTCCTTTCTACTATATATAGAAGATTTGGTCACTTTAGAGACTTCTAGCAATCAAGGCAACAAAAAGTGAATGATGCTTTAAACAAAGCACAGATAGCATTAACAGAAACAATAGAGTTCATTGATAAACTGTACCAGAATTTGAATTGGATCTGTCTCTACACAGTTTTTAAGGTATCTTTTTAAACTGACTATGCAGTTTTTTATTTTGTTTTGCAACCAGTGTGATGGTTTTACAGCATTTTGGTTTAGTAGTTTGGAAATCTTTAGAACTGAGCTCTCTGGTGTGTGAGGGATAGCCTGCATAAATAATTATTCACCTACTTTTAAATCTTCTCACCTCTTTCATTGGTAGCTAGGAAATGTCAGCTTCCACCGAAACAGTTTTAAATTGATGTGAAGGAATAATTATACACATTCAATTAAGATGGCAGTGAGGATTTGGACGAGTGACAGATCCTGTTTAAACACTTCCTCTCCATATATGCAATGGACACCAACATTTTATCACCATAACTTACTGGCAGAAGGACAATAACATTTTCTTACCTTGAACTGGTTTTGGAGTTTCTACTATAATTTCTGTCTTTACTTGTTCTAGAATGAGAGAACAATAAATCATTAAGTTTTGTTCAAGATGTAACAAATAATAGGGTATGAATTAATACAATTCTGAGTAAAAATAGACACAGGAATACTTTTACTTGTGATGCTCCTGCCTATTGCATAGGTCAGGGATAGTCAACCATGGTCCCCAAGAGCTACAATGGTACATGTTTTCAGGGTTTCCCAGCTGGAGAACAGGTGTAACAATTAGTGGCTCAGCCACTGTCATTGGTCTACCTTGTGCTCTTTCAGTGCTTTTAAAGTGCTCTTTCAGCTATCTGTTGGTAGCTCTTGAGGACCATGGTTGGCTACCTCTTGCCTAGATACCAAGCTATCGATGCTGAAAATTATCTTATTTATATTTCTTGCACTACATGAAGGGCATAGTGGGAGTGGATTGCCCCGCTGACACATTTCATGACTCCCACAGTCACATTCTCAAAGCCTCTGGTCAAAAAAATCCCCCACCCAAAAAAAAAGTTTATTTTTTTTTAGCCAGAAGTTTTTTTTTTTTTTTTTTAAATAGATTTTATCAAGCCTCTCCAAACACAAATCAAATACATGAAATGATACATAAAATAACATCCTTCACATCGGTATTATTAAGTACACTTGTACACTTCAATAATATTATTATTTTTTTTTTAGTTAATAAACCCCCTGTAACCCACTTCAACTAACAGCTAAGCTAAACCACCCTGAAACCACCCTGAACCCCAAGTCCTCTCTCCCCTGTACCCACCACACCCCCCACCCATTTGCCCATCGTCCACCAACAGCACTATGCCATACCACCTTTTTTTTTTTTAATATGTATAATATGCCATTCCGTGAAAGCACTTGCAACATCCACATCTCAAGCACGAGCCAGTTGATTCTCACTCTTTCTCAACTCCAGTCATTCACCGCCATCTAGATGAAATATATTTCTTGGAAATGCTAACCGGCGTATTTTGAAAAATATATAAAAATTTAGGTAAAAAATAATTTTAATGAGATTTGATCTGCCAATCACGTTGAGAGGTAGATGGAGCCATGTAGTTGTCTTTTCACTAAGATACTGAATGTTCGGAAGTAGATTCCTCTTTAGAAAGGGTGCCGTTGAGGCCCCAACTCTAATCCCCAAGTAAGTACACTACTCCACACATCTCATCGGACTGTTGGCAAGTCGAGTCTCTCAAGATAAGTTATCTACCCGGAGCTGGGATGATTTGGACCAATTGATTTGCAGACCTGAGTAAGAGCCGAAGGAGATAACTAGCTGTAGCGTGGCCTCCAGCGATCCCTCAGTATCCCCCAGAAAAAGTAATATGTCATCTGCATACAAAGCGATCTTCCCCTCTCTATTTTCTATGCGAAGACCCTGAATTGCTGGGTCTGCCCTAATCAGCACAGCTAGAGGTTCCAAAGCCAAGGCAAACAGGCCAGGGGAGAGTGGACAACACTGCCTGGTGCCTCGATATAGTGAAAAAGTTCAGAGCCTATTCCACCCGTTACCACCGTAGCCTTTGGATCCATATATAAGATATACAACCAATTAATAAAAGAGGGACCAAATCCAAATCTCCATAGCACACCCCATAGATACTTCTATTCTATGGAATCGAATACCTTGGAGGCATCCAAAAATGCTATTGCTCGAGATCCTGAATTATCATGAGGGATTTGCAAATGCGTGAATAATCTTCTAAGATTATGTGATGTTGATTTGCCAGGCATAAACCCTGTTTGATCTTCATGTACTACAGTGCCTATCACTGCCTTCAGCCTATTAACCAGAACTTTTACCAAGATTTTAGCATCTGTATTCAGTAGTGAAATAGGTCTATAGTAAAAGTTTGAAACTGTGAGTTGATTGCTTGTGGATCAACCACCAGTCCCCCCCTCCACATCGCGGATTGATGCAATCGTAGGGATCCCTCTAGCCTCCCAGTCTCATCCCCATTTTCAAAGATATTCTGTTTCTTAAAAAAGACATTTCAGGCATTTAATTCAGACAATTTTAATGAGTATCTTAATGAGCAAGAGATAAAGTTTGTATAAGAGACCGAGTCCCCCTGTCTACATATTGTTTTTCAGCTGTTGCAACCTCATTTTCTAAAGTCTCAGCTTCTCTAGACTTAATTTGTTTTTGCGATGATATAAGTGATATTTAAGAGCTCCTAGCTACTGCCTTAGCTGTATCCCAGATTATTCCCTGCGCAGTTGAACGATTGTTATTAATAAAATATTCATTCAGGTCTGCACGATGCTTATCCACCAGCTGAATATTAGTTAGCCATACAGGACAGAATTTCCAAACTCTACATCTGGGCTACAGCCCCGTCCCCACTGTCATCAGTAGCGGCGAGTGGTCCGATGCTACCCTCGTCATAAAGCAGCAATCTCTAACCATACTCCAGGTTGAATGATTAATAAAGGCATAATCTATTTGTGATAATGTTTTATAAGTAGCTGAGTGGCAGAAAAGTCCCTAGCCAGGGGATTTTAGAAAGTGACTGAGGGAGTCATTAAATGCATTAATGGGCCACATATATGTAATTTTAAATAAAGATGTATTTTAATATATTATTAAAATGTATATTTTTATACATTTTGAACAGTGAACTTCATTTCAATTGAACACTTTGATACCTGAGTGAGGACAGGTTTATTTCCACAAGTGTATGAGGTTGAGGGTAAAACTCTAACCGGCATAAATTTTGAGTATTTATTAATGATTTATACCAATTGAAATTGTTGCTGAATATACTACACTATTGGGCACCCTTTTCCATTGGGACACCTGCACACAAGTACATGTACAGGTCACATCAAGTGCCAATCACTGAGCCAGTGTTTTCATAACCCATACTCAAACATCCCCAGCAGTGCTTGTTTTCTTGATCTCTGCAGTATGATACATGTGTTGATCTCATCATCAAGGATGACATCTCATTCATGGGAATGGAACAATGACTGATTCCACAGAATTAGATGAGACCCAGACACATGCACTACTGGGATGTATTGAGGCCAATTTGGAGAACAACACAACAAATCATCGTGTGGTTTATGTCTCAGGGTCAGTGGGACATGGGACATGGTGGTATTATGTTTCATCTGAACTGAAGGTCTAACACCTTGGATGGTAGACTGTTCTGAAACACTTTTAATACCATTGAGTTTCAGGCATATCTACCATTCCACAGGTTGGAACAGAGTTCAGAACAATGTGGCATGGTGGATGTCTCCTTTGTGATGCAGGTGGTTGCTTAACACTCTGAGTGCCAGAGGGATACTCAAAGCATTGTAGAGCAATGAGTTGTGTACCTCTGGCAATCAAAGGGTTATGCTTCACACAACATGACATTTTCACAAACACAGTAGGGGTTTTAGTATCAGTCAACCAAGAGGACACAGTTTTTCAGTGAATGTGGTTTGAGCAGGTGCTGGACATGACGTTGTTGCATTTCCCTCCCACTGCAATGGACAGGTGTGCATACCTTAATTGTGTAGGTATGTGTTTGTGGGCCTGTGCTTTATCCCTTGGGACCAGGGGTGTGCAACACATTTTTTCCTGTGTTTTGCTTCTTTTGTTGCTGGTAGCTGTGAGGGGTTCAGGGGCACTTGGCTCAATTTCTGAAGTGTTTGGGTGTGGTTTCAGGGGTTAACTTAGCAGTTAGGGAGCATGCGTGTGTGGATTCTAACCTGCTTTCTTTTAGCAGAAAATGTTTCTGTTTAATGGTAAGATACTTGACCGCATGCAATAGAATGCTACTTGCTCATTTTCTATTGGCTTGTTGTTCAGATTTTCCACACGTTGGATATTATCAATGTGCATGATAGAATGCTAAACTGTGTCTTCAAAACCACCGTCATCAATTTTTATTTTTACCGGTTGTAATAGTATTGAGCCCTACATCATGTTAACTGTAAATTGCAGTAATACATAACTCACATCCATAACAAGCTAGATTTACCATAAACATGACACACAACTGTATTATAAAATTCCAATAATTTTCTTTAAAAAATAAAATATCGGTTTATTGAAAAGTTAATTATGTTATTTGCATAATGTGCAAGAGCTAGACTTTTATTTTTTTAGTCCCAGTAATGTGAAAAATTGCATTATAGAAATACTGAATCTTTCTTTTACTACCATTTTGCATAAGTGGCAGGCCCATTAAAATATGTTCTAGCAGAGAGCCTGATTAATTGTCCCTTTTGTTAGTTGCATAATTGTTTAAGCACTTAAGGAACCATGACATGCCAGGGCCATCATGGGTAAATTCGCGTTAAGGACCCATGACGGTCCTGGCACGTCATGGAAGTCAAGGGTTCCCGTGCAGCTGCACGCTGCTCGGGGACCCCTGAATCCATTGCGCAAGAAAAAAGCTCTGTGGTCCTTAACTGCCGACCACGTGGCTGTGCAGCAGGTCGTTAAGGGGTTAAAATGCTTGATAAACTAAATCAGGGGTGTCCAAGTTCAGTCCTCAAGAGCTATAAAAATTCCAGGATTTAAGGATTTTCCAGTTTAAGCAGTAAGCACAGGTGGGCCAATCACAATGAATGAGCCATTGATTAACTTGTCTGTGTTTAATCAGGGAAATCCTTAAATTCTGGCCTGTTGGTGGCCCTTGAGGATCAAATTTGGACACTCCTGAACTAAATGAAATGTTATTGTATCTCTTGTAACAGGAAGTAAATATTGTCCCCAAAATGATGTGGCCTTTATTCACTGAGCAACAGAACACATTTGTTTTTCTGCAAATATTAACCTTTCATTCTATTGTTCTTTTATTTCTGTATCCTTTAAAGGGATAGTAATACTTAAAATGTAAAAAAAACATATGTTGTAGGGTTTATCCCCCTGAGTAAAACAAGAGTACTCCAACTGATGAAAGGTGTTTTATTCAAAAGTTATTAATTTTCAAAGTTGAATTTTTAGGTGCAATATCACAGTGGCCTGAAATTGTATAGTGGTGCTGTTGCTACACGATCCTATGGACAGCTCTGGTCCCGGGACCACAAATCTCCATAGGATGGTGTAGCAACAGCGCCACTGTACAATTTCAGGCCACTGTGATATTGGACCTAAAAAATTCAGCTTTGAGCTGTAATAACTTTTGAATAAAACACCTTTCAGCAGTTGGAGTACTCTTGTTTTACTCAGGGGGATCAACCCTACAACATATTTTTTCTTACATTTTAAGTATTACTATCCCTTTAACCCCCAATTTTTTCTGTACCTGTTCTTATTCTCTAGGACAAAACAATCAAGTAATGATTGAGAATATATAAAAATCAGAAATATTTAATATTTTAAAGGGATATAAGTAAAATAAGTAAAAATTAAAAGGGTTTATTTCAATTAAATATATATTTCTAGTCAGTGTTTTTTTTCTTACTTTTCTTTAGTGTAACATTTATAACATTTGTAGAAAGTGAATGTGAAAATAAGCTAAACTAACTAGCTCATTAGCTGCTTCATTAGCTGCCTGGGGATGAGAGGAATTATATTCCTGACGTCTAAACAACTGGAGGACCTTATGTTGCCAGGAAGGATAGCAACTACAGGGGGTTCATAGGGTGCAACTGCGGGCTCCATCTGCCTCAGGGTCAAGATGTTCTAGTTATGCATCTATGGAAATATTCTTGCATCAGGTGGCCCAGAAAAGAGGATTTTAGTGAACATACCATTAAATCCTTTTTACATAGTCCATGTGTAACACAGGGACCATGGGGTAAAGTTCTCTCCTCCACAGAGCAGGGCACTTCAAAAAAGGAAGGTCATTTGAGCCAGAAACTCAGTTCTTCCCTTTAAACTTTACCCAACCCCTTATTTTTATACATAGCAAAGTAGCAAGAGTGAGAGAAATGGAGGAAATCCCCTAAACAAAGACCCCAAGAGGACTCCTCTGCTTGGGGACTTAAAAGGACGGTAATACTTTGTTTTATCTTTATTTTATTTTGTGGGCAATAAAAAAACATGAAGAACGATATAAGTCTTATCTCTCAAACCTTTATGGTTTGTGAGATATTCACAAGCAAAGTTCCCCTCCCGTCCCTTTTACCTAGTGTAAGCCATCTCTTCTCAGATGTGGAATCAATTCCATAGACCAAGAAGAACAAAAACAAAAGACAGCGCACCAGCGGTCTAAGTGTAGTATATAGGTGAATAGGCAACTTCAAATAAAACTATATAAAAGCTATTAAAAAACAGTATATAAATAAAATAATAGAATATTTATTGAAAACACAAATAAATCGCTGCACCAAAAAATGGTCACAGAAATTTGGTATAAAATCAATATGAGAACATACAGCCCGATATGGAGGAATGAGATACTGATAATATAGGCTCTGTATAATATATAAGGGGATAAGTCTATATGAGGATGATGCATACAACTGAAAAGATCAGCTTCTTATTAAGTCCTCATACACAAAGTGTGACCCCCCATCAGTACGATAATCTGCTCACCAGATTCCCCGTAAATGCAGGCACATCAAGCAACCGATGATCTCTGCACCGGACTCAGCTCTTAGTTCCAGGCACCCGTTCGTCTCCGGTGTCCACTAGTGATGCTCGAGTCCTTTACTGTGCGGCCGTATTGTACTCAACCATCACACATCCCCAAATTTGACTTCAAGAAATTTACATGTTGGTTGCTGTCAGTTCAACTCAGGGTCATGTTGAACATGGGAAACTTGCTGTATCCTGGGCCATTCCTTTGCTATTTCTTTTTTTGCAGAAACAGCAAAGGAATGGCCCAGGATACAGCAAGTTTCATATACACCGGCTCGAGTGGACTCCGAGTTTAGGACAAGCTGCACAGTGGAATTGAGTGACTTTCAACGGTGCATGGCACTATTCATAATCTTCATTGCTGTTTGATCTGTCTTTCATCCATCAACATTTCATTATACCACTATTACTAACGATCTGTATCATTCATCAGTCATTTACCATCTGTCTAAGAACTAATCTTCATCATTACTCAGAAATCATTGCATGGTGAACTGTATTATATATTGATGTAGGTAGATCTATTGTTGTTTATGATTTATACATCTACTAGTTTCCACTGTTTTATATTTTAGGTTGATGTGATTCATTTATTTCACTGTGTGCACATCTCTTTATATTCATCCATCCATTTCTGCTTTATACCTGTTGTATTATCTCTACCTCTGATACATTGGTGAGCGCCCTATTTTACTATATATATATAATTCCATAGACCAGACAGATAACAGAAGGGGACAATGTTCTTCCTATGAGAACAATGAAAGCCCTGCCCTCCTTGACAAGTTTTTCAGGTTTTTCCCTTATCTTAATTGAAGATTGTCCCTCTTTGCAGTCTACCTGGGCACCTCTTTTCTGATCTGGCTGAACAGTGTTATATCAGTAAATGGGGCGGGAGGGGGATACTTTGTCACTGAATAACTCTTGAACTACAACTCTGACAGAATTGAAATAACACTCTCCAAAGTCCAAATACTATGATGATTAATTAGAGCTGCTTTTATTATGAAACATTACTATCCCTCTAAATCACAGCTGTTTTCCTTTGGGTGGGACTACGAGAAAAGGATTCAGTGGTAAGTTCACTAAAATCACCTTTTTTCTTACATCCAGTGTGGAACACAGAAAACATGGGGAAACGCATCCACCATGATTTCTGTGAGGAACAAAAGAAAAAAAACCTCCATTGTAGATCGATATTCCCCAGGATTTACTGGTATCATATTAACCTGTGGAGGCAATGGACACCAAACTTGAACATCAAACAACTGTGTGTACAGAGAAAATACCCAAAGGAAAGGTCATCTTGAAAATCAGGAAACACTGAGAAACAGATGAAGGGACTCAGAATGAGTCCTTTAGAGAACTCCTAACACTAGGTTCAAATCCCATGGAAAAGAGGGATACCTGAAAGTGGGGTAGGCCTGATCCACCCCTTGAACAAAAGTCTTAACATCAGAGAAAATGGCAGTCTGCTTCTGAAAAAGAAGAGAGAGGGCTAAGATCTGACTTTAATAGAACTCAGACTGAGACTCTTGACACCATCATGAAACAAGCGCAGAATAGAAAAAAGACTGAGAAAGTGAGGGGACATGTCCCAATTAGCATACCACTTAAAAAAACTAACACCAGATCCTATGATAGGTCTTGGATGAAACAAGCTTCCTAGCCTGAACCATAGTAGAAATTAAAGTGTCAGAGAAACCTTCTTAAGATGTGGGCTTTGAGAGCCACCATGTGGTAACAAAATGAACCTTGAGTCAGGAGATCTGGCCTAAGAAGAAGGCAAGATATTTCTGCAATGTACAGATTGAGAAGGTTTGAAAACCAGGTCTGACTGGGTCAAAATGGAGCAATAAGAATTACTTGAGACCTCTGCAAACTTGATCCTCCTCAGCAGCCTGTGAATCAGTAGAAATGGTGGAAACACATGGACACACAAACGCTTCAGCGTACTTCTTCTAGGTGCAGAAGAGATGAAGCTTCTGGTTGTTGCAAGATGCCATTAGAGCAACTGATTTCAGACCCTAGCATTGAACAATCAGGTTGAACACCTCTGAATTGCCATTATTCGGGATCTAGATGTTGGTATCTTAGAAAGTTTGGGACCACATTTTCCACTCCTAGAATGTGAACTGCTGAGATGGCTGGAACGGAAGTTTCCAGATCTCTGCCCAAGTGGACTCACTTCTGGCCCCTCCATGGTGATTTATGTAGACAACTGCTATCTCATTGTCTGATTGTACCTGTGTTCAACAGAGGGCCAGCAGCAAAGTGCCTGCCGAATGGCCTGACTCTCCAGAATGTTGATTGGAAGAAGACTCTCCTTCCCGGTCTGGCAATCCTAAACCATTTGGTGACCAAAGGTGACTACCCATTCCATCAAGCTTGTGTCTGTGGTGACTACCACCCTTTCTGGTATGACAAAGGGATGTCCCAGTGTTAGGTGAGGATGGTGAAGCCACCAGTGAAGGTCCTCCTTCTCTCATTGAGACAGGGACATAGAATGAGACAAGTGAGAGTATTGTCTTTACCATTTCCTGAGAATGCTCAGCTGGAACTCCCTTGTCTTGGAATTGTGCATAGGGAACTACTTCCAGAGTGGAGTGCAGGCAAACTGGTACTCTTATGTAATCTCTTACCTTCTCTGATGGCAAGGATATTGCTTGAATAACATGAAGAAACAGATCATGGATCTTGTCTTCTGTAGAAAAACCCTCCCTTGGAGAGAATTGAATGTCATGCCCAAGAAGTACAGAACCTGACAAGGTACCAGAGAGGATTCCTTGATGCTGAGAATCCAAAAGTGTTGCCCCAGGATGAAGACAGTCTTAAATATGTGAGCTGAGCATGGCTTCCGAAAGAATCTTAAGTAGAAGGTTGTCTAAGTAGCCATGACCTTTGTAAAAATCCTTGGAACTGATGCTAGTCCAAGGGGAACTGCAGTTAACTGTAAAGACTGTCCTCAAAGGCAAAGGGGAGAAACCACTCATGGTCTAGATAAATCAGGACATGTAGACAGGCATCCTGGAGATCCAGGGAGACAAGATCTCAGAGATCCCCAAAAGTCAGAAAAGAATCCATGCACTACCCATCTGTGTCAACCTTTTCTGCAGATTAATCTCCAACCAACTAGACTGGCCCTAAAGACATGGTCAGCCTGTCTAATAGGGGGCATGTGGCTCCAAGAGTGGAGGACCCTTTGAAGAGATAGAAGCAATGGAAGACATCAGAGTCTCAACTAAAAATGGCTCCTGCAGTGGAGGGACTCAGTGGAGGAGTAGGGGGCACAGTGCAAGAGGGACATAGGGTGCCTAAATATGCCCATGAAAGCCCAGTTTTTCATAAGGAACGCTGTGCAAAAAGGGTTAAAGGGGCCCCTGAATCCTTAGGTTTCATTTTCCCTATGTGTCCCTTGTGATCAGGAATGTTCAGAGAAAACCCCTCTGAAGTAGGACAAAGCAGTCTAAAAATTGAGACAATTATAATAAGATACACAGAAATACCACATGAAGTACTTATCTGATCGCAAAGGCTTAAAATGGAGAGGAAGAAAAGAGAACCCAGCCCCTGCATAATCTATGCAAATGGAGTAGTATGATGGCTGTCAAAGCACCACCCTGTCATAAGAACAAATCACAGGAAAACAAGGGATTCTGATTAATGTGATTTACCACTGTATAAATCAAGGAAATTGTGTTGTTCTAGCCATTTTACAATAGATATATATTCCTAAGGTGAGGCACTACTATGAGTGCCCACTATGAGATATTCCAGGAAGTGCCACACAAAATCAATAATAATATTTCAACATATACAATTATAATAAACGATATATGATAACTATATTCTCACACTTAGTCCATTTAATGGGTACAAAGTAGATTTTCAATGATGGTTCTGAAGATCCTATGCAGCTGTAGTATGGGTTGGGAATCCCAGCGATAAAAGTATAGAAAAAAATATAAAAAAAACAGCGCAAACAGTCTTCTCTAAGCGTAATATATTTCCAAAACTTTTTCTTCACCTTCACCACGTGCTCAAAGAAAGGTACTCACTCTTTTATGAGATTTTAAAACTGCCTCTCAGTGATCTCAAAACTCTTGGTTTAAACCCCCGGTCGGTTTACACCTCTCTACTTTCCAGGGTTCCTCCTGAGATCTCCCCTTTCTGGTCTGAAAGAATTGTGACCAGAAAGGGGAGATCTGAGGAGGAACCCTGGAAAGCAGAGAGGTGTAAACCTTTCTAGCCATTTTAAAATAGGGAAATTAAGTACTCTGAACAGTGTTCCCATGCTGATCATGTAATAGTACATGTCCAGCGATCCATTTTGAGTCTTGTAGATGAAACATGGGCAGAGTTATATCCCAGTAAAGAATCTCCATGCACTCTTATGGAACAAAGATAGTTACCGAGTGGACTCCTGTTCTTAAAGGAGGATCATTCTAAAAACCTAAAAATTAATTAAAGCAAATAAAGCTAAAATGCATATAAATATATAGCAAAATAAAAGAAGATTTGAGTAGAATAAGGCTAACTGTAAAAAAAGGAAGAGAAAGCCTGTAAACAGAGGTTTAAGTGCTGTACCATGCATTACAGAAAGGGTTAAGAAACCCATACTACTAAAGGAAGAACCATTGAAAGCATATTAAGCTTGGGAAAGAGGAAATATTACATGCTAGACAGGCAAAAACACCACTATTCAGTGGGTGCTAAGAAAAAGAAGGAACATAGTAGTAAGTTAGAACTTACCAGTACTCTGTCTTCAGAACTCATTATATCATTACAGACCCTCAGATCAGTTCAATAATGAGGTATAGACTTGTATTAAAATCAACCTCATACACCTGTGAACTGGGTAATCCAACTCCAGGGAAGCCAGTTAATCGGAGCCTGCCTAATGAGGGATTATGCAGTCCACTATCTAAGAGAAAAATAAAAAGTCTAAAAACAGAAAAGTACCAAGTTGTCCTTTTGTGGAGTCAGGTCACTTGAAACTGAAGGGAGCGTGTAAAGATGGATGGGAAGAAGGGAGTCTCTGCCTCAAATGCCCTGCCTTTTTTATGTACCTGCCCTCTGGAGGAGAGGCATTTACCCCAATGGTTTCTGTGTTCCACATTGGATGTAAGAGAAAAGTATTTGCAGAGAGGGCATACCAGTGACTAGTTACTCCAAAGATGCCCGGGCTAGATGCTACATCGGGGTGTGAAAGTTTGGTCCTCAAGGTCTGTAAGCAGTAAAGGATTTAAAGGGATAGTAATGCCTGAAAATAACTTTATTTTATATTGTAGCCCTAAAAAAATCATGAAAAATGATATAAGTCTTATCTCCCAAACCTTTATGGTTTGGGAGATATTCAGAAGTAAAGTTTCCCCTGGAATGACGTCATTGCTCTACCCTTCAGATTTGGGATCCGGTCGCCCGACCAGCAGTGCCTCTCCAGAAGTGCTGAGATCATGATCTTTAAAAAGAATTTCTTAATTGGAATGGTCTACAAAGTGTGCTTTCAAGCCAGGCACACTTTGTAGATCGTTCCAGTTAAGCAGTTCTTTTCAAAAAGATCGTGATCTCGGCACTGCTAAAGAGCTGCCGGTTGCTATGTGGACGAATTCCAAATCTGTCCACTAGATGGCAGACTTGGCTGAAACAGCAAGGAAAAGTGAACAATACTTTATTTTACAAGTGAATATCTTCCAAACCATAAAGGTTTGGGAGATAAGACTTATATCATTTTTCATGATTTTTTTAGGGCTACAATATAAAATAAAGTTATTTTCAGGCATTACTATCCCTTTAATGATATCTCAACTGAAACTCAGTTCATTTAATCAATCGTTCAGTCATTTTGATCAACCCAACTGTGCTCAAGTAGGTAGATAAACCCTTAAAACCTGGTGTGTACAAAACACTTGTGAACTGAACTATGAAATACCTGTTATACAGTCTGTCAACAATATACTTGTTTTTAGAACTCTTCTTTTTCATTTCACAAGAAACTGTGCTCTCCTGTATGTTTGGGTACCTTACTTATTCCATATATTGCACTTTTCACTTATTAGGAACTTGTTTAACCCCTTAAGGACCAGTGCACACCCACGGCTGGCACTTGATGACCACGGGGCTGTTTTTTTTGTACTTCCGATTCAGGGCTCCCGGAGCAGCGTGCAGCCAAGCTGAGAGTCCTGAACTCCATTCCAGTCCTGGCATATCAGTGGACGTGAAGGGGTTAAACAGGCAGTCATTGAAAGGTCATGCATTTCAAAGCATATAAATAGGAAATCTACAAATTTCTCCACAGAATTTAAAGGGAATCTGTTAACTAAAACAGTCATTAAGTTTTATCAACTGCAATGTAATCTGGGCCACAGTTTGGTGCTTATGCACCTAAAATATTATTTACAAATTATAGCTTAGAATATATGGTAGTTAAATGGTCATGAACTCTATGAATTCTTAGGTGATAGTGGCCAGTTAATTTTTGCTCCAAATAATGGGTTTGGTTCTATTTAACTTCAAAAATAGACCAAAATTAAATCAAAAATACACCTATTTATTTTCACAACTCCCAAATTACATTTGGTGTAAGGTGGTTGACACTGACACCTCACTTGACAGAAGCAGAACTTGGGGCAGGTCAAGATTATTTTTTCAGTTCAAATTTAAAAATCATTTATGTTGCATCACTACTCCAATAAAAATGTTCCCAGTTTCCCTTAAGCATGTGGAGGGTCATCTGCATGCCTGTGGTGGTTTTTCTAAATCTTTGAAAGTCTTCTATGGCCTGAATGGTCTTCAAAAGAGAGCTTTAACTCTTCAAATGCCAGAGCACATGCAGTGCAAATAGTAAGTCCCAGACTCTGCAAATAAAAAAATGTGGATGCTGAACCCCATGAGGTACATTTAGTGGGCATGGCAGACCTCACCATCTTCCCTCAACCAATGCTCAGTGTTGGGAAGGCTGAAATAAGTGTAAGAGGAAGACATTTTCCAGTCTACCCCTCGCCCCTTTTCCATGGGGTGAAGGACAATTAAAATTAGTATGGGCTCCAGAGGACCTCATGCCAATAATATATTCCAAGATGGGGCAAAATAACCCTTCCCCTCAAAAAGAAAGAAAAATTTAAATATTATATGTTTATATGCTTTTGTTAACACTAAAATGGTGTGTCTTAAATCAGGAAATATATTTAAAGGACGTAAATATTTTATCATCATGTAACCTAAAGGCAGGAAGACCAAAATACAGGTCACATTCAGGAAATTGCAGAGGAACAATTCTAGGGTAAACTAGCTGTACCACAGGGGACAAATAAACATCTCCAAAGTTCCCACAGATTTAAATGGGATTTCAGCCCTTTGAACGATAGAGGTCTATAACATAGCACTTCCCAATATGATAAAGACTTCTTTAGCATTCAAGGGGTTAAAAGCACCATTTACAAACCCCCAATATTGCTGTAGTTTTACTCCAGAATAGCTCATCCTCATCTTCCTGAATATTCCCTTATAACACATATTACCTCACCTTGAACTGGTTTTGGACTATCTTCTTTAGTGTCTGTCTTCTCCTGTTCTAGGACTAGAGAAAAAAATACTTTTATTAATAAGAAACCTATGTTAACATTCCTTTCATTAAATATTTATTATGTTAGCACATCTTCCTAGTGTCTTGCATAACGAAATCTAATATATTTATTACATATAACTAAATATCTATATACAATTCTTAAAGCCCGTGTACACAGGCCAACACTGGTGGAGCTGCAGTCATGCACAGTACAGACTGCCCACGGCATGGCTGATACGGTGCAGGGAGCTCTGAATTCAGACAGGAGTCCTCTCTGCGCGGGCAGTCTCTACTGCACATTACAGCTTCTGACAAACATCTTTAGCAAATTATTATATAGGATATTGGCATTGACAACTTAAGAGTGGTGGTCTGTGTCTGCCATTATTAATTAAAGTGATCACTCTTTCCAGTATATACCCGAGCACACTGGCAATGTAGGTTAACACCAGTAGAGCTGCACTGGCAAATCCCTACATTCCCTCCATTGCACCTAGATCATGGGAACTGCATATTGTATTAATAGACCATTTACTTTCATGAGAAAAATATGAAATTTGGGTTCATTACACACCTTTAAATATGTTGTATATAAAAGTTACAATTGTTTAAGCACTAGATTTTTTGACAAATAAATATGAAAATCATCTGTTATACTATAGGTCATAAACTGCATATCTCCTCAACAATAATTTTGCATACTTGTCAGACTCATTAAAATAATTTTTTAATATGCAAGCAGTGCAGGTTAAATGTTTCATTTTTGTGTTTGTATATATATATATTTAAAATGTTTGATAATTTAAATGCATTGTTATCATATTCCTGAGTACAGGAAGTAAATAATGACTGGAAATGATGTTGCCTGTTTATTCAGAGAACAACACAATTAATGAGTAATTTAATTCAGTTTAAAAGAGTGTTTACAGGGAACAGCAAATAATTGCAAACAAACTGTCTACACTGGTAATTGGTAATATGAAGGTGGATTTACTAAAGAAAAGTAAAGCTTTTTTAGAAAGCTAGTTTTAAATGTTACTCTAGTTATGAGTAGATAATGTATGCATATCTTTATACGGACAGTATAAGCAGCAATATTTTAGAAGTCAAATGCAAGTTGTAATTAAGGAAGGTATATATACTTGCCTTTCTTCCCCAGAAGGTTTTTTTCACAATAGAGGTAAGATGGTGTCACTGCTTTTTTAATGCCATTATGCTAAATATATATTAACTTAGACTTGAGGCAGATAGATAAACTTGCCTAATCTGAGGTGTCATGAGAGACAGGCAGGTTTATCATGGTTTTGGCCAGAAATATGTAACTAAAACTATGTTTATTATCTATAGTAAGTCTCATATTATTTATTTGTAAAGTTCAGGATTTGATGCACAGACTTTCTTTTTGTTTAGTTTGCATATGTAGCCAGTTAATTGTTTTTGCTACACACATATGTAATTGTTTGAACACTATTGATAAGCTAGTATGAGCTCAGCAGGAATATTTCTGTATGTGTTTTAAATGTTAATTTAGACATGAGTAGAAAATGTATGCATGTCTATGGAGAGTAAAAGGAACAACATTTTAGAAGTTTATACAATAATTTACTATGTAACAGTCGAAATCTAATTCCCAATCAACTTAAACAACTAACACCTCCACTCCAGATATAATATTTTCTATATTATAATACATGTTTACTTTACTCTTACTTTGCTCGTTCTTTGAAGTGCTTTTGGAGTTCTGGGGATTTTATAATAAACTGTAATCAAAGAGCATCTATATGTCTCCTCTCCACCTGATTCCTCATGCCTTTGGATAGTTTATTTTTGTATGCAACTGTTTTCTGTAGCAGCCATCTTGTCTTCTTCAAAAGCAGGTGTACTGATGAAAACAGTACAAGTTAGAAGGAAACATGTAGGGTGGGCCAGATAAATGATCTGGTCTACTCTACCTACCTCCTACTATAATATACACATAAGGGAAGCCAAACAGACTTTGCAATACCCAGCCTCCCACAAGTTTTCCTCCCCACAGCTGGTCCTATTACCCCTGCCATTGACAGCCTTAGTTATATTGGCTGTACCAGTGGTTACAAAGTCAGAACAACCATAAAGGACAATCAGCTGCTTTTCCAGAGGCTGCAGCACTATGTCTGGAAAAGAAAAGCAGAAAGTGGTCATCTGCACTGAGAGTAGTACATTTATATTGCTGTTGTGTGGGACTAACAGTGATTAACTAGCACAAGACTGACGTTTAAAGTATATTTTTTCATAATAGTTTCTATGAAAGTCCTTGAGTGCCAAAATATTGCTTATCCCTTGATAACACAAGGAACAAAGTTAAATATGCCTATCCATTACAAGTAGGGATGGGCCAAAATCTGTGAAAACTGGGACTTCCTGCCTGGCGGAAAATTTCCAGCAAAAATGCATTTTTACCCTAGCTCTTTGCATTGAAATTAATGGGAAGACTGAATTTATACATAACACATAGCAAATTGTATTTTATTTTCCACAGCCATGGTATAAAAATGGTCTGAGGGTGTCTGTGTTGTTGGGGCGTGGTGAAACAATCAGTTGAACAGGAAATTTCTTTGGGGGGGTTTGTTGACTGGTATTGAGTGGACAGTTATAAAAATATAAAAATACAATTAAAAAAAACATAGTGTAAAGGGGGTCTGAAGAGAATGCCTTTGTTGGTGGAGTTTGGAGAAAGAATAGTTTTTTGGGGGGTTGTTGACTGGGATTGGGATGACAGTTAATGAAAAAAATAAATAAAAGCAATAAATAAAATAAGAAATTGGTTTGTAACATGACAGAGACAGGGACCTAATGACATGAGCTGTGACTGAGGCAGACTGATACTTGATGGGATCTAATACTTTATAGAGGATGATTTGTAGGAATTAGACTTGTTGTTAGAGGCCCAAGCCCTGGGGAAACATTAATTTGTAGGAGTTAGACTTCTTGTTGTGAGAGGCATAAACCCTGTGGAAACATTGATTTGTAGGACTTAGACTTGTGTTAGGCCCAATCAATGAGGAAATATTGATTTGTTGTAGCACTTATATATGTTAGGACCAAGCCCTGAGGAAACACTGATTTGTTGCAGTCCTTAAACCTGTGGTAGGCCCAAGCCCAGAGGAAACATTGATTTGTAGGATTTACACTTGTTTGGCACAAGCCCTGAGGAAATAATGATTTGTAGGACTTAGACCTGTGTTAGGCCCAAGCCATGAGGAAACATTGATTTGCTATAGCACTAACATTTATGTTAAGTCCAAGCCATGAAACATTGATTTGTTGTAGGATTTAGACTTGTGTCAGGCCCAAGCCCTTAGGAAACATTTAATTAGAGGGCTTCGTCTTGTTAGGCCCAAGCCCTGAATTTTTAGGCCCAAGCCCTGAGGAAAAATGTTTTTGCAGGACTTAGGCATCACAAGTCTTGAGGAATCAGTGACCATTTTTACACTCAGGTATGTTAAACTCATCATCACTGAGGAATCAGTGATGAGTAGGACTTAGTCTTGCTAGAAACAAGCCCCAAAAATTATTTTTTATAGGCCTCTGTTTTATATAAAGAACAAGCCTGGAGAAAAAAAAGCCCTATTGGACTAGTGTCAGTAGTTCATGTATGTTATGGTGGCCAGTGGCCACTGGCCATTGGCAAATGCCACTATATCATTGCAGCATTTGCCACTGCTGTTCTTGTTGCTGCTGTTGAGTTATTTAAGCAGCAGTATGACAGTATGATTAGTTAGTTAGTTAGTTAGTTAGTTAGTTAGTTAGTAAAGAAATATTATCCCAAATACCACAATATTTTGTTTGACTGACTGGGAGGAAACAGGCATCCGTAATCCAAGTTTCTTCCTGATCTTGCTATTCTCTCTGTGTGGAGGTGTTTGAAAGGAGCAAATGAGATTTACCCCCAAATAACCCAAAAGTTGCGTGACTCAGAAGACACAGGCAGCTGTTATCCATGTTCCTTCTGATCTGGCTATTATATCTGTGTTAGGGGAGTCTGGGGGGAAGTTGTGAAGTGTGAAAAGGAGATTTATCCCAAATACCCAAAAATCTTGTTTGACTGACTGGGAAGACATAATCCAAATTAATTCTTTATCTGTCTGTTATATCTGTGATGGAGGAATCTAGGGGTATGTGAAGGGAGAAAATGAGGTTTACCCCAAATACCCCAAAATCTGTGTGACTCAGAAGACACAGGAAGCTGTTATCCAAGTTCCTTCTGATTGGGCTGTCATCTCTGTGTTAGGGGAGTCTGGGGAGTTGTGAAAGGCGAAAAGGAGATTTACCACAAATACAGAAAAATCTTGTGTGACTGACTGGGAAGACACAGGCAGCCATGATCCAAATTTATTCCATATCTGTCTGTTATATCTGTGCTGGGGGATTCTGGGGTATGGAGTAGGGAGAAAGGAGTAGTATCAGTGCAAGGTCTTTAAGGAAAGTAACATAGTAACATAGTAACATAGTAGATAAGGCTGAAAAAAGACATGCGTCCATCAAGTCCAGCCCATGCCAATAACACTCCTGTTGATCCAGAGGAAGGCAACAAAAAAGCCCTCTGGAGCAATTTCCAGTGTAGGTGTGTGTGTGTGTCAAATAGTTCCCCGGCTCAATATCCTATTTGCTTTGAAGCCATCTGTCATAACTGTCAATATTGTTCTGTGCTAGATAGGCATCCATTGCTTTTTTGAATGCAGTTACATTATCTGCAAGCACAACATCCCGAGGCAAAGAATTCCATAGCCTTACCTCCCTTACTGTAAAGAATCCCTGCCTGTGTTTTAGTCGAAAGCGCCTTTCCTCAAGTCTTAATGGATGACCTCTTGTTCTTAGCTCAGCTCTTTGCATAAATAATTCATTGGATAGTTCTTTGTATTGACCTTGAATGTATTTGTAAATGGTAATCATATCACCCCTTAGACGTCTCTTTTCTAATGTAAACAAACCCAGTTTGGCTAGTCTCTCTTTGTAACTCAGATCCTCCAATCCCTTTATCAGTTTTGTTGCACGTCTCTGCACCTTTTCCAGTTCAGCAATGTCTTTTTTTAGAACAGGCGCCCAAAATTGTACTCCATATTCTAGATGAGGCCTAACCAAGGATTTATACAGAGGTAGGATAATATTAGCATCCCTTGCTTCTACACCTCTTTTTATGCAGGCTAGTACTCTATTTGCTCTTGCAGCAGCTGAGTGACTCTGCACACTGCTGTGAAGACTATTGTCTATCAGTACACCTAAATCTTTCTCTAATGAGGATTTCCCAAGCGGTTTCCCATTTAGTGTAGTCCAAAAACTGACTGCGACCACGGTTGCTGCAGTGTGTATAATAAATTATGATGATGATCTTTCTCCTCCAGAGTCCCATAAAAATTTCCACCACCTCCACCAGAAATATAAAAAAAAATGTGAGAACACTGAGGATGACAATGAGTCACATTCTTGTTTTGATGGTATGACGGAGGAAGGTGTAGCATTTCAACCACCTGCTGTGACTGACAGTGAGAGTAAAAACAACAGTCATCTATGTAGCAGCTCTACAGTTGCAACTTGGTAACATATGCCACTGTTGGGAACACTGCTAAGACCACTGATTAATGTTTATTAATAATATAGTAACAATGGAAGTATAAATAGGATTTTGAGCCAGGGAATTATCCAACAGCAATTTAGAGTCAGTGAAGGAATTTTTTGGCCTAATTGGGTCTTAACTGGAAATGGCTTTATAGGCTTTTTTTTTCTTCCTCTGTCTCAACAGGGGTGATATGGCATGAGTTGAACTTGATGGAAGCATGTCTTTTTACATCCTCATCAACTATGTTGCTATGTTACTAGATTTTATGTTTATTGTTATGATCCACTATCTGATTGCAGTTGATATTAATTTATCTACGTAGTCTATATATGCATATATATATGCATTCTTTGCCATCTGCAAACAATGCTTTTATTTGTCTCTTCATAATTTTCTTGATTTTCATAAATGGTATTATGTAATGCCAAATACATATACACTTTATTGTTTTTGTCCCTGACCAGATAAGCATCGAGTGGCACAGAATGGGGATAGAATGGGGGGAGTGATGATTCAGAAGACATACAGACTCCAAATAATCTTGGCTTACCATTGCGTAGGCTAATAAATAAACAAATTATATATTTATATATTATATATTTTTAGCCAAAAAACTTGCACTACAAAAATTAGGGCTAGAAATCTATTTTGCTTATATAATAGCCTGCACAAAGGTAATCCAAGATTAATTGGAATCTGCCCGTCTTCCGAGTCATCTCTCCCCCATTCTATTTTGGAGTGCACTGAAAGACACTGAGGTACCATCATCACTACTATCTGGGTTGCTTGGTGATAAGAGTGGTGCACTTGGTGGCAATGGATGGAGATCCACTGCAGTACTGGTGCTGGTGGTGGCAGTATCAATTGCACTGCTGCTAACAATAGTTGCCTCTACTTCCATCTTGGCAATAGAGAGCTCCCCAATGTATAAGTGGCCCACCTCCAAACACATAGCAAGGGAAAGAAATGTAGCTAAGTGTAGTATGGTTAATAAACAAATGAACATAAAGAAGATAAATATTGCACTCACAAGAGCCCATCTTGGACTTTAATGTGTTTAAAATGGGTCCACCTCCCTTATAGCCAATGAACTGTGAGAGTGTTCTCCTTCCTGCCGATTCAATACATCGCTCTCTTGTTATAATTCTCTTTGGTGGTTTCCAACGCAGATGTTTAATAACATATTGACTGATATGTTAGGTGATGGAAATAAGAGTCAGCCTAAGCTATGTACCAGTAATACTAAATTGTAAAGCTGGAGAAGCGAGACCGGGAAGCCAAGGACCGGTGTATGAAACTGAATGGGGGTGGAGCAGGAAAACTCACTGGTGGTGGTTCTTTTGAATATATTTTTATATATTTTTAAATATATTCTTTGATTATATTGTTTGAATAAAATGCTTAATCTTATGTATTTGGGATTTTATCACTATTTAATAGAACTGCAAAACGCAATCAACTCTTATTCCATTAAACCTCATCACTTTCTATATTAAATAGAAAGACTAGTTTCTAATTTTTTTTCCATAATTTTAAAACAAATTTTCACAAGATCACTAATTACAGTGCCTCTTTTATCTCATATTCCAGTTCACTAATTGCCCTTCATTTAATTTATCTTACATCTACCACAATTTCACATTCAATCCAGGAAATCACATAAACCATCACTTTCTACCCCATCCACTACACAGTAGTTCAAATCATTTCGTATCACACACCGTAATAAACTTTTCATCCATCCCATTATACACATTTACCCCATACTTTTTACTCATTCACTTGATTTAAAAAATATTTTTATGAGACAATTTTAAAAATAATTTTATTACAATACATTTTATGGCATTTTACATACTTCTATTCAATTAAATGGTGATACATGTACCTTTTGTTAAGTTTGTATTGTATATTGTACATTTGTATTGTATATGTTCTTGTACTTTTTAGTTCTTTTATTATGACATTTTTTAAAAAACTATAAACAACCCCCCATATCCACCAGCCCAACTTTCCCATACGCCCAGAGGAGAAGACGTTCGGGCTCGGATAGTGTTACTATTTCCCACCTGGGTCCTTCCCATGTCCCCTAAAAGTTTCCCGGCTCCATCCCCAATCAGTTTCATATACTGGCTCCCGGTGTCCCGGGCTCACCTCTCCACAAGTCTGAGGTTTAGCCAAATGTTTTCCTTCATCTTTTACAACTCAGTATTACTGACAAATGGCTTAGACTGACTCCTATTTCAATAACCCAATGTATCAGTCAAGATATTATTAAAAATCTGCTTAAGAAATCACCAAAGAGGATTGTACCAAGAGGACCATGTGTTGAATCAGCAGGAAGGATGCAGTTCATCAGCTATAAGGGAGAGGTTCCGTTTTGACAGACATAAAGCCCAAGAAGGCTCTTATTAGTAAAATATGTATCTTCTATATGTTACTTTGTCTATTAAATATACTACACTTATATACTTTCTTTCTTTTGTTATGTGCACAGTCTTTTGAGTTTCAGTTTTTGTGTACAGCGGACAATGTCACTATTAATCTCATCCTGCAGCACTTTCATATGGAACACACTGAAAACCATTGCATATTTCATATTATCGTTCCATTGAACTTTCATCTATTCCATCGCCAACATTTACATTTGACCTTTTGATAACACTTTGCTATATTGTCGTTTTGGAAATTTAATATAGATTTACTTCATTGATTTATTATTTTATTTAGATTTTATACTATACTTTGCTTTGCAATGTGTTCCTTTCAAGTCTGGCACTTAAGGTTAACGCATTTTTCTTTATTGTAAAATATACGTTTTTTACCTCATAGTTGGTATTATCCTATTCTATGTTTTTCTACTATGTGTCTAGGTTTGCTTTGAAGCTCTAAAAATGTGTCAGTCTTTTAGTCTAGAAGATACAGTACAGAATGAACATCAAAAATATATCATCATGCAACCTGAATGGTTTTGCTTATTATCTTACCTTGAACTGGTTTTAGAGTCCCTTCTTTAGTTTCTTTCACCACATATTCTATGAATACAAAAAACAATATAAATAACTTACTTTATGTGATATGTGACAAAAAAAAGTTCTTTAGAACAAATACATGGGCAAACAGAATTTATTTTTGAACAAGATCTTTAATATATTGTGTAAAATTGTACTCTAATCTACATACAAATGTTATCATACTCAACATGTGGTGGATAGGTTAAGGGGTGAGTTTTCACTTCCTCCCAATAATCATAATCATTAACCTTTTTATTTAATGTACCTATGATAGGACATCTTCCTAAACTTTTACAAAACAAATCTGAATATAAATTTATACGTATCAGTCTTTCTTTTGTACAGACTTCAGAAGAAATATAGGTCTGGCTGATGCCTACCCTTTTGTCTATGCATACGTGTTTTCAAATATTAAAAAAAATGGTCTATGGGAGTAAGGATACAAACATAGGAATGGGGTGAATGTCTTACGTTAAGAAAAATTACAGATTGTATTGTTACACACCTCATATTCATGTCAAAGATAATTTGCCAAAAAGAGTACACCAGTCTTTTATAAAATCTCCTGTTTCTCTTTAAGAAAATATGGGATTTATTGCATGCAATTACTGATGCTATTTGAGAAAAATCAGTATTATGAATTAAATACTTCATATTTTGTCTGTAACCATTATGCATATGTGAAACACCATTAAAACACATTTTATTCTGTTAATAAGTATATTACATTTTTCCATTTGTAATGCGCATGAATGTGTAAAATGTTTGATAAGAGAAATGCATTGTTATTGTAATTCTGATTATAAGAAGTAAATTATGACTGCAGAATAACAGCTAACATAAGTGAACTGAATAGTAAATAATTGTGACAAACTGGTTACACTGTTAACTGTAAAATGAGACAAAGAATAAGGGGGAGATTCACTAAGCTGTGATAAAGTGGAGATGACTTCTCTAGTTTATCACTTCAATTCCTGTTATTCTATGGAGCCTGTGCACTAAGATTTTTTCAGCTTTAGTGATCTTAGTGCATAGGCGCTATAGAATAAAATAGGAGCTGGAGAAGTCATCTCCACTTTATCAGCTCTTTATCACCGCTTAGTGAATCTCTCCTATGGATTTTAATAAAATATATTTGTTGATAGGCGTGTAATATTATGTTTTAAATCAGTGGTTCCAAACCCTCTCCTCCATGCTTGAGTACAAGTGATATAATCAGAAGCTCAGTCATTCAAATAACTCACCTGTGCAAAGAAGGGAAATCTTAAAAGCATAATTTGTTAGGCATCCAAGAGGAGAGGGTTGAGAAACACTTATAAATTATAATTTAGTTATTAATAATTATGTAAATGTAAGCAGAATAAAAGCAGCAACATTTTAGACTGACTGAATTAATATTGTTATTTATTATAGCTCCACAAGTTTACTCAGCCCTTTACAATTTAAGGATTGAAGTGTAATTTGAAGTGTAGAATTATTTGACAAATTCTCTATGCAACACTCAAACCTTAACCAACAGCTACCTTCAACACCTATAATTTCCACCCCAAATGCACAATTTTACTGACCATAAAACACGCTTACTTAACTTGTAGATGTTGGGGTGCTTTTGGAAGGCTAGGGTTTCTAAAATAAAATGTAATCAAATTGATATGGTTTCTCTGATAGTTACTCATAACTGGAGGTAGTTGGAGCCAACCAGAGCATCTATTCATCATCTTTCCACCAATTTTATCTTGCATGCAGCTGTTTTTGTGTGAATGCAACTATGCTATCCAGCAGCCACCTCCCTCAGGTCTTCTTCAAGAGCTACACCTATCAAAATCATGGAGTCTTCTGTCAAAGCCACAGCAGACAGTTGCCTATGGGGTACTGATTTTGACAGAAGTGGCTATGAGATCAGAGAAGCCCAAAGATGCCTCTACAGTCGCAATCAATTAAGGGAGTTTTTGTCATTTACAACTCCCACTCTCTCTTACGCCACTTTCCCTCCCCATTTTCACCTCCTACCTGCCACATTTCTCCCCATTTTCCCACTCCCTTCCCTTACATGTTCTTTGGCTCCCTCCCTTCCCATACATATCCGTGTGTGATTGCAACTATGCTATCCAGCAGCCACCTCCCTCAGGCCTTCTTCAAGAGCTACACCTATGAAAATCCTGGAGTCTTCTGTCAAAGCCACAGCAGACAGTTGCCTATGGGGTACTGATTTTGACAGAAGTGGCTATCAGATCAGAGAAGCCCAAAGATGCCTCTGCAGTCACAATCAATTAAGGGAGCTTTTGTCATTTACAACTCCCACTCTATCTTACGCCACTTTCCTCCCCATTTTCACCTCCTACCTGCCAAATTTCTCCCCATTTTCCTTCTTCCACCCTCCATTTCACCAATTTACATCTCCATTTTTCCCTTCCTTTCACCAATTTAACTCCCTCTTACTCAATTTTGCCACTCTTCTCACTTAACTTTTACCAATCTGCCTCTTCATCGCTCTCACCCTCCCTTTCACCAATTTATCTCCCCCTCCCTTTTGTAGCTCTGCCTCTTCCTCCATTCCTTTCAACGCTTTCACTGTTCACTTTGGCTGGTCCTCCCTCCTACCCCTTTGTTTCTTCCCCCTCCCACCTTCCATTTCACCAAACACTGACACCAAGAAAAGGGTGTGTGTTTTTTGTGTGAGAGTGACTACTGGGGCAATGCTGGGATGCTAGTTAATTTATAAAAACTCTTTTTAAGGAATTCTTTCCAAAAATTGTACAGCATTTAAGGTAATATTATGCAATCCCACTGCATTACTCATTAAATGTAATGATCATAGAAATGTTTGATAATACCGCTAAAGGATGGGCTAGGGATTTAATGTTGCTACAAGCAGCATTGCAGGACATACAGATTGCAGTTTTAAGGTATTTTAGGTTTCAATGTTTCTGTTGATTTTACCAAATTATAAAATCTGGTACAATGGCCGAGAGTCATTAAAGGTCGAAGAGGACTCAAAATGTCGATTTCCTGTTGGAGCTGTGTCAAAGGCACATGGACAGTTTGCACTACTGTATTTTCAACATCAGTCTGACAAAATCTGCCCACATCAACATCCATCTGACATGCCTTCATCATGTTTATGGATTTTCACTCATCACATCGACAATGGCCTATTTCCATACGGAAATGAAGAATAATTACTCATTTCCATATAGAAACGCAGAATAATGAACCATTATCATATCAAGGGCGTATGTTTATATGTTAATATGGCACTTTAACACATTCATTAAACTCCAATAGAAGCCTTTGCTGCCAGAGTTCAGAATCTAAAGTTTGCCTACCTGAAGCTGGCGAAGTTGAGATCTCCATGTTCTTTCCTATGCAATATCAGCCCTCAACCAATCACAAGCAGGGAGGGTTGTAAACGGCTGTCGATGTGGCAGGAATTCTCTCCCTCACACATCACCAGCAGTAGCCAATCCTGAAGTCTGACAGCATTCTCTCTGCTGCCCCACTTGGCCAGTAGCGGAGGGGAGAGAACAATTTCAGCACCATGAACAGCATCATTTCCTTTTCCCTTTGAGTGCCATAGGGGTATGCATTGATCCCGCCTGTGGCACTCAAGGGTTAAAAAAGTACACCAAGAACTACAAAGTTACCCCCTTAGCCCTGTTGTGCTTTCCCAAGTGAACAAGGCTGGAGATCAGGCAGCATCCATGGGGATTTGTGGCTACCACCCCCCCATACTTGTTCCCTTGCCCACTGGAAGCCATAAAACCCCATGTACAACTCTCTCCAGCCTTTTCTCCTTGCCTACAGCTAGCCACAAATCCTCATGGATGCTGCCTGATCCCCAGCCTTGTTCACTTGTGTACTTTTTTAACCCTTTGATTGCCACTGGGGTGAACAATGCACGTTTCTATGGAACTCAAAGGGATAAGGAAGTGATGCTCTCCATGGTGCTGAAAGTGTTCTCTTCACTCCTCTACTGGCCAAGAGGGGAAGCAGAGAGAATACTGTAAGACTTGAGGATTGCTGTAGTGCTGGTGATATGTGAGGGAGGGCATCATTTCCACATCTACAACAGTTCGACAATCCTGTATGCTAATGGGTACCTTCTTCTCCCCTCCCCTTGCATCTGTAAATTGTAGTGCATATGGCGGTGTGTTTGTACATCGAAATGTTGAAGTGCTTTGAACACATTGACAAAATCATATTGCCACAGCATTGACATTTAGTGCATCTCACCCAATGTGTATTTTACTATATTGGATTATTGTTTGTAGTATCCTATTCCATGTGTTTTAGAGAGCATGAATGCGTCACTAAGATCACTCTATGGATGATTATATCTTACCTTGACTTGGTTTGGGAGTGTCTTCTTTCTTTTCTGTCTCTACATGTTCTGGATTAGAGAAACAATAAATAATTTATGTTAGATATTTTAAGTTCTGTATTACAAAATATAAAACCATTTTACTTGAAAGCTACCTGAAACAGAATAGTAATTTATGAAAGTTGAAAACTTTGCTACTGTCTTAATTTAAGGCATTCAGTCTTAAAACTTATTACTGGTCTTTTAACAAAACCAGTGTATTCATACCCATTATCCTTGAATTTGTAAATGCTTCAAAATATTTACATTACAAGCTCAATGAATACATTAATTCACATATAGTAGTATATTAAGAAAACCCATAGTTCAGTAGACTCTTGAGTGTTGTAAATGGGACATACTTATCACATCAAATGGTTAGTAAATCATGAGCAATACAATGACACCTTTTTGTGCTAAAGAAAAGATTACATTCACAGAAACACTTATTTAGTAATATATTGCTACACATGCTTCAAGAGGAAATGTATGAATCTGCTTGTGCAGTGTCACTGGAGTTAGTCTCGAATACCGGCCACTGCATTTCAAGGTATAAACTAGATTTATGATTGCTTTGATGCATACAGGTGCACATAGCATGCTCAAAAAGACTAAGGCTATCAAGGTCCAACAGCTTTCCCTATAGCATACACAAGAAATTGGTGTGAAGTTATGCAAAGTTCCTCCATGACTTTTAGTATATGTCCTTCCCTTGGAACAAGCAGCATTAGGGGAGACCTTTCTGGGTATATTGTTTAGTAAATTGGTATGAGATACACATAAGAGAAGAAAACCAATTCCCATGTTCGGTTGAGGGTGGAATCACATTCGGACATGTCTCTAGCAAAAGTAAACTGCAAATTACAGTGAAGACCAACTCCCAAAAATGAAACCCACATTTATTTATTTAAGAAATATGAGTTTATTGTGAAAAGTTAAACATGCTATTTGCAAAATCAGCAAACTTTTGTCCCCAAAAATGTGAAAAATCAGTCCTAAAAGTTTAATACAGAATATGCTCCTATGATTGTTAGTGGCAGACCCACTAAATATATATTTTTAAGTTATACTTTTCATTTGTTACACTATCCAGTTTGTTATTTATAAGATTACATAACAACTAGTGTTGAGCGAGCACCCCGATGCTCGGGTGCTCGGGTGCTCTGACCGAGCACCCCCTGAGGCTCGAGTGCTCGGCAGAGCACCCGAGCTCCATTGAATAGAATGGGGCGACACGAGCATTACACCAGGCACCCCCTGCTCTGATGAGGGGAGGGTGCCTGGTCAATGCCCCCCTTCATCTCCGCAATGTCCCCCTTCATCTCCGCAATGTCCCCCTTCATCTCCTCTATGCCCCTCTTCCACAATGTCCCCCTTCATCTCCGCTATGCCCCTCTTCCACAATGTCCCCCTTCATCTCCTCTATGGCATAGAGGAGATGAAGGGGGACATTGTGGAAGAGGGGCATAGCGGAGATGAAGGGGGACATTGTGGAAGAGGGGCATAGAGGAGATGAAGGGGGACATTGTGGAAGAGGGGCATAGCGGAGATGAAGGGGGACATTGTGGAAGAGGGGCATAGACTCTATGCCCCTCTTCCACAATGTCCCCCTTCATCTCCGCTATGCCCCTCTTCCACAATGTCCCCCTTCATCTCCGCTATGCCCCTCTTCCACAATGTCCCCCTTCATCTCCTATATGCCCCTCTTCCACAATGTCCCCCTTCATCTCCACACTGTCCCCCTTCATCTCCGCAATGCCCCCTTCATCTCCGCAATGCCCCCGTACCTCCAGTCCCTGGTGGTCCAGCGGAGCGTCTTCAGATCTGTGCCTCCTCCGGCACAGATCCCCGCCACCCGAACATGGCGGGCGAGCACATGGCGGTACTCGACGAGTACCGACATGTGCCGAGCAGAGCGATGCTCGAGCCGATCCGAGCATCGGCCGAGCACGCTCGCTCAACACTAATAACAACTGATATGTAATTTGATTGTAATTCTTGCAATAAGAAGCAAATAATGTCCTAACGATTATGTTACCTCAGTATTCAAGAAGCAAAAGCACTAATGAATAGTTTAATTTCAGTTCCAAACAATATTTACACTGAACAGTATATAATTACTTGTTGCACTATTTGAGGACTTTATCACCTAAAGTTTAAAAGGGTTCATATTCATTTTAACATCATGTTCTCTTTGTCAGCATTATTAAAAGCATATTATTTGGTATATAAAAGTTCTAAAATGTGTTTGGAACCTAATCTCTTAAATTGTTTTCAATGCTGCTAAAAAATTATTTTAAAACCCATCCATTTTTAGTTAACAGTGGCTTGTATAGCCTGTTTGTTTATCCACCTCAGCTATAACATTCATTGTACATATGACTTATTAGGAGCTTGCAACAAGAAAAAAGAGTGATAACATGATTAGATAGCTACGCTTAAGTTTACAAGTAAGTTTATTGCATATTGTTGGGGTGTATGCTCCTAAGAAATATATGTTACAAATGTAGGCTAGGTCATTGAAATACAGTAAACATTAACCCTTCTGATTTTAAGTTATAATGCACCTTGAACTGGGCAAAATATGGTGAAAATGTGTTTTAATAACATACACTTGGTAATAGGCTTGAAGATTGACAAGAGAAAAGTTAGACTTTTTGGCACAGCATATGTTGAGTTAAAATTAACCCCTTAAGGACCAATGACGGTCCTGGACCGTCATGGAATTCTGGGATCCCTGTATGGCTGAACGGCATTCAGGGAGTCTGGAATCGGATTGCGCAAAAAAAATGCTCTGTGGTCCTTAAGTGACCGCAAAGTATGTGTGTGGCCGGTCCTTAAGGGGTTAAGTATTAATATTATTTGGAAACGGTTTGGTAGCCCATGGATACATCACCATGTGTGCATGGAAGTCAAAGACAATTTTTTTTTTTTATTAACGAAAAGGTTGTCAGTAGAGGCAATGATGATAATTCTCTACTGAATGTAGAAAGGTATATGGAGTAGAGATGATCAAAACAATTATTTACTATTGTATTCATCTGAAACATTTTGTGAAACAGCCGTGTCAGAGCTACGTTTAGTAATAATAATAAAAACTAAAAAAGTAAAGTAATAAAAAAGCAAATAAACAAAAAAGCTTCCTGTATAATGCCTACTTAGGAATTGTTAGTCATTTTTTGAATTAGTCATTTTCCCTCACCCAGTTAGCAGCATCTGCCTCATTACCCCAAGCCCTATCCCCTTCCATTTTCTTGGCTCACTCCCCTATTTTTCATATCCTCAAGCCTGCTACCCTCCCTTCCATGACTTCTGGCCCACTCCCTTCCCTTACATGTTCTTTGGCTCCCTCCCTTCCCATCCATATCCTCTGGCCCACTCCACTCCCCTTTCATGTCCTGGGCATGCTTTCCATTTCTGCCCCCTTCTTTGCTCTTGACCCCTGCTGTCCTAAGCTTCTTTTCCCACACTCCCCCATAATTCCTTGTATTCATTTGAAAGTAATTTTGATATATTTAGATAGATCTGCTTGATGGATAACACATTTTACTAATCCCTAATCTGAACCCAAGTCAATGAAAACTATGACCTAAAATGTTGCTATAAATCCAATAACTTATATGTGATACATGTCCTTTACCACATAAAATATAGGGTATAGCATGTCAGTAATATCATGTGTTTAAAAACTGACATATAAACTGTGACAGGATGTATATACTGGTGTTATAAATGCAGCCCTGTGTTGCACCAAAATTCCCTTCAAACGCTAACTATTGATCTTAAGTCAAACAAATATCACAAGATTCATAATGCTCTCTTGTAGTTGATGATGCACAAACTGATAATTTTAACTTATCCCAAGATGCAAATAATAATTTTTTGCAAGGTGACAAAGGGCACCTTGTTTGATGAAACATAAACTGATAATTAACTGATTAGGAAGTCTTAAACATTTATATCATGATGCAAATATTCTTTTTGCAGCATGCATGTTATTGTCTATTGGAGATAACAACATGCTGTCATTTGTCACCTTGCAAATAAGGTCTGAATAAAGGATATTGAACTTTCTATTTGGTGAGTGCCCCAAAGGTCTTCCTCCCTATATGTAATCGTATTATTATTTTTGCCTTAATTTACTTTTATTTATGTCAATTATTAAGATATATTTTTATACATACATTGTCTTATATTTGTATTACTTTTAGATAATAATTCTTCTGTATTAGTATATACCAATTCAATCTGTTGTTTACTTTGCATTCCCATTATCATTTTCACGTATAGTTTTTTTCTAAATATTCTGTACAATTCACAAGGCACGTTGAATAAGTATTATTTTTATTCTCATATTAGAGTCACACTCAAACAGTTTTTAGGCTCTGCTGAACATCCCAGATTTATTCATTTCTACTGGTCAGCAGTAGGTTATTTTTCTCAACGTGTTTCAAATCCAATAATTCCTTAGGAGCAAATGTGCTTTTAGAATGTGTTTATAAATGTTTCTATCCAGGTATAGGTTCAACGAGTTCACAAAAAATCCTCAGGAGCAATTTTTAAAACAAAATTATTAAAAATTATAGAAACTAATTAAAAATAAATAAATAAATAATGGATAGGTACTCACCTGTCTATTACTTTAAGGCTTTGGCTCACGATGGGCTGGAGAACATCTTTATTCCTAGCTGCTATCTGTGCATTATTCACATGGATTCTTATGTTACATTTGAAAAATGAAGGTTTTTTTGGTCCTCTTGGGCTTCCACCCACTCACTGCAGGTCACTACCATTTGAAAGCAGGTGAGTTCTATCCTGGAGATATATGTTGTGTGTTTATATGTTTTTAAAACAGGCTCAACGTGTTTCATTTACAATAATTCCTCAGGAACAATTGTGCTTTTAGAATGTGTTTTTAAATGTTTTTTATATAAGTATAGGCTCAATGCGTTCACAAAAAATCCTCAGGAACAATTTTATAAAAAATGATAAAACATTATAAAAACTAAAAAAATTAAAAAACAAGTAATGGATAGGTACTCGTCTGAATTTGGAGTAACTTGACAGGGTTGGCGAGCTTAAACAGATTTTGGCCAAAATTTGCTCAAAAGCCTTAAATGTATTAACAGTATTATGATATATGCTCTATACAGGGCACACATTTGGATAATTTATATGTAAGAGTGCAGTATACTTTTTTATAATTCATAATTTTTTCATTATTATTACTTATTTTTTATTTTTAATTTCTTATATTGTTTATATCAACTTATTTTATCATCAAGAATTCATTTTTATGTAATCTGTATACCTTTTTGTATAACTTTTATGAATTGTTAAGATTTAGCTGATTTTTTTTGGTTATTTTCACCTTTCTTTTGTTATTTAATAAAGTCTTTAATAGTTGATAGAATTTGTTTACTAGCATGTTTAATATTAGCAATTTTGTGACATGTTACTCCTGTCTTGTTTACCATGTGTATGTTTAACATTTGTTCACATTTATTTTCAAGTAGTGAGATTAAGCTTCATTTTAGGTTTGAATATATTTATGAACTAGCTTTTTTATATTTGTTTGCATCACCGAGCCTGTTCAATGGGCAATGACTTGTATGTGGTTCTGCATTTAGGAATGGGTGAAAAGTCAGAGAAATTTCCAGCAGGACTTTTCTTGAAAAAACGATTTCTCGCTTTTTTCACAAAACTTCTTATCCATAGGCAATGCATAGAATGTTCTCTTTTTCACCACTGCCAATACGTTTCCCTAGAAAACATTGCCATAGTTTACCTATTTTTTCTAAGACTGCAAGATTTCCTGCCACAATAGTACCTTTTCTGATGTCTGAAGTAGATAAATAGCTGAAAGCAAAACTTGTGAGTCCTACAGCAACATATGCCTTAAAAAACTGTTAACAAGCTGAGTGCCTTTGTCCTTTGCCAACAACACTAATTTCCTGCTTAAGTAACATAACCATACTTAAAAAAACAATTGTGGTTTGGGATATTCCAGAAGGGGGAATCCTCTGTTTTCAAGAAAAGAAAAGGGCAGCATGTCAACTACCAACATTATAGCAAGTGTACTATTCCATAGGCATACTTTTGCATTATTTTTGTGCACATTTTGACTTCTTTTTAAGAACTTAGAAAGTGTGGGATGACAGTACATAGTAGAAGAACTGTATAACTTTATTGCTCTAATGAAATTACTTGTGGAGGTGGTGGCGGTGGTATTTGTAGGCACTCTATGACTCTGTCATCTCCAAAAACAAACTCTGGGTCTGTCATGTTCTGCCCCTTTTTCTGATTTTTCTTGTGATTCCTTCTCTGGTTTTTCATTTGGTTTTTCTGGTTTTCCAGCTCCAATAACTCAAAGCTGGTGCAAGATCAAAGCATTCCAATTTGTGACCCATACTTCCTGTCTTGTTCCAGAGTGTTTACTTTGTGTCTTGACCCGGTTTTTCCTTTGACTTCTCTACTGCTCTACAATTTAATACCATGTTTGCCTGCTATCCTGTAATGGAACTTGGCTCCGTTGTTTGACCATTCTTCCATTTGCCGCCTTGTACTGATTTGCCCCTCTGATACCAACCTGGTTTTTCTGACTACCTGTCTTCTTCAAAACTTGTGGTCTCTGACTCCGCTCTCCTCCAGTTGTGCTCTACCAGTCAACCACCAGTCGTATCCTGAATTGTGGGTCAAGCATTCTGTCTGTCTTTATCCTGTCTGCTGCCCTATACTCCTTGGTCAATCCTGCCTGGCTTTTCCTGTTCAGTCCATCCAGCTGAACTCCATGTCTGAGTGTCCCTGTTCAGCAACTGTCAAATGGTAATGCAGGTAGCCTGTGTGTTCTGTTATTTCCTTCAACCTCAGTAGTTAATAGCTGTTCTCTAGGCTGCCATAATGTGTGCAGGCCTGCAGCTCTGGTCAGCACTAATCTGGCCTTTCAGCCAGCATCTTTATCCTGACTTAGACTGCAGCAAGGAAGCCTATGGAGCAGCCATCGCCAGACAGCCTTGAACCCCACTTATTTCCCTCACACATCTGGCCCACTGGAATCTACCTTGTAGCTTACCCTTATGTTGTTTTGTAGCTGTAATTCTTATTTTATATATCAACTTAGCAGTCTTTCACCTCTTTGTGAGAACTCTTCATCACATTGTTTAACCAGGCCACTTACATTGGGCTCTCCAGCTTGTTATAACATCACATTTTGATTGCTTCATGACTTCTGACCTGGCTGAGGCCTCTCGGGTCCTAGTTCAGCAAGGGGCTAGGCTTTAGCAGCACTCTACCCAGATCAAATAACTGGACTCTTAGCTGGATTCCATTTCTAACATGTTGCAACATCTTCAGCAGTGCAACTCATCGACAGCAGGAGAAGAAAATCTTGGCACACTCTCTGACACATTAACAGCACTTCTGTTATGTATCCCATAGCACCAGGAACACTTAGGAGTACTTCTGCCTCTGCTAGTTGTGAAACCTCTGACCTGTTGATGGTGTGTCTTCCAGTCAGATGTGTTATTGAGCTTCAGGGGGGACTAAAGACTGATTGCCCCAGAGGAAGCAGAGCATACTTTGCAAAAATGCTTTTCGGCTTGTCTATAGTCCGGTTTAGAGAACGGGTCCTTCTTCCCCCCCCATGAGTTTCCTTCACTCTTCTTTCTCAGCATCCCGCTCACTCGAGGAGTTCTGCTTTCAGATGAGCCCTGCATGAGGCATCTGTGACCATAAGACACATTGTATTGGTAAAACTACATTGTTTAACTAAACTACTTTAAAGGACATCATCCCCCATATTGGGGAAGTAGTGTACCATCTCCTCGAAGCTTCACTCTCCAGTACTGTATACTCCATCAGTGGGATAGCTGCATCATTTCCAAGGATCGCAGTGTATCCAGAGGAATTGCAAGAGTTCAGGAGCACACAGATCACTGTTTAAGAGGTATAAGGACATTGTGATATGCACCATCTTTCATTTCCATTTTCCATTTTCATTTCCATTCTGATTTCATCTTGTTTACATTTCATCCTATTCCCTCTGATTGGATTGGTAACATTCATCACACCTATTACAAATTGACTGCAGAGTATTTTGGACATATTTTTTCGATTTCCTGTTTTTTAAATATTTATTGCTTCAGTTCTTATTTATTTCCTTGTTTTTATTTTTTGCTTGCTTTTATTATTGACACAATGTTATTTAGTTATTATTTTATTTTTTGCAATTTATTATCAGTTTTAACCTTGGTTCCTTTGCCATATGGCTGATTGCTAGAGTGCTTCTAACTCTGGACCTAGTTCTTCATAGTTTATAGAGAAACACAGTGCTCCTTTTCAGCGGTGGAAGACTGAGTCTTTTCCTTTCACTTATCTTTCTGCCCATGTTATCATCTCTTTGGCTTTCAACTTCATCTGTATCTGAAGAAGAGGAGGATGCTGGAGGAATATAGTATCAATCTACATCATGATCATCAGTCATTAGGTCATCCTCAACATCGCCCGTCGCATCTTCCCCACTACGTTTATATACCTATAGGCTTTTAGAGGTCTCAGACAATTTCTTTTTACTTTTCAGAACATTTGCTACTACTTTTAGGACAGGTGTTTTTGTCTCACTTTCAGATGCAGCAGTTGGTGGAGCTGCTACACCTTCTTGCACTATGCCATCAACACCGGAATGTGACCAATTGTCATCTTTAGTACTTTTTGATTGTTTATTAATAGTACTGGTGTTGGTAGAACTTTTGGAGGGACTTCTTCCTTGGGAGGAGAGGTATCACCATCATGTATTTCACACACTGCAGCAACTATGGCTGCAGTCTGTTTTCGGACCACCACTTTACTCACACGTCCATACACTGCTCCTAATCTTTTTGTCTTACACCATGTGTGTTTGCAAGACATTATACAACTACTGTGTGTTGTTTTTACTGTAAAGTACACAACAGAACTGATTGTGTGTGATGTCTTGCCTTGGATCCCTACAAAATACACTATCTTGTCTACTATCAGTCTGCCTCAGTTACAACTCACATCAGGGTTCCTGTCCCTGTCTTGTTTTTTTAATGTATTTATTTATTTGAATTAACTGACCCCTCCATCACTGTAAAATAAAAACAACACACTCCATTTCCAAATGCTTCTTTCCCCAGACTCCCCTAGGACAGAGATAACATCCAGATCACAAAGAAACTTGGATCACCTCTGCCTGTGTGTTCCCAGTCAGTCACACAGAATTTTGTGGGAATTCTCCTTTGCTCCCTTCTCATACTCCCAGACTCCCCTGACACAGAGATAAGAGCTAGATCAGGAACAAACTTGGAACATGGTTGCCTCCGTCTTCCCAGCCAGTCACACCAAATGTTGGGGTATTTGGGATTAAACTCCTTTTTCCCTTCCTGTCTCCCAGAGTCCCTCAGACCCTCCATATACACTGATTTACTGACTACTAAACTACGCTTCAACTCCACTTTATTAGTCCGTCTTTTCTAGCTCAAAAGTATATTGGTTTCTCTTCCTCTCACAAGAACAGAATGACAGCTATGCAAAAAGTGAAAAAGTGAAAAGTGCCTTTTTTTCTACTGTTTCTTTTTTGAGGTAAAAACGTGTGCTCATCCCCTAGCTGAATTATTGTAAGCTGCTACTTTTCCACAGTCTATTTTTTTTTGGATCATTTGACTATTGAGCCATTTCATCCATGAATTGATTGCCTGCTGTAGCTATGGAAGTGTTTTGGTTGTCTGGTACAGTAACCAATAGTTTGAAAAGAGTTCCTTTGGGGTGGTCTGAACAGGCCCAACAGCCAATACTCCCCTTGTGGTCTATTAACTGGAGGTGGAATCCTTACACTTACAAACACTTGAATTCCTGTCAGTGTATTCCATTTGGGGCACCCTTAGGTTTACATTTAGAGGTCTTGCTTCACATTTACACATTAAGGTCACCTCCACTCAAGCAACACATTGTTGAGGCTATAGAATACAGAGTCCGTCTATCTACAACTTAAGCTATGTGCGACAGTGTGGAACCAGACGGCATCCTATCTCTAAAATCTTTGGCATAACTAACAGTGGTTCTCTGCTTATGAGGCTCATTGACATGAATCCATTGTGTAAAGGAAATCAGTCACAGTTATTTACATTGTATTTAGTGGTCACTCTCAGATTGGTGTTAACACCATAGAAGATGATGCATTTCTGAAGACCCAATTCGGATTTACTTTTATGGTCGTTTATAGATCTGATATGTATTACATTTGATTTAGAAGTGTGTGGCTGAAGTGTTCAGATTTTTTTCCTTTTGTTATTTTTAGATTCCCAGCCCATATACAGATATAACAGACATACTTTTTATTTTCTGTATTAAGTTACCTTGATCTGATAAGAAACTTACATTGCATTTTTATTTATGTATCAAGTCATTGTGCAGAATGTCCAGATAAATCACAAAGTTAGGTCTGGCTACATTTGTAAATATGGGTCTCATAGCTTAGCTACATTCAGGTTTTACAATTTTTTTTATAAGTTGTCAGTGAGAAGTGTCTGAGCCAGCCAACCTCCACACAGACAGCTGTTTCAATCTTCTGGGTCTCATCACAGTGTCGTGCTAATTGACTGACTCATGCTTGTGAATCTGGTAAAAGGCACTCCAACATCAATAAGATTATGGTGCAAAAAATTAAGTCACACTACATACAAGCTATTGATTTTTTAGAAAATTAAGTAATGATAAAACAAGTTAGGCAGCTTTCGTTAAAAAGAGTGTAACTTAACTTACTCTTTGCTTGCTCAGATACTGAATCTTGTACTTCTGCTAAAAATCAAAATGGATACCAATATTGATTTACTTGTTAGTTCTGCAATGCAGCCAACGTATTTTATTTAAATTGCTAAAAATAAGATAGTGATTAAAAGTTTTAGCGTAAAAGTAATTTTGAAACAGCAGTGAAAACGATCTCAGAAGGAATAAGTAAAAAAATGAAACAATCAAAAATGTTTCTTATTAGAATGTAAATAATTTTATGGTTTTGTTTCACAGGGATGAACCTTAGTTGAATTTGAGTCACACAAAATAAATAACTTTTTTGCATCTGCCAGTCTCTTTGTTTATACTTAGATGATTATCCCTTTAATGACCAATGAGGTGCCAGGATAGTCATGATGGTCTAGATGTTAAGGACATGGGGCACATCATGTAAATTCATAATCACAGCATGCCTAGATTGCACTATGTGTTCACTGAGCATGCAGGCCACCAGGGCACCTCACTCCCGGACCGCATGATCATTAAGGGATTAAGACATTTTTGTGTGAATTTTCTTGGAAAAAGCCCAACTTTTCTCTTTTTCCTGAAAATTTCAGGGGATAGAAACAGTAACTGTTAGGAAGCTGAATCCTATGGCAACACAAGCCTTGAAAAGGCTGGAAGGGACCTCAAGGAGAAAGGTCCTGATGTAGGACCAAAACATTTCCTCCTGCTTTTCACTTTAAATATAAATAGCTAATACATTTTTTCAATAAGACCCACTGCTGCTGCCTCCCTTTCTGCTTTCTGTTGTTATTCTACCGAGGACTGTGCACCTGGGCAGAAAATACTATAAGAGTGAGTGTTTCCAACCCCCATAAGACTGTATATATATATATATATATATATATATATATATATATATATATATAGATAGATAGATAGATAGATAGATAGATAGATAATATGTTAACACCTTCCTTCTTTTATGTATGACACAAGTACATTATTAGTCACCTGAGTCTTCCATGTAAACACTGTTTGATATGTTTAATTCTCAAGCTGGTTCTAACTACTGCTTATTATAATGTTAAAGGTTAAAAAGGACAGACTTATTTATAAAACAGTAATCAAGAAAAGAAACGCTGAGTGCACTCATTGGTACACTATTATTTACTTAAATTGTTCAAACAGTGGAATTAATAGGTGGTAAGAGGCTTATTATTTTTAGCTTGGCCCAAAATGTCAAAGTGTTTATAAATGCAAGAATGAGTCAAATACATTTCATCATAAAGAGAGTCTTCAGGGAGAATGTAATATTGAATAAATACTGTCTGTAGGAGTAAAGCAAATCATTTTAAATCTTATCAGTGCATTTTTAACTCATGCAATGTAAGCAACTGCTCCATAGGAGACAAATTAACAATCACCAAATTACCATAAACTTAAATAGCTATTTTAACCCCTTAAATCCTAGAGAGGCTACCCATGCATTTGGAAGAATTTAGTGGATTAAAATTCCCATTTGAATCAATGGGATTTTTTTCTCTCTCCTATCAGTTGGTTTGTCTCACAATTGCTTCACTCATCTTTTCAATATAAGTCCCTTAGCATACCAGGTCAATAATTAAATAAACGATTTACCTGTCTTCTCTGCAGTTATAAGTGGTAAGCAATCCATTATGGAATGTAAAATATAGTTAAACATGTGTTTGAATATGGATATATCAAGAACAAATTATTAGATTATAGGTTCTAGACCAGAGCAATCAAACTGCATTCCTAAACAACCAAGACTATGGGCTCAATTCTATTAGGTCCTGTAAAACAAACATTATTGCCTAAATCAGTACCAAGTAGTAAGCATACCCATATTATGGAGGCATTCTGTTAGTTGCCCAGCAGGATCACTTACAAGCTTAGGCCACACAAATCCAAATTATGGACTAACGCTCTTTGTAACTTTCTGTCTATCCCTAACTCATGCTAAACAGAATGAGAAAAGAGAAAAACAATGCATAAGAAATCTAAGTGCAGTGTTTATTTAAATAAAATATAAAAATAATACACAAAAATGCACTAAAAGGTGTGGGTATAACCCCTCAAATACACTCCCCACAATGGTGTATTGGGATATTAAAAAATTAGATAGGTATAACAAAATATCAGAAATAAAATAATAATGATGACTAATAAGTAGTGAACATACTATTAAAATATATATAATGTAAAAATGGGGGTAAAATAAACAAGTTATGAACTGTACAGGATGCAAACAATGCTCAGGAGGTGTTCAGTTGGGAAATGGGCTAGGAAGGACTATATATATGTAAAACCCTGCAATAGTGACTACTGGTGATACAGTATGGGGGTAGAATGCTTACATGCAACTGAATGGTAGTTCATTCAGCTCACCAGAGGTCCCCTTGTTGATTATCTCATAACAACAAAAAATAATAATTCAAAAGTAAATAAATTACAAGCTCACTTTAACTCATTTTGAGAAGAAGCATCTCTTTCTCAAAAAATACTGGCATAAATGGAGAAATCTTTTTTTACATATTTGTTTTCCCAGAAGAAGGTAAGAGCCCAATTCTGAAACATGTTGGAATATATTGATTAATTCCATTTATTTAAAAAACTACAGCTAGTCATGAGATTGGTTAATGTGGAAATAGAGAGAGTGTGGGTCTTGCAGATTGCAAACTAAGAAATTGGCCAAGTTAAGAAAAAACAATTATATTAATTATACACATGGATAAAGAAGTATCTTTACACATTTGAATCGATATTCCATCTGTTTGTGAAAAGTGCTGTCTCTATATATCTATACTAATATCCCACTTCCTTTGAAGTCTTGTTTTATCAAAGTTCTGCTTGCCTGCTCTCACTGGTCAGTGATGTGGATACAGTATGTGAGTTGTCTTGCTTTGGAATAAGTCTTTGCTGGCTTACAAACATGACCCAGTAATCTGGATGTTTTACTTTCAATACACCTGAATAACATCATGTTACTTGGCTGAATGTTAGAACTGCTTTTCTTTTTTATTTGTTACAGGCTACAGCACAATATGTTCTATTTATAAGTGAAATGGTACAGAAACATTAAAGACATTGCTTTGTTTTTTCATTTTATCACCATTTACCAGATTTATTTATTTTTAATCAGACATCCATTATTATTTGGCCTTTTTTGGATGTATTAGCATCAGTATACCTCAACTTTGAGGAGTTCTTTTTATGTACTTAATATTTTCTGTTTTGTAGATTTGACCTTATATTTTTATTTATTCTCTGTGTTATTTGATACATGTTTTTTAGTCTTGTGGTATATTCTAGTTTCTGGGGTGTATTACAGATGGTGCCCATGTTATGTTTGGACTCTTTTGTGTTTTAGCTATAGGATTCGTATATTAACCACTTATACTATAAGAAACATAGTAATATATTATATATGGTGGGCTCTTATTTTTGGCATACACTGTATGTGACCCCACTGTTTGTTATTCTGTGGAATGTGTTTGCCAGGCTCAGATATTCCACATATTGTAGATTTTTATTACACCCTCCTAGTTGTCTTTTTTATATTTATAATACATTTATTTGTACTCACCTGGCACTGAGATACTACTTTTTGTTTAATTTTCACTGATTTATTTGCTTGTACTTAAATTACTTGTGAGGAGGACTTTGAAATAATAAGTGGTTAACACATGGAAAGAAATTATCTGTAAAGTTACTTTTGTCTTCATAAAGGGAAAAGCAGAGAACTATAAGCACAATGAACAATACTGGGCACTGCAGCTTTTTACTCCCGTTCAATAATTCAGTTTTATTCTATTATTTCTTCTTAAGGGTAAGTAATAACTCTGCTGTTGTATTTCTTCTCTCATGTTATTAACTGCATGATACAGACATGCTATGGGCATACAATGTATTGCAAATCGCTAAATTATACTTTGTTATGTTTGTTGCATTGTATTGGTATGCCATTGCATAGAGTGACTAATGAACTAAAAAGACTTGGAGCAATTTTGGGGTAAACCAACATTATAAATGCATATATTTCCACATCAAGCATAAACATAGCCAAACATATAAAAATATCAGGGAAGCCATAAGCATACTATTGTGAGAACCTGTGCTCATATATCCTGTTCTGCTATTACCTGCAGCTCTGTGTGATTCTCTTGACACCCAGCCTCACTCTCTCCTGCTTTGGTATTACTTCTACTCTGATATCCATGCTGGGCATATCCCTAATAATATATCAATCTGCCTAACTAGAGTTGTAGTGTGCATGTAAAATGTTTACACTAACCTGTGTTTTCTGTTTCCAGTGTGTGTTCTTAGCTTATTCCTGTCTTTGCTTGTTTGCCACTTCATGACCTCTGCTACCTAACTAAAATTCTGCCTGCTGATTTGGAACCTACGCTTATTGGTTTCTTCTGCACCTTCCTTTGAAATTGCTGGTTTGTTTTCAGTCCCTGTACATGTATCCTACTGCATACTTACTTGGTTTTTGTCTATTAATATCCTGCCACATCCTTTGATGAGCAAGTGCAGCCATTCTGATCCAGATCTGTCTCAACCAGTACTGGCTATCTGACTGTGGCTAGTAGCCAGCAAAGTTGCACTTGCAATTTACATCACTCCAAAGCTACATACACACACCAGCTTCACCCTCTAGAAACTCTCTGCAGCAGTTTTGGAGTTTTCTGGACCTGCAAGCCTGTGGCTCCCCAGTAATCCAATAATCATACTATCAAGTAAATGCCTTTCTAATTATCACCCGTGAATCAGACTATTGTTCAGTCAGTAAGTTTGGAATTTTTACTTTTTTCTTCTCATTTCCCTTTATTCCACCTAATGCACACAATAATAAACAACAGCAATAAAGGTTTGGATAAATATTGTATGTAAGACAACATGGCAATACTGGGTCTGCTATATCTTTATACTCAGCCTCTGTGGAGGGAAAGGACCAGTCTCCACAACAGGATAAAACAAAAAGTATAGAAATAATAACAACTAAAAAAGCTGTGTGATTTAATTATACAATCTAGCGAGATGGCTGAGAGCTAAGGCCCACCCCCATGAAGGTCCAGTATTCCAGACCACCTTCTCTTCAACAGCATCTCTGACACCCAGGCAGAATATCTAAAGGGCCTACTACACATCTGGGCATGGCCATCTCTACAGAAATTATCTTGTGGTGGAGGCCAATCTGGGAAAGTTTTTGTGTTCCAGCGTGGTATCATTTTTTTGCAGAAAGAATTATGGATATCATTTTTTTTTATGAATATGTAAAATGATTACTGTAGAAACAAAAAGGGAGCCACAACGGGGGACACCCCTAGAGCAATAATCTTTGATACAACAACCACCACTAAATCACCTTAAGGTGGGTATTCACATGAGAAAATGCCAATATCTTGATTATACAAAACTTGGCTGAAACAGATTCATATGTTTAAAGGGATAGTAATGTTTCACAAAAACAGCAGCTCCAATTAATCTTCATAGCATTTGGGCTATGAAGAGTGTTATTTCAATACTGTCAGAGTTGTAGTTCAAGAGTAATTGAATTATAAAGTATCCCCCTCCTGCCCTTTTTACCTAGTGTAAGCTGCCTCCCCAAAGATGTGGAATCTTTTCTCTTGACTGGGAAGCTCACAGCAAGGGACATTCTTCTTACTGTGAACATAAGGAAACTCAAGAAACCCTGCCCACCTTTACAGGTTTTTCAGGTTTTTTCTTATGCTCACTGAAGATTGTCCATCTCTGCAATCCATCTGGACAGTCTTGTTGCTCTGAGGTGAGCAGTGTTACATCAGTAAAAGGGGTGGGAGGGGGATACTTTATCATTCAATTAGTCTAGAACTACAACTCTGACAATATTCAAATAACACTCTCCACGGCCCAAATACTATGAAGATTATTTATAGGTGCTTTTATTTTGAAACGTTACTATCTCTTTAATGATGTATTGTCTTAGGCAGCTCCTTCTCGACCACACGTACTGCCCAAGAGGCAATATGCAGAAAGAAACAAAAAAGGGGTGCCCAAATAGCATAATACTGTAATCACAATACTAGAATCATGAAGAGATTACACTCACATTTATCGTCGATCAGATAAATCTAACATATTGAGCATATGGAGACTCTTAACCCCTGTCTCAGGGCCTTTCAGTGATTGCTGTAGGAAATGAATCTGGATGTTGCAATTCCAACATGCCGTGTTATTAAAACTTCAAACACATAGAGTGAAATAAAAAATACAAACTTTTTTTTAGCTTTTTATAACTGACACATGTATTTTAATTTAAATAAATACTTTGTTACAATTTGGAATCACAGCATTCAGATTCATTTTCTACAGCAATCACTGAAAGACCCTGAGCGGAGACAGTGGTGAAGAATCTCCATATGCTAGATATTTGGGATTTATTTGACCACTATAAATCTGAGTGTAATCTCTTCATGATTCTAGTATTGTCATTACAGTATTATGCTATTTGGGTGCCCTCTCTTTTGTTTCTTTCTATATAAAATGGTTAGCCAAAATAATTCTCTCTATTCGTGTCAGTGTAGCCATTTCTGTTCTGGAGAGGATACTCCTTCCAGTAGAGGTGAATGATATCACAAATGGTGGATGGAGAAGACATAATGTTTGAGCCTATACAAAGGCTTTAAATGAATTTTGTCAAGATCATAAGTTTGTTTTATGGACTAGAAGTCAGCCACTGTCCTAAGTTACCTATCAATTTACTGGTAGATGGTGTAAATCTGCTTTTGTCTCTAGGGAGTAAAAGGTATTTTGGAATATCAGGATTGCCTTGAGATTGAAAGATTGAAAGAAAGATGTGGTAGATGTGGCCTGCTGATTAATTAGTTTACTCCAGATGTGCACAGTGTCACAGAAAAGTATATTTTTATTAATCTGAGGTGAGGAAGATGGTCAAGTTGATAATATAAAAGAGATTAAAGGTATGTGCCAGTTGAGCCTCTCTTCTTGTATCTGTACAGGTGGTGGAGTCTTCAACCCAGTGTTTGAGTACTTCAAGATAACCACTATATTAAAGTCAAGGGTACTCAGTAAGGTCAGTCCACCATGTTTTTTTGCTAACTGTAGTTTGGAGATGGCAATTTCTAACCTGGCATTTTGCCAGATAAATCTATGGAATTGTTGATTAATGTGAAATAAGTTAGATTTTTGTAATAGTAGAGGGACCATTTTTAGAACACAGGCTAGATTTGGATACTCAATGGGGGAGAGAATAGCTCCAGTGGTTCATCTGTATCTTGGATAAAATGGGATTAAAGGAACAACAAAAAGGAATTGGGTGATATAATTTTAAACTTCATGAAGTTCCAGCGAGGCAAAATGTATTTTATTGTTTGTACATGGTGAATGCTATTAATGTATTGAGATTATTATCCACTGCTCCTCTATACAGAAATGTTGAAATCTTATCTCAGGACCATTAACAGACAATAAAACACTATCACTTCTGAGACACTATCAAAAGTGCTATTGTAAAGGGATCCCTAGAGCCCTGAAAAATGCAGGGATGGGCGCTCCCACAAAGCATATATAAGACTAGATTTAGGCTTTATGTTTGTATAATCCAAGGTCATTTTTAGGAGTTAGTGTTCCTTTCATTTTAAATCAATTTAGTCTTTCAGGATTTCTTTGAATTTGCTGTCACAATTATTGTATTTGATTGACTTTATTTTGTCTATAATAGGAGGAGTATTATACCTGGGTCAGAGATGAACATGAAGAGGCTATCTGCATAAAATTCAGTCTAAATACTAGCTGAGTCAACATCGTGACAATGTTCTAAGGGTCTGGACCAGTGGCTCAATTACAATATCAAAGAATATTGGGAAAACAGAGCAACTTTTTCAGGTGCCCCTCAAGAAAGAAACAGGATTTATTTTGACTTGCAGAACAAAGAGAGTGGTCATATCAAGATAAGAGTTATAAAATACTTGGATGAAAGACTAAGAGAACACTGTGTGCTCGAAGAAATAAAAAAGGTGATCCCATCACATCAAATACCTTCACAGCATCCTGATTAATCAAAAGGGGCTTTTAACTCCATTTCTTCTCAATGTTTGACACCACTCTAGCATTCAAAGGATAAATGCCCCAATTTAAATTAATGGGAATTTACATTTGTTCCCCATGGTGTAGTTAGAATCAATTTTCTAGATCTAAGCCTCTATAACACAAATTATGTCCTTGCACCAAGGGGAGGACAGTGGGGCAGTTTATGGACATTTCAATCCTCTCCTTTCCTCTACTCATTTTTAACTCAAAGTATTACACAAGCAACAGAGGCCATGGTGTAACTTTAGACCATTTTCCTGTGCATGCTATTAGGCGGTTGTAAAGAAAAGTCTTAATGGCATTAAAATCACACAATGGTGTATGTATTAAAGCAGTCATATGTTATAGCTCATACCCTGATTGTATAGTCACTGGCATTGTAGGCTAATGCCAGTGGAGCTGCATGTACATTCACTCCGCTGTCACGTTTAGTTTTTAAAAAATGGATATCAGTGTTAAGTTCTTAAAGGTCATAGACATACCACAATGTAAAGGTTTCACTGGGTGAGTCAGATGTATCAGACAAAATTAAGGAGTCACAGATTAACTCAACTGTGATTAATCAGGCATATCCTAAAACCCTGGACCTTTTACAGGCCTTGAGGACCAAACTAGACAACCCTGCTTTAAATCATTATTAGATTGATTGATCCACCCTATGAATCTTTAAATTCCCCAAAGACTTATTTTGTGTAACAGTCTCTACTGCAGGGTAGTCAGTACTGTACAGTCAGGTCTTGTAAATGATAACTCCCATAATTCCCAACCAGCCAATAGCTACTTGGGGATGATGGTAGTTGTACTGCATGACAGCCAGATGACCAACAATTGACTACTTTGTATCTTAATTTATACAATTTTCCCTTCTAAAATATACATTTACAAATATATATGTAAAACCATTTGTCAAATACCAAGCCTCTTTATTGTCTTTAAATCTATTTGCACATATTAGATAACAAATAGGAAAATGTTCTTTTTTCTTTCTCATTTGATCCTCTTTGCATTTGTATACCTGAATCAAGCTAAGCATTTAGAAGCAGAACAAATCTTAGCTTCTGCATGTTATTCCATTTCCACTAAGCTGTTTCCAAGTCACTACAAATTTCTTACAGGGAATGACTGACAACATTAAGCCTCAGAAGTCATCACGAATAGAAATGTTGATGAAAATATGCCATATGAATTTTATCACTTTTACAGCAGTTGCACAAGATCATTCAAAGAACTCTGAAAGAAACAGCAGGTAAACTAAGATAAGGCTGTAACAGGAAAGGTAAAATAATGAAGTCTGTAATGTACTTATTTATAAGGGATGTAGAAAATTAGTGCTTATCATGTAAACAGGAAACTTATTTCTGAGTAATTTTGATAGTGCACATTTATGAATGGATTAATCTACTATCTTGCATGTTTTGATTTATCCTAGATAATTGTGAATGGCAGAAGAGCAACATTCAACCTGGGTGAAAATGCTTACTTTATTAACTCCTTGGGTGTAAGTAGAGAAGAGCAAAACCTCAGTGATTGGTCCAACAGAATTAATTCAGAATGAATAGCAGAGGGAAGGTGGGGCATGGTGAAGGAGAGGTAGAGATATGGAGGAAGAAAATGAGGGTTTGAGTTGGGGTGAATGGGAGAGAGAGGGAGGAGTATGGGTAGAAAGGGGGCAGGAATACAGGTGCCAGAGGTAGTCTGGGGACAGAAAAAGCACAATAGAGAATCGCCAGCAGCATGGAAGAGAGGAAGGCATTAGAAGGATGGGGGGTGTAGGGGAAAGAGGGAGATATGAGGTAAATGAGAAGGTCAGAGATGTCCAGCAGTCCTGCCTGAAAAAGTTCTTAGATGAGTGACCAGAACTGGAATCTTCCTTGATTGACATCTGAATGTAAGCAAACATTACTTTTTCTAGATATCAAGTGGTAGCTTTTTCCTGCTATAGTTATATAATTTTTGCTTTTTCCCATGATAATCCCCCTATCTTGATTATCCCTAAAATATTCCTTTTTTTAACCCCTAAGAGTTTATGTCACCATGGGACAAGGCTTGTGGATCAGTGTGAAGTTCTGTGGCACTGTGGGACAGGGCTGGAAGTCATTCCAAAGTAGAAAAATTAAACTTTTCATGGGAATTCCCAAGGTGAAAAGTGCTATTTTTTTACTATTTTTTTCTTTTGGGGTAAAACATTTCACCCAACTTTTGTATTACTTTAATCAGCTTTTATCACAGATGGTGCACATTGATGAAAATGTGTTTTTAAATGGCATAATTTTCATTTGAAATGTTTTCTACACTAACTTTGTTCTACCACCACTTTTATACTACCTCGCCTCATTATATGTTCTCACATCTCACATCTTCTTGTGGTTGTAGGAATTAATTTCAAGTGATTTAACTCTTTTTTCACTTCACATTCCCAAACACAGATAACAACTGGGCTACTGCTAAGACTCCTAAAAATCAACTCCATCTCCACTCTTTGCCAATCTACTCTAGCAGCAGAATTCTGCTGCTTTCACTTTCTCTTCCAAGCATGGATTGACTACATGCAGAAATCTGATACTCCTTTTATACCGACCCAATAGGAATACACTGGATATAACTAGTAGGGATGGGCAAAAATTTTTGCCTCAAGAGAAACAGGAGAAAAATGGCACTTTTCGCCAAGCGGGAAATATTTCCCGAAAAGTGCTGTTTTTCCACTTTTTTTTCACCTAGCTCATTGCTTTAAAATAAATGGAAAGAGTTACTCCCCACTAGGGGTGGGTGAAAAGTGTGAAAAATTTCCAGTGAAAAAGTTTGTGAAAACGTGCTGATTTTTTGCTTTTCCTGCAAAAAATGTCACATTTTTTTCCTATTTTAACACATTTTCACCTATATTTACTGTAGGTACTAGATTTCCCACTGTAATATTACTTCTTCTGAGGGCTGAAGTTTAGAAATAAGTGGCTGAAAGTCAAAGCTGTGAGTCCTACAGCTACATATGGCTTGAAAAATGTGTTAGCATGCTACCACGGTGCCCGTGATTCCAGTTGCTTAGCGATATTGTTACTTCCGGGTTTACCATTGCCTCATTCTTATTGGCTCTGGGACTGTGGCTCCTCCCAGGGTTTGCCTTTATATACTCCCTCCTGTCATCCTTACAGTGCCCTTTCATGGTGTACCCGTACCTATCGTTTATGACTGCATGCTCCTGTTTCCGTGTATGACCCGGCTCGCCTGACTACGCTTCTGATTCCTGACGCTCCTGTGATCCGATTCCGTTGCTGACTTAGGACTGGCTGACTAACTCCGTGTGTACCGATCTGGCTTGGCTGAGTATCCGATTTCGTTACTGACTAGGACTGGCTGACTAACTCTGTGTGTACCGACCTGGCTGGGCTAAGTATCTGATTCCGTTATTGTCTAGGGCTGGCTGGCTACTCCGTGTGTGCCGACCTGGCTGAGTATCTGGTTCCGTTTCTGAAGGGACTGGCTGACTACCTCTGTGTGTACAGATTGGGGCAATGCTGGCTTCTGATCTGTCAGGGTACGCACCCTGTATCTCAATCCACCTACTCCCACTCGCTATACTGCACAGTGCCTGTCAGGCCTATCTACCCCAGTAGCCTCCAGGGGTTTGTGGGAGTCCAGTTACTTGCCAGTGTCTGTGTTGCCTCCTAATCATAGCGTATTAGGGTCAAGTCACTGCCAGAGTCCTGCCTGTGTTGCTTCCGTTAACCCTAGCGTACTAGGGTCAAGTCACTGCCATAGTCCTGTCTGTGTTGCCTCTGTTAACCCTAGTGTTCTAGGGTCAGACCACTGCCAGAGTCCTGTCTGTGTTGCCTCCGTTAACCCTAGAGTTCTAGGGTCAGGCCACTGCCTGAATACTGCCTGTGTTGCCTCTGCTATCCCTAGCCTGCTAGGGAATTGCCCTGAAGTTACCCATCGCCTTATATCACCTAGTGGTGGTGTGGGGCTGTTGTGGTTATACTTGTTCCTGAACCTGTCCATGGATCAAGCCTACAAAATCCTATTATATATTGCTACTGTGATATTCATACATCCTGACCTGAGTCAGATCTGGGAAGTACGTGGTACGGACCTTATCTGCACCTGAGTAGGGTGATTGTTTTATTTATTTTCAATAAAGCTTTTAAACCTTACCTAACTGTCTGAGTGTTCTTACGAAACCGTGACACATGCAGAATGCAATTGTCCTTTGCCCACAACACTTTCTTGCTTTAGTGACATTGGGACATATTCAGGATGATATCAAGTAATAAATAAAATAAAGTACAACCTACAATGTGGCAGATATCTATTGTAAACAAAGATAGAAAACCCCCAGCGCTAAACCACCATGATTAATATATTTAATGTGATGGATGTGAATGAATCTAGCGATTAAAGTATGGAACGTTGCAAGGAAAGAGAGGGCTTGTCCCCAAACCCCAAACTTAGGAACCTAGAAGAAACACAAAAGCAAAAATTAACCTGCGCTGATCCATACTGATAATATAAATTGTAAACCCCATAATAAGCCTTTATAATAAGCCTTTATCATAATGGTGCTGTGAACATGTTCAGGATGATATCTAGTAATAAAAAAACACAACCTACAACCTACAATGTGGCAGATATGTATTGTAGTGGTGGTGGTGGGGTACTGGCATGGGGGTGATTTGTGTATGTATTTTTACCATTTCCAAACTCTATCCTCCTTCACAGATTATTGTTATTGTTATTACTTATCGGTCATAGCAGTGGTCCCAAGTGGGGTAGATGGTGGCAACCCTTCTTCACATCCGCCCTCTACCTCCTCATCTGTGCTGCTGCTAAAATATTTGTCCTAGCTTTGTCTGTGGTTTCTGCTACTACTACAACTACTGAAGCTGGATGTTGATGTAATTCTACTGCCACTACTAGTAAGTGTCAAAGGCACAGCACTTATAGCAGTGGCACCAGAGGTACGTGTCATATCTAACACAACCTGTGTTGCTGGGTACTCAAAACAGGTGTGTGGCTGAGTGGGACTTGGACTTTGAAGAGGCAATGATGCTGATGATGACTGATAGGATGACTGTGTGCTTTTTGACATCTGTTCTTGTCCAGGGCCAGACTTTCCAATGGCTTTCTGAAAACAGTTTATAGACAGGCACAGTGCTCTTTAAAAGTAGCAGAAGATACAGCCTTTAACTTTCTGCTAACTTTATAGTCCTGTATCTGACCAAGAGAAGGATGCTTGAGGGATATATTCTAGATCTGCATCATCATCAGTCATCATTAGGTCATCCTCAGCAGCATCAGTATCACCTGAGAGTTCTTGCCCGCTACTACCCTTATATTCCTCTAAGCTTTTGGAAGACTCAAACAATTTCTTTTTACTTTTACTATAACAAAATTCACTACTACTTTGAGGACAGGTATTTTGGTGTCTCACTGTCTGATGCAGCAGGAGGTTCAGCTGCTACACCTTCCTCTATTATGCTACTGCAAGCATCATCAACACTTGAATGTGACTTGTTGTCGTCTTCAGTGTTCTTCTTATATGGTTCTATATTTCTACTGGCACTGGTGGTGCTGGACCTAGTTTTGCTGGGACCTTGACAAACTGCAGCCTCCCTTGGAGTAAAGGGATCATCATCATTGATTGCACACGCTGCAACAACCATTGCTGCAGTAGGTTTTTGGACTACTACTTTACTCTCACATCCCTACACTGCTCCACCCTTATTTATTTTCTTTTTTTTAAGTTGTCCACCCTATTGTCTTATCACAGTCTGTCCAAAAAAATTATAACTGAAAAAGAAAGTCAACAATGTCTTTCCCCAGACTTCCCCACCCAGAACAGGGACAATAACAGTAAGATCAGCAAGCAAATATGTAGCCTTTGTCTTGCCTGTCAGTCACATGAAATTTTGGAGTATTTGGGGGACAACCTCCTTCCTCCCTTTTTATCCCATAGAGTGCCCCAGGACTCCCCTAATACAGAGAACAAGGTCCTAATTCAGCAAACTAAAGTGGTGCAATTTTGGAGAGCGCCAACTGCACAACAGGGGGTCAAATTACCATTTATACAAATGGGAGTTTTAACCTCTTGAATGCTAGAACATTCAAGGGGTTAAAAGCCCTATTTCAATAAAAATAGAATGTCATGTATCCTGTGTGATGCAGTTGGTTTGACCCAGAATTGCACCAATTTAGTTTGCCAAATAAGGCCCCAAATGTCCTACCTAAATTACTTCCTAAACTAAGCTTCAATTCCCCTTTATTTGCCTATCTCCTCTCTCTAAAAAACATGCTGCTCTCTTCTCTCACAAACACAGAATGGCTGCTATGATAGCCTGACAGAATTTTATGTGGCTGTAGAAAACTTTTGTGTGGTGTAGAAATATTTCTTCCCATTGATTTCAATGGTGGAAAAGGCGGGAAAAAGGGAAAAAACAGCACTTTTCACAGGAAACTTTTCGCCAATCGGAAAGTGCCATTATTCGCCAATTTCAGTTTGACGCAAAAATTTTCGCCCAACCCTACTCCCCATCACATGGCAAGTTTCTTTTCTTTTCCAGGTATATAAAAGGGTATCAGGTTATGACAGCATTTTATTCTATATTTGTGAGGGGAAGAGAATGCAGCACATTTTGGAGCTAGAGAAAACAGGCTAATAAAGTGGATTTGAAGCTTAGTTTGGGGAGTCTTTTAGGAAGGAAATCTGCTCTCTGTATTAGGGGAGTCCAGGTGATTCTGGGGGACAGGAAGGGAGCAAAGGAGTTTGACCCCAAATACTCCAACATTTGGTGTGACTCTCTGTGAAGCTACAGGCAGCTGTATTCCAAGTTTCTTCCTGATCTGCCTGTTATCTCTGTCTTATGGGAGTCTGGAGGTGTGAGAAGGAGCAAAGAAAGTTTACCTCAAATACCCCACATTTTATGCGACCATGTGATCCAAGTTTTTTCCTGCTGTGGCTGTTATCTCTGTACTAGGAGAGACTGGGGTGTGAGAAGGTAGCCAAGGTGTTTTATCCTAAATACTCCACAAGTTTGTGTGACCTAGTAGACACAGGTAGCTGTGATCAAACTTCCTTTTTGAGCTGGCTGTTATCTCTGTGTCAGTTGAGACTGGGGGTTGTTAGAAGAGAACAAAGGAGAACTACCCCGAAAACCCCAAAATGTGACTGAATGGGAAGACACAGAGAGGTGATCCAAGTTTCTTCCTTCTCCGGCTGTTACATGTGTCCTAGGGGAGTTTGTGGATGTGTGGAGGGAGCAAAGAAGGTTTACCCCAAACACCCCAAAATTTAAAAGTAAACACAGACAGCTATAATTCAAACTTCTTCCTGATCTGGCTGTTATCTCTTTGCTAGGGGGGTCTAGAGATGTGTGAAGTGAGCAAAGGAAAATTATTCCAAATGCCCCAAAATTCTGAGTGGCTGACTCAGAAGACACAGACTACTGTGATCCAAGTTTCTTCCTTATCTGTCTGTTATCTATGTCCTAGAGGAGTCTGGGGAAAGAAGCAGTTGAATAGGGTGTTTTTTTTTCTTTTTGACAGTGATAAGGATGGCGGGACGATTAATTAAAATAAACAAATACAATTAAAAAAAAATTGATAGGTTAAAGAGACAGGGACCCTTATGTAAGCTGTGACTGAAACAGGCTGATACTAGATGAGATAGAATATTTTGTAGAGATCCAAGGCAAAGCATCAAACACAATCAGTTTTATTAAGTACTTTACATTAAAACACACACACTAGAGTTGTGTAATGTCCAGAAAACACAAAAAAGGTAGGGGAAAGGTAAAAGGGTTAAAAGTAGTGCAGGGATGTGTGAGTTAAATGGTAGTCTGAAAACTGACTGCAGTCATGGTTGCTGAAGCATGTGTAATAAATTATGGTGATCCCTGTCCTCCCGAAGAAGATGTAGTTTGTCAAAATCCCACCAAAAGTTCCGCCACCACCGGTACTATTAATAAACCATTTAAAATTACTGAAAATAACAATGAGTCACATTTTGCTTTCATAGGGCAAGAAGGTGTATCAGCTCAACCAATTACTGTATCTGACAAAGAGACAGACAAGCAGAAAAACACTCGTCCTCAAAGCAATAGCTAACATTGTGAAAATCCCTCAGAGTAGAAAAGTAAAAAGAAATTATTTGAGACATCTAAAAGCCTAGAGGAATATAAAAGTAGTGGGGAAGAAGAGGCGGGCGATGCTGATAATGACCTAATGACTGTTGATGTAGAGCTAGAGTATATCCCTCCAGCATCCTGATGCTGCTATGATGACATAGCTAGAAAGTTAGTGGAAAGGCAAAGGCTCCATCTTCCACCACTGAAAAGGAAGGTTCACTTTTGAATTGTTGTTCACTATTAGGTGTTCAACAAAAGGGCACATTAAAATGTTGTATTGTTCAAAAAGGTGCATTAAAATGGTGCATTACAAATGTTGCATAGGTCAAAATGTTGCATGGTTGAAATGGGCATCATTCTTATGTCTCAGGCTTAATTGTCGAGACATTAGAATGACTCCCACATGAGTGCCATTCCCATCACTACCACTTATGCTGAATGAGTTACTACAACATCCATGACTTCCCATCCATTACCTGGCATACATTGTATCATTTGAAAATGTCACCTGGCATACACTTGCATCATTGAAAATGATGCATGGTTGACATACCCTTGCTTGACATTTTGATATATGAATCACCCTCCTTCATGCGATTTACATCCTGTGAGACACTTGCGTGGTTGAAAATTGTTGCATTTTGCCCCTAATGTTTCTGCCACCATCTCACTGAGGTAATCACAATACAGTCAGTTCATATAAAATATATGTCTAAAGTTTCACAATGCTGGAAAAAATGTCACAGAAATGTCACAATTGAGACTTTTTATTTAACTTTTTATAAATATATTAAACCCATGCAAACATCTTTATATACCTTTAGCACAAATAGCACACAAGAGCCAATGATTGTTTTTTGCATAGATCACTGTTTATATATTCACCTAAAGAGTCTGTAAACTGCCCTAAAGACATTTTCACTATGCAATAGTGGCAATCTTTTGACTTTTTTTAAAAAAAATGGGAGTGGTTCAGATAAGAACTGTGTCACAATGTATGTTTGCTATGTTGACAAAAAATAAAAACAGTTTACCAATTAAATCTTAACACCAAGTATAATGCATTCATGTATATATATGTTAAGTTATAGAAATGTATGCTGAAATAATTTTTTCAGTTGATTTTCTCAGTTTCCCCAAGAATTGTTTCAGGCATCTATTTAGGAACACTAGAATAATTTCTGAAATAATAATGGTCAGGTTTGAAAACTTACACATAAGAAGCATTTAAATTCTCATCAAATTGGGATTCCTGTTATTCTTATAGCTCAGAAGTCACTTCAGATATAGACAGTCCAGACAAGTTCTGAGCTGGTGATTCAGAAATAACTACAGGGCTGAAACCTGTTCTGGAACAAGGTGTTGCATGTTATTGCAAAAGTAAATCTGCCAGTCGATGATTCCAATCTTCTTCAAATATTCTTTTCAATGAGTCTTTGGCAGTCTGAACCATCCATTCAGCTTAGGCAGGAGATAATGAATGGAACATGTTGAATAAGATTACTGTCCATAAGTGTTTTGAATTCTGCTAAAGGAAAATATGTGCAGTTATCAGACACTATAGTGTCTGGTAGTCCATGTGCATCAAAAGCTTCCTTAGCACTACAAAAGTGGCTGATGTTGTAGATACAATAGTGCAACTTCTAGCCATGCAGAAAATTATTCAACAACACAGAATAAAACCTGTCCTTGAAAAGGTCTACAAAACCACTATGTAATTATAATCAAGGTGTTCTTGTAATTTCCTGTAGATGTCCCATGACCATGTTACACAATTCTTTACCCATTTCTAAATAATTTGTTCAACAAACATAATTCCTAACAAGAGTTTTATTGTGGAATATACCAGGATGTCCATCATGGAGAGCATTCAGTATATTAGCTTGACCTGCACTGTGAATAATAACCCTGGTAATCCATATAAGGGAACCTTTATAGGCAGAGAACTTGGCACATTTCAAAAAGTGTGAACTTGTCTTCTACCTTTGTATCAGGCCACCCCCTCCATACCCAGTTTAGTAATTTGACTAACACTGGATCATTGGCTGTCATATGAGAATTGTGAGATTTCACAATTAATTCCAGCATGAGAACTTCTGACATGGGGGGAATCTAAACTCAAGATTGGCAATGGTAGTCGTCTTACTGTACCCGGAACAGTTATTTTTTCCCTTGTACAATACAGGAATTCTCATATACATTTAAGAATAAAGACCAGCAGTACATAAAAGATGAAATGATTTAAGGTGTTTGGTCATCCTTTGTAAACAGATCTAGTAATAGAGTGTGGCCTGTTATTGTCATAAACCTCTATCCTTACAAATATCCATGACATTTTTTCTAGGGGTGGGTGAAACTTGTCGCCGTGTTCCCGGTGTAAAAATTTCATGAAAACCAAGTTGTTATCTGCTTTTTCTCTGGAAAATCCGCTTTAAAACTAGCAGTTAAAATTTTGCATCTTTCATCCATTGGCCAAATTTTTTGACATTTTTTCAATGGCTAGAAAGTTTCCGCCCATTGATTTATGTTGTTTTCGCTATAAAAATGTGATGTTTTCACTGAAAGCAGACACAATAGAAGAAGCTACAGAGCAAGATAGATGTGCTGTGCTGTTCTGCTGTGATATTTTGCAAAAATTGAGGCAGGAAAGGCTCATAGTGACTGCTATCACTATGGGCAGAGTGAAAAATGATCAGTGGAGGAGCTGGAAGGAGTCCTTATGAGTCCAATGAGTCTGAGGAGGAGGAGGTGGTGACTAGCAGTACTGAACCAATGCTGTCCAGTCCCCCTAAATCACCCCAAGGGATCTTGGGGGATTTAATGGGAACGGAGGGAGGGAGAAAAGGGAATGGGAAGGAAGGAAGAAAAGGGAATGGGAAGGAAGGGAGAAAATGGAATGGTAAGGAGGGTGAAAAGGGTAGTACTAGTGAGAGTAGGACAGGTCAGCTGCCTGTGCCTGATGCAAGACTTGCTGCTCCTGCTGCCAGTGCCACCATAGCTGTTCCTGCAGCCACTAGTGTTGTACCTGCTGCCAGATGTGCTGCCTTTTGTGTTGTACCTGCTGCCAGTGCTGAACCTGCTGCCACCAATAATTTGCCTGCTGCTAGTGTTTCTTGTAGTACTCAGTGGGGGGGGGGGAGAAAATGATGCCAAGTGTGACAGCAGGGGACCCTCTGTCACATTGCTCGTCACCTCCTCCAAGCAGCACTGAGATGTCTGGAATAGAGCAGCATCATTTAGGGACTAGTGGCGATGGTGGTGTTGGAGAAGCTGGGGTAGAAGAGAAATTGACAGCCTTTTTATCAGAAAGTAAGAAAGAATGGGAGACAGGGATGATGATGGGCACCACCACCACCACTAGCAATCAGCTTTTGGAATATGCAGAAATTGCAACTGGTCTAATTCCTGCTGCTGTTGCTGAGATGAAAGGGCAGTAGGGTGCTGAGGATAAGGCTAGTGTGCCACAGACCACTGTGGACACAGTGGGAATGTGGTCAACAAGTAATGCAGGACTAGGAGAGGTTGAACTTTCCAGCGCCAGCTATACTCCTGGTCCTAGTTGCAGTGCTAAATTTGAGGCAGTAGCAGCAACATTATCTGCTGACACAAAAAGTGAAGGGGAATGTGGAGAAGAAGAAGAAAGAGGCCATTCTTCTCCACCTGTTGCCTATCTCTCCCCCGAGACGTCATGGGTGTGGGACTATTATTATCTTCTGGCAGGCACATTGCAGTCATCATCAACAATGGTACAGTGCAAAATTTGTGACAAGTTAGTGAGAAAGGGAAAGGAGGGAAAACACCTTGGCACAAACTCCCTGATAGCACACATGAAACACAGACACCATGACATTTATGTCAAACATGTTAAAGCCAAACACCCATTACAGAAATCTAGCACCACTGTTACTGTACCCCCTGACTCTCCATAAAGGTAGAGATCAAAGAAGAGGAAGAATAAAGAAACCCAGACAGACACTGGAAGTTCCATGATGAGTGAAACAACTAGCTCGCCATCAACATCACCTTCTTCCTCTAGGGTAACAAGTACATCTCCTGCCAATCCACCTCATTCATCATTACCTCCCCCACCAAATGATAGCCTCTCTTTTGATGTTAGGATATGGCAGTTCATCTCTACCCATTGCACACTGTAGGTGCACTGACCACACATGCCAGTGTGGTGGAGGAGAATCAATATCAGGCCATCAAGCGGCATCTGAGGAGATTCCATCCTGCAGAATATGCTGAGATGGAGGCAGGGAGGGTTCATCATTACTATTAAACTGTCAGCAAGTTGTCATATGTCCTTAGTGGGTTCTGGTCAAGGGGTACAGTGACAGTGGCAGTACTTGGTTTTTGGGTGCCATGGTGTTTGGATACAGTTGTGCTCCCTGATGTTATTTACCACACACACTGTGCACATTGCAGTTGCTGATGGAAGCCACAGTTCCTGTTCTCAAGGGAAAAATATATATTCTAATAACATCACACCCATGACGATTTTGGAGGAGGGGCAGGTGGAGAAGACTTAATGGCCAACTTGTTCTTTTCTCCACATATTGTCATGGCCCTGTCCTCTCTTCAGTCTGCAGCAGTGTCACTGTCTTCCCTTGGTGCTGTTTAAGGCTGCAGATATCTAATTACAGAGGCCTGATTTTCTTCCCAGCTGGCTCCTATCTCCTGCAATCACATCTGCCCTATTCAGTGTAGTCTTCCCCTTTGTTCTGGGCCAGATTATACTTGATACTTGATACTTCACACTGCCTAGACTTCACATCCTGCCCTGTCCCTGTTGGTTTCTGTCCCATTGACCCTAGGCCCTCCTGTGTTCCTGAACTGCCAGTGGCACTCCTGTGTTCCTGTATTGACTGTTACTCTCCTGTGTCCGTGTTCCAGTGCAGGCCATGCATCCCCTTGTTCCAGAGTGGCTGTGCACCCTTCGCGTTCCAGTGCAGGCTGTGCACCCCCTTGTTCCAGAGTTGCAGTCCCCCTTGATCCAGAGTTGCACTACCCCTTGTATTGCAAGCAGCTGCACCCCTTGACTTCCAAAATCAGCTGTACTCCTGGACTCTGTGTTCCAGAGCAGCTGTACCCCTTGTGCCGCAAGCAGCTGCACCACTTGACTCCTGGAGCCGATTGCATTCCTTGAGTATCACAGTTGACTTTGTCCCTGTTCTCAGTGGCCCTTGCTCCCCGTTCTCAGTAACCCCTGCTCTCCGTCCTCAGTAGCCTCTGTCCCTAGTTTTGCCCATAGGTCCTGTCCCTAGTTTTGCCCATAGGTCCTGTCCCTAAGTAGTCCTGAGTCACTGCCCTTTTCAGTTTCATGTATGTTTTGTTTTGCAGTACTCTTTATTGGTCCATGTATGTTAGTTTAATACATTGGCTTCCCCCTTAATTGTGTGTGTGCTAGTTTCTGTGCTCTTTGGGTTCTACTTTATTAATTTACTTTTGTGGCTGTGGTCAACACCCCTTCCTGACCAGCAGCCTCATGGCACATATACTGGGGGCTACTTATTCTTCTGCTACTGCCTTAGTTGCATCACTGGAGCCAGTCGTGGCAAGTGGAACCTTCATCACCCATCTTCCATGTTACTGCTATTGTTGATCCCATTCCTTTTCAGTTGCTTAACCAACTCAGCAGCAGTAGTACGAAGAGCAGTTGCAACTCAGGACTCAGGAGGACATTTGACAATGGATACTGGCCAACATGACCTGCTGGCACTAGGCCAATAGGGCATTTTTTTTCTCAGGGCTTGTGCTTTGAAAAATAAAAAATAAATTAATTAAAAAAAACATAGTCCTACAAAAAAATAAACAGTTCTGGGGAGTTTGTTTCTATCAAGCCTAAGTCCTACAAATCATTGTTTCCTTAGGGCTTGTGCCAAACAAGCTTAGGTCCTACAAATCAAATCAGGACTTGGTCCTCTAACAACAAATCTAACAAATCATACTCTACAAAAAACTCTATCAAGTCAAGTATCAGTCCACCCCAGTGGCAGCTTATGTCAAGAGGTTCCTGTATAACTTTAAATACAATTTTCCTATTTTGTTTTGTTATTAACTGTCCCCCCAATAGCAGTCAAGAAACCCCCCAAAACAAATTCCCTGTTCAAATGATTCATTCATTCACCAACACAGGCACCCTCCTCAGACCCCTTTATACCATGTCTTATGGTTTTTATTTTATTTTATTTAGGATTTCTTTTTTATTAAGTACACCCCAATCCTAGTAAACAACCCCCCAAAAAATCTTCCCCTGTTCAACTGATTCTTTCCCCACACCCCACCAACACAGGCACCCTCATTCCCCTTTTATACTATGCCTTTGTGAAATTAAATAATATTTATTTTATGTTGTGTGTAACTTCATTGTTCCCATTGATTTTAATGGAATGAGCTAGGTGGAAAAAGCGGAAAAAAAGCAGAAAATCTGCCCTTTTCGCTGGAAATTTTTCGCCAAGCGGAAAGTGCCATTTTTCACAGATTTCAGATTGAGGTGGAAATTTTCGCCCATCCCTAACTTTTTCACACCAGATATAATAGCTATGCTTCCTTGTTGTCAGTATAGGCATAATTTATCTCTGTTTTAGTCATTGTCCATGAGTAGAATGCAATTGTAGCTTCAACTCCTTTTCTGAAGTGGCAGCTAAGCATGGCCTCAATATCAAAAGGATTAACATCTCATGTGAGAGTGGGTGGTTTCCCTAGGTCATAATGTACTAGGACTCTATCTGATCAGTGCTCTCTCCCCTCCACCACACCCCCTCATACACACACAGTGACTAACATTTTATAAAGAAATGGAGGAATTACTGGGCAAATCAGCTGCACTAAAGGGGATACATAAAAATGATCCTTGATTTAAATAGCTCTTCAACCTCTTGAATGCTAGAGATGTCTCCAGTGAGAGATCTTCACAACATGTCAGAAACCTCTTTAGCATTCAAGGGGCTAAACTTTGTAATTGTATTTGTTTACCTATAATGCAGTTGGTCTGATGTTGGTATGTGTCTGTGTTTTTACTCTTGAAAATGGTTATCTCATTTCTTTGCATTGCTGGGGAAAGGGTCTAGAAGGGTGGTTGTCCTGGAAGGTTAAGTCAGTCACTAGTGATAGGCGAACATTTTTGCCTCAAATGAGAAAGGAGTATGACTCTGTGTTTGTTTTTGGAGATGACAAGAGTCATAAAGTGCTTTACCAAACCCCCACCACCCCCACCACTTCCACAAGTCATGTCATTAATGCACTAATGTTCCACAGTTCTTCTACTGCCATCCCACACTTACGATAGTAAGTTCTTAGAAATAAGTCAAAACCTGCACAAAAGTAATGCAAATGTATGCCTATGTAATAGTAAACTTGTCAGAATGTTGGTGGTTGATCTGCTACCCTTCTTTTCTTGAAAACAGAGGCTTTAAAGAACTGATATCATGTGCTGCACCTACATCACAGTTATTTTTCAAGGATGTTGTGCCAATGTTATATAAGCAGGAAGTTAGTGTTGCGAGCAAAGGACAAGGGCACTCAGCCTGCTGGCAACCTTTTCAAGGCATTTTCAAGAAGTAATATTGTGGTAGCAGTCACAGAAACGTAGGCAATACATTGATTGGCAGTGGCAAAAATGAGAATTTTTTTTTGTATTATCTATAGGTGAAAATGTTCGCGAAAAAAGCAAACAAATCTTTGTTAGTTTATGAAAAGTCATGCAGCAAAGTTTTCTTTTTGCCCACCCCTATTAGTCATTATTAGGCACCCTCAATAGCTGGCGGTATTCTTTGAAAATGTCACACACAAAAGAGCCTGCAAATATACAGAGCAATAACAATGTCGCCCTGTAATGAAAATGGTGACATGAGAATCTCGCGCTGCATCATAAAAGTGTAATTTTCCTGTAGCGGCATTAAATGTCACTTCAACCCTTCAACCCAGAGAGATGTCCAACTTTGGTGAGTGCTGCACCAGGCTCTCTCTCCCCTTCTCCAGTTCTGTTGTTCCAGGACTATTGAGCGCTCCTTTCATGAAGCAGAAAACTTTTGCTATAACTTGCAAAAAATTGTTTGACAACAATATCAGATTTGCCTTACTTTATCTAGTGAAAGTTCTGTGATATAACACAAATGACACGTGGATGTGCTTTTCACTCCATGTGATCTCTGCATCATTAGCATGTTCATACCAAGTTAGCCAAACAGATCTGTGACGCACTGTCTGTGTTTATGTCACTGGTTGATCTGGGCCTAACATAGCGATAAAATATCTCTGGTCCAGAGGCTGAAATATTTTTACCACTGCCAATCTCTGTCACTATCACTTCAGTCCAACTCAATAGCCTGCACAATGGACATTTTCTGTGCTTCTGTGACTTGCAGATGGCCCCTCATTCTGTTCATGGCCCTCTTCAAGCTGGAAGAGAAGATCAGAAGCCAGGATCTCTTTAGACTGTTACCTGAATTAGAATAGCTCTGCATCTCTCAAATACAGTACTGCACAATGTGCAGTACTGTCTTCGGTTTCCACTTTCCTACAATACCCGCCTCATTATATTTAATGAAGGCTGTAACTGCAAACTCCTGTGAATCCTGTACTAATCAGACACACACAGTTGACCACCAGTTTAGCCCAGCTACTAAGCATAGCTTTGCACTTCCTGAGCTGGCTGATCTGGTAATGAGCATGTATATGGTTCTCATCCTTATACTGCTGGCCTGGTACCCACTGCAGCATATCTCACACACCTATCCCAATCAGTCTTCATAATGTCTTCTGCCCCAGTATTTGCTCTCATGTGTGCTGAACTGTACTATGTGTACTGTTTTGAAAGTTAACACTTAACCCTCTGAGTACCAGAGGACTGTGCATTCCACTGTATGCCACACAGGCACTCAAAAGTAATGAAAATAATATGCTGGAGACAGGCCCCAAGGGAAGTAAGAAGGGAAATGTGACTGTATTTTAAAAGGATAGTAATGTTTAAAACTAAAAGCAGACCCAATTAATCTTCATAGTATTTGGGCCATGGAGAGTGTTATTTCTATACTGTCGGAGTTGTAGTTCAAGAGTAATTGAATGTTAAAGTATTCCCCTCCCTCCCCTTTTACTGATGTAACAAGGCTCACCTCAGAACATAAAGGGGGTGCCCAGATGGCTTGCAGAGTATCACAGTCTACCTCTGAAGTTTAGTTAGCCTGTGTTTCCTTTCTCTGTGGTGTGTGTCAGCCAGCATTCTTGAGACCACCTCTGCATTACTATGTCTGTTACAGACACTGGCTTGGACATCTGTTTATGGGCCTATTCTTGGTGGCTTAATTGGGTCCTGCATGCTTCTGCTCCTTTATAATTCTCCTTGGGGCTAGGAGTCATTGCCCTTACATGGTGTTTCTGCTCGTTATTCTTTGCTCTCCGTTGTGACCCATGTTTGCCTCAGAATCTCGCTCTGTGTATGACCCCAGCTTGTCTGACTACCCACATCGGTTCTGACCTGTGGATCTGGCTGACTACTCGCTCTGTGTATGACCCTGGCTTACCTGACCAGTGGCCCTGGCTACTACCCGCTCAGTGTAGCCTCCATTTGCCCTTCCTGAGGGCCTGGTTACTTTCGCTCTTTGTAGTCCTCAGTTGCCTGACCAGTGGCCCTGGCTCCTACTCGCTCAGCATAGTCTCCGGTTGCCTGACAAGTGGCCTGGTTGCTCTCGCTCCATGTAGTCCCAGGCTTATCTGACCTGTGTCTCTGGCTGCCTACTCGCTCCCTACACTACCTGCTTGCCTGATGTGTAGTTTCTGTGCCTCCTGACTCTGGTCTGCTCTCGCTCTCTGTTGCCTCCGTTCGCAGACCAAGTGGTGACTTACGCAGATTCTACCATTCTTCTGTTGTCCCATTTGAGCCTCTTCCCTAGTCTTGAGATCTTGAGTAGTGCAGTGGACAGCACAGTGTGCAGCTCCAGAGGGACCTTGGGTCCTATTACATGTGTCTGGGGTTCTGTGTGGGCTCTACCATTATTGTTTTTATAATAAATAAAGGTGGTTATATTTTATCTTTGTGTCTGTCCTTATTTGCCTGATTACCGTGACACAGAGAGGGACAACCTTCAATTAGCATAAGGGAAAAACCAAGGGGGCAGAGTTCTCATTGTTCTCACAGTAAGAAGATTTTCCCTTGCTGTGAGCTGTCTGGTCCCAGGACCAGGTTCCACATCTTACGGGAGGTGGCTTATACTAGGTAAAAGGGGAGGGAGGCGGATACTTTATCATTCAATTACTTTTATACTACAACTCTGACAGTATTGAAATAAAACTCTGTATGGCTCAAATACTATGAAGATTAATTGGAACTGCTTTTATTTTGAAACATTACTATTAGTTTCTTGGCATCATTAAAAACATTATTATGTACTCTAGGTTACTGAGAAATTGTAATTTGCTGAAAGTCTATGTAGTTCAATAATATATACTGCAGTTCTTTTATCTGGTAGTTGACTACTTCTGTTGAAATGAAAGTGGCTTACTGTTTGGGTGCAAAATAGTATTTTAATAGTTTAAGGATTTCATCAAATGAACAGTCATTTGGTTTAGCTGGCAACATGAGTAAGTAGACAATATATAAGTTTTAGAACCAATGACACTCAGCAGGACTGATCACTTCTAAACAGCATCAGTTATCTTTCTAGCCTCTAGGAGGAACAATAGCCTATCATCATAGGAGTCCCATGAGGATGGTGTGGACATATTAAAATTGTTCCATGTGACTCAAAGTAGCCATTCTGGACAACAGAATGGTCTTTGTTCCATGTGACTCAAAGTAGCCATTCTGGACAACAGAATGGTCTTAAAGTCTGCAGGGAAGTATCAGCCCTCTCACTTAGTCAAAATGACTCACTGCAGTATCCTACTCACTACAGCACACACTTGTTGGGATTTTTATATATTCATGACTTTATTTTAGCAGGAGAAACACAGCTTCCAGGAGGAACATAATAGCTTTGTACTAACTGAATAACAGAGACTTTACAATGAAGAACAGGGATTTTTAGATAGCTATTCAATAATGACATCTGTAGGCAGATAGACTATACACTATGATATTCAATACTTAACAAAGGCTTTAACAAGCTAGAAGGCATTGAATTAAGGCACTTATATTTTATTTACATTTACTCTATCCTGAATAGAACTCTATCACTGTATTCCGTACTTAACCCTTGTGTGCTCTTCCTTATTCACATAAGATTGTAAGATTTCAAGCAAGGGCCCCACTTCCAGTTTCACATTGGAAAGCACTTGTAACTCTGCATTATCTAAACACTTAAATTATGAAATGCGACACTAAGGCCTCAATCCAAATGTTTGTGCTAAAAATGCCGGAAGGGCAAAACGGATACCGACCGAGAAAAAGATTGTTATTTAAATGTCATACCTGCTAAAAGCACAACAGACATTAGGCCACAAAAATGGTCTTGTGGACAACAGTAAAAAGATAATGATCAGTGCCTGACATACTGCCATGCACCGATCTTTAACTCATATGTCTTACAGTTACCTGTCATCCACTGTCCTTCTCCTTCTGTCTTCCCTTCTTTCTTCTATCTTCTGCTTTCTTTTTGCTGTAAAATAAAACAAAATTATTAATACAAAGCATTAACTATGACATCGTTTAACCCTTTGAGTGGCAGAGCGGTATGCAACGCATTGCAAAGTAATGCGTTGCATACCTCACTGGCACTCAAAGGGTTAAAACATTAATGTGCTGTGAATATTCCGCTAAGTAAATGCCTCCATTTAATGTCCAAGTAAGTAAAAATGCCATGAATAAATGTGATAAATATAGACCATGAAGAAATGTCAAATAAATGGCAAGTATATATACACTTAGCTTTTCTGTTCATGTCTCCTCTGCTGTGTGTGGCCACGGAAGTGGAGACACTGATGAGCCACACGGGTGCGCTTCTGTCCTGCATGGGCCAATGCCCGTAGCACACTGAGGGAATTGGAAGTGAGCCTGCCTTTATATATGGGCAGTCTCACTTCCAGTTCCCTCACAGCCATTGGCTGTTATGTTCTTACGCACATCCCAGCAAATCAGATCTGAGCGGCTGTTCTTTAAACTGATTGGCTGGGATGTGCATAAGGGCATCCCAGCCAATGGCTGTGAGGGAATTGGAAGTGAGACTGCTCATCAGTGTCTCCACCACCGCTGCCTCCGCATAAAGCAGCGGAGACACGTACAGAAAAGCTAAGTATATGAATTTGGCATTTATTTATGCCATTTCTTCATGGCCTATATTTATCACATTTATTCATGCCATTTCTACTTATTTGTGCATTAAATGGAGACATTTACTTAGTGGGATATTTATGGCACAATAGTATTTTAACCCTATGAGTGCCAGTGAGGTATGCAACGCATTGCAACTCAAAGGGTTAAACAATGTCATAGTTAATGCTTTGTATTAATTTTGTTTTATTTTACAGCAAGAATAAAGCAGAAGACAGAAGAGAAAGCAGAAGATAGAAGACAGAAGAGAAGGACAGAAGAGGACCAGGAAGCTGAGGACTCCTCTGGACATCAGGATTAATGGTAAGTGTTTCTTTTAATGGGATGTTGTTTTTTAACTTAGACGTGTTAACCATATGAATGCCGACGGGGTAATTATACCCCATTGGCACTCATAGGGCTAATTTTACTAACTTTTAACATCTGTTTCCTACTTTGGATGTATTGGTATGGGGCTTAGGGACCCATATCAATACATTCACTGAGGACTTAGGCTTTTTTTTTTTTAACTTTTTTACATTCAGGTTTCTGCGTCAGCTGTTTGAAGAGCCGATAAGAGACTCAAGTTGAAAAAAAACTGGGTTAACTGCTATAACTCGAGTCACTTAGCGGGTTTTCATGGTTAAAGCAAAACTTTGAACTGACATTTACTGTGTTTTCATCATTTTCAGTTTGTCACACGATGGTACTTTTTTTTTTCTGGTATTGGTTTCACAGTACAGACATTTTTATAGCTTACTGTGCCTGAAAAAAGCAGTTGGCAAAAAAAAAACAGCCGTCTCCTAAAATGCAGTGATTTCAAATGCATTTCAAAGCAATGTGTGGAGACCACTCCAGCACTGAAAGGGTTAAAACCCAGTTTCAATAAGTTGGAAATGTTGGCAATTTTATTTTTCCCCTTTGGTAAAGTTGCTTTGTTGTAGAATTAATCAAGCTCCTCTTAGAATATCAGCCTAATTATCATAGCTGAAAATGTTAAATTCATGCTTTGCTTAGCCTAGTAAACACATTTTTTGATAGTGAGTTTAAAAAATTGCCAATACACAGTATTAATAAAGTTTCAATTGAAACTTTATTGTATAAAATAAGTGCAATACCATGGCTTGTCTTTTTAATTTCATAAACACTTTCACAAGTATTTGGGCACTTATCATAAACTGCATTGCTGCTTCATTCCTCCCACTTATATTAATCCTTCTAAAAGTCATTCCAATTAGGATTTACTTGCTATTCTCTAATGCTTCTGTTCACATCAAAGTAGAGGCAATTAAAGATCATTGACAAGCTCTTTAACCTAACAGGTGCTGCCAATCAATACTGAGAAGATATCAAGAAGCCTTAGACTAATTAAAGTAATAATCTAAAAGGAATTTAAAATGGACATATTCAGACAGCAAGCAATCGCTTGGGATAATACAGACACAGTACAAAAGCAGCATATGGAGGTGTCACTCATCTCTCCTCATTGCCACGTATTGAAATTAATGAAAGTCTTTGTTGTTTTTGTCTCAGAAAACATGCAAGAATCTTAAAACAAGTAACAAAATAAAATGAAAACCAATACATATGTCTTTTGAAACCATACTGATATAAAAATGGAATTTAATCATTTATATACAGTGTTCTGCAAAATATTATGTACATGTATTGAAATATATAACTTTACATACAGGATTTTCCTTAAAGGGATAGTAATGTCAGAAAATAAGTATTAACTATATGGTAGATACAACTAAAAGAGAGTACTTGCTGCCTTCTTGCACCTTCTGTGGGAATGTCCCTCGGTTTGTGGGTTTTGGGTGGCTGTGCTCCGTACTGTGTTGGCGGTGGTGCAGTGGGATGTGTCGCTTTCTCCAAAGCTGTGTATATTCTCTATTCTCCCTGATCAGCTCCATTCAAACTTTCATACTGTACTAATTAGAGAACTGTTGATTATGGAGTGAAAGGTGGTGGCACAATCATGGATGTCTGAATACCCCATCCAGGCATGACCAATGGATTGCCATAGTGGCCCATAATATTCCTCATTATAAGGGACTTTACTTGCATAGGGGCACCCCGAACAAATTTCATCAAATATGGGGTCTATGGACTTCTTATTATAACTCTAGAATTCTTTATCACTGAGGGCTATGTGTTGCATATTTATTTATTAAATATTATTTTATGCTCCGTTTGTGCTGTTGCTGGAGACCATGGCTACTTCTTAATATATATAGATGTTCATTTACACTTTGATGTATAAGCAGTTATCTGCTATGTTTCTAAATACTAAATGCAGGTGGTATTGTGCTCATCTCTTGGGAAGCGAGGGAGGGTGGGTGTTATGAGTACTTTTAGGGTCTCAGGGTTGGAGACAGGGGAGGGTAGTTTTGGTTCGGTATAGGTTAGTTTCTTTAAATTAAAAATTGAAATGGGACAACTGTACCTTCCTGTTATGATATTTACTTGACTGTATGAAGTGTTTATCTTACTTGATCGATATGTGCATTATCATTGAGTTTGTACTGCTTTATCACTGTCCTCTCAATAAAAATGTTTTAAAAAAAAGAGAGTACTTGCACTTATTTGTATCTCTCAAACCATTATGGTTTGAGAGCTATAGGAAAATAAAGTTCTCTGCTCCCTCCCCTTTCTGCTTGACAAGCTGTAAAGCTGTCAGAAGCAGATTCTGGTCACTTGACCAGATGCAGCTCTTCAGCAGCGCCAATATAACAATATCTAAAGATAAATACTTCATCGGATTGGTCTACAACTTCTGTTTGCAAACCAGGCACACGATGTAGACCATTCCAATGAAGTATTTATTTTTAGATATCGCTATATTGGCACTGCTGAAGAGCTGCCATCTGATCCAGGAACCAGAATCTGCTTCTGACAGCTCGTCAAGCAGAAAGGGGAGGGAGCGGAGAAGTTTATTTTCCTATATCTCTCAAACCAAAATGGTTTGAGAGATACAAATAAGTGCAAGTACTCTCTTTTAATTGTATCTACCATATAGTTAATACTTTTTTCTGACATTACTATCCCTTCAAGTGACTCAGTTTCCAATGGATTTTGAGATTTTTATATATGGATCATATCTAGGTTAATTAAGTTCATGTATTTCCTTTGTTCATTTAAAAATAAAGGGAAAAAATGGTCAACGCTACTGTCATTTACAAAGCAAATCCAAACAAGGGTTTTTTTCTTAAGGGTTCTCACTACAATTTACTGTGGTTTGAGGGCTGCCAGGGGCAATAATCATGGGCCTCATTTTTCAGATATTTATACTTTAACACCATGTTAAAGGGATAGTAATACTTCGTTTTAACTTTATTTTATTTTGTAGGCATTAAAAAAACATGAAGAATGATATAAGTCTTATCTCTCAAACCTTTATGGTTTATGAGATATTCACAAGCAAAGTTCCCCTCCCCGCCCCTTTTTCCTAGTGTAAGCCATCTCTTCTCAAATGTGAGTCTGGTTGTATGACAGGACAGATAACAGAAGGGGACAATTTTCTTTGTATGAAAACAATGAAAGCCCTTCCCCCCTTGACAAGTTTTTCAGCTTTTTCCATTATCTTAATTGAAGATTGTCCCTCTCTGCAGTCTACCTGGGCACCTCCCTTCTGATCTGGTTGAACAGGGAAGGGATACTTTGTTTGTGAATATCTCTTAAACCATAAAGGTTTCAGAGATAAGACTTATATCATTCTTCATGTTTTTTTAATGCCTACAAAATAAAATAAAGTTAAAACGAAGTATTACTATCCCTTTAAAGCCTGGATTACATTGCAGTTGAAGCCTTTCTTTGTAGACGTCAATGGGATTCTGACTTAGACTACATTGCAGTTATTATTTAGTTTGATCTACCAGGTTGCCATTGGAGTATATGGGACAAAAACATTGATAAAATTATCAACTGCAATGGAATCCAGGCCTAAGATCCTTACACAAGAAAGAAAATAAGAGCAATTATAGATCAAAACAACTGAACAAAAGAGGAGAACATCAAATTCCCATTGATTTAATGGGCCTTTTAATCCATTCAGTGCTTCAGAGGTTTCTAATGCATTACTTAAAGATTTTAACCCCTTTTATTCTAGCAAGTTTTCCAGGATAAAAATGCCCCATTTAATCAATGCAAATGTTGGGGATTTTTATTTGTCATCTATGGTACAGTTAGTTTGGTACAGAATTGCTCTTCTAAGTGCTTTTTGTGTATATTTCTGGTATAAACAGATTGCACTATAGGGCACTCATAAGCACTCTTGTTGAGTTGGAGACCTCTTATGCATTTGTGTGGTTAAAAGGCCCATTACAATCAATAGGTATTTGGGGTATTTTTAGGGATATTCAGAATAAAAAATATACATCAGGGGTTATGCACTAAAGCTTGATAAAGAGGTGATAAACCAGAGAAGACTTTTCCAGTGACATCACTTCTTCAGTTCCTATGTTATTCTATGGAACCCATGCACTTAGATTTCCCCAGGTTTGAAGATCTTAGTGCATAGGCTCTATAGAATAACATAGGAACTGGAGAAGTGATATAACTGGAGAAGTGATATAACTGGAGAAGTCATCTCCGCTTTATCGCGTCTTTATTATGCCTTAGTGCATAACCCCCATCAAGTTATAATTTAACCCTTTAAGGACCAGAGAGGTGCATAACAACACATGATATTTTAAATAAATGCTTTATGTTAATTTCTTGAGAACCCAAGACCCTTGAGATCCTCAAATGAATCATTTTTATATTTGTGGTATATTTTAATTTTGTTTAGATGCAGGGTTTCTTTTTATTTAATTCTGTATATATTGTATCAGCTATTTCAGACATTATCTTCCTTCCTCTTTCAGTTAGCTTTCTTTACCTGCAGTCTTTAAAAAAGACTCTAACTCAGCTGTATCTATATAGGATAAATGTGTATGTGTTTATGTGTCTATCATTGTCTCTATTTCTATTATCTGTTCAGATTAACTGCTGGCATCAGCTAACAGAGAGTGAGATGGAACTGTTATGATTCTTTGCAGCTATAGCTATGTCACAAACTGTTTTACAGACTCTAGGAAGGGCTTGCATATAGCTCCAAGTAAGAGGAAAAATGCACAGACACACACAGGGATGTGTGAATAACTAATTTTCCTCCTCAAATATTCTCAAATATTTTTTGTGATTCTGAGAGGTGTTTCTCCTTTTTGTTCAAAGTCTGGGGGGGAATCAGATACATTTTACCTGCAGAACCTTCTTGGGCAGTATACCTGCTCCGCAGTCCATCATTTCTACCCTCAACCTTGATGTTCCTACACATACATCATTATTGCCCAGTGCATGGGTAGGAAATAAAGACCTTCTCACTGCACAGGATGTGAATTTGTTTGTTTTTCCCATGACAAACCTTTCCCTTCACACAAATGCACAGTGAAGCTGATGCACTAGGAAGAAGAAAAGCAAGTCTGGGGAAACCAGCTGAACTATAGGGACCAATAAACATTTCAATTGCTATAAATGGGATTTTAACACTTTAAATGCTAGAGGAGTCTCCATTGAATTCATTTTCAATGCACTGCCCCAATGACATCTATGAGAAAATGGAGAATTTTTATTCTGGATGCAGTTAGTTTGCCCCATAATTACTCCAGTTGTTCTTAGTACATCTGCATCTTTGATACACACACACACACACACATATAAACTCACATATACATAATGAGCAGTAAGACAGTGATGGAATTTAAGCACTCATGGGATAGGCATAAGGATATCCTGAACATATGACAAGACCAAGGACAAAACAAGGTTTAAGGTTTTTCAGTATGGAAAAACTGGTAGACTAGATGGGCCGAATGTTTCTTTTCTAGGGGTACCTCTAGGGTCTGTGCTGGAGCCCATTCTTTTTAATATTTTAATTAGTGATATTGCAAAATGTCTTCAAGGTAAGGTATGAATTTTTGCAGATGATACCAAGATGAGCAACAGGGTAGACATTCCTGGGGGAATAGGTCAAATGACAAATGATTTATGCAAATTAGAATAATGGGTAGGAGTGTGGCAGCTGCCTTTTAATGTTGAGAAATGTAAAATAATGCACTTGGGATGTAAAATCCAAAGGCAGAATATAGTATTAAGGGTACTATGATGTCAGAGACAACAGAGGAAAGGGATTTGTGAGTAATTATTTCTGATGACTTAAAAGTAGGCAGGCAAGATAACAAAGCATAACAAGGAATGCAAACAGGGTGGTGGGTTGTATCGCTAGGGGCATTAATATCCTAAAAAGGGAAGTGGTCATGCCACTCTACAGATCTCTAGTTAGACCTCACCTAGAGTATTGTGAAGAGTACTGGATACCCCATCTCCAGAAGGATATAAATACTCTAGAGAGAATTCAAAGAAGTACTACTACAATGGTGAATGGTTTACAGGATAAGAAATATCAGGATAGACTAAAGGATCTGAACATGTATAGCTTGGAGGAGAAAAGAGAGAGAGGTGATCTGATAGAAACATTCAAATACATGAAGCGATTTAACATAGTGCATGAAGGAATTGTATTTCAATGGAATAAAAATGTTTGGACAAGAGGACATAGTCTAAAACTAGGGGTACAGAGGTTCAGATGTAATGTAATGTAAGAAAGTTTTACTTCACTGGGAGGGTGTTAGATAAATGGAATGGCCTACCACCAGATGTGGTAGTGGTTAATACAGTGACATAATTTAAGCATGCATTGGATAGGCATAAGGCCATCCTGAACATAAGACAAGACCAAGGACTAAATAAGATCTGAGGTTTTAACAGTAGGAAAAATGGGCAGACTAGGGGCTAGATTCTATTGTAGGTGCTAAATGTTAACACTCGTTTTATCAAACATTTTCCTATTGAAGTCTATGGGGAAAACTGGAGATAAAAGCAGTGATAAAATAAGCTCCTGTAATAGAATCCAGGCCTAGATGGGCCAAATGATTATTATCTGCAGTCAAATTCTATGTTTCTAATGATGTATGATACTCATTATGAGTGATAATTATCCATCCATTTAAGCAAGCCACATCTAAAATAAATTCTAACAGTAATGTGTTATGCTTATCATTCACTTCTTGGCGTACCTAATTTTTTCGGTTCAGAAACCTCCTCCTTCTCTGTAAGTGTTTTCTTCTGTTCTGATACAGCATCTGCAACAAAATTAATGTAATTGTGATAAAGTCTAACCCTGGTGTACAGTTTAAATGGACACTATATAGTGAAGAAACATAAACATACTTTGTTTCTGGTAAGAATATCTGGTCCAGATATTTCTCAAGATATTTCTGAATGTGTGAAAAGCTCAATCATCATTACTTGGTAATTGCATGTGAAACAGAAAAAAGAGCAACCAAAGAACCACTGCTATAAGTTTAAAGAGAAAAGCAGAAAGGCTGCTATATTAAAAAGAATTTGGTGCAACTGCATCTTAGGTAACAAATAAAAATACCACAAAACCCCACTGATTAAAATGGGCCTTTTTACCACTTGATTGTCTGAGAAGTCCTCACCTATTATTAAATCAATAGGAATATTTATTTGTTCCCTATGACATTGCCGGTGTGCTGCAGAATTGCAATTCCTTTCTTTGGTACATTAGCCACATTGTTCAACCCCAAGGCTGCGGGAGAGATCTAATCAGTAGTAGTTATTCCAGCCATAAAGTCTTCAATGCTCACTAAGAACGAAAAAAAAGCTTAGTTTGCTTGTTCTACAGTGAACAACAACTCCAGAGTTTCATATTTTTAGTTCTCAAGTGCCATTACTGAGGAGAAATGTTAATTTGCATATTAAACTAACCCTGCCCAAAAAGGCATTTCCAAAATGACAAAAGTCACATCTGCACAATAATACCAGCTATCATCAGGCACAGTTTAGGCTTTCTTAGGCCTCATTAGTGAGGTTCAGATTGAGAAGGGATCCATGTCAGTATTATCCTTTACCCTTAAAGAGAGTGTAAAATGATGACTGAGAAGAAAGGAAGGCCTGTGGGTTATTCACATGATAAAAGTGGAGATTACTTCTTCAGTGATATCACTTCTCCAGTTCTTATGTTATTCTATGGAGCCTATGCACTAAGCTCTCCAAAATGATAACATAGGAATTGGAGAAGTGATTTCACTGGAGAAGTCATTTCAACTTTATCACCTCTTTTTCACGCCTTAGTGAATAACCCCTATGGTTTGCTTGTTCTGTGGTTAGAAATTGCTAAGGAGTATCCCTCTTACCTCTCTGCTGCCATTACAGAGGAGTCATTTCCATGCTATCACAGCAGAAATGGACAACCCAGCTCTGCAATGATTCAGGAAACCAGCTTCATCACACCTGTAAATATTGTTTGTCCTGCCCCATCCACATTTCTTGATCCAGCTACCCAAAAAAGGTGTAGATGAAGGTATCAGAGTCATTGCTATTGGACACACGGGGAGCTGTTAAATCAGACTCACCAATGCCAACAGGAATTATCACTTGCACTATTTTTTATCCACCTCACTGAAAGTCACAGCTCCATCAAGGAGAAGACCAGGAAGAGACCTCCTATACTTAAGGTATAATTCAGTAAGCTTAAAAGGTGCAATTCTGTAGCAAACCAACTGAACCAAAAGGGACAAAGTTTTCCTAGATCCATATTAATATAAATGGGGCTTTTAACCCATTGAAAGCTATAAAGGTCCCCTGCTCTACCGTTCAAGGTATTAAAAGATCCACTTAAATCAATGAGAATTTTAATTTGACCCCTATAGAGCAGATGGTTTGTTATAGAATTGCATATCATATGTTTATTGAATTGCACTTGTAATGTTGAAATGTTATAATACTGCCAATCTTAGAATTGTATCTGTTTGTCTGTCAAGAGCATTGTAAGAATATTTGAGGTCCTTGAGGAAATTGTAACTGGAGACCTCCAAATATAAACATATATATAGGATTTTCTTTACATTCCTCTATTACCTTCCTTAGGCCCATTGACGTTTATGGGAAAGCTAGCCATACTGGTCTGTCGGGCAATCTCTGAAGCAAAACATAAGAAAAATGGCACTTCCCACCAATTGAGAACTTTTTCGTGAAAAGTGCCTAGCTCATGGCATTGAAATTAATGGGAAAACTGAATTTCCCCCTGCTACATGGCAAGTTTCCCTTCTTTTCCTCCTGGATTAGTATAAAAGGGCTGTCCAGTTACTGCAGCATGCCATTCTGTGTTTGTTAGCCTGAGCGAAAGCATGGTTTTCAGCTTTCCCTGCAGGAAATTTTGCCCATATTTAGAAACATATAGATTTCCTACCTTTTCAATAAAAGCACAGAAAAGTTCATGAAAATTGTTCCAATTCAACCCTATGTTATTGAATGAGGTGAAACTTCTTGCCCACATTCTATCTAAATGTCCTGCACTCCAGCAGAGTGGAAAGAGACAGAATGAGAGAGAAAAAAAATACAATTATATCAAGACCTGCTGCAACACCACTGCTGCAAAACAGTGAAGCTGGATGGACCCTGAGTTTTGTGACTCTGAGGAGGAGGAATCATTAAGACAAGCATAGTGCAGTCATCAGCGATTGTAATGTGCATTATTTGTGATGTGACTGTGGAAAAGGAGGTGGACATTCTCCGGCCTTGTATATATTGCAATATTGCAACCCTGTGTCCTGAAAACAATTATTTACTCAGGACTATGATCTGGCACACCAGAGTCCTGAAAAAAATATTTACTATGGGCTCTTTTTGGGCAAGCCTGAGTCCTGCAAAAATTATTTACACATGACTTTTGTTTGGCTAGCCCGAGTCCTGCGCACACACAAATATTTTCTCAGGCTTTTCTCTTTATAAGCCTCCTGCTATTCTGGATTACCATTATTTTAAAAAAATTAAAAAAACAAAACAAAAAAACAGTGGTACAACCTGCAATGAATGTGGCAGACGTCTGCTGCGTTTTCCCAGTTAGTCGGTCAAAGAGCATTTTGGGGTTTTAGGGGTAAATCACCTCTCCCCCAAAATGCCCCTAGACTCCCCAAACACAGAGAATAGATTTCCTACCTACAAGACTCCCTAAACTAAACTTCAACTCCACTTTATTAGCCTGTCTCCTCTAGCTCAAAAATGTGCTGCTTTTTCCATAAAGTTTCCAGCTGGAACCTTTTGTCCATTCCTAGTCTCCAATACATGTACAACGGGGTGATAAAGGGGTGATAATGTGGAGGTGACTTCTCCTTTGATTTCACTTCTCCAGTTCCTATGTTATTCTATGGATCCATAGAAAAACAAAAATAGGAACTGGAAAAATGAAATCCCTGTAGAAGTCTTCTCTGCTTTATCACCTCTTTATCACTTTTAGTGCCTACCCCCATTGTTTTCCAATGCACTAGAGGTTTTTCAATTGGAATTTTACTTGTCCCTTTAACCCTTTGAGTGGCAGGGGGTGCACAATGAATTACACACCCCTCTTGTATTCAGAGTGTTAACCAACATGAAATTGTATTTAAATTAATTGTTTCTGGCAATATTATATTTTTGAACCACAAATGCAGTAACATCTGAAGCTCCCTGTACAGATACATCCAGCAAATATGCAATGAAACCTCTTTCCAATATTAGAGAATATTGAACAAGTACTAGAGATTTTTATTTAGAAGAAGAGGTCTATTATAACAATTTGTGTTTTGTGTTTATAACAAATTGAGACTACTTCATGGGGGAAAAAAAGATTTTAGACTCCTTGTCTTCTTAACAGTAAATAAGAACTTAAAGAGATAGTAATGGGTCATTATAAAGAAAGGTTCAATACGTCCTTATAGTTTGTAGTAACGCTCTCCACAGATGTCGATGTTCATATTGCTCTAGTTTTTATGTAATTAAATTATAAAGTTTATCCTTCCTCCCCTTTTTTTTCCCATACATCATTCTTCTTCACTGCAGGTCAGAGATCTGGTCTGGATGGATCACGACGAGGGACAATCTTCTATCAGTATAAAGAAAAACTTGCACTGCTTTGTTAAGGGGAGCAGGGTTTTCCTTATACTGATTGACAGAAGATTGTCCCTTGTTGCAATCTGTCTGGTCAAGCAACTGGATGTCAGATCTGAGGGGAGGCTGCTTAACATTTGGAAAAGGGACAAGAAGAGTGGACACTTATTAATATAATTCTATAAAAACTAGAGCGATATGAACATTTCCAACTGTGGAGAGAGTTACTACAAACTATATGGAAGGATCAGACCTCTTATTATAAAGACCCATTACTATCTGTTTAAGTGGATTAAAATTATGACAAGATTTTACTATAAATCTTAATAATTAAACATGTTCTTTATTCAAAATTTACTAATGAACTTGTGACCTTATACAGAAAGCTAAGGATGTGCAGTTCTGGATCATACCAACTGCACAATAGGGGACTAATTTCACATTGATTAAAATATAAAAATGGGACTTTTAACCCCTTTAATGCTAGAGACGTCTCAAGCTCATTGAGAAGCAATGCATAGCAGACAATGCTAGCAATCAATCGGTTAAAAACCTAATTTTAATCTATGATAATGTTTACCCCCCATATCCCACACATGATAAAGATTATATGTACCAAAACTGCATCTCTTTAGTTTTCTGCATAAGGCTCTTAAGTATCTTTAAGCTTTATTTGGCTATTAAATAGGACTGAACATGTTTTTCCCTCTTTGATCATAGTAAAACATTATTGCTTCGAACAAGTAGTAGATATTTATCAAAGTGTACTGGAGTATAAAACATGACTCATGTTTGGCATCAGCATTTTTCTCATAAAGATAATGGAATATTTCCCTTGCTAAATCTTGAAACCTAGCACAAGATGAATTATTATAACTGTCCATTCATTTTCTTTTGATAGGTTTCTTTGTGTTTGAAGCATTCACTGGTAATTATGTTATTTATGACACAAATCAGGAAAAGACATTGAAAAAATATGTTACTTAAACAGACACATAAAACAGCAAGATTTTTTTTATATGAAAAATACTTTATCACTTCCTGTTTTATTGAACACAACCCTGGCTGGTATTAGTTTACATTATTCAATGTATTGATCCCAACCACTTTAGCAATTAATTGCTTTACCTGGACTATAATTTTCTCTATCTTTATGGGTCTTATTCAGTAAGCTTAAGGTGGGAAAATATGAATCCACTAATGCAGCCCCTTTGACTTTACCCTCCAACTCATGTGGTTGTACAAGTATATATGATCAATTCAGTGCATGCCAGGTTACACACTGCCACTGTTAATGCTTTAATGTAAACAACCCATGAACACTTGCTCTATATTACGCACAGGAAATTGACAAAAGTTATGTTAATTTACTACTTGTTCTGTTAAGACGAGGTTTATAGCAATCATTTTTGGTGTAAGTTGCTTAGAAAATTGGTGTTAAACAGGTATAACACAAAGAAATTGGGTCTAGAACCTATGTTAGCATGGAGTCCTATTAATACATCTCCCTAACAGAGGAGCAACTTCACCATAATGGAGAAATAGAATCTCCCAATAATTCAAATTAGGTTTTTAATGCTAGCATGGCCTCCAGCACATTGCGAAATAATGCACTAGAGTTCTCACTAGCATTCAAAGGGTTAAAAGTCTCATTTAACTCTTTTTAGTGCCAGCTGGGTAAGCAAAGCATTGTTGGTTTATTGCAGAATTACACCTCTTTAGATTATTGACTAACATGGTCCTACATATCAAGATTTCAAAATGCTGTCTATTTGGATGTTCACTGGTTTGTCATATGGAAGAACAACTGCTATTATAATAAGGATCCACCCTAAAAAAACACAATATATGAAAAGGATTTTAGCAGTACTTTGAAACCATTGTTACATATAAAACAGGAAAAATAGGGAAATATACTGCAGTATTTTATATTTCAATATTTAGATATACAAATCCCCTAATTGCACGTTGATTTAAATGGGACTTTTAACCTCTTGAATGCTAAAGCCCCATTTAAACCAATGGGATTTTTACTTGTCCCCCATAATGCAGTTGGCTTACCTGAGAATGATTCTGCTTTTCCTTCATACAGGCTCTATATACACTTTCAAAACTTCCATTTATTTTACTGATATTTGTTTATAATGCAGTGAAGTTTATCATATTGTCTTTTTTTTTAAATTTATTATAACACATATAATTAAAACAAATATGCAGGCACTATAGAGACTACCACAGAGTCACAAACAGCTCTGCCATCAATGGCTCTACCTAATATGGTATATCAAGGAGGAATGTACTAAAGAAAATGATGATGTCACAATGCATGGAAAATGATTGTTATTTGTTCAAAAGAGCAGTGGAGTGTGAAAATACCTGGGCAGTATATTAACCCTTTGAGTTCCAGATACGTATCCAATCCTCCCTGGTACTTGAAGGGTTAAGCTTTCTGAAGCCCCAATAACTCTAGGGGATTGCAAAGAAGTCAAGGAAGGCTCAAAACATTTCCCCAAGATAATTGTATTTATACTATGATAATTATTTTACAAGACATCCAGAGTAGTGTTCTTTCCATGTTATTTGTGACTGAGGTTTAGCTGGCCATAGCACCCAAAGAGAGATCATGATTTGTTCTTCATTAAATATTCCTTAAGGAGAATGTTCTCTCATTCACTGTCTTGAGGGAGTCATTCACTGATACTTTCATAATATTGACAACAGAGTGAATCTGTTGAAGTGATATTACCAAAAATCTGTGGCATCACAAGTATATTTCTTTCTATTGTTCTAAATTTATTTCTGACTGGTTCCAGATTGTCCTACTGCATTGCTAACATGCATCTACTCTGTGGAACATGTAATATCTATTGCTAAATCTAGTAGTAACTATCTAAAAAATATAATAATAATAATGAAGGATACATTGAGATTGTCTCTCATTTTCAAGTATGTCCTGGGGGTATAGAAATTATTACACAATTTAATGGAACTCATTTGATCTACCACAGAAGGATGAAAGGCTGAGTCTAGAACCTGTGACCTAGCAGTTTGATGCTACAGCTGGTGACTTAACCAACTGAGCCATCTCACCGGTATATCAGGTAGGTATTCAAAAAAACTACCACAGGAACATATAAATAAATAAGCAAGCAATATGAGTAAAATGGAAACAAAAAAGTAAATTCTTACCAATAGATAATTTTATTTTGATGAATACATGTGTTGTATTGAAGTGATCTGTAATATATGGTTATATACTATACGTTTCATAGATGCAATTCTGGAACAAACCAAATGCACTGTAGATTTAATTGTTTTAAATTGGGCTTTTACCGTCTTAAATGCTAGAGGTCTCCACTGCATTGTGAAGCAATGTATTGGAGAGCATTGTAACATTCAAGGGGTTAAACTACCTCTTTAAATCACTAGAAATTTTAATTTATCCCATCTGATGATGCTGGTTTGCTCCAGACTTGCAATTCTCAACTTACTGAATATGGCTCTTAAAGTTAATATTGGTTGATATGTTTGGTGATTGTTTTGGAGGCTCACTCCAAAAGGGAAGTTTGCTACTACATCAGATTGGGTTAGTATTTTGCTAGGGCTCACATGTCTGCTGTGACTAGGAAGCACCTAAAAACCATTGTGGGATACAGAATGATGATACCTATGGAAGTTTTCTGCAGTAAGTTGCAATATGTACCACATAATATTAACTCAAGTACCATTTGCAGCCAATGTGAATTCTTTCTATACACATAATTAAAACAGTATGATGGCTATCACATATATTATGCTAACTAAATGGAATGTTTGAGCCTCTGACTTTACAGTGTTAGACTTACACTTTAAGTGCTGCATAATGAGGTATCAGACATGAGAATATTTATCCTCAAAAGTAGATTTTAGGTGCTACAAAGGGAAAGCAGACAAGTTGCTGATATAAGCTAATGGATTCATTTTTTTGAATGGCGAACAAGTTGTAAAATCCATGTATATCCATGTTCATTGGGGTATGAAGGTAATTTACATATATATGAATGGGAACTGTTCAGAACTGTGCATCATTAATTCATACATTAAATCATTTCTCAAGTGGCTTCATTGTTGTTCAATAAAACTAGGATTTTCTTAATTAAAGAACACATTTTCATGCATGTTCATTGTACATGACTTTTTTTGTACTTTCTCTCATTTTTTTGTTTAATTAATGAGTTCAACTATTTTTCCCATCCTATTTATTGTAGTTATGTTTGCTATAAAATGGGATCTAATATGCTATATTCAACTATTGATAAATATTATGAAAAAACAAGGGACCACATGAGAGAACTAACTATTGTATTTCTTAAACCTGCTGATTCAGTTCACACTTTCAAAAAGAATGCCCTTAGTCTGTTCCCCTTTAGGGTCACATCATAACATACTGTGGAATCTCCCCATTAAAGAAGATAATCTTTTTTAAACATAAGTAAGCTAAGGACAAGGATGTGCTTATTAACGTGAAACATACTTGGAGATCATTCAAAGAAGTAGGAAGACTTTTGAAATATAAAAAAACAATGGTCGTATGTAGAGAGAAAAATATATGCAATTCTGGAGCATATGAACTGCACTATAGGATCCAATTAAAAATTCTTTAAATCCCCATCATTATATATAGGTCTTTTAACCCGCTGTATGCTAAAGAAATCTGTAATGCATTGTGAAGCAATGTACGGGAGACCCATATAGCATGCAAGTGTTTAAAATACCAGTTTAAATCAAAGGGAATGTGGTGATGTAGATTTGTACCAGGAACTGATATTCGGTTCTTACCTGTATAAAGCTCCAAACTTTTCTATTATAGAGAAATTATTATTATTATACAAATAGATACATTAAAGCTTAAGCACAAATCATAATATATCTTATCAGTATGCCTGTCTTTGCAAAATATTTTGTATGACAAGATAATTAGACAGATACTTTGAATCCACCTTAAAGAAGACATTACTGAAATCTTTATTTCATGGAGTGAAATCTGAAAGAGTAAGAGTATAATTTAAAACAGTAATTATGTATTGATAGCGTAGATATTTTTAGTGAACAATAATTTTCAAACACTCAAATCCAGATAGGTATAAACATCAAAATAGAAAAGACTACTGATTGAAAAAGAAACATTTGTTAAAATAAATGGGAAGAAGGTGAGAAAAATATGTCCCTTAACCCCTTAACGACCCTTGATGGTCATAGGATGTCATTGGTCAATTTGACTGAACGACCGATGACGTACTATGACCATCATCGAATTCCGGACTCCCTCCGCAGCTGCACGCCGTTCTGGGAGTCTGGAATGCAACAGAGCAATAAAAAAAATGCTCTGTTGTCATTCAGTCGCGTCCACGTCCGGATTCCCCAGTCGTTAAGGGGTTAAAGATGACTTTCTCCTGTGCACTTTCTTGAGAGACTTGCCTCATTGGGGGGGGGGTGCATTAAGGATGTGATAAAGTTGAGATGACCTTTCCAGTGGGATAGACTCTCCAAGTGCTATGTTATGCTATAGAATCAATGCACTAAGATGTCTACAGCATCCTAACTTATTGCCAAGTTATCTTCACTTATCACCTCTTTTTCACATCTTAGTTCATAATCCCCCAGTTGTTCCCTGCACACTTGTGCCACATTCATATTTTGTAGGAGAATGTTCATCCTCATATTTGTCTACCTCCAAATATTTTCTCTCCCTATATTCCCCTCACTCATATCTACTCGTAAATTCCTTTCAATATTGTCTCTCTCCCCCAGCACCAGTTCTGGCCTCTTAGGGATCATGTTCAACTTGGACACTGTAGTTAATGTAAGGGGACTCCCAGAACCAGAAGTATTGTGTGGTAGCAGGCAAAGTATTGGTGTCAGCAGGTACAACACTAGTGGCTGCAGGTACAGCAGTGGTGGCACTGGCAGCAGGGGGCATCACATCTAGCAGCAGGTACAACACTAGTGGCTGCAGGTACAGCAATGGTGGCACTGGCAGCAGGGGCAGCAGGTACAACACTAGTGGCTGCAGGTACAGCAATGGTGGCACTTGGCAGCAGGGGCAGCACGTCTGGCAGCAGGTATAACACTAGTGGCTACAGGAGAAACAAGCTACCATCTGAAGTAGACTGTGTTCCTGGCTTACACCTTGGCATTCTCCTGACTACCTGCTTATCTCCAGTCCCAACCTCTTGTAGCGCTTCTAACTTCCAGTTTGGACTATGATTTTGCACCTTTCTCAACTAAATGCTTCAGCTTTCTCATCCTGCATGCTGTATTAGGTCCTAATCAGAACTCCAACTCCTCTGCTTAGAGTTACCAATGCTCTTCTATTCCAGCAACACATTTCTTCTGCCATTCTGCCTCCTCCTTGGGCTATAGCTTAAAGCTGCACTTCCCTGGGAATGGTATCCACTTTCCTTCACTCTATTACCCAGCACCTGGTGTACAGCATCTGCATGCCTCAGGGCTAATCCAGCTTTAGCTTGTCAGCTCGCATCAGCAAGCATCCAAATGCCAACCAGTGGAGAAAGAGCGAATTGCAACAGCTTACAGCTACCTTAAATGAACATACACTTTCCTTCCTATACCACCATCAAGTGGTGCCACACTAAACTACAAGCATATCTTTTACTCCCTACTCTGAGGGGTTTGTATGAACTACTAGTCTACTAGTAGGGAACTATTGATTCCCCATCTTCAGGTGATTCTCATTCCTTCACCACTAATGACTTCCACCAGAGTCAGCCCATACATCCCATGTGCTTAGTCATGTTTGTCTGCAAGCCATTTACTGTACACAGTAAATTTCCTGCAGCTATTCACACATAAAAAATGAAATAAATATTTTACCACTTGGCAAGCTACAAAGACATGACTCTGCTGGAGCCTAAAGAATTATATACATAGACACTGGTGATTAGAGTTTGGCCTCCAGATGAATTAAAATTAACCAGTAATTCAAATTAGTCAGGCTGCATTCAGCCTTCATACTTGTGTCTACTTGTGTCTTTTCTAATCAGTCACACAGAATGTATTTGGGGTACATCTTCTTTGCACCCTTCTCACACCAGAGACTCTCCCAACACAGAAATAATAACAGCCAGATTAGGAAGGAAATTGGATCACATCTGCCTGTGTCTTGCCAGCCAGTCACACTGAATTTTGGGGTATTTGGGGTCAACTACCTTTCTCCCTTCCTCTCCCCCCCAGAGTGCCTCTAGACTCCCAAAAATACAGAGAACAAATATCCTGCCATAAACTAAGCGTCACCTATTATTAGCCTGTCTTCTGTAGCTGAAAAAGTGCTGATTTCTATTCCTCTCACAACCAATGAATGGCATGCTGTGGGAACGTGACACCCCTTGTAACAATCACTGGTTTTGAATACATTGCATTATTCCTATACTGTTTGGTCTTGACATTACATAACTAATTTAGAATGTACACCTGGGTCAGTAACCCGCTTAGTAAAGGGTTTTCCCCATGCAAGTTGTTTGCATATAGATTGCTCTAAGATACAGACTTTTCAATGACATGTTGCCCATGTTTTGTAGGCTGGATTCTTTATAGAAAACTCTTCCAGTCCATTAAACAAAAACAAACAAACAAACAAACACTGTTTTAAACAAAAAGTAGAAGAACTTTACAATGCCTTATGCAAACATATTCTCAGTCACAGCAGGAAAGGGTAGGAGGCGAGGTATTAGCAGCTGTTGAATGGTTGTCTTAGTTATTATTTGGTAAGTCACTACTCAATTGGCCAAATTACTGAGACACCCCTGTGAAAACATGCATTACCTAAAAGTGAGTTATAGTGAATTCATGAAAATATATGGTTGATACATGTTGAACTCATGTGTTGTAAAAGTGAATTGTTTTCATTGCACTGCAGGACAATTTAACAACCAACTGTCTTAAATAAAAGAACAGCTGATGTTACACATCTTGCTAACACATCCTAGCAGGTGGTGTAATTGGAGTTCTGCTTTAATGCTCTAGAAGACTTTTTAAAAATCAGCTTGGCTTCTGATATCACAGCAGTACCTAAAATGTGCCCAAATGTTCATGTTCTGTAATAGCTGACATTGGAAAGCCCTTGTTTTTTTAGCACAAGTTTATGCACAATTAATGCAACTTTGGCAACACAGTCAGACAACCAGCCATCACATTATACTAAGAAAGGTTAACTTTAAAAGAAAGTGAGATGCTTGAAGTCCCATTTCAGGTCACACATAAAGTGAGAGCTTTCCATTTATCTGTATTTAATCACTCGCTCAATTACTGTGGTTTGGTGTTTTGTTCATAACTTTTCAGCTACTTTAAATTATTTGGATTATTAACATGCTTCTGACATTCTACATCTTTCATCTTGGCAGACATTGTGATTCTGTATCACATTACATGTTGATAATTAGTTTATTTTCATATACTTTACAGTATGCCATTTAAGTACAAGCAAGTAAGTTATGGATAATATAACATTTACTAATATTTCACAGCTTTGTGGTCTATCCACTGCATGCTAATTACATGTTTTACCTAGTCTTCATTATGCAACATCTACTTGATATGAAAAATAATTAGATACTATGAAAGCAATATAAATAATTTATTTCTTGTATATAATTACTATAATTACTAAAGCTGAGTACATGTTGAAAGATGATGAAAATGCTTTGTACAACTATTAACACTTATTTTAGGAATAAATGTGGAATAAATGTTTCTTAACACCTTAAGGAACAGAGGGGTGAGAAATACATTGCAAAGCAATGCATTGCACATGCCTCTCGTTCTTAAGGGGTTAATTGTTCTATAAAAAGGATTTACTAAGTAGGGATGGATGAAACACAGTACTTACCACCTTATGTGGGAATTACTATGAAAAGTGCAATTTTTTCTAATTTTTATTATTTTGTTAACTACACTGAAATTAATGACAATACTGTATCCCCCCAAAAAATAAAAAATAAAAAAAAACAAACCAAAACAAAAAAACTTTTGACTGATAGGGACATAGTCAGACAGGCAGGTGAAGTGATCATTCCTGCCTGAGCTGGTTGACTGAGTCAAAGACACTATGCAAACAGACATAAAAACATCACACACTGAGAGCAAGACAAAAAGACAGATACAATGTATCATATTCACCAGTTGCTGATTCTGAAGCTAACAGGCCTATACTGTACTATAAAAATTAACACTGTAGTCCTTGGGAGAGTAAGAGAAAATTGTTGACATTTTTACACTAGTTACTTATGTGTAGAGGCAGGCAAGCAAAGATGAAGAGTTGGAGGTGCTGGATTTAAGGACTACTGGTGGTAGCACATTCTATGCACAGTTGTAGAGAAGGTGGGTATAATTTGTAGACAAAAGCAATTTGAAGTGACAGTAACAGTGACAAAAATATGCATCATACATTATTTGCAAAACATTAGACAAAACATCAATCCACATCTCTCATGTACTTTACAGTGAAACTCAACACTAGCATCAATGTCCAACAAATTGTCTTGGTCATCATCATCATTATCATCATTTCCAATTCAAATTCCAACCCTGTCACATTCACTATCACTGACTAAGCAGCAGCACAGGTCAACATCCACAACCCTAGGTACGATGCTTCTGCAGCACCATGGATACCTACTGCTAGTACTCTAGCAACATGTAGCCATTGTAGAAATAGTCATAGTTGTTTATATATGTTGTGGAATGGGAAATGGCCACAGTCACTGACTGGCAGTACATGATTTTTTGGAGGGGCTATTTAACATAACCAGCAGCACTTTAAAGGAAATCTATCCTATTTAACAATTCTGCTCCTACAGGACTTAATTAAAAGTCAGAGACTGTGCTGTACAGTTTCAAAAATTTTTTTTTTCAGAATTCACAATCTATATGAAAACTGTTTAAATAGTTTATGGAGTAATTTCTGTGTGTCATTTCCCTATTAGAGATTGAATGTGGCAAGAGTCAGTTTAACTGCAGATTGCAAAAATGTTAATGATGCAAGGTCACACAAACACAGTTTAAACTCTATGCCACTGCTACAGATAACTTTCACTGTAAACATGCTAAAAAAAAGTCTTCCAATACATGGTCACCTCACAGAGCAGCTGAACACCTCCATGACTATGTGCATTGCTAAACAAAGGCATTTAAGGAAGTGTTGCCATGGAGATGTGAAGACCAAAGCAGTTTAATCATAGCTCCCATTAGTGTATTTCAAACTTTCTTTTAAAAAAAACCAGACACGTAAACACACAGTGAATGAATGAATGAATGAATGAATGAATGAATGAATATGTTTATTTATATAGTGCCACAAGTGTACACAGTGCTTTAAAAAAAAAAAGGTTTAGACAATACAGGGTTACAAGTGCTTTGCAAAGTGAAAAAGTGGATGGCAGATGTACTAAACAAAAGTGGTGCAGTCCTGGGGCAAATCAACTGCACTATAGTGATCAAGTATAATTTAATCAAATTCACAGAAATCTTTAAACAAGATCATGCTAATTTGATTTGGTGTAAAGAATGACATATTTTCCCCATCATTTGCAGGTTGCATCACTGGGGTCTACTATGTATTGGGTACCTCTGCAACTTCAACCATGGTGTCATTTAATAAAACATTCTATTCAGTGTGGTCTTGGCATACCTAATATAATAAAATGCACAAGGTATCAAACAAACACCAGTGAAAAGACATTTTATACCCTCTGAGTCCCAATAGAACATCAATGATATGTTTCCTTTTAAGTTTATAAGCCGCCACAAGAAGGCAACAGAGAGAATGTACTCTCTTGTTGGGAAATGTATTGGATTATACTTTGAAAACCCGTAATCCTCATGAATTTGATGAAAAACACCTTATACTAACACCCTTCTTTTATTGCAATTGGAAAAAATGTTAACCTTAGAAGAGATAGCATTTTTTACTTTCTGTAGGAATTCCTGCAAAAAGTAGTTTTTTTGCTTTTTTTACACTGCATACATACTGACAGCAAGCCTGGTTCCAACGCACTGGTAGCCACAGAACCAGATATATACTAACACCAACCCAGCCTTGTCTAAAAGTAACAACAAAAAATGGAGGGCACCACAACAGTATAATAGTGTAAGTATAATAACAAAGAGTAATAATAACTCATATGTATTGATGGTCAAAGGAGGTGTATTCAATATGCTTACTATACAGAGATGCTAAGAGTTTCCCATGTCTTCACTCAGGTCCTCTTCAAATTGCTGGATTAATACATGAAATAGGAAGAACTACTCTTGATATGTATATATGAGTATACATTTTTTAATCCCAAAGTGGCTAAAATATGCTTAAAATTATATTTAAAAGAAGTAATATATGTTAGATTCTAATAGCCCACTACAGCATTTTGCAGTATAAACTGCTTTCTCAAAGTATATTGCTATATGTTTATGTCATAACCATATTGCCATACAGGTGTAGCTCTAGAATGTTTGGGCCATAAGCAAAAATTTCCATTGTCCATATTTCTAATAAGTCATTGCTATCTTATTTTGTTTCCATGTTGTGGTGGTACTGTATGTGTGTTGTGGGGCCCTCTGACCAAGTGGGGACCACTTATTCTGCTTATATTATAGTGCCACCACTGTACACCACAAAAAAGTTAGTGCGCTAATGGAATCTTACATATATTACTTGTTTTATATGTAATTTGAAACATATTTTTACCCACTTTGGGAATAAAACATTTATACTCAAATATACATAAAAGGAGTGGTTCTTCCTTTTTTCCCAAAACTAATCCAGCAATCTGCAGGGGACCTAAATGGAGACAGGGGAATCTCTTTGCATACCTTTATAGTGAGCGTCTGGAATATTCCTCCACTGACCAATATTTATGTGAGTGCATGTCTATTCTTATTATTTATAAATTTATTTTATATTGCTTATAGGGAGACTAGAGTAGGTACTTACCAATATGAGGTACCGTGATGTGGTGGTAAGCTTAACCCATCTCTTTGGCCAAAAATCTAGGGACTAAATCCTCATTTTTTTATGCATATAGTATTAAATATGCTCGATGCAGGGTATATATATATATATATATATATATATATATATATATATATATATATATATATATAAAACATTTTTTAGGATGGAAGAGAGCAGGGTTTTCGTTCTTTTTGTTGGTTTGTACTTTGGGTTTAGACCCAAAGTTTTTGGGGGTTTGGAGAGCTCCCATATTCCTTGCATCATACTCCAGTCTTCCTTCACATTTATACATTATTCAATAGTAATTTACTCACATGTATATTGGTTCACATAGAAGTTAGCACAGTGATCCTTTCCCTTTTCTTGTAACTTGTATTACTATTATTGCTCTTTGTTATTATCCTTAAGCATTATTATACTTTGGTGGTGCCCTCCATTTTTTGTTGTTGCATGGGACTTCGCCATCTGGAAAGCATGTGTTTAGGAGGAGCGGCCTGTCCTAATTTGCTGGCAAGATCCAGATACTGTGGTCAGTCAGACAATAACTTACACCTGCATGTTTGCTGCCTATCATATTTATCACAGTCAATTATTTTGTGATTGCCTACAAGTGGGGTGTTTTCTGGTGGTGGTACCATTTTACAATTTACTGCACTAGGGATGTCCCCCTTTTGTTCTCTTGTTTTTCTCCTTATCACAGGAAATGTCTTAGGATTAGCAAAAAGTCAGTTTATGGGATTTCTATGCATACATTTTATGCACAAAAAGTGAAACATTATGGGTTTTCCATGAAAACTCACACAGGAAAAACAGTATTTTTTTGTCCAATCCAATTCTTTTTGGTGAGTTGCTTTTGCTGCTAAAGTTGAACAAAAGTGCATAAAACAGCATTTCTACAGCAGACCTGTAGTCTTCTAATTGCTGTCTGTGATGAAAGACCCAGATGGGGCTGAAATGTTGGATTTTTCTATTGCCTATACTGAATAAGAGCTAAGATTTACATATTGTGTTGCGCCAAGATCAGGACTTAGGTCCACATTTATAAAAAAAAAAAAAATGAAGTTATATTGGAGTAAAACAACTGCCCCATGGGGGACAAATTGAAAATTCCTGAATTCCCATGCACTTGGCTTTTTTTAACCCCTTGAATTCCAGCGAGGTCTCAAATGCATTGTTTCACAATGCATTGGAGACATTTCTGGTATTCAAGTGGTAAAAAGCTTGATTTCATTTAACAGGAATTGCATTTGTCCAGTATGGTGCAGTTGGTTTACTCCAGAAGAACTCCAGCTTACTTTTATAAATGTGGCACAGTGGGGAGAGTTATAAAAATAGAAGTTATGAAAAATGTGATGTAAAAGTAGCATAAAACTGAATGAAGAAATGTTTTCTTGAGACTTAACTCTATGTAGTTGTGTTTCTTGAAAAGTGACGTTATAGCTGGTGAATATTCTTGAACAGTGAATTTATAAAGAAACGTTGCTTAATGTGACAATTAAGCAAAATAATTTTTGCCAGGATCATAACCCTTTGAGTGCCAGACAGGAATGCAAAGCATACCTCTCTGGCACTCAAAGGGTTATTGACAGGTATAGTCTGTTCTTAACCATTTCGACATTAACATCAGATTGCAAACGCCCTATTTATAATCATACCTCCCAACATTTCAAATTGCCAAAGAGGGACACTTGTGTTTTAGGGGGTGTTGCTGGTGGTGTGGCTGGTGGGTGGGGCATTATCAAGAATTTTTAGGTTATTTCATGACCTATTGACACCTACTTGTGTAACCTAATAATTGACTTATAACAAGACCAAGGTTTTTTATTTACACAGACTCATTTATAAACACATATACTGACATTCAAACAAACATTAACCCCTTAAGGACCGGGAAAATCTGAGGTCGTTTTCCCTTAAGGACCGGAGCAGTTCTGACCTTTTTGACTATATCTTTGTTCAGCAATGTTTTCCCTCTAAGTCTTTTATTCCACCCCCATAAATTATATACTGTTTTTTAAGCACAAATAGGGCTTTCATTTGATACCCTACTTATATGGATAACCCACCATTTACTTTATTAAAATTAAAAAAAAGGTAAAAAAAAATGTAAAAAAAACATCATTTTTGGTTTTTCTCTTTGGATCAATTGGGCACAAAGGGTTAAAATTTTATGGAGACTGCATGAAAGGTATGACCGGTCAGTCATACCTACAAAATGCACAGTTTAAAGTGGCCACTGTCCCCCCTGGGTGAAAATCCCCATGTCCCTTTTTCCCACCCTATTTTGACACTTTTTTTATCCATGACAATTGGTCGGTGTATATAAGTGTATTACATAGCTCCACAACAATCACACTTCCACTTTTGTTTAATTAGATTATTTTTTTTTTTAAATAAAAAATTTTTGTAAAAAAAAAAAAGTGTTTTGTGTTTTTAAAAAAAAAAAAAAAATTATTGCAGGTCAGAAATTGACCTGCATTTAGCAAGCCTTTGGCACCAGCAGTGAAGGGGTTAATACCCCTAGCTGCTGTATTTTCTTTCACCACTAGGTGTCTCCTGTCTACTTCTGTCTCTGTTACTTTCATAGCAACGGAGCCAGAGGCAGACTTGACAGACACAGACAGCATGCTTTCTTTGCTGTCTCTGTCTGTCACTTTGCCGGTACATGTGATCGCTGGAACGGCGATCGCATGAACCAGCAAAGACAAGAAGGGCTGAGACTGAAAGCCCCGATCTCGGAGCATTCAGTCTCAGCCTGGAATTAATGATAGCAGCGTGCACGGAGGCACGCTGCTATCATTTAAGCCATGACGGTCCTGGACCGTCATGGGTCCTTAAGGGGACTGCAACCAGGACCGTCATGGGTCTTTAAGGTGTTAATGTGAGTTTTATTGCTGTGGAACAATGTGATACACTTATATAAATACCACATAATCTGATCTCCTAAAAAGAGGGTGAGAAAGAGGGACAGAGGGATTTGGTTGTAAAAGAGGGACTGTCCCTCCTAAAGTGGGACACTTGGGAGGTATGTATAATGATGCCTTCCTCATTTATAAATAAGATCGTTATTGCCAGTTGCAGTGACTTAACGACAATTCTTAAAAGAACACTAAGAAGGGTTTTTGTAAATCCCCCCGGTGTTCCTTTAGACTTTATTTGCTCCCAGTGCTGCACAAGGTTTGCTCCAGAATGGAACCACTTTTTCACTTTTTTAGTACATCAGCCTCACTGTTTGCTTCTGATTGCAAAGTTGTCTCTCTTTCCTGGATCATTTTCAATCATTTTATTTTTCTGTGCTTAGATGCCCTATTTTTGCAATTGTGCTGTTTTCTAGAGACATACTTTTGTCTAAGATGATTGCACGCTCTGTGATTTTAATTCACACCATAGTACTAAGGGAAAATACAGCTGCAGTAGAAAAGAAATGGTTTCAAATTACATTTATTGCGGTGTTGTTTGAATCCACCTCCAGAGTATTTACACCAACCAACAGATTTATATGAACAATCACTTCAGCTGGTATTATCCAAAATAAGCCCTTGTTTAGCACAGATAAGTATGAAATGTAGATCGCGGAGAAGGCAGTGTGAAAGAGGAACATGAAACAGAAACAACTACAAAATAAATCACAAATAACCAAACAGAAACAAGTGTCTGTGATACAGAATGGTGATGGAAGCAAATCAAGAGAAAAATTGTATACAGTTAGAATTGCAAAAAAGCTATGAAGCTGATTTAAGATGTGACAAATACTCTTTGAGGCTTACATGCCTCAGGAAAACACTGAGACAACTACTTGATAATGCAGTTGGGCATTATGGACAAAAGGAAATATGAGTAATCCTGGAACAAACCAAACTGCACCACAGGGGACAAATAAAAATGACCCAAATTCACAAAAGTCCCATTGGTTTAAAATAGGCTTTTTTTTTTCTTGTGAAAGTATTTTACCAGGAAGAATACATACAGATTCTCTCTCATTTGCAAGTATGTATTGGACTCATTTTATCTATCTCAGAATGGTGAAAGGCTGAGCTGACCTTGTGTCTTGAACAGATTCTACAGCTGGTGCATTAACCAACTGAGCCATCTGACCAGCTCAGAGTATCCAATACATTGCTTTGTAATGAGTTGGAGATCTCCCTAGCATTCAAGGGGTTAAAATGGAGACATTATTAGTTGGTGTCCAAATCTTTTTCCAGCTGGGTAATGTAATTGTGCCATTCTCCCTTAAAGTAATAGTGAAACTGAGCTGCATAGTGCATTAAAAATGCATTTCGCTAGAATAAGTCCCTTGTCTTTTGGGGAATGCCCTTTGAAATCCATGAATATTATATTTGTTCCTTGTGGTGCAGTTGGTTTACCCCAGAATTGCTCCAATTTGTCTCAGTACATCAGCTTCATTATACAAAATACTAGTTGAACAGCCCGTTACACAGGCCACAGTGCCTCTTGCAGCCGGTTGCGGGGCAGTCACGTGCAGTGGAGACTGCCCGCGCCACTGCTGATACAGATCTGGACGCTCCTTCGGAGCGCCCAGCTCTGTATCAGCTGCGGCGCAGGCAACCTCTACTGCACAAGACTGCCGCGCGCACAACAGTGTCTACTGCGCATGTCGGGCGTTACACACGATTTAGCGAATTATTATATAGGATAATGCTCAACAACAGTACATCTGGTATCTGGCACTTCATAAATAACAAGAAAAAAATTGTCTTAAACATGTTTGTGTGGCACAGTGAATGGGAATAGTATATTACAAGGCAGTTAATAAAACTGAGCATTTTTAAGTTAAAATGAAAATGTATGTTTTTTCTATTAGTAAAACATATTTATCTTTTTAAATTTTGTGTAGAAAATTATGTATCCCACTGAAAATTCTATGAAGCCTATATATTACTATCTCTTATGCTAGAGAGATGATAGAGCATGAGCTACACTGAATAACATAAGAACTGTAAGGTTTAACACACCGGAGAAGTGATCACCTCTTTATCTCTATTAGTATATCCCACCTTCTTCCAGAGTAATTCTATGCCACACCAACTTTGCCATATAGGACAAATAAACAAAAAAAATCAATTGGTTTAAATATAAGTTCTTTGGTATCTGGTGATACCTTATTAATTGGAGTAAAATACTGAAGTACTCATATATTTGTATTGCTAAAACTGGACTAATATGGCTTCTACAAAAAAAATAATAATTTGTTTAAATGGCACTTTTGACTTCTTGAAATATAATAATATTTAATTTTACGTGATAATCCTAGTGAAAATAATAATTTACTATTTTGATATATGCAATTAATTATACTTATACAATGAGGATAATTACAATATTGTGTGAATAAATAAAATATTATAAAGCATCAAAAATCAATTAAGCACACAAAGAGGGCAAAATAAATCAATACACACAAAGTGAAATCCAAGTGGAATGAAAATAATAAAAACAAGTGATAATCTGTATCCAGGTTTTATAGATAAAATTTAGTTTTGTGTGAAGGAAACAGCAAGAATTTGGAGGCAAAGAGTTAGCTCAAGATAATATTGGCTAATGGGATGGAGCTATATAGGCAGTGATCACACAAGTAGTTCAGTGTTCCATGGTTAGTGAAGATTTAACATACACACTCTTTCCCTATAAAATATCAGTATGCTGGTTTGAATCAAGTTACCTTGTCAAACTAACTGTGTATGTATGTTGCTCCCCTATTTAATCTTGAAATCCCCCTCTGATATATCTCCTGGATATTATTCAACAGCATCAATATTATTTACCAAGGGTCATGACAATAAATTACTTCATGATAGTCTGATAAAAAAGTGAAATGTTTAGTATAGCTGTGAAGAGTTTTTCATTGTTAGTGGGTGTAGTATGCCTCTTTATATTCCCTTGTTTATTCTTCTATTCCATTTTCCTTAAAGCGGGTGAGCGGTGTACCTATATCTTCCCATGAACACCACCCCAAACCCCCCTTTTGCTATTTATTGTTAATTTGCCTACATTTGAATAATATGTTTTGTTTGGAATACATCTACGTATTTTCTTGGGATGCATATTTATACAGAGAATTTCGAATAAATATATTCTTAATACAATCTCTAATTTCTGCATGAATCACAATACAAAGTATGTATTTTAAGTTTGAATTAACTTCTTGCCCTGAGGGAAGGGCAGTCCTTTCAGCCTTGGTTCCCCAGATGTATCCTCCACTAGGGGGTTTTATTCACCTAAGTGCTGAAGCATGACTCTTGCTAATTTAATTGTTAGGCATAACTTTGGCCTTCATTTTAGGGAATTTTGTGTGCTTTGCACATATTGTCATATTGTATTGTCACATTTGCAGGCAGGCCTTAAAAGGATAGTAATAGATAATTTCCAACGCAGTTCAGTTTGTTCATCATAAGGAATAGTACTGCCGACTGATTCTCTTATTGTCCACAACTGTAAAATTATAATGTTATTTTATGCTAAAGTTGATCCCAACTCCATTTTTCCTGTTCTGATTCTTCCTCCACTTTCATCTGAATTCTGGTTGCTTGAGCGGACAAATCATAACGAAGAACAATCTTTCCTCACTCAGTATAAGGAAAAACCTGCCCTCCTCGTCGGAGGGCAAGTTTTTCCTAATACTAATTGAAGATTTTCCCTCATTGTGATCCAATCTTGAATCTCAAAGTAAAATGCTGATGTCGGGAAAATGGTGGGAGGGATCAACTTTAGTGTAAAATAATATTGTAACTAAATAGTTGTGGACAATAAAAGAATTACCTGACAGTATTATTCATTATGGTAAACAAACTGAGCTGTGTTGGAATGATCTATTACTATCCCTTTACCAGATAAATGCAAGTAAGATCAGTTTGGTAGGGTAAGAAAGGAGGATATCCCTTACTTCTACATGGTGTAATGATTGAAACAGACACCACTACAACTCAGGGTAGCTTATAGTGCATGTTGATGTCCTCTTATATGTGCGGCCTTCTCCTGGTGACAGTAACAGTATGAATATTCAAACAAACATGGTATGGCATGATAGTATACGCTCTTGAAATTTTAGTTATAAACATTTTCTACCAGTAGTAATGGCAAGGTCCTCTTAAAGTTATACCTAATTTTTAAATAACATGTTGTGGCCATTTTACCCATATTTGAATCTCTGGGATATTTGCACTAATGTGTGACAAAGAGTTGATAAGGTGGAGATGACTTCTCCAGTGATTTCACTTGGCCAATTATTATGTTACTAGTTGAAAAGCCCTTTTACATGGGCCACAGTGCCACTTCTGCAGTCATGCGCAGTAGAGACTGCCCGCACCTCGGCTGATACAGAGCAGGGCGCTCTGAATTCAGACCAGAGTCCTCTCTACGCTCCCTCCTGGGACCGCTTGGTCCCAGGAGGGTGCTCATGGAGGACTCTGGTCTGAATTCAGAGCTCCCCTCTCCGTATCAGCTGCGGTGCGGGCAGTCTCTACTGCACATGATTGCAGCTCATGCAGCAGTCTCTACTGCACATGATGGCTTCTGACAAACATCGTTAACGAATTATTATATAGGATTATGTAGAGCTTATGCACTAAGATCTCCAAAGTTGGAGAAATCTTTGTGCTTGGCTCCATAGAATAACATAGGAATTAGAGATGTGAAATCTCTGGAGAAGTCATCTCCAATTTATCACCTCTTTATCATGCCTTACGTTCATTATTCCATGAGGGACTTGACATGATAGAACATCTAAATTTACTCAAGACATCAAATAACAGGGCCATCAATCCAAACAATAGAAACATATAGAAAAAAAAGCAAATATAGAGAAAAATCTAAGCATAAACTGTTTGCTAGATAATGTATAATTTAATGAATCTAAAAACAAATGGCTGAACAAATGGAACAAATGTAGGAAGGGATGGCATGTGCTTTTGAAGGACAACAATGAAGAAGTGCAAAAGAGGAAATACTCATGGATATCATAGCTGAGTGAAGAAATGCAGGTGAAATCAGCATATGATAGAGATAATATATACCTCTATATTAATAAAATGTGCTGGAACATTGCAATTCTACATTTTAAATAAGGATTTAGAATCTATCTGCCTTTTTAGAATAAGAACCATGGGAAAGGAATATAGATTTAAAAGTTTGTTGAGACTACACAAAGGGTTTTAATTTTATCAGTTTATCTTTAATTTATTGTATAGCCTATTTTTTGGTTATTGAGGTATATTGTTAATACGTTCTGGTATTTCACTTTGGTAAAAACATTTTTTCCACATTAATGCTTTATTTAATACTTTATAAGACTTTATTTTTGTATAATTATGTGTATTGATTATAAAACTCCCGAATTGTAAGTAATACACATAATTATACAAATATAAAGTTAATTTCATGGTTTTTTATTGTTCATACAATCTGTTGCCCTATGGACTATTATATAGCAGCAAGACCAAGACAACCCTCATAGAAAGAATAGGTCAACTCCACAGAGACATTTCCAGGGCCTTAGACCACTACTAGAATGCTACCCACAAACAAGAAAGAAAAGTAGAAGTACACATATATGCTGTTGCAGGTAGAATATACAATTATTGATCATGCACCAAAACACCCAAAAGAAGGAGCCAAGGGTAAAAGTCCCTACAATGGAAAGTATATGGAACTATACACTGGCACAGTGACAGCCAGAGGACTTAAATATTGACTGCTTTAGTGGCTTATTTGTTGTTGTTGATTTCATCCATACACATTTATTATCATCAAGATCTTCCAAGTTATAATTCCTTGATGTTGGAGTGGATATGGATATGATGTGGCTATGTTATGTTTGCTTTCCTTAAAGGAATAGCAAGTGCATAATAAGTAAAGAGAAATTGCCTATACTTTTCTGTTATTATTTTTTAATCTTGAGCTATGTTTTATTCTTTGATGTCCTTGACAATGAGTTCCACGTATCTTTTTACAGAGAGCTATAAGCCAGGGAAGATGAATGAATGAATATGGTTATTTATATAGCACCTCAAGTGTAAGCAGCACTATACAGTTTAAGTATTTAGGCATAGGATTTCACAAGAGTTTTACAAAGTGAAACAATGGGTGTGAGGTCCATACTCTACAGCTTACCATCTAAAGAAACATTAAAGCAGTCCGAGTGATATAATGTTAAAAACATATCAAGCAGAGCACTCAGTGCTGCAGTTGATAGTATACCATTATATTACTTCCTGCTTTGATGGTCTACTAGTACTGACCAGAAAACCTCTGAAAACAGAAATCCAGGGAACTTACTGTTATGGATATAATGGTGTAAAAATATAGGTGAAAATGAAAAAAAAACATTGTTTGACAGTGTATATTATGTACTTGCAGAATATGCAAAGTGAAAATAAAGGATCACTGTTATATTTAAATACAAATATAACAAGCCCCTTGTAGGTATGGATGCCTCCTATACAGGTATGAGATCTTCCTTGTATGTAACATGCTTTCTACACAACAGCAAAAATTAATAAAACTGGGGTACCCCTGCTGAAGAATCATAAGTCGTTCATAAGCCAAGATTAGTCACACTCAGTGTTGCATTTGGATTACAACTCCCCTTGGGTTACAAATCATAGCTGTTAATGTTTGTGTTAAAGCGGAACACCGCTAACAAACATTGTCTGTAATAATTCCCTATCTGGCGACTAGCTGCTTAGTAGCGCTAGTCGCAAGAATTATTAACTCTTCATGGAGAAATTTGAAGTGATCCTCGGCTGACAGGCAGGACGAAGCGCGGACATCTTGCCCTAGTGACGTTCCGTGCACCTGCGCTGTCAGTCCCAGAAGGCTGTAGGAGTTGCTAGGAGCCATTCGGCTCAGGAAGGGAGGTCCTGCCTGTCAGCCGAGGATCACTTCAAATTTCACCATAAAGAGGTAATAATTCTGGCGACTAGCGCTACTAAGCAGGGAATTATTACAGACAATCTTTGTTAGCGGTGTTAGTTCCGCTTTAATGTACTGGCTCATTTCCCCAGTATATATATATATATATATATATATATATACATATTTATTTATTTATATATTTTTTTTAACAAAGGATACAGTTAGTTATACACAAACTCCCTTTCCCTAATACATATTAATCTCCATATGTATCTGGTTTATGCTTTCTGCATGTGCAATAAAAATATGTTATGTCATTTATCATTTTCTAACATTCCTATATATCTTGTCATACATGTTAGTTATGTAACCATTCAGCTCTATAATGGTGCTAAATGTCACATTTTTTCCTGTTTAATAAGCTGTTGCTATAGAAACCTGATTTTCAAAATTAGCATATATTGTCTCGTCTGTCGATATAAAATATACATTATGGCCATGAGTGGTTATATGATAGACAGTCCTTCCTGCATTATACAATGATTATTTACCATTTACTTGTTGCATGTGTTTAAATGTACTGCTCATCCAATATATAATCCTTGCAAGTGTTGTTTTAGTTTACAAACACTTCCGATAATACCACAATCTCAAAATGTTCTCATAAAATCACTATATCCACTAGTGCTGTTTCTTTACTTCAGACTAATATACACAGTATCAGAATTTGTCTCTATCTGACATTGTCTTATTAACTCTGATCTCAGTGTGGCATACCGTTGCTGTCTCTATTTGTGATCAGCAAACAAACACATGGAGCTCAGTGTAACAACTGACTTCCTTCTCAGTAGCAATGCAGTTGCCATGACATCCAGTTTTCACATACATCTACTTGTTTTAATTCTCTAAGTTTGCAAGTATTATGTATACATGCCACAGAGCTAGTGCACTGTCTTTTGTAATATTTTTAACTTATTCCACTTATTTAGTGACAACTGTACTGGTATGAATGTGTATGTATTCGCATCAAGCTAGCATCAATGGATGCCATACACAAGAGACACACACAGCTAACTTTAATTTGTTATCCTCTTTTCTATTGCCGCCTTACATTGCAATTCGAACTAAGCATATGATATTAATCCTTTTAACGCTGAAAGCTTAAGATTGTTTTGCTATCCATCTGTTTTGGTATGAATCTATAATTAATTTTATAGTTAAATATGGAAACATTTTTTTCAGAATTAATTCAGCTTTTTCATGGGCCCTCACATGAAATATGCCTTGCTTCATGCAACAAGCTATGGTGTCATAAATATAAATGTAAAAAATATTACTTATTTTGCTAAAAAATTGATGTTGGTTGTGAAAGTTTTAAGGCCTGAATCCTCAAACTAAACCAGTAAAAATATGCACAGCTTCATCTACATGCATGGCCTTCATAGACACCCAATTAACAGGAGCACAGAAAGGTATTTTCAACTTTATCAACTAAAATTCATATTCCACTGGTTACATGGCAACACATCTCAAGAAAGTTTATAATAACAAAGTATGAAATATAAAAGTCACATGTCTCCTGGGTACTGACACCTGATATGTATATATGCACAAATGTGTGTCCTTCCCTGGAGCCCCAAACTTGTAGCAGAACATAACAGAATTTCAGATGACATTTTCATCAAACCAAAATATGCTAAGTATACTTTGAAGGCATACTCCATCAAATAACCCTCTAAAATCATGCAGTTTCTGAAAGTAGACATCCCACTTTTTTTTTTACATTTCAACCACTTGAAACACAAAAAATCTTTTAATTTCCTACTCTTCCAAAAAAAAAAGGTAATTGTAATGAGTTGACTATATTTTTCTTACACTTTTTTTTCAAATACGACTTGATGTACTAAAAGGGAGCTAGACAAAGCATACTATCTCTAGGTTGGAGAGCACAACTAATTCCATAAAGTGGTACTGTAGGAAAAACACAAGCTTTTTTATACTTCAGTTACTTCTAGGGTGGTAGAAAAGTCCCAAAAAATTTCCTCTTGAATTTTCATGAAAAACTAACAATTTCCCACTTTTCCTGTGAAAATTACGCCTATACTAAATTTCTACATTTTCTCCACTGCCAATAAATTTCCCATGACAAATTTGACATTTTCACCTATGCTTTCTATGACTGCAAGATTTCCCACTTCACTACTACTACTACTACTACTACTACTTCTGCAGCTGAGGGCTTAAGTGGAGAAGTCAACAACCAAAATTAAAAGTTGGGAGCTTGCAGAGTTCTTCAGAAAAATTTGCCTATCAAAAATTGTTAGCAGTCTGAGTCCCTTGAGCTCCATTACATTAACCATCTACTTGTACAGCTCTGGAACAGCCATCCTTGAAAAATATCTGCAGCTTGGGATATGCCATCAAGGTGCAATGCTTGACATTAGTTCTTTAAAACCTCTGTTTTCAACAAAAGAAAAGGGAAGAATGTCAACCACCAACATTTTGGCAAGTTTGCTATTCCATAGGCTTACTTTGGATTATTTTTGTGCAGTTTTTGACTCCTTTCAAGGAACTCAGTATAGAATGACAGTATATAGTCGAAGAACTGTGTAAATTTATTGCTTTAACAAAATGACTTGTGGCTGTGAAGGTGGCAGTGTCTTCAGGCGTAGTCACTCTAGTGATGGCTTTTGTCATGTCCTCCACTCATACGCCTCTCTGTTTTGAATTTGAAGGAGAGCAGTTGGAGCCATAGTTATTCTTTCAAATGAAGAAAACTTTGACACACTCTTTGCCACATCTACAGCACTACTATTATGTTACTCAGAGCTCTGGGCACTTTTAGGAGGGCTTCTACTGCTGCTAGTCATGGCACCTCTGATATGTTAATTCTGTGTCTCCCAGTCAGACCCGTGTTTGTTCTTCAGGTGTGATCTCATTGAGGATGTGCCTAAGTGTGATCCTGCTTTCCTCTGCTCACAGGTTTAGTTTACAGACAACAGACAGTAATTTGTTTTGGATTGTGACGGAAGTAACTCAATAATGTAGACTTCCTACACTGAGGAGTTCTTAAGGGGACTACTACTATTGAGGCTAGATGTTGCAATTGCTACTTGTAGGTGTCAAAGGTTCTCCACTTTCAACAGTAGTATAAGCCCTAATCATAAGTGTTTTGTATGTTGATGACCTGTATTGCTGATTATTACTCAAAAAAAGTGTGTGTGGCCGTGTGGCATTTGGAAGGGCAAGGGGTGATGATGTAGGCTGACAGGACGATTATTTTTAGGCATCTTTACTTATTAAAAGTCAGGCTCTTCTATTGATTTCACAAACAGTTTATAAACAGGCAAAGTGCTTCTTTTTACAGTGATGGAGCAGTAAGCTTTTTCCTTTCAGATAATTGTATGGCCATGGCCATGTCATCATCTCTCACTGTCAACTTCATCTGTCTGTGTCACACTTTCTACCTTTCTCTTTTGACTCTCTTCTATTTTCTTCATTTGCTTGTACCTCCTTTGCCTCTCTTTGGTTCCCAGGCCATATTGGTCAGGGTTTTCTTCATTCAGTGCCCAATTATCAAGCTTTTTTAACTTCCATTGCATTCTTGAAATGGCTGCTTCTGGTTGACTACCTGGCTGATATCTCCTGGCTTGTTCCTGACCTTGGCTTTTCTCTTACCTCTGATATGATTGTCACCTCTGTTGAAACCAGCCTGTTTACTGACTGCGAGTTTACCATTCTTCCTCTATCCTATATGCTCCTGGTACCTCAGGTTATCTCACCTGGATTCCTCTGTTGGCCCACTAGCTTACCAGGCCCACTGGTGGTTCTTCTTGCCATCTGCTTAATCTGTTTCTTGCTGGGTGGTTCAGCCACCTTGCTTATTGTGGACACGTTTTATTAGCGGTCCCAGCCTGTTTCTGCTTGTTAGGTCAGTATTACCTTTTTGGGCTCTGCAGCCCTGGCCAGGTTGGTTGTCCACCTTCCCTTTTTAGCTCACTTTTCTAGAGATCCCAACCTGCTTCCAGTTAGGTATGTATCTGCCTTGTTGTCACAGTGCCTTACCTAGGCCTGCGCCATTCAGCTGGGAGCAGGGTTCTGGACTGATGCTTCAGTGTCACTAGCTGCATCCCTCTTTGCCTTCGGCCTGGTCGCGTAAGGGTCCTTGTTACTGGCATCATGAATCAGGCACTTGCCTGGATGCATGTTATAGGCCCAGCCTGCTAATTGGTCCTGCCTTTTCCTACTCCTTTATAAACCTCTCTGGGCCTGTGTATCATTACCCTTACGTTGGTGTTCAGTGCAGTTCTAGTCCCTGTTGCTCCTGTATCCTGTGTATGACCCGGCTTGTCTGACTATCCATTCTGGTGCTGACCTGTGGCTCTGTCTGACCATTCTACTTGTGTGCTTCTTTGGCTTTAGATATCCAATCTGGTGCAGACCTGTGGCTCTGGCTGACTACCCGCTCTGTGTATGATCCTGACTTTTCTGACTATCCAACCTGGTGCTGAGTTGGGGCTCTGTCCAACTATCGTCCCAATGTTGGAGATCCTATCTGGTGCAGACCTGTGGCTCTGGCTGACTAACTGCTCCGAGTATGAACCTGGCTTGTCTGACTATCCTAGCTGGTGCTGACCTTTGGCTCTGTCTGTTCACTCTGATGTGTGGCTCCGTTCCCCACAGACATCCATCCTGGTGCAGACCTGGGGCTCTGGCAGACTTCAACCTTACTGACTGCAGGCGTGACTCAGTAGTCCCCCTTGTTGCTTACAGGAGACTGTAGGTTCCACCTACTACTTTGAGACAACCAGTTGACTTCAGCCTAGTCTCTAGCGGACATGGCTGACCTGTCGGCAGGCTCCTATTTCTGACAGAGTTGCTAGCCTCTCCAGTCACCCTCTGCTTATAGTATATTCACTTATTGCCTATTATCTATTATCCTAATAAAGGTGATTTTAACTATACCGTCTGACTCCTTGTCTTGCTTAATAACCGTGACACTTGCTCCTGGATATTCTCCATCCAGAGAGCTCTCTAATGGTCCAAGCTGTTATTGCTAGGCATTGCCATTTTTTAATCTGCACTTATAGGTAGTGTGTAATCTCTTTGGCACCCCTGTTGCAGTAGTCTTGCCCACTATCATTTCTGGCATAAGGGCAGTCTCCTGTTGCGTTGGTTCTTCTTGTTATATTACCTTCCCAGGGGCAGCCTCCTTTGGAGCAGCCATGCCCACTGTACTACATACCCAGGGGCAGCCTCCCTTTGGAGCAGTCCTGCCCGCTATAATTTCTGGCCTTAGGACAGCCTTCTGTCTGGAGTGGTCCTGCCCACTATTCTACCTATCTTGTGGCAGCTTCCTACTTGAACAGTCTTGCCAGGTATAATTTCTGGCCTTAGGCAACCCTCTGTTTGGAACGGTCCTGCATACTATATTCCCTAACTTGGGGCAGCCTCCTGTTGGAAGAAGTCCTGCCCAATTTTATACCTGGCCTTTTCTCTTGTAGATAGTACAACAGCTGATTAAACAGATGCAATAAACCTACGTTATTATTTTTCATGTCCGACTGCTGCCTCCTACCTTTTCTGGGAACTCTAGGCTGCATATATTTATATGTACAATAATTATTATTGATTATGGGGATATTATAGTTTTTTGTGTTTGTGTCACTGACTATACTGTTGTTTCATTGTTTTTCTTTTAACTTCTCCTTTAATATATAAAACTGCTTTGTCCCTGCCTGAGCTTCTGATTGATTCAACTGTACTAAAACAGAAATATTCTGTAAACATGAAATGCTTGTTGATAGCAATTGGGAGCTGGTCAATAATAACATTATATTTTTATTTTGCTATAATTTAACACAAGGGTAGCCATCCTTTGTCCTCAAGAAGAGCTACCAACTGAGAATATTTTCAGAATATCTCAGCTGGAGCACAGGTAAACTAATTAGCGGCTCAGTCACTTTGATTGACTTACCTGTGCCTGTTTACGGATAGCCAGAGAAATGCACAGTTGATAGCTCTCAAGGACCAGGGCTAGCTACCCTTGACTTAACATGACTTTTTTAAATAAATAGTGTTCATATTAAGGAAAATAAAGAAGAACAATTGTCCATCAAAATCTCTGCACCATAGAGGACAAATACAGTATACCACTGACTTAAATGTGACTTTTAACCTATTGAAAGCTAGAGAGGTGTCCAGTGCATTGTTTTGCAATAATTTTGAGTAGTCTTTAGCATTCAAAGGGTTAAAGGTCACATGCAAAGGTGCAATGCTTCTTAGGATACAATTGAGATAAGTAGTGTAGGGATGAAAATAAATCAGATCTGTGTTTTTAGTTTTTTCCTCATACTACTTATTCACATAAGATATATATATATATATATATATATATATATATATATATATATATATATAAAGTTAAACAAGTTTCTTGTGTTACTATGGTAATGGGAATAGTAATTTCTTCAATTTCTTTTATTGAGGTGATGACAGCTGCTCAAAGTCCACCCTGTTCTGCCAGTTTCAAGGATATCTTTCATATCTCATTCATTTTTCTTGCCTTTGATCATCAGTTAGGGATTTAAAGGGCAAACATGGTAAAAGGATGAAGAAAGCAGCTGAATTTAGAGCCCCCGGGGAAATTTAGAAAATGGTAATTATATAAAAAATGAACTGTAAATATTTTAAATTTCTTGAGCTAGTTAGGAGTGTCAACAATTAGGCCTTCAATGTTATATATTTTTTTCCAGTCTATAAGACACTGCCCCTCCAAATTGATGGGAATATTATTTGTCCCCTGTGGTCCAGAATGATTTCCTCCAGAACTGGCCTTCCTTAGCTACTTTAATCTGGTCCTGGGTGTCGCACACCAGTAGCACAGCCAAACACTGCACCAGTGCTGTATGATACATTAACGTGTGATAATGATTTACTTATAATTTGATTTTCATTCCTTGTCATCTATACCCAGCTTACCTTGTCTCCAATAGTGTAGCAAAAATACATTTGTAATCAGGCACTTTTAGAGAGATCATAAAAATTATTTTGTTTTTGTTTGTTTATGCTTGTCAATCTTGTGTAGCATACATTAAAAAGTTTAAATAGTGGGTTTTTGTTCTATTTTTCAGCTTGCTTAGTGGCATAAATTTAGGTAATCATGGGATGCATATCTGTTTCTTCTTGAACAAAAATAACAGTATGAATATATTTATTTATATAGCACCGAAAGTATACACAGAGTTTTAGAATTTAAGGGTTTAGACTATACAGGGTGACAAATGCTTAGAAAATTGAAATATTGGAAGTGGGGTCCCAGATCATAAGTTTACAATGGGCAACGGGAGACATACAGAGTACATAAGGTTTAATTGTGGAATACAGTGCTAGAGTTCAGGTCGGGATAGCTAAATAACATAAGTAAATTATTAGAGCCATGGATTTATTAAGCCAGTGCCTTCTAGCTTATTGAAGTTTGTTGAGTAGGTATAATTTTAAATGAGACTTGAAGACCGCAAGAGAGGTGCTGTGGTACAGGCTGGGAGGTAGAGCATTCCACAGATAAGGAACAATGAGAGAAAAAGTTTTGATACTAGAGAGGGCTGTAGACACAAAAGTTGCTGAGAGAAGAATTTCACTGGCTGATTATAAGTGGTGGGATGGGGAATAGCGGGAGATCAGAGTGGAAATGTAGGAAGGTTTAAGAGGGAAGAAAAGTGTTGTATGAGAGAAGCAGTATTTTATAAGACATATGGATTTTGATAGGCAAGCAATTATTGAGATTAGAGGAGGAATGGGGCAGGAACATTAATGTAACTCATGATGCAGCTTTCTGTTTGGATTGAACTGTATGGGGTTATCACGGTGCCCGTGATTGCTGGCTTTTTCTGTCAGTTAGCTGTGGGGGTGCTCCATTGGTTGCCTGTGACTAGCCCGCCCAGTATTGCCTATAAAGACTGGGTTCCTGCAACCTTTTACTGCCCTTTCGTGGTGTCTCTATGTCAGTGGTCACCTGCCTTTGGATTCCTGTGTCTACTAGGGCCTGCTTGAATCCTCTACTGTTCCAGCATCAGAGTACCTACCCAGTGAGTCAGTATACACTCTAGTGTGGTTCCTGCATCCGTTCCAGATCCGGTTTAGCTGACGTTCCTGCTCCGTTCCTGATCCAGTTTGGCTGACGTTCCTGCTTCCGTTCCTGCTCCGGTTTGGCTGACGTTCCTGCTTGTGTTCCTGACCCAGTTGGGCTGTCGTTGCTGCTCCGGTATCCTGTTCCGGCCTGGCTGTCACTCCTGCTCCTGGATCCTGATTTGGATACATTCCACTTGGCTCTGGTCGTCTCGGTGACATTCTGACTACTGGTTTCCCCCGTGTTGGTACTGCTGGTACTAGGCCCTTGGCCTCTGAGTTAGCACTGTATGTCTACATTATGGGTAACTGCAATTACACCGGTTGCTTGCTGCCTCCGTGAAAGCACCGGTAGGGCTTCCAAGTTCATCCAGTACGCGGTACTGGTTTGCTCCACTCTTACACCGGTTGCTTGCTGCCTCCGTTAAAGCATTGGTAGGGCTTCCAAGTTGTCCAGTACGCGGTACTGGTTTGCTCCACTCTTTCACCGGTTGCTTGCTGTCTCCGTTATAGCACTGGTAGGGCCTCCATGTTGTCCAGTACACGGTACTGGTTTGCTCCACTCTTACACCTGTTGCTTGCTGCCTCCGTTATAGCACCGGTAGGGCCTCCGTGTTGTCCAGTATGCACTACTGGTTTGCTCCACTCTTACACCGGTTGCTTGCTGCCTCCATTAGAGCACCGGTAGGGCCTCCATGTTGTCCAGTATGCGGTACTGGTTTGCTCCACGATTACACCGGTTGCTTGCTGCCTTCATTATAGCACCGGTAGGGCCTCCGTGTTGTCCAGTACACGGTACTGGTTTGCTCCACTATTACACCGGTTGCTTATGTTACCACCTTTATAGCACCAGTAGGGTATCCCTGTTTGTCCAGTACGTGTTACCGGTTCACTCCACTCTATCACCGGTTGCTGATGCTACATCTGTTATTGCACCAGTGGGGCCTCCTATACTCTGTGTCACTTTGTCATAGGCTGCCTTACCCAGTATATTGGCAAGGGCGGTAGAGCCTCCTTCATATTGTTGTGCCAGTCTCCAGGCTGCCTTACCAGGTATATTGGTAAGGCCGGTAGAGCCTCCTTCATATTGTTGTACCAGTCTCCAGGCTGCCTTGCCCGGTATATTGGCAAGGCCGGTAGAGCCTCCTTCATCTTGTTATGCCAGTCTCCAGGCTGCCTTGCCCGGTATATTGGTAACGCTGGTAGAGCCTACGGCATCTCATTGTGCCAGTCTCCAGGCTGCCTTACCCGGTAATTGGCAAGGTCGGTAGAGCCTACATATATTGTATTATTGTTTGCTATTCTACTTGAACTTGTCTTGTGTCTGTAACATAAGTGTACCTGTGAGGGTTCTTATTAAGTTTTCAATAAAGTTGTGTTTTTATCTTAACTCTGTGTCTGAGAGTCAAAACTAACCATGACAGGAGTTGGGAGACAGGATGACCAGAGAGAAAAATGTTACAGTAGTTCATTTGGAATAGGAAGAGTGCTAGTGCAAGAATTTTGTTGTGGAGGAAGCAGTGGATACAGAATCAGTATTTGGTGATAACATTAATATGAGGAGATAATGACAGAGCAGAATCAATGATCACCACTAGGCACAGCACTTCTGATACTAGATTAATGGTAATGCCATTTACTATCACCTGAAAGGGCACTTATGGGCCAAGTCTATATGGGATGAGGATTATCTCAGTTTTAGACATGAAGAGCTCGAGGTGCCTATGGGCTATCCAGTCTGATATAGCATACATACAATCTGTAACTTTAGAGTGAATATCAGGGGTCAATCAAGGTGCAGATAAATAAAGTTGGGTGTTATCTGCATAGAGGTGACATTTGAGCCGATATGAGTTCTTAAGTTCACCAAGTGTTTTAGTGGGAAGAGAGGACAGAATTGTTCCTAGAACAGAACTTTGAGAAACGCTAACAGAGAGGTGGATGGAAGAGGACGACGAGGTGTCAGTGGAGACCCTGAAGGATTGGTTAGTCAGATAAGAGTAGAGTCAGTTCAGTGCTAAGATATGGATACATATTAATACTGCTACATATTAAATTTAGCAAAATAAAAAATAAAACAAATCCACTGTAAGGTAAGGCCTTGCAATGTTCCCCATCTGACAGAGAATTCTAACTTATTAGAACATGAAATATGCCATCATTTTTTATTTTATGATGTGGAATGGTTATAATCAGTGATGTTGAGGCCCTCATTAGAAGAAATGCTGATGTGCAACTCTGTTTTAAATCTAAGACTGATATACTGAGAAGTTAAAAAAATTCAGTTCAGATTCCAAGATAATTGCTAAGTGTTTTATGATTTTAATTGTTAATTTTGCTACTTACAATCCTTCACAAAAGTCAACTTCAGTCACAAGCTTTCTTTCACCAACTTAACCTTAGCGCTCTACTTCAGGTGTTGGCTAACATCTTTTGAATGGGGATTCTTTTAATTTCAGACTCTTCTTCCTTCATTTTCTACGTAAGATGTTTATGTTACACTTATCCTGATGTCTACAAGATTTATTTTATTATTAACAAAACCATCAAGCACAGATGAGCTATTCATCCTGTACTATGAGTTAATCTAACAAGGCACTGTTAATAAATAAAATTAACATGTAATACCATACCCTGAAATTTAGGATATACTCATTAAATGTAAGAATTTATTTTGGAACAGATAATAATTATTTGTAGTGAATCTCCTTCATCAAATATGACTGGGATCATTTATTTATTTGCAGTGAGAAATTTGTTTTTTATGACTCTTTGAATGTCAAAGGTGTCTCCAATGCATGGCAATACAATGAATTGGAAATGTTGCTAGCATTCAAGGGTTTAAATGATTAATAATATACAGTACACAGTAACTTCAGGTTTTTCCATATTTGCAAAAAATAAGTATACATATTAACAGTTCTATCTACCACAACATGAAATATTCATCATGAAATGTTTAGAAAGACGCTATGGGAAAGTAAAATGCATTAGCTGAAATAAAAGAAAAACTATGCAACAAGTAACAGAAACAAAGTACACAGTAATGAGAGGGAAACATACTGGTGCTAATGCACTATAAAATTAAGTAATAGTAATTCTGTGGCAAACCAGTGGACCATGGGGAACAAATACAACCTTCCATTGATTTAAATGGGACTTAAAAGAGAGGACTTCAGTACACTGCGTTGCAATTAGGAATGAGGTAAGCAAGAAAAACAGCACCCTTCACTCTAATTCTCACCAAAAGAACAGTTTTCCTGCTTTTAGGATGAGACCCCAGCCTTGTTCCAGTGCACTATAACCACACATACTGACCAACAGCCTTGTTCCACCACATCTATAGAACCATGCATATTAACCCACCCACAGCCTTGACCCACTATACCGGTAGCCATAGAACCACACATTCTGACCCCGCAGACTTGTCCCACAGTAGATATAGAACCCAACATACTGACTCCTAGCCTTGTTTGAAATTAGCCATAGAACCACATGTACTAACCTCCTTAGTCTTGTCAGATAGTAGCTATAGAACCTCACATACTAACCTCCCCAACCTTGTCCCACAGTAGCCATAAAACCAACACATACTAATACCCCAGGTTTATTCTCTGCACTGGAAGCCATAGAACCACACATACTGACCCCCAACTTTGTCCCCCACCTGCTGCCATAAAAAAACTCCCATTGGGCCCTAACAGCCATTGGCTGGTGACGAATAATGGGAGGTATAGTCATGCAGGACATAATAACCACTCATCCTTGCCCCACAGCAGCCGTATACCCACAAATTATATTTTCCCTCCCAACCTTGTCCCATTATAACCAAAGAGCCCCATACACACACACACACACACACACACACACACACACACACACACACACACACACATATTGACCTCCCAGCACTAGTAACCATAAAACTCCATATAATGACAACCAGTCTTGTCCTACTACACTGGTATAGCCACAGAACCACATATCTTTAGTCTAACACCCCCCCCCACACACACACACACACACACACTTGCTAGAAGAGACAAAGCTCCTATAGGAAATTACTTGGGGTTAGCAAAACATAGGAATTTTGATGGAAAAAGTGACAAATTGCTGGTTTTCCACAAAGATCCCCTCAGAACAAATAGTGGACTATTACCCGACCCCTGTTTAATATGCATTATAGACATCTCCAGCATTCATGGAATTAAAAGCCTCATGTATATGGGAAATTTGGGAATTTGTATTGGCCCCTATAATGTAGGTTAACTCCAGAATTACTCCAATACTTTGAAGTGCATCAGCCTACAAGAAACTAATTAATAGTGTTATGACTGTGTTGTAGCATAACTATAGCAAAAGTATGAACAGCATTACTATGTTAAATGTTGTTTTTCAAATGCTTATAACGTTTGACTTGAAATGAGGACTTTGGTTTTAATTTTGGAAGCCAGGTTGTATTTCCAGTCCCTATAAATACTGCATATTTGGTATCCATCTGTTAAGTATTCTCTGAAAATGAAGGAACTAAATAAATTAATATTTTACCATATTAATGTGTATGTTATCACACAAAATATCATACATAGGCATTGATCCCATCCAGATGAATGACAGCTGGGAGCCTCAAGAGTAGTTTTTGCAGGTTTTTGGGGCATTGTGATAAGATTCCATTAGGAAGAAAATCTTTTTATCAAATTTTAGGAGACTCCATGTGACTGAAAAAACACGTTACTTACAGTGTAAATACTTCACTTCAGCTATTGCATTCTGCATTAATGAGCTTTTGCTCTCATGGCTCCCTAAAGGCAAATTTTAGCTCTGGCAGCTTGAGACTGTAGAACAACTTTTTTGGGTCATACAGGAACATAACGGACAATAGATTTCCATGGGGAAAGAAGGCAAATTTAATACACATAGATGCTTTCCAATCATTTCATTGGGACTTTTAACACATTCAGTCATAAATATCTCTCATTGTTTTTCAATGAGAGATAAAACTTTTTTCACTGTGAATAAGCTTCCTGTGAATGCTGATTCTCTATTAACCTATATATATATATATATATATATATATATATATATATATATATATATATATATACACATACACACACACATACATATATAAAAACAAAGGAATACACACCAGCACTCAAAAACTAATTAACATCTAGATGGCAATTGGTACACAGCCCATATAAATAGGGAATATATAGATATGCAGGCTTATGTAGATGTACTTTAGTAATCCTGTGCCAGTTCAGTATTCACAGTTTAATTATCACAGCTTTTAATTCATGCTTTCGCTGTAGTGTTGCGATGCAGCTGTGTCCCCAGTTCACCTTGCTGCATCGTGATTCATATAGTGTCAGCATCAGATAGCCTGTGCACTGGTATGTTTTTTTCACACACTGGTGCTTTCCTTAGATATATGTATATCTGCTTGTGATGCTTAGTTTTTGGGCTTTGGTGCGCTGGTGTGCCCTGCGATGCGGTGGTCTACTCCATCTACACTGCTCCACCACAGCCACGTTATGTGCATCATTTAACTTTTATTGATTTTTTTTTCACTTATGTTTTCCTTCATTTACTTTTTGTCCAAGTATGTATATTTGATGCAGAAGACTGGAGGATGTTATTTTCAGCTCAGTCACTCTGCAGCATCCTCTGTTGTACCAGTTACTTAGGAACCAGGTTTCCTTGCTTGTGATGTCATTCTTAGATGGGGTCACCTTGAGGATGCCAGTTTTGGCGCAAGCCTTATGTGGGGTCACATTTTGGATGAGATCAAGTCCCTTCTATCCCTATATATACCCTGATACGTTATTGCGTCCCCTGTTTGCCCTGAGGAAGGTCTGGTTTAGACCAAAAACATTTGGCATGGATTAAATAAAGCCTGTTCTTCACCTACTTTGCTGTGTGCTGTCTACTTGGTCTTTGGATAATCACAGGCTGAGTATTGGTTTGGTTGGGTTGGTTTTGGTGGATTTTGGGGTGGTTTTTGTTTGGGATTTTTGTTTGTTTTGGTGGGTTTTGGGTTGGGTTTGGTGGGTTTTGGGGTGGTTTTTAGTTGGGTTTTGGTTGGGTTTTGGGTTGCACCCATATTGCTTCCTTAATGTGTCCTTAATGTGACCTTATTGAACCCATATTGCACCCACATTGTGTCAATATTGCACCCATATGTCTACCTTAATGTGTCCTTATTGAACCCATATTTCATCAATATTGCGTCAATATTGCACCCATATTGCACACATATTGTGCCAATATTGCATCCATATTGAACCCATATTGCACCTACATTGAGTCAATATTGCACCCATATTGCACCCATACTATTTCCTTAATGTGTCCTTATTGAACCCATATTGCACCCATATTGCTTCAATATTGTACCCATATTGCATCAGTATTGAACCCATATTGCTTCCTTAATGTGTCCTTATTGCACCCATATTGCACACATATTGAGTCATTATTGCACCCATATTGCTTCATTATTGCACCTATATTGCGACACATTAACACATGAAATGGTGAATGCACCATTCGAAGCGACGCAATATGTAGAATTTGAGAAACTTTATGACGCAAAACTTTAAATGCGACACTTCAAATGACGTGGCAAAACACATGCAACATTTTATGATGTGAAACTTTACATGCAACACTTCAATAGTAAACCGTACTGTATAGGGACAGATGCTGGGACATTATATAACAGTGTGTCATGCACACAAACACACACTAGTATTGTATAGTGAAATATTACACAACAGCTGATTAGCCTGTTTCCTTCATGTAGTAAAAAGTGTTATTCATTAGATCCCCTGTCTCTCGTTGTGTGTGTGAAATTTGTATTTGTATTTGTTTTCCATATCTTTCTTTCTCTGTCTTTCCATACTTTTGTCCCCTGCTTCTGTGTGTCATTCCATGACACTCTTTCCCTCTGTCATTGTCTCTGACAGTGTTTTCTTTCAGTGCTGTGTGCTGCTTTTCACTGGTCCCTTTACAGTCTGTGTTCCCATTTCCTTGTCATTGGCATACCTGTAAAGTTTTCAATGCAGACTACCCGGAGGGCAGTCCTCTGGTGCTGCTGGAGGAGATGTATGACATAATTTGTGGAGCTTCATTGTGAGTGGTGGGCGCGGCTTCATTAACCACCAAAAAATGAAAAATAGCCTGGGAAGGAGGGGAATTTGGCTGGAGTGCAAGGAGCATACATCCAAGACACAGAAGTGGGTATAGAGTTACCTCGCTGTCACTCTCTGTTTGTTGCTGTTCCACTGATTGTCTCTTTATGTCCCAGAGCTGTAGTGGTTGCTGTTGGTGTCTTCCGTGTAAAAGTAAAGTTTTTAAGTTGTATATTGAGTGAGTCAATGAACATTAAAATCGGATCTCATTGACTGTGGTCTTTTAATATATATCTTAGATTCCTTACTTTATACGGGGGAGAGATGTGCAAACAGACTGGTAGTGTGGCTGTAGTTGAGAGGCTCATGGGATTCTGAGTGCAGCTGAGGTGCTCATTCAATATGTAAATTATATCCATTACTTTTAGACAGGGAATAGATGTGAAAACAGACCTGTAGTGTGTAGATGCTCATGGGATTTTGATCATAGATTGAGTCTGCGATAATGGATATGCTGACTATCTGTGGGGAGTCATGGCGGGTTAGGACCCAATACCGGGTAGACAGTATATAAGGTTGTGTGCAGCAAGAGGGTATTGATGGTGCTACAGGACTTGTGGGCCATGAGTTGCATGATTGGCTGGAACAACACGGGCCAGAGTGGCATGTATGCAGGCCATCAATCACCTGCTGCTGGTACAAAGGTGTGTGTGAATGACTGCTTGTGCCTGTTGCAGCTGACTCCTGGTTGGCATGTGTTGAATAGGGGAAGGTGAAAGATTTCATGTTGGCAGGTGCCCCGAGGCCTGGCTGCACAGAAGCTTGAGTTGGATGATTGGCTGGTACAATGCGGGCCATGAGTTGGATTATTGGCTGGTACAACACGGCTCCAGCCTTGCATGAATGCAGCCCCTCAGTCTCCTGCAGCTAGTACAAAGCTGTGTGAATGGCTGCTTGGACCTGTAGCAGCTGACTCCCGCTTGGTGTGTGTTGGGGGAGGGGAAAGATTTTGTGCTGGCAGGCGCACAGAGCCCTACCTGCACGGGAGTTGGCTGACTGGTGTGCGTGTGAGTCTGATTTGTGTGTGTGGTGGTTGTGTGTGTGTGGGGGGCTTGTGTGTGTGTCTGTTGTATAGGAGCAAGTTGCAGCCATTTTGTTTTACTGGTCAGTTGTATAGTGGTGGGCGGGCTGCATAGTGGGGGCAGGCCAAGTTCCTGCATGATTTTCTCAGGAGTAGGCTGTGAATATCATGCCCTTATTGAATCACCCAATGGGAGCATTAACGCCTCCTTACTGCTGCCCCTGGGTGTGTGTGTCACCTGAGGAAACATAAATTATGTAATGAGGCTTTCTCTTTTATATATATAGAATATATATATATATATATATATATATATATATATATATATATATGTATATTTAACGCTTGCATACACCCCAATTAAAGTGGAACTAACACACCTGCAAGATGTAGCCTCAATTAGAGGGCTACAATCCGTGATAACTCGCTGTGTAATTATTTTTTTTTTTTTAAAATGTGTTATTAAAGAGTAATCCATTAATTCCAAAAAGTACCTGGTGACGTCTTCTCCCCGGAAAAGCGCATTGCGCATGTCAGCACGGAGCCGATCGGCTCTCTTGTAACTCCTCCCGGCTACACGAAAACACCTATGTCATCAGCTTTAGATTCTCAGACCAGCAGGAGAATCTAAAGCTGATGACGTCAGTGTTTTCTTGTAGCCGGGTGGAGTTACAAGAGAGCTGATTGGCTCCGTGCTGACATGCGCAATGCGCTTTTCCGGGGGGAAGACGTCACCAGGTACTTTTTGGAATTAACGGATTACTCTTTAATAACACATTTAAAAAAAATAATAATAATTACACAGCGAGTTATCACGGATTGTAGCCCTCTAATTGAGGCTACATCTTGCAGGGGTGTTAGTTTCGCTTTAACCCTTTTAGTGGCTGAGAGATATCCAGTGCAGATAACTCCTTGCTATTTAAAGCGTTGAAAGAAAAAAAAAAAGTTTATTTTTCAGAGATGCTAGGAAAGGATAAGTTTACTATAACAAGTTAATATTTTTCAACCATTCTGATGTCATTGTTAGAATGACACCTGCTTTTGTGTTTCAAAGCATTAGCCTCTGGTATAGAGATATAATTAAGCAGTATAGAAAAAGATGAAGAGTGCACACCTACTGTGCTTCAATGTTGTGCACTCAACTTGTATAAATGACTCCAAGCACATTTTGCAGGTGTTTCAGAGCTTCATATTCCCAAATGGAGAAGCAGATTAAAACAAAATGATGGTCTGCAACTGCCAGTTAAACACGTACTGAATGACTTCTTAATTATTTCCAGCAATTCAAGACATGTTTAAGAAAAACATTATATTAAATATATACAGTAATTTGCAAACATTTTAGGCAGGTGTGAAACAATGCTGTAACGTTAGAATGCTTTAAAAAAACACGTTTATAGTTTATATTTATCAATTAACAAAATGCATAGTGAGAGAACAGAAGAAAAATCTAAATCAAATCAATATTTGGTGTGATCACCCTTTGCCTTCAAAATAGCATCAATTTTTCTAGCTATATTTGCACATAGTTTGTTAAGGAACTCGGCAGGTAGGTTGTTCCAAACATCTTGTAAAACTAACCGCAGTTCTTCTGTGGATTTAGGAAGCCTTGATGATGTTGAGATCAGGGCTCTGTGGTGGCCATAGCATAATTTCCAGGACTCCTTGTTCTTCTTTACACTGAAAATAGTGCTTAATAACTTTGGCTGTATGTTTGGGGTCATTGTAATGCTGCAAAACACATTTTGGGCCAATCTGCAAATCTGCCTGGGAGAGATTTTGCTGTTGCAGTATAACTGCATTGTGTCTTGTTGCTGTGCTCAGTCTTGCCATGATGTATGACTTTTGACATTAAACATTCTTCAGCAACCTCACCTTGTTAGCTGAGCTGAGTTTGGCTGTTTTTTCCCCAGTTTTATTCTTCTGACACAGCTGTTTCTGTTTCAGTTAATTATTGTGTTTCAACTTATATAATAAATTGATGATCGTTAGCACCTGTTTGGTATAATTGTTTAATCATACACCTGACTATATGCGTACAAAATTCCTGACTTTATGCAAGTGTACCAGGAAGAATTGATGTGGTTTTGAAGGCAAAGGGTGGTCACACCAAATATTGATTTGATTTTGATTTTTCTTCTGTTCACTCTCTAAATATTTTGTTAATTGATAAAAATAAACTGTTAACATATCTATTTTTAAAAGTATTCTTACCTTACAGCATATATATCCCTTTGAGTGCCAGAGGGGTACACAACGCATTGCTTTGCAATGCGTTACGTACCCATCTGGCACTCAAAGGGATATAGCTCTGTGCAACGAGAGGAACGCGTTTTGGGGCCTGAACAGCACGAGCTGGAGGTCAGAATGGGTGTAAGTAATTAACATGATTGTTTGACCTTTTGAATGTCTATTTAAATGTGATATGTTTCTGTTTATTGCCATTTGCCCTGAGGAAGGTCCCCAGTGGACTGAAACACACACACACTCTGGGCATCCAGATCAAGACAGCACACAGTGTTGATGAAACAGGAGATGTTTTAATTTTGCAAAGCTTCACATCACCAATTGTTTTCAGACAATGCTGTGTGTTGTCTCATTCTGGATAACAAGGATGAGTACCTCTGTTAATGCTTTATGTATGTATGTCAAGTGAGATTGCTAAGAAATTAGGAAATTAACCTTTTGAATGCCATTGTGGTTTGCACTTTGGCACTTGTTATGTTATTCTAACAAACAAATCAGACGCAAACCACCTGCACCATAGGTATAAATAAAAAATCCTAAAATTAAATGCATTAAAGACCTTTTTAGCATTTAAAGGTTTAAAAGCCCAGTCTGAATCAGTAATGTTTTTTATTCAGTTTTATTTGTCCCTACAATGCAGTTGGTTTGCTCCAGACAATTACAAATTGTTTTGAGTCTTTATGCACAAGTCCCATTGCATTAAGATTTTGTATATACCATCTGATACCAGTGTTTTGTTCTATCAGGTGGTCATATAGCTACTGTCTTTGTAAAAATAGAGAAGTGAGGCTGATGTACTAAGCTGAACTGAATTAATAATGGAGAAAAACAACTGCACCAAGGGGGAAAAATAAACATTTTCCAAGTTACCATAGATTTAGATGGGGATTTAAGTCACCTCAATGTTGGAGAGGTCTTCTTCAATACATTGCAGATCAGACCCCTCGAGAATTCAACCCCCTGGAATGTATTGTATTGTATATTTTTAATTATGTAGAGCCAACCAGTGTACTTGGCACTTTACAGATTACATTTAATATAGAAGGGGTACAATAAGTGTGGTGATTAAGTGCTTATATAGGCAGTCATAAGGGGAACAACAAGTGAGTATACATTAGGATAAGAGGTCCCTGCCCCGTAGAACTTACAATCTAAGTATAGGATGGGTGACATACAGATACAAGCTGGTAGAGGAGGAAGTGCAGTGTTTGGCTTATGATGGTAATGATAATGTTTCCATATTACGCTGTTGCGAGAGATAAAAGGTGCTCTTTTAGCTTTGATTTAAAGCTGTTGAGGGTTGCGGCTCGGCGAATACTGGATGGTAGGGAGTTCCAGAGGTAGGGGACAGCAAGTGAGAAAGCTTTCAATCGTGAAACAGCAATAGTGGTTAAAGGGGCAGAGAGTTGTCCACCATGTGTGCTGTGTAGTGGACGTGCAGGAATATGGCGGGATATCAAAGATGAAATATAAGGCGGGGACAAGTGATGGAAAGCCTTGAAGGTAATGAGGAGGATTTTGAATGTGACACGCTGCTTTATGGAAAGCCATGACAGTGATTTTGAGAGTGGTGGGGTGAGTACTGTTCTGGAGGAGAGGAAGAGTATTCTGGTGGCTGAATTAAGAACTGATTGAAGAGGAGCGAAATGGTTAGTAGGAAGACCATTGAGTAAAGAGTTGCAATAGTCCAGTCCCCTAGTGGAGATATCTGTGGGGGGCAACATTGTCCAAGCAATAGGCTGTGATGGGTTTGGACTCAGCTGACTTGGGCATAATTTTCTCTTGAGGTAACTTCACCTTTTGCTTTTGGTTTGGTTGGTTTTTGCTATATTTTTAAGTAAAAAAGTAGTTTTTCTCCAGTGGCATGACTGACAATTTTGTCCAGTTCTGAGTCAAACAGTAATGATTCTTTGAATAGTAAAATTAATAAAGCATTTATTTAATGTATTTATTTTTTAAGGCAGAATCTGCATTTCATATCTTTAGCACAGGGTACGCCTGTCACGGTTTGTTAAGACTCTCAGATGCAAGGTTAGGTAAAAACACAACTTTATTGAAAAGATTAAGATAATCCCATAGGATTTTAAACACATACGTAGAATACATAGAATAACAGATATACGGACTATAGTAATACAGACTCTACCAGTCTTGCCAATATACCGGGCAAGACACACTGAGCGAATAAGGAATAAAAGGCTCTACCGGCCTTGCCAATATACCGGGCAAGGCAGCCTAATGGAAACCCAAGTAGTAGGCTCTACCGGCCTTGCCAATATACTGGGCAAGGCAGCCTAACGGAAACCCAAGTAGTAGGCTCTACCGGCCTTGCCAATATACCGGGCAAGGCAGCCTAACGGAAACCCAAAGATTTAGGCTCTACCGGCCTTGCCAATACCGGGTAAGGCAACCTCAGGATGGAATAACGTAAAAGGTTCTACCGGCCTTACCAATATACCTAGCAAGGCAGCCAAAAGAATACCACTATAGGCTCTACCGGCCTTGCCAATACCGGGTAAGGCAACCTCAGGATGGAATATGTAAGGTTCTACCGGCCTTACCAATATACCGGGCAAGGCAGCCCAAAAGCGCAGGTGTCAACCACAGAGATCTAAATAAGTGTCAGATGGCAATGACAGTCTTGTAGTAATAGATAGCCTGCATGATCCAGTGGTATCACCTTGTAGTCTGTATACTGCAGCACCCGTGTACAGCAGGAGACTAGCTGTCTAGGACTGGACAGCGCACAGTGAATAATCAGACTACCTGCGTAAAGAGACAAGGAAGTAAACCAGTGCCCTGACGTTGGGAACCAACAAGCAGGACATAGATAACCCACAGGTCATGAAATGAACCAAAGCCCGCTCGTTGGTATCCTACAAGCTATAGTGATAGCTTTGAGAGATGGAGCGAAACAGCGTCCGCACGCTGGAAGCCAACAGACTGTATAGTATAGCCGCAAAGCTTGTGGAGCGAACCAGCATCAGCACGCTGGGCCAACAGACAGTATAGTATAGCCGCAAGGCTTGTGGAGCGTGTCAGCATCCGCACGCTGAGACCAACAAACAGTAAAATATAGCCGCAAGGCTTGTGGAGCGAACCAGCGTCCGCACGCTGGGACCAACAGACAGTATAGCGTAGCCGCAAGGCTTGTGGAACGAACCAGCGTCCACACGCTGGGACCAACAGACAGTATAGTATAGCCGCAAGGCTTGTGGAGCGAACCAGAGTCCGCACGCTGGGACCAACAGACAGTATAGTATAGCCGCAAGGCTTGTGGAGCGAACCAGCGTCCGCACGCTGGGACCAACAGACAGTATAGTGTAGCTGCAAGGCTTGTGGAGCAAACCAGCGTCCGCACGCTGGAACCAGCAGAGAATGTCGCCAAAACGACCGAAGCAGAAAGTCGCCAAAGATGCAGGAACCAGGACCAGGAGACGAACAGGAACCAGCAAGGATGATACACCGGATCAGGAACGGCAACGAAGACTGGCAGCAGGAACAGCAACCTCTGAAGACTCAACCGGAACAGGCACTGGAACCAGCACTGCAGACAGGAGGCTCAGGAACAGGATGACGTCAGGAACTCAGGAACTCAGGAACACAGCAACAAGGCCCAATAAGCTTCTGTAGCATAGTGGAAGTGGATGCAATCAGAGACACCACGAAAGGGCAACCAAAGGGTGCCCAGACACAGTTTAAATAGGCAATGTGAAGCGGGCTAAAGGCAAACAGTCAATGGGAGCCCCCTACCGGTAATAGACATAGAAATACAGCAATCACGGGCACCGTGATAATGCCATAGTGTAACTGTAATAGCTAAACATTTAGTTGTAATTTTGGCTATTTCCAAGGCTACATAAGCTATATAGGTAGTAGCTTCTTGTAGGGTAACCCATGAATATCATCACGAGGTGTATTTCTGGTATAGCATGTATGATTTTTGGTTGCAAGCCTCTGCCACTCTGCATGCCCATGCTGATGCAAAAGAAGCTCTAATGATAGTTCTTTGTCCTGAAAGATTAATGTAGTTAATGTATCAATCTTTCTATCAGCCAAGTCCTTAAGAGCTGCTGAAATTTAAATCGGAATGGTAGAATGTTTAGCAGTCATCATACTTTAGGCTCAACTGCTGGCAGTTTAGACCAAAGATCTACCTTGTGTTAGATAAATGGATAAGTACATTCCAATTTCTTGGATATAATCAAGGATTATCTGAATTACCCCACTCATCAGGGACTATCTGTGAAGCTCCTCATAAGGAAAGTGATAGAGAATTTATATTTACACTTATAAAGGGGGATACTTCAGCCATCTACAGAACATTCACTGGCACCTGTTGCCCGGCCCAGTTCTGAATATGAATTCAATTTCATGCCAGTAAATGAAAGCAAAATATATGATCACCTCCTCAATCCAAAAATGAAATGCCAATCTAGCCCTGACAAACTACCAACAATGCTATTAAAGCTCAGTGCTATGGTAATGGCCAAACCGATTGCTTCTTTAATTAATACCTCTTTGGCAACAGGGTACATGCCCAAATCCTGGAAGGTGGCTAGAGTTGTGCCTATCCACAAAAGTGGGGATAAAAGTGTAGTATCAAACTACAGACCAATATCCCTGCTCCCCACTTTATCCAAAATCCTAGAGAAATGTGTACATGTGCAACTAAATAAATATTACCAACAGACTAGTTTTTTCACCCCTCTTCAATCAGGCTTTCGACCAAATCACTCAACAGTCACGGCCCTCCTAAAAGTAACCAACGATATCCAGACGGGCATGGAAAATGGTGACCTCACAGGAGCCATTTTCCTAGATTTTGCCAAGGCCTTTGACACAGTAGACCATAATATTCTTATAAATAAACTCCAAAGATCAGGACTGGGTAATAATTCTCTAAACTGGTTCCGATCCTATTTATCAGACAGAATGCAGTATGTGTCAGTTGCTGGCAATGACTCCCTTCCTCTCAAAGTAACAAGTGGAGTTCCTCAAGGCTCCATTCTTGGCCCGCTTCTGTTTTCTCTTTTTATAAATGATCTTCCCAAGGTTTGCAAATCATCTTCAGTACACATGTATGCAGACGACACCATTCTCTATACTAAAAACTCAAACATATCACACCTTGAGGCCATATTACAACATGATTTCTGCGAGGTTGAAAGATGGATAGCAAGGAACAAACTGTTCTTAAACACAGACAAAACTGTCACAATGATATTTGGCACAAAACACAAACTGCGTAATCTCGGCAATACCCACATATCCATTGTAACGGAGTCTAATCGTAATTTGGCCCCAGTGGACTCCTACAAATATCTTGGTATGTGGCTTGACCCCAGCCTCACTTTTGGACATCATATTGACAAGTTAACTTCCAAGCTTTATCCCAAAATCGGTGCTCTTTTTAGACACAAATCATGTTTAAGTCCCCTGGTTAGAAAACGTATTGTGCAACAGATGTTGCTGCCTGTCATAGACTATGGTGATGTAGTTTATGCTCCAGCGCCAGAAATCCATCTTGGTAAACTTGACTCCCTGTATAATTCAATATGCCGCTTTAGCCTTCAATGTAATTACACTACTCATCGCTGTGATATGTTAAAAGAACTAAATTAGTTAACACTCAAATCTAGACGTGCCCTTCACCTTTCTTGCTTAGTACACAACCACTTCTCTGGAAAACTACCAGACTACCTGAGCAGTATGCTCACTCTTGCTCTACATACTAAGTATAACCTCCGCTCCACCGCAAACAACTCGCTACGTATACCACAATACAAGAAAGAAGCAGGAAGAGCCGCCTTCTCCTACAGAGCGCCAATGGCCTGGAACTATCTGCCTGAAATAACCAGATCTGCTCCCAGTCTAAAATCCTTAAAAGTAAATGCTTCTCTATAACTCTGTAACTGTTTATAATTCTAAAATTTCCATATGAATATGTGTATGTATATTTAATAACATGTAATATATAGTGTTTCTCAATTTGTATAAATAAGCAACCCTCTACTGAAAACTGTCCAGGACATACTTGAAAATGAGAGAAATCTCAATGTATTCTTCCTGGTAAAATATTTTCTAAATAAATAAATAAATACATAGATGTGTCATTACAAACATGTGTGGACCCCTCTGACATAGACAAGGGTTCACTATTACCCCTGGATAATTCCCCCTCATTGCCTGGTGAGTGTTTAGAAGAAATTATAGTATCTTTAGAAGTAAAGATAGGTTGATATCTGGAAACAGAAACTCAAAGTGTTTATTCTAGACATGTATCGAATACTGTTTTAATGTATTCAAGTAAAGCTTTGGCTCATTCTGGTTCAAGATTTGGGGGAAGCTCTTTAGATGTGTGAGGCCTATTAGACTCAGAGTTCAAACGGAGCATTGTTTGATACCTGGGCACCACAGGTTTGGCACATGGCCAAAGGCCCTTTATTGCCCTAAGTTGTATTCTCCTTCTTTTATTCTATTCTGTATTGTCCCAAAGAGACTAATATATGAATATGTATGAGTAAAGGCACTGTCCCAATAACGTAATAGGGAAACTGAGGTAATATATAAGAAATTGTTCTTATGGGGCTAGTACCTCTCAGTAATGTATCTTAGAATTCCATATATTGTAGTACTAACAGATGTCATATGGCTCCAATTAAACTAGTAAGAATAATGTGTTCTGACAAAGTGACTAGCTACAAAAAGAGAAAATTGAATATAATGAGTATGGGTGGGTGAAAGGTCCAGTTGTGTTCCTGCAAAAAAATCCCAAAAAAACACATGGCTGTCTGTTTTTTGCTTCAGAATCTGCCTTAAACAAACCCCTTAAAATTTTTTCCTATTTCTCTTTGTGCCAAAATGTTTTTGCTATTTTTATCAATGGCTAAAAGTTTCTTCCCATTTATTTAGTTACATGTACTTTGTGGTTTTGTGCCAAAAATGTGTTTCCAGGAAGTGAAATACTAAACTATGCAGCTAGTGAGCTAGAGAGGGTGCTAGGCAATTTTGTATCTATTTATAAAGTGACATAAGGGCAGCAGAAGCTCAGACTGTTGGCTAACAATGCGAGCAGCCATCTAAAACAAAAAAGGAGGAGCTTGAAGGACCATAATGCATCCAGTGAGTCAGAGGAGGAGGAGGAGGAAGTGACCACCACCAGCATGTTGGAGTCTGGGAGCCCTGATTCCCCAGACCCAATAATGCCCAGTCCTCCCACATCGTCCCTTGGAATCTATGGGAAAATTGTGTCATCTTCAGCAAAGGCACATTAAGAAGTAGGTAACAATGTGAGTAGGGCAGGTCAGTTCCCTGTGCCAGCTGCTACTGCTGCCAATGTGTTTTCTGATAGGAGGAGGAGATGGTGACAAGTGTGAGAGAAGTCACAATTGCCATCCGCAAGCAGTCCCACTACTACTGAAGAAAGCAGGACTGCTGAAGAAAGCAGAACTGGCTTGAAGTGTTAGCATAAGCACAAATCAGCTGCCTGTGCCTGCTGTTTTTGCTGCCAGTCTGTCTATTTCATCTCAAGAGATGGCAAGTGTGTCATAGGGGGCTACTGTCACATTTTTCATCATTGCTAAACAGTGCAACTTTCATAGAACAGCAGCAGAAAGGAGGGACTAGTGGTGTTGATGATGAGGATGATGGTGGAGCAGCTGGGGTGGAATAAGCAATAATGGCCTTTTAAACTGAAAGTGAGAGGGAATGGGAGACAGATATGCAAATGGGTATGAGCATCACCACCGCCTCTACCACCACCTCTACCAGCAGTGACATTACGGAGTTTGCTTCTGCTGTAATTCCTCCTGAGTTGCAAGGGCAGCAGGCTGATGATAAGCAGGCTAATGTGCCACAGACCACCATGGTCACAGTAGCAATTGGGTCCAGCACTAGTATTACAGGAGTAGGACAGGTTCCACTTGAAACCAATAGTCCTGGTTCTAATTCTAGTGGTAATTCTGAGGCAGCAGTAGCATCATTCTCTGCTCCAGCCAATGAAGGGGATTGTGGAGAAGGAGAAAGACGCCATTCTTCTCCCCTGTTCCTATTCCCCTGAGGTCATGGGTGTGGGACTATTTTTCTCTTGGGGCAGGCACAATGCAGTCATCAGCACTGTGCACTATATGTACTAAATCAGTGAAAAGTGGAAAGAAGGGAATGCACAAAGCCCTTACAACATACATGAAATACAGACACCATAACATTTGTGGGAAGTATGTTATCACCAAATCCCCCACAAAAGAAATTTGGAGCCACTGTCGCTGTACCCCTGTCTCTCCACAAGGGCGCCAAGAGTCAAAGCAGAAATCAAAGAGGAGAATAATAGAGGAACCCAACCTGAGACAAAAGTTTGATGGCAAGTGAAACACCTGGCTTGCCATCAGCTTCTTGATCTAGAGTCTGAGAACGGGAAGACGCAGCAACATCTGGTGAACCACCTCTGTCATCGCTACCTCTCCCATCACCTAACAGCGTTTCTGTATATGTGAGTATGTGGCAGATCGTGTCCACCCACTGCACATTGTTTGGTGCTCTGACCACACATGGCAAAGTGGTGGAAAATAATCACAAGCAGCATCTGAGGAGATTCCATCTGACAGAATACACTAAGCTGGTGGCAGGGAGTATTCATATACAACATATACAACAACACATGCATGATTTTGGAGGTGGCGCAAGAGGAAAAGCATTTTTGGCAACTTTTTTTCTCCACGTATTCCTTATGTGGTAAGGGCTAGTTGTGGTGCTGCTACTGCCTCAGGTGCATCACTGGAGCTCGTGGCAAGTAAAACCATGATCATCATCACCTGTCTCATATCACTGCTATTGACCCCATTCCCTTGGACCTGCCTAATTGTCCTGCTACTTAAACAACAATGGTATGGCTTACCATCACATATTGATTAACCTATTTTATCATCTAGCCTGGAGTGCGCCCTCAATATGTTTATAAGTATGTTTAATTCATTGGATCATCTAATATTTATTTTTTGGGATTAATAAATAAAACTGTTTATATTTTTGTGTACTTTTGTTGGGTTGAGTTTAAGGGTTTTTGCTTTTTTGGAATCTCTATTTTCCCGCTTCAGCATCATGACCAAGACAGTGAACAGGATGACAGCGACAGATCACTAGGGGAAATTTATGTACATCAAATAAGTTGTAGAAGCTAGAGACATCAGATCTCTGGTATATGTGCATCTTGACTACAGCATGGATAAGAATAAATTGTATTGGTTTATAACAGATGAAGAATGGATGTAGAGATCATTAAATCATCTGCTCACTGTGTATCAGTAATGTTTTATTGTACCTCATTCACTCCTTTGTATTCCCCTTATTATATACCTTATTATGTATATGTGATATTTAGAATACATTTTTTCTTTTAGGAACTTTTGCTTTCTCTTTCTGTAGACTTAGCCATTTTTTTCTCTCGCATGTTGCAACACTCAACCCCACAAAGAAATCAAAAAATCCAGATTTTTTTTATTTTTCCTTTTTATTTTATTTCATATGATTGTTGTAGCACTTATCATTTAAAGGGTTGTGACCATGGTTGTAGCTGCATAGAAAGATACAGGGAGGTAACAATTTTGCCCACCTCAGGTTGACAATGTTGGGACTATGAAATCCAACAGCATAAGCAGCTATTAGAGCTTAGTGCATGTAGTGCATGTAGCAATATGCCTCATTAATATAGAAACACACCTACTAATGATGAGCGAGCACCCCGATGCTCGGGTGCTCGGGTGCTCTGACCGAGCACCCCCTGAGGCTCGAGTGCTCGGCCGAGCACCCGAGCCCCATTGAAAAGCATGGGAGCACTCGAGCATTAAACCAGGCACCCCCTGCTCTGATGAGCGGAGGGTGTCTGGTCAATGTCCCCCTTCATCTCCGCTATGCCCCTCTTCCACAATGTCCCCCTTCATCTCCTATGCCATAGAGGAGATGAAGGGGGACATTGTGGAAGAGGGGCATAGCGGAGATGAAGGGGGACATTGTGGAAGAGGGGCATAGACTCTATGCCCCTCTTCCACAATGTCCCCCTTCATCTCCGCTATGCCCCTCTTCCACAATGTCCCCCTTCATCTCCTCTATGGCATAGGAGATGAAGGGGGACATTGTGGAAGAGGGGCATAGCGGAGATGAAGGGGGACATTGTGGAAGAGGGGCATAGCGGAGATGAAGGGGGACATTGTGGAAGAGGGGCATAGAGTCTATGCCCCTCTTCCACAATGTCCCCCTTCATCTCCGCAATGCCCCCTTCATCTCCGCAATGCCCCCGTACCTCCAGTCCCTGGTGGTCCAGCGGAGTCTTCGGATCTGTGCCTCTTCTGGCACAGATCCCCTTCACCCGAACATGTCGGGCGAGCACATGGCGGTACTCGTACGAGTACCGCCATGTGCCGAGCAGAGCGATGCTCGAGCCGATCCGAGCATCGGCCGAGCACGCTCGCTCAACACTAACACCTACATGAATATGACAGTGGCTTATAAACCCCTTAACGACCAGTCCTGCAGTTAAGGACCATGGAACAATTTTTTTTAGTTAATCACATTCAGGGGAATGGAAACATGTGGGGACCCATGAATTTCATGAAGTGCCAGGACTATCACTATGATAGATTGCCAAACTGGTCCTGGTCCTGCAGGCACTTTGTGCAGCATGGTTGGATCTAAAACTGCCAGATGTGGAATAAGAGACATTATACATATACCACTAGATACTGCAAGCATATTTTGGGACCCTTTGAAATGATGATAGAGCATTGTACATATCATCCTAAATAGAAGTGACATTTTCATTTAAGTGGACCAAAATGGCACAAAATTAGAAACCATGAGAATTTAACATTTTTCTTCCATGCTCGGTAATATAACCTTGCCGATATAATTTGAATTGCTTATTGCATTTAATACATTCCTTATTTTACCCTTGCACAAATGTGTCTGCAAGGTTAAGTCGACTATAAACATTGCAAACCTTTCAGCACAATTTCTGCAAGCATACCCTGGAGAATTTTAGTGCCAGAAATGCATAAAGCATTGCCCAGCAGAAGCTTCTAAAAAGATTAATTACACATTAAAGCTTGACATGTTCTTCAGGATATATGGTCACAAAGTGACTTGTTGAACATGTGAAACACCTTGACATTAAAGTTTCTGTGTATCAATTTACTGCAAATTGATACAATAGAATAAAATAGTACTTGATTGAGTTCACAATTAAAGTATAAAATGCATTGTTATATACTGTGTGAATGTGAAAAAGCACATCTTTATAATAATTAGGCTCCACAGAAAGACTAGGGAGAGCTATTTCTGAATTTGCTGAGTTCTCCCATTACTTGAAAAATCCTGACCATGTTATTCTATATAGTCTATCACATAGATGATCTAGTTTATGATTTTTTTTCTTTCATATTGTGTAAAGAGGAGTTTGGCCATAATGCAAAGCACAAAGTCATAGGAGACAAAGGAGAAAAATAAACATTTCCAAAATGCCAGTTAATTTAAATTAGACTTATAATCCATTAAGTGCTAAAGAGGTCTCTAACACATTGCTTTGCACCTACAGATTCCTTATATTGGGTTTTCTGCCAGGGGAGATGTATCACATAGTAACTATTGGGCTATATTGAGGACCAAGCTGCAACAATATCTGCAGCGTTGGCCCTTTATATGTATTTTAAAGTATCTTTTGCAGTGTGATAGTTATTCATTGTATATTCAATATTCTCCAAATCGGATGCCTTGTGTGACATACTGACTGGTTATTATGGCTGTGTTTCTGATTTGAGCGTAAGTCCATAGTTATCCTTGGTGTCCTACACCTATCTGAGGGAGGATAAGAGTATACGTTCCGGGCTAGACATCCGGGACATCCGGTTTTGGAGATTTTTCAGAATATATATTTTATGTTTATTATTTTAGCATTATTAAATATATTTTTGAAGTATTTATATCGATTGACTGTGTCCTCTGTTCTATGAAGGGTAACATAGCGCTGATCTAGCTGTTGTTTGTTGTATATTGTGTTTATAACCACTGGGAATTAGGTTATTTGATCTGGCTGCTGGTTCCCTGTTATATGTAATTGTGGTCACCATTGCACTACCTATTTGGTTTCACAGTCACAACATCACCTTCCTGAGGTTGGTGATTTTGAGATCTCTCTGTAGCCTTCTATGCAGCTACAGCCATGGTCAGAACCCCCCTAAAATAGCATAGCAATAGTGCAGTAAATATGGAATTCATGTGGGCCAATGAGGATAAATATGTTTGTTGGGAAGATGGATAGCAAGAAAAAAAAAGATACAAGAAAACACCCAAAGTATAAATGTTTAATTCCCTTAACCAATGTATTCTTATCTTGGATATGCAAGCTTATTATAATGTAGCGAATATGAAAAGTATAAAACATTTGGAACTAATCAGGGATATGTAAATAGCATGCTAGGATATGATCCTACATTGAAACACTTACACAAGGCATATGAACATAAGGGATCACCTCTTATTCTCCCCTTCACCACTTTGTCCTCCTCCCAACCTCCCTCTACCACTTCACTCTCTTCCCAACACCCCCTTCTCCAGTTTGCTCTGCTCCAACCTTCCCCTTCACCTCATAGCTTCCCCATCATCTGTACCCCTTCAGTTTCACTTTTATAACACTAGAGAATTCAGCCACACACCTCAATACTGGCAGTGGCATATACTGTTCTGTGCAATGAAAGAGGCTGCCGGATCACAGTCAGCAACAGCAGCCATGTCCTCTTTTAACCCAAGGCAACTAAATTTGACAGAGTGCTGCTCTCACACGTTAAACACTCTGTCCAGACTCCACTAGGTATAATAGACTGCCACCAAATCTGAAGAAATTGAACCTTCTTCTGAATATTTCAAGGTCAGGAATGCATTCATACACCCTTTTGGTCCTTAAATGGTTAACCTTCGCTGCATTGCTCTCCCTTCTTGTCATTAAAGGGTAAAGGATTAATTTGAAAGTCATATATATATATACTGCAAGACTTGCAGTATGTGCTACTGCTGGTATTGAGGGGGTGTGGATGGATCCTGTAGTGTTTTAATAACAACATTAAAGGGGAGCCAATGATGAGGAGGCAATGAGGCAAAGGGGAGGATGGGAGGAAGGCAAAGTTGGGAAGGGGTGTTGGGAGTAGGGTGAGGTGGCGAAGGGGAGTTGGGAGGAGGGCAAAGTGGAGAAAAGGGTTAGGAGGAGGGCAAAGTGGAGAAGGGATGTTGGGAGGGGGGCGAAGTGGTGAATGTTTATATGCCTTGTACTTCAATGTAAAGGCACATTCTAACAAGACATTTGCATGACCCTCATTATTCTTATATCTTTAATACATATGTTATCTTCTATATTAAATTAAGGTTGCATATCCAAGACAAGAATTCGTCTTATCTTTTTACTTTTTTTCTTGCCATCTATCTTCACAGTAAACATATTTGTTCTCATTAGCACTATTAAAATGCATATTTACTGCAATACTGATAGATGATTTAACCCTTTGAGTGTCAGAGGTGTATCCAAAGAATTGCTTTGCAATATGTTGCACTGGTACTCAAAGGATTGTGTGAGGATTGCTGTTGTTCTTGGGGCAGAGGTCTTGCTGCATCCTCTCTGATACCTCACTTCCCTCCCCAACACTTTGACACCTTTACACCAGGATAACATGCTAATGATCACAGTAGCCCCCCTTTCCTTGCATCCCTAATAGTGAATATGGCAATAGGTGTCTATATTGCCAAGGTAATGTTCTTACGACACAGCAACATACACACATCTTCATAACATCACCCCTTAGTGCATCTCCCACAAGGTGTTAAAAAGCTCTATTTACATCTATCAGAATATTTCTTTGCTCCCTGTGGTGCAGATGAAGCGCCCCAGAATGAATGCATTAATCTATATAGGTGCAGTGTTCTCTAAACAGGTGTAGAGTTCTCTAAATTACAACTGATTAAAATTGGGATTTTTTAACCCCTTGAATGCTAGAGGGCTTTTAACCCCTTATATGATAAAATTCATTGTGAAGCAATGCACGCTGGAGACCCATCTAGCACCCAAGGTGTGAACCTCCTTTAAATCAATAGTAACTTTTGTTTCCCTCCATTAGCATAGCTGTCTTTCTGCAGAACTGCCCCTCTTTAGATTCCTGCACAAATCCCTATCTAGATAACAGTTTTATCCTATATAATAATTCGCAAAGGATGTTTGTCAGAAGATGTCATGCGCAGTAGAGACTGCCCGTGCTGCGGCTGATACGGAGCTGGGTGCTCCGAATTCAGACTGGAGTCCTCTCTGCGCACCTTCTTGGGACCAAGTGGTCCCTGGAAGGTGAACAGAAAGGTCTCCAGTCTGAATTCGGAACTCCCCACTCCGTATCAACCGCGGCGTGGGAAGTCTATACTGCTCATGGCTGCAGCGGTGGCACTGTGGCCCGTATAAACAGGCTTTTCAACTTCTAAATGTTAAATTTGTTGAGTGTTTTCCATGTATTAGATTTCTCTTAATAACTCTCTCTCTATAGCTTATGTGTTTTATCAGTATCAATAAATATCAATGCAGAATGTTTTATGGTTTATATTATTGCTCTCAGTTTATGTTAATGTTATGCAGATGTTTATTTGAAGCTAAAAGGCTCAAGATTCTCATTATCATTACACAAACTGTCATGTTAATTTTCATGAAACAGAGAAATATTCTTCTCAAACTTTATTTTCTGCGTTAGCAACTGTGTATAATACATCTTATTTTATCTAATCTACACGTCTTGTCACTTACCCATAGCTTTCTGATTTAGAAAAGCCCTCTTGATGCCTGTCAGCATCCTTTTGGCATATTTCTACTTCATCAGATTCAAATTAATTCAATCAACAGAAGAAAGAACTTAATGAATTTAATGAACGCTTCACATTTATTTTATTAAATCTTTGTTGGCCTGATTAAAAGAAGGGACTGATTTCTTAGAAACGTACGTAGAACAATATGTGTGTATATTTTTTTAACAAATCAAAGAAAGTCTATAGAAAATGACGTACAAATTCAATTCTAGTCAAATTCAAATGTTGTTTGGTTTTAATGCACTTGAGTCTTTTTGCTGTAAGAAAGATGAAACCATAAGAAAATATGCCCACTGTCTGATAGGTAAAGCAACTGTATACAGAAAAATAACCATATATTTTACATAAAAATGTATTATCTAATAGATACAGCTTTTGATGTGTAGTTTTTTTTTTTTTTTTTTGCATTTCATACATTTCAGTTAGTAATCCGGATTTTCTGATTTCTGTACTTATGATTTGCAAACTATAAACCTTGGGGCTGAAATATTAAGAAGAACTGGGGCAATTCTGGAGTAAAATAATGGCACCCAAGGGCAAGGAGTAAGCCAAGGGGAGCAGGAAAGATAAGCATACCAAATGGAGGTAAACATGATATGGAAGGGAATGAGCAGGCAAAGCAGAAGAAAAGGGAGAGGCCTGGGACAATAATGGAGATGCTACTAATGGTTTTGAGGAATGTGAGTGAAAAAAAGAATTTCTTTAACTTGTTCGGACAGCTGCCCTGGACTGACACCTGCTTGAAAGATATCTAACATCTTTCTTTTGTTAAAGAAATGTATAACTGAAATAACCAGCTTTCAACTAAAAACAAATTCTCAGAGTCATTTTGCTTGTCTTTTGTTAAAATTCCCATTTAAATTGATTATATTCTTTTGTATTCCCTATGGTGTAATTGTTTTACACCAGAATTATTTCTGTCTTACTTTATCAACCTCAGGGCTTGGTGGTATCCTTTTAAATGGTCGCATTTAAAAGATCATGCTGCTGCACGCCGCATTCAACATGTAATCATGATGATGAAGGCAATATAAGAATCTTGCCCTGCATATAAGTGCGAGATTCTCATGTTGGCTCCTTAAATGCCACAGCATTGGCTGCATATAATTGAAGTCTTCTGCCCAAGCCCATGGAAACTGACTCAGAGGCAATGTGACTAATCAAGTACAGAAGCTCGTGCTGGCAATGGGCAAAAGATATGTTCTGCTGGGTCCACAAATTTTATAGTGTGTTTTTAACCACTTGCATTCTAGAAAGGTTTCCAATACAGTCCTTTGTGACAAGCCCTTGTCAATGCTTGTCGGCTATTAATAGTTGTCTGCCCCACCCATGATCAGATAGAAACCTGCCTTGATCTTCAGTAGTGCAGGAAAATGTAATCTGCAAAATGACTGAATACTCAACTTCAGATTACAGTCATAATTAAAATTGCAATGTACATTTTAAACAGGAGATATAAAATAAATTCAGAACATTGCACTACATAAATATCTCTATGTAATCAAGTGATGGGAGATCCAGTACATTGCAAATAATCACTCTTATTTATGCTTGGTGATATCCTGTTATTGCATGCAGCCAATGCTGTGGTGTTTAAAGGAGGCGACTTGAGAATCTCTTGCTTATATGCAGTGTAAGATTCTCATGTCACCCTTTTTATAACAGCAATATGTTGAATGGGGCGTGCAGCTGCACAATCTTTTAAATGCGACCATTTCAATGTGAACCGTCTCTCTCTCTCTTGCGCGTGAAATTATTTTTATTTTTACAACTTATATGGTATACATTATAATGAGTGAAAAGAAGGAAGCAAACTAGAAAGTATTTTTTGGTTCATTTATATTCAGTACCTTTTACAGTGTCAAGTAGAGGAGCTTCTTTTGTTGAATAAGGTGGAGGAGCCAAGGTTTCCTTACTACCTGCTAAGAAAAAAGTATTGGTAAATTAAAAGAAAACATTAATGCCAATCTCTTATCCAAATAGTGTTTTTGTTAAGATGTAAAATAATTACAAAAGCAAATCCAATGGCAAATGAGATATCATTTGATCAATATAGAAGTTAAAATATGTATGCATTGTTAATTTGGGAAAAGTATTTGAAGATGCTTAATACCTGATCATCCTGGGCCAAAATCTATTTAATTTTATTGTGCCTGGAACATGTTTTATTTTTTAGCAAATTACAATTAAAACTCATGTACCTTAAATGAAACTTCTGAGCTAAAATACATTTTAATGGTCCCATTTTTCACTAAGGTTGAACTGTGAACATGTCATTACTCTGACAATAGTGATCAGCCTGCAACTGTAAGATTTATGACTGATTAATCATTGAGGTGTGAAATATACCTCTATAATCTGTAGAAGAGCAAAACAGACACCTCAATGGTGCCAGCGGCTGGGACTGCTTTGATCATCCAATTAGAAGAATGCTATTTTTAAAAGATCTATGCATTAAAAATTATACATATTATGGTATTTTGGCCCAATATATTATGTGGATATAAAAAAAATGTAAGAAATATCTGATATAAAGGGCATTACCTGCTAAAAAGGTATAATTGGGTATTATATTAGAAATACCTGTTATAGTCCAGGAGGACATTTGGGGATGAAGACATTTGCACATACTTTGCAATAGCTAACAAATCAAAGTATGATTAGTTTTACAAGCCAGTGTTTTCAAGTCTCCTAGTGTTGTCAGACTAACTCCAGTGTGATATATAAACACATAGCTGGTGATCACGACTGTGGTTATATCATGTTTCTTGGAATAACAAGAAATAACCACACTTTTCAGCTGAAACACTAGTGATACTAGACTTTTAGATGGGGGATTGTCAGTGAATGTTGTCACCTCACCAGAAGGGGCAGGGGATGGATTTTAAAAGACCACATACTGTAGTATGGTAACTGGTTTAATGTTTCTTTGGGTAATGGGAATTACCATATATGAAAAAAGACAAAATATATACATTGTGCACATTTAATCACTAAAGAAGGCAAACATTTTTAATTTAAAAAAATAAGTGAAATTACAAATATTCATAGCACAGATTTCAAACATGACTTGCGACAAATTAATTTTAGTCACTGAAATTAGTATGTTTTTCATGTGAGGAGATAGTTTTGCTTTTAAAAAAATCATATTTTTGTTTTAAAAGGATAGTAATGTTTAATAATAAAAGCAGTTTCAATTAATCTTCACAGTATTTGGGCCGTGGAGAGTGTTATTTCAATATACGTTTCAAGTTGTAGTTCAAGAGTAATTGTATGATAAAGTATCGCCCTCCCTCCCCATTTACTGATGTAACACTGCTCACATCAGAGCAGCAAGTTGGATCGCAGAGAGGGACAATCTTCAGTTAGCATAAGGAAAAACCTGAAAATCTGTCAAAGGGGGCAGGGTTTTCCTTACGCTAGCAGTAAGAAAATTGCCTCTTGCTGTGAGCTGTCTGGTCCCAGGACCAGATTCCACATCTGATGGGAGGTGGCTTACGCTAGGTAAAAGGGGCAGGAGGGGGATACTTTATCATTCAATTACTCTTGAACTGCAACTCTGACAATATTGAAATAACACTCTCCATGGCCAAAATACTATGTAGATTAATTGGAGCTGCTGTTTTTCTATGAAACATTACTATCCATTTAACACTTCAACAGTGTATTCATAAATTATTGTATGTTTTTCAAGAGAAAATAACTACTGTACTCTCACAATGAAAAGTTAGTAATTGTAAAAACGCTTAGGGAACCTAATCATAAAACACAGAGCCATAAAATGATAGCTATTGTTATAGTACCTGTTGAAATGGAAAACAGTAGTGAAGTAGTGTTATTCCATCCTCTGTCACAAACCATAATATACCATAATGCTGGTTGCATTTATATTTAGCATAGTGATGCTAAGCTCCAGTGGGATCTTTAAATAGGCAAGCCCATAGGGTTACATATCAAGACTACTTATTATATATGTCACAATGTACAGTGTAACAATAGCAAGCAACTTTAAGCTTACATATGACAGTACAATGGCTTAAAATATACTAAAGGTCTGCAAGCATACAAGGATAAAGTGAGTACAATTATGCTATACGACCACTACACAGTCAAAGACATTTTACAAAGAAATATCAGAGTATCAGAAATATTATACGGTGTATGTTATTTATATGGGCCCATTACAGCTCTCAGGCACTCATAGACGTATTGATACGATTTAATAATTTTATAGTAAAGTGCCCAAAAGTGACTCATCAACAGCTGTTAGATAAATGTAAGAAATAAAACAGGTTGGGCTTTGATTGATTGTGTGCTTGTATAAAACATATTTTACTGTGTTTTAACCCTTTGAGCACCAGAGAGGTGTCTAGTGCATTGCAGTGTAATGCACTGAAAGCCCTTCTGGCACTCAAGCGTTTAATCAGTAATTAAAAATGAATAATAACTAGCAACCTTCGTGTAGATGGAGGACAATGACCACATACATTATTGTGTTTTAAATTACCTTAATCAATAAAAAGTGGTCTTTAAGCAGGAAATGGAAAACAACCTCATAGTTTGAGGTATTTTAATTGATCTTAGACAATAAAACAATCTAGCATGGAAAGCATACCTGGTTAAAAAAAAAATAAAACAAAAAAAAAACTGAGTGGAAACACTGGAAGTCAGCAAGAGAATGGCACAGCTCCATGTTGGAACACATTGCCAAAAGGTTTTCCATAGGAGTTAAGTTTCACATGCATTTTCTCACAGCTGGAATTTCCATGGGAAGCAGAAACATAGTCTTTCCATGGAAATTCCGACCAGGAAGAAATGCAGACTTTAGGACGTCCCTACTGAAAAAAAGTTTTATTTGTGTCCTACGAGTCAGTAGGTTTGACCCTGAATTAATCCAATTGAGTACAACACAAAAATGTACTAAGGTCAGAGGTAAGAGAAAGGAGTAAGAGCAGTGCAAAAACTGACTGTGACCATGGTCACTGTAGCTTGTGCACTAAATAACCATGATCCTCCTGTACCTGAGGAGGATGTTTGTAAGAGTGACATGAAAATTCCACCACCAGTTGCAGTAGTAATCAACCTTTTAAAGGTATTGTAAAGTCCCAAAAAAAGTATAGCCAAAATGAAAGGTAGAATAAAATAATATGTAATGCTCTGATTCCTATGTCTCAAACCTTTATGGTTTGAGAGATATAAGAAAATAAAATCCTCCGCTCCCTCCCACTTCTCATGCGTCAGCTGTATAGCTGACGGCATGTGATCCTGCTTCCGGGGCCACACGGCGGCTCTTCAGGAGCGCTGTCATTGAGATAGCTAACTATGAATACTTCACCAGAATGGTCTACATCATGTGCCTGGTTTGCAAGCACACATTGTAGACCATTCCTATGAAGTATTTATAGTTAGATATCTCAATGTCAGCGCTCCTGAAGAACTGCGTCTAGTCGCCTGACCAGATTCTGCCTCTGACATCTTTACAGCTCGTCAGGCAGAAAGGGGAGGGAGCGGAGCACTTTATTTTCTAATATATCTCAAACCATACAGGAATAAGGACATTACTTATTTTTTTATTCTAACTTTTATTTTGGCTACACTTTTTTTGGGACCTTACTATCCCTTTAAAAACACTGAAGATGACAACAAGTCACATTCTAGTCTTGATGGCATAGCGGAGTAGAGTATAGCAGGTAAACCAACTGATGTACCTAACAGTGAGAATAGCAACACCTGTCTTCAAAGTAATGGTGAATGTTTTGAAAATATCCCTAAGGGGAAAGTAAAAAGAAACTGTTAGAGACTTCAAAAGCCCAAAAGAATATGAAAATATTAAGGAGGAAGTGGTGGGTATTGCTCACGTTGAATTGATTATTGGTAATGACTATGATGTAGAATATATCCTTCCAGTGTACTCCCCTTTTTCATATACAGATGAAGTAGAGAGTGAGAGAGCATTATGTCTGTTTTTAAACTGTTTGAGGGATCAATTGGAAAGTCTGACTCTGGATGCCTACAAATGCCTAAAATATACAATCATACTGTCCAACATCATCATTGTTATTGCTTCTAAGTCCAACCCCTACCCATCCATACATACTGTTGTTGAGAAGTCAGAAAAACAGGTAATCATCAAACCATCAGCTCTGATGAGTGCTTCTGCTGTTGTGAGAATTACAACACCATTTGTACCTACTGCTAGTAAAATTGCAACATCTAGGCCCTGTAGTAGTAGCCCCTCAGGAACCTTTCAGTCTATGAAGTCTACAGTACTGAGATACTTCACTCATGTTCCAAAAGTTAAACATGTTGCTATCTGTTGTTTGTGTAAAACACGTGTGAGCAGGGGGCATACCCTCATCAAGGTAAAATCACAGATCTGATTGGGAGACACACCATCAAAATGCCAGAGATGTCATGACTAGCAGCAGTAAAAGCACTGCTAAAAGTTCATGGGGCTTTGGGGAATATAATAGTAGTACTGTAGATGTGTAACAGAGTGTACCAACATTTCCTTCATTTGTGGTTCCTGCTGTTGTTCTACAAATGCAAAACACATCACACTAAGATTGTTGGAAGAGATGACAAGAGGAATACAGTGCCCATACCTGCCCTTGCCATCATAATCATGCGACCTTCGCAAGTTAGTTTGTTAGTTTGTTGGAATGACTGAAACTTCACAAAAATAATCCAAAAGTAAGGTTGTGGAATTGCAAAGTTGCAAAAATGTAGGTGGTTGTGATGTAGAATTATTATTTCATAGAAAACAGAAGTTTTAACCCTTTGAGTGCCAGAGGGGTATGGAATACATTGCAAAGCAGTGCATACTGTACCCCTCTGGTGCTCAAAGGGTTAAATAATTAATGTCATGTGATGCACTCCACTGACATATCCCAAGCGGCAGTTATTGTTCAAGGATGGCAGTGCTACAATTGTACAAACAGGTGTTTAGTGTGGTATACAAAGGGCTGGAAATATCATTTGCCACTGGATTTTCTTCCCACCTGTGGGCAGCAACAGCATGCAGTGCAACATCAGGTTACCACTATGTATACCTCTCACACTTATTAAAGTAGAGCAGCAGGGTTGCCCATACCATAGGTATGCTATTTTATGTATGAAGAGTTTTGAGAAAAATCCATAATTAGAGGAGCATCTTTGTCACCTGTCCATTAGTATGTGAGGTGCTGAAATCACTTGAGGAGTTAACCTTGCTGATTAGTCATATTATGGTAGGAATCAGAGAAAGGTAGAACCAAAAAAATCACAGTAAACATAGTATAAAAGAAGTAAGCAAAGGATATGTACCATCAGCAGCATTAACAACTACAACAACATCAGAAAATTTTTCTGAACACAGGTCATCATCCCAGAAAGCAATTCACGTGTCTTGGGGTGGCACTGGTAGTCTAACATTTGTGGTGGTGGTGGAGGCTCTTCCCTATGGGAGTTACTTCAGCTGTGTTCTAAGCTGACATGCATGACCCAATTGACAACTAGCAAACAAAACAGTGTGTGTCTCAAGCACCGATGCATACTGCCAAGGAAAAGGTTAGTTGTCCACAAACAAGTGTTCATCCACCATCCACATATACCACATAACATTTATTACATTTATTACATTTTTGAAAATCATGGTGAGCAGTAGGCTTGAAAAATATGATTGCAGTCTTGCAACAAGGCAAGCCATGAAAGAAAATAGGGTGCAGGACTCTGGCTTGCCAAAAGCATGTCCTAAAATGTTGTTTGCAGCCTTCAGTCTTGCCAAAAACAAAGCCTGAAAAGATGTTTGTAGGCTAAACCCTGAAAAAATTGCATGCACTACTGTCCTAGTGCCAACAATGCTACATGTTGGTGGGAAACCACCACCAGAAACATTATGCCAACCAATGGCACCCACAAGTGGCATTATGGAGTTATCTAGTGATGTAATTCCTGCTGCTGAGCATCAGGATTAGGCTGCTTCATGTGAATGGGATCAAGTGGTGACATGAGACAGGTGGTTGTGTGATGATTGTTCCGCTTCCTATAGATCTAGTGGTGCTGAGGAAACAGTAACAACACAACAAAGCCCCATCCACTTCAGGTGCATCTGATTTGCCAGTCATGTTTCTCCTCCTTCATCTACTCTAAAATCATGGGTGTGTTGGAATATTATATTTCTTGGAGACCAGAAAGGAACTATGCAGTTATCATCAGAAACTTGGACTGTGAAGAATCACACTTGGTACATCTGCTCTCTTTCATATTAAGCAATACACACAGCTACTACCACCAGCCCGATGTTTATTTTGCAAATGTTAAACTACCCTCAAAAATATTACATACTGCTGTGTCAGTCAATATGGATTTTCTTCACCACTAAATACAAGTGACTTGGTGGTGTTGGTAGGTGACAAGACTCAATAAAAATAATGAGCCTTCCCTGATAACACCTAGGCACATTCTGCTGGATGGACTGCCTACAGATGCTTCCTGTTTTCCTGCATTAGATTAGTTTCCACCACATTACCTATATGGTCAGTACAACACACAAGGTGTAGTGGGTGGAGATGATCTGCTAGATCCTCACATCTGAAGACTCACTATCAGCTTGTAGTGATGGCAATGTTGATACTTTTGGTATTTTTTTATTTCCATCAAGGTGCCAGCACTGCATCTGTGTGGTTCCTTCCCACCTTCTATAAACAGTGCCCTTTTCCATGCAGCATTCTTAGCCAGCTGCTTCCTGGGATCCTTTCCTCCGGTGGGCTTATAAGCAATCTGCTTTGTATGAGCTGTTGCTTGTAGGTTCTAAATTGATTAATCCTGTGAACATAAATAGACAGTCAAAGTAGGAGAGCTCCTGCCAGGAAGAAGAAAGAAGAGGAACCTGAGAGTGCCAGGGGGGCAAAAGTGATATTTTCCAGCATCCAGATCCTAGCACAAGAAAACAAAGTGACACAGGTGTTTTTGTCATCATCAACCTTCCAGGCTGGTGGTGGTGGGGAGGGTTCTTTGCAGGTTACATTGCAGGTGCTTAATGAGGGTAGATGTGCCATTGTCACCTCATTTCCCCTTTCCACTACCTTCTCACACACAGTGTAGTTTCCAAGGATTTCACTGTGCCTGTCTTAAGAGTTAAAAATAGCCCAATACCTATGATTTTAGCAGTGGTGGGGGAAATGGAGAAGAATAGTCTTTTTCTGATGATGCACCTACAATAGCCAGGGCAAGTGATTCTGCTTTCTCCGAAGCAGCACTAGTGCTGGGACAAGGAGTAGTGGGAATTGAAACCACATCTTCCTGTCTCAATCCCATAACACTGCTGCTACTACAAAATCCTATTGTAGCCATGGTGGAAGCTGACAGACTAGCCTGCTCATCTTGTTGCTGTGACAGATGTAATTCTGTCTCTGTTGACTCAGTAACATGAATTACACTAACAGCAAATATCATAATCTCACTGCTGTGGTGGGGTGATGCCTCTTCCCAACTGTTATTATTATTCTTTATTTATAGAACCCCAACTTATTTTGCAGCTCTGTACAATAGGGAATAGGCATACAGAGATATTAAATAGTACAAATGGAACATGGAAAACTAAAGGATCAGAGGGCCCTGCTAGTGAGAGCTTACAGTCTAGAGGAAGGTAGGTGGGAAACAGAAGGAGTAAGTGCTATAGGGTGCTATATCTCTCACTCACATTCTAAATCAGTCTCAACCAAGAATGCTCTGATACTCTCTTCTACACCACCAACTCCTCCACCCTCTGACTCATCACCACCAGTCTTTTGCAGTCTCTACTTGGTGATGATGCTAGATGTGATAGAGGGTTGCCTGCTATCACAACTGTCATTATCATAAAGGCACAATAACAATGGCAGCAGGCACAGGCAGCTTCACTGTGCAGATACTATTATCCATTAATCGCTATCTTAATATATTTCCACAGATCCCTGGGGAGGATGCTGGGGGCCTGCAGCTCACATCTGCAGGAGAGAGAGAGTGCTATCTCTCACTGTCTCAATAACTGCTGCCTAATCTATATCCTGCTGCATGGTGGGAAGTTCCTAGTTTTTATTTTATGGGGGCATGGAATTCTCTCCACCATAGGATAACATGGTTCACTATGCAAATGTCGCCCACTATTAGGTGACTAACACAACAGAGTATTAACATGTTGCTGGCATGAGTACCAGAGCAGAATACCATTGACACAGCAGCAGAGGAAGCGGCTGCAGTCTGTGACAGTCATAGTAGAGCAGAGGTGGCCTTGGTTCCACTATGAGTGTCACACAGTGCACTGCCTTATTTCACTGCTTTTTTTCTTGTCCGTCAATAGTGTGCTGCTCTGGTACTCTGATGATTAAGTTCTCATTAATACATACTCCCTAACTAGTCATCTGAATGACAGGAAGGATTTTTTCATTTTACCATGTGTCAGTCAATGGAACTGCAATATCATAAAATATGCTCGGATTGCTATGAATGAACGGAGTAGAGTACCCACGTAATACATTGTCTAAATGTTTAAATGCGATGATTAAGCCAGCAACATGAGAATCTCGCCCTTTTTATGCGGGTGAAATTCTCATGTCACCTTTTTCATGTTGGCAACATGTTTAATGAGCTGTTGTGTTAGTTGCCCAATAGTAGGCAATATTTTAAAAGATTACTGGAAAACATAGGTGGAAAACAAAATCATTCTTGTGGGAAAATCTGTGGTGTTAGGAAAAGGCTTCTGCAATGGGAGGGAATGGGAGGGAATTCTCATGGAAAAGTGGGAACAAAACAGGACTTTCTATTTATATGATGAAATGTATGTCATACTCTGTAAATATAAATGCAGTGTTGTTCTAGCTTTGTTTGTTAACCCATGCCTGAAAAAGGGACCTTAGTGTCCTGAAAGCTTGCAATTTTTATGTCCTCAGTTAGCAATTAAAAGGTATCTCCTTTCTATAACTCTTGTGAGTTTTTTGTTAAACTGAATCCTGTAATGAAAGTGAGATCATTATTATCTTTACATTAAAGTGGAACTACCACCTTTAAACAACTTTAGCTTCAATAACTCCCCATATGGTGACTAGCTGCTTAGTAGCACTAGTTGCCCGAATTATTATCTTGTTTAATAGACTTATTAATTCTTCCGGGGCTGACAGGCAGGATGGATTGCAGACATCTTGCCATAATGATGTCCATGCGCCTGATCTGTCAGTCCCTTCCGGAGCCAAACGGCTCCTAGCAACGCCTCCTAGAGCTGGCTGGGACTGACAGAGCAGGAGAGTAGATGTCATTATGGCAAGATGTCCGCGATCCATCCTGCCTGTCAGCCCCGGCAGAATTGATAAATCTATTAAACAAGGTAATAATTCTGTAGACTAGCGCTACTAAACTGCTAGTCACCAGATGGGGAGTTATTGAAGCTTAAGTTGTTTAAAGGTGGTAGTTCTGCTTTAACAAAGAACACAATATATATTTGTACACTATATCACTTCACCCACAGGGTACCAGAATAGACTCAAAGATCTTAATATGTACATCTTAGAAGAAAGGAGGGAGAGGGATAACATGATAGAGATCTTTAAACATATTAAAGTATTTAATATCGTTCATAGGAAGCATTTTTCAAGACGAGGGGAACATCAGAACAAGAGATCATGATCTAAAGTTAAACGGTGAAAAATTCAAAAGTAATGTGAGTACACACTGTTTTATAAAAAGAGTGATAAATTAATGGAACAGACTCCCAGGAGAGGTGTTTGGTACAAATACTGTTAGGGAATTCAAACATGATTAGGACAGACAAAAGTCTATTCTCAGACACTTGTAAGACTGTGTATTTTATCAGATAGGAAAATAGGCAGGCTGGATGGGCCAGATGGTTCTTTCTGCCATGTAACCATGTTTCTATGTTTCAGGCGGTTGTCTTTTCTAATTTAAATGTTAGATGTTAAAAATAGTTTCCTTGAGTGTAGAAATGTTTAATTACTATAACGTGCATTGTAATGGCACCTCTAAATATAAGATTTTCTTTTTCATCAAAGTCCCGGGAAAACGTTAATGAAAGTAATTAAGAGTAACAATAGTCCGCCCAGCAGAGATTAAAACCTAATTACCCATTTTCAAATTGATGCTTGAGAGAAGAATTGGTTGTTCCCTTTATTGCAGTCTCCTTTGGATTAAACCAATTATTTTTTTAACAAACATAGTGATAACTTTTTATAAACTAGAATGTACTGCAACAAAGCATCTTCCTTTAGAATTAGCGTGAATGTGTACTCTATAGCATGTGTAGAGGATCAGGGTACATAGAGAATAAAAAATGATGTATACACAAAATCATAAGCATTAGTATGCTGCTTCTTTCATTTACATCACATTTTACTTCCTTCACAACATACTGAGTTATACAAGTTATTAATATATTGCTGACATTTACAATATTACCCAGTATTTCAAGAGCTGCTGCCACTCTCTCTCCCCTAGAACATTAAAAATCATGTTCCAGGATTGTTTGTACTACTTGAGAACAGCATATTAGGTCTAGTTAAAGGGACAGTAAACCAAAATTTATGGAAAAAAATATGTCATAGGACTTTTTTAAGTAAAACAAGGGCACTCTCAATGCTTGGAGAGGTTTCTTTCAAAGCTATTAAAAATAAAATATGGAATTTTTCTTATAGGTTGAATTTGACATTTAGCAACAAGGTAATGCTGTTGCTGCATCCATGAATTGGAAGTTTGTGTCTGTAACAAACAGATTTTCACAGGCTGCAATAGCTAAACTGCCACTTGTCTGAAAAATATCTTGAACTCAAGGTATCAAAAAGTAGGATGATGAGATGCAGGCTAGTGTGCCACAGTCCACCGTGGACACAGTGGGAATGAGGACCAGCAGTAGTGATGTGGGACTAGGACAGTTTGTTCCACATGCACCAGTAATACTCCTGGTCCTAGTCGTAGTCCTGATTAGGAGGCAACAGCAGCAATGGCTGCAACATCATCCACTGCACCAGCCAGTGAAGACGAATGTGGAGGAGAAGAAGAAAGAAGACATTCTTCTCCACATTTTCCCTCCACCCTGAGGTCCTGGGTGTAGGACTATTTTTCTCTTGAAGCAGGCACAGTGAGGTCATCAGCTATGGCACTGTGCACAATTTGTGATAAGTATGTGAAAGGGAAAAGAGAAAGGAGGGAACACACCTTGGTAAACCACCTTTTCTCATTACTTGGGCCTAACAGGTCTAAGTCCTACAAATCAATGTTTCCTCAGTGTTTGGGCCACTAACAAGTATAAGCAATATACATCAATGTTTCCTCAGGGCTTGGGCCTCTAACAAGTATAAGCAATATACATCAATGTTTCCTCTGGCTTTGGCCTCTAAAAAGTTTAAGTCCTACAAATTAATGTTTTCTCAGGACTTGTGCCTCTGATAAGTCTAACTCCTATGAATAAATGTTTCCTCAGGACTTGGCAGTCTAACAATAAGTGTAAATCAGTTACAAAATAATATGTCTTGTCAAGTATCAGTCTGCCTCAGTAACAGCTTATGTCAGGGGATCTCTGTCACGTTACTTACCAATTTCTTATTTTATTTTACTTTTTTAATTTTATGTATTTATTTTTACCCCCCCACCTCCCAGTCAACCACCACCAAAAAAAATTCCCTGTTCAATTGAGTCTTTCCCCAGACTCCACCAACACAGGTACCCTCCTCAGACCCCTTTTATACCTTGTCTTATTTTATTTTTTTATTATCTGTGCCCCCAATCCCAGTCAACAACCCCCCCAAAAAAAATTCCCTGTTCAGCTGACTGCTTACCCACATTCCACCAACTCAGGCATCCTCAGACCCCTTTTATACCATACCATGCTATGTGTTGCTTGTACATTCAATAATCCTAATAAGCTAGGAGAAAAAAGCGAGAAAACTGTACTTTTCACTGGAAATTATTTGCCAAGTGAGAATTGCCATTATTTGCTGATTTTGGCTTGAGGCAAACATTTTTGCCCACCCCTAGTAACCAGGACATTTGTTCTCTGTATTAAGGGAAACTGTGGGAACTCTTGGGAACAGGAAGGGAGAAAGGTGGTTGACACCAAAATCTTGTTTGATCGACTGAGAAGATATAGCGGCAGACGTGATCCAAGTTCCTTCCTGATTTAGCTGTTATTAACTCTGCGCTGGGGGAGTCTGAAAGTATAAGAAGGGAGCAAAAGCAATTTACCCCAAACGCCCCAACATTCTGTATGACTAATTGGAATGACACAGGAAGCTATGATCCAAGTTCTTTCCTGAATTGGTTGTTATTATCTAGCTAGAGGACTCTGGGGGTGTGTGAAGGGAGCAAAAGAGATTTACCCCAAATACACCAACATTCGGTGTGACTGATTAGAAAGACAATGGCAGCTATGATCCAAGTTTCTTCCTGTTCTGACTGTTATATCTGAGCTGGGGAGTCTGGAGAAATGAAGTAAATGAGCAGGGTATTATTCTTTTTTTGTTGACAGTGATAGGGGTAGGGGGACAGTTTAAACAAGTATATAAATAAAATAAAAAAATGATAGGTGACAGGGAACCTAAGGAGAGCTGTGACTGAGGCAGACTCATACTAGATGAGATAGAGTATTTTGTAGAGAGTATTTTGTAGAGGGTGAAGGCAATACATAACACTCAATCAGTTCTTTTGTATACTTTATTGTAAAAACACACACACAGTACTTGAGTAATGTCCAGCAAATGCACAAGGGGTAGGGGAGGGTGAAAAGAGTAGGAGTGGTGCAGGGAATTGTGAGTACAGTGGTAGTCCAAAAACTGACTGCAGCAATTGTTGCTGCAGCATGTTCAATAAATGATAGTGATCCCTCCCAATACAGGTTGTCAACATCCACAACCTTATTTATGATGAGTGCCTCTGCTGCTCTTGGAAGTGCAGCACCTGTGATACCTAGTAGTATTAGAACAATTGCAGCAAGATCTTGCCGCAGTACTAGTAGCAGGCAGCCCTTCAAGAACCCACAGTATGGGAGGTACACATTATGGAGATAATTAACTCACAATCTAAAAGCTAAGTATGTTGCTATCTGTTTTCTGTGTAAGAAGCATGTGAGAAGGGGGAAAGTAGGCTCACATCTAGGCACCTCTCCATTGAGATCTCATCTGAAGCACAACCACAGGTCTGACTGGGAGACACACCATCAACAGGTCAAAAGTGCCACTACTAGCAATAGCAGAAGTACTCCTAAAAGTTCCCAGGCCTCTGGGGTACATAATAGAAATGCTGTGGATGTGTCAGAAAGTGTGCCAAGATTTTCTGTTCCTGCAGCACTATGTACTGTCATCCCTTCCTTACTAAGTTCTTAGAAATAAGTAAAAACCCGCACAAAAATAATGCAAAAGTAGGTCTGTGGCTGTGGATTAGTAAGCTTGCTAAAATGTTAGTGACTGAAATGGTGCCCTTTTCTTTTGTTGAAAACAGAGGCTTGAAAGATGTCATGTGTTGTACCATGCTGTAATATCCCAAGCCACAGCTATTTTTCAAGGATGGTTGTGCCAAAGTTATTTAAGCAGGACGTTAGTTTTTTGGGCAAAGGACAAAGACACTTAGCCTGCTAACAATATTTTTAAGGCATGTGTCGCTGTAAAACTCACAGCTTTTACTTTCAACTATTTATTTTTCTACTTCAGCCTTAGAAGAAGTAATATTGCAGTGTGAAATCTTGCAGTCATAGATAACATAGGTGAAAAAGAGCAAAGTTCTCTCAGGAAATTTATTGGCAGAGGTGAAAAGGGGAAAATTATATGTATTTTCTATTGGTGCGATTTTTCAGGAAAAGGGGGAAATTGTTGTTTTTCCATGAAAATTCCTGTGTAAATGTTTTATGACTTTCTACCCATCCCTACTTTAAATGACAAATGCAGGTACCTAATGGGGTGCAATTCTGGAGCAAACCAATTGCACCATAAAATTCACAAATGTCCCTCTGACTTAAGTGATGCTATTAACATTTTGAATGTTAAAGAGGACTCCAACACATTGTGAAGCAATATCTATGAGACCTCTCTAGTACTCAAGGAATTAAAAGCCTAAATTAAATCATTCTGAATATTTATGTCTCAATGAGGCAGTTGGCTTGTTCCAGAATTTCCTTCCTTTAGCTTCTTGCATATGGTCATTATTTCCTTCCTACATGATAACAGATGCAGCAAAGGTAACTTTAACTATACCACATCTCTGAAACTCACATATAAAATGACTGTCAACCAACAGAGAAGCTCATAAGACTCCAAAAGGAACATTCTATTATGAGCTAAATATTGCAAATAAAAGTTGACATATTTAAAGTATTCTTATTCTTTATTTATATTTAATCTTCTACTGTGAATACTGAGTTCACAAAAAGTATGCATAGCTGATTTATCATTGAGTTTGCAAGAATACAAGGTAACTGAGATTGACGTTCTAAGTAGAACTGGGGGAAGGGGGGTTATGCACTAAGATGTGGTAAAAAGGTTATTCTATGGAGAGATCTCCCATTTGAGAAAAAGAAGTGTGTAAGCTCTATAGAATAACACAGAAAATTGAGAATTTATCTCACTGATGAGGTGATCTACTATTTTTCACCTCTTTATCACACTTTAGTACATCTCTCTTCTGGCGTAAACCAAGTGCACTGTAGGGATCAAGTACTCATTTACAGATGTCTTGTTGGTTTGAATGGGGCTTTTAAATGTTTATTTAAACAATTGCAAAATGTCATTTCCCCCTGAGGTGTGGTTGGATTGCTCAAGAATTACTCCAGTTCTTTGTACATCAACTCTATTATGGCTGATACACTACGGCTGAGATGTTCAAAAACTTGTAGAAACTAAAATTGTCCATAATCAGTGTGAAAACATTTTGATGCCATGGAGTGTTAATCATCATATATATTTCTGTTATTTTTTGCATCCTGCTCCTCCATTTCAGTCATAAGGGAAAAACAGACTTAAAAGTAGGCATGGTTTCATCTACAGTCATGTTGTAAGGTATGTTCAGAAAAAATAATCTTCTTTTAGCCTTTACTTTTTAATCTGAATTACGTTATTTTTTTCCAACAAAATAAAAATGGTCTAAACTTGAAAACAAAGTAAGTACTGTTAGCAGACAGGAGTGAGAAGCAGTAATATGGTGTAATAAAAATATTGATGTATTTGAAAAATGTCACTTTCACTATACAATTAAAAATATTTATGTCAGAATGTTTAAAGGCAATATTTATTATGATCATCTTACTGCCATTTGTAATTTTTTTTTACATTTTTCTATACATGATGGAGTTCCTTCTAAAAGAAATGATTTGTTTTTTCCACCAGCTCACAATCTGATAAATTTTATTGCGTGAAATCAGCATGGTATATAAACCCTACAATATCTTTCAAGGGGTATTCATAGCTCTAAGTATATTCACGCTTTATTTAACTAATATTATAGCTTTATACTCTTCTCAATTCACTTTTTCTAACCTTGTGCTAGAAATGCTCATCTAGAAAATCATATTTCATGTCACATGCAGAGGTCTGATTTCTCATTTATACCCACCCATGCAGATAAATTCATCCTTGGCCAAGCCAGATTAATAGTTGTTCTGCTGTCTACCCAGCAGCAGTAAAATCAGAACAGCTGCAATAATAAATGTTTCTCACTTCCTTCCTTTGCTAAGGCGTGGAAGAACAATGAAATGAACATTTTGATCACTTTTAATTTTACACTCATTGATAAATCTTTAGTCAAAAGTTCAACCACATGAATCTTTGCTACAAGAGGACATTGAAGGGGTTAATTAATTTTTCCAAGATGAGTTGCAAGATTTTAAAAACATTCTCATCTTAGATTATTAACTCTTTAAGTGTCAGAGGCTTACCCATCGTATTGCTTGAATTGAGTTTGGTCATTCAAAAGGTTAAAATGTTGGAAGCGTTCAAAGCATTTTTAATGCTGCCAACTGATTTGTTAGTTTGCAAATGCAGATAAAAAGACAGTAAAAATAATGTCAAATAAAGTGCAAAAATGAACGCCTCTTTTTTTAGTTCAGAAGAAGATTTGACGCAATTCTGCAGCAAACCAACTGTACCATAGGGGACAAATAAAAATTCTTGAACTTTGCATGATTTAAATAGTTTGTTTAATCATTAGAATTGCTGTGCTATGTACTGGAGACCTCTAGAGCATTAAAAGAAATGCAGTACATGAAAATCAGTAGGACATGTTTGTCTCTGTGGTCTAATAGTTTTTTTCAGAACTGCTTGACTTCATCTTAGAATATCAGCCTCACTGTGAGCTCTTTCTAGCATAAGTACTTTTCTTAAATCTATAAGTACCAAGTAGGCATCCAATGCATTGAGTTGAAATACATTGGGTATCTCTCTGGTACTCAAAGTATTTTTAGTAGGAAATTATAAAATAGCTAAAATCACTCTCTAAAGATGAACCAAATGCTCTAAAAGTTTATATGAGCTGTTGCATGGTCAGAGCTAGAATTTTGCAGGCAAATGCACTTTATAAATAGAAAGTTTGTCTTTGGATTGTTAAAAATGGACAGTGTGCAGTCTCTGTGAGAATTATTTGTATCTTGCCATTGGCATCTCCTAGAGGGTGGGGAAGGAAAAATATACATTGTGAACCCAAGTGACAAAACACTACTCACTACTAACATGCATTTCAAATAACATAAAACTAGTACAAGTTTTAAAATAGCACATTCCATTCCATACTTTATGATAATCATCTGAAATGTACAGTACTGTTGTATCCCTAGATAAAACTTTTAGTTAGATACTGCACAAAATATTTGCAATCTGTGATACTGTGGGGGAAATAACATATCATGTCACACCAGGGGATCAGTGATATTGTTTGGTCTGCAGTTAGATGACCTTATTATATCTCCAAGGACAATTTGTACTACTGCAGTTTTCAATTTTTAAGACAAAAATGCTTGTGAGGAAAACTATGTTACAACCCTTCCATAACACATTATACAGAAAATACAAAACATACATATACAAACATTTTGGGGGTATTCACTCATGATAAAGAGGTGATAAAATGGAGATTACTTTTCCAGTGGTATCACTTCTTCAGTTCCTATGTCATTCTTTGGAGCCAATTCACTAACATTTCTTACGTTTTGGAGATCTTAGTGCATAGACTCCATAGAATAACATTGTAACTGGAGAAGTGATAAGACTGGAAAAGTCACCTCTTTATCACACCTTAGTGTATAGCCCCCCTTATTTGGAAACTTGCATTCCAAGTTAGTGTACTAAAGCAACTGTATGGTACATCATAGCAAAGTGCTTGCTCAGTGTCCAACAAAAAGATGGTAGGGAATATGTGCGTGATGTTTCATTGATTCCCTTACGTAGGGCTCGATCCAAATGTTGGTGACAGCTGTTTTTTGTGCCAAAGGCATTTTTTCAAGCACAGTAAGCTAGTCAAACTCCTGTGCTGTGAAAAAATACCAGCAAAAAAAATAAGAGCCATTGTGTGATATAGTTAAGAGGTGTTTTCACCCATAGAAAATGATAAAAACACCATACGTATCAATTAAAATGTCTGTGTTAGCCATGAAAATCTGATAAGGGACTCAAGTTATCCCTTATTGGTCCTTCAAACAGCCAACACAGACACTTGAAGATAAAAAGTAATAAAAAACCTAAGTCCTCAGTGAATGTATTGATATGGGGCCCTAAGCCCAATATCAATGCATCCAGAGTATGGAAAAAGTGTCAAAAGTTAGTAGAATTAACCCTATGAGTGTCAGTGGGGTATAATCATAGGGTTAAACCAACTAAGTTAAAAAGCAACATTCCATTAAAAGAAACACTTACCATTAATCTTGATGTCCAGCGGAGTCCTCAGCTTCCTGGTCCTCTTCTGTCCTTCTCCTCTGTCCTTCTCTTCAGTCTTTTTTCTTCTCTTCATTCTTCTTGTATCTGTAAAAGAAAAAATAGTATGAATACAATGCAGAATACAATACATTGTTTAACCTCTTGCTTTGCAATGCGTTGCAGACCTCTCTGGGGCTCAAAGAGTTAAGCAATGTATTAGTGCCCCAGTGAAAACTGAAATATGCAGCCATTATTATGTTAAGCCAGAAGCCATTATAATAAAGTTGCAATATCATAATTCCAAAAACATGATAAGACTATACATAGCTTGATAATAATTATAATATCTCATCCACCATTGGCTGAGATGTGCTTACGCACAACCAATCCAATCAGATTAGAGTGACTGTGTTTTAAACTGTTTGGCTGGGATGTGCGTAAGCACATCTCAGCCAATGGCTATGAGGTAATTGGATCAGTGGCTGCTCATATATAAAGTCAGTCTCTGTTCAAATTCCCTCACTGTGGAACAGGTATCAGCTCATGAGGCAGCAGAAGGGGGGTCTGTGGCAAACAGCAATGTCTCCGCTTCTGCCGTGTCTGCAGCCGCACACAGAGGTGGAGACATTATAATTATTAGCAAGCTAAGTATATTCTTATCATGTTTTTGGACATATGATATTGCAACTTTACTATAATAGCTTCTGGCATAATATAATAATGGCGGCATATTTCAATATACAAGGGGGCACTAATATACTGCTTAACTCTTTGAGCCCCAGAGAGGTCCACAATGCATTGCTTTGTAATGCATTGCGTACCCCTCTGGCACTCAAGGGGTTAAACAATGTATCGTATTCTGCATTGGATTCATACTATTTTATCTTTTACAAATACAAGAAGAAAGAAGAGAAGAAAGAAGAGGAGGACAGAAGAAAAGGACAGTGGATGACAGGTAAGTTTAACACATATTTGTTAACAATCGGTGCTTGACAGTATGTCAGCACCGATCGTTAGCTTTTTTTCCTTTGATGTTCCCAATACTGCCGCTATTTTGGTCACAAGACCATTTTTGTGGCCTAACATCCATTATGCTTTTAACCGGTAGGACATTTGGATACCGACCAAGAAATTTGCCTAGATGCACTAAAGGTTGAAGAGGGCTACGAATGTCTATGTTCTGTCGGAGCAGTGTCATAGGCACATCCATAGTATTCACCAAACTGTCTATGACATTACATCACCAGCACTCCAACAAAAAGATGAACACATCGACATCAATCTGACAGTTTTACGAATTTTTATTCATCACATCGACAATGGCCTATTTCCATATGGTAATGAAGCATAATTACTAATTTCCATATGGAAATGTTTAATAATGAGAGGACACATTTGTATGCAAGGGGGTGTGATGTGACACATCGACTCATTCAGTAAACTCCGATAGCAACCTCTGCTGTCGGAGTCCACAGTCTCCACTTCACCTGCCTCAGTCTCTCCAACTCTATGACAATTCTGAACATCATTCTCTATGCTTCCCTACCCAGCCAGCAGGGGAATAAAGAAAAGGCTTTCAGCACCATGGACAGCATTGAATGCCATCGGGATGTGCATTGCTCACCTCTGTGGCATTCAAAGGGTTAAAATAAACTGAAACAGCACACCGACCACTACACAATATTCCTCCCCTTCGACATATCCCTCACTTTTAGTATGTCTGCATATATTGCATATATTCGACATACTAACTCCATTCGACTTTCACCTCAGGAACTGCCATTTAGTCGACGAACCTGTCCTTTATTCATCACTTAACCCTTTGAGTACCAGAGAGGCAGGAATGCATTAATTAGCATTGTGTTTCCTACCCCTCTGGTACTCAAAGGGTTAATAGGCAAGGTATGCAGCTGCATACCTTGCCTATATATGTGTAAAATATGTAATGTGTAAAACATTGAATGATAAGTTTAATATAACATGTTTATTGTGCTGAATGTGTTTAACCAAAACATCAGACCTCAAGGGGGGTATTATGACCCCTCATGACACCCCCCTAGCATGGGGGCGACAATTGCCCGTTTATTAATTAAAGAGCATATAACCTATGTTTCACATAGGTCATATGCACTTTTCATAATGAAATAAAACTTTCAGACCTCCAGGGTGCACCAGGACCCCTCCTGATAGCCACCATCATGGATCATCTATCCAAAAGGATAGATAATCCATGGAGCGACCCCAAAGGCATTTTCTGCCTTCTTGATACTGCCAGCAGCTGTATAAGCCACTTGTAGCATAAAGCGCTTGTAGAATTAATGAACCCTGTCACCGGGTTCATTCTTGGAAAGCGGAGCACTGCTCTCTGATCATTGAATCAGTCACCGAGGTAAGGGGAGGAGATCCCTTCCACACCGACAACTCTTTGAAAATCCTGTGCTCTAATAGGGACCTTCTCCAACCTTCCTCTTCCATCCGACAATTTTGGTGACTATGTCAATGTGTGTGCAGATCAAATTGTCAGAGTTATTCGAACACATCGGCAATATCATATCAACACCACATCGACCTTTAGTGCATCTAGGCCATTTTCTTTTGTTGGTTGGTATCCATTTTGCCTTACCAGCATTTTTATCTCCAACATTTGGACTGAGCCCTAAATGTTCTGCTTTTGTTTAAACTTCTATTAACCTTTTAAGGACCAGAGAGGTAACTGAAAGAGAGTGAGATTAATGCACGTATGTACTGTTCTTTTTAACCCCTGCTCCAACAGCAAAGCTCAAGTAGCCCAAGGGAAGTGGTCAGATATTGGCCCATTCTCTTGACATGCATCAGAGAGAAGAAGCCATGGGAGGCAACTACTCACCCAATCACCATAACCCTAAGCGCCCTTCCACATCCCTGTCATCTTTAGTTAACCCTCCCATTTCTGGATTGCAGTGGTCTTGATGCACAGGTAGTGGAAGAGGTCAAAATCCATAAAAAACAGCAACAATTTTGCAATGCCTTTGGGACTCAAAGGGTTAAATTTAGTCAATGAAGCAGACCAGTGCTGATAATGGACAGTCATTGAGGATAATGCATTAAGAACAAATGGATTAATACTGGAATAAACTAACTACTCTAGAGGAAGCAAAAAGAAATGTCCTAAATGTCCTATGGGTTTAAATGGAGCTTTAAACCCCCTGAACACTAGAAAGGTCTCATATGCATTGAAACAATGCACTACAGTCCTCTAGCATAAATTATGTTAAAATCCCAATCTAAATCATGTTTTCCTGGAGAATTGCTCCAGGTCTTGTTTTAGTATATCAGACTTTATGTAAATAATTTAAAGGCAACAAAAATACTTTTGTTCAAGGTTATTCACACTCATACAATCAAAAGCATAGAAATTCATAGTTAAAGTAAAATAGGAACTTAATTTGACCTTTATATAAAGCTATGTGTCTGCTTAAATTTCCACATATTTTACTTTAGTTCTTAATTCAGGATAAACTACTTAGACAAAGAACAAAACCATATTTACTGTAAGTGTTTCAAATCAAAATAATACACTATACTTTGGTGTCTCCAGTACTTCTTAAGATAAAATACAGACTAATCAATATTGTAATTTGCAAAATGTAATGTTTTAAGAAACAAGACCAAACAATGACTTCAGAGATATTTTTCATTTCATGGCCTGCTAGAGATAGCATACCACAAATCAGATGGAATAAAAGCATGTCAATTGAGCGAATAGCTTAGTGCAAGAATTCTAAAATAAATGTGACATTAAACTTTAATATACTATACAAAAATCATTACAGGGAAATGTAACTATAGGAATAAGTTGATCTTCATTTTAAAAACAGAAACATTGTAGGTAGAAGTACTCAATACAGTTAAAGGGAGATAGAGGGGGAGAGAAAGAGAGAGAGAGAGGGAGAGAGATATGCCTTAAGGGGCAATGCTATGGTGAATATCATATAATATAGTAATAAACTCCCCCATATCCACTAAGAATTGGCATAGCAAGGGGAAGGCGACAAAATGCAGGGGAGAGGATTCCAGTATCCACCTGTGATCAAGCTGGGCTATCTTGAAAATCTACACTGTTGGGGTGCCTTTGAAGACTAAGATTGAGAAACTCTGTAATAATGGAGAGCAAGTGTTCCTCATTCTGTGCCCAGATATTTAAAATTAATTTAAAAACTTAATAGCTGCAATCTTAAGAATGTCCTCTCTCCAGTTACTATAAAGAAATGTACACGGTTGTGGGCAGAGAAGTTTAGAATGGGAGCTGGCAGAAAATGTTTTAGCACCAATTACTATAAAAAAAAAAAAAATTAAACAAACATTTAGCAATTTTTATAACAAAATGCCATTTTTTTCAAAATAGATGAACTTAAAAGTTATTTTAAAATTATCTAAGTTGTTATAAGGAGTCCTATCAACTTGAAGCCTTTTAGCAGTTTATACTGTGAAAACTACAGACTTCTTTCCTTCAGGACATTTTGAAATGTAAGCAAAAAGGATTTATGTTTATTTGAACATCATTAGCATATCATTACATCTACCAAAAGGAAAGACTGTACTTTTTCATTGTCACTTTGGAAACTTCAGCAATTATTTCAGAAATTTAGAAAATTAAGATTATAGTGATTGAAACTATAGATTTTTGTGATAACATTGAAGTAACCTGAAGTTTCCGAGTGGTGATAATCTCTTTTACTTATAGGTATAGTTCCCCATTAAAAAAAAAAAAATCACACCAGATAAATTTGGATTATGAAAGACCCACTTGGCAGAATGTATGAAATCTCAGGGTCTCAGGGTAAAGGGCCAAAATCTCAGGGGGAGAGAGGCTGTATTACCTACTACATGATTTTCCCCATTAAATATTCCTTTAGTCTCAAAATTGGTGCCATTTTTAACAGAAGGACAGGGGGAGATGTCCTGCTTGCCTTGTTTGTGTTTAGGCAGAGAGATCTCCAAGTTGTAGCATGATAAAGGTTACATGTGGATCAACTGGAGGACATCTGGGTTAGAGCAGACAGGTACATACTGTATAAAATCTACATTATGGGAAGCTTTAAGGGCTAATGTTTCAAAGATCTCAGGGTCAGCTCATCTTGAAAGTTTCCAGGTATGCCCATGTGGCTATAATTGCTGGAATGCACTAAAGTATATGATCTGTGTAGTGCTGCTGTACACATTCCATCATTCTTAAAACTTAATTCTAACAAGCCCCAAACACAGCCTCAATAGCAGGCACAGAGAAATTGTGTAAACTCAGACCCCTGTAACATGAACTGCAAGGATGTTGTCGACTTCTTTCTAACATATCTTCTGGACTTGTCATTATCTGTCTCATGTTCTTGTATCTCTCTTCTCTGGGGCACTGGTGTGGTTTGACAATACTTATTTTTCACTAAATTTTAATATGCACGGCTGTGATGTTATGATGTTTTACCATAAATCTTACTTTTGATTTCCTTGTCTGTTCTTATTCAGATATCTGCTGTTAACCTTGTTTTCTCAAATAAACAAAGATAAAAAAAATAGATCAATGTGCACAAAAATGTATAGACACAACTGACTGCTGTGTGAAGGTCCCATACCATAGGTTCTAAGCACTTACCCTAAGAATCCCTTTTTCCTAGGTACAGTTTCCTTCAATAATAATAAATATAAATATAAAAATGTTTTTCTTTTGTCTCAGACTTTAATTATGCAAATATACACAGGCTAGTCTGTGACATCTTTACAAATGATATAGCAAATCTAATTATTTTAATTATCTGTACTCGGTGAATGTTTGTCATTGATTATGCTTTGTCTGTTTAGGGTTTATTTATTCATTGTAACAACTGCAATCAGCTTAATAGTTCCAATTAGTATATTCAATCATTATGGCTTGTTATGTAAGCCATTCCCTTTTTTACTGCAAGGCTTGCTAATGGCTTTTAGTAAGAGAGGTAAGACTGCATTTATTTAACCTTTGTATATTGTACCTCTGGCCAGCCTTTTATATCCAATATTCTAATCTTCATTATCTGTATTTTATATTTTGAAGGTTAAACAATGACATTTTTAAGGAAACCAACTACATCATTAGGAACAAATACAAATTCCTTACATACTCATTAATTTCAATTACCCTTTTAAACCCTTAAATGCTAGAAAGTCACACACTGTCTGAACTCCCATCTGGTTCCACTGTCCACTGATACTCATACATTTCCACATACCCCAGCCTGACTTAAAGGGATAGTAATACTTAAAATGTAAAAAAAAATATGTTGTAGGGTTTATCCCCCTGAGTAAAACAAGAGTACTCCCACTGCTGAAAGGTGTTTCATTCAAAAGTTATTAATTTTCAAAGTCAAATTTTTTAGGTGCAATATCACAGTGGCCTGAAATTGTACAGTGGCGCTGTTGCTACATGATCCTATGGACAGCTCTGGTCAATTGACCATAAATCTCCATAGGATGGTGTAGCAACAGCACCACTGTACAATTTCAGGCCATTGTGATATTGCACCTAAAAAATTCAACTTTGAAAATTAATAACTTTTGAATGAAACACCTTTCAGCAGTGGGAGTACTCTTGTTTTACTCAGGGGGATAAACCCTACAACATATTTTTTTTTACATTTTAAGTATTACTATCCCTTTAAGTGTCCACTGTTAGTTGCAGATCCCCCACCCCCACCCCAGCACTACTCACTTTCTGTTTCCCAAGTCTGGTTCCTCTGCTTACTGGTAGTCAGAGATTTCTAAATACATTGTTTGATGCCACCTGTTCCACTGCCCTCTGGTAGTCACAGATCCCCACATACACTGTCTGCCCCCTCATTCAGGTTTCACTGTCCTCTGGAAGTCACAGATCCCCACAAACACTATCTTACACCCAGCCTTTTCCACTGTCCCATTGGTGGCCATAGAATGATACATACATTGTCTGCTTCCTCTACCTTGTCCCGCTGTTAGCCACAGAACCTCACATTATGCTGTCTGACACCCCAGCCTTGTTCCACTAATAGACATAGAATCCACATATACAAAAGATATGCTTTGTCTACCTTTTCATCATTCCTGTAGTTGTTTTAATCATTTTAGCACAGGCAATTATATTTGAAAAGTGTATGAAAAATTATAGATTGTAGTTGGTGTAGATTTGTGCCACTGACACCCCCTACAGTATATAAACTCATAACACTTTTTTTGGAAGCGCAGTAGCAAATGATTACAGCAACAAATTTTATGTTTTTAAACAAAATATATGTAAGGGTAGAAATATAAACTATCTAAATTTGTGCTTTGTTTTGGAAACTTTTGTGCACACCAGCTTAGGGGTAAAAAGAAAAGTGGCCACTCATTATATGGAATACATTTCTTACCTTTTTGTCATATCTGTATTGTTTTCACTAGAGGCAGTTAATTTCACCCCAGAAAAGTAACAGTTGTAAGTTAGTGCTCCTGTCGCAGTATGTGAGCTCATACAAAATGAGTATCATTTTTCTCAGGCTGGTAGTAGCCCAGGAATACAGTATGTCTACTTATCAAAATGGCTTCTTTCCTTTATATTTAATAGTAATACCAATTTTAGTATAGGCATCTCATTTAAAAGATAAATTAGTTTATAATCTTGGACTTTCTGGCACCCTCTACATCATGTCTTCTCATGCCAGTTGGGTGCCATCTGTCTCAGAAAAGTAGAAGATGATGAATTCAGTCGAAAATTCTGCAGTGTTCCCAAGATTTCAGTACATTTCAAGGGGTGGAAAATAAAAATCAAATGTTTCCTTTAGCTTTATCTTCTGGAAACATTTGTGTACATCAGGCTAGAGGTAGAATGGAAAGAGACTCCTAATTTGATGTGGTGGGTCCTTCTCATTCCAAAATGCTATGCTTTTCTTCACCTATATAGTTGTTGTGACCATTTTAATGCATTCAGAACATTTGAAAAATGTAAGAAAAAAGGGAGATATAGTTTAATGCTTCTGATATTATATGCCATCTCATACCAATGGGTTGGCATTTTTCTAGCAGAGCAGTAGTTAAAAAATACAGCAGTGCAGTGGTTGTCATTCTTTTTTGCTTAAGGCACCCTTAACCTACAATCTGGATTTTTTGGAGCACCCCTAAAATATTATACATAATTTTATAAGTATATATTACAAGACACAAGATTACAAGTATATAAATATAGTTATTCTAAACTCACATAATCAGAATAATGAAAACAAACATATTGTGCATGTCAATTTCCGTAAATACCGTTTTAAAGGGATAGTAATACTTAAGTATTACTAATCCCTATAGCAAAGTACTACTAAAAAAAAAACATGTTGCCCCTAGTGTCATCTCTCAAACCTTTATGGTTTGAGAGATGATCGCTTCTAATGTTGCACTCTCCCTCCCCCTTCCTCGTAGTCAGCATGCTAGCTGATTGAAGGGAAGAAAGTCAGATCGCGTTCCTAAAACAGAAAACTTTCACTGAAATGGTCTTCTACATGTGCTTGGTTTGCAAGCACACGTAGAAGACCATTTTAGTGAAAGTTTTTTTTTAGTTAACGCGATCGCGGCTCTGCTGCAGAGCCACCTGATGATCTATGACCGGATTTCCCTTCAGTCAGATAGCATGCTGACTACAGGGAAGGGGGAGGGAGAGGGCAACATTAAAAGCGATCATCTCTCAAACCATAAAGGTTTGAGGGATGACACTGGGGGCAATACATTTTTTTAGTAGTACTTTCCTGTAGGGATTAGTAATACTTAAGTATTACTATCCCTTTAAGGTCAACATTCACATTTTTTTCAAAATCTATGGGCAAAAAGGGACCACCCTACTTTCAAGAAAAGTAGCTTTTAAGGGGTTATTTTGATATTATATTATTTTGTTACTTTGATGTTATTTTGATGTATGCCTTTATATTATGTACAACACATTTTGATTATCCCCATGAAAGTGTCAATCAAAATTATGTTATGTGCTGTTGCCAATTTGGGGCCCCAGGGAAGAACACACATTTGTACATCTATACATATTGGGTATCAATGTACTCTGGAGATATTTGTTATTTGTATTCCATACTGCTTATGTTTTTAAAGCTTTCTTGAGATTCTGTGCAGTTAATTGTGACTTTAGTGTACATTTCTGAAACCTTTCTCAAAACCCCTTTTGTCCATTAAATGTCATTGAGTCACCATTTTGTGTAGGAAGAGACATGAGCTATTTTCTGATCTCTAGCATTCAACAGGCTAAATTCCCTTTGTAATTTCCCCTATAGTGCATTTGGTTTTCACTATAATTGCACCTGTTTAGATTGATGAGTTAGGCATTTAATAATCATCCAGCACTATAAATTTAGAGTGAGACACGTACTAGCAGGTTAGTAGCCCTGTTTTACTCAACAGTTAACGCTTCTTACAGCATATAACTATATTATATATGTCTAACTCTTTTTAATTATTTTACATAGAAACACAAAGTTTGACAGCCAATTAGAACCTTTTGGCCCATCTAGTCTGCCCATTGTTCCTACTGCAAAAACCTCAAACCTTTTTTGGTCCTTAGTCTTATTTTATGTTTAGGAGAGCCTTATGCCTATCTGATGCATGCTTAAATTCCCTCATTGTATTAACCTCTACCACCTCTGCTGGTAGGCTATTCCTGTAATTTGTTGAATTCCTTTATGTATTTGAATGTTTCTAGCATACCACTTCTCCTCTCTCCTCCAAGCTATACATGTTCAGATCCTTTATTCTATCCTGATAATTTGTATCATGGTAATCATTTACTATTTTAGTAGTAGGGATGGGGGGAAGTCCCAATTTTTACTCCCTTGGAATTTTTTCCATGGAAATTCCCAGCAATGGATAAACCTATAGATTTCCCAGAGATTTTCCTGTGAGTATAGTTCTAATTTCCACCCCCAAACTATAAAAACCCACAATTTCCTGCCATGCAATGTTGTGTAGAATAGGCAGGAAACAGAGCAGAAGGAGACTGCAAGAGAGAGTGACCACTGTCAGCAACAAGAGAAGCTGGATGCTGCTGACACAAAGGTAGAGGAGGAAGTCAGAAGCACCAATGGTAAAGGGTGACCATATACTCCTGACCCAATGATTTTCAGGCTCCCAAAACCGTCCCTTGGGAAGTGGGGAACTATATTGAAAAAGGAGGCAGAACTGGCTAGCAATATGAGCAGCAGCACATGTGAGCTGCTGCTGCTGCCAGTGTGTCTTCTTCAGAGGAGACAGAAAGTGTAACAGCAGGGAACCCTCTATCACACTTGTCATCCTCAACCATTACCATAAAGCAGCAAGAGACTGGAGCAGCTGGTGTGGGGAGAGTATAAGAGAGTTTTTGATAGAAAGAGCTATGGAATGGGAGAAAGAGATGCATACCTGGATTAGCATCACCACTACCACCAGAGTTCCTGCTGCTAGAATTTCTGCTGCTGAGTCATCTGAGGCAGATGTTCAACTGCCACAGAAGCAGGATGATGATGAACAGGCTATTGTGCCACAGATCACCTTGGCCACCATGGGACTGTGTTCACAAAGCAATGATATGGGACAAGGACAGCTTACACTTGCTACCAATACTTCATGCCTAGTTCTAGTCTTGAGACAGCAGCATTAACCTGCCCCAGCAAGTGTAAGTAATTCTGGAGAAGAAGAAGAAGGTGATTCTTTGTCACCACTCACCTCAATGAAATCATAGGTGTGGGAATATTTGACCTTGGGGAGGCACAGTGCATTCACTGATAACTGCACAATACCTGCCCCTTTGTGTGATAAGGTAATGAAAAGGGCAAAAGAGGGGATACTCCATGGCTCCATGGCACATCTTCCCTCTTAAAGCACATGCAAGACACCACAAAGTTAAGCATGTGAAAGCCAAACGCCCAAAAAATAAATTGAAGACCACTATCACTTTGACCCTTGTCTCTCCCTAAGGACACAAAGGGGGAAAAGAAGACAAGAGAAACCCAGCTTGGAAATTTGATGATGAGTGCAATGCCAGCTTTACAATCATCTTCTTTGCTAGGGTGTGAGAAAAAGTACCCATTGTTCCAGTCCAAGAACTCACAAGGTCCTCTTCCTCTGGCATACCCTTTGTCTTTGTTGCCTCACCCACCAGCTGATAGTGATTCTGTAGCTATGAGGATCCTGCAGTTTGTGACCTCCCATTGCACACTGTGTGGTGCGCTAACCACACATGGCAATGTGGAGAACAATGATATGCAATATATCATATGCAGACATTCCATCCCACTGAATATGCTAAGCTGATGGCAAAGAGGATTCATTATTTTTATTGTCTTCTTGTCATTGTGTTTCCTTGGTCTCCTTAGTGGAGTGGACAAAGGTCATAGTGTCAGCAAGTGTCAAGCTGTTTGGCTGCAGGTGTGTCTGTTTCTTAATATGAGAGTAGATGTGTCAATTGTTGTGATACTTCCCAGTTCTTCCAATATTTCACAATGTTTCCTAGAGCACTCTGTGCACATTGCAGTTGCTGACGTGAAACAGTTTCTTCCTGCTGTCAAGGGACCCATGATTTTAGAGGAGGTGTAGGAGTAGAAGCAAATTTCCCCAAATTATTCTTTCTAAATGGACCTGAAGTGGTGCGTGGGCTTGTTGTTGTGTTGCTGCTATCTCAGCAGCAGCATTAGTGTCAAGTGGAAGCATCATAGTACCATCGCCTGTCTTATATCAGTGCTGATGATGTTCAAAGTCCCATACAGCAGCCTAATTCTCCTGCTGCTTAGATGACTCAGTAGCAACCGTTACAGTAGTAGTATATGCCAAAATGTGGCAAATACCAGCAAGATCTTGCACTGCTGGCACTAGACTAGTAAGGTATACACTTTTTTTCAGGGCTTGTTTTTTGCTAGCCTTAAGCCTTCAAACACATTTGTTCAGGGCTTGTTTTAAGTCTATAATATTTTTTTTTTTTACAAGTCTAGCCTTGCTGCTGTAATATTTTGCACACTTAAGTTACAGTAAACCTGCAAACTAAATGTTTTGAGGCTTTACTTTCTATAAGCCTACTGATATGCAAACTAATTTTTAAAGACATATAATTAAACAAAATAAAAAAGTGACTATGAATGTGGCAGAATTTATTTATTTAAGCTTGCATTATTATCAGAATATTTTCAAACATTATTCGGTGGTCATAGGGTCCCAACAGTATTAGATGGTAGTGACCCTTCAAATCCCTCTTTCCTCCTTGTCCTCAGTCCCTCTGTTAATAGTACATGTCATGGGATTTCCTGTCTTGTGTGGTTTTGTCCACATCTGTTACCTAGTACACAGATGGTATTAGATGCTGGTTCATTTTAGAAGTGTAAAATTCCCAACACTGCTGCTTGATAACTGTGCCCTACTTTATATATATATATATATATATATATATATATATATATATATATATATAATACATAACCAGATGCTGTCTGCATGCTTCCTGGTGGACCATTAAGTGTTTCCATGGTAGTGCATGGCAGTGCTAGAATCTAGTGATGGGCAAGCATTCCTGTTTTGTTCCCATGGGAAATTCCATGAAAAAAATCATTATTTTCCACTTTCCCGGTGAGAAATTGCACCCCTAGAGAAACAGGTTGATCTGCAAAATTTCTTCTATTTCCTCCAATGTTATTTAATAAGGTGAGACTTTCTGCCCAACTACTGTATAAACCCATAATTTCCTGAAATATAGTCATGATTCCTACAGCAGTTAATACCAGTATCATGTTTAACTCAAATATGCTATCATTATTCTCCTATTATTGACAGACATTAATCAGTGGTCATAGCAATTCTCCCAACAGAGGTAGATGGTAGCAACCCTTTACATTCCTCCTCTTCCACCTCAATTTCTGTGCTGCTGTTAACAATACATGTGTCCTGGTTTCTCTGTCAAGTGTGGTTTTGACCACTTCTGTTACATGATACACAGATGATATTACAAGTTGTTTCATTATTAAGAATGTTAGTCTACCAACATTGGTGCTTGATAGTCCTGTCTTATGGTCATTTACAATATAACCTGTTGCACTGAAAACACGCTCATACTCAATGCTTGCTGGAGCGAAGCTAAGGGTTTCCACAGCCACACACATTGTTTTGTTTGTCAGTAGTCCACAGGACACTGTTTTTGCTGAGAGTGGGACCACTCCTAGGAGCTACACTCAGGGCCGGTGCTAGCATAAGGCTATTTAGGAGCTGCAATGGAGAGGGTGCCGAAACAGGGGGAGCTGCAATAGTTTTTATTATTATTTTTTCCGTTTATTTATTTTTTTTATATGTCTGCCATGAGCCAGGAGAGCAGAGCGCTGATTTAAGCTACCAAGCGCTCCCTCGCTCTCAGCAGCAGTCCAGTCAGACACGATGAGCAGATGTGGCCACTGACGTCAGACATCAGACGCATACTCCGCATCTGCACACCTCCACCAGTGCCAGTGACTCCACACTGAAATAAAGAGCAAAAAAGCAGCAGAGGCAATCATCATAGCTAAGGGTGTGTGGCTGACTTGGACTTGGAAGTGACAATTCTGATTATGACTGAAAGGATGACTGTATTTTTGGGCATCTTTGCTTGTCCAGGGTCAGATTTTCCAATTGTTTTCTCAAACAGTTTATAGACAGGCACAGTGCTCTTTGTCAGTGATGGATGATTGAGCCTTTTCTGGCCATGTCAACATTATCTCTCTCACCCACCCTCAACTTCATCTGTATTTGAAGAGGAGGATGTTGGAGGGATATATTCTAGATCATCATCATCAGTCATCATGAGGTCATCCTCAGCATCACCCTCTACTTCTTGTCAGATATTTTTATGTTCATCTAGGCTTTTAGAGGTCTTAAACAATTTATTTTTACTTGTACTTTCACAATGTTTGCTACTACTTTCACAATAGGTGTTTTTGTGATTTCTTGTCTCATTAGCAGATACAGCAGTTAGTTGAGCTGTTACACATTATTACATTATCCCAACACTAGCGTTCTTACATTTTTTTTTAATAGTACTGGTGCTGGTGGTGGTGAAACTTTTGGTAGGGCTTTGATAGTCTGTATTCTCCTCAGGAGGAGAGGGATCACCATCATTTATTGAAAATGATGCAGAAACCATGACTGCAGTCAATTTCTGGACTACCCATTTACTCACACATCCCTGCACAGCTGCTACACCTTTACCGCTCCCCCCTTGTGCGGTTGCTGGACATTACTTAACTACTATGTGTGTGTTTTTACTGTAAATTATACAACATAACTGACTGAGTGTGATGTCTTGCCTTAGCCCTCTACAAAATATCCTATGTCATTTGTTTCAATCTGCCTCGGCCACAGCTCACATCAGGGTCCCTGTCACCTATCAATTGTTCTTCTTTTAATTTAATTTGTACTTTTGTAACTGTTTGTCCCCCCCTTTCACTGTCAATAAAAAACAAACAAACAAACAAACAAACAAACAAACAAATCCTGTTTAACTACATATTTCCCTAGATTCCCCAAAGCAGAGAAATAACAACCAGATCAGGAAGGAACTTGGATCACAGCTGCCTGTGTGTTTCCAATCAGTCACATAGAATGTTGGGGTATTTAGGATAAACCTCCTTTACTCCCTTCTCACTCCCCCAGGCACGTCTAACACAGAGATAATAACAGCCAGATCAGGAAAGAAACTTGGATCATACCTGCATGTGTCTTTGTTTCTTTCTCACACCCCAAACACATCTAACACAGAGATAATAACAGCCAGATAAGGAAGTAACTTGGATCAGGAAGTAAACTCGTGTCTTCCCAATCAGTCACACAGAATGTTGGGATATTTATGGTAAAACTCCTTTGCTCCTGTCTTACACCCCCAAACTTCCCTAGGATAGGGATAGCAGCCAAATCAGGAAGGAACTTGGATCCTGGCTGCCTGGGTCTTCCCAATCAGTTAAACAAGATTTGGGGTATTTGGGATTAACCCCCTTTCTCCCTTCCTGTCCCCCAAAGTCTTACAGACTTCCCTAATAAAGACAATAGATTTTCTGCCTACAACACTAATTAACTAAGCTTCAGCTGTACTTTATTAGCCTGTCTTCTCTAGCTCAAACATGTGCTGCTCTCTCTTCCTCTCACAAACATGACACCCCTTTTATACTATGCCTGTAGGAAAAAAGGGAAACATGCCATGTGGTGAGGAAAAATTCTCCCCATTGATTTGAATTCAATTAAGTAGGTGAAAAAATTGGAAAAACTGCACTTTTTTATAAAAAAAAGTTGCTGCTTGGTGAAAAGTGGCATTTTTCTACTGTTTCTCTTTTAAGGTGAAAACTAGGACTTTGGAACTTTTAGGAGTGCATCTGCTGCTTCTAGTTTTGGCACATCTGACATGTTGATGGTGTGTCTACAATTATATCTGTGGTTGTGCTTTAGGTGGGATCTCAGTGAAGAGGTGCCTAGTTGAGAGCTTGCTTACCCCCCTGTTCACATGCCTCTTATACAAACAACATTTAGCTTTTAGATTGTGAGTGAAGGATCTCCTTACTGTGGACTTCAAAGACTGAGGGGTTCCTGAGGGGCTACTACTACTAGTACAAGGGCTACATTATGCTGAAAATGTAGCAGTAGGTGTCAGTGGTTCTGCATGTAGTTCGTAGTAAAACACCAAAGCTGTATTGTATATGCCTGTCTATGGATTAAAATGGAAACCTAGTCACAGACTGTTTATGCATTTTAAGGAGCAGTGCATTTTTTATTACTTTTTAATTTTAGATTTAAAGTGCCATTTAATATGCAATGGTACCTACTGTTTTTTTCACCTGTAAGTTCAGTATGCTATATAATTCAATTTTATTTTCATAATATTAGTGGTATGAGTTCCCCCTAATGGATGCAGAGAGAAATGGCGAGTCTTGTCATCGACTATCGCTGGTATCAACAATGACCAAAACACCTCTCTCTTCTTCTTTGTATTAGGCTATTCAACATACAATGTTGGAGCTCTGTATTTTTTTTTCCTGACTCTCCCCAGCTTTATCCTAAATCTAGTCTACAAAATACACTAAAATAATATGGAACATACATCTCTCCAGCTGGCACAATACAAACCCCATCATATTGAGCGGGTTGAGAATGTTGGGAGTTGTTGTATAACAATAGCCGTAGAGCTTCATTCTACTCTTTCCTCTTGGATAACTTAGCATATTAGATGCCCCAGGCTGTGAGAACTGTGCATTGTGAATAAATTCTATGAGTATCATAAAGTGTCTGTCCAGATATTGTTATACTACAGCTACTATCTTTTTCAGCCTGCTGAGGATGATGGAAGTTGTATTAAGCCATCTGAAGAACCACAAGATTTCATCTCATTTTAATTTTATTGTGCACAAACAGCTTACTCACAGCTGCTCAGGGCCAAGCATGAGGGGAATTTGGAGCATGCATTCTTTTGAAAAGCACTACCGTAATTTGCTCAAATAGTAGAATGAAGAGCCATAGATAGAAATCAATATGTCAACTCTCAGCTTCAGTGACAAGGGATATTGCAGTTTTATATATATCATGAAATAGGTAAATATGAACCGAATATTAAATGCACAGACAAACATTTATTGATATAGAACACAATGTATATAAAGTAAGGGATTACTGCTCCTTTACCTTAATTGTTTTCCCAGAAGTCAGTGCTAATGAGTGCTCCATATTGGCACAGATCAAATTTTAAACAATAAGAATCCAGTATAATTAATAATCAGCTGAAGCTAGTTATGCACATGCACAATGATTTACCTTCAGATTACATTGTCATTGTGACTGTATCCTTTACACTAATTATTAGATGATGATAATAAATAACATGCAATTAAGCAGTGATTATTACTCAAGTATGTCATAATCTGCTGATATTCCAATTAGTATGGATGATTTGTTCCTATTAGACAATACTGGTACTTGCTTTGTGAAAAATGATTAAATTATCATACTAAAGGGCATGATAATTGAGTAATGTAGAAAGTAACAATATTGCCTATAGGGATCAATAGACAAAGAATCAATATTACCAATAGAACTATATTATATGAATTTAGAGCCATTTGCTCAACTGCAAGGAGACCAATTCTGGGGTAAACAAAGTGCACCACAGGGAAGAAATAAACAATCCAATTCATTTAACTGCGGATTTTAACCCCTTGATTGTTAGAAAAGTCCCCAAAATATTATGAACACTGAGTTGGGGACTTGTCTATCATTCAAGGCATTAAAGCTACATTTAAAACAATTACAATTTGTGGAATATTATTTTTCTCACTATAAGAATTGTTCTGATTTGTATGTGCATATGGCTCTTACAGTGTTTAAAATTTTAAGAAAATATTTTGAGCAATGCATTGTATATTTGATTACTATTTGGGTTTCCACCATCTTGTATTGCCTTTTTGCAATTTAATGCCAGTGGAAAAGTAATGGGTTGAATACTTCTCTGCTATTTAAAGTGTTAAAGTATTTTGTCAAACTGAATTTCTGACCACATGCAGTAAACTGACACCCATTTTATACTTTAGCATGGTGGGAATAAATGGTGGGAACTCCCCAGTTGTGTGTGTGGTGGTGTGGGGGTTAAATACGTTATCATCCATGATTTCACTGCAGTGAAAAAAAAGTAGAAAAACTGTCACAGAATGTGGAAGTGTTGTTTTGTATGCTTTGCTATTGAAGTGAATCATTCACACATTCTTAGTCACATTTCACTATCTAAGACTTTCTTGATCTTATAGTTGATAATGCCATTGATTACATATGTTATCAGCATCTTCTGCTACCACTAGAATAAGCTCCCAAAAAGCCTGTGGTTTGAGCAAGATTGGTTAGATGTAGTTTGTAGCAATATTTACAAACAAATCATTCTCTATTTAATTTATTAATTTATTTATTTTATTAAAGTAAGTGATTAGTCTTAAAGGGACAGTAATGTCCCATAAAAAATGCTTATAGTTTTGTAGTAGTTAAGAAATGAAATTATATGCCACAAGATCTATGTCTCAAACCGCTATAGTTTAAGAGATATTCCCATTCAATGTTCCCCCCTCCCTCCCCTTCTCCTGATGTCAGCTGACACGAGGAAGCTCTTCAGCAGAGCCAAAATCTCGTTATTTAAAATGAGCTACTTAATTGGAAATTCAGGGGGAACTGTGAATGTGAATATCTCTCAAACCATAGCAGTTTGAGAGATAGGATTGGTGGCATATAATTTAATTTTTTAATCACTACAACACTTTAAGAATGTTTTATGGGACATTACTGAATGTAATGTCATGATTACTTATCATACCTGGTCTGTGTATTTCAACCTGTTTAGAGCTATTGACCATTCAGATTTATTACACACCTGGTCCTGAGTAGGCATGGGCGAAAATTTTTCACCTCAAATTGAAATCGCGAATAATGGCACTTCCCACTTGGTGAATAATTTCCCACAAAAAGTGCAGATTGAAAAGGGAATTTGTTTTGGGGAGTTTGTTGACTGGTGTTGGGGGATAGTTAATAAAAAAATAAAATAACAAGAAATTTGTATGTAAAGTGATAGAGAGACATGAACCCCCTAACATAAGCTGCCACTGGGGTGGACTAATATTTGACTTGATAGAGTATTTTGTAGAGGATGATTTGTTAAATTTGTTGTTAGAGGCCCAAGCCCTGAGGAAACATTGATTTGTAGGACTTATACATATTAGAGGCAAACCCTGAAGAAACATTGATTTGTAGGACTTAAGTTTGTTTGGCACAAGACTTTAGGAAATGTTGATTTTTTGGCTATAGGCTTGTTAGAAACAAACCTCCCAAAATTGTTTATTTTTTTTGTTGGACTATGCTTTTTATTTTTTATTTTTTAACCCCTTAAGGACTACATGACATACTATGACCATCCTGGTCCTTAAATACTTAAGGACAGATGACAGTCATAGTACGTCACGTACTTTTTACTTACAGCGCTCCACCGGGAGCACTGTAAGTGAAAATGGGGCCTAAAATTGACCGCTCCAAGACTGGAGCAATCTCTTTCAGGACCCAAAGCGGCATGCCTATACACGCAACAGGTCAAGTGTACTGGCGTGTCAGCAAGGATCAAAGCGGTCCTCGTGGGACGGAAACGACCCAGGACCACTGGTCCCTAGATGGTTAAAAGCACAAGTCCTGAGAGAAAAAAAATTCCCTACTGGCCTAGTGCCAGCAGGTAATGGCCTGCTAGCCATTGTCCACTGGCCATTGTCAAATGCACTGATGTAGATGAGGGATTTGCAACTGCTGTTCTTGCTGCTGCTGCTGCTGTTATTTAAGCAGCAGGATGATTAGGCAGCTCAAAGGGAATGGGATCAACAACAGCAGTTACATGGTTGATGGATGATGAAGGTTCCTCTTGCCACCACTAGTTCCAGTGATGCAACTGAGGCAGTAGCAGCACAATAAGTAGCCCACAGTATATGTGGAGAAAAGAAGAAGTTGGCCAATAATTCTTCTCCACCTGCCCTTCCTCCAAATTCCGGGGTGTGTTGTTATTGGAACAGACATTTTTCTCTTGAAATCAGGAACTGTGCCTCTCATCATCAACTGAAATGTGCACAGTGTGTGTGGTAAATAACATCTGGAGGCACAACTGTATCCAAACACCATGATATCAGAAACCAAGTACTGCAGCTGTCACTATACCCCTTGTCCAGAACCTGCTAAGGACATATGACAACTTGCTAACAGTTTAATAGTAATGATGAACCTTCCGTGCCAGCATCTTAGCATATTCTGTGGAATGGAATCTCCTCAGATACCGCTGGATGCCCTGCTTATGATTCTCCTCCACCACACTGCCATATGTGATCAGTGCACCACACGGTATGCCATGGGTGGACACGAACTGCCACATCCTAGCATCAACAGAATGACTATCATTTGGTGGGGGAGGTAATGATGAACAAGGTGAATTGGCAGAAGATGTAGTTACCCTAGAAAAAGAAGGTGATGGTGATCTAGTTGTTTCACTCATCATGGCACTTCCAGTCTCTGCCTGGGTTTCTCTATTCTTCTTCCTCTTTGATCTCTGCCTCACCTCTTGTTGCCTTTCTGGAGAGTCAAGGGGTACAGCAAGAGGGGTGCTTGATTTCTGTGGTGGGTGTTTGTCATTAACATGTTTGAGATAAATGTCATGGTGTCTGTTTTTCATGTGTGTTATCAAGACAGTTTTGCCAAGGTGCGTTCCCTCCTTTCCCCTTCTCACTGAGCTTGTCACAAATTGTGCACTGTGTCGTTGGTGATGACTGCACTGTGCCTGCCCCAAGAAAAAAACAGTCCTACATCCATGACTTCAGGTGATAGGGAACAAGTGGAAAAGAATGGCCTCTTTCTTCTACTCCTCCACATTCCCCTTCACTGTATGTGGCAGTGGATGATGTTGCTGCTGTTGCTGCTACTGCCTCAGAATCAGCACTGCAAGTAGGACCAGGACTTGGAGTATTGCTGCCGCTGGCAAGTGAAACCTGTTCTAGTTCCGCATCACTTGTTGACCCCATTTACACTGTGCCCACGGTGGTCTGTGGAACACTATCTTGCTCTTCAGCATCCTGCTGCCTTTGCAACTTGGCAGCAGAAGGAATTAGAGCAGTTCCAAAAGCTAATTGTTAATGGTGGTGGTGATGGCCATCCTCATTCCTGTCTCCCATTCCTTCTCAGCTTCTGCTAAAAAGTCATCAATTGCTCTTCAACCCCAGATTCTCCAGCATCATCACCACCACCACTAGTCCCTACTTGCTGCTGCTGCTCTGCTACAAACATTGCACTGCTGCTTGGAGGAGGTGACAAGCAATGTGACAGAGGGTCCCCTAATGTGACACTTGTGATTTCTTTGTAATGTGAAGAAGGCAGACTGGAAGCAGTAACAGCAGTCTCAGGCAGCTGATCTGTACTCCTGCTGGTATTGCTGGCCAACAGTTCTGGCCTTTTCAGGATCATGTTCCACTTGTACACTGTAGTGAAGGGAAGGGACTCCCAGAGCCAGAGGAACGGTGTGGGCTCCCTTGACCACTAGTTTGGGCACTCTCAAATGCCTCCGCTACCACCACCCTAACACTAATCCCACCGGCTGCTTCACCATTTCTGTTACTGTTACTACTACTAGCAGAAACTACATCAGGTTCAGCCCCAGAGTCTTCCTCCTCATAACCACTATTACTATGAGGAATCAGATATTGATTTCCCCCTTCCTTCAGTCCTAACACTAACAAGCTGCTGGACCTTAGTAGTAGTAGTACTAGCACTGGCGGTACTGTTTGCTGCTGGCAAGTAAGACTTATGGTCCCCTGCTGTCACACTTGGCATCAGCACGTTCATCACTGGGGGCAGCAGGTTCAGCACTGGAAGCAGGCACAGCACTGGTGGCAGCAGGGGAAGCACGTCTGACAGTATTCACAGTATTGGTGGTAGCAGGTTCAGCACTGGCAGCAGGTACTACACTGGTGGCAGCAGGGGCCGCATGTCTGACGGCAGACACAGCACTGGTGGCAGCAAGGGCTGCACATCTGGCAGCAGGCACAGGCAGCTGAATTGTCCTGTTCTCACTAGTACTACCCTTTTCTCCTTCCCTTCCCATTACAAGATCCCTAGGTGTAATTTAGGGGGACTGGACAGCATTGGTTCAGTTGTACTTACTTCCTACTCCTCTTCAGACTCATTGACTCATAAGGGTCCTTCCAGTTCCTCTGTTTTTAGTTTTAAACCTGCTCATAAGGATAGCAGTCACTATGAGCCTCTCAGCCACGCAGAATAGCACAGAATTTCTACCCCACTCTGTAGCTTCTTCTATTGTGTTTCACTTCATCACATACGTCACGTATTTATAGTGAAAAGGTAAAAACCACGTAAATCTATGGGCAGAAACTTTCTATCCATTAAAAAAATGGTGAAGAATTTTGCCAATGGGCAATTTTAATTGCTGGGTTTAAAGCGGATTATCCCACAAAAAAGCAGATAACAATGGGGTTGTCGCTAAAATTTTCACAGGAACACGGCGAGAGCTTTTGCCCACCCCAATTCCTAAGTGTACTATAATGTTTGGCTGCAGGAACAAGAAGCAGCCACTACTCAGTTTTGAAGGTAAGAGAAAACTCTCTGCAAAGGATTTAAGTGCCAGTGCTCATAAATTCTTAAATAAAACACAAAAACAGTTTGTGCTGGTATAGCATTAATCTTAAACAGGCCCCTTAAAATATTTTAATTTGCTTTATTTAAAATGTAATTTTTTGAAATATTTAACTTAAATAATAATGCAAGAAAGGGTATCTTTAATGAAGGGATTCATACATTTCAGCTTCAACAGTAACAAACAATCCAGGTTTTTTTTTTAATTTACATTTGTTGTTCTCTTATCTATCTTACCTGAACCTAGCACCCAGGCAATTACTTCTCAGTTTTAACCATATGTTGTATTTAAACACTTGTTTATTAATATTAATGATTACCTTTTTTAATACACATATTTCATTTAGATTCTAACATTATTTTTGAAAAATTAAAATATATTTATAAATGCTTTAAAGAGCACCGCAACATGGACAGTGACCACTCAGCAGATCTGCTCCTCAGGAAGCAAACCTGCCAAAGATGCCAGAGCTGACCTGTGAACCGAAAAAGATCAGATGGGGAGCTTAACAGGATCTTAAAAGAGAATGCTCCATCACTGATCCTGCTATATAATTTGAACTGTAAGATTTACAGTCTATTACATGCAGCACACAGCAAATTTTGTTGCAGTGAACCACAAACATCCATGCTTCAAAATGGCCGACATAAATCATTTTGGGGTGAACAATGCAGCCCCAGTCTGTTTAAAAAGTTTGCTTTCACGGGAACAGACTTATTAAAACATGAGACTTTCTCTTAACCTTTTGAACAACGGAGTTTGTATTTTCTATTAAATAATCATTTATTATTTATTACTATGATGAATCCTGATATTTTACACCTTTTCATGAGTATAAGGGCTAAATAATAATCACTGGATTAAAATATCCTTTGGAGATGAGTTGGAGATTAGCCCCACCAACACTGGCCTAAGGACCAAAATTCTTGTTTAAAACCGAGAACAATAATTCCTTTACCAAAAGAGACCTGTGATATCTTAATATCCAAATCCCATAAAAATAAATAAATACATACATGCATACATAAATCTATCAAACATTTATGAATTATAATGAACCAGATAATGGATTTTGTTCAGGTGTATTATGGGGCATAATTATTAAGGTAAATGTTGACAAATTCTGGGGTAAAATTATTGCAACCCCCCAAAATGTATAAAAAGCAGTGTGATTTATTTTTGTCTTTAATAATTATTTTGCTCTATCATGTTTTCACTTCTACCTCATAAAATAGTTTTTATTTTCTCTGTAGTTTAGCCAGATTTAAAACAATATTTTGTTCATTTTTTGTGTCACACAGTTCACAGCTCCTCCAACAACAGATATATACAGAAACCTTTTCTGTTATTGGATAATCTCACTCAAAGGATAGTAAGCTGCTGTTGCAATTCATTCTTAAATAACACCAGCTCAGCTTCAGTAAGCAGGGAATGGAAAGAGCTGGCAGTGTTGGAAACTATCTTGGTTGATGTTCATTCTTCTGTTCAGTTTGCTTAATCTCAGATTTCTTTAGCAATGTATTAACCTTTTCTACTATGAAGTTTTGATCTCAATAGCATACCAGTGTCTTCTAAGGTCTTAGTATCACAAAATCATATGCACTAGATGTTCTAATTATTTTAATATGTTGGGCTTTTACAAGGATTTTTTAATCAAATTAAAATAATTTAAAGGCATAGTAATACTTAAGATGTAAAAAAAAATATGTTGTAGGGTTTATCCCCCTGACTAAAACAAGAGTACTCCTGCTGCTGAAAGGTGTTTAATTCAAAAGTTATTAATTTTCAAAGTTGAATTTTTTAGGTGCAATATCACAGTGGCCTGAAATTGTACAGTGGCCCTGTTGCTACACCGACTTATGGAGATTTGCTGTCCATAGGATCGTGTAGCAACATTTACATTTTAAGTATTACTATCCCTTTAATGTTCTATATAAAGACAAATTGTTCCTTACATTTTTTTTTGTTTTATTCTCAGTACTTCCTAGGATAAAACTGTTTAACACTTCTAGGACATTGCACACATATGCTACTATAGCTTGATTATAAAACATATCAAGGAAGATCAAGCTAATTTAACCACTTGGATACTAGAGATGTCTCAAATGTAATATTTTGGTGACATCACTAGCATTCAAAAGGTTAACCTTTGCCATGCTATGAAAAGGGTTTAGATTCTGCACTATAATGCATATGCAGGCTGTATACAACATTGCTTCTGTTATAATTTTATATTGTTTGTAGTCTATGGAGTGAAAGCAGGAATATATTATGTCACTAGTCTGTATCTGAATTTGGACGTGACACTACAAATCAGAAAGTAACTCTGGGAAATGGGAAATTGCCTAATTGCAAATTAAAGTGTGGAGGGTACATATGGGCAGCAGTTTTCATTTATATTTCTGCCATTGTCAGTTATGGAACATGTGAGTTTTTCTTAAACATCACATTGTGGTATGAATGCTCTGCCAAACAGTTATTGAATTGAGACGAGACACTAGTATAATAAAATAATAATTCATGTCATGCTTCTTGCCAGGTTCAGGTAAAACATATCTATCCATCTGTCTACACTTGTAATCGCATTTGTTTTTGTCAAGTGATGAATAGGGATAAGTGAAACAATTCATTATTTGCATGAAATAGGCAATTTAGCAAGACTCAACGCATTTGTTTTGTTTGATTTTTTTTTGCCATTTGAAAAGCAGAAAAGTGATCACATGATGAAAATAAATAAATAAATTAATACATAAATTAATAAACAGGTTGTCATGCTCTCAAAAACACTGAAACCCAGTTCCTAATAGGATCACTACTCATATGAATAAGGTAGGATAACTGCTGTAATGTGTTATTAGTGCTACTTGTAATGCAGGACTACTAGAGGTCATTCTCACCTCTGTCAGTCACTCTACATCCCCCTCTCTCTCTAACCCCAAACCCGCCTCTCTCTCTGTTCCTCTCATTCACTCATTCTGAATATGAACCTGTTTGACCAAAACTGCAATTTTCACAAGGCTTATGAAACAACTCATCTATGTTTCATTAATTTCTAGTTAGGAGTGAGTGAAGACAAACATGAAGGAGCACAAAGACTGAATAGTGACAATTTTCCCTTAAAAGTATGACTTCCTTTAAGTAAATGATTTCTTTTTCCTAATGTAAACACATTTTATACATTTTGCAATATATTATTATTTTATAATACTTTCATTATTGGATACATTTGCCTATTTACTTTAACCAACATTTTTCTTAGGAAAAAATGTACCTAAAGCATTACCAAAGCAATATAGTGTCCATGTACTAAAAATTGAATTGAAAATCTGCTAGAAAGTATGACAATTTCCTTTCATGTTTTCAATTCTCCAATTTATCAATAGGCAGAGAGAATAATGATATGTAACTTAAATAAGACAAAATCCATATATTGGTCCAAGTGGAATAGTTATAGGTAGGCCTGGATGAACTATGGCACATTCAATTTGCAATTCTATATAATACCTATTCAAATTATATATTTGTTTTCTGAGGCAATATAGTCCTAAATATACTCTGTCGGGGTAGCCATTCTTGCCTTTTTCAGGAGTTCCTGGCTCTAATTACAATGGCAAACTTTATAAGTGTGGAAGAGAAAGTGCTGTACTGGGAGTAAAAGGGCTAAGATAAGGTAACTGTATACAAGATTTGTAGGTGCCAATTTCTATAAGTTAACCGACTTAGACCTTATCTCTTATTTCTAATGCAAACAGCATAAACAAAAGTAATCAAATGGTATCTGCCTAATCATTCAAGTTTAGGACTAGACTTAAGGCCTTGATTCAATTGAGGTCAATAAAACAGCCGGTAGGGCTGAAACCAAAATGGATGCTAGGCCACAGAAAAGGATTTGTGACCAAACGTCCATTTTGTGTGTTAAGTTCTGAAAATACATGCTAAATAGCTTGAATAATGGGAACCCCTAACAGTAAAGTGCAACAATACTACCCCTAACACTATCCTAGAACCCAGACCTGTGTAACATTTACCTGTCATACACTGTCCATCTTCTCCTTCCATTTTCCTTCTTCTGTTCTCTCTAATCTTTCCTCTTATCCTCTTTATCTTCTTTCCTGTAAAATAAAATTAACATTAATGCAAGTAAATTTTACAAAAATGCCTGAAAATATGTCAGAGGTAACCCTCTGCGTACCGGAGGGGACTACTCTGGGGCTAAAAGGGTTAACTGCAGTTTGGCATATTTTTTAAAGATAATATTCATTTAAGTCATGTTTTTTTTTAAAGAAATAAAATCCCTTCCAATTCTGCCACTGTCTCCCCTGGCTCTGCTAGTGGCATAGACCCCCCATACCTTTTGGGCCATTTCCTGAGTCCAAATGAGGGAATTTTGAACAGAGACTGGCTTTTATATGAACAGTCTCTTTTTTATAATGGATGCAAGCCCCTAATTGGCTGGGATTTGTGCTGATGCGCCTCAGCTTCTGTGGGGGGATGACAAAACCCACTAGAAGCTGATTGGCTGGGAGGTGCATAAGCCCACATCCCAGCCAATTGGAGGTCGCTATCCATTTTGAACAGAGGTTGGCAATATAAAAAGACAGTCTCCATTCAAAATTCCCCGATTTGGACTTGGGCAGAGGCCCGAAAGGTATAGAGGGGGCCTATGCCTTTAGACATTGCTGCCGCAGCCAGTGGAGCCAGAGGAGGCAGCGGTTGCATACTTTTTTTAAGCTTTGGAAGGGCTTTTATTTCTTGAAAAAAAGACAACTTAATTATTTCAAAAAGGAATAGCTGAATATTATTTTTTAAAAAATGTTCCATTCTGCAGTTAACCCTTTCAGCGCCAGAGGGGTACCCATCCAGCATTCAAAGGATTAACTTTGGCATATCTTGGGGCATTTTTGTAAACATTACTTGCATCAATGTTAATTTTATTTTACAGGAAAGAAGACAAAGAAGAAAGATTAGAGAGAACAGAAGAAAAAAATTGAAGGAGAAGATGGACATTAGCTGATCAGGGTGCTGAAGAAGTGTTTGTTTACAAGGGCTGTTTTTTTAACTTAGTCGGATTAACCCTGCAAGTGCCCCATGTCAATACATCCACTGGTGACTCAGGTTTTTTAATTTGTTTTTAACTTTCAATTCCTGCATCGGCACTTTGAAGATCCATTAAGGAACTCTGCACCCAAATAAAGCTGGGTGCAAATTTTCACATGATAAAGTGGGTCCCTTAATGGATCTTAGTGACTAACACATGCAATTGAATGGCATATTTTGACACTGTTTTTATTTTTACACAGTGGGACACAACGCATGCAAATTTATTGCCCAAGGTGTGTTTTTTATCTGCTATTTTTTTATATCACAGGTAAGTGCATGGCTTACAGTGCTTGAAAAAATACCCTCGGCTGCTTTTTGGCTGACTGGACCAATTGAATTGAGCCCCAGGTCTTTTATGTAAAATAACTCTTTTTACAGATGCTACCAGAAAACTGATAATACTTAAATTTGTAAAACCCAATTTCATTTTTAGGTGTTTCTTGAAGTAGATGTTAAAATAAACTTTTAAGGGACAATAAGGGGTAACAGCATGCATATTCTTCATGTAATTCTTAGCTGCCTTTAAAAAAAGACCTTTTGTAAAACTCTTATAAAAGTAAAGAAGAGATGAACATGCTGAATAAAGTGCCCCTGCTTATGGTAAAGGCTAGTGATGAGCGAGCACCCCAATGCTCGGGTGTTCGGGTGCTCTGACCGAGCACCCCCTGAGGCTCGAGTGCTCGGCCGAGCACCCGAGCCCCATTGAAGTCAATGGGAGGACTCGAGCATTACACCAGGCACCCCCTGCTCTGATGAGGGGAGGGTGCCTGGTCCATAGGAAAAGGGCAGAAAATGATGGAAACACCACAGAAATGGTTCAGGGACAGCATAGGGAGGATGTCTGGATGCATCTTGGACTCCAACATCGCTGCTGGGAACGATCTTTCGCCCGTAGTACGCCATTTTTACAGACTGACCGTAAAACACACAAAAAGGAAAATAAAAACGACTTTAGGCGAAAAATTGTTACCAAACAATATTTGCTGTATATTTACTTGTATATCATCTGCAAATTCTCCCAAAAATTTCCTTGATTTTCTGAAGTGAGGCCATGATTAAGAGGGAAACGTGCGCAGAGGCAAATTCACCCAAAAATTTCCTTGATTTTCAGAACTGAGGCCATGATTAAGAGGGAAACGTGCGCAGAGGCAAATTCTCCCAAAAATTTCCTTGATTTTCAGAACTGAGGCCATGATTAAGAGGGAAACGTGCGCAGAGGCAAATTCTCCCAAAAATTTCCTTGATTTTCAGAATTGAGGCCATGATTAAGAGGGAAACGTGCGCAGAGGCAAATTCTCCCAAAAATGTCCTTCATTTTCAGAACTGAGGCCATGATTAAGAGGGAAACGTGCGCAGAGGCAAATTCTCCCAAAAATTTCCTTGATTTTCAGAACTGAGGCCATGATTAAGAGGGAAACGTGCGCAGAGGCAAATTCTCCCAAAAATTTCCTTGATTTTATTGAACTGAGGCCATGATTAAGAGGGAAACGTGCGCTGAGCTGACCATCTAAAACATTATGGGTGAGGGTCTGCTGCAGAGCTGACCATCCTAAACATTATATGCGAAGGCCCGCTAGTGAGCTGACGCTATAAAACATTATATGAGAGGGCCCGCTAGAGAGCTGACCCAATAAAACATTATATGAGAAGGCCCGCTGGTGAGCTGACCTATATAAAAATTGTCAAACAGGGCCCGCTGGTGAGCTGGCCCTATATAAAAATTATATCACAGGGCCCGCTGGTGAGCTGGCCCTATATAAAAATTATATCACAGGGCATATGGAAGAGGAGGAGGAGGATGAGAAGATTAAGAGTCAACCATATACCCGTTTTTTGGGTGGAAGGGGTGAATGGGAATACAGAGTATTCCCATCATTGTAAATAACATATCTAAAGTGACTTTATGTTCACCCGGGGCTTTCCTCCAGTGGAGTGGAGAAGTCAGGGGAAATCCAGGCCTTGTTCATTTTTATAAGTGTCAACCTATCAGCATTGTCGGTGGAAAGGCGGATACGCTTATCTGTTATGATGCCACCAGCAGCACTAAATACCCGCTCAGACAGAACGCTGGCGGCAGGGCAGGCCAGCACCTCCAAGGCGTAGAGTGCCAGTTCATACCACGTGTCCAGCTTGGACACCCAGTAGTTGTAAGGCACAGAGGGATCATTGAGGACGCTGACACGGTCTGCTACGTACTCCTTCACCATCTTCCAAAACTTTTCCCTCCTTGTGACACTAGGCTGCGCATCAGGGTGAGGGTGCTGGCGGGGTGTCATGAAGGTGTCCCACGCCTTGGAGAGTGTTGCCCTGCCTTTCTCGGAACTGCTGTGTGCTCCCCTTTTCTCCCCTTCTCTGTTGGCCAAGGTAGCACGTACCCTGCCGCCAGCGTTGTCAGATGGAAAATTTTGGAGCAATTTTTCAACAAGAACCTTCTGGTATTGCACCATTTTGCTTGTCCTCTCCACCGGAGGAATGAGAGATGAGAAATTCTCTTTGTAGCGGGGGTCCAGAAGGGTGAACACCCAGTAATCCGTGTTGTTTAAAATGCGTATAACGCGTGGGTCACGGGAAAGGCAGCCTAACATAAAGTCAGCCATGTGTGCCAGAGTACCAACAGTCAAGATTTCGCTGTCCTCACCAGGAGGATGACTCTCAATATCCTCATCCTCTTCCTCCTCTTCTGCCCACCCACGCTGAAGAGATGGAACTAAAGTTCCATGGCTACCCTCTGTAGCGGAGGCAACCGTGTCTTCCTCCTCCTCCTCCTCCTCCTCCGCCTCCTCCAATTGTCGCTGAGAAGACGAAGTGAGGGTGCTCTGGCTATCACCTTGTGTAAGCTCTTCCTCCCCCATTTCCACCTCTTCCACATGCAAAGCGTCGGTTTTAATTGTGAGCAGCGAGCGTTTCAGTAGACACAGAAGTGGGATGGTTACACTGATAATAGCGTTATCGCCGCTCACCATCTGTGTCGATTCCTCAAAATTGCGTAAAACCTCACAGAGGTCTGACATCCATTCCCACTCCTCACTTCTGATTACAGGAAGTTGAACGGAGAGGCGACGACCGTGTAACAGCTGGTACTCCACTACTGCCCTCTGCTGCTCACAAAGCCGGGCCAACATGTGGAAGGTGGAGTTCCAGCGCGTGCTCACGTCACACAGCAGCCGGTGAGCTGGCAATTGTAAGCGCTGCTGCAGCTTCAACAGGCCGGCCGAAGCTGTAGATGACTTACGGAAATGTGCACACACGCGGCGCACCTTGGTCAAGAGATCATGCACATTGGGGTAGGTTTTTAGAAATCGCTGCACCACTAAATTAAATACATGCGCTAGGCATGGCACGTGTGTGAGCTTGCCGAGCTCCAAAGCCGCCACCAAGTTACGCCCATTATCACACACAACCATGCCTGCTTGCAGGTTGAGTGGCGAGAGCCACTGCTCGGTCTGGTGACTAATCCCCTGCAACAGCTCTGAGGCCGTGTGCTGTTTGTCCCCAAGGCAGATCAGCTTCAGCACGGCCTGTTGACGCTTCCCCACTGCAGTGCTACACTGCTTCCAGCTACTGGCTGATGGGGGAGTGGCGCTGCGTGTTGAGAATTCGGAGGTGGAAACGGAGGAGGAGGAGCCAATAACGTAGGTGCTGGCGGAAACCCTGATGGAGGTAGGGCCCGCAATCCTCGGCGTGGGTAGCACCCGTGCCATCCCAGGGTCCGAGTCGCTCCCAGCCTCCACGACATTCACCCAGTGTGCCGTCAGGGAAATGTAGCGTCCCTGGCCACAAGCACTTGTCCATGTGTCAGTCGTTAAGTGGACCTTCCCAGTAACTGCGTTGGTCAGGGCACGGGTGATGTTACGGGACACATGGTGGTGTAATGCGGGGATGGCACACCGGGAAAAGTAGTGGCGGCTGGGGACCGCGTACCGAGGGACAGCTGCTGCCATCAGGCTGCGGAAGGACTCAGTGTCCACAAGCCTAAATGGCAGCATTTCGATGGCCAGTAATTTGGAAAGGTGTGAGGTTAGTGCTATGGCCTGTGGGTGGGTGGCTGGGTACTTTCTCTTGCGCTCAAATGCCTGGGGTAACGACATTTGGACGCTGCGCTGGGACAGGGAAGTGGATGTGGTCGCTGATGGTGCTTCAGATGGTACAGGTGCAGGGCGGGAGGTATGCGGGCCTGCGCCTTCGACAGGCGATTGGCCGGCACCGAAAACAGGGGAAGAGGAGGCAGTGGTGTGGCCTGCAGACACAGATGGGCGATCCAGGCGTTCCTCCCACTTACTACGGTGCTTGGATGCCATGTGTCGGATCATGCTGGTGGTGGTGAGGTTTCTAGTGTTCATGCCTCGGCTCATTCTGGTGTGGCACAGGTTGCAAACTACAATTCTTTTGTCGTCCGCACTTTCCTTAAAAAAACGCCATACCGCGGAACACCTACCCTTTGGCAAGGTAGATTTACGCAAGGGGGTGCTCCGTGGAACATTTGCGGGCCGGTTTGGTGCGGTCCGCCTTCTTTCTGTAGCCACACCACTGCCTCTTCCAGCCTGTTGCGGTGCTGCAGATGGCTCACCCTCAGGACTGCTGTCATCGCTCGGCTCTACACCTTCCCAGGTGGGGTCAGTCACCTCATCGTCCACCAAGTCCTCCTCCACTTCCTCACTCTGATCATCCTCCTCAAGTCTTGATCCCACCACATACTCAGTCATTGACAACTGTATAACATTCTCCTCAACAAGGTCTTGAGACGGAAATAGTGGTTGATTTAATGGCAACTGTGTCTCATCATCATCATCATCATCCACTACTTCCTTTGACCTTAAATGCCGTTCACATCTGTCATCTTCTTGTGATTGGGTAGCCTCTAGAGGTTGTGAATCAGGGCACAAGATTTCATGTTCCTCTGCAAGCGTGCTTGGAGAGAGGGTCCAATGAAGGATTGGTGATGAGACGAGCTCCTCACTATATCCCAGTGTGGGATCACTTCTTTGACCAGACCGTGTATGGTGGGAGGAAGGATGATCAGAGTGAGGATTATGTTGACCAGACTCTTGGCTACTGAGAGTGGACTTGGTGGAAGACAGGGTGGTGCTTAACCGACTGGAAGCAGTATCAGCTGTCATCCAACCGACCACCTGTTCGCAGTGGTCGGACCTCGAGAGTGATGTCCTGCGACGCCCTGTAAAATTAGACATGAAGCTAGGTATGGTGGATGTCTTTCTTTCTTGTGCTCTGGCACCAGGCACAGTTTCTCCGCGTCCTGACCCGCGCCCTGAACTATCAGGATCACGTCCACTTCTCCGTCCCTTTTTACCCGCCTTCTTCATCTTACACGGAATATGTGACTTTAATATTTGAGTTTGAAAACTTAACAGTATTTCTTCCTATTCTGCAACTGTGCAGAGTACACAGAATAGGCTGCTAAACGGCGGTGACACACACTGAATGGAATAAGTGACTTTAATATTTGAGTTTGAAAACTTAACAGTATTTCTTCCTATTCTGCAACTGTGCAGAGTACACAGAATAGGCTGCTAAACGGCGGTGACACACACTAAATGGAATATGTGACTTTAATATTTGAGTTTGAAAACTTAACAGTATTTCTTCCTATTCTGCAACTGTGCAGAGTACACAGAATAGGCTGCTAAACGGCGGTGACACACACTGAATGGAATAAGTGACTTTAATATTTGAGTTTGAAAACTTAACAGTATTTCTTCCTATTCTGCAACTGTGCAGAGTACACAGAATAGGCTGCTAAACTGCGGTGACGAACACAGAATGGAATATGTGACTTTAATATTTTAGTTTGAAAACTTAACAGTATTTCTTCCTAGTCTGCAACTGTGCAGAGTACACAGAATAGGCTGCTAAACGGCGGTGACACACACTGAATGGAATATGTGACTTTAATATTTGAGTTTGAAGACTTAACAGTATTTCTTCCTATTCTGCAACTGTGCAGAGTACACAGAATAGGCTGCTAAACGGCGGTGACACACACTGAATGGAATATGTGACTTTAATATTTGAGTTTGAAAACTTAACAGTATTTCTTCCTATTCTGCAACTGTGCAGAGTAGACAGAATAGGCTGCTAAACGGCGGTGACACACACTGAATGGAATATGTGACTTTAATATTTGAGTTTGAAAACTTAACAGTATTTCTTCCTATTCTGCAACTGTGCAGAGTACACAGAATAGGCTGCTAAACGGCGGTGACACACACTGAATGGAATATGTGACTTTAATATTTGAGTTTGAAGACTTAACAGTATTTCTTCCTATTCTGCAACTGTGCAGAGTACACAGAATAGGCTGCTAAACGGCGGTGACACACACTAAATGGAATATGTGACTTTAATATTTGAGTTTGAAAACTTAACAGTATTTCTTCCTAGTCTGCAACTGTGCAGAGTACACAAAATAGGCTGCTAAACGGCGGTGACACACACTGAATGGAATATGTGACTTTGATATTTTAGTTTGAAGACTTAACAGTATTTCTTCCTATTCTGCAACTGTGCAGAGTACACAGAATAGGCTGCTAAACGGCGGTGACACACACTGAATGGAATAAGTGACTTTAATATTTGAGTTTGAAAACTTAACAGTATTTCTTCCTATTCTGCAACTGTGCAGAGTACACAGAATAGGCTGCTAAACTGCGGTGACGAACACAGAATGGAATATGTGACTTTAATATTTGAGTTTGAAAACTTAACAGTATTTCTTCCTAGTCTGCAACTGTGCAGAGTACACAGAATAGGCTGCTAAACGGCGGTGACACACACTGAATGGAATATGTGACTTTAATATTTTAGTTTGAAGACTTAACAGTATTTCTTCCTATTCTGCAACTCTGCACAGTACACAGAATGTGCTGCTACACTGCGGCGAAGCACACTGAATGGAATATGTGACTTTGATATTTTAGTTTGAAGACTTAACAGTATTTCTTCCTATTCTGCAACTCTGCACAGTACACAGAACGTGCTGCTAAACTGCGGCGAAGCACACTGAATGGAATATGTGACTTTGATATTTTAGTTTGAAGACTTAACAGTATTTCTTCCTATTCTGCAACTCTGCACAGTACACAGAATGTGCTGCTAAACTGCGGCGAAGCACACTGAATGGAATATGTGACTTTGATATTTTAGTTTGAAGACTTAACAGTATTTCTTCCTATTCTGCAACTCTGCACAGTACACAGAATGTGCTGCTACACTGCGGCGAAGCACACTGAATGGAATATGTGACTTTGATATTTTAGTTTGAAGTCTTAACAGTATTTCTTCCTATTCTGCAACTCTGCACAGTACACAGAATGTGCTGCTAAACTGCGGCGAAGCACACTGAATGGAATATGTGACTTTGATATTTTAGTTTGAAGACTTAACAGTATTTCTTCCTATTCTGCAACTCTGCACAGTACACAGAATGTGCTGCTAAACTGCGGCGAAGCACACTGAATGGAATATGTGACTTTGATATTTTAGTTTGAAGACTTAACAGTATTTCTTCCTATTCTGCAACTCTGCACAGTACACAGAATGTGCTGCTAAACTGCGGCGACGCACACTGAATGGAATATGTGACTTTGATATTTTAGTTTGAAGACTTAACAGAATGTGCTCTAATCTGCAACTTTGCACACTAAACAGAATGTGCTCTAATCTGCAACTTTGCACACTAAACAGAATGTGCTCTAATCTGCAACTTTGCACACTAAACAGAATGTGCTCTAATCTGCAACTGTGCACACTAAACAGAATGTGCTCTAATCTGCAACTTTGCACACTAAACAGAATATATTTTTTTTTTTTTTTTTTTTTCCCCCCACACAAAATAACCTGCTGCCCCCACACACAGTAGTCCTAAAAAGGACTTTTGGTTCTTTTTTTTCACAATTTTGCTTGTTTTCCTCCCTACACTGCCTTTCCCTTCCTATCCTCAGCTCTCCCTGGCTAAGACTGAGCCGAACTCGATGGTCAGGTGCTATACAGCACCCGACCACGGGTTCTGGCCAGCCAATCAGTGTAATGCCAGCAGCCAACATGGCTGCTGGCATTACACCGATGTCAGAGCCTCCCTGCACGTTTATTGGCTGCGCAGCAGCCGCAAAACGTGCGGGGAGGAGACCCGAACATGGCGGGCGAGCACATGCGGTACTCGTACGAGTACCGCCATGTGCCGAGCAGAGCGATGCTCGAGCCGATCCGAGCATCGGCCGAGCATGCTCGCTCAACACTAGTAAAGGCAAGAAACTGAAGAGGATCAGTGGCTACTTGGTAACAATTCTCTGATTTGCCCCAAATAAGGGGTTCAACAATACCCGTGAGGAGTCCGTGTCAGTGAAAAATAGATCTATCTACAACTGGATTTATGATTCAGAGTGCACAAAATGAATGTAATCACAATTTGAATGAACAGCATGTTTAAAGTTAGCATTTGGTCCCTTTTATATTCAATAAAATGATTAGTACATAAATATTTAATGAGTATAGATTAATGTGACTCACTTAAAGTCCGGTAGCACTAGTCTAGGGATTTCAAAATCTACCCTCAAAAGCCAAAGACAGGCCAAGTTTTAAGTATATCCATTCTTCAGCACAGGTGGATCAGTCAATATGGATAATACACTAATGAACTTACCTGCATTTAAAGGGACAGTAATGTCCCATAAAAAAAATATTCTTGTTTTGTGAAGGTTAAAAAATAAATTATGTGGCAAAAATCCTATCTCTCAAACCTTTACGGTTTCAGAGATATTTGTATGTATATTCCTCCCTCCTTCCCCTTCTCCTGTGCAGACAGCAGGAGATTCCAGTCCGGGGGCCAGCAGGCGGCTCTGCAGCAGAGCGGAAATTGCATTATTTAAAAAGAATGAATTCATTGGAAAGGTCTACAAAGTGTGCCTGTTTGCAAGCATACTTTGTAGACCATTCCAATTAAGTAGTTCTTTTTAAATAACATAATTTCGGCTCTGCTGAAGAGCCTTCTCGAGTTGGCCGACTTGAATCTCCTGCTGTGAGCTTTACAGCTGACAGAAGGAAAAGGGAAACTTTAGATGCAAATATCTCTACAACCATAAAGGTTTGAGAGAAAGGATTTGTGACGCAGAATTTATTTTTTAACCTCTACAAAACAAGAATAAGTTTTATGGGACATTACTGTCCCTTTAACCCCTTAAAGGGATAGTAATACTTAAAAATTACTATCCCCCATGTTTAAGCCACTAAACAACTGAGTTAAATGAGACCAGTGGCATCTCTCAAACCTTTATGGTTTGATAGATATCCGCTTTCAAAGTTCCTTCTACCCTGACGTCAGCATTCTATCTGACAGCAAGGGAATCTGGTCCCGGGATCAGCAGGTGGCTCTGCAACAGAGCCGAGATCTCTTTAATTAAAAAAAAATCCTTAACTTAAAAGTCTTCTACGTGTGCTTGCAAACAAAGCACAAGTAGAAGACCTTTTTAGTAAAGGATTTCTTTTATATTAATGCAATCTCCGCTCTGCTGCAGAGCCGCCTGCTGATCCCAGGAGAGGATTCCCCTGCTCTGAGCTAGAACGCTGACATCAGGGGAAAAGCCAAAAAGAGGGAACTTTGAAAGCAGATATCTCTCAAACCATAAAGGTTTGAGAGATGCTAATGGGAAAGGTCTACAAAGTGTGCCTGGTTTGCAAGCACACTTTGTAGACCGTTCCAATAAGGTAGTTCTTTTTAAATAACGTAATTTCGGCTCTGCTGAAGAGCCTCCTCAAGTCGGCTGACTTGAATCTCCTGCTGTCAGCTTTACAGCTGACAGAAGGAAAAGGGAAACTTTAGATGCAAATATCTCGACAACCATAAATGTTTGAGAGATAGGATTTGTGCCACATAATTTATTTTTTAACCTCTACAAAACAAGAATAATTTTTATGGGACATTACTGTCCCTTTAACCCCTTAAAGGGATAGTAATACTTAAAAATTAATATCCCCCATGTTGTAGCCACTAAACAACTGAGTTAAATGAGACCAGTTGCATCTCTCAAACCTTTATAGTTTGATAGATATCTACTTTCAAAGTTCCTTCTACCCTGACGTCAGCATTCTATTTGACAGCAAGGGAATACGGTCCCAGGACCGGCAAAGGCTCTGCAACAGAGCCGAGATTGCTTTAATTAAAAAAAAATCCTTACCTTAAAAGTCTTCTACGTGTGCTTGCAAACCAAGCACAAGTAGAAGACCTTTTTAGTAAAGGATTTCTTTTATATTAATGCGATCTCCGCTCTGCTGCAGAGGCGCCTGCTGATCCCAGGAGAAGATTCCCCTGCTCTGAGCTAGAATGCTGATGTCAGGGGAAAAACCAAAAAGAGGGAACTTTGAAAGCAGATATCTCTCAAACCATAAAGGTTTGAGAGATGCTAATGGTTTCATTTAACTCAGTTTTTTTTAGAACATGGGGGATAGTAATTTTTAAGTATTACTATCCCTTTAAGGTCCAAGGACGTACATCTGTGTCATGGGTTCAAAGTGCCTAAAGGACACATGCCAGACATGTACATTATGGAATTCAGGGCTCCACGTGCAGCTGCATGCCATTTGGGAGCCCTGAATTGGATCATAAAAAAAAAAAGGTCCATTGTCCTTAAGTCCCGGCAGCCCACGTGAATGCCGGTCTTTAAGGGGTTAATAAGGGAAGCCCTTGAGGCCACTATTTTACTTTATACTTCAGGTGCATTTCTGAATCTCAGACTACTTGGTTCTTTCTAAAACCACACTAATTTTTAATGAAAAGATTTTACCAGGAATGATACACTGAGATTGTCTCTTGCTTGTCCAGAGTACTTATTTTATATTCTTCTGAATACCTTGCCAGGAGGAGAAGATCCTGCAATCCTGAGGTTTGAACAGCTTCTTCAGCTGGTGCTTTAACCATCTGAGCTATCTCCTCTGTTTTTGAATCAAACACTAATGATCACTATCTGAGAAACATTACGCACAATTCATAATTTAGTCTCCATTAAATTGTTTGTCTTGTTTTACAACAGTGTCTCTAGCTTTCTCTGTAGCACAGAGCACTGCTTGGGAAATAAGATGATGGTAGTAAAAAGGGTCAGAAATGCAGGGCCTTATGCAAATAAGAAAAGTAAAGATACTGTGGAACAAACCAACTGCACCATAGGGAACAAATAAAAATGGAAGGAATTCCCACTGATTTAAATAGGGATTTTAACCACTAAATGCCAGAGAGGTCTCCTTTAAAGGGATAGTAATGTTTCAAACTAAAAGCAGCTCCAATTAATCTTCATAGCATCTGGGCCATGGAGAGTGTTACTTAAAGATTGTCAGAGTTGTAGTTCAAGAGTAAGTGAATGCTAAAGTTCCCCCCTCCCTCCCCTTTTTACCTAGAGTAAGCAGTCTCCCCTCAGATGTGGAATCTGGTCTTTTGACCTGACAGATCACAGCAAGGGACAATCTTCTTCCTGTGAGAACAATGAAACCCCTACCCCCCTTGACAGGTTTTTCAGGTTTTTCCCTTATGCTAATTGAAGATTGTTCCTCTCTGCAATCTATCTGGACACCACCTTTCTATTCTGAGCTCAGCAATGTTACATCCGTAAAAGGAACGGGAGGTGGATACTTTATCATTCAATTACTCTTGAACTACAACTCTGACAGTATTGAAATAACACTCACCTTGGCCCAAATACTATGAAGATTAATTGGAGCTGCTTTTATTTTGAAACATTACTATCCATTTAAATCAATGAGAATGTTTATTTCTCCCCTACTGTGCAGCTGGTTTGCCCCACAATAGATTCACTGTACTTAAAGGAGATGCTTAAAGGAGATTAATTCTGAGGTAAACCAACAGCATTATAGGTAATAAACAAAAATGCCTATTGATTTAAATCATGCTTTTAACCACTTGCTCTATAAGGCATTACAGACCTTTTTAGCATTCAAGGAGTTCAAAGCCTCATTTAGAAGAATTGGAATTTTATCTTTTTTCTGTGCCCCATGATGAAACTGATTTGCACAGAATCACAGCATTTATTTGTGCATATGGTTTTTAAGGGAAGGTGTATAAAGAAGGGGATTTTCCACAACTTCTTGAGAGAAGGTTTCCACTCTATACTGAAATGCTGTGTTAAATGCATTTGCTGAATGAATGTTGGCAAGTTTACTAATCTCATTGGATGCTTAAAGAGATAGTAATGTCAGAAGAAAAGTATTAACTATATGGTAAATACAATTAAAAGAGAGTACTTACATTTATTCCTATCTCTCAGACCGTTATGGTTTGAGAGATATGGGAAAATAAACTTCTCCTCTCCCTCCCCTTTCTGCATGATGAGCTGTAAAGCTGTCAGAGGCAGATTCTGGCTCCTGGATCAGATGGTGGCTCTTCAGTAGCACCAACATAGTGATACCTAAAAATAAATACTTCATTGTGTGCCTGGTTTGCAAGCACACGTTGTAGACCATTCTGATTAAGTATTTATCTTTAGATATCGTTATATAGGTGCTGTTGAAAAGCTGCGTCTGGTCAGGTGACCATAATCTGCTTCTGACAGCTTTACAGCTTGTCAAGCAGAAAGGGGAGAGAGCGGAGAACTTTATTTTCCTATATCTCTCAAACCATAACTGTTTGAGAGATACAAAAAAGTGCAAGTACTCTCTTTTAATTGTATCTACCATATAGTTAATGCTGTTTTTCTGACATTACTATCCCTTTCACTGGGCTTCAATGCATTTCAACTCAGTGCATTTGGAGACATCTGTAGCATCCTAAGGGAAAAATAGAATTTAACTGCAGATAAGAACCATTCTGCCTATCTAGACTGCCCATTTTTCCTACTGTAAAAAACTCAAACCTTATAGCCTTATGCCTACCCCTTGCATTCCTTCACTGTATTAACTTCTACCACTTCTGCTGGTTGGCTATTCCCCTTAACTACTACTCAGTGAAGTAAAGCTTTCTTACATTACGTCACTGTATTAACATCTACAACATCTGCTGGTAGGCTATTCCACTTATCCACTACCCTCTCAGTGAAGTAAAACTTTCTTAAATTACATCTAAACCTCTGTCCCTCTAGTTTTAGACTATGGCCTATTACCATAACATTTTTACTTCTTTGAAATATACTTCTCTCCTGCCCTTTGTTGAATCCCTTCATGTATTTGAATGTTTCTATCATACCCCCTATGTTTCTATCATATCAGAATGCCACACAAATACTGCTGTATTTTCTCTCACTTTATGTTCAGAGTTTATAATATAATATTAAACTTAAACTAGGCTGACCAGACCTGATCGCAATACTAAAGATATTAAAAAAAAAAAAAATAGGCTGACCAGACCTCACCTTTAACCGGGACACATAGGAAGTAGGCATGTTTCAGGACTGCACTGAAATCAAGCAGCCTTGCAGTATACATTTTTCATATGTGACCCCCGTTTAAATGTGAAGTCTGGTTACCCTAACTTAAACATCAGCATTTACAGTTCAGAAATTAACAAATATGGAAAGTGTAATCATTTTACTGACAAGAACAAGTAATTAGGTTAAAAGGCCCATTTCTATCAATATGGTTCGAGAATATAATAGGAAAATATTTAGTGCACTGTAACACTGTACTCGTTAGCTTCTAAGTAGACTTATACAGTTGATAAAACCCATTAATAGGGCATTTTTCAAAATATATTTCATGCAGATTTAGGCAGTATTAGCAATCAGCTGCAAGCATTATTTCAGAAGTTCGCCTGCAGCAATTTCTCATCCAAACATGATTTAGTACTAAGGTAAGTAAATTTCTACTACTACTAAAAAGCATAGATTGTTAAGCCACAGTTCAAGGACCTTTGTAAAATACCTGTAGAAACATCCCCTTGTGCATACATGTCAACCACATAGCGACAGAACTGATACTGATCTAACAGGGCAGAAAGAAAAAAGACCAGTGAAGAGAGGGGATACATCAGTATGCTTGGTTGTCTGAGCAAGAATAAAATCCACTTCCGTTTGCAAATACAACTGCTCCTGAATACTCTTCAGTATTACATTTATTGACCGAATGTCCAAATTAATGAATTACCATATAGTTTGTATGCAAAAGCTGATTTTGTTATTCCATATTGGAATACCAAAGATTTATTTGGAATCCATAATATTTTGATGTAAAAAAAAGCACACATGTTTTCACGATAAAGAGGCATAGACTGTTTTTTTTAAATGTACATTTCAAATATACCTTTTTCTGTTAAGTAGTACAAGGGTAGTCCGACTGCTGGGAGTCTTTTTGTTAAAATGTATTACAGTTACATTTTGCATTATGAGAAAAAAAAATAAATTTTCTATTCTGGTCAGCAGATGCTCTGTTTGTATCACATACTTTGGGGAGCCATGCTCAAGTGACACAAGGGCCCAGATGCACTGAAGGTCAAACAGAGCTCAAAATGTTGATGTCCTGTCAGAACAGTGTTGAAGGCAAATTGACAGTATTCACTAAAGTGTCTTCGATATCATATCCCTATAAATCTGACAAAAATATGCCCACATCAACAGTTTTATGAATTTTCCCTTATCACATTATCAATGGCTTATTTTGATGTGAAAATGCAGCACACAAACTAATTTCCAAATAAAAATGCAGGATAATGAACCATTATTGCATTCATGAGGTGTGTTTATATGTTAATGTGGCACTTCACCACATACATTAATCTCCAGTTTCAGCCTCTGCTGTTGGAGTTCACAGTCTCAACTTTGCCTACCTAAGGCTGGCAAAGGTGGGCTCTCCCTTTAGTTTCCTATGCAGTAACAGACCTCATTAAATCAGAAGCATAAAGGGTTGTTAAACGGCTGGCAATGTGGAAGGGATGTTCTCCCTCACACATCACCAACAGTAGACAACCCTGTAGTCTGAGAGCATTCTCACTGCTCCTTCAATTGGCCAGTAGGAGAATGGAGAGGATACTTTCAGCACCACAAACAGCATAATTCACTTAACCCTTTGAGTGCTATAGGGAAGTGCTTTGCGCACCCCTGTGGCACTTAAAAGGTTAAAAAAATAGTATGTCAAGCAGTACACAATCATCCCCTCATCTCTGTATCATATTTCATATGTGTTGTGCATTCCCAAGGCAGCATCCATGAGGGCTTTGTGGTTACCAGCTTCCATCCAGCCTTGTTCCCTTGCTCACTGTAAGCCACATAACCCTATCTATGCATACTGTCTGGACCCCACACTTGGGGAAGCAGAGAGAATGCTCTCAAACTTCAGGATTGTCATACTGCTGGTGATGTGTGAGGGAGGGCATCCATTCCACATTGATAACAGTTCGACTATCCTGTATTTTTTATGCTAATTGGGACATTGTCCTCCCCCTTGCTTCCCTAAATTTTATTGCATATGGGAAGTGTGTTTATATTGAAAAGACAAAATCATATCACCACAGAACAGACCTTTAGTGCATCTCCCCCAAGCTCTCTCAGATACTGTACTTAACCCTTTGAGTGCCAGAGTGGTGTTCAATGCATTGCATACCCCTCTGACACTCAAAAAATGAAAAATGTGCCTTTGATTAAAAAGTACTTTGAGATGTAATATCTTGTAAAGTTGTGAATGTAAACCCTCTCATTAGTGAGAATACCTTCACAGAGTATACAGCAGGAAAACCTACATAAAATATTTTCATAATAAAAGCTTGCTGTTTCTTTATGAGAAAAATAACATTTACTGAGGGCCGTATGTTCAAAGGGATAATGAAAAAACAATGTTGTATAAACGACAAAAATAAGTAATTGTGTGCATGAACAACATATTTTCCAAAGAGCATATGACAAAAAACTAGTAATGTCCGTTGTGTACGACACAAATACAGAATTTCCAGGTAAAGGGGAGGGGCAAGAGCGTAGCTAAACTATTCTCCAATGTTGTATAGAGGAAAAGAAAATTTGTCATAACTAACAACAAAAAATGTCTTGCAAAATTTGTACGTTAAGAAAAAAGTGGAGGGAATGTGAAGTTCTGAATGTGAGAATTTTTGTCTTTAGTTAAGACATTTTTTGTCTTTACATAGGACAATTTCAGTCAGGACAAATGACATATTTCCAATCACAACCGACACTTTCTGAAAATATAAATGATGCCAACGACTCTGTACTTTGAAAAGTCGTCACAAACAACAAAAGCTATTTCTCTACGAACATATGGCCCTAAATGTTATCAGTCCTCACTGAATTTTCTGATTAAGGCCCATAGCTAACCTTTTAAGATGAATGTACAAACCTAAACAAGTTATTCTACTCTCAATTAAGTTGATGTACTAAGATAAAGAGGAACATTTCTGGGGCCAACCAACTGCAACATAAAATTTGAATAAACATTCCATTCGTTTAAATGGGGATTTTAACCCCTTGAATGCGTGAGAGCTCTCCAACACATTGCTCCATATCCAATTACCCATATATATCTTAATAGATAATGTAGTATAATACACTTTAGGCTATCCAGCATTTGCTTTGGTTTTCTTTTTGACTAGTTGTGCAGTGGTCAGCTAAAAATATCCTGTCCAGCTCTTTCAGCAAGTAGGGACCTTTCCACATTGATTTAAGTAGTTTTTTTATACCCCTGGGATGTTGTAGAGGTATCCAATGCATTGCTTTGGAATGCTTTGGAATGGAGACCTATCTAGCATTCAAGGGGTTTAAAGTCCCTTAAACAGCAATAAGAATTTGGAGAATTTTGGTACTGAGCTACAGTGCAGTTGGTTTGCTCCAGAATGTCTCATCTTTTATTTTGTGGATACAGCCCTAATAGCATTGCACACAAAAGAAGAAATCACTGTACCATAGTGTACAAATAAAATGTCACATTTATTAAAATATGGCTTTGATTTAACCTATTGAATGCTAGACTGGTCTCCAGTACACTGTAAAGCATTCTAGCATTCAGATAATTCATAGAAGACTTTTGGATCAAAAGGAATTTAGGGGATTTGTATTTCTCAGCAGGTGTGATAGGTGTGCCCCAAGATAATGCCTCTTTTTGTGCATAAGGCTCTGTGTACTCAGTGATAACTATGAAGATAGATAAAGAGAAATAGCTAAAAAAGATGACTAGATGCGAAAATGGGAGGAGATTAAGAGAACTGAGGAGAGTAAAAGGAACCAATCACTTTATGAGTTTGAGTTACAGTCTAGGTGACAACATGGTCTGGTTACATGTTGCCCCATTAGTGTAAGGTACCATAAACCATTTTCATGGCAGATAAGAACTGATTGGTCCATCTAGTTTATACAGTTTCCTCCCTGCATTTCAATTAATCCAGACTTGAGCTCAATATAAAGTTATATTCAAAGATATATTTGGTTTATATCCACCCTATTTTGAAGATAATATAATAGAAGATCTGGATTAATGCCATGGAAAACCAAATGAAAATACAATTTTCAAAAATATGCATTGGTTTAAAAGGGGCTTTGTCTCCTTAAATGCTAGGGAGGTCTCCAACACATTGCTTTGCAGAGGATTAAAATCCCCATTTAAGTCAATGGACATTACTGAAAATGTTATTTGCCCCGTGCACTTGGAGGGCTCCAGAATTCTCTAGGCCTTCTTAGTACATCAGACTCAGTGAGCTCAGATATTACATCCAAGCTGAAATAAGCATTATATCTTGAACTGTATATGTTTATTTAATGGTTATTTCATATATTAATGCATACATAAGTATTCTTATCTTTTTAGTGTTGACAAAGGTAAAAAATATACTAATTTAAAAATTGTAATGTGAAAAAATAGAACATTCCAAATAAATCTTTAGACAGTATCATTTGTATTCTCCTCTAGTTACATAAAGTAAAATTTCTGTTAAATTGCACTCTAGTTTATCTTCTGTTCTCAGCTTGATATTTGACATTTGGTCACATTCATTATTTGTCTTTCACTTCCACCATCATCTTAAAGGGACAGTAATGTTTCATAATAAAAGCAGCTCTAATTAATCATCATAGTATTTAGACTTTGGAGAGTGTTATTTCAATTCTGTCAGAGTAGTATCCCCCTTCCTCCCCTTTTACTGATGTAACACTGTTCAGCTAGAGCAGAAGGGAGGTGCCCAGGTAGACTGCAGAGAGGGACAATTTTCAATTAAGATAAGGGAAAAACCTGAAAAACTTGTCAAGGGGGCAGGGCTTTCATTGTTCTCAAAGGAAGAAGATTGTCCCCTTCTGTTATCTGTCGGTCTTACACTTAGACTTATACCATTTTTCATATTTTTTTAATGCCTACAAAATAAAAATAAAAGGAAGTATTACTATCCCTTTAAGATCTTCAGCAGCATACTTTAGGGATATTTTACCTTGCTTTTCAACTTTGGTTTCAATCTCATCTGGTGATCCCAGTTTGGTCTTCAACTTTGCCTTGCTTTCATGTACCGATTTAGCTTCTTTTCTTATTTCGTTTGTGACTTTTACAGCTGATGTTTTAGCTTTCACTTCTTTTTTGGTCTTTTCTTCTACCTGAGAAATCTTGGCTTTTATCTCATCTAAAAGGATTAAAGCCCAAACAATTATATTGCAGAATAGATTCCAGATAGAAAGAAGCTTCACTTTTTGAAATACACGGATCTTAATTAAAAACATAATTATTTGCACATAACTCTAGGCATGATATTTAACAGCACTTTGAAATGGTTTAATCAACAATACAAATTATATAGAGAGTAATTCCTCAAACAAAACAAGTGAAATTCTGGAGAAAACCACCTGAACCATAGAAAAAGATATGATATAACATTCACAGATACATACAATACCTGTAAACATTTTCAAACCTTGAAAGATATTAACATACAAGATATTGGATATGCACTTTTTTCAACTGATTGAGAAAAAATGTTTTACTTGCATTCCTAAAGTCCTGTTTGTTATGGCCAAAATAAAATCCAACTCAAGTGCTTTGTAACTTGCCCCCAAACAATGCAATTAATTGCAAATATTTTAAATTATACTATGGTATAGAAACATTCACAAATATATCTGCAAATGTTATAAATACTTTAGCACTTGTTTTGCTTATTTAATGTAAGCATACCTGGCTTCTTAATTTGGAGTTATATTTCTTGAGTCTCTTGTTAAGGACTGGTAAATATTTTTGAGCATTTTGAAATAATAAAATAATGTATTGTTTTTAAAACTACTAACCTTTGAGAGGGACTTTTGTTTCAGTTTTTTCCCTTTCAGTTTTTTCCTTTGTTGTTACTGGAAAGAAACAGATATGGATTTATAAGTAAATAATAGCACAAATGATTATGCATCTAAAAAACTCAATTCCAAAAGCAGTGAGAATGGTATTGATATTGTTTTTTTAATTCTTTATAACATTGCTATGATAAATGCCTGCAAACTTCCTGAAAGCCAGCATTCACTATGTAAGATCCACTGTTATTGTGAAATGATAGATTTTGTAAAAATACTAATGCAGTCTAAGGCTTTCTCAAACAGATGTACTATGATTGTTGTTTAACCCCTTACAGGAATAGTAATACTTAACATGCAACAAAAATATATTGAAGTGTTTATCCCCCTCAGTAAAAAAAAAGGGTACTCTCACTGCTGTTGTTTTATTCAAAAGTTATTACAGCTCAAATATGATTTTTTTTGTTGCAATATCACAGTGGCCTGAAATTGTACAGTGGCGCTATTGTTACACCATCCTATGGACAGCTCTGGTTTATATACCATAAATCTCCATAGGGTGGTGTAGCAACAGCAGAACTGTACAATTTCAGGCCACCTATAAATTCTACTTTGAACTGTAATAACTTATGAATAAAACACCTTTCAGCAGTGGGAGTTCCCTTGTTTTACTCAGGGGGATAAACCCTACAACATATTTTTTTTTTTACATTTTAATTATTACTATCCCTTTAAGGACTAGAGGGATTCTCAGCACTATGCAAATCAATATGCTGCAGGTCTCTGGTCTTCAAGGGGTTAAAGTTTGGGCATCCTAGGGTGCTATAGCAAGCAATAGTAAGCTCACTCTTTCCCACATTCACTGACATATTAGATCATGTATTGTCTTCCTGCATGCTGTAGAGGTGCCCCCATTCTGTCACTAAATTAGTAGTTCACAACTTGGGGGTCCTGTGAACCCCACTTCTCTATCATAAGTCTGTAAAGAAAATGTAATAGACCTACTAGCCCCAAAGAGTTAAATGCCCACTCCCCCATTCTTCTCACTGCCTGACCTTTTTTGGTGGAGATGTTTAACAATTTAAAAAGTAAGGGTCCAGGGACCCAATAGCCCCTGTCACTTCCCACTATGACAGAGAATTTAAGTCACAGAGGGAAGGGGTCATCTGAGTCATCTGGTCACCTTGGTCTACACTTCACCTCAAGAGCTCTGGGGTTAAGAAGATTTGGACATTTTATGTGATATTAGGGCCCTGTTTTGTAAACGAATGGTAGTAACACAGGATTGGAAACCAAATGCAGGGGCAAGAGGGTTCAAATTAAATGTAATATATGCATGACATAGTTGTAAATGGGGGTATAAAAACAGGAAATTGTGTAGCATTTTGACTCATGTAAGGTGTTTATAATCATAGTATGTACTGGCTGAATAAAAGACATGACAGAGTAGAGACTAGGTTTAAATAAATTAGAGAACATGGGTGCAGAAAGATAAAATGTTGAGCAATTCTGGAACAAACCTACCACACCATAAGGGAGAGAAACTCACTATGTTTTTATACATTTTTATTAGGAAGGACTACCTTGAGATACAACACATAGCAAGACACAGCATGATGCAATAATACAATACAAGCAACACGGTACCATTTCAGAAATGCATATTAATTGCAAACATATACAAGCCAAAGAGGGTTCAGGTCGATCATCTCTAGGCATCCTAAAACTTTTTTGTATGTATAATATATATGTGTCCCCAACAGAAAAATAAAAAGTGTGTCTCTCTCCTCCCCGGGTAGTGTACCAGAACAGAAGGCAACAGTAATATACAGGCTGGGTGTAGCGCAACCGGAGACAACGGTAATGTACAGGCTGAGTGTAGCACTACTGGAGGCAATTGTAAGGCACAGGCAATATAGCAGCGCAACCGGAGGCAACAGGAAGGTACCGGTAGCAGGTAGCGCAACCAGAGATAATTGTATGGCACAGGCTGTATAGTAGCGCAACCGGAGGCAACAGTGAGACACAGGCTGAACGGTGGTGCAACCAGAATTAACCGCTAAGGCACAGGTTGTATAGTGAGCAACCAGGCAACCGTAGAGCAAATGGCTATAGGATACAAGACCGGAGAAAATGGGGACACTAGCGCTAAAGCTAATGCTAGGAGAGTAGCCAATGTAGAATCGGTACACTGAGAGCGGAAGTCAGCCAAGGCCTGGATCAGTACACAGAGAGCGGAGTCAGCCAAAGCCTGAATCGGTACACAGAGAGCAGTAGTCAGCCAAAGCCTGGAACGGTACACAGAGAGCGGTAGTCAGCCAAAGCCTGGATCGGTACACAGCGAGCAGAGTCAACGGGATCGGTCACAGGAATCGTAGTCAGGCAAGCTGGGTCGTAAACAATATGGGCAGCGAAGACAGGAACACCACAAAAGGGCACCGGTATAGTGACAGGAGGGCGTACATAAAGGCAAGCTCTGGGAGGGGTTATAACCCAGAGCCAATTAGAAGCAGCCAAGGTAAACCCAGAAGTAAGAATGTTGCTCAGGCAGAATCACAGGCACCGTGATAGTCCCACCGCGAGGTGCTGGGGAACCGACCAATGGTGGTCACGGTTACACAAAGAGAATATACGCATACTCCTTGTGCAGGTCTGACTGAATTGGTACCGCACCAGATTCTTTCTTTGACTGGGTCCTTCCTGTCCCACTCCTTGGGAGGATGCTGAAGAAAGATCTGCAACTGTTGTCTTATCTTGTTATTGTGCCAGTGGTTCATGACACTCACCTCTACCTATTTCAACACAAGAATGGTGAATGCAATACCTCACCTTGGAATCCAGAAATTGGAGTCTCTTCTCCGGTGAGCACCCAGTAATTCATGTCTTGGTGAGACACGGTGTCATCACCGGGGATGGTCTGGTTATTCCTGTGCATCTCCCGGTCTGTTGGACACTACCCGGTTCTTTGTAGAGATCAAGCTCCTCCGAGACTGAATGATTGTCTAAAACCCTATGAGTTGTCCCACTAGGGCCCTGGGGGAATAACTATACTTTGCTCATATTCCATGGCTATTATAAGATTATTTTGAACTTCCACGGAGGACTGTACTAAAAGATAGGTGTTCTATTTATCCTGGAGGTTATTTTACATATATGACTATTCCTACGAATACTTACAATGTTCATATTCTCAGTTGTCTCTTTCAAATGTCCATGCTAATGTGATTGCAAATTTGTTTGGTATCTATGCCTATACTGTACAGGATGGCTTGCAAGTTGTTTATGATTTAAATCATAGCCGCCCATACTCAGTCTTATTACTTGCCTACCCCCCACCCCCAAGACCACTTGGAGGCCATTCTGTGTTACTCAGACAGAGTATCGGGTATAATGCCCTTTCACCCTATTCACGATCTCATAATTTCCAGCTCTTCTTTACTTTGAATTCCTTTCTTCTCTGTTCTCTGCTTTCTATTTATGCTACTTCTGTACTCCTTCTCCTTTCATTTTCTTTCTTACGGTTCTCTATATTTTCTATATACTGCGTGGACTGTCGGTCTAGTCACTTTCTGCTTAATATCTTACACGACCCTACTATGCTAGGCTTGATGTTTTACTTGCTTCAGAGCAGAAGGTATATGTCTCCTTATTATGTTCTACTTGCATCTGATAACAGCTATACAGAATTACAATGTGTGGGCTTCACTCAGATATTAAAGGGATAGTAATACTTCGTTTTAACTTTATTTTATTTTGTAGGCATTAAAAAAACATGAAGAATGATATGTCTTATTTCTCAAACCTTTATGGTTTAAGAGATATTCACAAGCAAAGTTTCCCCTCCCTCCCCTTTTACTGATGTAACACTTTTCAGCCAGGGCAGAAGGGAGCTGCCCAGGTAGACTGCAGAGAGGGACAATCTTCAATTAAGATAAGGGAAAAACCTGAAAAGCTTGTCAAGAGGGGCAGGAATTTCATTGTTTTCATAGGAATAAGAGTGTTATCTGTCCAGTCTATGGACTGCATTCCACATCTGAGAAGAGATTGTTTACAGTAGGTAAAAGGGGCGGGAGGGGGAAACTTTGCTTGTGAATATTTCATAAACCATAAAGGTTTGAGAGATAAGACTTATATCATTCTTCATGTTTTTTTAATGCCTACAAAATAAAATAAAGTTAAAACGAAGTATTACTATCCCTTTAATGCCTGTTACTACTGTTTACTCCTTTCATCTTTCTCTTCTGCTTACATCTGCTCTTTTCCCATTTATTCTTTTCTAGATGTTTCATATAACTCAAAGCCTATAATATTCGACACAAATTCTGAAGCTCTGCAAATATATGTATATGCAGTCATGCAGTCATGTTCACTTGTTTGTTTTGTTGTAAAGACATTCTTAATTCTTACTTGCTGCTTGTATGTTACTAATGCAGTTTATATCACTCTGTATGTGAATATATTTTCAATAAAGCTTTGAAGATAAAAAAAAGAAAATTTTCAGGCAGCTATGGAATTCTACCAATGCTTTTCAAAAAGTTTATTAAAATGGTTAAAATGTCTGTATCTGTAAGATATGATATTAAAATGAAGATCTATTTGTTGAAACATTCTACTAACCTTTTGGTGAGACTTTTGTTTCAACTTTTTCTTTTTTTTCAGGTTTTTCTTTTGTAATTACTAGAATGAAACAAACATATATGTATCAACAAATAGCCCCACAGTTATGTTGGTTGACATACAGACATTGGGGTGGGTATGTAATATACTAATGCTGACAACAGAAAAATCAGAACAGATCCCTACTTTCCCAGTGCCAGAATTATTTAAAGGGATAGTAATACTTAAAATGTTAAAAAATATATGTTGTAGGGTTTATCCCACTGAGTAAAACAAGGGTACGCTCACTGCTGAGAGATATTTTATTAAAAAATAACAGCTCAAACTTGATTTTTTTAGGTGCAATATCACAGTGGCCTGAACATTTACAGTGGCTCTGTTGCTACACCATCCTATGGAGATTTATGGTCTACAGACCAGAGCAGTCCATAAGATGGTGTAACAACAGCGTCACTGTAAATTTTCAGGCCACTGTTATATTGCATCTAAAAAATTCAATTTTGAGCTGTTATCTTTTTTTAATAAAATATCTCTCAGCAGTGGGAGTACCCTTGTTCAGGGGGAGAAACCCTACAACATATATTTTTCACATCTTAAGTATTACTATCCCTTTAACACTGAGTGATGCTACTATATGAGACACCATCAGGTAAAGTCACAAATGCATTTACTAAATAATTGCAAGATTATTATTGTTAGTTAACTATTTCTCTCTTTATTTATAGAGGTAGGGGAAGGTGCCCCAAGACACTTTCTTTTTCTTGACTGCTGTCATTGCTTATTTGTATTTGATTTATTCATTTTAATAATAAACACTTGCATGTGGAGCCTGTAAGTATTCTTTTATTTCTCTGATAGTCTTGTTTTTTCCTATTTCAGATTTATTATATTTACTATTTTTAATATGGGCTTCCTGCCTCCTGATGTTTTGGATTTTACCCATTATAGTTTAATTAATTGATATTTTAAACTGTTTATTAACTATTTATTAACATTTTGAACATATTTTGTTAGTGGTGCTTGAGGAGCTGTTTGAGAACTGTTGGATTAGACTGGAGTCCATACACAAACCTTTCTGGTCATTCAAACCTGTCTAGTATAGAAAATGACCAAACTAACAAGTTGTTGGCTAGTGAATGTGCTATTTTAATTTGAATGGGCCAATCAAATTGGGCTTCTGAGATGATGAAGTCAGAAGACTTGGCCAGCTCAGTGGAACAAAAGACAGCAATCTGTCTGTGGGATAGGAGATTATATTGTATATACCAACCTGGACTGCACAAATCAATAAATAAGCTGAGCTGAACACGTCTGGTGACTTGCTCAAAATAGACAGCAATCAGAGTGTGGGTTAAGAGAATGGGTCGTACCAACCTGGGATGCACAACCCCACACACAAATCAATAAATAGCAAATCTGAATGTTGATTGATCAGATTGCCTGCATTTTGGTCAGTATTTGCCTGTGGAGGAGAGTCTGGTAATCTGACCTCTCAGCAGATTGCTGGTTGATTTGTTATGTATATGTGCACCTTCAGGCAGGCACCCAATTTTCCTTAAGAAAGAAAAGGGCTCAGACCCTCTAAGAGCAAAGGTTGTTTTGGAGAACATAAAATTAAGCCCTCCAGTATCCTAAAGACTCACTAGATACCAGAGTATATAAAGCTTGGAGTCTCAATTGTGACAACAGTATTTCAAAGGAGCCGCAGGGATCGAAATGTATTCCTCTTTATTTATTTATTGTCAGCAACCCAACGCATTTCTTGTTTATCTTAACACTCCATCAGGGGTTAACAACACTGTCCAAATAGGTTGGGTTTCTAACCATAAATAAATAAAGAGGAATGCAATCGGATCACTGGCTCCTTTGAAATACTGTTATCACGTTTGAGACTACAAGATTTATATATTCTGGTATCCGGGGAGTCTTTAAGATACTGGAGGGCCTTAATTTTACCATGTCCAGAACAGTCTTTGCTCTTAGAGGGTCTGTGCAGGGGCATTAAGGGGCAGAGACAACAAAAGAGCACAGAAGAGATAATATAATTGTATTGCTATCACATTGGACTTTTTGAAGACCCATTATAAAAGGCATAGGCATTTAATGACCTCAGGAGAAGGAATCTGTAATATTTAGAAAAAGATAATAATTTGATATTTATCTCATCTACTTTTTTGGGCTGGACTTTCAGATTGATTGACTCTTTTCAGAATTTATTATTGCATCTGGTTCCTTGGATCTTGGTCTCTCCAGTTTAATTTATATTTATATAAATTTTTTAATTTGGAGGGGGATTCCACCCTTTTGTAGGACCCAAATACAATTGTGTATACTGTACCCAATTTTCCTTCACTACTTGAAAGAATAACACTAACTAGAGGGGACGATACAAACCCTTAGGTTGTTCTTTCCTTTCAGCTTTTTCCCTTTTTTCAGCCTTTTCTTTTGTTGTTTCTAAAATGGAATATGCAGATCAATATATATACAGTTCATGACTGTACATAGATAGATAGATAGATAGATAGATAGATAGATAGATAGATAGATAGATAGATAGATAGAGCGAGCACTGGGTGAAGGATAGTAGCATAGGTCTGGATTCCATTGCATATAATACATGTTATTACTGCTTTCATTTCATGTATGTCTATTGATGTCTACAGGAACATTTGTTGATACAATCAGTATCAATTTAATATATTCATAGTAAGGCCCGGTAATTACTGGAGTGCATCTGAGATTGGTGCTTTAGCTTTTTCTATGTTATTTCTTCACTAGTTATATTAGTAGCAGTCTTTAACCCCTTAACAACTAGTGGTCCGGGGAAGTAACCTTTACTTAAAGGGATAGTAATGTTTCATAATAAAAGCAGCTCTAATTAATCATCATAGTATTTGGACTTTGGAGAGTGTTATTTCAATTCTGTCAGAGTTGTAGTTCCAGAGTAATTCAATGACAAAGTGTCCCCCTCCCGCCCCTTTTACTGATGTAACACTGCTCAGCCAGATCAGAAGGGAGGTGCCCAGGTAGATTGCAGAGAGGGACAATCTTCAATTAAGATAAGGGAAAAACCTGAAAAGCTTGTCAAGGGGGGCAGGGCTTTCATTGTTTTCATATAAAGAAGATTGTCCCCTTCTGTTATCTGTACTGTCATACAACCAGACTCACATCTGAGAAGAGATGGCTTACACTAGGTAAAAGGGGCGGGGAGGGGAAAGTTTGCTTGTGAATATCTCTTAAACCATAAAGGTTTGAGAGATAAGACTTATATCATTCTCCATGTTTTTTTAATGCCTACAAAATAAAATAAAGTTAAAATGAAGTATTACTATCCCTTTAAGGACTTCTTTGATCTAAGTCAGCATGCTGGCACACATGACTGATGATGTTTACCGGCGCATTGAACTGGGATCTGAGAGAGACCAGTCAGTTCTTGGAGTGGTCAATTTCAGACCCCGCTATTACATACAGCCTCCTGCAGGAGTGCTGTAAGCACAAAGTACATGACGTGCCAAGACCATCATCAGTCCTTCATGAAAAAAAATGACAGTCCTAAGATGTCATTAAGAGGTTAAAAAAACTTTTTTGGAAGCTACATCAACTCAAATTTTATTTAGGAAAACTGAAGGAAAGGAAGAGTTCATGATCTAAATTTTAACATAAAAAATGCAAAAAAATGTTATTACTTCTTAAAAGTTTGGTTAAAAGAGCTAATCTGTAATTCAGCAAATATATGCACTAGTTTTCAAAATTAAGAACAAACTGTAACCTTTAGGTGTCACTTTCTTTTCAGCTGTTTCCTTTTTTGCAGCCTTTTCTTTTGTTGTTTCTAAAATGGAACATGCAGATCAATATATATAGTTATTCACTGTAGATAGATAGACGGACAGATGATGGACAGATAGTCAGACAGATAGATAGATAGATAGATAGATAGATAGATAGATAGATAGATAGATAGATAGAGAAGGATAAGTAGCATAGGTCTGGATTCCATTGCAAATAATACATGTTATTACTGCTTTCAACTCATGTATGTCTATTGATGTTTAAAGGAAAATTTGTTGTTGCTTTCAATATCAATTTAATACATTCATAATAAGGACACAGTGCATCTAAGATTGGTGTTTTGGCCTGTTCTGTGTTATTTCTTCTGCAATCAAATTTATATATTATTTTTCAATAGAAAGACCAACTACTAACCTTTTGGTGTGACTTTCTTTTCAGCTTGTTCCTTTTTTACAACCTTTTCCTTTGTTGTTTCTAAAATGGAATGTGCAATTCAATATATATATATATATATATATATATATATATATATATAGTTCATGACTGTACATAGATGGATAGATAGATAGATAGATAGATAGATAGATAGATAGATAGATAGATAGATAGACAGACAGATAGATAGATAGATAGACAGACAAAGAACTGGCTGAATGATAAGTAACATAGGTCTGGTACTTTCATCTCATGAATTTCTATTTATGTCTACAGGAAAATGTATTGATGCAATCAGTATAAATTTAATACATTCATAGGAAGGGCAGGTGATTAGTAGAGTGCATCTGAGATTGGATCTTTGACCTATTCTGTGTTATTGCTTCACTAGTTATATATACGATATATATATAAATATGAAAAAGTGCAAAAAATATTTTTTTAATTCTTAAAAGTTTGGTTAAAGAGCTAAACTGTAATTCAGCAATCAAATATATACATCATTTTTCAAAAGTAAGATTACTAACCTTTAGGTGTGACTTTCTTTTCAGTTGTTTCCTTTTTCACTGATTTTTCTTTTGTAATTACTGGGATGAGATATGCAGAAATGTGTATATTAGATAGTGAGTAGATAATAAAGAGATACTAATACTTTTCACTTGTTGACCTTTGGGTATTTTCAGGAAGTTAAAGAGGTGCAGCTCTGGAGCAAACCAACTGTACCACAGGGATGAATAAACAATCCCCAAAATACTATTACTCTAAATTGGTCTTTTAACCCTTTGAATCCTAGGGAGGCATTTACTGCATTGCAATAATAGATAACCAGAGAATAAAGTTGATCCTATAGATATGTGTGATAGGTGGAGGACAATGTGACATAAATGTAAGTGGTAAGAATATGTAGAAAACAGAACCTTTTGTGTTCTTCAGGAATTCCCACAGGAAGATCCGCACTCACAAGATCTTCCATGAAATGAACAGAGATGAATATGTGTGTGCATGCATTCATGATGACTAGGAATGAGCAACAACTTTCACCCAAAAAAGAGAAAAGCGAGAAAACAGCACATTTTTGTCTTTTGTGGGAATTCCCCACAAGAAGTGAAGTTTTTCTTCTTTTTCCACAGTGACCCCAGCCTTCGTCCCCTGCACTAGAACCACATATACTTCCCCCCCATCACTCACTGTGCTATTTGCTATACAACCACACATACTGACTTCCAAACTTGATAAACAGAAGCCATGAAACCACATATACTGATCCCCAGCCCTGTCTCATTTCTTTGGTTGATAGAGAATCACACATACTGGCCTTCCTAGCATTGCCCCACTGTAGCCATAGGACCACACATACTGATCACCCAGCCTTGTCCCACTGCCTGGAAGCTGAGATGGGTAACATGAAGCCCCCAGCCAGCTACCAGGCTACAACTTCTATTGGTCCTCCTAGCCAACATTTAGTAGCAACTGAAGAGTCTCACATTGCCACTTTTGTGACCTTCAACCTTGTCCCATGGGATAGCTAGAGAAATACATACTAACCTTGTACCACAGTAGCCATATACTCATTCATACCAACTCCCTTCAGCTTTCTCCATTCATAAGGCCACACATACTGACATCCCGTCCTTGTCCTACTGCAATGGTAGCAATAGAACCCTGCATACCAACCTCCAGTCTTGTCTCACTGCACTGGTATAGCCAGTAACCCCCAGTAGAAACTCTCAAATGTCATATGACATTAATTTGGGGTTAGCAAAGATTAGGACATATGTGGGGTTCCTATATACAGTAACATTTCTGGTTTTCCATGATAATTTCAGCAGAAAAAACTTTCCCCCATCTAAAATGATGATGTGTGCATTAATGTTGATGGATGTAATGACAAGAACATCTGGAATGCAAAGATGGAACAGCTGGTCCTGCTTCCACAGTTCTATATTTTAATAGTGTGAATTGCAACTGTAATAATTAATTCAATAAAACATGTACTTTATTAAAAAATTGTGACCCCCCCCCCAATCTGGTAATTAAAATTCACTTTAATCTACCTTTGAGAGGTATTTTCTTTTCAGTTGTTTCAATTTTTTCAGGTTTTACTTTTGTAGTTCCTGGGACAGAAAGATATATAAACATATAATTGGACAGCCACAGTATCTAAGTATGCACATACGCTATGGAAAAGAGGCAACACCATGAAAAGTTCCCTACCATAAAAATGTATTTTAGATATGAAAAAAGAGGACATCACCCTTGCTTACCGCAAGACAGAATGCATAAGAGAAGATGTTTATTCATGGTAATATAAAGGCACACACACACACACACACACATACACACACACACAAATATATTATGCATATATTTATATATACACAGGAGCTAGCTGAATTTGAAATGGGTGTTAATTAAACCAAGATTTGGTAGATGAGGGATAGTTGCAGCTTGCCTCAGATTATGTATGTTGAGATAAAAACTGGTTCAGGATATTAGTCTGTGCTTGATACTTAACAATGCTGCAGATTGTATATTGAAGGAACAGAGATACATTGTTTTCTAAACATTTATTATATCAGCTGAATTTGTTGGCATTAATATTTTGTGTTTGTTTATGAACACCTCTGAATTCTCAATAAAGTTACACTCTAAAAACTAAGGTGAAACTTTAACAAGTGACATAACTACAGGAGGTGCAGAGGATGCAGTTTTGTCTGGGAAAAGTATCTGAATGAGATCACATCACATCCTCTTACAGTATCATATTCATTGGGCCACGTGGAGACCTCGAAGGAGTACCAATATAGAGGTCTGTGTCGTATGAGGCAAAGACTTTAGCACCAAATGCTGGGACACCAGGGACAAGCTCCCCCAGTTTTTCGGAAAGATGGTGAATTGGAAAATGGTAGCCATAATGACTTTCCCCTTCAAGTGGTGCTAGGGGGGTGAGAATGAAATGGGGTAGCACTAGGTGATAAAATATTTGGGAGAGGAAAGGGTGGAGGGATACTGTTGATGAGAGAAGAATGTGGTCTGGGAATGAGAAAAGGGAGCTGATGGATAAGAAGGGGGACTTTGGTAGAGAGGGGAGCAAATGACTAGCATGGGGGTGATAGATTGGGGAGATTGAGAGACGGGATAAACACTGAGGGATGAAAGAATGGGGAAAGAGAGTGGATGTGGATACTCGGGAGAAGAGAAGGAAAGGGACTTAGGGAGAGAATAGGGAAGTTGATGTCAAAAAAGGGGGAGACTTTGTGAGAGGAGTATAAAATATAGAAGAGTGTTGGCAATTGATTGAGGGAGACAGAGAGACTGGGGAGGGAAAGAGTGGGAAGAGAGCGGGTATGTGGATTCTGAGTAAAATAGAAGAGGGGCTGGGGGAGAGAGAAGGAGAGCTGATGGAGAAGAAGAGGGAATTGGAGACAGAGTGAGCTGATCCAAAAGGCTAGAGGAGAGAGAGGGGAAAATTGGTGAGAATAATGGGCACTTTTGGAGAGAGGGTCACAAGGAGAAGAATGGAGGGACAGAAAGGGGTAAGTGTAGAAAAGCCTAAAGGAAAGGTACTAGAGGCTGCTGGAAGTTCAAGGAATATATATATATATATATATATATACATATACATACATACACACGCACACTCACCCATGCTGAAGCAACAGAGCACTGTGTTACAAAGCACATGAATCTCCACGATGTTAAATCATTTCTGAAACATGACTGTGGCACAGAATTTATTTACCACAACTTGTTCTTTGCAAAGAAGTACTCTGTTCCAACAGTGTGTGTCTGCATGTATATGTATATAAATGTGTGTTTGTGTTATACAAAGGGATCAGGGCTATGCCTCAAAATTTGCACTGTGGCCCAGCAGGGTCCATTTACATGAGTGATCCATTCGTAGACTGACCATTATCGAAGCAGGATCTCAGCTCCTGCTATTTCACACTTAATTGTCCAGCAACATTTCATCTGAAATCCACCCACAACAACAAAATTAAATGACATGAAATAAAAATTAAATGTATCCCGTTACTCCATGTTACTTATTCTAGCTAGACACTAATAGACCTAATGTCCCTATCTCTTTTGGAACATGAAAGACATAAATAATTTGGAGGATTCATACATAGTCAATTTACTCTGTTACCATGAATAAATATTATAAAGGTCATTACGCAGAAAACTGAGAAATTATGTGGTAAATCAACAGTACAATAGGACAGGGGTGTCCGAGTTTAGTCCTCAAGGTCCACCAACAGACCAGGATTTAATTATTTCCCTGATTAAGCACAGGTTAATCAGTCAAAGTGAATGAGACACTGATTAACTCACCTGTTCTTAATTACAGAAATACTTACATCCTGGCCTGCTGGTGGCCCTTGAGGACAAAATTTGGACAGCCCTGCCATAGGGTACATATAAAAGATTCACATTGTATAAGGCCTATCATATTTCAACTGCCATTCAATAATATGTATTTTCTCCTCACATTCAACACCAAATACTAACCTTTGGCTGGGGCTTTCGTCTCAGATTTTTCTTTTTTCTCAAGTTTTTCTTTTGTAATTACTGAAAGAATTATAAAAGAATTTAAAAAACCAAAATGCAAGACTATGTAGAGATATAGTTAACATTAACTTCACATTTTAAGTTAAGTCAAGTCACATTTTAAGTTAAGTCTGAAAAGCAACTTTCATTGACTAACATGGGGATAATTTGATTACATAATACAGAAAATGTACAGACAGTGAGGGAACTTCCCTGCAGTAAGTATAATTAGACTGTGAAAAGTGGATTAATTCTATACATTCCTAAAGTATAAACATTCTCGTATTTACCTAGGGTTTGGTTCTTTTATATTGTATGATACCAGGAATGAGAGAAAGTATGTGATTAGTTTTGATGATTGCTACAGGGGATCTTCAAAAATTCAGGATCTATTTGAATTGATCCAGAATAAATCAAAGAAGAAATGGGGGTCAGGGTGATGGAGGGACAGAAAAATGCAAGGAAGGGAGCAGGGAGTGGAACAGAACAAAGGGCAAGATGGAGGTCATGGGAAGAATGTGTAACGGCTTTTATGACACTCAGACCAAATGTTAAAATAAAACACAGTTTTATTGAGGTAAAATAAGGAACACTGCCCCTTAGGGCTAGAATAGGTAATAGCACGTATCAGACAAGTATGGGGATGTAGTACAGGCCCAATATGGATAGGAGCAATATAGCTTGCAACAGAAATCAATGGAGGTAAAAGGGTTAATGCCCAACACAAATAATCAGTCTCTGTTGCGGTGATTAGCCAACGCCCGGTGAATATAAACAGTCCAGGTAGTAGTGCAGATAGCAAGCGCTTAGCAGTGAGACTGAACTGAATCACTACAAAATCAGCTTTTCTGTAATATGCCAATTGTATAGCAAGAGCTGACTGGAGCTAGAGCCAATAGCACCACTTAGGTGTGGTAGCGGAAGAGATACACTGCAAGAGCAAATGGGACCGGAGCCAATAGCACCCCTGAGGTGCGGTAACGGAAGAGAGACACTGCAAAAGCAAATGGGACCGGAGCCAAGAGCACCCCTTAGGTGCGGTAACGGAAGAGACACTGCACAAGCAAATGTAACGTGAGCCAAACGCACTCCCTGGTGCCAAGACACCCTTCCAGTGCCGAAACGGAGCTACACACTGCAAGAGCTAACAGAATGCCCAATAGCACCACGCGGTGCAACGACTGCAAGGGTGTAAGGTGGAGGCACCGTAAATGGAGGTCACGATTGCTCTGCTAGTGTAAATGGATAGGCTCGGTAGTGGATGCAACAAGCTCAGCAAGTGTTAATAACGGGCTCAGAATCGGAGTCAACAAGCTTGGCAAGTGTACACGGACAGGCTCGGTAACAGAGGCAACAAGCTCAGCAAGTGTTCTCTGACAGGCTCGGTAATGGAGGCAACAAGCTCAGCAAGCGTTCTCTGACAGACTCGGTAACTGAGGCAACAAGCACAGCAAGTGTACGGGCAGGCTCAGTAACAGAGGCAACAAGCTCTGCAGCTGATAAGTATGTGATCAGTCTGTACAGCACTGCAAGTACAGTTCAGAATGTCGCCAGGCAAAGAGATCAGAATCTCGCAGGAACACTGGAGGCAATCACCGAGCAGGAACGTCAGCCAGATCCGGGTCAATCATGGAGCAGGAACGTCAGCCAGAGCCGGGTCAATCATGGAACAGGAATGCCAGCCAGAGCCGGGTTAATCACGGAGCAGGAACGTCAGCCAGAGCCGGGTCAATCACAGAGCAGGAAAGTCAGCCAGAGCCTGGTCAATCACGGTGCAGGAACAACCAGAGTAGTCAGACGGGCCAAATCGGTACACAGGAACGCAGGAACACAGCAACAAATACACAGGTACAGGAACACCACGAAAGGGCACCTAACAGGTGCCATAGGCCCGGTATATAAAGGGAAACCCTGGGCGGGCCAATCAAGCTCCGCCAATGAGAGAGCACCACAGCAGAGAGTGACAAGGAATCACGGGAACCGTGATAGAATGTCAACGGATGTGCACTATAGATTCTGATAGGATGGAAGCAGGCCAAAGCAGATGGAATGAGTGAGAGGCCAGAGGAGATTGGACTGAAAGGAAAGGAGTGGACCAGTGTAGATTAAAGTCAGAATATGTGGAAAATGAAAGGATGGGATCAAGCCTGGTGAAATGGAAGTGAGGGAACAGGACAGAGGACATGGATGGGAATGGAGCAGTTTGGATAAAATAGAAAGGATGGGGATGGGACAATGTGAAGGAAGAGGCCTTGGTTGAGGGAAATTGGGAGGTGATAGGAAGTTCCCTGCATTGATCAGAAGATTTTATATGCTATGAATGATGTTAAAAATGACTTAAATGTATTTAATGAAACATACAACTGAAACAGGTGTCAAGACATTTTTTGGGGGTATGGGCAAACAGCCTGTTTCTGACTAGATAAAAATGTACAGAATTCATTCTCTCATCGTTAGAAACTACAACATAAAGTATATCTATGTTATCCATTTATGATAGATTATACTTTTTTCTAGACCTACATGTCAAATTCTATTTAAAAAAATAAAAATATAACAAATAAAAATGGATGGTGACAGACTATCAAATTGGATGTTATGGACTTTTTTGATGTCTTACAGTTAAATCCAGAAATTAGATAACCCTGAGCTTGGTGAAGGAGTGTGTAAATTAATTACCATTTTTAAAAAAAATACCACCCCTAGCACTTAAAGGGATAGTAATGTTTCACAATAAAAGCAGCTCTAATTAATCATCATAGTATTTGGGCCTTGGAGAGTGTTATTTCAATTCTGCCAGAGTTGTAGTTCAAGAGTATTTGAATGATAAAGTGTCCCCCTCCCGCCCCTTTTACTGATGTAACACTGCTCACCTCAGAACAGCTGGGAGGTGCCCAGGTAGATTGCAGAGAGGGACAATCTTCAATTAAGATAAGGGGAAAAAGCTGAAAAACCTGTCAAGAGGGGCAGGATTTTCATTGTTCTCACAGTAAGAATATTGACCCTTGATGTGAGCTGTCTGGTCTATTGACTAGATTCCACATCTGAGTGGAGGTGGCTTACACTAGGTAAAAGGGGCTTGAGGGGGTAACTTTATCATTCAATTACTCTTGAACTACAACTCTGACAGAATTGAAATAACACTCTCCAAGGTCCAAATACTATGATGATTAATTACAGCTGCTTTTATTGCGAAACATTACTATCCCTTTAAAGGATATTAACTCAGGAGAGACTTTGGCATAAGCAATTATTGTGACAAACTAACGGACATATGGATGGATGCTCTGACAGAAGGAAGGATATAGATTAAAATTGATGAATTGTTATTACAAGCCATATGTTAATTGTTTTTAATACTGGTAACCTGTGGGGGCAAGTTTCTTTACTTCACCCCCCTCTTTATCAGCTTCTTCTTTAATGTTTAAATGGCAAAATAATTATTGACTTAAACACACTTTTAAAATGATTTTTCAGTAGTAAAACTAACCACTAACCTTTGGACTGATCTTTCTTTTCACTTGCTTCCTTTTTGTCAGCCTTTTCTTTTGTAGTTACTGGAAAGAAACAGGTAAATGTATAAATGCCTGTACATGACTATACAAATCCAAATATAAACAACATATAGGTTTACACATAGGATGGATTGTAGAAATAAGGCAGTATAGCTCAATTACCATGCTTAGATGTTACTTTAAAATTCATGTGCCTGAACTTTGTGGTATGTATGAGAGCACAAGATTGCTTTAGTGCACAATGAAGTCCGATATGCCACCCTTACAGCTTGAGTAGGAACATTGACTAATTTTATGTTAGTCTGTTCTTTGTTTCTCACTATGTATGAACAAGGAGCAGAATAACAGCACAACTGAAATACCCATGCAATTCAGTCAAGTGGCCCATTTCTATATCGCTCAAGCCCACTGTTCCAGCCCACCCCCTTTTGTTAATTTTAAAATTGGCATTAATGTTGTGAAGTAAGGCAAGTGATACCGCATAGCTTACAGCTGAAACTAGGCTACACTAGTGCGCTCCTACAAAGCTTACAATTTAAGTAATGCTACACTAGTGATACCATAGAGCTTACAAGGGAATGGGTTATGCTACTAGTGTAGCTCCATTTGGATTGTTCCTCTGTGGTGTAATTTGTATAGCTCCATTTCAGTTGTAAACTCTATGTTATCACTAGTGTAGCTCCATTTACAGCAGCAATTGGGAGATTTAGTGAGGAGCAGTGGCCCACCAGCCCAGACATATGACTGGCCCAGGGGGCAATTGCCCCCCAGGCCAGCCCTCCCCTGCTCCTCATAGAGTTTTAATTAATAAAAAGAACAGGGACAATCCTGGAGTAAATCAGTAGCACTGGGGACTAAGAACGATCAATTTGATTTAAATGGAGCTCTTACCCATCTGAATGCTGGACAAGTCTCAAACATATTGCCAAGCAATTAGTAGGAAACCTTTACAGCATTCTGTTGGTTAAAAGGACCCTTAAAATTAATGGAAGTTGACATGATTTATTTGTCCCCTCTGGTACTGTGGGTTTGTTCCATAATTGATAAAGGGATACTTATTAAATCAGCCTCAAAATAATTAGGAGAAGGATGACATTACATAAAACTTATATAATAGCTTTATGTGGGACTGTCATACAGCTGCTGCAAGAGCCAGTAGGGTACTATCATGTATAAAAAATGTCATATTTGATAAAAATTTGCATCTGTTATGAGTCATTCAGGTCTATCGAGTCACTTATTTTTGGTACATAATTTCACTTTAATGTCCTGATCAACATTCGTATAACATACAGAGGAAAATATATGCCTTGTTAGTTCATGCTGAAAAAGCAAGAAGCAGAGGAATGAAGCATACAAAATGTCCATACACTGCCATACTTCTCTGCCATTTACACCAGTGGTATGAAAATGTACTGTTTCTTTTTAAGTAGCTTAGTTTTGTTGTGAGATTGCAAGATTTCGGGTTGCATGTTTCGGGATAATGGTGGATTACGAAAAGTAAGGGACACATTAGGGGTGGGTTGATAATGAATGTGGGTGACATTGAGGGATGCAGAGTGTAGGTTATATTGGAATTGGGTGGACAGTGAGGATAATGTCCTGAGAAGAACAGGGGGAATTCTGGGGCAAACCTACTGTGCCATAAGGGACAAATAAACATTTCCACTAATTTTAACACTTTGTGGACCAGAAGGGCTCTCAAGACACAATGAAGGAATTAATTTGAGATTTCTGTAGCATTCAATGGATTAAAATCTCAATTTATATTGGGGATAATTTTAGATATATTTATTTGTCCCCTATGGTGTTCTTAGTCTACTCCCAATTGCTTCAGTTCTTTTCAGTGAGTAGGATTGACAGTAAGAAAGATGGAGAATAAGGGTGGCAAGGTTGGATATTAAAATTATTAATCTGTCTCAGATAGAATCAATTCAAATGGATTTTTCATTTACAACTCCAGTACTAACCTTTCTTTTCAACTTTTTCCTTTTTCTCAGATTTGGGCTGAATTTTCTTCTCAGATTTTTCCTTTGGCTTTTCCTTCACAGTTTCTGAAATAAAACAGATCTAAATGTATAAATAAATACAGCACATGCATATGCAAACTGGAGGACCAGGGACACTAAAGGAGATCTACAGTATTAAATGTCTCAGAGAATGTGATAGTATAAGGTGCGTGTAATGTTTTGCCTCAAAAGCAAAACATGCAAAAAACATACTATCTTACTTATAAATCCCATTGAAATGAACACTTTTTTTCTATGTTTTTACTGTATTAAAATCAGTCATAATTACATATTTCCCCTTACCTGGACAGCTTCCCCATGCATTCCTGCTATGCTAAAGTATAAAATGGGGTCTCAGTGTACTTTATGTTGACACTTTGTGCTTTGGCGAATGAGTGAAAACATCTACATTTTCAGTGCTAGGCAGACAGGCTAAGAGAGGAAGCTGGAATTGCTTTATATGAGTATTGTGGGGAGGGTTAAGTGATCATTTCCATCTGAGCTGGCTGCCAGAGCTTGTCACACATTTACGACAAACAGATATTTAGAACTCGACATACTGTGTTGCTTACACACATTCACTCCTACATCCACAAAATGAGAGGGATAAGCATATTCTGAGGTATAGTGATGCTGCACCGCTACCGTGCACCTTATCCTTTGTTACAACCTGCTGATACTGAAGCTAACAGGTCTGTTCTGTATTCAACTATAAAAATAATACTGCAGTCCTTGAGAGAGAAAGAGAAAGCAGCTGAAAATATGACTAGGTAGTAGTGTATAGAGGTAGACAGGGGTGGACTGGCAACTTGTGGCCTGGGGCCAAATACAATCAAGGGCCCATTTCTACTATCATCCCAGTCACCTGTCAAAGCCGATCCAATTTTGTTAATTTTTAAATTGGCATTAATCCCTTGACTGCCAGAGGGGTATGCACCTCTCTGGCACCCAAAGGATTAATGTTTGAAGTAATGCACTTGATACCAAAAAGTTTACAACTGAAATCAGGCTACAATAGTGATACTACAGAGCTTACAGTTGAAATGGAACTAAACAAGTGATACCACTGAGCTTTCAGTTTAAGTAAAGCTACACTACTGATACCATAGAGTGTACAAGGGAAATGTTTTATGTAAAAGTGAAGCCCCATTTGTATTGTAGCTCTGTGGTATCACGTGTTCAATAGTGATGAGCGAGCGTGCTCGGCCGATGCTCGGATCGGCTCGAGCATCGCTCTGCTCGGCACATGGCGGTACTCGTCGAGTACCGCCATGTGCTCTCCCGCCATGTTCGGGTGGCGGGGATCTGTGCCGGAAGAGGCACAGATCCGAAGACGCTCCGCTGGACCACCAGGGACTGGAGGTACGGGGGCATTGCGGAGATGAAGGGGGCATTGTGGAGATGAAGGGGGACATTGTGGAAGAGGGTCATAGACTCTATGCCCCTCTTCCACAATGTCCCCCTTCATCTCCGCTATGCCCGTCTTCCACAATGTCCCCCTTCATCTCCGCTATGCCCCTCTTCCACAATGTGCCCCTTCATCTCCGCTATGCCCCTCTTACACAATGTCCCCCTTCATCTCCTCTATGCCATAGAGGAGATGAAGGGGGACATTGTGGAAGAGGGGCATAGCAGAGATGAAGGGGCACATTGTGGAAGAGGGGCATAGCGGAGATGAAGGGGCACATTGTGGAAGAGGGGCATAGCGGAGATGAAGGGGGACATTGCGGAGATGAAGGGGGCATTCGGAGATGAAGGGGGCATAGCGGAGATGAAGGGGGCATTGACCAGGCACCCTCCCCTCATCAGAGCAGGGGGTGCCTGGTGTCGCCCCATTGACTTGAATGGGGCTCGGGTGCTCGGCCGAGCACTCGAGCCTCAGGGGGTGCTCGGTCAGAGCACCCGAGCACCCGAGCATCGGGGTGCTCGCTCAACACTAGTGTTCAATAGTAAGCTCAGTGGCATCACTAGTGTAGTCCATTTACAGTAGTAACTGGGAGATTGAGTGAGGCAGTGACTGCCCAGACATACATCTGGCCCAGACGGTAGTTGCCCCCCTGCCCCCCAGGTCAGCCCTCCTCTGGTGGTAGACAAACCAAAGAGAGGGAGATGCTTGATTTAAGGAGTATTAGTGTCAGCCACTTCACTGCATGGTTGCAGAGAGTGTGGATATGATTTGTAGACAGTGCCACTGACAGTGCCAGGGACAAGTTAAAAATAAAAAAAAATATTATTTTAACAGATAGATGACAGAGACAGGCAAGAGATACTATTCCTACACCTGAGTGGGAATTATTTTTAGACAAACAAACATAACTTCACATGTTAACTTTGTCATGTACTTTACAGTAAAAACCAACACTACTACTGTATGGTCATAATCACAGTCACATTAGCTGTGTTACTATTATTTATGTGACTTGTTGTGGCTTAGGTTTATGTATATAAAAGCAATTATCATCAGCTGAGAGTTATGCACTAGTTACACTTGTGATCTATGAATGTATTCTATTATTAAAAAAACTACTTCATGGACAAAGAAACGTTAATGTAAAAGTATAATTTGGAGCAAAAATAGGTTATAAGAACTGCGTTTTGTGTGTTGCATCTGCCTATCTCTTTTTGAATGACCAACTGGTTGCATCGTGCAAGTGTACAAAGGGGCTAGTAGTAAGAAAGTGTATTGGCATTTTGCTACATATCATTACTCTCCACCCTGGTGTACTATACAGATGTAATTCAAAAAGCTAAAGAGGTATAGTTATAGCACAAATTGCATCATATTGCACAAGCAAAAACTCCACCAAATCCCAATTAATTTAAACAGGGATTTTAAACACTTGAATGCTAGAGAGGTCTCCAATAGACTTTTGTTACAAGACCCTTTTAAATAATTAGAAATTAAAATTTCTCCACAATTGTACCTCTTTAATTTACTGAATCACACTTCATGAACTGGACAAAGAGAAAATTACAGCAACATTCTTTCTTTTCCTTACTTGATTTATTTCAGGTGGTATTAACAACCCCAATGGTTTCTAGAGAAGCTGTATGATAGCATCAAATATTGTAATGTGTTGGTACATAAGCTCAAATAATGAACCTTGCTTTATACATTCCTCTTCAAATATTTCAAAACACCAATCATTATTCTTATTATCTATTAGTTCTACAACAGCAGCATACCTCTCAGTTATTATCATTAATTTCTTGAACATCAAATGGGTACGCAATGTATTCTAATGGTTATGGAAGCTATAATTCTTTGCAAACTGGCATACAGGTAAAATCCAATAAAGAATGGTGAATGTCCTTGTGGTATTTAAAAGTGTTATGTTCATTATCGTATATATTTTATTATGTGCATAAACACACAATCTGTCTGACACACTTTAATGAATATTTATATAGAATAAAACCAGCACAACACCAAGGTAACAATTTCCCTTATAACACTAACCTGATTTCCCAAGGTTCAGCACACTTAAGTCATCCCAGAAGGAGGGGGCAAAGACATACAAGAGAGAAAGACTGGACCACCAACAGCAAGAAAGTCTCTCTCAAATACTTGTGTTTTGTTCTTTTTATTCCTACTGTCTGACCCAGTCACCTCCCAGTATTTTGGTTAAAGACATATGACATCATGATGATACCTGCCACTTCCCATAATTTATATGATGTTATCACAGTCCTCATTTAATATTAGTGATACCAAGAAATAGCATAATTGAACCCAGCATCTATTGTGTCTCAGAATATTTTTTCCAGTTCAGTTCATGTTTTGATTTTTCTTTTTCTACAAACATTTAAAATATAGTAGAAGTTAAAGGACTACAATTATCTAAAGATTTAAATAACTTTAAATGCCAGTTTCTAACCTTTCTGTGGGACTATCTTCTCTGCTTTCTCCTTCTTTTCTGTTTTTTCTTTCACAGTTACTGGAAAGAGATAGATTTGGATAAATAAATAATGAAATAAAAGATGAATTCATATTAAGAGCATCTCCCTCACAAAAAGTTTACAACTTTTTATGTTTGTAAGGGTAAAGTACTAATAGAATTATGCACTAAAAATTGTTTTGTGGTCTTCATCTGCCTAATGCCTATGTACGAAGTGTTTTACAGGATATAATGAAAATCTTGAATTGTTGTGGTATGCGCTCTCCCATAACGAGGATGGGGGTGAACCATTGATCACTTCCAGCTACTCAGATTTCAATGCATGTTTCTCCTGGGTCCAGTCATGACCCCTGAGTTCTGTTATGAACTGGATCTCCTTGTTAATGTGGAATGACATCTAGAAATACACTTCTGAGTGCTGCAGGATGAAGAATGGAGAACCGACCTGGGGTTGCAACTTGGGTGGCAGAGATATGGGGCACAAGAACCCCAACAGCAACCAGATGAGCCTGGATGTGATACAGCAGAGCCCCATACACAGCAGATAGAAGTACAAAGGTGCCCATCCCCAATGGCAGTCAGAAGTGCCAGGATGCGGGTCACCAGAACCTCATCCCCAGTGGCCGCCGGAGATATTGGGATGTGGGGCAAGAGAGTCTCATTCCCAGCAGCAGTCTGAGATGCCAGGTTGTGGAGTGCCAGAGCCTTATCCCCAGTGGCTGAAAGAGGTACCAGGATGCAGGGCATCAGAGCCTCATGCTCAGCAGCAGTCAGAAGTGCCATGTTATGGAAAGCCAGAGACTCATCCCCAGTGGCTGTCCAAGGTGTAGACATACAGGGAGAATAGCCCCAGCCCTAGCAGCAGGCAGGGGTGCCGGGGTGTAGGGCAACAGAACCTCATCCCCAGTGGCAGTCAAAGAAGCAGGGATACAGGGAGGAAAAGTCTCATCACCACTGACAGATAGAGGTGCAGGGATGCAGGACACCAGAGCCTCATCCCCAGCTGCAAGTGGAAGTGCAGAGACTGTATTTTTATAAGAGAGGACTTTTTCCAGGTGCAGTGCCCCGAAGACAAGATGGAGATCATGGGCCTAGTAATGCAAGCACTGCATTTCAGTATCCCTTTCATCAGTTGGAGCCAAAGATACTAAAAATATGGATCCCAAGCCAATGGAAGATACAATTAAAGCTTTTGCGGGAGCTATATACTTTAAATTAGGACTAAGGACTCCAACAGATCTGCCGCACATCCAGTTAGGATCTGTCATCAGGCCTGTTTAGTTTTGAGGGGAGAAATGTAAAGGACGCTGGACTCCTGTTTTAAGAAATGTATTTGTTCTATAATGGTTGTTTATTCACCATTGTTTTCTGTGTGATGAGATTCATCTGATGCTATGGTTTTCTGTATAATCATTGTGTTATGTGTTAATTGCGGTAATCTGTCACTGTTTCCTATTGAATGTCACATCCCCCTTCTCTTGGCAATGTGACTTCATCAACCATGGCCAGATCCTATAAAGTACTCAGTGTTCTTTTGCATCCTGACTAGTGTTTCATGTTTTGACTGGTGGTACAGTTCTTTGAGAGACTTTTTCCCCAGAGGAGTAATTTTACTCTGAGGACCGATATGGCTACCATTATTGTAGCTGGCTTTCGCTATGAGGAAAGCAGCAAGACAACTAGGGATGGGATGGTCAGTAGATAACAGTTAACCCCTTAATGACAGGCCACTCAGCTAGCAGTTAAAGACCAGGATCTTTTTTTTTTTTTTTTTTGCTCAGATGGATTCAGAGGTTCCCACATCTACAACTACAATATAGCAATAGGCAGATTGGGCATGTGTCTATGCATATATATATATATATATATATATATATATCACCTGGGTGCTCATCCGAAGACATAAGCATATTCACAGAGAGGTGTGAAAAGCACTCATAGGAAGCTTGTTGCAGTGAACAGGTGGATTTATGCAAATTGACAATTCGGCCAGTACTGTGGACTTTTTCAAGATTACATCACATTTGTAACACAGTGCTTAAATACCGTAGTCCTCTCTGTACACAAAGGTGCGCAGAGAGGACTATGGTCTGAATTCAGAGCAGCCCACTCTATTGTCAGCCGTGGCGCGGGTAGTCTCTACTGCACTTGACTGCACCGCGGCCATTGCTGGGTGGCACTGTGGTCCGTGTACACGGGCCTTTCAACTAGTGTATATTTATATATATATATATATATAGAGAGAGAGAGCGAGAGAGAGAGAGAGAGAGAAATTCATACACAAATGAGTAGAGCCCTATGAAAGCATTTTGAACAGAAACATAACCCATGGGCCAAAATAACTGCCCACACCTTTACTAAAGGTTATAGGTGTGACAACCTCTATTGTATTCATTTTGTTTGGGCCTTAAGATTTGTTTTTCTTTGATTTTTCCTAAGGAATTAATTATTACTCTGATCTACTACTAAATGCTATAGTTTATTGTAAACACTTTCAGGCTTTCATAATAAGTATGCTTACTTTAAACAATTTGATCAACGTGTGGGTATATATCTTCTCATAATAAATAGGAATAACCTTTACCCTTTACAAACATATACTAAAAACATTCATTTGGAAGTCTCAAAATAATTATTGTGAAAGAAACAAAGGTCATCAACTAAATAGAAATAGGTTAGTAAGTCTCTTTAAAAATTAAAACAAACTAATCAGAAGTATATTGTAGGAAAAAAATACCAACAGATTCTGCAGATATTTTTATGGAAATATAAGATTATTGCCTAGTAAAAAAGATTTAAAAAGTTGTATTAATTTATGAACATTTAACCCTTTGAGTGCCAGAGGTGTATGCAACTCATTGCTTTGTAACGTTTTGTGTATCCCACTGGTGCTCAAAGAGTTAAGAAGACTGTTAACATTTAATGAAACAGACCCCTACAATTTAAATGAAAACATTTACAAAGAAGACATAATTGAAACTATTTAAACTAATTAACAAGCTCTAACATCAAAAATATTTTTATCACATAATATTCAATACTAACCTTTAGGTATGGCTTTTTTCTCAGCTTTTTTGCTTTTTTCAGGTTTTTCTTCTGTATCTTCTGGACAAATATAGAAGTGTAAATAAATTAATAAATAACCACAAACAAGTATAATCAAAGCCATGTATAAATTCCCTGTTATGATAATTGAAGGGAAAATTATTCCCCATTTAAACATGTTTTCCTACTGTACTTGTCCCAAACAATGAGGGAGATTCACTAAGCGGTGATAAGGAGGTTATAAAGTGGAGATGACTTCTCCAGTTTATCACTTCTCCAGTTGCTATGTTATTCTATACAACCTATTCACTAAGATCTCCAAAGCTGAAGAAATCTTAGTGCTCCACAGAATAACATAGGAATTGGAGATGTAATAAACTGGAAAAGTCATCTCCACTTTATCACCTCTTTATCACCTATTTCTTTATCTCCCCCAATGTATTTTACTTGTTAAAAGCAGTATTAGACATAGGTGTTATTGTTTCTGAGGAAAATGTTGCTCCACTCACAAATACATCTACAGCACTACTATTACGTGTCCCTTGGCCCTGTGCACATTTAAGAGTGTTACTATTGCTGCTAGCTGTAGTACCTTTGATGTACTACTGGTGCGTTTTCCAATCAAATCTATGATTGTGCTACAATTAGTATCTTATTGAGGTTTTCTTAGATGTTGTCCTGTTTTGCCCCCACTCACTTATTTTGTACAGAGAAAAAATACAACATGTTCACCTTTGGGTATGTGAGTGAAATATCATCTTTCAAAAATACTGGAGATTTCATAGACTTCATAGATGGGTTTCTGAAATATATAGCAAAAGTAATATGTGCGGTGGCCCTGGACTTTTAATATCAACAGAAGCACTTATAGCTAGATTTGGGGATGTGTTTCTGTTTAGTTAAAAATATTGAATGTGACTAGGTGGGGCTTGGAATTGGAAGTGGTGACTTTGATGATGATGACTGATATGAATATTCTTTAGGCATGTTTACTTGTACAAACATTCCAGTTGATCTTTCAAAATGGCATATTGCAACTTTTCAGTACTGAAAGATTGATCCTTTTCCTTTTTTTCCTAATTTTTGGCCATTGCATCTGTCTCAGTTTCTATTTCATCTATATCTGAAAATGGAAGGCTTGTAGAAGGATATGGTATAAAATATCATCATCCTCATTAAATATTAGGTTATTTGCATCAGCACCAGCACCATTTTCCTCCCCACAACTTAAATTATATTGTAGTTCCTTTCTACTTTTCACCTTAGGGGGATTATATAGAACATTGTCCTCTAGTTTGTGGCAGGATGTTACTGTCATTGTCTGATGCAACAATTGGTCTACCTGCTAAATCCTCTTCTGCTATGGCAGCAAGTCTAGAACATGACTAGACATTTTTTTAGTATTAAAAGGCTTAGAGCTACTGCTGGTTAAACTTGTCATTTCAGATTTATAAGCAGCCTCCTCAGGAGGAACATAATCTCAATTTATTATATATGGACAGATGTGTGCAAAGCCTATTGTTTCTGCAACACCCCATTATCCAGTAATATAGGGAAGAAATCACTGTTCAAACTCTGACTGGTTGACAATGAAGCCAGAAGGGGAGAGATCTTTTCTCAGTGCTACAGGAACTGCTGAGGGATTTGATGATGAGTGATTCAGTAAATACTTTATTTGAAACAGATATTACACTTTAAGACATGCTACATTAACCTTAGGGGGATCTATAGAACATTGCCCTCTAGTTTGTGGCAGGATGTTACTGTCATTGATGCAGCAATTGGTCTAACTGCTAAATCCGCTTCTGCTATGGTAGCAACTCTAGAACATGACTAGTATTTTTTTAGTATTAAAAGGCTTAGCACTACTACTGGTTAAACTTGTCATATCAGGGGAGTGTGGCTTAGCGACCATGGAGGACAGACGTGATCTTGCACAGCTCTGCCGATTCACTGCTTAATCCATTGCCATCTGCTTTAAATCTTTGTAATTCAGCCATACGGTGCCTTGAATTGCGTTCCTTACCTCTCAGGCTCTCTGTGGATACTGTCTTTCTTGAAATCGGGTGTCCCTGCAGCCGCACATCTGCTGTCTTGCATGCCAGGTCTGTCATCAGGCGCGGTCTGCTGGGTGAGCCCCGCTGGTCAGATTGGGATCAGTGTCATCTCCCAGAGCCCTGTTTGGCACCTTACCAGAGCAATCCAATTTCTGGTTGCCCCGCAGGCTGTATATGCTGGTGCGGCAAACGGAGGACCTGCAGCATCTCTACCTCCTCCGGGGCGGCAACCCAGATCTATCCTCCTCTCTGACAGCCTCCTGCCAGGTGCTGGGTGAGTTGCCCTACCGAGGGTTTACACTGGGGTTTTCTGCCAGCCATTGCTGTGCATCGCGGCCTGCCAGCCCCCCCCTTGCATTTTCCCCTCTTACCTCCTGCTCCCTTAGGGTCATATCCTCTTTTTTATTTTTTTCCTTCTGAGAGTACCCTCACCCCTAGTTTCGCTGCCTTTTGGATCCGGTTTTGGAGAAGCCCATCACTACTAGGGAACTAGAGTTGGTGCTTAAATCATTACATACTGCTAAATCACCGGGACCAGATGGTCTTCCAGCTGAATTTTACAAAATCCTGCTGGAAGATATCTCTCCCAAGTTACAATCGCTTTATAACACTATATTTGACTCGCATGTCATGCCCTCTTTTTTCACTCTTGCTAAGATTATTCTTCTGCCTAAGCCCGGAAAAGATCCTAATCAGGTTGCATCCTATTGGCCGATTTCTCTTTTAAATACGGATGATAAGATCCTTAGTAAGATTATGGCGAATAGACATAATCAGTTGCTGCCTGAGCTCATTGCGCCAGAAAAAACAGGCTTCTTTCCAGGTAGATATTCGGTGACTACTATCCGTACCACCATTGCAGCTCTTATTAAATCTTCGGATTTTCCTTGTAACAATAATCTACTAATAAACCTTGATGCCGAGAAGGCTTTTGACAAAATCCTTTGGCCTTATCTTTTTCAGTTTTAGAGATCCAAGGCTTTCGTCCACTGTTCCGTGCTCTAATAGAACTGTTGTATACAAAGTCTCAAGCCACAATTTCTACTAACTCTGTCAACTCTTCACTCTTTCAACTTTTCAGGGGTACCAGACAAGGCTGTCCTCTCTCCACTTCTTTTCAATCTAGAGCAGGATCCCCTTCTTAGTACTTTATTGGGGCTGCCGGATTTTCAGGGTATACGAGTGGGTGCTGTGGAAACTAAACTTGCCGCATTTGCAGATGATCTGCTGTTTGTCTGTAACCCACAATCCGTTCTTCCTTCCATTATGCAGGTTTTTGAGAGCTTCCAGCGGGTGGCGGGTTTTATGATTAATTTTGGAAAGTCTGAGGTGATGTGGCTTTCTCTACGACCCTCTCCTTATCTACTGTTCTCTTGTCCATTGAAATCTACCTTCTACCTAAAGATGTCTCTACACTTCACCAGACCAATTTTACTCCCTTGCTGGCTAAGCTGTCTTTGGATTTTCTTGCTTGGAAGGCTTTGCCTCTGATGTTTATTGGCCGCATTAACTCAATAAAAATTTTAGTCTTTCCGCGTATCTTGTATTTATTACATATGCTAGCACTACATCTCTCTGCAACGGATATTCAGTCTCTTAACCGTCACTTTCAACGGTTTATCTGGGGTGGCAAATGCCCCAAGTTGAGTCTGGCCAAATGAACCCAACCTAAACGGTCTGGTGGGTTTAACTTTCCACATCTACGATTTTATAATGTAGCCTGCCTTCTCCGGTATGCGAGGGATTGGCTAAATGGCACCGCGGTCTACACAGACTCTGATAGTGACCAATGTTTCTGTCCGTCCTTGAGTCTTTCCTATATTCTGCATGCTACTTTGTCTGCTCTCCCCCCTCCTTTGCTGATATCTACTGTGAAGGGCTGGCAATTCATAGTATATCTTTTCAAAACGCGTTACGTTTCAGTATTTCTACACTTCACTCGTAATTCCTCTTTTCAAGGTGGGGAGGCTGATGCCCGGTTTCTTAATTGGGCCTCTCGGGGTTTAACATCAGTGGGTCACTTACTCGACCCTTTGACTCAGCAGATATACTCTTTCCCAGATTTTAAATCTAAATATATGCTACCGTCTACTCATCTTTTTGCTTTCTTGCAAGCTAAACATTATGTACAGTCTCTTCTACCAGTCTTGTCCAAACAACTTACAGATAATCTGCTGGACTGCCTAATTAAAAAGCTTCAGCAGTGTCTTTTAAAACTTCCTGGATTTATAGAACTTTTTTCGCAATGGCCTATTCGGATTTGAATCCTTTGAGCTCTTCTGGCTGGCTGATGGATATTCCCACACTAACGGTAGATTTAATGGAGTCACGCTTTTTTGTCGATTGTGCTGCTCTCCTTCTGCTTATTTCCATTACCTCTCATAGATTATTGCATAGGATTTACGTGACCCCTTTAGTGGCCCATCGCATTGGCCTTGCCTCGGTCTCCTCCTGTCCTAAATGTCAAACTCCTAGTGAGAATTTACTCCATATGGTATACTCCTGTCCACATGTTTTTTCCTTTTGGACCAAGGTCTTCTTTTATATCACGACAAAAACTGGGATTCCTCTTGATTTCGTTTCTCCAGCTTTCCTCCTTGGGATCAATACTACTTCTTCTCAGTTGATGATCTGCCAAACTAAGTTAGTTGATTTTCCTGTCATGGTGGCGTTGAAATGTATTCTGAAGCTTTGGTTATAGCCCCAACTCCCCCTGCTTCGTCAATGGACGCTTACGTTGTTTCACTTCACCAGATTGCATTGGACGCTTGCCTTATCTGACAAGGAGATACTAGGTGCCCGTTTTGTCACTCTCTGGGAACCCTTTATTTTATCTTTGCCTGCTGCTCGGTGGACGGTCTTTTACCGTTGCTTTAGATATACTCCATGGATGGAGGAGCGGCTTGGAAACCCTGCTAGAGGTGGGAGAGGGAGAGAATGATTCCTCATTTTCTTGGGGAGGAAGACCTGGGAGTAGTTGGCCCTCCTCTTTAACCTTCACCTTTTTCTTTCATTTATTTTGGGTTTGGGGAAGTGGGGGTTGAGCCCCTCTGGAGACATGCACCTGTTTGTTTGTTTTTTTTGTCTTGTTATTGATCTCTGGATTTTCTAATTGGGAGATTATTTGTCAGGATGGCTCCGCTGAGTACCCTGGTGGTTACAATGTTCCATACAACTTACACTGTTGTTCTCTAAGCATACTGTTTACTCTTCCCAGTTTTCATGTATGTTTATTGGTCTAGTCAGTGTTGGATTTATTTCTCAATATGTGGGAGGAGATTATCTTACTGTATACCTAGCACACTGGTCTTGGGTTCTCCTTTATAGAAATACTACCTAGAATATCTCATGTCATTATTGTTCAAATATGGACATGTTTGTATTTTGAACATTTAAAAAAAAAGTTTATTAAAAAAAAAACTTGTCATATCAGATTTATAAGCAGCCTCCTCAGGAGGAGCATAATCACAATTTATATTATATATATATATATATATATATATATATATATATATATATATATATTGCCTCAACCATGGCTACATTCACGCAATCAGCTTTTTTCAGTATTAATTTACTGCTGCCCATATGCAAGTCCTACGCCTTTCTCCTTACCCTTGCCACAATTTTTGTGGTAATGTAATGCAGTTCAGTGTTAATTGTTGCTATAAAATATACCATAGTGCTGTTAGCATGTGGAGTGATATTTTGTCTGTATCAAACTAATGTGTGATGTATGTCTCTATCTCTGGTGTTTGTCACTGTTACTGTCAGTTTGAGCTCAGGTGTAGGATCTCATGTCAGTCTGTCACCAATCAGTCAAAAGGGCTTTTAAACTGTCACTGTCAGTGTCACTATCTAAAAAGCATACCCATACTCCCTGCAACCACAAACAACTACAGCTACCCCGCTTCACACTCAAAATGTCAGTAGCTTTTTTTTATCTCCCAAGGACTGAAGTGTTAAAATACAGGATAAACATTTTAACTTCAGAATCAGAAGCAAATTACAAATTGCAATAAAGGCACAAAAGCAGAAGGTGTAGCACCAGAGTCCAAACAACACATTATATGCTTGTCCCTCTTTTCAGATTGGACGTAGACATGATTATGTAACACAATATATGAAAGTGTACCTGTTGCCTATTTCTCTTGTTTTGAATGTATAATCTATTATGCCTTTTTTTATTAGTATCTGTCACTCAATCTCAGCCTGTCTGACTGACACTGCCACTTTTCATTCAAAATGTTATTTATCTATTTATAAATCTTTTATTTTGCTTTAATATTCAAACTCCAATACCCACATGTCCAGAGACCATTTGTCTAGCTCCAATACACTTGTCAAGCAACTCTATATCCCTCTCTTTGCCTTTCTGCCTCTGTCTCTGTCTCCCAAGCACAGTCTGACAACATGTAGTTTATACTGGTGTGTTAGCACTGAAGGAATAGAAAGGGGAAATACTCCCCATTATGGGGAGTTACATTACTATTATGTATTACAATCCAATGAAAAACATGGGAAAAACCAGCACTTTTCATAGGAATTCCTACAAAAAAACGAATTCCTGACATTTTGTTGCATGTTCAGCTTTATGCATGTTCAATAGTAATACAGGGACTATATGCACCGAAGGAGATAAAAAACCACGGCATACATTAATTAAAATCACCTTCCAGAACAAACATTTCAAAATATATGCAGTACGCATATGAAAAATGTGAAATAAGGGAAATCATCAAGCAATATGTTATAAAATTAATGCAACACCTCACTACTAGACTGATGTGTGTATTTATGTTTATGCCTTATTGTTACATGAGGTTCATTATGCTCCCCTTTTTATCTTATGTACTACATGTATTCTTTGTGTATGTTTTAATCTTAGAACCTAATTTTATTTACCATAAATAAACAAGTGGTTTTTTTTGTTTTTTTTAATGAAGCTATGATGTGCTAAAACATTTCCTCTCTTTATGGGCATACATTTCTTAGACTTGTGAATTATACCAGTAAGCATGGGTTGTTGTGGTATGTATCCAAGGCACTGCTGTTGCTATGAAATTGACAGAAGTGTGCAAAGACTATTGTATGGACTATTGTACTGGATGACAATGAAGGCAGAACGAGAGAGATCCCAAATGCTACAGGAACCGCCGAGGGATTTAATAATGAGTGACTCAGGAAATACTTTGTTTGGAACAGATATTACACTTTAAGACATGCTACATTAATGTGAATTTAGTATACTTAATTCAAGATGCTGCTAATTTTAGAAACGTTGTCTTCATTTTATTATATCTTTTTTTAATTTAAAAGTTTTTTATTGTTAGAGGCAAAATAGAGCAATACAAAACAGTCACACATTAGTAACAGCATCATGTCACAGAGGTATCGAATAAGCATATAGTCAATATACACATATCAATTGACCCATGAGCCTCCAACATTTTAGTGAATCAACCTACTAACAACACAACTAACCCTTAACCTAAACCCCTTGCAGAGGCCAGCATCACACACCTCCAGCCCCCCCAGGAGCGACCCACCACATCTCATCCAGAAGCATACTACATTAAATCAGCACAAGCCAAAAAAAAAAGCTCATCATCATTGCCAGAGGAACCCTCTGGAGGATGCAACTACTTCACTCAGTTCCACTCCAATTCAAACCATCAGCAATACACCGATGGAGACAATCCCCCAAGGACTAACCAAGACTCGACACCCACGGCCCCCAGATCCTATTGAATCCACCATGAGAACCCCTATGCATATAGGTTAATTTATAGAAGGGGAGATTATGGGCTACCACACCCACCCACGCCTCAACTCCAGGAGGACTATCAGCCATCCATGCCTTCGCCACCACCCCTCTCACCATCACTAATAATTCCCTGACCATGGTCCCCCCCAGGGCCAGATGCCATCTCATCCGGAAGGATAGAGAGGATACACACCTTAGGATCCAATGGAACAGGATGTTGCAAGGCTCCCTCCAACCTGGCCACCACCCGCCTCCAAAATTCCTGTACCGGCGGACATTCCCAAATTGTATGAAGAAAAGTACCCCTATGAGACCTCATTTTATTATATCTTAATGGTTATTTTATCATTACAGTGGAAATATAATTTTTGTTCATCTTAATATATGCATCTGTTTCCCATTTCTTTTATTTGCATGTGTTTAGTCTAAACTTCAGCATAGAAATACCTCAGGGGAGATAATGAGGTGATCAAGTAGAGAGGATTTCTCCAGTTTATCACTTCTCCAGTTCCTATATTGTTCTATAGAGCCTATGCATTAAGATCTCCAAAGCTGAAGAAATCTTAGTGCATAAGCTCCATAGAATAACATAGGAACTGGAGAAATTATGCACTGGAGAAGTCATCTCCACTTTATTACCCCTTTCTCACCACTTTATCACCACTTATTGACTCTCCCCCCTCATTCACAACTTTATTAAAAGATTACACACTATGGTCGCCCATCATGAAAGTTCACAAGCACCACATCAATCGCCTAAAAAAAATCCTAATACTTTGTCCAAACCCCCCTGCTCACAAAAAACAAAAACAAGTTTGTCACAAACAGCAGTTGACATCCTGAAATTTAAACAACCATGAAAGACATAATTGTTATTTAGTACAACGTTAAATCTACTCTAGTCTTTATATGACATGTTATGACATAACTCTGGGGATGTTTTAATCATTTCATTATTTGGTACTTTTCATATTACATGCTATGAAATAATTATTATAAACACCCCTATTACAAACAGCTAATATTTGTTTCTACTTTCATGTAAATTTCTATGACGTGTGCACATATTAAAGTTAATAAGCAGTTGGTACTTTTATAGAACATGATATAACATAAATATGCACATATTAGATGTTTTATATAACTTTCTATGTCATAAGTGTGCACATATTACAAGACTAGTTGAACAGCCCGTTACACGGACCACAGTGCCACTGCCACCCGGTCGCGGAGCAGTCACGCACAGCAGAGACTGCCCGCGCCATGGCTGATACAGAGCTGGACGCTCCTTCGGAGCGCCCAGCTCTGTATCAGCCGCGGCGTGGGCAGTCTCTACTGTGCATGACTGCAGCACGCACAGCAGTGTGTACTGCGCATGCCGTGGCGTTACACACGATTTAGCGAATTATTATATAGGATGGTAATATTCTGTTGGTATTTTTATATAGCATGCTAGGTCATCAATATACACATATTATAAGCAGTTAATATTTTTGGTAAATTTTCTATAACAAGGTATGCCATAACGATATGTACATACTACAAGCAGTTAATATTTTTTGGTACATTTTATTTATATCATGCTATGATATTGGTGTACAAATATTACATTCATATATTTTTGATATATTTTATATAACATGCTATGATATGTATGCACGTATTACAAGCATTTAATATTTATGGTATATTTTATATAACATTCTATGATGTGTGCTCGTACTACAAGTAGTTAATATTTTTAGTACATTTTATATAGAGTGCCGTGATATACGTATGCTCATATTACAAACAATTAATATTTTTGGTACAATTTATATAATTCTCTATGATATAAGTGAGCATATACTACAAGCAGTTAATATTTTTGATATATTTTATATAACATGCTATGATATGTGTGCACAATCAGTTAATAGTTTTTAAGCTCTATCGAGGCCTGTTGATTTCTCCTACATTTTCTTAACTGCATGCCAACCCCTTAGATGCTAGAGAGGAATCAAATCTGAAAACATTGCATTGGAGACTACTTTTACTGCTAAGGTGTAAAAAGTAATTAATTTGAATGGTTTAATTCACAAATTTCAGTATAATAATTTTATCATTTTTATAATACTAACCTTTGGCTGAAACTTTCTTCTCAGCCTTTTCCTTTTTCTCAGGTTTTTCTTTTGCAATCACTAGAGTGAGATAAATTCAGAAGTGTAAAAATAACCTGTTATCAGCAATTCAAACACATAAACACAATATAATACAAAATGCTATTAGACAGAAGTATTTATGGCCCTGTGGTCAACATAAAGTTAAGATATTCTGGGGCAAACCAATTGCATCACAGGATAGAAATACAGATCACCATAATTCACATTGATTTTTTATACCTTGAATGGTAGAACTTCCAATGCATTGCAAAGCATAAAGCGGGAAACCTCTCTAGCATTCAATGGGTCAAATATCCCATATAAATCAATGGGAACTTACATGCATCCCCTGTAGAGGAGTTGGTTTGATCCATCATACCTCCACTTTTCTTTTGAACAAAAGACCTTATGTATAATGGTATAAATTTTGGCAACCAATTAGGACAAATAAAAAATCCATTTTATTTAAATCAGGATTTTTACCTGTTGATTGCTATGGATTTCACAAATGCTTTGCTTCACAGTGTGTTCGAGACCTCTCTAGCATTCAACCACTTACAAGGCCTCATTTAAAACAGGGTGTTGTGGGAATGTTTTACATGCCTGTCATGGTCCTGTTGTCTTACTCCAGAAATGTGCCACTCTGTTTAGATGCATATGGCCCATATGACCTTAACATCTTGAGTGTAAAAAAAAAACCCAACATGTAGAATACCCCTCTGTCACTGAAAGGGTTAAAACAATGCAAAACCTCTCAGGTGTGGAAAGGTTCTCAAAATCTCATTTTGTTCTATTATAATTTGATATCAAATGAGGAGAATAAGGCAGATATACAGAACTGGAATAATTCAGGGGAAATATAACTGTGTCTATGGGAGTTGAATAAAATGCAAGTTTATAAACAAGGCTTTAAAAGCCTTGAATACAAGAATGGTTTCCAATACGTTGGTTTCACCATGTATTAGACACTGCTCTATCATTCAAGGGGTTAAAGGTCTCAGGTTGGGAATGCTCATATGTCCCCCTATGGTACCGATAGTTTGTTTGCTCCAGAATTGCTTCACTTCTTCTTAGTACATCAGTTTCAAAGCATCATCATTTTATTAAAGAAGTTCCTTAGTGTGAAATAGGTTTTGGAGCTCTTTCATTTATTGGATATATTCCTCACCATTCATTTTGTCCAAATCCAATTGTATGTGTGAATTTTCTTTCATAAAAAATGAATCTGGTCAGGTCAGCTCCAAAATGGCTTTGTTAGCATGCAAACAATAAAGATTTACTATCAAAATTCATTAAGCAACACACTCATAATTACCTTTAGGTGTTGCCTTCTTTTCAGGTTTTGATTTTGGCTCCAGTTTTTCTTTTTGAACAACTATGTAATAAAAAAGAAACAAATTAATTTAAGTATAGGGAAATATTATCTCCATTCAACTATCCAAACTAACTCTTGGGATACAGGAAAAAAGGAGGAGCAGGAGACTTATATAAAATACAAGACAGGTTATATATTCATGCAAATTCCTGGTAAATGTAAATTACTCTGTAAGTGAAACTCTTATCACCAGTGTAAGTGTAAATTATTCTTTATCTTTCAGTAGAGAAATGTCTTTTTAACTTCCAAGTATTACAAAATGTATTTCTCTTTTGATGAATGAATAGCTCCAGTAAATTTAGTGTGTAGAGAGTTTGTAACTTCCAGCCAAAGATGACTAAGTATATGGAATGCATGGGATACACCTCTGATTCCCAGAGAGATGAGTAACACACAGCTATGCAAAACATTGCACACCCCACTGGCACCCAAAGGGCCAAACTATGTTTATTGTGTGGAATAAAGTAACATAAATTCCTTGTCACTGTTCAGGCAACAGTTTAAAGTGTAGTCATCAATTTACACTCCATTCCAAGGCAAACCATTCCAGCCACAATGGATATGGAATATGGATATGGAATATCACTAACATTCCACGTGAAGATGGCATAGCAGCTTGCAAAACATTCCAAGAACAAGCTGGCTTACCAACAGAACCTGTAACTCAGCCAGTACACTATATACTAATGCATAATTATTTTACATTTTGGCCAAGAATTATACATACATACAAAATGCCATGGGAGCACAAATGGTGCTATAATACACCAACCTATGCATGGCAAAATTGGAGGAGGAGTTCCTGCCCACATGCCAAATAGAGCCTCTGGTCTGACCCTGCTTCATAGATTATATGCTAATCATTTGGACTGCCAGAGAAGATGAACATTTCTCATTTCATGAAAATTGCAATGCTTTCCTTTCCACCATTAATCTCAAACTCAGCCATTCACACACACAAATTAAATTTCTGTATACCCCAATCAGAATTCGAAACAACTCCATTTTGACATCTCTGCACAGCTAACCAAGAGACAGGCCTAATTATTTCAGAAATGAAAATTTCCATCCCATACACAACACAAAAACTCTATTGTTTACAGCAGGACCCAGTATAACTGCATATGCTTAGAGACATCTGACAGGGATAAACATTTAAAAATCCTAGTAGACATTTTGTGAAGTCATTGATACAATGTCAAGGTCACAGACATCCAAATTCAGAAAGCCACCAGTGTGCTCAGACTAAATCTCATGAAATACAAATAACCAAAGAAAGAGAACATTGTCATTAGTAATCACTTGCAACCCCCCACTCGAAGTACTGTGCAAAATCACAAAAGAGCTCCAAACAATAGTATATACGGATGACAGATTAAAAGAATATTCCAAAACCTTCCCTCCTCTTTTATAAACAGGCCCAACATGAAACGGTATCCTATTGAAATGTCACTGATTATTTGGCAACCAACAAAATGACGTGTTCAGAATGTCGCCAGCATCAAAAGGGCGACATTCTGATGTTGCAGCTTAAGTGTCCTCACCATTTGTGCCTTAACTTTCCAATAATTAACTGTGGCTGCATCACAGTCAAGCTTATAATAAGAAAAGGATAGACACACCAGATGAATTGAAGTGCTGCTCAAAGGGGTAAGATTCATACCCTCCCTCCTTAATGCATACCTTCTATCTGTGCCTTAACCCTGTGCATTCTGGACCCCTTTGGCACTCAAAGGGGTTAAGATGCCTTCTTCCACTCACAAGCCCACATCAGCATGTCATCTGCATCACAGTCACACTTAAGTGTTTATCTGTGCTTTAGCAGGTTTGTAATAGTTAAGCATAACTGTGATGTAGCAGACATGCTGTTGTGGGCTTGTGAGTGGAAGAGAGCATCTTAACCCTTTGAGTGCCAGAGGGGGCCATAACACATTGCTTTGTAATGCGTTGTGGACCTCTCTGCCACGCAAAGAGTTAAGGCACAGGTGGACGGTATGCAGCTTAACCCTTTGAGTGACACTTCACTTCATTTGGTGCATCTATCCTTTTCTTCTTATTAGCTTAATTATTTGAGAGTTAAGGCGCATATGATGGGGACACTTAAGTCTGCAACATCAAAATGTCCCCCTTTTGATGCTGGCAACATTCTGATGTCGTCCTTTTTCATGCAGGTGACATTTTAAACTTGCCTTTTAGTTCATCGGTAAATAGCGGGTGACATTTTCATAGTGAACCCATGAAGCAACTGTTGGTAAAGAACTCCATTAAGACTTCAACAAAAAGGTATTTCCCCTTATCTATAAAAGAGATGTGGAGCCTGTGGCACATGAGACCATAGCACATCCCCATCAAAACAAAAGAAACATGAAGGGAAAATTCTCCTGCAGATCATCTAATGTTGTGTATCTCATCATCTATGTGAAATGTCCCAAAACAGGATTATATGTTGATGAGACAGGACAAGCTTTAAGAAAAACAATTAATTATCATAGGTCCAGTGTGAACAAAAGAGAGACACCCCAGTGGTTTAACATATTTGAAAAATTGGTAACAGCATTAAAGATCTCATGGTAACTCTACTGATGGGAAACTTTCAGACACAGAGAGACAGAAAGATCTGGGAGTATAAATTGATGACCAAGTTTACCACTCTGAACTGTGGCCTGAACCAGGACAATGAATCAAGTTATTACACACAATAAACATATTTTGGGCCCTTAGGAACCAGAGGGGTACACAATGCATTGCATTGCAGCGTGTTGTGACACTCTCTGGTATTCAGAGAGTTAACATTCCATATACTTGAATAACCTGTCATGTATTTTGTATTCATCATTCATTCTAAACTTGCCTGATAAAGAGACCTAAGTTGTCTTGAAAGCTTGCATTCTAAACCTACTCAGTTAGCCAATAAAGGCATCACTTTTTACTCTACAGTTTTCTGCTCAAAGATAACATGTTACTACTTTTTACCATTGGTTAAGAAGTTTTTGTTACAAAAGTGGACACATTTTCGATCAAATTCTAATTCCACACCTATAACATATGTAAGAGAATGGGAGAATCTAAAGCTGATTTTTGCTGTACCTACTTATTACTTGTGTAATACAAGATCAGAGGAGCAGCACATGCAGAAACACACATATACTCTTACACTGCCCTACCTTTAATTTAAATGACACATTTTATATATGGGAATAAGGCAGGAATAGCACACAAAAACAGATAAATCCCTTGATGCTATATTAGTGAAGAAGTACTTTTGTTCATTCCTGTCATTGAGACTGATATACAAAGAAGAACATATAGTTGATGAGACTGAAAGAAGACATGAGTCCATCAAGTTCTGCCCATGCCAAATCACCCCTGTTGATCCAGAGGAAGCCAAACGACCCCCCCCCCCAAAAAAAAAAAGACACAATAGTCTCAGGTAAACTGACTTCATCATAAGGGCAAATACAAAATCTCCATTGGTTGAAATGGGGTTCTTAACTTTTTAAATACTAGATAGGTCTCTGGTGTATTGCAAAGCAATATACTGAAGACCATTCTGCTATGTTAGGGATTAAATGTGCCATTTCCATTTAAATAAATGGACATCTGCATTTGTCCCCTATTCCAGTTCGTCTTAGTACATCAGTCTTACTCTGTACATTAAGATTTTCTGTCATGAAGTGATAGCTGTAATAGTTTTTGAATGGATAATTACACAAAACACATTTTACATATCGACACCAAATTTTTGAGGTGTTTCTTAAATTATGCTGAGTTTGCCCCTGTTATGCTATGCCTCAGAGGACTGGACTGTGCATATGTGGATACGTGTGGGAAGGGGGAGAGTGACTCTGTTTGTGTGCTACACTGACTTCTGGAATAGAGCATTACAAACTTAACCCCTTAAGGACCCATAATGGTCCTGGACCGTCATGGGTTGTTATACCCTTAAGAACCCATGAGGGTCCTGGACCGTCATGGAATTCCAGGCTCCCCGCATGGCTGCACGCTGTTCGGGGAGTCTGGAATTGGATTGCACAAAAAAAAAAAAAAATGCACCGTGGTCCTTAAGTGACCGCAAAGCACGTGTGCGGCTGGTCCTTAAGGGGTTAAAGGGTCTTATTTATCAAATCGGAGTGGAGCAATTATAGAGCAAGCCAACTGTACTATAGGGGACAAGTGGAACTTCACAAAATAGTCATCTATTTAAATTTTTAATCGATTGAGTTCTAGAGAGGTCTCCAGCTCATTGTCACTCAGAGGGTTAAGCGTCATAAAAAGGCACATAGTCTTTAATATACATGCCCCATACACACATACACACACACACCCAATATAAGGTGATCCTGGTGATGCTCTAGAAATGTGTCTAATGTCTCTGTTTGAAGGAGCAGCAGGAATGATGGCTGCCACCGCCATCTTTAGCTCTTCAGTTGTTGGTACAAGGAGTTTGGAGAGCACTTGCACAAAAAAAGTAATTTTTTTATTTGCTATTGCTGTTTGCTATTGCCAGAGGTAGAAGTAGCACATATTATGGTGGGCATGTCACCATAAGATCAATTTTGTTTGTTTTACAAAGAAATATAATCTGCCTTTAGGTAGTAATATTTTTTACAGTAAAGTCAGTGAGGCTGTTGCTGATACTGTAGATGCTTTCAAAAAACGTGTTGTATACCCTTCTAAGAATGATATAGAGGGAATTCCCTCAAAAAGTGCAGTTGTTCTCTATTTCTTTCTGTCTCAACCCAAAACTTTGTCCCCCTGCACTGGTATCCATAGAACTACACATACTTACTTCCAGCCTCGTCCCATGGAAGTTGCAGAATCCAAACATGCTGACCTATAGCCTGGTTTCACTGCAATGATAGGAATAGAACCACACATTCTAGATCCCATATCTTGTCCTTGGTAGACAAAGAACCACACATAATAACCTACCAGCTTAGTCCCACAGCAGACATAGAACCACTCATACTGACCACTTATCCTCCCACTGCCTGGTAGTCATGATGGTCAATGTGTGGCCATTCAGCTGCTGCTAGGCTACAACTCCCATTGTTCACCACCAGTCAACAGCTGGTTTGGAATAATGGGATTTGTAGTCTTCCACTTCATAACTGACACTACCCTTGTCCCACGGTAGCGATAAAACCACATGTCCTGACTCTGAGTCTTGACAAACTGTACTGGTACCCATAGAACCACACATATTAAACACCCCACCTTGTCCCAAAGCAGCCAAAGAACAGTAAATACTGAGCCCCAGCCTTATACCACTGCCACGCTTGCCATATAATCACACATACTAACCTTCCAGTCTGGTAAACATGAAACCACATACACACATTGACCTCCCAGTATTGTCCCACTGTATTATTAGCCACAGAACCACACACATACTGACCTCCAGCTTTGTTCAACTGAACTGGTAGAGTCAGAACTACGCATACCTAGTCTAAAATCCTATGGGAACAGGCAAAGCTTATTTTTCTTGGGGTTAAAGAAAAACAGAAATTTTAGATGGTTTATAAGCCCTTTATTTTTTGCAGAAAAAGCAGCAAAATACTGTTTATTTGCCAAAATTCCCACAGGAAAATTGGACTTCTTTCCATTTCCTAAAAATCTACCTTTATGTTTTAGTAATTATCTGTACAGTGTTTTAATTCATTCTATTCAAAGCCATACTTACAGCTGGCTGTCCTATTAGAAATGACCCCAGTGTTTGTGAACTCTGCCTTTATTAAGTATATGATAATAACGGGCCAGCACATATGCTAATCAGCATAAAGTGCCACACTGTGCCACCAACACAAAAATATTACTTCCTCAAAAAACATTTATATTACAAACTAATTACAATACAACTATAAACTGTTTTTTTTTAATTCTCTTGAAAATCAACTAAACTTATCTTTAACCCTTTGAGTGCCAGAGGGGTACCCTCTGGCACTCAAAGGGTTAACTGACAGGTTCATTTTAACTAGTAAAAGACTGAGCTTTGGCATATTTCTGTTTTACATTTTCTTATTTTAGCTGTAATTTAAGATTATTAAAGTAATGAATAAAAACAAGGTCTATTATAATCACTATTGTTGATTTTTAAGGCTCAATTTAATCTGCAATGCATTATAAAACAATGCATTGCATGCACCTCTGGTCCTTTAAAGGGATAGTAACACTTCGTTTTAACTTTATTTTATTTTGTAGGCATTAAAAAAACATGAAGAATGATATAAGTCTTATCTCTCAAACCTTTATGGTTTATGAGATATTCACAAGCAAAGTTCCCCTCCCCGCCCCTTTTACCTAGTGTAAGCCATCTCTTCTCAGATGTGAGTCTGGTTGTATGACAGGACAGATAACAGAAGGGGACAATTTTCTTTGTATGAAAACAATGAAAGTCCTTCCCCCCTTGACAAGTTTTTCAACTTTTTCCATTATCTTAATTGAAGATTGTCCCTCTCTGCAGTCTACCTGGGCATCTCCCTTCTGATCTGGTTGAACAGGGGGGGGATACTTTGTTTGTGAATATCTCTTAAACCATAAAGGTTTCAGATATAAGACTTATATTATTCTTCATGTTTTTTTAATGCCTACAAAATAAAATAAAGTTAAAATGAAGTATTACTATCCCTTTAAGGCTAAAAATATATGAATAGCTTATTGTAGGTATTATCATCCCTTTAAAGTAGTTATTGGTTAGTTCAAATGAGAATGAAACATTATTATTATTGTTACATTTTAAAAACTTAGAAAAATACAGAAAAAGCCTAAAGCAAACTAGGGAATATATACTCTAAATGTTTGTTTAACCAAGTGCAATTTATTATCATACAATGTAGTTTCACTAGCCTGCTTCCAGTATCTGGCCATAGATTGTCGGTTCAAATCAATTCACCTTTAGAGTGTGACCCTGCTCTTTGACCGTTGTAGTTTGAAATCGTAATTGTTCCATAGAATAGTTACTGCATGTTTGGCTTAAACGTTTGTGCTAAGTTTTCATTCACCTCACATTTTTATGAGGGCTCAACATTTGAACTTGCAATGCTTTATCCTTCAGTAATAAAGCAGAATTATTATGGATTGAATTGTTTTTTCTTGTATCTTCATTTTCACATGAACCTAGTGTTATGTGCTTGACTCTACAGTTTACATAATATTACAGGATGTATTTGAAAAATGTTTCATTCTTGTTTCTTTCCTCAAAAATATATTCTTCACTGAAAAATATATTTGAAGTTCCAAGGACAAGTCTATTGAATGAAACTGTGCAATGTAGGATTTCTAGATAAATCTACAGTGATTTAAAAATATTTACTCTGTTTTCATTTTAACTACAATCTAACAAAGTCTGAAAGTGAATAGGAATAAAATATTACATATTTCTGAAATAGCTGTGATCAGTATAAAGGAATTCACTTGTATGTGTATGTGTATTACTAGTACATGTATAACTAATACAAAGTTCATGTATGCACTGTTTTACCAGTAGGGTGGCAGAAACATCTCTAAAACCTTTCAAAGACGCAATTAGACTGGCATCTCAGCTTGTGGCAGTCCAGCTGTTACTGGTCTATAATTCCTTTCATCCTCAGCTGGTCAACCACCCCTTGAAGAATCAGGTTGTACGTTATCAGAAAAAGGCCTCACCGTGATTTGCATAATTTTACCTTTAAATGCATGATACCATGGTTTGTTTTTGCTTGCATTTGTTTCTCTCCAACTTATTGTACACTCTGTCCTTGTTCTAACCATTTGAGTGCCATTGGATACCCCTCTGGTACCCAAAGAGTTAAATCCTTCTAAAGGAAATATAGATTTTATGAGTTTTTAATTATATTGTATTACTGACCCTTTTCTGTTTAAATATGTTTGGGAAGAATAGGAAACTCTACCTTTATCAAGTATAATCTTAAACAGGAAATATTCCCTAGTATTTTGTAGCTCTTAATTTGCATAATAAGGACCTGTCACTTTGAAATTAAGCTTGCATGTTTGAAATCATAATTCAAAGTTAGTATTAGGTTAAGCAAAAATCCAGTAGTGACATAATTTAGGAGATAGAAATACTTTTATGTATGAAAAGCGATACCAAAAGTCTTTCAGGGAAGCACTGTATGTTTATTAAAGGGATAGTAATGTTTCACAATAAAATCAGCTCCAATTAATCTTGATAGTATTTGGGCAATGGAGAGTGTTATTTCAAAACTGTCAGGGTTGTAGTTCAAGAGTAATTGAATGATAAAGTATTCCACTCCCACCCCTTTAACTGATGTAACAATGCTCACCTCAGAGCAGCAAGACTTTCCTGATGGATTGCAGAGAGGGTCAATCTTTAGTGAGCATCAGGAGAAATCTGAAAAACTTGTCAAGGGGGGAATGTTTTCCTTATGCTCACAGTAAGAAGATTGTCCCTTGCTGTGAGCTTTCTGGTCTCAAGAACAGAGTCCACATCCGAGGGAGAGGTGGCTTACGCTAGGTAAAAGGGGCTGATTATGAAGATTAATTATAATTCTATATAATTAATTAATTATAATTATAATAAAAAAAATATATATAATAAAATATATATATATATATATATATATATATATATATATATATAATAAAAAATATATAAAAAAATATAATTAATTATAATTAATAATTCTACTATGAAGATTAATTGGAGCTGCTGTTCTTGTGAAACATTACCATCCTTTTAAGCTCTGTGTTGCTCTGATCGCTAAATTAGCATATACTTAAGACATCAATTTTCATAAATAAAAATAGCAATAGTTCTTTAATTACTTGAGGACAATGTATGAATCAACTAGTACAGCTCAGATGGGGTTAGTTTCCAACTCCAGATGCTGCAATTTGGGGTATGCACTACTGGCATTTCAGCACACCCCTCCTTTTAGCACGGGGATCATTCACTGTGAAAGTAGCTGAATAAATTCATGTTACTGCAAAAACAGTTCCAATGCGTGTTATGCCATGTAATCCTATTAATATCTTACCTGTTTAATCAGCTGGTATTTTGGATAATCTGACACACAGTCAGTTTTGAATTAAGTTTTCAAATATGTAAACCTAAATGCAAGGAGACAGGTCCACTTTAACAGACAGTGTGTGTGTTTTGAATGACAGTGAGGTATGTTTACATACTTTTTTTTGCATTTGATCCCTATTATAGCCTACAACTAGTTAACATTATTCTAGTTGAAGCATACTGTTTGTTGTGAGTAGGTGTGAATTAAAGGCAGACTTCAACAGAAATCATTATAATGAACATTGTAGCTACAGTGCAAAACAATATTAATAGATATACTTAGCTACTGTATCAAAGTAAGTGCATCAGTTAAAGGAGATACAAACTTTTTTATGAAAAAAATATATATTTTAGGCTGTTTTCCTGTTGAGGAAAATAAGTGTACTCCCACTGCTGATAGATGCATATTTCCAGAGATATTACTGTTTAAACCTGTGTTTTTTACATTAGCAGTGCACTCTAGTGGTCAAATTCCAATTAGTTCTTATGTTACATTCTAATGGAGAAGAAACACTGTGACTTATAGTTGTCCATAGAATGTGATAGAAACTGCCAAGTCACTTCCTGTCAGAACAATCAGGAAGAAAACACGGTAAATTCACTTCTTGGTTATTTGAACTGTTATAAAGTTTGAATAAAATAACTGACAATGGTGGGAGTACCCTTGTTCTACTCAGCAGGAAAAGATCTATAACATATAGGTTTTCATAAAAAAAAGTTTACTGCTTCTTTAAAAGAAACACTTATCTTGAAGATATAATTCCACTTTAACTATCTTTAAGCCTATATGGTAGTTCAGGGCTGTCGACAGTAAAATATTTGCCTTGTTTCTTCTATTTATGGACTTGGACTTGTTTCTTGTATTTATGCACTGTATTGTGACAGACAGCATGTAACTTGTACAATTATTTATGCTCCAATATTGCGCAAAAACTTACATATAAAGATAGGCAGCTTAAAGATACGCCTATGCACATCCACCCGTAGTGCTTGAAAAAAGAAACATACAAACTGAAGCGGTGTATCTAAGCGCCTAGTAAAGATAATAACGGATACTGCAAATTCTTATATAGATCCTGAGAGAGGGTACTCAGCCGGAGTCACAGGGGAAAAAACAGTGAACTCAATATCAATAATATTAAAAATCGCTGTTTCCCAATTCATATATTTAATCATAAAAAATAATACCATCTATATCTTGCAGAGAAATTAAATAAGTTAAAGTTTTTTCCCCTGTGACTCTGGCTGAGTACCTTCCCTTAGGATATATGTAAGTATTTTCAGAATCATTTACTATCTTTACTAGGTGCTTAGATACACCTCTTCAGTTAGCATGTAACTTGTATAGCATACCTACGCAGTGCTATACAATATGTTGATGATTTTTAAATGCGTGTATGGGTAGATGTTATAGTGTCATGTGACTTTCTCTTGTAGACATGGAGGTTAAAGTACCAGAATAAAAAAAAACAAATCCATAAATAAGCATAATAGGGGGAAATTAAACTTTATACTGCAAATTTATGATTTTCATCATTATCATCATCTTAGCCATTGTAGATCCACTGCAGGATGAAGGCTTCCACTGCAAGTTTCCAACAATTTCGCTCCTGTGAATTCTATTCCCTCTGTAGACCAACAACTTTTGTAATTTCATCATCTGATATTGTCTTTGGTCTTCTTCTTTGGCATTTAATACCAATTGGAATCCATTTCAATATGTATTTGGTCCATTTACCATCAGTTCTTCTTGCTGTGAGATCTTCCCATTTTTATTTTAGGAGTTTACTCGTTCGGTGATACCATAAACCTCTGTTTGCTGAGTAATCCATGTACACATTTTGTGTTGAGTTTTGTTGTGTTCAAAATTTGACTTTCCATACTTTTCTGCAAAACCTTACGTTTTCGTATAGCTTTGGCATTCAGTGTCCATGTTTCACTGCCATACATAAGAACTGGGAGGACTTATTGGTCAAAATGTTTCCTCTTGAGGCAGAGTGTCAAATCTGTCTTAAAGGGCTCATAATGTTTCATAATAAAAGCAGCTCTAATTAATCATCATAGTATTTGGACTTTGGAAAGTGTTATTTCAATTCTGTCAGAGTTGTAGTTCAAGAGTAATTCAATGACAAATTATCCCCCTCCCGCCCCTTTTACTGATGTAACACTGATCAGCCAGAGCAGAAGGGAGGTGCCCAGGTAGATTGCATAGAAGGACAATCTTCAATTAAGATAAGGGAAAAACCTGAAAAACTTGTCAAGGGGGGCAGGGCTTTCATTGTTCTCATAGGAAGAAGATTGTCCCCTGCTGTTATCTGTCTGGTCTATGGACTGCATTCCACATCTGAGAAGAGATGGTTACACTAGATAAAAGGGGGGGAGGGGAAACATTGCTTGTGAATATCTCTCAAACCATAATAGACAATAGTATTAAATTTTCCATATGCTCAACATCATAATTGTATTCCTCTTTTGGTTTCCATCATGGTGTTTCCATCTGTTCACATTTTCAGTCCAAGGTAAACATACTTGTCCACTTCTTCTAGTTCCTGTCCACCTACTATGGTTTTCTTTGGTATGGTAAATTTGTTAAACATGATCTGTTTTGTTGAAATTCATCCTCAGACCAAAATTTTTGCTTTGTACTTCTTCAATGCTTTCTTGCAGTTTGAAAGGACTACTAGCAAAGACTCCTTATAAGGCATCCCTTTTCTATCTGAACTTTATCATTGTTGACCCTTTTTGATACAGCTTCATTTTCTTATGATTGGAGAATATTTATGTCAGCTATCTCTATTTCTTGTTGGATTTCTCCATTGATTATTGCTTGCTTTTGCACTGAGTCAAAGGCCTTTTCATAGTTAGTAAAGATGATGCATAAAGAAAGGTTGTATTCATTATGCAGGTCTAAAATTTGTTGCACTGTCTGGATATGGTACATTCTACTGAAACTGCTTTTGAAGACTTCTTATTCTTTTGGCTGTGCCACATCAAGTATTGTGTCAATTATTCTTTGTGAAAACCTTACAGATGACTGGTAATAGACTTACAGTTCAGTAATTTTTTAATTTTATTTTTTTTTTTAGATCCCCCAATATCACTATTTTGTGCAATAGGATGCAATTTTGTATGTTACAGGTACTTTGTTGAGTATCAGATATTTTAAAAATAGTTTAGCTAGGGCTTTGAAAAGGAATTGTCCTCCAGTTTTCAATATTTCAATGGTGACTTTATCAGGTCCAGTTACATATTTCATTGATTTTTTTTTTTTTTTTGCAACTTCTTCTACCAAAATTTCTGGCACAGCTTCAAAGTCGGACACTTCATTTAGTTGTTGATCTTCATCTTTATAAAGACTTGAATACAGTGCTTCCACTCATTTTAGTATTTTTGTTGAGTTTTTGCTGTTGTACCATCTTCAAGCTTTAATCCAACATTTGGCTCCTAAGTGTGGCTCCAAAGTCGGACACTTCATTTAGTTGTTGTTCTTCATCTTTATAAAGACTTCAATACAATGCTTCCACTCATTTTAGTATTTTTGTTGAGTTTTTGCTGTTGTACCATCTTCAAGCTTTAATCCAACATTTGGCTCCTAAGTGTGGCTCCAAAGTCGGACACTTCATTTAGTTGTTGTTCTTCATCTTTATAAAGACTTGAATACAATGCTTCCACTCATTTTAGTATTTTTGTTGAGTTTTTGCTGTTGTACCATCTTCAAGCTTTAATCCAACATTTGGTTCCTAAGTGTGGCCATGTTTCAGTTTGTTTTCTTTAGCTGTTTATTTTCTTCGGTTTCCTTTTGATGAGCTTAACATTGAACTTGCACATTTCTTCTTTTATAAGCTTCTTTATGGTCTTGAACATTTATAGAAATATATATATGCAATGTCTTATTGTTTTTGTTGTATATTTTGTGTTATTTTCATTTATTAAAGTTTTTCTGTACCATGTTCAAATGTAAAAATAGTTACACTTTTTTTATTTTGTCCAGATTTGTTATTGGAGATGAATCCTTCAGAACAGCTAAATTTCTGCTATTTTAAGTTGTCTTAAAAAACATGCAGCTACATTTTGATGTGTATATAATAACTTCATTTGAACACACACACTATGCCATTGTCAAGACTCAGCCATCTCCCCTATAGCATTTGCAGGATAATGGGCTAACTTTACATTCATTTCCTCTGCACCTAGTTCGTACATGGAGTAAAATAAGACACAATGGAACAATGCATACTGAAAAACCCTGCTGCCCCCTTGGCACAACTGGCATAAGGAGGAGTGGTTTTTGGCATTGATTGCTTAGTACATATGGGAAAGGAAGGCAAAGCAGCAGTAGATCAATCATAGTACCTATTTTATCATGACTTATATTAGTACATATCCACTATTAAAGGAGAATTAACACCCCCTAATAGTATGCATAATGTTATCTTACTTTGGCCAGAAAATCCTATTGGCCCCTATGAATTTAATCCTTGTACCTTGGTTCGAGAGATAATATCTTCAATCAGTCCAGGTATGCCTGTCTTTGGGATCATGTTGTGTGTTTTTTTTTTTTTTTTTTTAAATATGCCTTCCCCGCCGCCTGGCGCCGCAAAATGGTGAAGATAGGTCTGTATGACCTGTAGCTGCTGAGCTCCTTCATCAGGTCTTTAGTAATACAGATACTGGGAAATGACATCATCTCCCAGCTCTCTGCATTACTGAAGATTAGACTGCACGGGAGCTCCAGCAGCTACGGGTCTGTGCAGAAGGAGGAGGCACAGACTTTCCTGCCGCTGGACCACCAGGGAAGAGGTAGGGGGGGCTATGTGTAATTTGGAGTTGACAGGGGGCAAGTTGGAGCTGATGGGGGCAATATGGAGCTGATGGGTGGCAATGTGAGGACAATATGGAGCTGATGGGGGCAATGTGGAGATGATGGGGGCAATATTGGGTTGATGGGGGGGCAATGTGAAGGGCAATATGGTATATGGAGATTATGGGGCAATGTGGAGATGATGGGGGCAATATGGAGCTGATGGGAGCAATGTGAGGGCAATATGGTATATGGCAAAATTCATAGCGACAATTATGATTTTTGTTAAAGTAAGATAAGCAGGTGATTAAATATTAGGAGGTATTAGTCCTCATTTAATCCTTTGAGTGCCAGAGGGGTATGCAATGCATTGCTTTGAAATTAGCTCTATACCCCTCTGGCACTGAAAGGGTTGAGTGAATCTGAGGGCACTTATAGCACCTTCTGTTTTCTGTCTCATTTGTATACAGTTCCTCATAGTAATTTGTATGCATATCTTCCATAACATTGTTACTGCAACTTTTACCTGTTAGTGTTCTGGTCATTTATTGGTCTAATAGCTTCATCTGATAATGCACTAGGTGGCGCCCCTTTGCCTCTCTTTATTTGTCTGATAGGCATGGAAACACAACTCTCTTTTTTAGTAACTAAAAATAATAAAACAATCATTCCCTTAACCCTTTAAAGACCAGAAGGGGTGCCACACATTGCTTGGCAATGTTTTATGCACTCCTCAGGTCCTTAAATTATTAAATATACAGTATGTTTATAAGGACACATGCTTGCTGATCTTTTTAGTCAAGCTACCAACTGCTTAGTGTAAACTGATATCAGTTTTGGTAAATAAGACTATATAATGTCATTGGAAATGCCAATAAAAGCAGATGTGACATATTGAGAATTGAACAACTCAGGTACACTTTACTGAGATGCTGAGGTGATGAAACACTTTGTACAGTTATATTAGGAAACATCACTTTCTCTTTTTACATTTGTAAATGAATTCAGCAGCCATACTGCAATTAAGCAGTGAGATGAAAGACAGGCTGAGAAGCATCTGAAAGATTACAAATCACTGAATCCTAAAATATGGTAATTCTGATTAATAATGAAATAAACTGAAAAGTTTGTTTTAACCGACTGATTTCCAGGGAGCATTCAAATCATTGCAGAACAATGCATTGTACACTCCTTCTGACACTCACAGGATTAAAGGGAATTAAATCCTATATCATAATTCACTATGTTTGTCAGATGCTGTCATGTGCAGTAGAGAATACTGAGCGCGCTGCAGTCATGTGCAGTACAGACTGCCCGCACCGTGGCTGATATGGAGCGGGGCGCTCCGAATTCAGACTGAAGTCGTCTTTATGCACCGGAAGGTGCTCAGAGAGGACTATGGTCTGAATTCCGAGCGCCCCACTCAATATCAGCCCCGGAGCATTCGGGCAGCCAGTACTGCGCATGACTGCAGCTCCTTCAGTGTTGGTCTGTGTATACAGGCTTTAAAACTAGTATTTTATATGAGATTAAGTTAACACATGAAGTTATCCTTTTATAGTACAAAGGGTGTGTGACACATAACATGTAATGTGTTACAGTCATGTTAAGTCAAACGTCATCATCTTAACAGATTTGCTCAAGTTACAATTACCCACATAATAGAACAAACTTCTAAAAATTAACCCTTTGAGTAACAGTGAGGTATTGACGCATTGCAAAGCAATGTGTTGGATACCTCTCTGGCTCTTAAAGGGTTAAAAGGACTGGGACACCTCTGAGGCAAACCTGCTGCACAAAAGTGACCATGGATTTAACTAGGGCTTTTAACCCCTTGATGACTACAGACATTTCCAACACATTGTGAATTAATATACTGGAGACCTTTTATGGGGATGAAGCTACATTCAAACCCCTTTGATTTCCTTGGACACGTCTATGTTATTCAGAGGAATTTAGATGCAGTTAATTTGACCCAGAATTGATCAAATTCTTCTTAGACCATCATTCTTAAGGATTCCCTCATCCTATCCTTTGACCTTTCCTGAAGGGTTAGTAAAAAGCTCTCATCTTCTAGCTTAGTTGTTGATTAGTGATACAGAGTCTGAGAAGGGACAAGTTTGCTTCCCCATCAAATCCTTTTTTTTGCATGCTCACTAGTAATTATAGGGTAGTGATTCTCAATGTTAATCCTCTGGCTGCATCAGCATTCATGTTTTCAGGATATACCAAGTTGGTCACAGATGAGTAATCAGTGGCTCAGTCATTTTGATTGATTTACCTATGCTTAAAGGGATAGTAATTCTTAATTTTATGTTTATTTAATATTGTAGGCATAAAAAAATATGAAAAACGATGTAAGGCTTATCTCTCAAACCTTTATGGTTTGAGAGATATACATCTCTAAAGTTACCTCTTCTTGGCTGTTTGAATGAAGTCAGCGATCTATCTGACAGCTGCAGAATCTGGTCATTTGATTAATGTTTAGATCACATGTTTTTGGCTCTGACAGGATTCTGCAGCTGTCAGCTAGAGCACTGACTTCATTCGAACAGCCAAGAAGAGGTAACTTTAGGGAGGTATATCTCTCAAACCATAAATGTTTGAGAGATAAGCCTTACATCGTTTTTCATATTTTTTTTATGCCTACAATATTAAATAAACGTAAAATTAAGTATTGCAATCCCTTTACTTAAGGATATCCTTAAACCTGAACTGTTGGTGTGTCCCAAGGACCAGAGCTATGAATCACTTATGTAGAGTTTGAGCAGGGAAGAAGGTTACCAGGGCTTATAATTTTAAGTCCTTTGCTACGAGCCAGATCTGAAAAGTTACTTGCCACTGCAAGCCATAACATACCCACCAGGGCTGAATTTCTACTCGCCAGGGCTAAATTTTCACTCTCCATTGGCTGGTGGCGAGTGGAAATTTTGAGCCCTGTATTACTTGTTGCCTATCAGATCAGAGGAGGAGAGATCATTGCCAGTCCTGCAGAAAAGGGAAAGGGATGGGATGAGTGACTCACTGGGGGGTGCATTTAGGAATCCGCAAGACAGGTCTAAAAATCATTGGCACTTTTGGGTATTGCAAAGCAATGCGATAACTCAGCTCTGGCATTCAAGAGGTTAAAAAAGTCCAATTTAAAACAATGGGAACCTGGTGGATTTTCATGTATAGACTATGGCGCAGTTGGTTTTTCACAAGATTTGCTTCAGTTATTCTAAGAGTTGTATGTGCAAAATTATTTGAACTATAGAGGAGAACTAAAAATATCCCATTGATTTTCGCCCCTTGAATGCTACATAGAGAAGCAATTCGACTTCTCTATCATTCAATGACTTAAAATCCCCATTTAAATCAATGGGACATTTTGGAATGTTTTGTCCCCCCTACAGTGTAATTGCTCTGCCCAATAACTCATCCACTTTTCTTTTGATCATATAGCCATTGTTATTTTTGTTTTCTTTTATTTTTTGTTTGTTTTTGTGTGGTGTGTTATCATATGATAAATGGCAGCAAGATTTATTAAACTTATGGACAATAGAAAGCTCTCCAACAGATGGCAAAGCAATGCATCAAAGAAGTATTATAGTATCCAAGGGGTTAATTTGGTTGACTAAAGATGAAAAAAGTATTTACATGTTTTCTTTTTTAGTTTCTTTCTTTCAATTCGGTTTACAACTAGGAACACTGTGGGGGGGTTATACTTTTATTTGGTGTGTTAGCCTCTCATTCATAGGAAAAATGGATGTCTATTAATGTGGTAATAAGTAGTTTCAACTATGAATACACACTTAACCCTTTGATTGCCAGAGTTGCAATGCATTGGATACCTTTCTGGCACTCAAAGAGTTAAAGTGGACCTGTTAATTCCAGTTTAGTTGTGCTTTGTACAAAATTAATATCTTGTTGTACTTGCCATTTTTCTGTAAAACAAGAGATTTTGAGAAACTAAACCTTATATTTTGATGGCACAGTGTGATAATTTAAGCTGATTTGCTCTACAGTTTTGTAATTAGTTCTCCCTGAGGCCAGATCTATTCCTTGTTGCAAGGTGAGCTCTAGGTTTTTGGGACCCCCTAAGTGAAGATTCATTTGGGGTTCCCCTTTGCTCCTGAGTAGGGATGAGCGAGCACCCCGATGCTCGGGTGCTCGGGTGCTCTGACCGAGCACCCCCTGATGCTCGAGTGCTCGGCCGAGCACCCGAGCCCCATTCAAATGAATGGGAGCACTCGAGCATTAAACCAGGCACCCCCTGCTCTGATGAGCGGAGGGTGCCTGGTCAATGTCCCCCTTCATCTCCGCTATGCCCCTCTTCCACAATGTCCCCCTTCATCTCCTATGCCATAGAGGAGATGAAGGGGGACATTGTGGAAGAGGGGCATAGCGGAGATGAAGGGGGACATTGTGGAAGAGGGGCATAGACTCTATGCCCCTCTTCCACAATGTCCCCCTTCATCTCCGCTATGCCCCTCTTCCACAATGTCCCCCTTCATCTCCGCTATGGCATAGGAGATGAAGGGGGACATTGTGGAAGAGGGGCATAGCGGAGATGAAGGGGGACATTGTGGAAGAGGGGCATAGCGGAGATGAAGGGGGACATTGTGGAAGAGGGGCATAGAGTCTATGCCCCTCTTCCACAATGTCCCCCTTCATCTCCGCAATGCCCCCTTCATCTCCGCAATGCCCCCGTACCTCCATTCCCTGGTGGTCCAGCGGAGCGTCTTCGGATCTGTGCCTCTTCCGGCACAGATCCTCTTCACCCGAACATGTCGGGCGAGCACATGGCGGTACTCGTACGAGTACCGCCATGTGCCGAGCAGAGCGATGCTCGAGCCGATCCGAGCATCGGCCGAGCACGCTCGCTCAACACTACTCCTGAGTTGGTGTTTCTAATTCAGCATTGGCAACTGATTTTGTTTAATGTATAATCTTTGCTAGGCCCTCTGACCATGTGGGGGCACTAAGCAGCCACTTATTCTTCCTAAATTGTAATCTTGTCACTGTTGCTATCAATTAAAAGTGTCTCAAGTGTGTGGTGTCTTCCTAGATCCATTCATAGGACGCTGTGCAGTATTATTGATTCAGTATGTAAACTAATTTACATATAATGCCACTCTGTGCCACCAACAAATAAAATATATATTTCCCAAATTAATACTGATTTTAATAGGGCTTTTAAAATATTGGGGTTATGCACTAAGACGTGATAAATAGGTAATTAACCGGAGATTACTTTTCCTGTGATACCACTTCTCCAGTTCCTATATTATTCTATGGATCCTGCGCACTAAGATCTCCAAAGTTGGAGAAATCTTAGTGCATTGGCTCCATAGAATAACATATGAACTGGAGAAGTGATATCACCAGAGAAGTCATCTCCACTTTATCACCTTTATCATGCCTTAGTGCATCTTCCCCCTTGTATACTAGAGAAATCTCCAGCTCATTGATTCACAATGAGACTGCATTCAAGTGGTTAAAAGTTTGGTTCCTATTTTACATTTGGTTTGCCCCAGAATTACTAACCTTTTCATTTTTGCATAGGACCGATAACTATTTGAGTGACAGATGGGTGTCCAGTGCATTTTTTTGCAAAGCACTTGACAATCATCTGTCACTGGGTTTAAATTGTTATTTAAAATAAGAATAGATTGGCACCAGATGCTGTCGTGCATGTGTGCATTTGTGCACAAGTGTGAGGGCACATCCAGGTGTGTATGTGGGTGTCAGTGTTTGTCGATGTGGCAAACTTCTCTTCCTGAAGTGTAAAATACTTGCTAGACACAAGCCAAATATGCTCAAAGGACTTTAGGTGATTAAGAAAAAAATTATTTAGAACACGTTGAATCAGGCTCTAGCGATGTGTTACTTCATCATATGGTTGGCACCGCAGCTAATAATGCTTACTCCGTATTATCATTATTGGTACTAGACCAGGGCTGTTGGGTCTTATAACAATTAGTCCTCCAAGAGGTGGTTTGTTTTGATAGTACTCATGTACTACTTGCCAGTCAAGACTGTTAGCCTTATAATAAAAATTAGTTTTTTTACTCTTTTTACATTAATTATCAGCCTGATTGATTTTGAGACAGGACTTCATGTGGCCTTCATATTATTTGAGTGAATAACATTTGCCAAATACATAAATCTTGCAGTGCTACAGATGCTTCCATGGGATTGCAAATCAAATATTTAAAATGTCACTGACATGCTAATTTTCCATGCTATAAGTAATTAAAGACTCAAGCACATAAAAAGTGTTTTGGCCTAGATTATGTTGCAGGTGATCTATATGTTATCACCATTGGTTTTATCTCAAGGATTTCTGCTAAAGTCTATGGAAACATGTATAAATAATACTAGTGATACCCTTGTCAACAACATCCAAACTTCAGAAAGAACTGGAGCAATTCTTGAGCTTCGAAAGGAACTTCTTGAGCAACCCAAATGCACCATAGAGGATAAATACAATTATTCAAAATTCTCATTGATTTACATGCAGCTCTTTGCAATGTATTGGAGACACTTAAGGGGTTAAAAGTCCCATTTATAATAATGGGAATTTGTATTTGTTCCCTGTGTTGCAGTTGGTTTTCTCTAGAATTCCACCAATATCACTAAGGAGATATTTTAGTGCATATGCTCCATGGAATAACAGGGACTGGAGAAGTGATCTCACTGGAGGCGTTGGGAAAAATGCACTAAACAGAGCTAAAAAGGTGATAAAGTGGAGATAACTTCGCCAGTGATATCACTTCTCAACTTCCTATGTTATTCTATGGTGCCTATGCACTAAACTCTCCAAGGTTAGAGAAATCTTAGAGCATAGGTGCCATAGAATAACACAGGAACTGAACAACTGATATCACTGGAGAAGTCTTTTCCACATTATCACCTCTTTATCACCCTGTTAGGTTTTCTAGATCTGCTGCACCTCCTGACAACTGATCCCACTTAGGCTACTGCAGATTCTTTGCCAGATCATCCTTCACTATCATCATCTCAAACATGCCCTCCCTATTGCTATGATATTTAACAGCATGGCTCTGCATAGCAAAAATGGGGGGACTTTTACCTAATAAACTGCCCAGCATGAAACTAGGAGTAACATGGTAAGTGGGAAGTGTTAATATACATATCAGTTTTATTATCTGGAAACCTGCAAAAGTTCTATTGAAAAAAAGAAACATTTACATAGTTTTTAAATATTTTATATTTAAGTTTATTTTAACAGAGGTGACAGCTCCAACTTAATGTCTGTATATACTGACGTTTCATGGTTTTTTGATTGTTTGTTTTTAATACTTTCTTTTTTCTATTATACTGTTTTTGTCTTTAAAAGTAACATTTTCTGCAACATTCTTTTTTTGGAAGATTGATTATCGCCTACTATTCTCCACAATTTCTAGTCTATCAAATTATTTCTGGTTTAATGGGTGCAAACTGTATAGCAGTAATTTGAGCAATTGAAGATTTAGACATATTGTAGCTTGTGCCAAGCTTAAATATGCCTAGGAACTGGACATGTGATATCACTGGCAAAGTCATCTCCACTTTATCACCTCTATATCACACCCCCTTAGAGCATCTCCCCGGTTATTTCCTGTTTATCAACTCTTTATCATTCCTTAGTGATTCTTCTTCCCTGTTCTTCTTATTAAATCAGCCTCCAAGCATGCTTTACGAGAAATAGTGGTTCAATATATCTTTCTTTCTCTGCAACACTACTCTAACCTCAGATAGGGCTACCTTAGTGCCATTTCTTCCTGGCTTTTGTCTGCACTCTCTGCCCATATTCTTTGTCATGTATATGTGACACCCAACTACAACCCCTCATCTCTTTCCAGTGCTGCTTAATCTGAATGAGTACAACATTGTGTTAATGGCAATGACAAGAATTTATCAGCAGTAGGCCATTAATCAAAGATGCCCTGCCAATTACATTGAATAGGTGTTCATAGTTTTTTCTAGATCTGCTGCACCTCCTGAAATCTGATCTCACTCAGGCTACCTTCACTACTATCATCTGAAACATACACTCCTTGCCTCTATGAGATTTAACAGCATGAATCTGCATAGCAATAATGGGGAGAATTTTACCAAAAAACTGTCCAGCATGCCACTGAGAGGAACATGGCAAGTGGCAAGTGTTAATATATATGTCAATGATAAATATCTGGAAACCTGCAAAAGTTCTACTGAAAAAATAAACACATACATAGTTTTTTAATATTTTATATTTAAGTTTAATTTTAATAGTGGAGACAGCTCCAACTTAAAGCAGTACCAACTGACATTGCATGGTTTTTGTTTGCTTGTTTGTTTGTTTTTAATTCTTTCCTTTTTCTATTATACTGTTTTTGCCTTTAAAAGTAACATTTTCCGCAAATATCTTTTTTCCGGAACATTGATTATCACCTACTTTCTCCACAATTGTCTTTCAGGAGAGGGAACATAGAACTGGTGTTTATATAAAAATCAATTACTAATCCATTGCATTATTTCTGGTTTATTGGGTGCAAACGATATAGCAGTAATATGAGCACTTGAAGATTTAGGCATAGTCAGGTTTGTGCCAAGTCTTAAGAAAGAGACACTTCATCTCCAAGTTACTTTCAGTGTCATTTCCCCCCAGGGAAGCTGAGATTGATGGCAGCAGCTGCAGGAGCTGCTGTTCCCGGAATCATCCTTGCATTGACATTTGAGAAGAGTTTAGGTTAGGATTTCATAGCAAGTTCTTTTGGCTGATTTCAGATATGTCTTATAAGTGCAGTAAGGAGACATTCAAGCATACTAAGATGACATCACAAAGAACAAGAGGGCAAAATGATGTCTGTCACTGAAGTATTGCTTTAGGGATAACATGCACCACATCCTTTTTTTGTTTTATTGTGCAACTCCATTTAATCATAGAGATAATATTAAAAAAAAAAAGCTGGAACTATAATGGAATTTAGTCCCTAGTCTTCTAACCTCATCTAAAAAGTAATATATGATGTTATCACATAACAGGAGTAACATAAAGTTCTGCAAGAAAAGCAAGTTAGTCAACCTTCTGACTTCCAGCTGTTGAAGAATGCAATACCCATCATCTCCAAGTTTGATTTTTTTTATCAGACACAGTTTTAAATTCCTCTTCACATTTAAATTATATTCTGATTCAAATAATGAGTTTTGACAGGATTTGGTGGCATTCAGGAAGTCCACGTTTACATGTTTTGACTTATGCAAATACATGAGAACTGGAAAAACAGGCTAAAAACCTCCACATTATTTAAATAGGGCTTTGACTATCTTGACTGGTACAGTGGTCTCAGATTAACTGCTCCACAAACCTTTGGAGACTCCTTTAACATTCATGGGGTTAAAGCTTCATTTAATTAATGGGAATTTCAAGTTGTTTTGTTTTATTTGTCCCCAGTTGTGAAGTTACTGTTTTACAGAATTTTTTCCAATTTCTCACCTCGACTTGGTATGTGCATCATTTTCAATACATTTTGATTCCAACAACTGGGTGTTTTCTTTTCTTATGGTCCTCAAATTTTAAGTCGATTATTATTGACCTTGTAAGCAAAGCTTGCCTCAGGCTGATAATTTACTCATTTTAAATCTTCACATTTGTACTATACATTACCTTTAGCTGGAGGCTTTTTCTCGGGCTTTTCTTTCACGTCCACTTTCTCTTTGTGAATTGCTGAAAATATATAAGATAATACCTTGTTTTAAATGCTGATTTAAAATGTCAAACTTATGTGACCATAGTCTGAAAAAATGTGGATGATTTCTAGTATCAATCTTTCAAAGTTATCTGAAAAAAGCTGAAGAGAATAGAGATATTGGCAACACCCAGAGAGTACTGCTGTCAGTATTTTGATTTATACTTCAAGGAAATAAGTTATGTCACATTAGAAATACACCATATGAACACATTTGTATGCCAGTGTTCTGCTCTCTGTAACTTGAGTTAGCTGTGAGGAGGTATTCTTTTTCCCTAGCCATACCCCTTACTGCTTAGTGGTGCCCTTGCTGTTCTGTTATTTTCTTTTTTCTGTCTGGTTTGAATTACGTGTTGTCTATAAATGTGTATGTGCTGATGCATTCCAAATTCTTCTGGGTGAGGTATCTTCATATCTCTACATTTGGTATCCTTATCAGCTAGTGACTATAATGGTAGGTATGAGAAACCAAGTGTCCATTAAGACCAAAGCCTATGGTTACTATGTTTGGCTTTACTGCTTAGAAAGGTAGCTATTGTAAGATCAGTCTGTGTTTATTGTAGGACTAGTTGTGTCTGTTTTCTTCAATAAAATGGTTACTGTTAATCTCCAAAGAAATGAAGGAGGACTCTTTTTGTTGATTTCCTTATATGCTCCATTCTACAGCGGTGCTCAACACTATTATTATTTAAGGAAATCTGCCCCAGTTTACATGCTTTATTCATAAAAGAAAAGAGGCACAATTACAGGGCACCTTGTGTGCAAAGTGAAGAATAACTATCTACCTTTCAAGTGATTAAAATATTCTTATAAATCAGTTAGATTTTTTGTCTCCTTTTTCTTTTGTGAATAAGGCCTCATAACACAACATTTTGCTTCACAATTTGTTGTACAGCCCTCTGACACTGAAAGGGTTATAAACTCTATTACAAGAACTTCTGACCTAATACCCAGAGAAGCAAGTTGTTGGATCAACAGTAGATTTGTAATTAATCAGAGTAACTGATTATGGAAATTTCAGAGGCCTACATAGGTGATTTTATAATTGGGTCTACCTAGATAGTAAGTATCACAATATGTTGTAGGGTTTATGCTCCTGTGTGAAACAAGGGACCTCACACTGCTGAGAGGTAGTTTATTCAAAGGTTATTACAGCTGAAACATGAATTTCTTAGGTGTGAAATCTCAATCACTGACTCCATCATCCCCCTCTCTAGAAACTGATTGGCTGGGAGGTAAGAAAGCACACATTCCAGCCAATGGAAGACTGGGAACCATTTTATATAAAAGCCAATCTCTGTTCAATTTTCCCACAGAAAGGCTCAGGCAGCCTGAGAGGTAACAAGGGGGGGGATATTCAGACTGACTTCATGCCACCACCGGTGACAGCAGCAGAACCAGTACCCTACATTAACACTTCAAATGCATCAATACATTATATATTTCAATTGATAAAATATTTTTTTCTATTTGGACTTTAATAATAAATAGAGAAATGTATTAGAAAATATGTTTTTCTATTTGGAGAATAATCAGTGTTTTCCATATTGGAATGCCTGCATGAATTTAAACACTTTGGGTTCCAGAAAGGTATGCAACATACTGCTCTGCAATGCATTGTGTACTCCTCAAGCATTCAAAGGGTAAACGACTGAATATCTTGAAATCATATTTGTTTAAACTTATTTAATGTTGGCATGTATTCTTCTTTTCAGGTAGATCATTGTTACAAGGACGAAGATAAGAAGATGAAGAGAAAGAAGAAGGAAAAGAAGATTACTGAAGAAGACGGACAGTACCTGACCATGGTGCTGAAGACCCCACTGGACATCAGGATTACAGGTAAGATTTTCTTTTCTTGTGATGTTGTTTAATGAGTCAGATTAACCATTTGACTGTCAGTGGGTATGCAATGCTGTGCAATGCATTGCATACCTCACTGGCATTCACAGGTTTAATTATATTAACAGTAGACACATTTTTTGAGTACTTTGGATGTATTGATATGGGGCTTAGGACCCCAGATCAATAAATCCACTGGTCACTGTTTTTTTTTCACTTTTTCCCCTTCGATTCCTTGTCGGCAGGATTAAACATGAGTTGAGGGTCTCGGCACCAAAAATAGTAGATCTAGTTTTTGGGCGAAAATGTGGGTTCCCTTAATGTATGTTTCTGCATAACTCATGGAATTGAATGGGGAAAGGAATCTTGTTATCATGGGTACCAATGGGTGCTAACTTTAGCACCCAACATGCTCTTTTACTAACCAGTATTTTTCCTAGCACAGTTAATTGAATTGCTTACCATGCTTGAAAAAATGCCACTTGGTATTTTTTTGGTGACTGGGCCAATTAAATTGAGGCCCTAATATGTTATAACATGCTTATTGAGAACTATAGAACTAGACAGACAATTTGAGGGTTTTATAAATGCCCCACAGCTATCTAGATGATTTTTTGCAAAGAACTGAATTCAGAGACTTTGAAATCTTACACATAAACAGAAACATATACTGTATGATGTCTAACACTTGGTACATGTTTCAACATCAGTGCAACTTAAGCAATACACCTTTAATTTGAAGCTCAGCCTCTCTGTAACCCACAAGGTTCAATTCACTACTCTAAAAGACTAATAGGACACTACAAAATGCAGTCCTTGAGTAGTCACTATATGAATTTTTTTGCCCAGAAACAAAAAAGGTAAGAAAGTCATGTTTTGCCTTCCTCTGGAATTCCTGTAAAAAATCTAACATTACATTTCTAGCAGAAATGTTATGAAAACATTCACAAAACCATGGATTTTTGTCCTCCCACCTTAGTATAAGAGGGTATAGCAGAAAGGTTGAGTGGCTAGGAAGAGGAGATAATAATAATTAAATGTATGACGCCTGTAGGATAGCATATAAGAGAGTGCTGGAGTTGTGAAGGTGCTGCATAGGGGCTGCCTAGTTGCTGCTTAGGTGCTGCTTAGCTGCTGCCTAGGTACTGCTTGCATTTATATGTGCTGCATACTAGGTTATGTTATATTATTTACATGACACTGGAGTTTATGCAATAAGGCATGATAAAGAGGTAATAAAGTGGAGATAACTTCTCCAGTTCCTATGTTATTTTATGGAGCCAATGCATTAAGATATCTCCAACTTTGGAAATTTCAGTGCATAGGCTCTATAGAATAACATAGGAACTATAGAAGTGATATCTCTGGACAACATCTCCATGTTATAACCACTTTATTACGGCTTAATGCATAACTCCCATTGTCTTTTAAAAAACCACATTCATAATCGACCAGTTGTGTGAGCTCTTAAAAAATGCAAAGAAAATATACTTTCATCTGTTAAAAGTAAGGTAAGGATTTTGGTGCTTATCGACTAGTTGTTACTAGTGTTGAGCGAGCACCCCGATGCTCGGGTGCTCGGGTGCTCTGACAGAGCACCCCCTGAGGCTCGAGTGCTCGGCCGAGCACCCGAGCCCCATTGAATTGAATGGGGCGACACGAGCATTACACCAGGCACCCCCTGCTCTGATGAGGGGAGGGTGCCTGGTCAATGCCCCCCTTCATCTCCGCAATGTCCCCCTTCATCTCCGCAATGTCCCCCTTCATCTCCGCTATGCCCCCTTCATCTCCGCTATGCCCCTCTTCCACAATGTCCCCCTTCATCTCCGCTATGCCCGTCTTCCACAATGTCCCCCTTCATCTCCGCTATGCCCGTCTTCCACAATGTCCCCCTTCATCTCCGCTATGCCCCTCTTCCACAATGTCCCCCTTCATCTCCGCTATGCCCCTCTTCCACAATGTCCCCCTTCATCTCCTCTATGCCCCTCTTCCACAATGTCCCCCTTCATCTCCGCTATGCCCGTCTTCCACAATGTCCCCCTTCATCTCCGCTATGCCCCTCTTCCACAATGTCCCCCTTCATCTCCTCTATGCCCCTCTTCCACAATGTCCCCCTTCATCTCCGCTATGCCCGTCTTCCACAATGTCCCCCTTCATCTCCGCTATGCCCCCTTCATCTCCGCAATGCCCCCTTCATCTCCGCAATGCCCCCTACCTCCAGTCCCTGGTGGTCCAGCGGAGCGTCTTCAGATCTGTGCCTCCTTCGGCACAGATCCCCGCCACCCGAACATGCCGGGCGAGCACATGGCGGTACTCGTACGAGTACCGCCATGTGCCGAGCAGAGCGATGCTCGAGCCGATCCGAGCATCGGCCGAGCATGCTCGCTCAACACTAGTTGTTACCTGTTACATTGGTACTAGCTGTCATCATCATGTCCACCAAAGATGTAAGTGGGAAAGGACTGCATGAATATTTTCATGAACATGGTTGTTATATGAAATATACAGCAGAGATGGTTTCACCTAGCTCATAGCACTGAATTCAGTGGGAACATTGAATTCACACACAACAAAGAAACAAGCCCACAATTTGTTTTTTGTGGGCCTCTGGTTTGTGTGGAAAAAACAAGCCCAGAGAAAAAAATATGCCCTGCTGGCCCTATTCTGGTGGCCATTGTCAAATGCTAGAGTGCCATTGTGGCATTTGCGATTGCTGTTCTTGCTGCTGCTGAGTTGTTTAAGCAGCAGGATGATTAGGTAGCTCCAAAGGAATGGGATCAACAACAGCAGTGATATGGGAGATGGATGATCATGGTTCAACTTGCCACTACTCGTTCCAGTGATGCACCTGAGGCAGTAGCAGCACCACAACTAGCCTTCACCAATTCAGGTATAGGTGGAGAAAAGAAGTTGGCTAATAATGCTTCTTCACTTGCCCCTCCTCAAAAATCATGGGTGTGTTGTTGGAGTATAAATTTTTCCCTTGAGAGCAGGAAGGAACTGTGCCACTCATCAGCAACTGCAATGAGCACAGTGTGTGAGGTAAATAAGGGAAGGACTAGGAACAAAGGGTACATCTGCATTCACATCAAACACCTGGTGCAACTCTAACCAAACCCCATGACACTTAGGGTCCCCAATGTGAAATCATCCTACGATAAACCAAGTACTGCTGATGTCACTGTACCACTTGTCTACTCACCACTAAGAACACGTGGCAACTTGCAGTTTTAATAGTAATGATGAAACCTCCCTGCCATCTGCTTAGCATATTCTGAGGGTTGGAATCTCCTCAGATGCCTCTTGATGCCCTGGTTATGATTATCCTCCTCCATATTGTCATGTGTGGTCATCGTACCACACAGTGTGCAGTGGATGGACACGAACTGCCATATCTTGACATCTACACAATGGGTATCAGTTGGTGGGTGAGGTAACAATGAATTAGGTGGATTGTCAGAAGATGCAGTTACATCTTCCTGCAGCCAGACCCTAGAGCAAGAAGGTGAGCTAGGTGTTTTGTTCGCCATTGCACTTTCAGGCTCTGGTTGGGTGTCTTTATTACATAGTAACATAATAAATTAGGTTGAATAAAGACACAAGTCAATCAAGTTCAACCTTTGTGTTATATCCTAGTGACATGAGAAATGTATAGCTTTCCTGCTACCAAATAAGTTAGTCTATACCAGACCTTACTGATTTGCCTACTAATATACAGTGTAACCCTGTATGTTCCCTTTTGAAGGAAATATATCTAATCTTCTCTTAAATGTATCCATTGTATCTGCTATAACCACCTCTTTGGGCAAGGAATTCCACAATTTAACAAACCTTACTGTAAAAAACCCTTCCTCTGTTAAAGTCTAATCCTCCTTTCCTCTAATCTCAAGCGGTGTCCCCTGGTCAACTGATCAGGTCTTGGAATGAATAGCTCACCACAGAGATCCTTGTATGGACCTCTCATATACTTGTACATTGTGATAAGATCTCCTCTCAGTCGTCTTTTCTTTAAAGTAAATAAACCAAGTTTGTCTAGTCGTTCCTCATATGTCAAGTCCTCCATTCCCTACATTCATTTTGTTGCTCTTCACTGTACCCTCTCTAGTTCTATTCTTCCTTCTCCTTGATTTATGCCTCACCTCTTGTTGCCTTTGGGAAGAGTCAGGGGGTACAGCAACAGCTGTGCCAATTTCTTTTGTGGGGGTTTGGCTTTAACACTTCACATAAATGTCATGGTGTCTGTGTTTCATATGTGTGATGAGGGAGGTGCCAAGGTGTGTTCCCGCCTTTCCCCTTCTCACTGACTTGTCATAAATTATGCACAGTGCCGTAGCTGATGACTGCACTGTGCCTGCCCCAAGAGAAAACTAGTCCCACACCAAGTATCTCAGGGTAAGGGGAAAGTGGAGAAGAAAGGCCTCTTTCTTTTTTCTCCCCCACATTTCTCTTGACTGGCTGGGCAGAGGATGGTGTTGCTGGTTTTGCTGCTACTGTCTCAGAATCAGCACTGCAACTAGGTCTAGTAGTATTGCTGCTGGCAAGTGGAACTTGTCCTAGTCCCACATCACTACTGCTGGACCCTATTCCTACTGTGTCCATGGTGCTCTGAAGCACACTAGTCTGCTCCGCACCACTCTGCCACCCCTTCTTCACCCTTCCCACTGTCTGTCGGAGTACCCCAAGGTTCAGTCCTGGGTCCCTTACTCTTTTCAATGTACAACTTTTCCCTTGGCAAACAAATAAACTCCTTTGGGTTTCACCATAATCTCTATATTGATGACGCTCTAATATATCTTTCCTCCACATACCTCTCACCTCTTGTTGCCTTTGGGAAGAGTCAGGGGGTACAGCAACAGCTGTGCCAATTTCTTTTGTGGGGGTTTGGCTTTAACACTTCACATAAATGTCATGGTGTCTGTGTTTCATATGTGTGATGAGGGAGGTGCCAAGGTGTGTTCCCGCCTTTCCCCTTCTCACTGACTTGTCATAAATTATGCACAGTGCCATAGCTGATGACTGCACTGTGCCTGCCCCAAGAGAAAACTAGTCCCACACCAAGTATCTCAGGGTAAGGGGAAAGTGGAGAAGAAAGGCCTCTTTCTTTTTTCTCCCCCACATTTCTCTTGACTGGCTGGGCAGAGGATGGTGTTGCTGGTTTTGCTGCTACTGTCTCAGAATCAGCACTGCAACTAGGTCTAGGAGTATTGCTGCTGGCAAGTGGAACTTGTCCTAGTCCCACATCACTACTGCTGGACCCTATTCCTACTGTGTCCATGGTGCTCTGTGGCACACTAGTCTGCTCCGCACCACTCTGGCACCCCTTCTTCACCCTTCCCACTGTCTGTCGGAGTACCCCAAGGTTCAGTCCTGGGTCCCTTACTCTTTTCAGTGTACAACTTTTCCCTTGGCAAACAAATAAACTCCTTTGGGTTTCACCATAATCTCTATATTGATGACGCTCTAATATATCTTTCCTCCACATACCTCTCACCTTCCCTCATGTCCCAAGTATCTGACTGTCTATCTGCTGTGTCTTCCTGGATGTCCTCCTGTCATCTCAAACTTAAATTTAACAAAACCAAACTCATAATCTCCCCTCCCTCTCCAACCAGCCCTACCCCAGATATTTATTTCTACACCCTTAAGTAAATATATTTAATTAAACCCACAATCTAGGACACAGATATAGAAAAAAGACAACTGAAAACCAAATCTAATACAAATCTATTCCTCTGTATCGGGCCACCTCCGCCTGCACGCAAAAAACAGATTTAAACCTGTTGTACATTAATTGGAAAAGATAGCCAGATACACAGGAACAAAACTACACAAATTATGTATAATGTATATGTATTTAAAATATATTGGCTAAGTTCCACACAGCACAATCCCTACACAATGACTTATCACTCTAATGAAAACAAATCACAAAGAACAGGAGGTATAGAGGGTCAGAATACCCAAAAGTGCAAATGCAAAGGAGATCCACCAAAAGGATAAAATCTATAGTGGAAATCCAATGCAAGTAGCAGTTAAAGGTATCCGTGCCCTCCTCTATATGAAAAATTGTGCCAACTATGCCAATGTTATATAAGAAAAATTAAGTCAGGATACGGTGTTAGTTAGCAGTCAGACCTGTGATTGTGCTTCAGGTGGAATCTCATTGAGGAGGTGCCTAGGCTTGAGGCTGGTTTTACCCTTATCACATACTTTTGCACAGACAGTAGAAAGCGACATGCTTAGCTTTTGGATCCTGAGTCAAGTATCTCCATACTGTGGACTTCATGGAATGCGGGGTTCCTGGGGGTCTGTTACAACTACTGGGGGTAGATGTTGATGCAGTTCTACTTCTGATGCAACTAGCTGTCAAAGGTGCAGTTCCCATAGCAGCAGAGGCACTCATCATAGCTAAGGTTGTGAATGTTAATAACCTGTGTTGCTGTTGTTGTTGCTGCTGGTTACTTATCACATATGTGTGTGTTACGGTTTTAATATTTCTACACCCCACTAAAGTTTTCTACAGCCACATAAAAGGCTGTCAGGCTTTCACAGCAGCCATTCTGTGTTTATGAGAGGAGAGAGCAGCATGTTTTTGAGCTAGAGAAGATAGGCAGATAAAGGGGAATTTAAGCTTAGTTTAGGGAGTTATTTAGGTAGGACATTTGTTCTCTGTATTAGGGGAGTCTGGGGCACTCTAGTTGATAAGAAGGGAGGAAGTAGGTTGACCCCAAATAGTCCAAAATTCCATGTGACTGACTAACAAGACACAGGCTGTTATTATCTCTGTGCTCGGTGGGGAAGTCTGGGGAAAGACGTTGATTTTGTTTTTCAGTTATAATTTTTTTGGGACAGACTGTGATAAGACAACAGGGTGGACAACTTTAAAAAAAATAAAAGAAAAAGAAAGTTAAAAAATAAGTAAAAAAGATTAAAAAACTAAATATCTTAGGTGACGGTGACAGACAGCTGACTGGGCTTAGGCAAGGCATCCTACAGCTGCATCAGATGTGTTGTGTACTGTACAGTAAAAAAACAGAGTGTAGTTGCGTAATGTCCAGCAAATGCACAAGGGGAAGGGGGAGGGGTGGAGCAGTGCAGGGACCTGAGAGTAAAGTAGTAGTTCAAAAACTGACTGCAGCAATTGTTGCTGCAGAGTGTACAATCAATGATGATGATTCCTCTACTCCGATGGAGGATGCAGTTTGTCAAGATCCCAGCAAAACTAGCTCCAGCACCACCAGTGCCAGTAGAAATAAAGAACCATATAAGAAGAACACTGAAGATGACAACAAGTCTCATTCCAGTGTTGATGATGCTGGTAGTAGCATAATAGAAGAAGGTGTAGAAGCTGAAGCACCTGCTGCATCAGACAGTGAGACAAAGAAGCACCAAAACACCCATCCTCAAAGTAGTAGAGGACTTTGTTACAGTAAAAATAAAAATAAAATGTTTGAGATCTCCAAAAGCTTAGAGGAATATAAGGGTAGTAGTGGGCAAGAACTGTCAGGGGATGCTGATGCTCCTGAGGATGACCTAATGATGACTGATGATGATGCAGATCTAGAATATATCCCTCCAGCATCCTTATCTTGTTCAGATAAAGATGAAGTTCAGAGTCAGGATGGTGACAGGGCTATAAGATTAGCAGAAAATCAAAGGCTGAATCTTCCACCACGTTTAAGGAGCACTGTGCATGTCTATAATCTGTTTGAGAAAGCCATTGGAAAGTCTGACCCTGGACAAGCATAGATGTCAAAAAGCACACAGTCACCCTATCAGTCATCACTGGCATCATCGCCTCTTCAAAGTCCAAGTCCCACTCAGCCACACACACCTGTTTTGAGTACCCAGCAACAGCAACACAGGTTAACATCCACAGTGTTAGATATGATGAGTACCTCTAGTGCTGCTGCTGTAAGTGCTGCACCTTTGACACCTAGTAGTAGTGGCAGTAGAATTACATCAACATCTAGCTCCAGTAGTAGTAGTAGCAGAAACCACATATGACAGACAAAGCCAGGACAAATATATTAACAACAGCACAGATAAGAAAATGGAGGACAGATGGGACCACTGCTTTGACCGATAAGTAATGTGTGTCAATAATCTGAGAAGGAGGATAGAGTATGACAATGGTAAAAATACATCCACAAATCACACCATGCCAGTCCCCCACCGCCACCACTACAATACATATTTGCCACATTGTAGGTTGTACTTTATTTTTTTTATTACTTGATATCATCATGAATATGTGCCAATGTCACTTAAGAAAGAAAGTGCTGTGGACAAAAGACAAATGCATTCTGCATGCTAACACATTTTTAAGCCATGTTTTGCTGTAGGACTCACAACTTTGACTTTCAGCCACTTTTTTCTAAACTTCAGACCTCAGAAGAAGTAATATTACAGTGGAAAATGTAGTACCTATAGGAAATATAGGCGAAAAATGTGTTAAAATAGGCAGAAAATTTGTTAAAATAGGTGAAAAGGAGGACGTTTTTGTATAGGCGGAAAGGAAAATTTTTCACGGGAAAAGCAAAAAATCGGCACATTTTTGCGAAATTTTCTGTGGGAAATTTTTCACTCTTTTCGCCCACCCCTAATAGTCAGTCCTACCTTCTTCAATATACATTCCCAAGAGGGACAATGCTGGGGGAATAGGAATCATTGTGTTAGTGGTATGTGGACTCCCTTTACTTCTGCTGCTGACTTCCTCCTCCACCTCTCTATCAGCAGCAATTGTAGCATCAGGATCATTCTGGCTTCTCCTGCTGCTGGTCATAGTGCTAGTCAGCACTCTAATAATAACTTTATTTTAACTTTTATTTTTCACTCTCTCTCTATCTTCCTGCTTCTACTTTCTTTGTCTCCTAAACTATACCATGCTGCTTGCTGCAACTGCAAAACATAGGTGGGAAACAGAACTGTACGCATCAGAAAATTTGTGGTGTTAGCATAACAGTGGAAAATCTATGGGTTTTTCTCTTCATGGAAATTCCCACTGGACAAGGGAAAATCATGCTTTTTTCATAAAAATTTCCATCGGAACAAAACTAGACTTTTCACCCATCCCAAATTCTAACTAACATAGAGTTGATGCTCATGAATCATTAACAGCACTTCAAAAAATGTCTCAATTGGCAAATGGCCAGTTAAGTTATCCATGTTGACTGTGGTCATAAAGAGAGTGTAGGCATATATTTCAGATCTCCTGCAAAGACAGTGAAATCAGCAAAGGCTATTCTTATACTCCCTCCATAAATAGATGCAACCCAGTTTAACTATTATTCATTGTTACTTGTCATGTTCACACTTTTTATGTACCCATTATTTTCCATTTTTACTTTGGTATTTAACTGGACCCTGTATTGACCCTGGATGTGCCAGGACCTTCACTCCGCTTCTGGCACTTTGTGGAATTCTGGGGTCCCCACGTGGCTGCTCACTTCTCATCGAGCCCAGAATCCAGTTAGACCAAAAAAAATGACCTGTGGTCCTTAACAGCTGTCTGCAGTCCACATCTGCAGGTCATCAAGGGGTTAATAAGTATTTAGTGAATATGTACCATGTCTGATAATTGACTTTTGTTGTTTACATTCATGTAAAGTGGAACTGTCACCGTCAGATAACTAATTTATTTTAAAAAGCATTAATAACTGTCTATATGTCATGGTAGTAATTTGTTTGCAATACAAAACATTTTTGAGAAATTAACCTTTATTTGCTGGTGGCACAGTATGGATTTTCATGCTAATTAGGTTATGCAGCAGGCCAATATTACTACACACACTGTGCTATGAACAAGGCTAGGGTGATAGCCTTGGGGCCTAGGGAAGATAACCACTTAGTACTTGAGCTCAACAACCAGAAGAACTGTTTCACCAAGCTGGATCTGTCCCAGTTTGTAAAACTCAAGATAATACAATAAAAGCAACTCAAAAAAATCAAAATGCCTCTCATGCTACTTTTTACAATGCAGAGAAGGCATTCAACCATGATATGTGACTCAGTCTGTCAACAAATTCTGATCTTAGACACCCCCAAGTAAGAATGAAACTGAATGGCTCCCTTTCTTCCTCCTTTGCAGTTACAATTAGAACAAGGTAGGGATGCCCCATTTCACCTATGCTCTTTGTTCTTACTGTTGCAACCTTGATCCAGTGCAGTCAAATCCAGATGTTAAGGGCATATATGTTGGTCTCACTTGTTATGGGTATTCAGCATTCACAAATGATTTGTGGCTATACATTATATCCCACATAACAGCTATATTTAATCTAGTGAAATAATTAGAAATATTTAACACTTTATCAAATATCAAGATTAATTATAAGAAAACAGAGGGCCTAAACATTTTCCTTCCACATTTGGCGCTGTCCCAGCTTCAGATCAATGTTCTTTTTAAGCTGAGCTCTTAATGTTTTAAATATTTAGGGGTTCCCAATAACTTCTTCCTCTAACTGAAAATGATTTGGCCTTAGAATGATACTCATTTCACCTTGCTGGGAAATATATTGAAAGTTAACATTCTCTCCTCCATTTCATGTCTCTTCCAGACCCTCTACATTCTTTATTCCTATATCCTTTTTCTCATCAATTAAACCTATACCCCCAAATTCACCTGTCCTCACAGATCTCCCAGACTAAACTACCAATTACTTACTAGACCAAAGTCTTCAGATGATCTTAGCCAGGTTTTTTATAAACATGACTGGGCTCCACATGTGATCTGACTGATAAATTGGTTTAAAGATAAACTAAACACACTTTTTGTTCAGCTGAAACAACTCTTTTCAGACTTACTTTTTTACTGATCTATTCTGATTATCATGCTATTCATATCACAAATCCTCAGGTGACCAGGGCATAAACTCTGCCCAGTGTGCTCACTGCACATGGTATGCATTGCAATGCATTATACATTTGTCTGGTGCTTGAAGGTGTAAGTAGGCTCAGGCATCTTTCAGTTTAAAGAACTGCCAGTCACTGTCATATCTGCATTCATGTTCAGGGTATCCAGGTCTGAAAAAGTTACCTCTTGGACAAAAGCACCAGTGTAAAATTCATAAGCGTCATAAGGATTTTCTGGACATAATGAGTTTCGTTGTGGGTTATCATTAAGAGGTGTTAGTTCCCCTTTAAAGTACTACTGACTAATGTAAAGGAGTAATCAAATTAATGCAATCAACCCATCAAGTAGGAGATGGTAGTTGTACTTTATTTGAAAGGCACAGATATATTTCTATGTTAAAAAAATAATATAGACATTATACCTTTAAGTGCTTTAGCAATGACTTTTGAAGACCCAGAATGTGAGAAGTACAAAGGAATTGACATTTTATTCCCCTATTCCCTTCAAAGAAAAATTAATTTATTTGGTATTAGTTTATGTAAATCTGACATTATTAAAAGAAGAGGTTTCTATCCAGACTTGTTCCTTTGAGGTATCAATCTATGTGGCATTTAGTTTTTGATAAAGCCAAACTAAACATGGAAATATTCTCATTTTCTTATGGTATGCTGATGAACTGTTAACCCTTTGAGTGCTTTGCAATGCATTCCGTACCCATCTGGCATTCAAATGGTTAAAATGATAACTAGAAAAATGTATTTGTGTTAATTGTATACATACGTTTGTGATGCACTTTTTCCACTTGTTCTTCTTTCACTACTTTTTCTTTGTGAAGAGCTTAAAAAAAAAAAATCAATAAAAGTGTATGCTAGCAAAGGTACACATAATTATGTAAAATAAATATACAAATATATTCTGCTATAACTAAATTTATTTTCACCATGTTCTTTACATGATATTATTCTTGTTTAGCATTTCATTGAGTGATATTCAGAAAAAGAAATAACAAAGATGCATTAGGCCAAGGGTAGTCAATCTTTGGTACTCTGTTGGGAAATGCAGCTGGTTAGGAATTATGGGAGTTGTAGGCCACAAATGCTGACAGAGTCTTAAGACTGACTACCCCCATTAGTCTATAAAATGAACAAAGGGATACCAGTGCCAAATAACCAACATCAACTATATGCATTCTTCAGAGAAACAGAGTTTTCAAACAACTGTACACAACCTGTATAAAGAGAGATGCCAAGATTCTGGGATTTACTTTTACCATTTCTATAAAAAGTCAAAATACAGCATACAGAGCAGATTGCAAAGCAAAACTGAAAAAATGATGGCAATGCCACAAGCACAATATGTCATGTCATTCATGTAAAAAAATGATAGTAACTTTAAAAGATGGAAAAGGGATCAATCAGCTACCATGAATGGAAACACAAGCAAGTTAAAAACAATTAACTATACGCATCTCTTAAGGCAGCATTTTCTCATGTTTTATGTTGTTAGAAAAAAACAAATTGAAACATTTTATTTATAATAAAAAAAAATAATTTGGAAGTCTATTAGAATGTTTCAGTTGATGAAATCTGAATAATACTTTATTAATAATAATGCTGAGTAAACTCCTTAACTTATTTGGCCCTTTAACCCTTTAAGGACCCATGACGTGCTATGACCTTCATGGGCAAACTTGCTTTAAGGACCCATGATAGTCCTGGCACGTCATAAAACTCAGGGGTCCTCGTATGGCTGCACACTGTTCGGGGACCCCTGAATTCATTTCCACAAAATAAAGCTCTGTTGTTCTTAACTGCTGCCTGCACTGTTGCATGGTCCGTCCTTAACCCTTTGAGAGCCAGACAGGTACGCAATGCATTGCAAACAATGTGTTGCATACCCCTCTGGCACTCAAAAGGTTAAGAGGCTTTTGCACACCTCTGTGGTCCTTAAAAGGTTAATCACTTATAAAATGACACTCTTATAGCATGTAATAGCCTGTCAGTATTGTAAAACTAAATGAGACTGATATACTAAGAACTGTTTTTTTTTCTCTGGATCAAAGCACCCAGGAAAAATAAACTTTCCCAATTTTTCTCTTTATTTTACTGGGGTTTTTAACCACTTGAATACTAGAAAGGTCCACAATGCATTGCTTTACAATGTATGGATGATATATCTATCATTCAAGGGGTTAACATATCCATTGAAATCAATTAGTATGTGTATTTGTCTTCTAAATAGCAGATGGTTTGGCCCAGAATTATTCCAGTTTTCTTTTGAACATATGATCTATAAAAATGTGAAAAAAATGAGTGGGAGAAAATCATATTATTATATATAAGACAGAATGAAAATGCATGCATGGTACAAAACAGCTGCTGGCTATCACACTCATGGACTCCCAACTCCTAATGGTGTAAGTTACACTCTGCTTTTTATAATACTTATTCTGTTTTTGCACATTGTCTTTTGAGTTTTTTTAGGTCTCTGATGTCACTTGGTTAAATGGTGATACTATAATTTGAATCTGCAGAATAAAGCCTAGATTCAGGGGTATTTTAAAAACATTTGAGGCCAATGGCAAATTTGTGAATAGAAGCTACCGAGGATACCGAATATTTTTATATATATATATATATATAAGCTGCAGATGAAAAAGAACATCAAACAGCAGGCGCACACTAGGGTCTAATGAAAATAAAAAATAACTTTCAATTTGGTATTCAAAAGATCAACGTTTCGACCCCCTTGGGGCCTTCCTCAAGAAGGCTGCACCAGGAGAGTAGTTACAATTACATTTTGTGATATGGAGTGCCCACCTTTTCCATTTTGTGTATATATATATATATATATATATATATATATATATATATATATATACACTAGTTGAAGAACCCGTTACACGGGCCACAGTGCCACTGGCAGCCGGTAGCTGGGCAGTCATGCACAGTAGAGACTGCCCACGCCGCGGCTGATACAGTGCCAGCCAGTCGCGGTGCAGTCATGCTCAGTAGAGATTGCTCACGCAGTGGCTGATACAGAGCAGGAAGCTCCTTCGGAGTGCCCTGCTCTGTATCAGTCTCATCACTGGCATTCTTTACTACGCATGACAGCAGCATGTGCAGCAGTCTCTACTGAGCATGATTGTGGCATTACCCACGTTTTAGCAAATTATTATATAGGACAGGGCTCAAAATTTCAAGTCATGAGCTACTAGCCAGGCCTTAAAAGTTACTCGCCACCAGTTTCCACACCTAGCCCCACCCATATCTCCACCTTTAACCCCACCCATCTCATGTTCTCTTTGATGAAATGACACCATTGTTCCCATTTCGAAATGTAACATTGAAGCAATTGCTCTCAGAAATAAAAAGGTAATACATGAATCTCGATGTTCCAGACAACTGATTTTAAATCACTATTTGTTTTCCTTGACAGCTTCATTCTAAGCAGATGCTTTACTCCAAACCCTGCAGTTTAAAACTATGTGGTAACTTGTCTCTACCCTGCTTATGTTTGGCAACAACTGGGATTGTAGTCGAGCAACAGGTGGGTAGATTTGACTATATTATCTGTCTCCCCCTGAAACCAGCAACCTTACAGTTTCTCAATTACTCCCATCATCCTCAACGGATGATGGGAGTAATGAAATGTGGTTAAAGCGTGGCACCGTGTTAACCATAAAATGCAAAAGACTGGAATCATTTTTATTCTTGTATGCAAAAGACAAAGAGATTCATCAGCTCTGACTAACTAACTCACATAGGACAATGTCTGTCACTAATTGTGTGATCTCATGAATGATGGACTGGAAATGCTCTATGGGTGCGCTGTGATGGGGTTTCCCTGTAACCACTTGTAGCTCATGTATACACGACAACAAGAATACACACTTCCAATGGCAGGACCAAATCCAGAAGTAAAACCATTAAAAACATTATTTGATACAATATATTAAAAATTTGTACCTCCACAAATCTTGAATTGCGTCCCTCTTTGTCATTCAAAAGGAACTGAAAATGTTTAAATGATTGCTGATTAATAAACTGAGTCAGAAAAAGGTGCTTGGGAGGATGAGTGCACTGGGGTCGGGGGGGGGGGTGTGGCTGGGGAAAAAAGTGTCCCTCTTTGGCCATTTCAAATGTTGGCAGGTATGTTTATTTGATACAATGTAGTAAAAACCCATGCCTCTGCAATCTTCTGGCCTCACAGTTTCTGAAATGTGAGACTTACATAGGTAAAAAAGAAAATAAGTAGATGTAACAAAGATGCATCCCAAGGATCAACACGTTTTGTGTTTACCACTTTTACTCCTGATCTGAGACATCATGAGTAAACGAGGTAAATGTGAAACGCCTTGATCCCTGGGATGCCACTTTGTTACATCTACTGGATTGTTTCTTTACCCATGTAAGTCTCTCACTTCAGAAACTGTGAGGCCAGAAGATTGCAGAGGCATGAATTTTTACTACATTGTATCAAATAAACTTACCTCCCAACATTTGAAATGGCCAAAGAGGGACACTTTTTTCCCCAGCCACCTCCCCCCCCGACCCCAGTGCACTCACCCTCCCAAGCACCTTTTTCTGACTCAGTTTATTAATCAGCAATCATTTAAACATTTTCAGTTCCTTTTGAATGACAAAGAGGGACGCAATTCATTGCTTTGCAATGCTGTGTACCTCTCTGACACTCAAGTGTTAACTCTTTACAAGAAATATCCAAATCGTTGTGCTTTGGATGTGCAGTGCACTAGCATCCTAGGAGTTAACTTTTATCAGTCGGTAAAAGGACAAACAAAATATACCTAATTATCTTCTCAACCCACTGTCAATCAATGGGTTAAGAAGATAATTGGGTATGTTTTTGTTTGCCCTTCTGCTGATTGATAAATATTAGCTCCTAGGATGCTAGTGCACTGGACATCCAAAGCACAATGATTTGAGATATTTCTTGTAAAGTGTTAACCCATTCAAGACCAGAGGAGTGGGCAAGGCATTGTTGTTGTACACCCCTGGTTTCAAATAGGTTAAAAAAAAGTAAAATATACTGATGACTGCTGCAGTAGCAAGCAAGACAGAGCCCAAGTACTATAAGGCAGCTCGGCTGGCTGTGCAAATCTAGTACTTGTGTCTGACAACACGAGTCACCCCTCTGAACTCCAGAATGTTGCACCACATGCCCAGACCAGGCAGTCTCTGACATAGCGTGAGTGAGATAAGCATTCTTCCCCACCCAGCACGTTAAATCAAATCATGATGAGGCAAACTCAGGAGTACCTTGTCAGGGATGACTCCCGCATGGTCTGATGTCAGTCATCCTGTTGCCTCGTCACCCGCCTCCGCATGCTGGTGTGTTGTGCACACCTAGTACCGAGAAGGACTACCTGTAGGCAGCTGCAGCCAATGGTGGAATACAATGTACGCTGTGCGTGAGTGAAGCACATGCGCAGTTCAGTTTTAGGTGTCTCTGGAGCTTGAGCAGTGCTGAAAGGGTGAAAGTAAAGGGTGCTGGAGCGGCCGGACATTAACCAGCGCCTAACTCGCCTATAGAGGCATACAGGGCTTCAATTTCCACTCACCCTCACTCAATTTTTCCTCACCAAACATGAGGAGGTGACTGGAAATTTTGAGCCCTGATATAGGATATATATATATATATATATATATATATATATATATATATATATATATATAGTTAGGATCCCTTTACGTTTCATGGGTGCCCTTCCTAAGCCCATTACTATTTGTGTGAAAACAGCCCTTTTGGTATACCAAGGACAATCAGTCTCTTTTTGATCATAGCATTAACCCATCACATTGCAAAGCAAGGCACTGCACACCTTATTGTCCTTACAGGTTAAATGTGTTCCTTGTAGAAAAGCTAGAAGTTTTGGGAACTCATGCTGATGACCTCTGAAACTGGTGGTCCCCAGTAAAGGCTGGGTATGCAACTGCATTAAAATCCCTCTGCCTAGATTACATTGCTAGTTTTATTCAATTTATTTCTATAGAGACATTTGTAGCTAAAATGCAGTAATAAAGTTATCAAATGTAATGGAATACATGACAATTTCACACATTGAAGGATATGTATACCCAGTTATTGCTTTGTGTTGTATATTTTGTATTATCAGGAGCATGGAATGAAGAGGATATGTATAACATTTATATAAACCAGTTTCAACAGGTCTATTGATGATTGGAAGTATCTTTCTGTGCAAGGTTGTGATGTAAGGACTTTATAATGAATTTGAGGTGAATTTGCTACTGCAGTGCCACTAAAATTTGCCTTTAACAAAAGTGGCAGCACTACAGCATATACAATACAGAGGGTAAGTGCTGTAGTGCAAACTGACAATTTTCACCATTGTTAAGACTTTAAAAGGATAGTAATACTTCGCTTTTTATAAGTCTTATCTCAAACCTTTATGGTTTGATAGATTCAAAAGCAAAGTTTCCTCCTCCCGCCCCTTTTACCTAGTGTAAGCCATCTCTTCTCAGATGTGGAATCTAGTTGTAAGACCAGACAGATAACAGCAGGGGACAATTTTCTTTCTATTAGAACAATGAAAGCCCTGCCCCCCTTGACATGTTTTTCAGGTTTTTCCCTTATCTTAATTGAAGATTGTCCCTCTGTGCAGTCTACCTGGGCACCTCCCTTCTGATCTGGCTGAACAGTGTTACATCAGTAAAGGGGCAGGAGGGGGATAGTTTATTATTGAATTACTCTTGAACTACAACTCTGACAGAATTGAAATAACATTCTCCAAAGTTCAAATACTATGATGATTAATTAGAGCTGCTTTTATTATGAAACATTACTATCCCTTTAATGTCATCTACATACTACCTCCCACATAGCATATGCAGGGAAATGGCATACACTGAACCGCATTTCCTCTATACCTTGTTTAGTACATAGCCATATACTTATAAGGCACAGAGAAAAATAATGCCCTCAGAATGCCCCATTGTCCTCAGGTAGGTAGAATCAGCATTAGAGGCAGGAATTCTGTAATACACAGGCAAGCCTAGGCCTCAACATCAATTCCAGCTTCCGATTTAATGTGGAATTGCCATTATACATTTACCCTGGTGTCATGGATATAGATCCATGCACATTCAAACACTTTACAATTCTTGCCATCTGCAACTTTTTTTCTTATTTAAGGTTTAATTAACCATTTCAGTGCCAGTGGAACCCTCTGGCACTCAATGGGTTAAACAAATCCAAAGGCACAAATGTGCACTCAAGAAAATTCAAACCATATTTGTACAGTGTGACAGATGCTCAAGGGTGAACATGGATCAACACTTCAATGTAGCAGAGCTACAAAAATAGAATGAACAGGCTTCACATGCTGAATTCAAATCAGGTAGTAAATGTCTTTAAAGGCTGGAATTCTACTAAAAGAGGAATCAAGGAAAAACATCACTGACATTTTAGTGTTAAAGGGAAACTGACACCGCGTAATGAAAAATAGGTCTTATTAATCAAGGTAAAAAGGAATAAATCTGGAGCATGTCAACTTTATCATGGGATAAAATGAAATAGCTGCCAATACTCATTGTCTTAATGGGGCTTTTAACCTCTTGAATGCCAAAGAGGTCTCCACACACATTGTAAAACAATACATTAAAAACTTGTCTAGGATTCAAGGGGTTAAAATGTACATTCAAATTAATTTTCAGTCCCCTTCTTTAAAGGTATATAGCTTGTTTCTTCCACAACATCTCCTGTTTAGCTTGATGACTAAGGCCCCATGGGCTGTATTCAGGAGGCTAAGAAGGTACAATATATGGGCAAAATGTGTCTAGGAAAGGATCAAGCACTAATCCCAACACAACAACAAAGATAACAGATAATATACCTTACTAGTTGAACAGCCCGTTACACGGGCCACAGTGCCTCTGGCAGCCGGTCGCGGGGCAGTCACGCGCAGTAGAGACTGCCTGTGCCACTGCTGATACAGAGCTGGATGCTCCTTCGGAGCGCCCAGCTCTGTATCAGCCGCGGCGCGGGCAGTCTCTACTGCGCAGGAGTGTCTACTGCGCATGTCGGGCGTTACACACAACTTAGCGAATTATTATATAGGATATACATTTGAAATCTTAAAAAATTATTTATTAGAATGAAAATCTTGGCTATGAAGAGTACAATATAAATGACTTTGGGAGAGACTCTCTAAGTGGTGATAAAGAGGTGATAAAGTGAAGATGATTTGTCCAGTTTATCACTTCTCCATGCCTATGTTATTCTATGGAGTCTATGCACTAAGATTTCTTCAGCTTTGGAGATGTTAGTGCATTGGCTCCATAGAATAACATAGGAACTGGAAAAGTGATAAACTGGACAAATCATCTCCACTTTATCACCTGTTTATCACACTTAGTGACTCTCCCCCTGTGTGTTTATATAAAACTAATCTGGACAAATTACTTAAAAATGCATACATCTACTTATACCTTACTTTTACATGTATCATTAACCCATTAAGTTCAGGAGGTATACGCAATGCATTACTTTGATGTGTTGCGTACCCCTCTGGCACTCAAATGGTACACATAAAAATATAAAAATGAGAATAAATATAATGTGTGTGTCCGAATATTTCAAACTTAGCAGAACATACACCAATATTAAGTTGTGTTAATCATGTTTCTGATCTCAAAATACACTATCTGAAATAACCATTCAGGCGTGTAAAAGGAGTCACCAATGCTAATATCGTAATATTAAAATACCAATATATCTGTCTCAAAATCATTTTGTGTGATAGAGCATACAACAACTCATATACTATTAAACGGACTGTAAAAACACCAATGTGTCAGTCCCAAGACCTCTTACATGAAGGTACAAACAGCAATAATTGTATTTCATTAATTGTACTTTTTAATCTCAAAGAACACTATCTAAATAATCATTTTAAATGGTTTAAACATAATGAGGTTATGCAGAGAAGTATGGAGTGGCAAATTCTAAACAAAATTAAAAAAGTGTGCATGGATTCATCAGCAAACAAAGGTCTATGACATAACTGAGAGAGTAAACACCTGAAATGGAAATAAGCAGGCCACAGAGGAAGAAGACGTGATGGAGATGGACCAAACCAATTTTGGAATGGATTCCACTTGATACTTAATGTCTAAGAAAAAGACCAAAGACAAGATGGGTAGATGAAAATATCAAATTTCCTACTACAAAGTGGCAACAAAAGGAACAGAAACAAAGTTGTTGGATGCTTGCTGAGAAGGCCTTCATTCTGCAGTGGATAGACAATGGTTGAAGATAAGATTTTATATATATATATATATATATATATATATATATATATATATATATATATACATACACACAACTTGATTGTAGAATAGCTATTTTATGTGGCAACTATCATGCTATAGTTGTCCTATCAGCAGAACTGTAAATCAAACTGGGGCTGAAGTTCATTTGAATGCCTTTAATTTTTTCCCCATTATGTATCATTCCTTTCAGTTAAGTCATGGGTCATACACCGTAGCCATGAATATAATGCACTGGTTGCACTCTTTAAAGTGTTAGTAATGTCCAAAAAAAAGTTTTGGTGTTCAGGCACACGTTTTAGACCATTCCAATGAAGGGATTCCTTGTAACTAACTAGATCTTGGCACTTCATAAGCGACTCCGTGTCGACCGACACGAATCTCCTGCTGACAGCTTTACAGCTGTCAGTAGGAGAAATCAAACTTTAAACGCCTGTATCTCTTAAACCATAGCGGTTTGAGAGAGACTTTTTTTGCATTTAGCTCAGCTTTTTAAACTCTTCTAAATGCAAAAAACTTTTTTTGGACATTACTAAAACTTTAATTTATTTATAGGCCTTGAGCAAAATGTTTGCTGTTCCTATGCAGATGTAATTAAGCACTACATCTCACTGGTATATCATCATTTAATAAATACAATATAGAGCTATACCTAAGGAGTCAAAGGCCTATTTTTTGCATAGATGGGAAAGTGTAATGAATAAACAGTCACATTTGGAACAAAAATGCAGTTTAAAATGATGGCTTTTGTGGAAGATTAGGAACAGTAATAACTGCTTAAATTATTATCTGATTAAATGAAGACAAGAACAGTTTGTCTAAATGATAGACGCATTGTGAAAAAAAGCACACGTTTTAAAATATAATACCTTTGCTTCAAAAAAAGTTATTGAGAAATTGCAGTATTTAGGGAATATATGCATATACTACTTACACTACTTGTATTGAATTTGAATCCAAATGTTACACCTTTGCAAACTGCAGAGAACAGGTGCAATATGCTTGAAAAGATCAACACTCCCCCGACTTTGAGCCACCTTGTTCTTCACTAGCTGGTCTCTTTATCAGGACAAGAGGCAAATCTACATGAAATACATTTCTGTGTTGTATCCATGTTGAAGTAAAGGCATGGCTTAATCATTACAGGTTGGTAGCTAATAAAAGAGGATTCAATCAAAAGAATATCTGGGGATAGTAAATACCATTTTTAGGTCAGCCATAACCAGAGAATGTCTGGTGAGTACAATGTTAAATAGCACTGTTAGACTGCAGAACTAAGAGACTCAGAGCGTGGGCAAACCCTATTAGTAACAGGTGGTGTCTACCTGACCTTGCCATGCCCCATCAGAGATCCAATCTACAATCATTATTTCAGTTGTCAATTTAAGCTTGTTTTGTTCCATCCTATTGGGTATCTCAAAAAATGACAGACAAGATAAGGAAAAGTTTTGGTAAGATGTAACAAAGATCTAGATCTGAGTGTCATCAGCATATTGATGATGTCTCTAAGAGGCCTTACATACACATTGAACATGAGTGATGATAACTCCTAAAAACATCTGGTGTGCCCAGTCCTATGCTGAAAATAGAGGCAATGCAAATGTCTGATTTCCCTCCTCTGAAAGATTCCTCAGCCAGCTGAGTAGCAGTCCATTGTCAAAAGAAATCCATCAGACATTCTGTTACAACTGTCTTCAAAATCTTCCCCATAAATAGAACATAGGCATTAGTTGGTAATTTGAAATATAATCAGAATCCATCCCTGGCCTCTTTTGATATAATCATGTGTCCAAAGTCCTCCAGTACAGGAGTTGCCTCACACTCAAGGCCGTGAACTGGTACAATAGCTATTGCAATGACTAATGCTGACCTTCTCACTAAAGAACAACTTAAACTTTTTGTAGTGAACCATGATTGTGGAGGTACTTCCAGGATTTATCAGGCTCACCACAGTCCTGAAGAGTGCTGTGGGTCTGATCCTTGTGGCATCAAACTCTGTGGTGACATAGCTGTTGTTCACCACAAATATTTCTCTAGAGTATTCCCATTACTGTTCCAGAAGGGACGCACCCTTGGTTTTAGGCTTTGCACGACTCCAGGGACACCACACCCCACCTCCTTAGGATATAGAAATTACTTAAATACCAGAAGGCACTTGGGATCATGCTGATGTGTATAAAGGTTTAATGTGTGTAAAAAATCAACATTTGGTGAAAACAGAAAAGCAGAAGTAATCTGAAAAAATTTGGAAACCACTGATCATGTGAAACACTTTACATCTTCTAGTATTACACCATGTGTCCACACAATCTGTAATATCATAAGGATACCACATATTGCTACATACTGATATGCGCTGCACAAAAATAACGTCAAGAGTATATCCCTGCTCATCGTGCCCAGAGTGTCCAGAAACTGTTAAGAAGTAAAATGAGAGTAATGGAAGCATGTTAACATCCTTAATAGTGTTGAGCGAGCATGCTCGGCCGATGCTCGGATCGGCTCGAGCATCGCTCTGCTCGGCACATGGTGGTACTCGTACGAGTACCGCATGTGCTCGCCCGCCATGTTCGGGTCTCCTCCCCGCACGTTTCGCGGCGGCTGCGCAGCCAATAAACGTGCAGGGAGGCTCTGACATCAGTGTAATGCCAGCAGCCATGTTGGCTGCTGGCATTACACTGATTGGCTGGCCAGAACCCGTGGTCGGGTGCTGTATAGCACCTGACCAGCGAGTTCGGCTCAGTCTTAGCCAGGGAGAGATGAGGATAGGAAGGGAAAGTCAGTGTAGGGAGAAGACAAGCAAATTTGTGAAAAAAAAGACCCAAAAGTTCTTTTTAGGACTACTGTGTGTGGGGGCAGCAGTTTATTTTGTGTGGGGGGAAAAAAAAAAAAAAAAAAAATTCATATATTCTGTTTAGTGTGCAAAGTTGCAGATTAGAGCACATTCTGTTTAGTGTGCAAAGTTGCAGATTAGAGCACATTCTGTTTAGTGTGCAAAGTTGCAGATTAGAGCACATTCTGTTTAGTGTGCAAAGTTGCAGATTAGAGCACATTCTGTTAAGTCTTCAAACTGTAAAATATCAAAGTCACATATTCCATTCAGTGTGCTTCGCCGCAGTTTAGCAGCACATTCTGTGTACTGTGCAGAGTTGCAGAATAGGAAGAAATACTGTTAAGTCTTCAAACTAAAATATCAAAGTCACATATTCCATTCAGTGTGCGTCACCGCAGTTTAGCAGCACGTTCTGTGTACTGTGCAGAGTTGCAGAATAGGAAGAAATACTGTTAAGTCTTCAAACTAAAATATCAAAGTCACATATTCCATTCAGTGTGCTTCGCCGCAGTTTAGCAGCACATTCTGTGTACTGTGCAGAGTTGCAGAATAGGAAGAAATACTGTTAAGTCTTCAAACTAAAATATCAAAGTCACATATTCCATTCAGTGTGCGTCACCGCAGTTTAGCAGCACATTCTGTGTACTGTGCAGAGTTGCAGAATAGGAAGAAATACTGTTAAGTCTTCAAACTAAACTATCAAAGTCACATATTCCATTCAGTGTGCTTCGCCGCAGTTTAGCAGCACATTCTGTGTACTGTGCAGAGTTGCAGAATAGGAAGAAATACTGTTAAGTCTTCAAACTAAAATATCAAAGTCACATATTCCATTCAGTGTGCGTCACCGCAGTTTAGCAGCACATTCTGTGTACTGTGCAGAGTTGCAGAATAGGAAGAAATACTGTTAAGTCTTCAAACTAAAATATCAAAGTCACATATTCCATTCAGTGTGCTTCGCCGCAGTTTAGCAGCACATTCTGTGTACTGTGAAGAGTTGCAGAATAGGAAGAAATACTGTTAAGTCTTCAAACTAAAATATCAAAGTCACATATTCCATTCAGTGTGCGTCACCGCAGTTTAGCAGCACATTCTGTGTACTGTGCAGAGTTGCAGAATAGGAAGAAATACTGTTAAGTCTTCAAACTAAAATATCAAAGTCACATATTCCATTCAGTGTGCTTCGCCGCAGTTTAGCAGCATATTCTGTGTACTCTGCACAGTTGCAGAATAGGAAGAAATACTGTTAAGTCTTCAAACTAAAATATCAAAGTCACATATTCCATTCAGTGTGCTTCGCCGCAGTTTAGCAGCATATTCTGTGTACTCTGCACAGTTGCAGAATAGGAAGAAATACTGTTAAGTCTTCAAACTAAAATATCAAAGTCACATATTCCATTCAGTGTGCGTCACCGCAGTTTAGCAGCATATTCTGTGTACTGTGCAGAGTTGCAGAATAGGAAGAAATACTGTTAAGTCTTCAAACTAAAATATCAAAGTCACATATTCCATTCAGTGTGCGTCACCGCAGTTTAGCAGCATATTCTGTGTACTCTGCACAGTTGCAGAATAGGAAGAAATACTGTTAAGTCTTCAAACTAAAATATCAAAGTCACATATTCCATTCAGTGTGCTTCGCCGCAGTTAAGCAGCATATTCTGTGTACTCTGCACAGTTGCAGATTTGCAGCACATATTCCGTGTAATATGAAGAAGGCGGGTAAAAAGGGACGGGGAAGTGGACGTGATCCTGATAGTTCAGGGCGCGGGTCAGGACGCGTAGAAACTGTGCCTGGTGCCAGAGCACAAGAAAGAAAGACATCCACCATACCTAGCTTCATGTCTCATTTTACAGAGCGTCGCAGGACATTACTCTCGAGGTCCGACCTCTGCGAACAGGTGGTCGGTTGGATGTCAGCTGATACTGCTTCCAGTCGGTTAAGCACCACCCTGTCTTCCACCAAGTCCACTCTCAGTAGCCAAGAGTCTGGTCAACATAATCCTCACTCTGATCATCCTTCCTCCCACCATACACGGTCTGGTCAAAGAAGTGATCCCACACTGGGATATAGTGAGGAGCTCGTCTCATCACCAATCCTTCATTTGACCCTCTCTCCAAGTACGCTTGCAGAGGAACATGACATCTTGTGCCCTGATTCACAACCTCTAGAGGGTACCCAATCACAAGAAGATGACAGATGTGAACGGCATTTAAGGTCAAAGGAAGTAGTGGATGATGATGATGATGATGAGACACAGTTGCCATTAAATCAACCACTATTACTGTCTCAAGACCTTGTTGAGGAGGATGATATACAGTTGTCAATGACTGAGTATGTGGTGGGATCAAGACATGAGGAGGATGATCAGAGTGAGGAAGTGGAGGAGGACTTGGTGGACGATGAGGTGACTGACCCCACCTGGGAAGGTGTAGAGCCGAGCGATGACAGCAGTCCTGAGGGTGAGCCATCTGCAGCACCGCAACAGGCTGGAAGAGGCAGTGGTGTGGCTACAGAAAGAAGGCGGACCGCACCAAACCGGCCCGCAAATGTTCCACGGAGCACCCCCTTGCGTAAATCTACCTTGCCAAGGGGTAGGTGTTCCGCGGTATGGCGTTTTTTTAAGGAAAGTGCGGACGACAAAAGAATTGTAGTTTCCAACCTGTGCCACACCAGAATGAGCCGAGGCATGAACACTAGAAACCTCACCACCACCAGCATGATCCGACACATGGCATCCAAGCACCGTAGTAAGTGGGAGGAACGCCTGGATCGCCCATCTGTGTCTGCAGGCCACACCACTGCCTCCTCTTCCCCTGTTTTCGGTGCCGGCCAATCGCCTGTCGAAGGCGCAGGCCCGCATACCTCCCGCCCTGCACCTGTACCATCTGAAGCACCATCAGCGACCACATCCACTTCCCTGTCCCAGCGCAGCGTCCAAATGTCGTTACCCCAGGCATTTGAGCGCAAGCGAAAATACCCAGCCACCCACCCACAGGCCATAGCACTAACCTCACACCTTTCCAAATTACTGGCCATCGAAATGCTGCCATTTAGGCTTGTGGAGACTGAGTCCTTCCGCAGCCTGATGGCAGCAGCTGTCCCTCGGTACGCGGTCCCCAGCCGCCACTACTTTTCCCGGTGTGCCATCCCCGCATTACACCACCATGTGTCCCGTAACATCACCCGTGCCCTGACCAACGCAGTTACTGGGAAGGTCCACTTAACGACTGACACATGGACAAGTGCTTGTGGCCAGGGACGCTACATTTCCCTGACGGCACACTGGGTGAATGTCGTGGAGGCTGGGAGCGACTCGGACCCTGGGATGGCACGGGTGCTACCCACGCCGAGGATTGCGGGCCCTACCTCCATCAGGGTTTCCGCCAGCACCTACGTTATTGGCTCCTCCTCCTCCGTTTCCACCTCCGAATTCTCTGCACGCAGCGCCACTCCCCATCAGCCGGTAGCTGGAAGCAGTGTAGCACTGCAGTGGGGAAGCGTCAACAGGCCGTGCTGAAGCTGATCTGCCTTGGGGACAAACAGCACACGGCCTCAGAGCTGTTGCAGGGGATTAGTCACCAGACCGAGCAGTGGCTCTCGCCACTCAACCTGCAACCAGGCATGGTTGTGTGTGATAATGGGCGTAACTTGGTGGCGGCTTTGGAGCTCGGCAAGCTCACACACGTACCATGCCTAGCGCATGTATTTAATTTAGTGGTTCAGCGATTTCTAAAAACCTACCCCAATGTGCATGATCTCTTGACCAAGGTGCGCCGCGTGTGTGCACATTTCCGTAAGTCATCTACAGCTTCAGCCGGCCTGTTGAAGCTGCAGCAGCGCTTACAATTGCCAGCTCACCGGCTGCTGTGTGACGTGAGCACGCGCTGGAACTCCACCTTCCACATGTTGGCCCGGCTTTGTGAGCAGCAGAGGGCAGTAGTGGAGTACCAGCTGTTACACGGTCGTCGACTCTCCGTTCAACTTCCTGTAATCAGAAGTGAGGAGTGGGAATGGATGTCAGACCTCTGTGAGGTTTTACGCAATTTTGAGGAATCGACACAGATGGTGAGCGGCGATAACGCTATTATCAGTGTAACCATCCCACTTCTGTGCCTACTGAAACGCTCGCTGCTCACAATTAAAACCGACGCTTTGCATGTGGAAGAGGTGGAAATGGGGGAGGAAGAGCTTACACAAGGTGATAGCCAGAGCACCCTCACTTCGTCTTCTCAGCGACAATTGGAGGAGGCGGAGGAGGAGGAGGAGGAAGACACGGTTGCCTCCGCTACAGAGGGTAGCCATGGAACTTTAGTTCCATCTCTTCAGCGTGGGTGGGCAGAAGAGGAGGAAGAGGATGAGGAGATTGAGAGTCATCCTCCTGGTGAGGACAGCGAAATCTTGCCTGTTGGTACTCTGGCACACATGGCTGACTTTATGTTAGGCTGCCTTTCCCGTGACCCACGCGTTATACGCATTTTAGACAACACGGATTACTGGGTGTTCACCCTTCTGGACCCCCGCTACAAAGAGAATTTCTCATCTCTCATTCCTCCGGTGGAGAGGACAAGCAAAATGGTGCAATACCAGAAGGTTCTTGTCGAAAAATTGCTCCAAAATTTTCCATCTGACAACGCTGGCGGCAGAGTACGTGCTACCTTGGCCAACCGAGAAGGGGAGAAAAGGGGAGCACACAGCAGTTCCGACAAAGGCAGGGCAACACTCTCCAAGGCGTGGGACACCTTCATGACACCCCGCCAGCACCCTCACCCTGATGCGCAGCCTGGTGTCACAAGGAGGGAAAAGTTTTGGAAGATGGTGAAGGAGTACGTAGCAGACCGTGTCAGCGTCCTCAATGATCCCTCTGTGCCTTACAACTACTGGGTGTCCAAGCTGGACACGTGGTATGAACTGGCACTCTACGCCTTGGAGGTGCTGGCCTGCCCTGCCGCCAGCGTTCTGTCTGAGCGGGTATTTAGTGCTGCTGGTGGCATCATAACAGATAAGCGTATCCGCCTTTCCACCGACAATGCTGATAGTTTGACACTTATAAAAATGAACAAGGCCTGGATTTCCCCTGACTTCTCCACTCCACTGGAGGAAAGCCCTGGGGGAACATAAACTCACTTTATATATGTTATTTACAATGATGGGAATACTCTGTATTCCCATTCACCCCTTCCACCCAAAAAACGGGTATATGGTTGACTCTTAATCTTCTCATCCTCCTCCTCCTCTTCCATATGCCCTGTGATATAATTTTTATATAGGGCCAGCTCACCAGCGGGCCCTGTGATATAATTTTTATATAGGGCCAGCTCACCAGCGGGCCCTGTGATATAATTTTTATATAGGGCCAGCTCACCAGCGGGCGCTGTTTGACAATTTTTTTATAGGTCAGCTCACCAGCGGGCCTTCACATATAATGTTTTATTGGGTCAGCTCTCTAGCGGGCCCTCTCATATAATGTTTTATAGCATCAGCTCACTAGCGGGCCTTCGCATATAATGTTTAGGATGGTCAGCTCCGCAGCAGACCCTCACCCATAATGTTTTAGATGGTCGGCTCAGCGCACGTTTCCCTCTTAATCATGGCCCCAGTTCAGAAAAATCGAGGAAATTTTTGGGAGAATTTACCTTTGCGCACGTTTCCCTCTTAATCATGGCCTCAGTTCAGAAAAATCAAGGACATTTTTGGGAGAATTTGCCTCTGCGCACGTTTCCCTCTTAATCATGGCCTCAGTTCAGAAAAATCGAGGAAATTTTTGGGAGAATTTGCAGATGATATACAAGTAAATATACAGCAAATACTGTTTGGTAACAATTTTTCGCCTAAAGTCGTTTTTATTTTCCTTTTTGTGTGTTTTACGGTCAGTCTGTAAAAATGGCGTACTACGGGCGAAAGATCGTTCCCAGCAGCGATGTTGGAGTCCAAGATGCATCCAGACATCCTCCCTATGCTGTCCCTGAACCATTTCTGTGGTGTTTCCATCATTTTCTGCCCTTTTCCTATGGACCAGGCACCCTCCCCTCATCAGAGCAGGGGGTGCCTGGTGTAATGCTCGAGTCCTCCCATTGACTTCAATGGGGCTCGGGTGCTCGGCCGAGCACTCGAGCCTCCGGGGGTGCTCGGTCAGAGCACCCGAACACCCGAGCATTGGGGTGCTCGCTCATCACTAATCCTTAACTACCATGACAAATCTTGGGGAAGAGGGGAGACAATCTCAACATGCTCCATAAGAATACTCTGGCATCCAGATGGCTTGTTATTTACAAGCTAGGATTCCTCTCTATGATTTAACAAATGGTTATATTCTCAAATGATATATCTAAATGGTCGATATTATGACCCAGGGGTGGACCAAAGTGATAAAATAAGTGAAGCTCAAACAGATCAATGTATTCTGCTAACTAACCACATAAACTAAAACAAATTTATGCCTACTAATCTGGAGTTGACACTAAATATCACACTTGCGGTAAATCAAAATTATGTATCTAGATGTGTCTGGGCATCAACCCCCTTCAGTTCTGAGCCAACTCACACATAGTAATCAATCAACAGACGATCATAAAATCATATAGTATTATTATTACAACAACCAAAATGGGGCCGCATAAAATAATCTCACTCTCATAGTAATAACAATATATATTTTAAAACCATAACAGTCTGAGATGGTTTGATGAAGATGAAAAAGTTATTGATGAATAATGAAAAGTGAAGATGGAAACATGGAGAGATGGCTCAGTTGGTTAAGACACCAGCTGTAGAATCTGTTCAAACCATGAGGTTGCAGGATCTAGTTACCGAAAGGTCAGCTCAGCCTTACACCTCTCCAAAGTAGATAAAATGAGCCCAGGACATACTAGAAAATGAGAGATAATCTCAATGAATTCTTCCTAGTAAAATAATTTCACAAAAAAAAATTAGGAAAGTTAATTTAGCTGAATAATGTAATTGTATTATGAAGTTTGTGAAACTTGAATCCTTTTAAATTTAGATACTCTAGTCACCATAAATGGATTATTAAGTTAAACAGTCATTGTTAGATTGGGCAAACATATGGACTATGAAGTTTAATGTGGTGAAGTGTAAAGTCATGCATTTGGGAGGAAACAATCCCAAGGCTACTTATAAACTTAATGGAATCATGCTAGAGAAAGACCTGGGTATCCTTGTCAACTACAATCTTGGAAACAGTGACCAGTGTCAAACAACAGTAGCAAAGGCAAACAAAATCCTGTCTTGCATAAAAAAAAGGTATCGAAGCAAGAGGGGATAACATTATTTTGCCATTATACAAATCATTGGTAAGACCTCACCTTGAGTATGCAGTGCAATTGTGGGCACTGGTTCTGAAAAGGATATACTAGAACTAGAGAGGGTACAGCGGAGAGCAACAAAATTAATTAAGGGAATGAAGGACTTGACATATGAAGAAAGACTAAACAAACTTGGTTTATTTACTCTAGAGAAAAGACGAGAGCAATTCCGTAGGAGATATTTCCAGGGTGCTATAATATATAATACTTACAAGACCAAATCTTGTAAGTCGCAAACAGCCCACATACACCAGTAGGTAGTAAAATGTATCTCTCCACACCTCAGGAGGAACCAGAGACCATCAGATGGATTCCATGGGAGGATCTCTCCTGCAGTAATCAGCCAAAAAACACAGAGGAAAAATAAAAATCCTCTACGATTAATACTGTATCTGATGTGTACAGGAGTGCCCCCAAAAGAAACGTACTCACCAGATCTCTCAAGTTTAAAGCAAATATCACTGTCTAAGAGACTCTATGGTAATTTACCATATCACTGTCTAAGAGACTCTATGGTAATTTACCATAAACTCAAGAGTCTTAGACAGTTATGAGTAACTCGAATCATAAGACTCTGTGGTAATCAAGGTGTACAGTAAAACCACTAGTGTGACTTTCAGGTTTTTGCAAAAAATTTAAAACTATAAGTCATATTAAAAAGTGACAAAATTGACATTTAGATTAAAAAGACGCGACGGTCTGGAAATATGATAAAAACAGTACTATACCTTTTAAAACTGTACATATGGTCAGCCTAAATCCACCCGTAATGAGGCATTGGCTTGGACTCTTAGGGCCATATGTTCAAAGAAGTAGCAAAATAGCTTTTGTTGTTTGTAATGACTTTTGTCGTTTGTGATTGGAAATATGTCGTTTGTCCTGACTGAAATCATAGTATGTAACGACAAAAAAATGTCTTAACAAATGACAAAAATGTCTTGAAAAATGTCTTAACTAACGACAAAAATGTCTTAACTAAAGACAAAAATTCTCACATTCAGTACACGTTCCCTCCACTTTTTCTTAACGTACAAATTTTGTCTTTTGAAAGACATTTTTTTGTCATTAGTTACAACAAATTTTCTTTTCCTCTATACGACAATGGACAATAGTTTAGCCCTGCCCTTGCCCCGCACTTTTGCCCATCAATTCTGGAGTTGTATCATACACAACTGACATTACTAGTTTTTTTGTTGTATACGCTATAGAAAATATGTCGTTCATGCTTTCAGTTACTTATTTTTGTCTTTCATATGACAATTTTTTGTTGATATCCCTTTGAACAAACGGCCCTTAGATGATGGGCCTGAAATCTATATTATCTATTACCAGGCCTCTAAGTATATTGGAGTAAGGCTTAAGCCTCTGAATTGATTCCACATTGTGTTTTCTACGGAAGCACATATACAAAAGTTGGAATGACACACAGAAGATTAGCATGGCCCCTGTACATGGATGACATGCAAATGCAGGAATCATTCTATATTTTTAGCTTCCTTTTAGAAACAACCTACAATTTTGACTGATAAAAAACCAAAAATATTTCTGTAAAGGGAAAAGGGAAGAACAGACGTTAAGCAAATTGTGAGAGAAAAGGATAACTGTAAGAAGAGATGCAAAAGCAGGTAAAAATAAAATCTCCATTCAGCATGATAGCATTACAAGATTTTTCTGTCAGGAAGAAAAGCTGAAGTATTAAAGATATAGGTCAAATTTTATAAAAGCAAGCTAGAGCTAATCTGGCATAAAACAGAAATAAAGTTCCTTTTAAATTAAATAGGGCTTTTAACACCTTGAATGTTAGAGCATTCAAGGAATTAAACACTCTATTCAAGGGAATGATAATTTAGGATTTTTTCTTATTTTTTTTCTCCTATGGTTCATTTGGTTTACTCCAGAATAACTCCAGTTTTATAAATATGGGCCATTGACCCTCTAGTGGCCATGCACCCTCTAGTGGCCATGCTGGAAAGTGCAGGAGCCATAGCCACAAGGTTGCTAGTTTATGTTCAGGTTCAGACAGTAATCTCAGGTGCCCAGAATAAACACGTACACTGGTGCAAAGATTTTTAAAGGCCAGATAATACTTAATGGCACAGCCACAATTACCAGACTAACTTCAAGGGCTGCTTGCAACCATGATATAGACTAGCATGGCAGCAAATTACAGTCTGTTGTCAAAGGGTACAACCATGACAAAAATGTGTAATGTATGTAAGATTTACTTTTCTGAAGGGTGGTGGATAAGCGGAATAGCCTACCAATAGAAGTTGTGGAGGATAACATCGTGAGGGAATTTAGCACATATGGGATTGTCATAAGGCTTCCCTGGACATAAGACAAGGCCAAGGACCAAAACAATTTTGAGTTTTTTACTGTAAGAAAAATGGGTAGACTAGGTGGGCCACATGGTTCTTATTTACAGTCAAATTCTATGCTTCTATTTTTTTTTTTTTTTAATCTCAATGTAATATGGGGACCAGATGATACTGTCTTTGCATGCTGAACCAGCCATCCTACCCATAAGAGAAAACCTGGATTTGAGCAAGCAGAGTCATGGCCAAGACTCCAATCACTCATGGCAGCTGGGTCCAATGTCAACCAGAGTCTGCAGAAGATGCAGATACCATGATGCAACCAAGGCAGCAGCATCAAGAACCCACCAGTAGCAGGACCCCAGAACTGGTGATGCTGAGGTCAGCAAAAAATGAATATACCACCACAGGGTAAAAAGGGAGAAACTTCACATTGTAAAGCAAAGTGTAACTTCTTTAGAATTTGTTCCTCATGGTGCTGTTGATTTGCCCCAAAATTGGTCACCTTTTCCTTAGTAAATCAGTGTGCGTGTTATTCCTGTTCTTTATTTAGGATTTTCCTGCTCGAGTGCAGGTGAGTGAATCAGACACTCAGTCATTTAATTAACTCACCAGTTCACAAACAGGGATGTCCTAAAGACTTGTACTGTCAGGGGTCTCTAAGGTTAAGCTTGGGAACAATTCTCTAACACTCAAATGGGTAAATGAGCAGTACAGTTTTATTGTGTAGATTTCCTGCAATATAAATCAAGGGTAGTCCTGTTTATGTGAGATTTGTTCCAAAGTTATTACAACTCAAAATGTTGTTTTGTTTATATCAAACTTTTGCCAGTTTAGACTGTAATAAAGTTTAAATAAATCACCCAACAGCAGTGGGACTATCTGCTATATTATTATCAAGGAGATGTCAAACATAGGATGTGATTGTCCTGAGAAGTTTTTGTTTGTGCCTCAGTATTCTTTCTCTGGGGTTTATGTTCAGCTTGAAATGTGTATTAAAAGAAAAAAACTGATTGGCCATAGTCATTTTTATTCCCTAATTAATGTAAGGTAACAAATGTGACTTTGTAGTGGCAACTAAGTCATGTGCATTTTTGGCATGGGTTGTGTTGGGAATGTTACATGGATGGCTGTTGTCAGTGACAGTAATTTGCAACTTGCTGAGATTGGTGATTATTGAAGGCATTTGTAATGCTGTGCACAGACACTGTGACCAATGAAGCAGCAATGCATATCGTTATACAATATGTTTTTCCACTGTGATCCACAATTCAATGACCAGTGTCTCATTAGGTTCAATGGATGTTTGCCAATAATATGTTGTTGCTGTCATCCTTGTATTAGTCTCCACCAGAAGTTACTGTGATTAATCATGTGCCCCTTGTGGCTCCTTATTAGAACTACATTATAATAGTTGCAATGGTCTGGAGACACATAACTTCCACAATTTAATCTTCTGTGTAACCTTGGCATAGGAAAGACTCATTTGAAGTATAATTTGTAAGATACGTAGGGTAGAATTTATTAACCAAAAAGGTAAAAAAAAAAAAAAAAAAAAAAAACAAACAGGAGCAATTCTGGAGCAACCGATCACACCATATGTGACAAGAAATCTCAAAATGTTTATCGATTTAAATGGGACTTTTAACCCCTTGCATTCTGAGCAGCTTCCAATGGAATATTTCAGAGTGCATTGTAGACCTCTCTAGTGCTCAAGAGGTTAAATCTCCAGTTAAACATTTTTAATTATCCTTTATTGGACAATTGGTTTGTTCCAAAACTGCACCTCTACAGTCTAAGCACTAAAAATATTTATAGACTGACATATAACTTTAGTTGCTGTTATTAAAGGATGTGTTATGAACACTCAAGAAAATACTGGAACATGTATTGCATCTTACACTTATTTTGAGGTGTCAGACATTTAGTCTTACAAAATTACAGTTTAAAAGAAATGAGACAATAAACTTTAATTAGCACACAAACTGTAAAGCAGCTGAAAATAAGATACATTTATAACAAATGGTAATTATGTGAAATAAGTAACACTATTATATTTTCCAAAAACATACAAATTATAACTAACACTTGTCATGATTTAAAAGATCTAATAATAACAGTAAATGTATGCACAATGGGATTGCATTAATACAGTCTTTGGTCAGTTTTGTTGCTATTGGGTGTTTTGATATGTCATATCCTTTGTGACAAATGGCTTTAATTTTCTGGTAATCACATTATATTATATTGCTAAGTTAATAAAGAGGATCTCATTTTAAAGTAGACTTACATGCCCTGAGTAAAAATGCAATTTATCCTTATCAATGTGGTACACAGTTAATAAATCCTAATATTACAGACCACTATTCAGAAAAATGACAGAATGTAAATGCTGCTGGTGTAATCTTTGTTGCTGTGGTAACCATGCAGTTTGTGAAATGAAAGGGAAATTTATTACATTATGATGAGGCAGTATAATTTTTACAGCATGCATTTTTATTTTTAGATCCTTCATTACATTGCAGACATACACAAATCATATCATTTAACCTTACCTCACTCTCTTGACCTGGCAACTGGGTGTAACGTATCCTAACTACATTTTCAAGTGAACAAGCAGAAAGCACTAAATCTATTGTAACCATATTTTTGGAAGAGGGAGCCTTTTAGTCTTTCTTTATAGTGACTTTCAATATTACCTTTATTTATTAAGCCATTTTTTTATTTAAAACTAAAGATTACAAGATTTTTCGTTTTATTAATTTGTTAATTTATGTAAAATAGGTATTATTGACAGGAACTGCCTGGTGTTTCAAATACTGACAATTCTCCCTTACAACTGCTACTTCCTAAACTGACATATTGGCAAATTTACATAAACTGACAAACAAATAAAGTTATATATCTTAGAAAATATAAGCTTAAATAATATTGGCTAACATAAATATAGGTTATTTTGAAAAAGCTCTTTCAAAATCACATAAGTTATTATAAAGTATTAGTTTCACTTTAAGGCCAAATGGGGTTTGAAAACTATTGAAAGAAATGGTGTAAGTCATATTACCTTTTAATAATAAACCCCCACTTGCCTTAGTCAGGATGGAAATCCCTAATGACTGCTAAGAAACTGTTCTGAGGGAATCAATTGCACCAAACTTGCCTTTCATTTTACTAGTTATCATGTTCATGTAGGCAGACATGATCCTTTTTGCAGAACTCAGGACCCCAAACTCCTCTAACAGCAGGCTAACAAAGAAGTCTTCAGAGGAAAGGGTCTGGAGTCCTTGAATCCCACAAGAAAAGGAATCATTCTGGTCCAAAATAATTAATAATCTTAAGGACAAATCAACATGGGAATGATTAATAGTGGGAGACTGGTAGAATAAAAATGATACCTTTATAGGCTAATTGGGTGTCTCTAGGATGCAAGCTTTCAACACAACTTAGGTCTCTTCTTTAGGCATATTATTATTATTATTGTTAGCAAAGCTTGCATCCTAGAGACACTCAATTAGCCTATAAAGGTATCATTCTTTCTCCTGCTTTTTCTGTGGCTAACAAGGTGTCACACTTTACCCATGATTCATAATGGCCTCTGGGATTTTGACCAGATTAAGGTTTTTGTTGTTGTTTTTTTTATTAGTAGGGGATGTTAGAGTCCTTTTAATTTTTAACAGAGTCTGTCCACATTTTAGCTAATTACAGAACAGTCTTATCATCATCAGTACATAATTTAACACCATAAGAATACCTAAGGGAGGTCACTTCTATCTCAAGACTGCTGCAAGTAGGTCTAATGTTATACTTGTGATCAAGCATGGATACAGGGGTTCAACTGAGTATCAGCAGTATCTTAATATAACATCAAGAAGTGTCCTTACATTCTTATTAATCAGTGACACATTCATATTGCATGTTCTGCGCACAGGCAGATACATATTTTCATCTAGGATTCTTCCTGGTCCTTGAGGATCAAACATGGACAACTCTGCCATAAAAATAATAGCAACAGTATAATGGTAACGGATAAAACCAATCTCATCCACTGCTAAAAGCACAGATTTTATATCTCAGAGCAGTAGGCATACCATTGTTTTCCTCAGCATGAAACACCCAACAATATATATTTCTATTATTTATAATTTTTAGTCGGCATCTCGAGTTGTCAAGTGAGAATGTTAGGATTTTTTTATTTATTTATTCTCCTTTGGTGCATTTGGTTTGCCCCAGATTAGCTCCAAATCATAGTTTATCATACTCAGAATTTCAGTTCCTCTTCTATTCTAAGGTTAGATGGTTAACAAGGAGCAGTTCATTCTACAGGCCTCACCTGAGAACCCGTATGGAAGGAGGAACAAAAACAGCAAACCCAGGATAAAACTGGGAACCAAGCAAACAACTATGATAACCTTGGCATTTCCAAATAAATGGCCCATCCATCCATCCAGAAGTGCTATCTGACAGGCTATAAATATTCAACACATTTCCTACTTTAAAGTAAAGTATTTTAAATGAACATATTTATATTATATACTGTAGTTTGAACTCCCTACTCACTTTAACCAGATTCATTAATAAAAATGTAAGGAGCACTAACACCTCCTAATAAACCCCCTCCCCACTTATTTAGGGCAGAAATTCTTGATGAAGTCTGTAGTAAACCAACAACACCATAATTCTCAATGGCTTAAAAGGGACTTTTAATACCTTGAATAATGGAGAGGTCTGTCGTATGTTGGATACCTTTATAGCTTTCAAGAGTTTAGAAACTTATTTAAAGCAATAGGATTGGTATGTGCTCCCAATGGGGATGTTGGTTTATCCCACATTACTCTAGTTCTTTTAATATATAACCTCTTTTACATTTGTGATTTTATTTATGGATTTATATAGAGTTTGTTTATTCCTTGCTGCATTTCATACTAATACACATAGATGAGTAAGGCATGAATGATATATTTAACAAAAGCATTTTGGAGGAGCACTGGAGAATGCTGGAGATAGACTGGGAAGAAGTAACATAGGACAAGGAGAGAGGTAGGGAGCACAGCAGAGAAAGAGGGATGCAGCGCAGTATAGTTGGGACAGTACCATGGGAATATAAAAGACAAAAGAAGAGAAGAGATGGAGCATGAGAGAAGGGGGAGAGATGGAGAACATGAATGGAAGCATAAGTGCAGGGGAGATGCAGAGTGACAAAGCTAGGGAAAGTGAGAGTTGTCCATCATTCCTGACTGTCTACTAATACAGAAAATATGCAATTGTGGTCAGGATAAGGGGGGCCATCCACCTTCTGTCTTGACTAACCTGCCTCAGATATTCCGTTTCAGAGATGCCTTATGGACAAAATATAGACAAACTGGCCCCAGATATATGCCCAAAGTCTGGAACGTTGTGCCTATTCACAAAAGTGGGAATGAAAATATAGTATACAATTGCAGACCAGTATCCCCACTCCCCACATTATCTAAAGTCCTAGAAAAATGTGTCCACATGCAACCACATTACCAGCTGTCCAGTTTTTCTACCCTGTTTCAACCAGGTTTCATTTGAATCATCTGAATCGGAGATATTGTCCTCCTAAAAGTATCCAGTGATAGCCAGACTGTACAAAAAGTTAACTAACTAGAGCTATTTACCTTTTCCTTAAGGCCTTTGATACAATACACCATAATATTCTAAGCATTAAAAAAGTTCAGGATTGAGTAATCATTCTTTAAGCTATTTATCAAACAGAATGCAATATGTGTCTGTTGCTGATAATATTTCCTTTATGCTTAAAGTAATAAGTGTTTTTTAACAAGGATCCATTCTTGACCCTCTTCTATTTTCTCTATTTATAAATGATCTGCCCATGGTTTGCAAAGCATCTTATGTGCAAATGTATGCAGAAGACACCACAGACTACATTAAAAACCCAAACGTATCTCAACCTGAGGCCATAGTCACAGCATGAGTTCTCTGAAGTTGAAAGATGGATAGATAAAAACAAACTGTTCTTAAACACTTACAAAAATCAGACACAATGGTATTTGGTACAAAGCACAAACTACTTAAAGGGATAGTAATACTTCATTTTAACTTTATTTTATTTTGTAGGCATTAAAAAAACATGAAGAATGATATAAGTCTTATCTCTGAAACCTTTATGGTTTAAGAGATATTCACAAACAAAGTTTCCCCCCCCCGTTCCACCAGATCAGAAGGGAGATGCCCAGATAGACTGCAGAGAGGGACAATCTTCAATTAAGATAATGGAAAAAGCTGAAAACCTTGTCAAGGGGGGAAGGGCTTTCATTGTTTTCATACAAAGAAAATTGTCCCCTTCTGTTATCTGTACTGTCATACAACCAGAGTCACATCTGAGAAGAGATGGCTTACACTAGGTAAAAGGGGCGGGGAGGGGAACTTTGCTTGTGAATATCTCATAAACCATAAAGGTTTGAGAGATAAGACTTATATCATTCTTCATGTTTTTTTAATGCCTACAAAATAAAATAAAGTTAAAACGAAGTATTACTATCCCTTTAAACTCTGCAATACACATCTAACCATTATAACAAAGTAGGTGCTCTGTTTAGAAACAATTGCTGTTTTAGTCAACTAGTTAGAAACATTGTTCAATAGATGTTATGCCAGTCATAGTCTACGGGGGCGTAGTATATGCTTCCATGCCACAAATCCATCTTGGTAAACTTGACTGTCTGTGTAACTCATTATGCCACTTTGTTCTCCAATGCAATACCTATCACTGTGATTTGTTTAAAGAACTAAGAGCTAGATTATATTACAGGTGCTAATTTTATCTCTGCTTTTATCTCCAGTTTTCTCCACAGACTTCAATAGGAAAATGATAAAACAGGTGTTAACATTTAGCACCTGCAATATAATCTAGCCCTAAATTGGCTAATACTCAAATCTCTATGTGCCCTTCACTTTTCTTGCTTGGTTTAGAACCCCTTCTTTGTAAAACTACCAGACTAGGGCTAGATTCAATTACAGGTGCTAATTTTACATCTGCTTTTATCGCCAGTTTTCCCCATAGACTTCAATGGGAAATGTTTGATATGTCTTGTGTTAACATTTAGCACTTGCAATAGAATCTAGCCCTAAGCGAGCAATATGCTCCCTCCAGCACTCAATACTAACTATAACCCCGGCTCCACTACTAACAACTCACTGAGTATTCCACACTGCAAGAAATAAGCTTTTTGATCTGCCTTCTCCTTCAGATCCCTGAAAGCCTGGAATAACCTACCACAAAAAATCAGGGGCTGGATTCTATTGCAGGTGCTATATGGTAACACCAGTTTTATCAAAACATTTTCCTATTGAAGTCTATGGGGAAACTTGGAAATAAAAGCAGTGCTAAATTTAGCACCTGCAATAGAATCTAGCCCAAAATCTTTTACTAGACTAATGTCCCTAAAAAGAACTGCTTATTTGTATCTAAAAACAATACGTAACTGTATATATTTTTTATGGACATTTATGCTTGTACACATATATATATATATATATATATATATATATATATATATATATATATATATATATATATATATATATATATATTGTGTCTCGTTTTGTGTAAATATGTAACTTTTTACTATAAAAGCTGTCCAGGATATACTTGAAAAACAGAGAAATCTCTGATGATTCCTCTTGCAATACTACAAATACTGTGCTGAAAGGTTTTAGTGCTCAGTAATAGTCTGTGTACATACTGTCTGTGTAGATAGTATGTACACTTGTCCATATATATGTGGTCATGTGAACTTCCATGTCATATTATGTTTCCAGCCCTTTTCTCAGAACACTATCCAGCTGCTTGTACAATTTGTGCGCTGTGTCCCTCTTTTTGCTTTCACATATGTATCCCATGAGGATTCAGGGTACAAGAACAGCTGCACTGAAAAAAAGTCTGGATGACATTGATTGCAATTCAAGAATAGAAATACTTCATCAATCCTATTCATTTTCATTTCATATCTATGATTCCATTGTTCATTCATCCCATTTCCATCATGGCAATGCAAGCAAAAAAAAGTGTTAAAAAATTCACCTTTTGCTGTAAAGTTTTGTAAAAAAGCAGGAATGGGGATGGCTGAAAATGTTTAACACAAAACAGCAAAAAAAAATCCCTTTTTACCTTCAAGAATTCCAATGAAAAGTGCATTTCTTCTGCTTCTTTCTATACATTGAAAAAAAAGGGCAATAATTCCATCCCACATATAGAGTTTTGCTATGTGTTCCTGCATGCTCAGTATAAAAAATAGTGTTAATTAGTTTACCACATTGTCCATCTGTGTTGAAAGAGAGAAACAGCTGCTGACATTCAGCATTGCCCCACTAGCAGGAATTCAAACACACCTTCTGACGCCCCCAGCCTTTTCTCACTGGTAGCCATATAACCACACATACTAACTTCCCCCAGCCTTGTCCCAATGCATTGGTATCTGGCAAACCACACATGATGAGTTGATCCCCAGTATTGTGACAGGAATTCTCACAGCCATATATAGCATATGTGAAAAATGGCAAAGGCCTCCAGAGAAAATAATTGGCAGTAACAAAAAGGCAGAAATTGTACCTATTTTCTATTCATAGGGATTTCCACAGAAAAAAAAAACAGCAAATTGCGTGTTTTCCACAAGAATTAACACAAAGAAAAAAGGGTACTTTTCGCACATCTATATCCAGGAAGTTACTTTTTGGCATTTTGCATGTTAATCTGCACCCATCCCTTCTACCATGTTCGGAGCTGTGACCCAGAGAGGAATCTGTTTTGCAAGACATTCATGTTTTTGCAAAAAGACATGTTTCAAATGAATTAACTTACAGAATAATTTCACGCATAACTGCTTAAAGGAGCAGTAAACTTTTTTTTATGAAAACACATATTTTTCCTGCTGAATAAAACAAGGTCACTCCCATCACTGTCAGATGTTTTATTCAAAAACTAGTTGAACAGCCCGTTACACGGGCCACAGTGCCTCTGGCAGCCGGTCGCGGGACAGTCACGCGCAGCAGAAACTGCCCGCGCCACTGCTGATACAGAGCTGGACGCTCCTTCGGAGCGCCCAGCTCTGTATCAGCTGCGGCTCGGGCAGTCTGTACTGCGCATGTCCGGCGTTACACACAACTTAGCAAAATATTATATAGGATTATAGCAGTTTAAATAACCAGGAAGTGAATTTACTGTGTTTACTTCCTCATAGTTCTAACTGACAGGAAGTGACAAGCAGTTTCTATCACATTCTATGGAGAACTGTATGTATGTCTCACTTTTCTGACTTTTCTCTCCATTAGAATCTAACAGGAAATCTAATTAGAATTTGACCACTAGAGGGCACTGCTAATGTAAAAAAACATGGGTTTAAACTGTAATAACTCTGGAAATATAAATCTCTCAGCAGTGGGAGTACCCTTATTTTACTCAATAAGAAAATCCCTACAATATATCTTTTTTCATAAAAAAAGTTTACTGCTCCTTTAAGCACCAATTCACAGTTTTCCACATATATGCTTTCTTAATGCTGCTTGAACATATTTCCCCATTTCTAAGCTGTAAGTATTAATCAAGTCAAGTTGCTACAAAATTAACACAGCAAGTACATGTATGGATATTTTGTGCTTCATTATGTATATGTTTGCTTCTGTATTTTGTTTTTGTTTTTGTTTTAACAAAAGTCTAAAATATAACCATCTGTACATGACAGGACACATAACATCTGTCAGACAGGTTATAATCCAAACTTTGCTAACCTTGGAAGACTCCTCTCATCATTGCTTATTAACTTTGCCTGTCTTCACTATATCTTCCACTCTATTTAGCTAAACCTTATTCACCTTGACAAACAAAAGGGACAAGAGAATAAAGTGTGTCTCATTCTTTATCAAGAATAGAAGAATGCATCCCAAACACAAAGTGACTGATATATTAAGAAGAATTGGAACAAATCTGTGGAAAATCAACTGCACCTTTGACATTCTCATTGATTTAAATGGGACTTCAACCCAATGAATGATAGCGATGGTTCTAATGCATTGCAAAACAGAAGACTGAAAGTCCTATTTAAATCATTCAGAATTTTTATTTGCCCCATAGTTCAGTTGGTTTTCCCCAGAATTGTTCCAGTTTTGTACAACAGCCAAATAGTATCCTATCTGCAAAATACTATGAACAGGTAACTGATCTCATAAGCAGGACTCTTATTGATAAATAGAGTTTATATGAATCAGTACTGTGGAATTGCCGCCATTAAAAACAAAACTATTCCAGCCAAAATTCACCAGCGATAAAATAAAGAGACAGCACACCATTGTCAGACTGATTGACCATAGCTTTTATTTAAAAACTGCATACCAAATTTATCATAATTGTGGAAGGTACTCCCCTTGCAATTCCTAGATGTCAGATAAAACAGACAAGACAGCAACCAAGGTTCTTCTTCTATTAACAGTCATCATTGTTAAAATTGTCAAGTGTATAGTGATGCTAGTCATACCAATCAAGATCCTAAGCTTCTCCTCATATACCACCATCATGTGTAAAACAGATGCCATTGGCTGTAATTATTCTATGATTACTTGTCAACCACTCCCCACATAAACTTGCAGCTGTGACAAAAATATTACACAAGAGTCCCAGTAACATTTAATGTTCCCTTTAAAAACCCATATATACACATTACTTATTATTGTATTATAACTAAAAATGAGGTCTGCCACAAGAAAGACAAAGGATTGCCTCTGGACTCACAAAGTGTCATCTTTCATCACACAGAAGAGGAAACAATGCCTGCGGAAGAAACCTTTGAGGATCCATGAATAAAAGGACTGCCCTTTCCTCTGGATATTAAGAGATTATTGCAGAAATAAATTACTATTTTGTGTTTTATTTTATTTGTATTTTGTTGAATGTTTTCTCTTTGTTTAATTTATTTTATACATATAATACTAACTTACGTAAATTGAAATAAAGATCATGATACATGAAATATTAAAACAAGGCAAGCAAGGCTAAATACAGAAATGGCTGTCAAATGGAAAGGACCACTATAAGTAAGGTGGGAGAAAAGTGGGAAACATTTCCCTCATTACTTTTAGCAAAAAAATGGCAGATTTTTCTCTCTTTTCATGAAAATGTTCTCCTTTTTACCAGTGCAAAACTGTCCTCCTTTTCGCCTATTTTAACACATTTTTCACCCATATTTCCTATTGGAACTACATTTCCCACTACAATATTACTTATTCTGAGGGCTGAAGTTTAGAAATAAGTGGCTGAAAGTCAACATTGTGAGTCTACTCAACTACTCTGTGAGTTTTTACTCTACAGTACACAACACAACTGATGGAGTGTGATGTCTTGACTTAGCCCAGTCAGGTGTCTGCCACCTAATTGTCACAGTACCTAGCGGCGGCTGCTCGAGCCGACCACGGCGTCCTTCTGTGGCTCCAGCCGCAGCGTTATCCAGCGGCTCTAGCCGCAGCTTGTCTAGCGGCTCCAGCCGCAGTCTTGTCCGGCGACTTCAGTCGCACTGTAGTTGGTGGAAGCTTGCTCTGGGCTGCTTCCGACGCGGGTCTCTATTATTATGGGCGCACATCCAAGGCTTGGACATGCGTTCCATTTAAAGGTACAGAGCACTTTTTTGTGACTCCTCCTCTTCCTGGCCCTTTTCCTCAAAAACTGCCTGTACACTATGCTCAGTCGCCCTTGCGTGGTGTCCAGTACAGTTGGTTTGTGTTCTGGTGCTTGACCTAGTTTGTCTGACTACCCGTCCTGGTGCCAACCTTTGGTTTGTCTGACTACCCGCTCTGTGTATGACCCTGGCTGACATTCCTTCTGGTGTGGACCTGCGGCTCTGGTAGACTAACTCCTCCGTGCATGACCCTAGGCCTGGCTTACTATTCGTCCTGGTGCTGACCTGTGGCTCTGTCCAACTACCCGCTCTGTGTATGACCCTGGCTAGTCCAATAACCAATCTGGTGCAGGCCTGTGGCTCTGGTTTACGGTCGCTCTATCTCATTCTGGCATGTCTGGCTACCCACTTGGGGGTTACCTGGGGATGTCCACTGCACATCCAGCATACCAACGCTCCAGTGGATAACTGATTGGTGCCCGTGGTGGGTCTGGCAGACTTCTCCGGGTTTTAGTTATTATACTGTGCCATACAGGTGCAGACCTGTAGCACAGTTACCATCTCCGTTACGTTGTCCATACAGGTGAGGACCTGTAGCCGTTCCCTTCTCCAGTACATAGTCTATGCAGGTGTGAACCTGTAGTGCAGTATCCTACTCTGGTGCGTTTCATATACAGGTGCAGACCTGTAGTACATACACAGGTGCGGACCTGTGGCGGTCTCTCTACTTGCCTTCTGGAACTCCATCAGTACCACTACAGCAGCACTATCCCTCCTGACTTCTTTCATATTGTATGGTGTACTTTCTGTATTGTTGTTCTGTGCATTGTGTATGTTAATAAAGATTGTGTTACCTTCAGTACTGGTCCAGTTCTCGTTCTTGAGTCTGTGACACTAATATATTTAATTATTTGTTTATTTCTTTACTCTTTTTTCTTTTTATTATTATTATAATTATTATAATTATTATTATTATTATTATTAAGTTGTCCCCCCATCTTATCACAGTTAGTCACAGATGCAACCTTGCAGCAGCCAGAATGGTCGCATCTGTGTAACTGCTACTATAGAACCAGCTATTTCAAGAAGGTGAGGTACTATACCAGAGGATAAGTTACAGGATGAGATGCCACCAGGAATACAGCAAGGCAGATAGAGTCTGAATGACTGAATGAATGAATGAATGAATATGTTTATTTATAAAGTGCCCCTGGAGTATGCAGCACTATACAATGTAAGGGTTCAGACAATACAGGGTTACAAGTGCTTTGCAAAGTGGAACACTGGAATTGAGGTCTCTGCCTAAAAGCTTGCAAACTAAAGTGATCAAATATGGCAAAGTCTAGATAGTCACTTCCACAGAACAGAGCCACTGGGAAGGAGTTAAGGACTGATGGACAGCTGACAGGCAATATGGTGGGAGAACTGTCTACAGTCCAGCAGAAAGGAACACTAGGAACAGAAATAGGTGATCAAAATAATAGATGGAAGAAACCAACAATAGTGTCTCAGATATCTGGAACACTGGTAGCAATAGACAGGCTGATGGATGAAGGACAATAGAGTCAACATAGACTGGAATACAGCAGGCTGGATGTGAAGAATTGGAAGATGTCTGACAACTGAGTCATCATCAGGCGGAACACAGCATGCTATGGTGAAGAGTCGCAAGTTGTCTGACAACTGAGTCAGTGTCCACTGAAACACATCAGGTTGAAGACAAAGAGTTGGAAGATGACCGACAACAGTCTTGGAGTAGTCTGAAAACAGACAACAGCATGTCAGGGGCAAGGCGTTTAAAGATGCATGTCACAGAGGTACAGAGCCAAGGGGAATCCAGAAGAGAAATCAGGAACCAGATACGGGATCAGAAGCTGAAGATTAATGAAATACTCAAGCGAGGTACCAGAGGGAGAATCCAGGAGACAGGTCAGGAGTCAAAATCAGGTCAGTGACAGGAAACACAACAAAAGCCTGAATAATAGTAATGAAGCTCAAAGAACAGGTATTGGAGGAGGTGAGACCATGAGAGTGAATCTAATAAAGTGCCAACAACCAATGGGAAGCCAACCAGTAGCTAGGCAGCCAAAACCATAAGATCTTGGAGGAACTAGAAGTGGTGATATGTGGTGGCTGAAAACAATATCTCAATACACTGAAATTTTATAGTGATGCTATTTCGACATCACCCCATGGAGATTTATGTTCAACTGACCAGAACTGCCCATAGGATGGTATAGCAACAGTGCCATGATAACATTTTTGGCCATTGAGATAATGCACCTAAAAATCAAGTTTGAGCTGCAATAACACCTCTCAGCAGAGGGAGTACCTTTGTGTTACTCAGGAGGTTAATCTCTACATATCTATTTTTACATATTGTTACTATCCATTTAATATGAACTATCATAAATTAAAACTAGGTTATATGGGTCTACAGGAAAAGGTAAAAACCCTCTATGCTTAAATTTCTAGAGACTTCTTACAGTTACGGATGGGCAAAAGGATAAAACAATTGCCACAAACATTTTCATGGAAAACTGACAATTTCCTGTTTTTCCTGTGAAAATTCCGACCCATAGAAAATAATACAATCTCTTCCATTTTGCCACTGTTAATACATTTCCTGCAAGAACTTTTTCACCTGTGTTTTCTATGACCAAAAGATTTCCCACTGCAATACTTTTGCTTCAAAGGGCTGAAAAATCCACTGGTGAAAGTAAAAGTTGTGGTCCTACAGCAACATGTGCCTTGAAAAATAGGTCAGCAGGCTGAGCATCTTTGTCCTTTGCCCACAGTACTAGCCTCCTGCTTGTGTACCACTGGCACAGCCATCCTTGAAAAATAACTGCTCTTTGGATATGGCAGAAGGGTGCAACACATGACATCAGTCTTTATAGCCTTTTACTATTTCACAGGTCTATGCTTTGATTATTTTTTTGCTGGTTGTGATGCCTTTCTAAGAACTCAGTAAGTATGGGATGGCAGTACAAAGGGAAAGAACTGTGTAACTTTATTGCTTTAACAAAATTACTTGATGGGGCTGGCAGCGGTATGTGTGGGCACTCTATGACTTGTCTCCAAAAACAAACTCATAGTCATACTCCTTTGAGCACGAGCCATAGGTGTTATTTCAAATTAAGGAAATCTTGGCACATCAATAGCATGTCTATTATGTGCCCCATAGCCCACAAAATTTGAGGACTGTATCTGCTATGACTTGTTGAAGCACCTCTGACATGTTGATAGTGTGTCTTCCAATCAGAATTATGGTTGTACTTCAGATGGGATCTCAAAGAGGATGTGTCTAGGTGTCATCCTGCTTTCACTTCTGCTCACATTCTTCTTACACAGACAACAAATAGCAATTTGTTTTGCTTTTGGATTATGAGGAATTATATCTATATTTTAGATTACATAGACTGAGGGGTTCCTGAGGGGCTACTACTATTACTGTGGCTAGATTTTGCTGCAGTTGTACTACAAGTTGTCAAAGGTGAGGCACTTCTAGCAGCAGAAGAGGCACTCATCCGTGCAAGGGATGTGCATTTTAATGACCTGCGTTGCTCATTACTCATCACTAGTGTGCGTGTGGCTGTTTTTTGCATAGGACTAGGAGTGGTGATGATGCTCATCATGATGACAAGATGTTTTGGGATTTTTTTGGCATCTTTGCTTTTCCAGAGTCAGACTTGCCAATTGATTTCTAAAACAGGTTATAAACAGACACAGTGGTCCTTTTCAGTGATTGAAGATTGAGCCTTTGCCTTTCAACCAAATATCTGGCCATGTCATCCTCTCTCTCAACATCATCTTCTATAAATAGGTTATTCTCAGTATCACCTGCCACTTCTTCCAGACTACATTTATATTCCTCTAGGCTTTTTGAAGTCTCAAACACTTTTTTTTTACTTTTTCCCTTGGTGGTGGTGGTGGTGGGGGGGGTCAGAATATTCCCTTCTGATTTCAGGGCAGTATTGTACTTGTTTGTGTCATTATCAGATGCCCCAGTTCCTTCTTCCATTATGCCATCAAAACTAGAATGCAACTTGTAGTCATCTTCAATGTTCTTACATGGTTTACTAATATTACCAATGGAACCTTTTATTGGACTTTGACAAACAGCCTCCTCGGGAGCAGAAGGATAATCATAATTTGTTGCACACACTACAGCAACTATGTCAGAAGTCAATTTTTGGACTACAATTTTTCTAACATATCTCTGCACTGCCCCAGCTTCTGTCACCCTACCCCTACCCCTATTATATCTGACAGTGAAGTACACAACAAATTTTATTGTGTGTGACATCTTCCCCTTTACAAAATACTCTCTCTTCTTGTATCTGTCTTTCTTAGTCACAGCTCACATCAGGGTCCCTGTCTCTGTCCCTTATCAAACTATTTTAATAGGGGAACTGCTTCTTCCCCTCTTAGCCTGTAACTAGTGTCTCAAAAATTTCAGTTGATGATTTTTCTCTTTCCCAATTTCACTGCAGACCTTAACCCTTTGAGTGCCAGAGGGGTATGCAACACATTGCTCTGCAATGTGTTGGGTGCCACTCTGGCACTCAAAGGGTTAATAAATATGCTGACCCCACTTTTTTAGGCTGTTGAAGAAGTCAGTGTCAATCTGCTAAATATTATGTCAGTTAGCCAGTCATTCTGTGAGAGAGGTTCAGATAGCTCAGGAAGGAACTTGGATCAACTGACTGTCACATCAGATTTGGGGTATTTGGCGTAAATCTCCATTCACTCTTTACACATAAATGCAGCTCCAATTAAGCTTCATAGTATTTGGACCATGGAGAGTGAGTGTTATTTCAATACTGTCAGAGTTGTAGTTCAAGAGTAACTGAAAGATAAAATATCCCCCTCCCACCCCTTTACCTAGTGTAAGCCACCTCTCCTCAGATGTGTAATCTGGTTTTAAGACCAGACAGCTCACAACAAGGGACAATCTTCTTACTGTTAGAACAATTAAAACCTTGCCCCCATTGACAGGTTTTTCAGGTTTTTCCCTTATACTAATTGAAGATTGTCCTTCTCTGTAAGCCACCTGGACAACACCCCTCTGTTCTGAGCTGAGCAGTGTTACATCAGTAAAAGGGGTGGGAAGGGGATACTTTATCATTCAATTACTCTTGAACTACAACTCTGACAGTTTTGAAATAGCACTCTCCATGGTCCAAATACTATTAATATTAATTGGAGCTGCTTTTATTTTGAAACATTACTATTCCTTTAAGAGGAATTTGCAAAGCACTGTGATGCAAACATTCTCTAGTCCTAAAGTTTTATTTATTCATTTTAGGTCACAGTACTAAAACCATTACCTAGCAAAACTATATATATATAAAAATGTAATCTTGTTTATTAACAATTCTTCTTTGAACATTAGTTGTCTGAAAAGAGTTATATACATTTCTGACAAGCAAACGTTTGAGCATTTTCCATAAAGGGAATCCATTCTGAGCATTGCTGGCGTTATCTAATGGAATCTATTGATAGAGCGGAAGAGAGTATGCTTAGTTTTTTATGAGATTTGGGGGCTTCAGGCACTCAAACATCAGATATTCATGCTGAGCCGATCAAATCCTAGCAACCAAAGGCTCTTCACTACAGACAAATTACACTAAACCCACAGCTTCTGTTGAAACTGAAATAAACAGGAATGGCCCAGAGTATTTTCTGACTGCATGTGATTGATCTATCAGTTTGTCCTTAACACTCCTTCATAACAGGGCTTTGCAGACATCACATCACAGAGCTCCAAAGAAGCTAGCTTTCTTTACTTCACTGCTCAAGGGGCCAAAACATACTGCAACAAAGGCTCCTCAGGCAATAAAGGGATTAAAGGCCCAGTTTTTCATTTTTATTTTCTAGTATGTTTCCTGAGCACGTCTTCCTATGTCCAAGAAACAAAATGCTAGCATTGCAAGCAGTGTTCCCTCTGTGGGATGTCCAAATGAAGGCCTTTTATGGTTTTGGGACATGGCCAGTCTGGTACTTCATGCTAATTTTATCACCTCCTTGTATGATAGAGACCTCTCCACTGCATCTCTTTACAATGTGTTGGGGACAGCTGTAGCATCCAAAGAGTTAAAAATATAAAAATGTATCACTGAGTCTGTAAGATTATATAATAATATATAAGGTAGTTTATTTGATCAGCTATGTTCTGGATTATATATAACTAGTGTAAAAGCCCGTGTATACGGGCCAAAGTCTGGGTGATGTTAACCCTGTTTGCAACGCATTGCATACCCCTCTGGCACTCAAAGGGTTAAGAGGCCAGTCCTGCTCTTGCTCTGGTGGTGCACACAATGCAGTCATGCGCTGTAGCGACTGCCTGAACGCACAGAATGGGCCCAGCACATAATTCCCAGCATTCTGTGCGTTCAGGCAGTCTCTACTGCACATGACTGCATCTGACAAACATTCTAGCATTTTATTATATAGGATAGGTGGTAGAAACTCTCATTTTTGCCATTAGGTTATTTAGTAGCATGTGGCCTTCTGCTCGTTGTTGTTTTCCCAGCCTGGCCCTTGAAGAAAAATTTTGGACAACCCTGATCTAAGGCGGACAAATCTGAATAACCTAGCACCGAAAGAGTTAAAGGATTGATTTAAACTGAGCATTGCTGAATTGCACTTCTGTTATTCCAAAGCATCCCAGCATAAGCAGTCATATTTAACTCTTTCAGTGCTGGGCTGCTCATCTCTTCTCATTTTAGCATAAAAGACGTCAATAACAATGTTAATCAACAAAATCCAACACGATACCCTTCTGGCACTCAAACGGTTAAAAACAAACAAACAAACAAAATAAGCTAGCCTAATTATGTACAGCAATGCAAGCTATCAATGGGCCTTTTGAAAAAATCAAAAGTACAGCAATTCTGTAGCAACTGCACCACATTAAACAATTAAAACTCCCCAATTTATCATTGAATTAAATGGGGCTTTTAAACCCTTGCATTCAAACAAGGTCTGCATTTTATTGCTTCACAATGCATTGGACACATCTATAACATTTAAAGGGATAAGTGCCCCACATAGTGACATTCTGGTTTGAGTCAAAAATACTCCACCTCTTAGTGAATATGGCCCTATCTCTTTCTTTAATGTCTTGGGATGTTGTGGAGGTATCTCTGACATAGGAGTGATGAATAACTTTAACAAATGGCATGATAAAGTACAAAGCTAAAAACTATTTGATGTTTTTTCATCAATTTGGTATACTTTAACGTATTACACTATAAAGAGGAGTTGACACTGGGAGGCGTATATATATATATATATATATATATATATATATATATATATATATATATTTATATATATATATATATATATATATATGTAACCTCTGTGGGTCAGGGCCTCCATTGTTCTTATGTCATTTAGTTATGCACGTCTCCCATTTATCTGCATAGGGAGAGGAAGTGTTAACAAAAATATGAGGTCAACATACCCCATATTAATTTCAAAGTGCCCACGAGTGGGTCTTGGAACCTGTTCCTCTGTTCCCTGAGAAGTGAGGTTAAAAGCTATTTTTCCTACTTACATGGGTCAGTGACATCCTAGTCCTCTCTTCCAGATCCCAGTTTGAAAAATACAGGAAAAATAACCCTGACCATCATGAATCCCAGAATGCAGTTGGTTTGATACAAATTGTCCATTTTTACATAGTACATCAGCCTCAGTGAGGCTGATGTACTAAGCAGAACTGAAGTAATTTTTCCACAAACTACCCGAATCACAGGGGCAAATAAAAATTCACGTTTCACAGTTATAATTTCTGTCCTTTGTATGATAAAAGAGCTCTCCAACACATTGCTTCAAAATGTGTTAAAGACCTCTCTAGCATTCAAGGGGTTAAAATCCCCATTTAAATGAAAGGGAATTTGGTGATTTTTTTATTGATCCCCTTATGGGGACATAAATCCAGACCAACTCTGAGCATTATTCATACATATTTATATTCAGTTTAAATCGTAGACTTTTGGAAGACTGCAAATCTATTCATACACTGAGTCATCTTTTCTCATTCCTTCTGAATCCCACACATAACGTGTGTTCTTTAAAAAAATGCCAAATAAAAAATAAACACTGTTTTGCTGTTAAATTAGGTCATTATACTGGTGCTTGATTTCAAGACCATTCACACAGCCTAAGGCTTAAAAATTTCAGTTTTGGTTGTCCAGATGTAACATCAGTTTTAAAGGTTACAAATAATTACATTACAATAAGAAAAATAAATGTAATATAGTAAGAAATATTAAGCATGTGTGCATTTTGCCACACTGAAAATATTGCTGCCACATAAAAAAGAAGAAATTAATCAGTAGAGTTGTTCTCATGGCTTCATGCATAAAGGTAAGGAAGGTGTCATGGATACATAGTGATCTTATAAGCCTTGAGCTATGTTTGATTTTTTTAGAACAAGATGGTGCCCCATCTGCTCCTTCTCAATAAGACAACAGCCTGAAGGCAGTTTATTAAACACCATAATAAGGGCCAAATAAATCTACTGTATAGGCAAGCAAAATACACAGAATAGTATGTGATACAAAGAAGCAGATGTATTATATTTAACTTTACAACATCACAGCGTATTAAATTGCATTTGCCAAAGACACATAGTTTAAAATCATTTTGGACCTGTATGGGCAAAAGAGGAACAAAGCAACTGAACCATAGAGGGGGAAATACTAATTCTCAAAATTCCCTTTGCTTTAAAGGGGGCTTTTAACTCCTTGAATACTACAGTGGTCTTCAACACATTGTTATGCAGAGACCTCTATCATTTGAGGCACTAAAATCCCTATTCAAATCAACAGAGGTTGTTATTTCTGTGTTATGGTGTAGTTTGCAACAAAATCGCTATTCATTTCCATTGTGCATAATGCTCCCATTTCTTAATTGTATCTTCTTTCAAGAAATAAGTATATCGTTCAAATACAGATGCACACCCATATTTTAGGAATCCACTTGACTCTGCAGGTGACCAAAATAAGCCAATATGAGCCAAAGCTCACATATTGTGTAAGAGACCAAGGGCTGGATTCTATTACAGGTGCTAATTTTATCAGTGCTTTTACCTACGGTTTTCCCCTTATACTTCAATAGGAAAATGTTTGATGAAATGGATGTTAAAGTGGAACTACCATATGTTAACAACTTTAGGTTCAATAACTCTGCATCTGGCGACTAACTGCTTAGTAGCGCTAATCGCCAGAATTATTACCTTGTAAAGGAGAAATAGACATTCTTCCCTGGCTGACAGGCAGGACGGATCGCGGACATCTTGCCATAGCGATGTCCACGAGCCTGCTGTGTCAGTCCCTTCCGGAGCCGAACGGCTCCTAGCAACGCCTCTATCATGGTCCCTGTGATTCCTTGTCACTCTCTTTGGTGGTGCTCTTCTATTGGTGGAGCTTGATTGGCCAGGGCGTCACTTTATATACTGGGCCTATGGCACCTGTCAGGTGCCCTTTCATGGTGTTCCTGTTCCTGCGCCTTTGTTGCTGTGTTCCTGCATTCCTGTGTACCGACTCGGCTTGTCTGACTACTCTGCTGTTCCTGCTCCGTGATTGACACGGTTCTGGCTGACGTTCCTGCTCCGTGATGGACCCGGCTCTGGCTGACTTCCTGCTCCGTGATTGACCCAGTTCTGGCTGACGTTCCTGCTCCATGATTGACCCGGCTCTGGCTGACTTCCTGCTCCGTGATTGACACGGTTCTGGCTGACGTTCCTGCTCCGTGATTGACCCGGCTCTGGCTGACTTCCTGCTCCATGATTGACCCGGTTCTGGCTGATGTTCCTGCTCCATGATTGACCCAGCTCTGGCTGACTTCCTGCTCTGTGATTGACCCGGTTCTGGCTGAAGTTCCTGCCTGGCGACATTTTGAGCTTGCTCGCAGCTTGCACTGACTGATCACGCCTCCTGTGTTTACTGTGGCCTCCGTTATTGAGCCTGTCTGTTACCTCCGTTACCGAGCCTGTCAGAGAGTACTTGCCGAGCTGTTGCTCTTGTTACTGAGTCTGTCAGGGAACACTTGCTGTACTTGTTGCCTCCGTTACCGAGCCTGTCTGTATACACTTGCCGAGCTTGCTGCCTCCGATCCTGAGCCGTTTAACACTTGTTGAGCTTGTTGCCTCCATCACTGAGCAGTACCTCTATCTAGGTGCTCATTTCCTAAGAGTTGTCGCACCGCGTGGTGCTATTGGGCATTCTGTTACTCTGACAGTGTGTTGCTCCGTTCTGGCACTGGAAGGGTGCCTTGGCTCTGGTCTCCTATCGCTCACAGTGTTGTTCCATCAGATCGCACCTGGAAGTGCGTTTGGCTCACGGTATATTGGCTTGTGCAGTGTCTCCTCCGTTACCGCACCTAAGGGGTGCTCTAGACTCCGGTTCCATTTGCACATGCAGTGTCTCCTCCGTTACCACACCTAGGGGGTGCTCCTGGCTCTGGCTCCATTGGCTCTGGCAGTGTCGCTCTTCCGTTATTGCACCCAAGTGGGGGTATTGGCTCCAGCTCCAGTTGGTACTTGCTGTACTATTGGGCGTTACGATACAGCTATCTGGTTGTGATTCAGTTCAGTCGCCCTGCTTGAGCTTGCTTACTTCACTACCATTGGGACTGTTTATAGCACTGGGCGTTGGCTTAATCACAACCACAGAGACTGAATACCTGTATTGCGCATTAACCCTTATCTAGTGATTCTGCTGTACTCTACCTGCTCCTGGTATTTTGGGCCTGTATTTTATCCATTACTTTCCTTACTGCTATAACCTATTCTGGCCCCCAGGGGCACTGTTCCTTATTTTTACCTCAATAAAACTGTGTTTTATTTCTAACCTTGGTCTGAGTGTCATAAACCGTAACAGCCTCCTACAGCCGGCTGGGACTGACAGAGCAGGCGCTCACTATGGCAAGATGTCCGCGATCCGTCCTGTCTGTCAGCCGGGGAAGAATGGCTATTTCTCCTTTAGAAGGTAATAATTCTGGTGATTAGCGCTACTAAGCACCTAGTCGCCAGATGAGGAGTTATTGAAGCTAAAGTTGTTAACATGTGGTAGTTCCACAATAACATTTATGACCGGTAGTAGAATCCATCCCCAAGCTATAAAGCTGAAAATTAACCTTGAATTTCTGTTTTTAATACAGTTTGAGTTAGCACAATACAGGAAAATCAATTCAGTGTGTGGGAAAAATAAGCAAAAAGAAAGCAGATCGAGTATATAAATAAGGGTTTTATTCACTGTGTTGAAGAGGTGCAATTCTGGACAAAATCAACCACACCATTGTGGAAAAATTCACATTCTGTAAATTGCCACTGTGATGCCAGTGTGATGTTTAAACCTTTGAATGCTTGAGAAGTCTCCATCATCTACTGTGCAGTCGATCTGGTCCATAGATGTACCTCTTTGGCTTAATGAATATGATGTACGCATGTATGTATGAATGTATGTATGCTTATTTACAAAGCACCATATATTTGTACACAGTGTTTTTCAGAATTAGTAGTGTTTGTACAATACAAAAATACATGACAGCAATAATATCACCAGACTGACAACCACTGCATTATTAGAGGGGATATATGCGCAATTAAGTAATTCTTATTGGGAAGGAACTACCTGTACAGAACTATTACTACATACAAAGACAGACCTGGAATCACATATCTGACAAGATTTGGAGACAGAGATTGTACTTCCCAGTGCAATGGAAATGCCAATAGATCCCCAGTCCATTGATCAGTTGCTTCAAAAGATATTTTCATTTGTTGTGACAATACCATCATCCTCCTATATAATAATTCGCTAGGATGTTTGTCAAGATGCAGTCATGTGCAGTAAAGACTGCCCGCGTTTGAGCAGTCTCTACTGAGTATGATTGCATTGTGTGAGGGAGGCGACGCAAGACTGCATCGCCTGGAGCAGTGAGGTAGCAGCTGCTTAACCCTTTGAGTGCCAGAGAGGTATGCAACACATTGCTTTGCAATGAGTTGCATACCCCTCTGGCACTTAAAGGGTTAACATTACCTGGACTTTGGCCCGTGTATACAGGCTTTTACACTAGTAATCAATATTTCAGCTATCTTGGCCATCATCAGAGTTATGGTTGGAACCATAAACTTCATTTTTTATGAATCCTCATGGCAAAAACACTGAATTGACAAGATACTACCTACAAACCAACAAGTCATTTGAAAAAGAAAGTGATCAGTATAATTAGCAAAAATGTAGCGTACACATGATATAAAAGAATGATTACATTTACTTCCACTATCTTACCTTTTTTATGTGTAGTTGGCTGTATTCCACCTAAAATAAAAACAGAATGTTTTAAACATTCAATACACAGGAAAAAAAAAATGATTTACTAATAATAAATGGAGCAAACTAATTATACTTCAGGGGACAAATAAGCATTTCTAAAACTCAGTTGATTTAAATGGAGCTTTTAACCACTTGAATGTTAGATAAGTCTCAAATGCATTGCCTGTGCACTGTAGTCCTTTCTTGCAATCAAGGCATTAAAAGCCCAATCCTATATAATAATTCGCTAAGTTGTGTGTAACGCCCGACATGCGCAGTAGACACTGCTGCACGTGCGGCAGTCATGCGCAGTACAGACTGCCCACGCCGCGGCTGATACAGAGCTGGGCGCTCCGAAGGAGCGTCCAGCTCTGTATCAGCAGTGGCGCGGCCAGTCTCTGCTGCGTGTGACTGCCCTGCGACCGGCTGCCAGAGGCACTGTGGCCCGTGTAACGGGCTGTTCAACTAGTTTAAAATAAATGGCATTTTTAATTGTCTTCCATTGTGCAGTTGGTTTTGCAAAAGAAATGCTGCAGTTCATCTTACTGCATAACATTTTTGTAAATTAATGTATGAGGCATGACTAATATTGTGTTATATTGTGTAACAGTGTATAACTTCTGACAACATTCATTGGCATTACATATAGAAACAAACTACAGAGAGATAAGATTTTAGATTGTGTTTTAGCCAACAGATTTACAGTGAAGCATCAGCAGCAATGTAACCCAGGTCTTAAAGGGATAGTAATGTTTCAAAATAAAAGCAGCTCCAATTCATCTTCATAGAATTTGGGCCATGGAGGGCGTTATTTCAATAATGTCAGAGTTGTAGTTCAAGAGTAATTGAATGATAAAGTATCCCCTTCCCGCCCCTTTTACTGATGTAACAATGCTCACCTCAGAACAGAAAGGTGGTGTCCAGATGGATTGCAAAGAGGGACAATTTTCAATTAGCATAATGGAAAAACCTGAAAAGCCTGTCAAGGGGGGCAGGGTTTTCATTGCTCTCACAGTAAGAAGATTGTCCCTTGCTGTAAGCTGTCTGGTCTTAAGACCAGATTCCACATCTGAGGGGAGGTGGCTTACACTAGGTAAAATGGGCAGGAGGGGGATACTTTACCATTCAATTACTCTTGAACTGCAACTCTGACATTATTGAAATATCACTCTCCAAATACTATGAAGATTAATTGGAGCTGCTTTTATTTTGAATTATTGCTATCCCTTTAATTAGTAATATAACTTGAGTGGTCAGAAGCAAAAACAAGTTATCTTCTTGGAGATAGCACCAACAGGTTCCGGCATCAAATGTTCTACAAGTTAAAATGCCACAGGTCAACAGAGAGGTCAACAAATGGAACTTTCATCTGTTAACTACATGGAGATTGGGATCTATTTTGGCTCTCTGTTGATGTCTTGTTTTGCAGGATGATGCCAACATCATGGCTTTTGATATGCATTTAGAAAGCAGGCTTAACACATTTTAACTTATTTGGTGATAGAGAGGAAATAAATGGATTGCTTCACAAAGTATTCAATTATTTAAGTTTTGACAATTTAGCATTTTATTAATCAAACAATATAAATTGAAGGGACAGAAATGTATTTGATAGACTGCTCTTTGCAGCTGTTTAATATGATCATTGACAAACAGCAGTGAGGTAGTTATCAAAGATCAAGGGTATATCAGGAAGGCTAATATTCTAGGAAGTACAGGAGCAAGTTGGGAGAAAATCTCACAATCCTCATTGATTTAAATGTTACAGTGGTGTCTCAGGCATTCTGGGATACAAGGGGATACATTTAGTGTTTAAGTCAATGCCCTATGGTACAGCTGGTTTGCTCCAGAATTGTTCCAGTTCTTAATACATCAGACTCATTAGGGATACTAAATTGGTCCATACTAAACTAGGTGGTGGAACTGATTTCTTAGTGCTACACCTGTCTAACATCAATTTACTAAGATACATACTGTGAAATGTGTTCTCTGTATGCTACTTGGTCCAAGGGTTGGGCAGTGGGGGAGTAAGCTGAACATTCTTTTCCTCTGTGCCTTCTTTAACCCCTTAAGGACCAGCGGTCCAGGGAACTTATCTTCCCTTAAGGACTGCTTTGATTCTCGCTGATTAGCCAGTGCACGTGACCTGTTACCTGTACCAGTGGTCTGCTTTGGTGCCTAAGAGAGACCACTCCAGTCTTGAAGTGGTCAATTTTAGGCCCCGTTTTTACTTACAGCGCTCCCGGGGGGGCATTATAAGTAAAAAGTATGTGACATACTATGACCGTCACCGGTCCTTAAGTATTTAAGGACCGTGACAGTCATAGTACACCACCTGTTCCTTAAAGGGTTAATGTAATGTACTAACAAGGAGCAGAGAAAAGTGGAGCAACTTTACTCCATTTTCCTGTGCACGCTATAGGAGAAATGTTAATGACCTACAGTGTATGCGCCAGTGAACATTACAGGCATCAGACTCTAGAACAAATCAGGAATAATAGGTGCAAGATTACTAAGCTAATGATTAGGGATGGGTGAAAACTTTCACTTCAAATCAAAATCGGTGATAAATGTCACTTCCCACTTGGATGAATAATTTCCTGCAAAAAGTGTTGTTTTCCCTCTTTTATTACCTGCCTCATTTCATTGAAATCCATGTGTTACAAGTAAGAGTGGAATAATACCTTATAACACAATAGATAGTTGTGAAAGAGCATTTAAAATCACCTATATGTTTACTAGCCATTAATAGTTGATGAGTTATTTAGGACATGTATTTGTCTGTTTATGTAAATTAGACAGTACTAGCGTGCATGCAGGCCAGATACTAACATTTCTTCTCTGTTCTCCTTTCCATCTGCCACTGCCTGTTGGCCAGTACTTGATTATTTATATAAACTGACAGTCATGCAAATTCAGTCAAAATCAGTGTTCTCAACAAATTAAGAATATTCCTCTTTAACCCCTTGAATGCTAGTGATATATTGAAGCAATACAAAGTCTCTAGCATTCAACGTTTTAAAATTGTTACTGTATGGCATGAAAAGGTTGGGAGTAACTGTTTTAGAACATATCATTCAAGACTTTTATGATGGCTTTACTTAATGCCAAAACATTTCCCTGAACTGCACATATACCAGAGTCATCAAAGAAAGCCTATTATTTATTGAATCAACATGTAGTCTACATGCTCCATAAAAAAACACATGTATTATTTTTAGCAGCTGAGTGCAAATATTGATAAATTCATATAAATACAATTACATTTTGTATCTCTTTCAAAAAAGACTTTAGGCAAAAGTAAAAACACAATAATTTATTCATGTTGATGACATTTATAAACACGGAGGCTGATGTACTAAAAAGAATTGGGTTGATTCTGGGGCAAACCAGCTGCAACTCAGGGGACCAATACAAATTCGTTAAAGGAGCAGTAAACTTTTTTTCATGGAAACACATATTTTACAGAGCATTTCCTGCTGAATAAAACAAGGTCACTCCCATCGCGGTCAGATGTTTTATTCAAAATTTATAGCACTTTAAATAATCAGGAAGTGAATTTACTGTGTTTACTTCCCGGACGTTTTAACTGACAGGAAGTGACTGGCAGTTTCTATCACATTCTATGGAGAACTGAATGTCTCTGACTTTTCTGACTTTCCTCTCCATTAGAATCCAACAGGAAATCTAATTAGAATTTGACTACTAGAGGACACTGCTAATGTAAAAAAATATGGGTTTAAACTGTAATAACTCTGGAAATATAAATATCTCCACAGTGAGAATATCCTTATTTTACGCAATAGGAAAATCCCTACAATATATATTTTTTCATAAAAAAAGTTTACTGCTCCTTTAAATTTCCATTGCTTTAAATGGGGGTGTTTAACCCCTTAAATCATAGAGAGGTCATGAACCATTAAAACAATTTGAATGGTAATTGGTCCAATATGTTATAGCTGGCTTGTCAGAATGGAACCATTCTTAGATTATTACAAATGTTTGGCATATAATTTTCTTAAATTTTGTGTCAGAGTAATTAATTCCTTTATTAGTGTATGGTTAGTAACTCACATGTTAACATACAATCTCCATTCCCTGCCATTTATCATTCTGCTCCTAATCTTTCTAATCTCTTCTGGTAAGAAAACATTGTCAGGAAAACAGTCCATTTAGCTTGTAGCAATATTAATTGTTCTACTCACTTGTTCTCCTACATTAAATACTGTGAATTGGAAAATAATACCCTTATGCTTTTCATGTTTTTATTTGTGATTTGGAGACACTTCTAGCATACAAAGGTTTAGTAATATTGAGAATATTTTGTGGTATAATTATTGCTTTTATAGGGTAATTAAATAGTATTGTATATGTTACAGCTCAGTATTTTACTTGCCTCCTGGAAGTAGAAGCATTGCAAATATAAACACCTCAGTGTACAGGTCAACCCTAGGCTTCTCTTCCTCAGAGCTGGTGCTGTGAGCTCCAGAGAGGCAACTGATGATTCCTGTTGGCTGATTTGACCCCAGACCCACCTGCACAACCAAGAGATATGAGACCTCCATTGGCAGGCTCAGCTTTTGAGGAGGTGGGACTAGAAACCCTGTTAGAACCTGTTCAGTTAGTGCTTTAAGAATGCTGCTACTGCCAGAGTTTGTAGCAGCAGAAAATGACTAGTAAAATATAAACTTTGCATCATTTCTATCCTTGTCAAACTGGTATTTTTTACTGAATAATATCAGAGCAGTGATATCAGATCAATGGTATCAGAGCAATGTTAACAGAATAAGAGGACTTTCTCACTGATTCCTGTTGAAGTATATGGAGAAATTTGTAGCTAAAACCGATGCTAAAGCTAATATCTGCAATGGAATTTAGACACTAGCTGGTACTCCAAGATCTGGCTGATCGGCTAGACAGTTGATTATGAGATCAGAAAACTGACCCCATAGCTGACTGGTTGTTCCCATGCTAACTCTGAACTATGTTTAGGGGACTGTTTGTGGAATCCTGATAGACAACAAGTGTTAAGTTTCCAGAGCTTGAAATTTTCTGCTGAGTACTGCGTTGCAACAAGTCAGCCATGGAGTCAGTTTTCTATTTTGTGTTAATCCCTTGATCAGAAGGAAGTAATGTGTTGCACACCCCTCTGGTTTCATGCAAATGGGTGGCACTGTCAATCTGTAATCAATCCCCAAAGGAGGACTTATAATGCTACAGAAATTATGCACATAAATATTACTCTGGCATCTAAACATATAAATGTGACATAAAGCCTCCATCATCCTGGACTCATAGTCCTCATACGTAATGGTCTTCCTTTTAGTGCAGAAGCCCTTAAAAAACTGTTTTCTTAGTTTTTATTCATGAAAGACTGGCTTAAGGCAAAAGGTAACTGACATACTTTAGTCCCTGTGGCACACATACTAAGACAATTTTCATGCAGGTGACACCATCACAGCAATACTGAATTGGGGATGTTACACATTGTGAAAGGTTCTGTGCTGGGCTATGGTGTTTTTCACAGGGGCTGACTGTCTCACTATGTGAATACATGTAAGTACCACATGCTGCGTTATTACTGCGTTCGTACAACAATGCAGTAAAGATGCATTAAGAAAGGTCTGCACAATGGCAAACAGGGATGCTGGTCGACCTTTCAATTTATTTAAATGCGACTTTAACTCCTTAAACGCATTTATAAGGAGTATCAAACCTCTATAGCAGTCAATGAGTTGGAAAGCTGCATTTGTACTATGTGGTGCAGTTGGATTACTCCAGAATTGCTTTTCTTTTTTGTGCACAAGGCCCTACGCCTTTAGGATTTGAAAACAGGTGAGTTAATTATAATGACTGAGCCTATGATTAACTCTCCTGAGCTCATGCCATGGTGTGTTAGCATTGTATCAGGAAAGCAATGAAGCTATGTTTATGTGTCAAATGCTAATAAACTGTTGTTAGAACCCCCCCCCCCCAATATCCATCTCATGTGAAATCATAAGGTGGAGGTCTAGGATTTAAAGGACCCAATTTAATATGCACCCTGATATCCTGTAATACCACACAGTTTAGGGGCTGAGTATACTGTTGGTTCCCAAAAAAGAGCAGTAAGTAATAGTGTGGCCCCAATAAGAAAGGTAATTGTTTTATTTGCATGACTTATTTATTAAACACTTTGCTGTAACAGGGACATTAAGTATCTTTTTGCAATTCATTGCACAACCATGAAAATACAGTGGTTAATATATATGTTAGTGTGGGTGTTGGAAGGGTAGGTTTTTAACATTTCATAAGGACAGTAACACAAAAAAAATTTAAAGGGTACATTTTCATTTGCTTCTAGCCAGCATTTCTTAAAGCATTATCTTTGGTATGAAAGTTCTAAAATATGACATATATGAATGTAAACATTGTCTAGAGGCTACAGCTAGGTTAGATTTGTTATCCAGATTGAAAAAAAAATAAACAAAAAATTGATAAAACTTTAAACAGAGATAATTGTTCAGAGAACTGATGACCTTCATTTTATTCTCAGTTGACAGAAACTCTTATCTCCTGTTTGGGTATTTCAGTCATGCCATACATGGTCATGTTAAGATTTCTAGCTGTCTAAATATATACTAGCAATAGTGGCACTGCAGGTCAGTTTAACCCTTTGAGTGCCAAAGCAATGCATTCCGTACCCCTCTGGCACTCAAAGGGTTAACAATTTGAGTGTCATCAGGATATCAAATGTATTGATTAACAATGATTTGGACACCCCTCCAGCACTCAAAGGGTTACGTTGTTGAGTGGCAAAAAGGTATACAATGTAATGCATTGAGTATCTCTTTGGCACTTCAAAGTTTAATTCTTTCAGTGACAAAGAAGTATTTAATACATAGGTTAAAACAAAATTCCCAAAGCATTAGGTAACTCTCTACTACTCAGAGGTTTAACCTGTTGTGTGGGGAAAAGATATCCAATGAGTTGTCAATACATCTGAGTGCCAAAGAGGTATGTTGTGCATTGCAATGCATTAAATATCTCTTTGGCAATGAAAGAGTGCTTTGGGTACTCCTCTGTCATGGAAATATTTAATGCAGTGATTCTCAACCAGGGTGCCGTGGCACTTTGGTGTGCCACGGACATCAACTTAGGGTGCCCCATGTTTTCTATGAAGACTAACAAAAATGGACTTTTAAATAAAGATTTATAGAAATTGTTATGCACATTATGTTTCCTTTTGTTATTATGATTGTAAGACCTAATAATAACTATATTTATGCATTGTACCTTCCTTATGCCATTGATAAAGTACATTAAATATGTTAGGGGTGCCCCGAATGTTCTATATTACGTGTTAGGGGTGCTCCGAACAAAAAATGAATGAGAACCACTGATTTTACGCTTTGAGTGCTAAAGAGATATCCAATGCATTGCAAAGCATTGGATATATATCTCGCACTGAAAGGGTTAAAAAGAAATCCCCAGTGCTTTGGGAGTATCTGTGGCATGGGAAAGGTTTGGGAGCCATTGCTATAGAATAACATTTCCTATTATAAATGACTTAAAACATAAAATTTGCAGTTAGTAAAAAAAATCAACGAACCTATCTTTTTCACTGAAGGTGCTTCGTGACCTAGAACAGAGTACAAGAAAAAAAAATTGTTAGACTATCTACTGTGAAATAAAATATTTTATATTGGTTCTTAAATCTGTCCTCAGGGAAGCCTACCAATCTCTTAGATTTCCCTGCTTGTATACTGGTGAGTTAAAGGGATAGTAATACTTCCTTTTAACTTTATTTTATTTTGTAGGCATTAAAAAAATATGAAGAATGATATAAGTCTTATCGCTCAAACCTTTATGGTTTAAGAGATATTCACAAGCAAAGTTCCCCTTTTACCTAGTGTAAGCCATCTCTTCTCAGATGTGGAATCTGGTTGTATGACCAGACAGATAACAGAAGGGGACAATCTTCTTACAATGAAAACAATGAAAGCTCTGCCCCCCTTGACAAGCTTTTCAGGTTTTTCCCTTATCTTAATTGAAGATTGTCCCTCTCTGCAGTCTACCTGGGCACCTCCCTTCTGCTCTGGCTGAAAAGTGTTACATCAGAAAAAGGTGCGGGAGGGAATACTTTGTCACTGAATTACTCTGGAACTACAACTCTTGACAGAATTGATATAGCACTCTCCAAAGTCCAAATACTATGATGATTAATTAGAGCTGCTTTTATTATGAAACATTACTATCCCTTTAAATGACTGAACCTCTGATTAACTGACCTGAACTGAAGAAGAAAAATCCTAAATAAGTGACCTGTTAGGGTTCCATGAAGACAGTGTTGTAAACCGCTGTTTTAGAGTGTAACACTCAGATTTCTACACAACTTGTACTTCTTGGTAGTTATTAATTAAGCCAATAGGAGGATGTTTTACAAAGAAGAAATTAAGCAAACTAGCTGCTCTTTAGTGGACAAATGAAAATCCCTATTGATTTATTTTTTATGATAGTATTTTACCAGTAAGGATACATTGAGATTGTCTCGCATTTTCAGGTATGTCTGCTGGGTACTCATTTTTATCTACCTCTGAAGGGTGACAGGCCAAGTAGGCCTTGCCAGGACTAGAACCTGCAACCCTGAGGTTTGAACAGATTCTACAGCTGGTGCATTGACCAATTGAGCATGAATAATAGATAGTACTGTAACACATTGTGAATCAATGCTTTGGAAACCTCTAGCATTTACAGCGTTAAAAAATCACCTTTAACCCTTTGAGTGTCAGAGCGGAATTCAATGCATTGTGAAGTAGGCTGACCAGACCTTCCCTTTAACCAGGGACACATAGGAAATAGGCATATTTCAGGACTGCACTGAAATCAAAACAGCCCTGCAGTATGCATTTTTCATGTGTCCCCAGTTAAAGGTGAGGTCAGGTCACCCTATTGTGAAGCAATACATTGGATACCCCGCTGGTACTCAAAGGGTTAAACAAACGTGAGTTTGGGGATTTTTTTAAATTGTTTCCAATGGTGCAATTGGTTTGCCTGAAAATCTCTCCATTTCCTCTTAGTATATCAGTGTAAGTGGCAGCTGAGCAAATCACATTAGATAAATAATGCTTTTAAATCACATTAGATAAATCATATGTTTGTGCATGCAATATTATATTGTAAAGTAGAAGTTAGTTTATTCTGGAATTTTCATTATATATCAACTACTAATTTATGTTTTATATAATACTAGTGTAAAAGCCCATGTACACAGGCCAAGATCCGGGTGATGTTAACCCTTTGAGTGCCAGTGGGGTACACAACACATTCAAAGTGTTAAGTGGCCGCTACCTCACTGCTCCATGCAATGCAGTCTTGTGTTACCTCACTCACGCGATGCAATCATGCTCAGTAGAGACTGCCCAAACGTGAGCAGTCTCTACTGCGCATGACAGCTTCTGACAAACATCCTAGTGAATTATTATATAAGATACAGTAAGGTCACATAAGAAAAACAAAAAACCTAAAGCAGTGATTCTCAGCTCCAGTTCTTGTGGACACAGACAAATCAGATTTAACCCCTTAATGACTGATGACGTGTCAGGATGATCAGTTTTTTTTTTTTCCTGAAGTATCGGTAGCGGTCCTGGCATGTCACATATTTTGTGCTTACAGCACTCCTGCAGGTGCACTATAAGCATTAGTGGGGTCTGAAATTGACTGCTCCAAGTCCAAGAGGTCTCTCTCAGACCCCCGTTTGGCATGCCTGTACACGTCATCAGCCACATGTGTCAGAGCACCAACTAAGATAAAAGCGTCCTTAAGGGAAGGTCACTTTCTGGACCACTGGTTGTTGAGGGGTTAAAGGATATCCCAAATTAAGTACAAGTAAATCAACCAAAATGACTGAGGCAATGATTACCCACCCATGAATAAGCAGGGATGTTTTGAAAATCTGACCTGTTGGTATGTCCCGAGGACTAATGTCAACAAAAAGCCCTAAATAGTTTTACTTGTTCCTGGATGAACTACTGCATGGAGGATATAGTAACTTAGTATAATAGTTGTTCAGGCCAAAAAAAGACATGTGTCCATCAATCCAGCCTATGCCATATCACCCCATTACTTTTTGACAGTAACCACAGTATCTGCAAGCACAGCATTCTGAGGCAAGGAATTCCAAAATGTTACTTCTATTACTGTAAAAAAAAACCTGCATTTGTATTAGTCTTAAAGGGATAGTAATACTTCGTTTTATTTTTATTTTATTTTGTAGGCATTAAAAAAACCATGGAGAACGATAAAAGTCATATCTCTCAAACCTTTATGGTTTGACAGATATTCACAAGCAAAGTTTCCCCCTCCTGCCCCTTTTACCTAGTGTAAACAATCTCTTCTCAGATGTGGAATGCAGTCCATAGACCAGACAGATAACAGCAAGGGACAATATTCTTTCTATCAGAACAATGAAAGCCCTGCCCCCCTTGACAAGCTTTTCAGCTTTTTCCCTTATCTTAATTGAAGATTGTCCCTCTCTGCAGTCTACCTGGGCACCTCCCTTCTGCTTTGGCTGAGCAGTGTTACATCAGTAAAAGGGGCAGGAGGGGGACACTTTGTCATTGAATTACTCTTGAACTATAACTCTGACAGAATTGAAATAACACTCTCCAAAGTCCAAATACTATGATGATTAATTAAAGCTGCTTTTATTATGAAACATTACTATCCCTTTAAAGGATGATGTCTTCTTTTTTGCTCCTTTCTTTGAGTAAATAGTTCCTTAGAAACAGATATATATAGAAATCGAATATATTTGTAAATGGCAATCATATCACCACTTTGATTTTTCTTCTCTAATGTAAACAAATCCAGTTTGGCTAGTCTCTCTTTATAACTCAGATACTCAGTCCCTTAATAAGATTTGTTCATACACTTTTTCCACTTTAAAAATATATTTTTTTCAGAACTGGTACCCAAAACTGCACTCCATATTTTAGATAAGGCCTTAACATATATATATATATGTGAATGCGTATATGTGTATATATATATATGTGTATATATATATATATATGTGTATATATATTTATATGTGTATATGTATATATAGGTAGAATTATAGTCCCATCCTGTGCATCTCTACCCCTTTTTATATTTGATATGGCGTCAGCTGAACAACACTGCACACTTGTGAAGTTTATTGTCGATCAGTACTCCTATATCTTTCTGTAATGATGAATCCATTAGTAGTTTACCATTTAGCATATATATAGCACAGATATCCCGTCCCAAACCTAAGCCTTTTAATTTATGCTCAAAGGCATTTTCTGCCTTCCTTTGTACTGGAGCGACTGTATAAGCCGCTATAGTGCAAGCTCTTGTTGAATGAATTAATCCTGTCACCAGGTCATTCTTAGAAAGCGCAGCACTGTACTTTCATAATTGAATCAATCCCTTCAAAGGACGGCAGAAATGCTTTTGGGGTCACTCCATGGATTATCTATCCTTTTGGATAAATGATCCATGTTAGGGGGGTTTCAGGAGGGGTCCTGGTGACCCCCTCGAGGTCTGAAAGTTATCTTTATGTATAAAAAGTGCATATAACCTATGAATAACATAGGTTATATGCTCTTTATTACAAAAGACGCCACATGGATCATCTATCCAGAAGGATAGATGATCCATGTTAGGGAGGTTTCAGGAGGGGTCCTGGTGTCCCCCTTGAGGTCTGAAATGTTTATATATATATTACAATAAAACAGCATATAAGCAATGGAATACAGAGGTTGCTTTATTTAAAAAATGGCAGTGGTCGCCTGCATGGATAACCTATCCTAATGGATAGGTTATTCATGCTAAAGGGTGTCAGGAGTGGTCCTGATGCATCAGTTGAGATGTGAACTATATATTTTGAAATAAAATTAAATAAAAAAATACACATATTTATTTGGAATAAAAGTAAAAAAAAAAATAATACACATATGCAAGCAAGGTATGCAGTCGCATACCTTGCCTATTAACCCTATGAGTACCAGAGGGGTAGAAAACACATTGCAATGTGTTGCTACCTCTCTGGTACTCATATGGTTAATATTGCAATACAAATATGAGGGCATGTTGGAAAAAAATAGGAGAAGAACAATGTTGAATTTAAATGGTGAATGAAAGTCATGGGAGCACTGTAATTCGAATTTTAAAAGCGGGGTTAAAAATGTAGAATGTGAACAAATATTTGTCACATTAATGTGGTGAAAGAAAGCACTCTAAGTTGAATTTTAAAGGGGTGGTTAAAATGTTGAAGGGGGGCATTCTATGTCAGATTTTGATAATGTGGGGAACACATCTAACACTAAACTTGATCTTTCTGTCGTCAAACGTACACTTTTTTTTAGGCGGTGTTTGAATAGAAGCAGACAGCGCCAATTTTGTTAGCACTCTGAAATGTGATGTCTATGCCAGTTTTGTTTTAATGTGATTCTGCAACAGAATACTGGCTTAACACATGTTTGCAAAATACACATTGCTAGTGTTTCTTGTAACACCAGTTTTAGCAAGGGTAATAGAATTGAGTCCCTAATATCTTAATCTCAATGGTCTATAATTTCCTGGATTAGAGCTTGCCCCCTTTTTGAGTAATGGAACTACATTTTTTTTCCCAATACTGGGCACTATGGGCTAGATTCTATTGCAGGAGATGAGTTACGTCCTGTTTTAGCAAATATTTTCCTATTGAAGTCTGTGGGGAAAACTGGAGATTAACGCAGTGATAAAATTAGAACCTGCAATAGAATCTAGCCCTATACCTGATGATAGTGAATCAATAAATATTACATATAAGGGTCTTGCAGTTACTGAACTAAGTTCCTTCAGCGTATGCCATCAGCTTCACCATAACCTTTCTCAATATCTTTTGAACTTTGTCCTTAGTAAGCCATGTACATGATGGAAGAAATTATGTGATTCTCTCTGTTTGCCTATATCCTTCCATTGCTGCTGCATTTTTACATACAGAAGAAAACAATGAGTTTAAAGGGAGAGTAATGTTTCACAAAAACATCTTCATAGTATTTGGGCCATGGAGAGTGTTATATCAATACTGTCAGAGATGTAGTTCAAGAGTAATTGAAGGATAAAGTTTACCCCTCCTGCCCCTTTTACCTAGTGTAAGCCATCTCTTCTCAGATGCGGAATCTGGTTGTAAGATCAGACAGATAACAGCAGGGAACAATCTTCTTCCTATGAGAACAATGAAAACCCTGCCCCCCTTGACAAGTTTTTCAGGTTTTTCCCGTATCTTAATTGAAGATTGTCCCTCTCTGCAATCTAACTGGGCACCTCCCTTCTGCTCTGGCTGAGCATTGTTACATCAGTAAAAGGGTGGGAGGGGGGGGATACTTTGTCATTGAATTACTCTTGAACTACAACTCTGACAGAATTGAAATAACACTCTCCAAGGTCCAAATACTATGATGATTAATTAGAGCTGCTTTTATTATGAAACATTACTATCCCTTTAAGGAATCAGCCATAGCATTATTCTCACTAATTCCCCTTTCTCAGTTTTAATAGGACCAATATCAACCTTAATCTTTTTTGCCATTTATATACTTTGTGGGATTGATTTATCTCATTTTTTATTGTTGCAGGAATGCATGTAAATATTCCCACATTTTTTAACTGACAGTCCACCTAATATGGTGAAACTTGGAGGATTATGAAGGGAAGAAAGTAAACACAAACTAACTAAAATGTTAATAATATAGGGTTTTGTGAAGCTTACTGGATTTTTCGATATTCCCATGTATTGTTTCATTATACACCAATTATTACTCGCTTCCTGTTGTGATCTACTGGCTTCTGACTTCCTGCATGTCCAGACCTCACTTTCAGCTTTGTTTTATTCCTGCTCCAGACCTTGGCTGACTCTGACTTTGCCTCATTTGCTCCCTTGGCATTGTGCATGGTTCTACTTGATTCCTGGCTCCAGATATCTGCTGTGACTCTGTCTTAGCTTCTGTTTACACCCTTAGCACTCTGCTCCAGCTAGTCTCCCTTAATGTTCCCGACCTCTCAGGTGCCATTATATGTTACTACTATCTTGTCTGCTACTACTTGATCTACTTGATCTACTAGCTGTCTGCATGCTTCACTGCTATTCTCTTGGAATTTTAGTAGCTACCATTCTTGCTTCTAATTTGTGAGCTGTATCCTTCATTAGCTCTTTCCCATGATATTAGTCATTTGACTTTTCTCTGCAGCTACCTACCTGCTTTGTGGGTTCTTTGCAGACATCTGTTGACTGTTTGGGGTAAGCCACTTTCTTCTATAGCTGTCTGCCAGTATTTGGGTCATTGCATTATTATTTTTGTCCTCTGCAGTGTTCTCTTTTCCATTTCTCTACTCTGGTTTAGCAGAGTCTGAGGTTATTCATTATCTTTACTACTAGCAGTTTGTCTTAGCAGTAATTCTACTGTGTATCTTTTTATATTTTCATCCTGTTTTCTTTGAGAGTATCTGGTATTTTTTTTTACCTTTCTTTGTTGGAGTTCTCTGTCTTTTTTCCATTGATTTATGTTATAGAGTATCCGTCCCTATTTTTTCCAGTACCCTCAAGATCTAAGTCATTAAGAGTGTTTATCCTGGTCCTGGCTCTGGCTCAGCTGGAGTCAGACATCTGGCTTTACTGGCAGCAACTTTATTCAGATTTGGATGTAGTACAAGAACTCTTAAGGCTTCTATGGATATGAGCCTTGCACCCTAAACTCCCTAGCACTCATCTTGAGGGTTGTTGGTTCTACATTTATTGTTGTAACAATATTGGATTTTAACTGGTTTGTTATGATAAACAGGATATTTGCATACTTAAGGATCTATTTAAAGAAATTAATTTACACAATGTGAATATATTTACCTAAATGTGAGACCATAGTTCTCTCTGTGACATTTAAGCAAAGACTTGTACAGTGCTTCTTCCCACCCACTCAGCCAACTATCTAATTCTTTCACTCATCCTAAATGCAAGGAAGGCCTCTCTAGAGTGTTATGGCTGGTGAAGGGGAAGGAAAAAGCCATTGTGCAGACAGAGATGGAGCTAAACAAATTATAGAGCTTACAACTGAAATGAGTTACACAACTTATACCATAAAACTACATTTCAAATGAAGCTAAGCTAGCAGCATAATCAATTCCCTTGTAAGCGCTATGGTATCACTAGCATAGCATTACTTAAATTGTAAGCTCTGTGGTATCACTAATGTGACTCCATTTCAGTTGTAAGTTCTGTTGTATTACCAGTATAGTTCCATTTTGACTATAAGCAATGCAGTGTCACTAGTGTAACCCCATATCAATTGTAAGTTCTGTGGTATTACTAGTGTAGCTCAATTTCAGTTGTAAGTTATGTGGCATCACTAGTGTAGGTTCTCGTTAATTGAAAGCTCTCTGAAATCACTAGGGTATTTTAATTTTATTTGAAAACTCTGTGGTATCACTTGCCTAATTTTACATCATTTAATGCCAATTCTAAAATTAGCAAAAAGGAGTGGGCTGGGATGGTGGGCTGGAGCAACAGAAATGGGTCACTTGGTTGTGCTTGTGCCCAAACCACAAGTTAGCAGCCCTCCCCTGTATACAGATATCCGTCTGTTTTAAAGATTCTGGGAGAATAATAATAATAATTGCATCATTATTTAGATACGTAAGCATAGCATATATTTTTTTTAAGTACTGGCATATGTTAATACATAATTCCAACAGATGGTTTATGCTGTGCTTAATAAAATAGACCCATTAGGCCTGGATTCCATTGCAAGTTATGACTTTATAATTGGTTTTATCTGTAAATGTCCCCATAAACTTCAATATTAATCAGTGATATAAAACCACTGATAACATATTTACCTATAATGTAATCTAGGCCTTGGTTTTGATTTTTCCACCAAATTAACCTGACTTGTCTTCAGTAATTCTCAACTGGATCAATGGCAAACTGATTCTCAGACTACACATTGACCAGTTAACTAATCCCAAACGGCAGTGATCAAGACAAACCAATTAAATTGTTTAGAAAATTGGTTTGAGCCTAAATAATGTAACCCAGTTTAACTTGGCATCATATACAACTGCAAGCATTTCAAGCTATTCTGCAAATGTTAACACTGTAAAATGGTTAAGTACATTACTATTAATGTCACTTGCAGACTGAGAGGTGAAATAATACATTCTTTTAAGAACATATTTTTCATCATTATTTAGTAGTAAATCTACTGAGATTTGAAAATGTGATAGATTGGAAACACTTAGGAATTGTACTTTAAAATCTTGCAGGTTCATCATTTTGACAATTGCTTTTGATACAAATTTATATCAGATAAATAATCATAAATATTATTGAAAAATCTGTCTACTGTATCACAGTGTATGATTCTTCAACTGTGATAATGACATTTAGATTGAAATGCACACCATCCCAAAATGAAACAAATTACCCAGGATGTCACATGTATCTAGCAAAGATTCATCCATGCTGGCCAGCTATTTCTGCTTTATACCTAAATGACAATAATATTTGATAACGTTATCAAGGGTTTTATCTAAACAATTCTCTACAAACTTCAATTGAAATCTGTTAGTTAAAAAAAACAACACTTGTCAATTGCAATGTTATCTAGGCCTTAATTAGCCAGCATTATTCTTATGAATGTAAAAAAATAATAAGACTGAATAAAACATAAAATCAATTTGTTTTAGCATTTTTCTGTGACTTGTCTAATGTTTTGCCTAACCAATGTATCAAATGATTGTCAGAAGTTATTAAGCTATATTTCGGGATATAAATAAGAACAATGGCCATTTCCCCATATATGGTTCCTAGAGAAGGAGGACAAATCAGTCAGGTCTCCTCTATGTTAATGGCTATCTCTATATAAACATAAACTGGGATTTATGCCAGTAATACTTTACACAGCCAATCCATGTGAGTGTAGAGTCAATGTGTAACGGTTTTTTAAGACACTCAGACCAGTTAGTAGAATAAAACACAGTTTTATTAAATGAAAATTTAGGTGAATGATCGCCCTCTACAGGCAACAAAAAATAATAGAAAAATATGGACAGATATGTGCAAACAGGGAAAATAATGAAAATGAAGGTGTGAGACAGATTGAATTTAAATAAAGATGGAATGATGATGGTGGGGGGGATAAGAGACACACTGCACAGATAGCGTAGGTCATATGGAGATCTTCATTTCCATTGCCTTCAGCCCTTTGGTTTTTCCTTTAATTGAGTCCAAGTTCTGTTAGTTTGGTTGCAATTTGTTATGCATCCTTTGCTATCAATAATATAGTGGTAGAAGTGAAAATCTTAACTGCAATTATCTAAAACAGCTGCTACCAATTGATATTTTATATTGTAGCGATAAAAACTGCTAAGTTACAAACAAATTGGATCTGCAGCACTTCAACTGCAACGAAAACTGTCTTACAAGATGAAGCAAATTTAAATCTGAGGGTATTAATATACTGTTGGATTAATGCAATGGTTAACTATTTCTTGATAAAAATGTTTTATGCATATAAAAAAAATCTTCTCAAATAAATACAATTTAAATAGTAGCCACATTCTCAATAAGATCTCAGTATAGATCTGAATAAATTGCATTTGGAATTTGTAGAAAAGACTACTGGACTTATTCATCAAGGAAAAGAGATGAAATTCTGGAAGCGAACAGTGCTCCATAGGGTAGATTTAAACATTTCTGAAATCCACCTTGATTTACATGGGACTTTTAACTCCTTGAATGTTAGATCAATTTAAAAATACAGTTTTCTACATAATTGCACCTTTTTAGCTTGATGAATAAGAGCATGCATTGATGGATAGGCATTTTAGGGAGCAGCTATACCCTGGATTCCATTATAGGTAATAATGGCTAAATATTTTCTTAATGCGTTACTGGTGGCCCAAGGATAAGATGAAGTTATAAAGTGGTTTTAGGGTCAACCATATATAACACTGTACAGCATGATAACTTGTCCTCTAATGGGCAGATTAATACATCAGATTGATGATAGCAGTATTGTTCTTGATTGAGAAAAAGTTTTGGGGATTACCTTTAAATGGAACAATAGTTAACAGTTCTTCATTATGTGCAGACATTTTAGAACCAAAGTTTAGGTTATTGATACATTGTGTTATTTCTTTCCGTAGACTTTGTACTGACCCTATGCAGATGATCTCTTGCTTTACCTGCCTGCAGATGGGCTCTGGTTTTCAATATGCTATTCAACCATTTAAATGTTTTACAGTGCAAGGTATAAAATATAATTTTGCACCCCTACAATAGAAATGAATGCACATGATCATTTGTTGTACTCTTCAACCTTATTTTTAAATGGTAATAAATGGCAATTTTTAATTGAAACTATCCCTCAAACTATTGAAATGTTGCATCCAGTAAAACACATTTTTTGCTGACACATTAACACAGTCTTCAATCACTATTAAAATATCTGCCCCCTTAGTGACACATGATGTGCCAGGACCATCACGCCGGACTGGACCTTAAGACACATGGTCCTTAAAGGCCTCCCAGTGCCAGATTGGGAGTACATTTAAGGGGCTACTGAAATAATTCTGTTGGTTAGACTTCTGCAATATTATCCTGGGTTAAATGCCAGATCAACCATTGGAGCTTGAGATGTTAGGATGAATGCCCATCATAATCTATCACATAGGAAAGTCCTAGGTAAGGATTTCATGAGAACACATTATAGTCATAGTCTGTCTATGTGAGCATCCATCATTTATACCATAAGAAAGACCTAGTTTTGGCTAACAATAAAACACATAATATTCATAGTTTTAATGTAGGCTTCTTTTGAGCTTCAATAGTGTTCAAATATAAATCAAAAAGATGTAAAATATATAAAGACTAGTTGAACAGCCCGTGTACACAGGCCACAGTGCCAGGCAGCAACGGCCATGGTGCAGTCATGCACAGTAGAGACTGCCCACTCTGTGGCTGATAATGGAGCGGGTGCTCTGAATTCAGACCGTAGTCCACGCTCTGTGCACCTTCAGTGCACAGAGAGAGGACTACGGTCTGAATTTGGAGTGGGCCGCTCCATTATCAGCTGTGACGCAGGCAGTCTGTACTGCGCATGACTGCAGTGAGCGCAGCCGTCTGTACTGCACATGACGGCTTCTGACAAACATACATTAGCAAATTATTATATAGGATGACTACATGCTGAATACTAGGCTTATATCCATCCTACCTCTATTATGCAATTTATTGACTTCTCTTGTGCCATGTATAGCAAGGGGTAATTAATGAAAGATTGTGTTGACATTTCTGGGTGTGCAATTCCTCTGCACCCAGGTGAGTTCTTTGGGGTTATTCACTTAGATGATATATACTGAAGGAGTTATTCTCCAATTTGTACTAAGATATCATTTTCTATAATGTTCCTTTGTAAACATGTTGTATATGTGTTGTATAACTGTCACAAGTATTTTGTTTAGAACATTATTATAATCAAACAAATATTTTTGGTGGAGTGGGACGTAGCTATTGTTTTGCAGCTGCACTAGAGCATTTTTCAGATGGTAAACAAAGCAGCCATCTCTGTTTACATAAAAAATATTTTTTAATTTACTACTTGCTTACAAAATCTTAGCTGTTTCATATGAGGGCTTGATTTAAAAGTATCCCTAAGTTAGCTATTCAGCAAGTGGTAAGGTAACTGACACTTTTGCCTGGAATTCTGCTCCAATTAAAACATAATTTTTGCTTGTTTTTTTCAATAAAAAAATAGCATAGAGAAGATTTTAAATCACCTTCTTAGTACTTTAACAAACTATTCCACACAAAGGACCCCTTCATTTTTTCCCATAAAGGGAGGATATGAATAAACAACCCCTGTCTAAAAAAATAAAACATTTTTTCTTACTTCCTTAACTTCCAGTTTAATGTTGAAGGTCAAGGGTTGATGACAAACCCAGAATTTCTTGAGTGGAAGCATTTGGTGTAGAATCAAGAATTCAAAGTCTGTTCTTCAAAAAACATGATTCATGTACATTTTAATAGAATATATATGTTTCTATAATATACTTCAGTAGTTATAAGGGAAAATATGATCAATATCGTAGCCATTTTCATCTGTACCATCTGGCCAAAGAGAAGGTAGTGGGGAAGTGTATTGGTGTTCAGGCATTCTTTTTCTCAGTGCCTTGTGACTGCCATGTACTGATAAGGACCAAAAAAAAGCATTATAACATCACTCAATTTCCCTACATGTTGTAGAGTAAGCTTTGGAGCTTCCTCACATTAAAGTCATCACAAAGGCAGTGTGTGTGTGTGTGTGTGTGTGTGTGTGTGTGTGTGTGCTGGTACAAACTAAAGGATGATACACTTTACTGCATAACCCAAATTGCAGGAAAATGAGAACGGAGCCAGAATCCCATTAAAAACAAAGTCACTGGACTCCTCCCACCAACCCATATAGAGGTTTGCATATGAGGTAGCAAATTTGGCCGTCATTGAAGTCATGCATCTCTGGAGATAGAAAACCCCATTGAAAAAAATAAAAATAATATGGGTAAAAAGATATTCAACTATTTGAACCAAAAACTACTTCAGTTCTGCAGCGTAGCTGCTGTATTGATTTAGGTGATAATCAAGAGCCCTCAACCCTAGGCCATGGGGTATACAGGAATACAGGAATTTTACATCACATTTTATCCAAATGAACTCAGAGGACCACTCAATAGTTTGTAGATACTGCATAAATGTGTGCTGTCTTTAAGATAGCTGTGTAAACTTAATAGCAATGGCTGGAGGTAATTGTCAACCCATTCACCCAGTGTTTCATTTAGAGAGCCTAATCCCTAGTCTATAGGCCTGCTCTCTGGGTTCTGCAACTTATGTGTCTTCGGGATATGATGGATTATAGGTGTGATCAAATCAGCTTCTTTTTGACTCAGAATACCCATAGACACTCCCTTAGATACCAAGGAACCCAGAAGGCAAGCATAACCATTGGTAGGGTTGGAAGTCAACCTCACATATGCTTCTTCATCCCCCAGATGTCTCATGGCTTCTCTGTGGTACTAGCTGACATAGAGCACCACAAGAGATGCTCCCTTGTCTGCATTTTTACAAATCAGTTGAACCTGTTTCCCCAGACCATCTAGTGCTTCTCTCTCAGCTGAAGTGAGGTTAAAAGTGTGATATTTTCTTGTGTTACTTTAATGAGGTTACCCTCTATCATTTTTGGAAAGGATCTAGTACTCTACCTCTATAGTTTATAGGGCAAAAACTTTTTTTTACTACTCTTAAAGGATGGTTTTGAGCTGACAATTTCTGTGTCAATGATTTTTTTAATACTTTTAAAGGATGGTTTTGAGCTGACAATTACTGGGTCAATGGGTGCGTCTGTATTTTCTTGTTGGACGTTAATCAAGTCCATACATGAACTGAGATCTTAAAAGGATATTTGGGAGACATCACTATATTCTTTATTTGAAATGACTTCCATTATTACATTTTCAAGGGAGTGTCCAAAACAAATTAATTAGTTCATTTTCTTATGAATTTGTATATGTCCAAAATGGTTTAAAATGTTAACATTTAGCACCTGCAATAGAATATAGCCCCCAAACAGTGATTGGTAATCAATTATTTAAAAAAATTGAACCACTGACACATCTTGTTTGTTTGATCATGAGGATGCACCTATGTGGTGTGAAATGCATTGATCTGTTCTGAGACCTGTATTGTTTGTTCCCTATTCTATGTCTCACTTCTGTGGTCTTTCCTATATTTTCTGTGCCTTGCAGGTATGTACTTAATCATTATCAAGTAAAGTTAAAGGGATAGTAACACTTCGTTTTAACTTTATTTTGTAGGCATTAAAAAAACATGAAGAATGATATAAGTCTTATCTCTCAAACCTTTATGGTTTATGAGATATTCACAAGCAAAGTTCCCCTCCCCGCCCCTTTTACCTAGTATAAGCCATCTCTTCTCAGATGTGAGTCTGGTTGTATGACAGTACAGATAACAGAAGGGGACAATTTTCTTTGTATGAAAACAATGAAAGCCCTTCCCCCCTTGACAAGTTTTTCAGCTTTTTCCCTTATCTTAATTGAAGATTGTCCCTCTCTGCAGTCTACCTGGGCACCTCCCTTCTGATCTGGTTGAACAGGGTGGGGATACTTTGTTTGTGAATATCTCTTAAACCATAAAGGTTTGAGAGATAAGACTTATATCATTCTTCATGTTTTTTTAATGCCTACAAAATAAAATAAAGTTAAAACGAAGTATTACTATCCCTTTAAGCTGCTTTTAATATACCACAGTATTGCCTGGCATATTTAGGAAAGGTATTCAAAAGTGGTGCAAATGATATTGCTTTTTGTTGCATTAACGAATGTTTGAGAAATGCTCTGTTTTGCATACAGTTGCAGTTCCATTCTTGCTGAAGATATTTTATATTTTGGGGTAGCTTTCTGGAATTATTTCTGATTTTGTAAGTGTGAGTCATTAACCTTGGAGCCGCTGAACTTTCTTTGCTGTCTAGACAGTATCCCAATCCCAGCATAGAAAATGAGCTTCAGATTTGTACATTCCCCCAATCTATCTTTGATCCTCAGCTTATTTAATATAACATCTGCTCACTGATTTCAAGATCCTCTTCTAAGCTCAAACTACAACTTAAAGGAGCAGTACACTTTTTTATGAAAACTTATTTGTTATAGAAATTTTCCTCTAATAACACTGGAAATGTGCATCTCTCAGCAATGGAGTACCCTTGTTTTACTAATCAGGAAAAACCCTATACAGTAGAGTTTTTCTTAACAAAAGTTACTGCTCTTTTAAGAATTCCCTTAGTACAAAATGACCAGCTGATAAACAGCAGTACAATATTTTAATTTTTTGTTAATATATTTTTATTGAGGATGGAGTAAAATACACATATGCATGACAAGGTTGCAGACAGCAATATACAATAACTATATAAAAGAACGAAGGGAGAAGTTATACACAAATGCAAGGAAATTTTACTGTCTGTTTTTCAATCTGCTTTTTTTTTTTTGTTCCCTTAAACATACCACAAACAACCTCCCATCCACATTGAAAACAAACAAAGCAAAAAGCAAAAACAAACCCATACCCAGCACCTATGTGAACAACCCAGACACCCAACCCCCCCCTCCAGGAGCCAGGCACCACCCCACAGACCATCCGCTCTGACAACCTATACACATAATAGTATTTGTACTCACAAATACTTATTGATTCATCCACCCACTCCACAGGTAAATCAGTGATCACAAGTGAATGAAAAAATTAGTTAGCTAAATACTAACATGAAAAATTGTGCCTCAAGTGTTTTCAAAAGCCTTAGAGCAAAATTGGTCTATGCTTGGTAATTTACATATTCCATTCATTTATTTTAAAAACCTGCTTCCATTCTTTATCCGAACTATTATATTGTGCTATTCAATTAGTTTAGCATATCATTTAGTGTAATGAATTCCTGTGATACTGCTGATTATTGCAATATATTTTTCTGTTCCATTCTAATGCAAGAAAAGATGTTTCTCTAAGAACAGATGTTGCCTTTTATTGTATGTAAAACTTAATTTTCACACGGATTTTAAAATGCATCATCAGTTTAAGACTCGTTTGCAAACATTAACCTGTAGTCAAACAACATTCACAATATTGCATAACTGTACTGTTGAACTAGTATGGATCAAATGCAGTTGTATGGTCTTTGTAAGATACTGTAATATTTGTAAAATTGCAACCCATGTAAATGCATGCTACAGATACCTTTGTGATCTTCATCTAGCGATATGATGTTAGAGATGGTAGAAAATAAGCCATACAGCCAATCAGTAGTATCATCCACAGCTTCATGTATGATTCCGACTGGGTCACTCCGGAGCTTATTAATAGGACCTCCTATATAGTTAAAAGAAAACAAATGTGAGAATTAGCTGTTTAAAATCATACTTTATAGGTCTTTGTTATTAGTTGGTTCCTATAATGAAAAAATAAATACATTTATTTGATTTGTATAAAGCCACATTTATGAGAACTCATGGTCTGGATATATTTGCCTTGTAGATTTATCACTTTATTCTTGCCAAATTGGCGATTGAAGGAAATAATTACTAGCTTTCTGCAGAGGTGACACATGAGGTTATATACTAAAGCAGTGCTAGGCAACCTGACGACCTCCAGCTGATAAGGACTACAATTCCCGTAGGAATGATGATAATTCTAATTCTGACCATCTGAATTTCCTAAAGTTTCCTGTCAATCCATTAAATTCTCCTGGGTGCAAAATGAAGCAGAAAAATACACCCTCTGTATGAAGGTTTTATGAGACATAAAATTTAATGTTTCAAAGAAAAAAGCCTAATTGAAATTAATATTTTTTGTTTGCTTTTTTACACATAAAAGGGTATATTTATAAAGTCAAAAATGTAATAAATATCTAACAAAACAATTGCATTTTATGGATGGAAAACAATGGGAAGTTTTCTTCTATACATGTGGTGCAAATACTTTTGAACCAGATTATATTGCTTTGATAGATATGACCAAAGGGGTAGTCAGTTGTTGGACCTCCAGCTGTTGGGCTCAACAAACCCATGATACTCAACCAGACAACTGTTGCCTACCCCTGAACTAAGCTGTCATTATTTTGCCCTGGACATTTTTACAGTGATATAGAGTATTTTTTTTCCTGACTTTGTCACAGTTTTGTATCCAGGGCACTTACTATATAATCATCATAAAGTCTATAAAGTATTAAATTATTTATAATATAGTTATTATTTAATTATTTGGAGTAATTTTAATCAATGTGTTGTTTACTTCAAAATGTATTTAAATGTTTTATGCCGTACTGTATTTTAATCATCCAGACCATGAAAAAAAGAAATAGATACAAGTAATTATAATAATAATAATAATAATAATAAAACCTCATTTGGGTCCCAAAAATTCCAAAGATAAAATTGTTATTAAAATCCCCTACATTAAAACATTTCCTAAACCACATTAGAACATTGTACTTTCATACAATTGCACCACTCTAGTGAATGAATAATATAAATCTCATATTGTCTAGAGATTAATGTATAAGGAATTCATTATTGTAAATGAGTGATAGATGAGATTGAATATTATTTATTACATTGATGAGATTCTGAAAAATGTTTGCCCATTTCTGCACTGATCATTTTGAGTCATACATCATCCAGTTCCAGACAATATTCATTCAGTTCATCTTTATGCAGTAGTTCATTGATATTATTCCTATGAATTTATAAAAGGACAATGCAAATATAGGCACCTTTTTTTATAATCTCAGCAATGCAATAAGTAATTTTTCATTGCCTCTGTCACCCAGTTGCTATAATTAATTTGTTCCATAATTCTTCACTATCTGAAATTTTGATCATGCATACACCTTATTTGAAAGCAAAGTGTTCATACTAGTGCAGTTTAGGACTTTTTTTTTGTTATACTGAATTTTAGTTTTCTTCTTTGGAATTTTTTGGGGCCCCAATTACATTCATTTTTAGTATTACAAAATTATTTGTATTTGTTTCCCTGCCATCATTGTCATATGAATGACGTAGTGCCAGGTGCTTGAATATATGTTTAGTTTCAATATACTTTTCAATGAAACTTTTTTATACTTATTGATATTGTTAGTACAGTAGTTAAAATGTACTGTAATTATAAATATAGTTACTCAAACTCCAGTCATAGTGTTACTATTAAAGTTATTGTACAATAAACCTTCTTTTTAGTCTTTGTAAGCCTTCAAATGTGTAGGTAATGCATTTCATACATTCTTTGGAGGAATTGAATTTGAACAGATTAACTAGTGATATGATGTTGACATACAAAGGCTGATGTGTGTCAAAATGTAGGGCTTGACATTTGGGGCCAATGTGTTATACCAGCAGTGGGATGAAAACGTGATAAGTGAGGCCTAGTGCCTGATGTCACATCTGAAACCGTAAGCCTGGTGACAGAGGAATCTTAAACATGTTTATGGTGTTAGCCCAGGCTGTTGCTGTGGATCTGTTTTCCAACATAGTCAAATGGAAATAAAAACATTTTAATTATTTATTTGTGCATTTATTGTATTGTCTAGATATGAAAATATGACCCATTTGTTTACCACCAATTCTAACTGCAGTGTTGCAATAAAAATGCCAAAAAAGGAATTTCATGACAGGCACAAGATGAGAGCAAGCAAGATACAGGTAGCTCTTAGTGAAGCAAAATACAGAGTCTTTGAATGTCAGAAGAAATAAAACTATATTTCCATGCCACTATCATTTTTTGCAGTTTATTTCTGGGTAACGGAACATTTAAATAATATACTTTAGTTTAATCATCCTTTTTAACTATGGACTCAAGTTCTTTATCATTAGTGGCACTGGTAATATTCTTACACAAAAATGATGGGCCATATTCAGTGAGTGTAGGTGAAAATTTAGGATCTGGGGAATATGCATTTTCCTTCTATGATCCAGTTGATTTGCTCCTCATCTGCAGCTCTTTAGGTCACTGAATACAGCCCTATGTGCAGATTTTCTTCAACAGGATATATGGGTTTCACAAAAAGTCACCTTAATCCACTTCATATCTCCTTCATTTGAAACAGAGATGTGCAAACTCATTTACTACAATTCAGGTTTGCAGTAAACTGGTTTGTGAAACTGTGAACTGAACAATGATCGGTCTGCTCATTTAATGACTTTTGTGAAAAACTAAAAGATGATCAATTCTAAATTCAAATAAAAGTCCCCAAATCCTTACTGATTTAAATGTTGCTTGAATGCTAGGGAGCTCTACAACATATTGTGATGCAATGGGAATTTTGGTTTGTCCATTGAGGTGTAGTTGGTTTAATGCTGAATTGCTCATGTTTTCATTTCTGCATAAAATCTTTTCTTATCAGAAATAAAATGATAAATAATTCTGGCGCATACCAACTGCAGCATGGGGGAGGATTAAAAGAATCCCATTGATTTATCTGGATTTTTCAACTCCTTGAATATTAGAGGAGGCTCCAAATCATCATTGCACTGCAATGGTTTGGAAATATATTTAGGATTTAAGGGGTTTAAAGTCCCATTTAAATCCATATGAATTTAGGAAATGTTACCCCCCCCCCCCATTCGGCAGTTGGTTTGATCCAGAATTGTTTGTCTTCTGCTATCTACATAAGGCCTACAGACTAACTTGGCACGGGGAACAGTTAATTTTGAAAATAAATTAATACAAATCCATTAACTCTAATTTAATCTGACGTGTTTCAGCATTCTAGAACTACAAGAACTATTTGAATGGTTTTGAGAACTGGTTCTTGAGCCAGACATTGACCATTTTGCTCATCTCTATTTGTAGGTTAGAAACAACAAAAAGCAGTATGAGGGGGTTAAATCATGCTGAAAAAGGCATGCCAGTGATTTAGAATGAACCTTGCCTATAAAGCTTTCAGCTTCCATCAAAGCCTTGCCAACAGCAAGCTGATGAGGTCCTATTAGAACAAAGCATATGTAAGGAAGGGAACAGAGTATACAAGAAAAGCCAAGCAATATCTTATGGCGGGCAAGACTGCATAAATATTTTTAGCTAATGACAAATATCCTGTACACACGACATCCTATGAGACTGATGTACCTAGAAGACCAAAACAACCTCCTGAAACTGCTGCACAAACGAATGCAAAAACGACAGGGTACTCAAAGGCCAAAATTGTCAATGGAACCAAAGTTGTAGCACATAGCAGTGCTTGGCTATGTGTTACAAGTCTGGTTCCCTAAAAGACCAGAAACAATTCTGGAGAAAACCCACTCCACATCGATTAAAATGGATATTTTAATCCCTTGAATCCCTTGCAAAATAATGCATTGGAGACCTTCCTAACATTGCAGAGGTTAAAAACCCCATTTAACCCAATAGCTAATTGGCACATTTATATTTTTCCCCTATGATACAGATAGTTTTCTCCAGAGTTGTCCTGGTTCTTCTTAGTTCATTATACTGTTTTGTACTTATTACATGAATTAAGTAGCTATTTCTTTGTATTTCTGTTTAGTTTATGCTGGTGTAACTATAGCAAAAAACACAAATGCTGAGAAAAGGTGACCTGTCTTTGTTGATGTGTTTGTTAATGTAGTTTTCTGTCAGAAAACAAATTGTAACCTTTCTGCAGCTAATGATTTAATTTATCAACACTGACCTAATTAGTGGGTAAAGGACCAGTGAAGAAAGTTGTATTTTCTCCAAATCCTGCTAAGAATCCTTTCTCAGATTTAGTGGACATTTGTCCATAAGCCTTTTAAACCCCTTTGATATTAGAGATGTCAGAAATACTTTTAGCATCCATATGGTTAAAATTTTACTGAAAATTAATATTTGTCTATTTATTATGCAAGCAATTTTTTATAAAATGATTTTTGAGAAACAAACTTTTATATTTTCACAGGACAGTATAGCACTTTGTGCTAATTCCTTTCAGAGTATGCAATTTTTTCTGTTTGAGACCAAAAATATAATTATCTGTGCTAGCAGAAATTTTTAGTGTTTGAACTCTGTCTAGATTAATTCTTAGTACAATGTGTGGTAATATACTGGCCCAGCAAATAAACTAAGATAATTACCATAAAGTACCACACTATACCACCAACAGATAAAGGTTAATTTTCAAACTATTTCTAACACAAATGGCTAGCAAAACATAGTGACATATATTTATAATATCTCCATATAACTAAGCATATCTTGACATGACAGGTCTACTTTTAAGAATATGAATAATGTCCAGCAATATTAAAATGTGTTGCTAATAGTGTCGTTAATAGTTATATATCTAATACATAGGTAATAATGTACAGTTGATATTGGTTAAGGCTTTGGGACCATGCATGCTGCAAGGAACAATGGAGCAGATTTGGAATAAAAATTAATCATCCATTAATATAATAATTGCTGTTCTTCTGCTCCGTAATCACTTTGCTTTGGTGCATATGGGGGTTCATTTACTAGAATGTTCTATATCAGGGGTAGCCAACCCTGGTCCTCAAAAGCTACCAACAGTAGCATGATAGCCATGCTAGGGCACATGTGGATTCATTAAAGTGACTAAGACACTGGATGGTTCACCTGTACTAAAGTATATATATATATCTCAAAAACATGTGCTGCTGTTAACTCTTGAGGACTGTGGTTGGCTACCCCTTTTCTATATGCATCTACAGGGGCAAACTAGTGCAAACAAACAACACAAGTTTTATTCAAGAAAACCATATCACTTCCTATGCAAATAGTTTTCTGATAAATATTGAGGCTGACGTACTAGGAAGTACTGGAGTAATCTGGGGTAAACCAACTGCACCACAGGGGAGGACTAAAATTTCCAGTGTGGAATTGTACTTTTAGAAATTTTGACCAGATTCTGTTGGAATAAGCACAACTCCCACCCCAGGTGCATTGTTCTTTATCTTTCCATCAATATGTAGAGCAGGCAAACATTAAACTGTCAGAATAAAGAAGATTAAGGTTAGTAAATGAGTAAAGGATGAGAGATTCAGCTCATAGGACAAAGCTCTTTAAGGTTAGGCTGGTGACAAGCTTTTCATACTATGGGCATTTTATGTGACTAAAACGTTATCATTAATATAGTGATGATAAACAGCCAAAATGCAGCAAAGAGTTACTACTGAAGAAATATGGATGTACACCAATATTTTGTGGGTTTTTTTCTGAGAATTAAATATGCCCACTGCTTTAAATGGGGGTGTTTGACCTCTTGAATGGTAGCTGTTAGAACAATCTCCAGTACATTGCAATGCAATGTGTTGGAGCATATCAAAGTTAAATTGGTGGGAATTTTGGGAATATTTACATCACATATGGGAACTTTAAAGCCAAAATTACTCCAGGGGTGAGATTCACTAAGCAGAGATAAAGAGGTGATAAAGAAGTGGTAAAGCAGAGATGACGTCTCCAGTTTATCACTTCTCCAATTCCTATGTTATTCTATTAAGCCTATGCACTAAGATTTCTTCAGCTATGAGAGCTTAATGAATAGGCTCCATAGAATAACCTAGGATCTGGAGAAGTGATAAACTGGAGAAGTCATCTACACTTTATCACCTCTTTATCATTGCTTAGTGAATCTCCATCCAGTTCTCTTTAGAACATCAGATCTGGTTGGCCAGACATCACCGATCCCTGTAAGATTAGTACAGGTGAGCCATACAGCACTGAAAAGAGGAAGGTTTCTGTAAGAGCTGCATTGTAATAACATATATCATGCAGCCCTACCCCATTTTAATTATGCTTTTAGCTCTTTCAGTGCTAGCTCTCTGAACTTTGCTCACCTTAGTACAGTGGTGGGCAATGTGATGTCCTCCAGCTGCTGCCATACTACAACTACCATCATCCCTCATTAGTCATTGGCCAGTGGGTGATGGCAGTAACTGGTGCTCATGACATTGTATACCACTTACTCTGAGGGAACATTGACAGATATACCACAACACTGCAAGAGGAGACGTAGTAAAGAGCACTTGCATTCCCTTATGTATGTGTATATTCACAAGATGCAGGCTATATTCTGGATGATTATTGTTTTTATCTCGAGTTGCATATTTCAGATGTTACTGGACTTGTTCAGACTTATATAGTAAAAAGACCGGGTGGGAGATGCACTAAGGTGTGATAAAGAGGTGATACATAGAAGATAACTTCAGCAATGTTCTAAAATCTCCAAGTCCTATATTATTCTATGGAACCAATGTTCTAAGATATCTCTATCATGAGAGATCATAGTGAATGGGCTCCTTAGGATAACATAGGACTTGGAGACTTTAGAACATTGAGAAGTTATCTCCATTTTCTAACAACTTTATCATATCTTCAACATGAATTAGCCATAACCCCCTTGGGGTAATTCTAGCGCAAACCAACTTTTAACCCCTTGAGTTCTAAATAGGTCTCCAAAACATTGTCAAGCAATACATTAGAGGCCTCTCTAGCATTTAAGTGGTTAAAACTTAATTTAAGTTAGAAAAATGTGTGGAATTTGGAATTTACCACTATGGTGCAGATGGTCTACTCCAGATTTTCTCCACATCATCAAAGTACATTAGTCTCATCAGCTTGTCCTATTCTAATCTAGACCAGTACTTCTCAGTTCTACTCTTCAGAGTACACCAACAGGTCTGGTTTTTAGGATATCCCTAATTAAGCATAGGCAGCTGATTATTCAGCAGCTAGTTACTCACCTGTTATTAAGCAGGGGTATCTAGAAAAGCTGAACTGCTGTTATGCTCCTAGGATGGGCAACCTAAGGCCCTCCAGCTGCTGCAAAACAATTTTTCTTCTAATTATTATACTTTATTTATATGGTGCTAACTTATTAAGTGCAGCTCCTATCTTTACCCACCAGCCAATAGAAGTTCTAGTCTGGCAGGAGCTGGAAAGCTTCACATTGCACATCCCTGATCAAAATAGTCATGTCAGTTATTCATAAATGGATCCAAAGGTTAGTTTTATTATCATAACTGCAATTAGGATTTATATTAAATTAATTGAACCATGTTAATGTGAAATATCACTAAACACAATTAAAAATCCATCTCTTGTTCTGACTGCATTCTGTTCAAAATATTGTATGATGTGTGTTTTATCTATATGCCAAAAAACTGGGATGCATCTGAGCTCCAGTAATAGTAACTAAAGATTGGTTTATAGCATCTAAATACTTAAATATGCACAAGCATTAAGCACAGGATTAAAAGAAGCTTTAATTCACAAAACATTATGTCTCAGTAGTGAATGATACAAGAATTAAAAGATACACAATTGTACTTAGTAGAACCAATTACAGTACAGTACAACAACAATAGCAGCAGACTCTGACTGAAATTGAATTTGCATAAAACCTGTAATGTTATAATATTTTGTTGTTCTAATTTAAGTTATTCTGTAATACACTGCTAACATTTGGGGCATTACATAAGCTATATTTATCTAAATATAAAAGTACTGTATATTGTTTGTACTTAGACATGGAGGTGTTATCAGACAAAAGTTCTACATCAGGAATGAGAGTTGCAGTTGACTCCAGAGACTTTGGTTGCCTAAGTAATTTGTTAAACATAAATGTCAAATCTCTTATGTAACTGATTCATTAATTGTGAAAATTACAGATTTAATATAGTAACAGTTGACGAGGCTGAAAAAGACATGTGTAAATCAAGTTCAGCTAATGCCATATCACCCCTTTTGATCCAGAGGAAGGCAGAAGGAAAAAAACAACAAAAAACGCTGGATACAGTTTTCCTTAAGCCCCAAGTGAGTAAAAATTCCTTCTTGACTCCATATGGCAGTCAGATATAACCCTGGATCGAAATCCTTTCTGTTGTCAAACAAACTGTCATAACTCTCAATATTACTTTGCGCCCGGAAGGTATGGATTACTTTTTTAAAACAAATACAGTATCTGCAAGCACACCATCAAAAGGCAAAATTTGGAGTGAAATAGCTAATAAGTAGAGAGAGAGAGTCCTGTTCTTGACTCACTGGTACAGTCAATCGATTTGCTTTGAATGCAGAGTTAAATAGGAACTGACATCTTAAAACAATGTAGGCAATTAAAACATCTTGTGAAATTACCTATATGTTGTATCACATTTTTAATTAAAATTGCTTTCAAGATATTGGCATTTTCTTTTTTTGTGTTATTCAGTCCCTTGCTGATAATAAAGGCTTATCTTAACCTAATCCGCCCCCAGTGTGGTCCTCTCCCTTCCATCTCCAACCCAAGTGCTACTTTAAATGGATAATAGTGTTTCAAAATAAAATCAGCTCCAATTAATCTTCATAGTATTTAGGCCATGGAGAGCATTATTTCAATACTGTCAGAGTTGTAGTTCAAGAGTAATTGAATGATAAAGTATCTCCCTCCCACCCCTTTTACTGATGCAACACTACTCACCTCAGAACATAAAGGTGGTGTCCAGATGGCTTGCAAAGAAGGACAATCCTCAATTAGTATAAGGGAAAAACCTGAAAAACCTGCTAAGTGGGGCATGGTTTTCATTGTTCTCACAGTAAGAAGATTGTCACTTGTTGTGAGCTGTCTGATCTGTGGACCAGATTCCACATCTGAGAAGAGGTGGCTTACACTAAGAAAAAGGAGCACGAGAGGGATACTTTAACATTCAATTACTCTTGAACTACAACTCTGACAGTAGTGAAATAACACTCTCCATGGCCCAAATACTATGAAGATTAATTGGAGCTGATTTTATTTTGAAACATTACTATCCCTTTAAACATTTGCATTCCATGAATTTATTCAGTCCAAAGCAATGCATTTCACATCTCTTTGTCATTCAAATGAATAAATACATTTAGTAGCTGATCCATGGGGAGAGGGTTTAACACAGAAATTGCAACACATTTCAATGAAAAGTTGCAAAGCTTTACTTTATTTAGTAACGCTAACATATTAATATGTCTTATAAACTCCTACAATGTGAATACATAATATACAAGGTAAAAGAGTGAACTTCTGTTGGGAAAACTCCTAGGCGAGAGAACAGTCAATGCAATCACTGATTAACACACCAGCTACAAGCTACAGTTGTGCTTTTCATTAAAGGAACAATTATCTTTCAGTATGGGAGTAGTGAAAGGCATAATGAAAGAAAGGGCTGAGGAAAATCAATAAAAAAATGTACAGGATCTTGGTGGTACTATAATATTTGCTCTTTTATATTGTATAATAACATCAGATAAATCAATGGTTAAATCGTTTTGGTGTTGTGTGTGTGTGTGTCAGACTCCTCTGGGGTCAAATGGTTAAATAAAAGTTTATCTCTTTGTGTGTTATATGCACGTGCAAAGAAAAATAGGCAAAAAATGACACCAATGGCACTTGGTGCCAATAAGGAAATTTCTACTGAAAAGTGCAATTTTCCCGATTTTTTCTCCTAGCTCAGTGCAGTGGGTAGACTGAATTTCTCCACTCCACATGGCAGTTTTCTGTTCTTTTTCTGCAGGAATATAAAAGGGTGTCAGGCTCTCACAGCATGCCATTCTGTGTTTGTGAGAGGAGAAAGCAGCACTTTTTTGAATTAGAGAAGATATGCAAATAAAGTTGAGTTAAAGCTTAGTTTAGGGAATATTTTAGGTATGACATTTGTTCTCTGTATTCAGGGAGTATGAGGACACTCTGTGGGAGAACAAGGGAAAAAGAAGGTTGACCCCAAATACCCCCAAATTTGGTGTGACTGACTGGCAAAACACAAGGAGCCATGATCCAAGCTCCTTCCTGATCTGGCTATTATTAACTGTAGGGAAGTCTGGGGTTTGAGAAAGGAGCCAAAGAGGTTGACTCCAAATACTCAAACATTCTGTGTGACTGATTTGATTCAAAAGACACAGGCAACTGTGGTCCAGTTTCCTTGCTGGTCTTGACAATGATAAGATAGAGTGGACAACCATAAAAAAAAAAAATAGGTGACAGACAGCTGACTTTACCCTGACATTAGCTGTGTGACTGCAGCAGACTTGATAGACAGCAAACGACATTGAGTATTTTGTTGAGGGTCAAAGCAAGACATCACTCTCTACTAGTTCTGTTGTGTTGCTCAGAGTAAAAATACACACAGTGGTTGAGTAATGTCCATTAAATGCACAAGAGGCAGGGGGAGCGGGAAAGGAGGAGCAGTGCAGAGACAAAGTGGTAGTTCAAAAACTGACTACAGACAAGGTTGCTGTAGAGTGTGCAATAAATAATGATGATCACTTTCTCAGGGGGAGGATGCAGTTTGTCAAGGTCCCACCCAAAGTTCCACCACCAGTTCCAGTACCATACAAAAACATACAAGAAGAACACTGAAGACAACAAGAAGTCACAGTCTAATGCTGATAATGGAATAATGGAGGAAGGTGTAGAGGCTGAACCAACTGCTGTATCTGACAGTGCGACAAACAAGCACCAAAACACGTCATCAAAGTAGCAGTGTACTTTGTGAAAGTAAAAGTAAAAATAAATTGTTTAATACCTCTAAAAGCTTAGAGTAATATAAGTGTGGTGGGCTATAAGCGGCGGGCAATGCTGAGGATAGTAACAACAAACAATTTTGGCCGCACTCCAAGAACTTCAATGAAGAAAGATCTCATCTAGAAGACGAATAAAATCAAAGACTCCTTTATTAGTATAAATTAAAAATAAGCGACATGTAGCTTGGGTTAACAAGGATGTAGCGAGACACAGAAGGAGGAATAGACAACACCGCCTAATGCGTTTCACAGTTACCAGTGCTTACTCATAGATAAACGATTAGTTACAAACAAACTTAATTTCAAAACTTTCTACATTCAACTGATTGGTTAAGATAACATAAAATCACTGATCTCTTCCTCCTCCTGGCAGGAGACCACCCCCCACCCCTTCTTCATTAACCCGTAACTAAGAAGATTCACCAGACACGGGCAAATCAATGGGTGATTGGACTAAACTGAAACAGCCAGGAAAGATAATGGAAATACTCCGGTGGATCGTGACACACACAGTATCAGGGGAACCATAGGACGTAGGCATCAGAATCACCAGATAGACAACACTACAGACTAGTAAACCACATATTTTCATAAAAAATAATGATAATAAAAATAAAAGCTATTAGATAACAGGACCCGCACACAAATCCAAGCCAAAATTATGTAGAGATGTGCACTCTTACATATCCCATCCATTCTTTCAGTGGCTAAACATACATATTGATGCATATTAATTCGCTTATATTCAGCACTTCCCATATCTTGCACCGATATAGCCCCACAAAAGCATGAAAAAAGAAGGGGATAAAAAAGCCCTAATCATTTCACATAAAGGGTCAATCGAAAAACATTTATGTGAATGTAAACACACTCCTAATTAGATAGTGTTGTCTATTCCTCCAACTGTGTCTAGCTATACCCCTGTTACCCCAAGCTACATGTTGTTTATTTTTAATTTTGATTTTATACGTCTACTGGATGAGAACTTTCTTCATTGAAGTCCTTGGAGTGCGGCCAAAATCACTTGTTGTTACTAAGTTCAAGATAATGGTTGTGGGAAGACCATGTTGGGCTGGCACCCAGGCATTGTCGGTGAGTTTGGACAATATATTGTCGGTCGTGGTGTATGTGAGGGCGTTGGAGCACATGTCTACCTTTACTTTGAAATGCTGAGGATGACCTAATGATGAGTTATGATGATTTAGATCTAGAATATATCCCTCCAGCATCCTCATCTTGTTCAGATACAGATAAAGCTGAGAGTGAAAGAGATGATGACATTTCCAGAAAGTTAGTTGAAAGACAAAGGTTCAATCTTCTACCTCTGAAAAAGAGCACTGTGCTGGTCTATAAACTGAGAAAACATTTGGAAAGTCTGAGCCTGGACAAGCAAAGATGCTTAAAATACACAGTCTTCTGAAAAAGTCATCATCAGCATTGTCACTGTTTCCAGTTTCAAGCCCTACTCCACACATAATCGTGTTGAGCAACCAACAATAACAACAACCATGACACAGGTTATTAACATCCACAACCTTAGCTATGCATAGGCAGGATGAGTGCCTCTGCTGCTGATGGAAGTGCTACACTTTTGACACCTAGTAGTAGTAGTAGTAGTAGAATTGCATTAACATCTAGCCCTAGTAGTAGTAGCAGCCCCTCAGGAACTTCGCAGTCCATGAAGTCCACAGTATTAAGATACTTCACTCAGGATCCATAAGCTAAGCTTGTTGATATCTGTCTGTGCAAAAACCATATGAGCTTGGGAAAAACAAGCTCACACTTGGGAGGGGGACAGAATGCTTCTGTAGCAGGTATCTCTTAAGCTAAACAACTCTATGGTAGCTTCCTTGCTCATATATTTAACTTTGTATAACGTTTTAATGATGTATAGGTAGATATGAGGGCCTTTTTACAAGACGTTTTAACATTGTCTAAGTTGTTTTAGGACAACACTTCCTCTTTAAATGTAAATGTATGACGTTTTGTACCCTCTATTTTTTTGTTTGGATAATAACATAACAACAGCTCATTTGCTGCTGACCAAACCTATAATAAATATCATAAAACACAGTGAATTCCAAACTAGGAGGGCATGCCCCCCCCCCGGTACGGCCATCAGGCCCTCCTGTGTGGTGTGTTGTGATATCCATATTTCCATAGTTGTAAAGAGCACAATCTTGTGAGTTTGGGGAGACTACACATATTGACTTGTCAAATATCTGCTGCAATTATACAATGAAATAATTTACATAAATAATAATATAAAAACACATGCATAGGATTACATGTATTTAAATGGGGAGCATCATGGTTTGGCAAAAAATTCACTGCACTAACATATTACATGATAACTATAGCATTAACAGGCTATATTCTTCTGCTTATGAATTTTAACTGATTCTATTGTGTGTCAAGTTACTGTCTACAATTACATTTTGGATAGCCCATAATTACAAAATTATATTCTTGTATAAAAAGGACTGCAACTAATTCTATTTAGCTTTTGTGAAAAAGCAATTTAGTGTAGCTTAATTTAATGCATTGTCTAACCTGTATAGCACAATTCTAACACAACATTTCATCTGCAATAACTAAACCTACAGTGGTTAATCTTTTGTGTGTCTGTAATGCAAAGAAAGTAATAGAACTGAAGCACATATAGAAATATACATATTTATGCTGAAGGCAACCATTTGTAAAACTATACCATATTAGACTATTGAAAGAATGATCTTTTCACCTTGAAAATACTATTGCTATTTTATTATTGGTGTTGCTTGCAGCAATAGCCTTTAAGTGCCTGGGTAACTGGTAATAAATGTGACTGAACAAAGTAGTATACATAATTCAAATGTGTTTAAAGCAAATGCTGTAATTCAGTCTTGTGCCTGTAATATTATGAGGTCAGTAGAGCTTCAGAATCTACTTTTTTAGTTCTCCAAATTATTCTTCATCTAGAGAGAATGTATTCCCTAATTTCCAATGTATGTATTATTTATTACTCAAATGTATTACTTTATTGATAACTGTAACGGTTTGTTTGACACACAGACACAGTGGTTTAGGCTAAAACACAGTTTTATTAAAATAAATAACCTTCACAGGACCTGTAGTATATAGCAGAATAGTACAGACACACGACAGCTGTGGAATTCGTAACGCCAAAAGCCAGATAAGCAGAAATAGCAAGAGCTGCTTAGGCAATACTGGGAACAGAGACACGAGAGGTACCGCCGTAGCAGTAACGGAGACAACACTTGCACACTGCTGAGAAAACCGGTGGCTCAACAGCCTGAGTGGTAAAGGAGGCAGACACTTGCACTGAGCAGAAGCAGTAACAGAGATTAGGCCCAAGGTAAACTGCCGTAGCAGTAACGGAGACAACACTTGCACTCTGCACAAATAGAACCTGAGGCAACTGGTGGCTCAACAGCCGGAGTGGTAACGGAGGCAGACACTTGCTCGAGCAGAGGCAGTAACGGAGACTAGGTCCAAGGTAAACTGCTGTAGCAGTAACGGAGACAACACTTGCACTCTGCACAAGTATAACCGGAGGCAACTGGTGACTCAACTGCCAGAGCAGTAACGGAGACTGGCCTCTGATACTCTGCAGGAGGAAAAATAACCCAATTGCCAGACTGTCAGAATGCCGCCTAGGTGACACAGCACAGGAACACCAACCAAGCCAGGTAGATACACGAAGCAGGAACGTCAGCCATGCCGGGTCGGATCACGGAGCAGGAACGTCAGCCAACCCGGGTCAAATCACGGAGCAGGAACGTCAGAAGTATAGTCAGGCAATCCGGGTCGGTACACGAGGGCAGTAGACAATATGCAGAGCAGTCAGGCAGGCTAAGTCGGTACACTGGGAAACATTGAGCAGAAATAAGCACTGGCACAGGAACACCACGAAAGGGCATCGGAGGGGTGCCCCTAGCCCAGTATATAAAGGTCATACTGGGCGGGACTAACACACAGTAGCCAATGGGAGCAAGACACAGACTAGACTGACAGAAAAAAAAACAAAAAGAGCACGGGTACCGTGATAATAACCCATTGTACCATGTTGTGTAATATTGTTAATTAAAAATCCTTTAAGGGCCAGAGGGGTGCATAAGGTATGATAATTATTTCTTATTTATATAGTGCCAACTAATTCTGCAGCGCTGTACAACTGGGAATTGACATACAGAGGTATTAAATAGTACAATCAGATGTGGAGAACAGAAGGATCAGAGGGCCCTGCTTGTGAGAGCTTACAATCTAGAGGAAGGTAGATTTGACACAGAGGGAGTAAGTACTATTGGGTTTAAGTTCCTCCTGCCACATGAACTGCCAATGGGTAGGAGTGAGAAATGCTGTTGAGTGCAGTGGTCCGGGCAAGGGGTGAATCTTGGTGATAATATTTATGGAGGCAGTTGATGGGCTTCTCTGAAGAGTTGAGTCTTCAGGGAGCGTCTGAAGATTTGAAGCCCGGGGGAGAGTCTGATGGGGCAGGGAAGGGAATTCTAAAGCTGAGGTGCAGGACGGGAGAAGTCCTGTAGGCGGGAGTGGGAGGATATTATAAGAGCTGTGAAGAGCAGAAGGTCATGTGCAGAGTGAAGATGATGGGTGGGAGTTTTTTGGCAATGACAGATGAAATATAGGGGGGTGCGGTGTTAGTGAGGGCTCTATAAGTTAGCACCAGTATTTTGAATTTAATTCTGTATGCTAATGGGAGCCAGCGTAGGGACTGACAGAGGGGTCTGGTGTTAGAGAAGTGATAAGTGAGGTAGATTAGTCTTGCAGAAGAGTTCATTATGGACTGTAGTGGGGTTAGTCGGGTGAGAGGAAGGCCAATTAGAAATGAGGTACAGTAGTCAAGATGGGACATGATGAGTGTTTGGATTAGAATTTTGGTAGTGTCTTGTGTGAGAAAGGGTCGGATTCTAGAGATGATGCAAAGGTGGAGGCTGCATGAGTTGGAGATTGACTGGATGTGAGGAATGAAGGATAGGGCAGAGTCAAATGTGACCCCCAGGCAGCATGCTGTAGGGCTTGGTGTGATGGTAGTGTTATTATTAACGGTGAGGGTAATATCTGGGGTAAGGCTAGTTGTAGATGGAGGGAAGATAATTAGTTCAGTTTTGCCAAGGTTAAGTTTGAGTTGATGGGAGGACATCCAGGAAGACATTGAAGACAGACAGTCAGATACTCGGGACAGAAGGGAAGGGGAGATGTCTGGGGCGGAAAGATATATTTGAGTGTCATCAGCATAGAGATGATGGTGAAACCCAAAGGAGTTTGTTAGTTTTCCAAGGGATGCAGTGCAGGTTGAGAAGACCAAGGTATCCCAGTACTGATCCTTGAGGCACTCCAACAAATAGTGGGAGGGGTGGGGAAGTGGAGCCAGAGTAGGAAATACTGAAGAAGCGGTAGCAGAGATAAGTTGAAATCCAGGAGAGTGCAGTGTCACAGAGACCTAGGGAGTGGAGGGCTTGGAGGAGGAGTGGGTGATCTACTGTGTCAAAGGAGGCTGACAGGTCCAAGAGAATGAGTAGGGAGTAGTGGCCTTTTGAATTGGCGGAGAGCAAGTCATTGGCCACTTTAGTGAGGGCAGTCTCAGTAGAGTGATGAGGGTGGAATCTGGATTGCAAGTGATCTAGCCGAGAATGGGAGCAGAGGAATTTAGTTAGCTAGTTATATGCAAGACGCTCAAGGAGCTTGGAGGTGAATGGGAGTAGAGAAATTGGCCGGTAATTTGACTGTGAGTTTGGGTCCAGGGAGGGTTTCTTTAGGATGGGAGTGATTAGTGCATGTTTGAAAGAGGATGGGAAGGTGCAGGTTAACAAAGAGCGGTTGAATAAGTGAGTAAGGATTGGAGTTAGTAGAGGGGAAAGTTCTTGAGTGAGCTGAGACGGGATTGGGTCGAGAGTGCATGTGGATAGGTTTGAGCAAGTGAGGAGAAGGCAGACTTCATCCTCAATGATGGGTGGGAAGGAGCTTAGTGTGTATGCTGGAGAGGTGACAGAGCTAAGCTGGCTGGGTAGGGGTAGAAGTGTTGAAATGTCATGTCTGATAGGTATTACAAATTGTCTGCATTTTAACCAGTGATTGCCCTATAACCCAGTAATATGTAGTTGATTATATAATATACTTTGCAGTACACATACAAACAAAATATATAATGACACCTGTCTTCCCTCTAAGGTCAGCAAAACTGAGCGAACTAGCAGTAAATGGCATAAATGAGTAATTAAAACTGGACAGCCCTTGCAGCCCGTGCAGAAACCATCCTCTTTAGCTCCTTCAGTTCTGGTCTGCTCACCTGTACTCACTTTAGAGAGAACATTGATCGACACAAAAAGTCTTATGCACAAAAAAAAAGGGAAATGCTGGAGCAAAGCAACTTCGCCATAGGAAAGGGAATAAATAAAAAATAAAAATTTGTGGGATTGTTATTTCTCCCCTATGGTGTAATTGGTTTGCTCCAACATTACTCCACTTTTCTTTTATTCACAAGGCCCATGGATTCTGAAGCGGCAATCAGATATGTGTTCCTATAATACAGCTACTATGTAGCCAGAATTAATTAGTAGTAATGAGAATAGAACTGTATTCAAGCATTGTAGGGATTTCTATAAACTCAGATTAAGTGGTGTGCTTATAAAATGCTTTACAATGTATGTTTTATATAGGTCAGTAGTTTCTAAAGATCAAATTTCCATGTCTTATTTCTATAAAGCCATTTTGTATAGCCAAATCTACTTTTCGATCCTTCCATTTAACAGTGGGATTTTACTCTTTCAAGAGTTTTCATGTATAGTTATAATATACAACAGGAATGGGCAATCTGAGGCCTTCTAATTGTTGTGGACTACAATTTCTACTATTCCCACAGTGTGACTTGTAGTGCATAACACCTCAGGTTGCCCTCTCCTTATACACACTTTGCATGAATGTCTACTTTACATGTGAAAGTATCTTTACTTTTGCATGTATTCTATCCATTCATGTTGGCTGTTTACTAATGTCTACTTTCTGATAAATGTGTAAAATGTCTAACTCATAGCCATGTGTCTGATTTTGCAGCTTAGTTACACAAAAGTAGTGGAGGACCCCACAGCCCCAGTGGTTTAGAGAAGCCCCTATGTTGAATGGTGTCCTCTAATGGTGGGACTGATTACCAAGGCCCATCATTGTCTATAGTATTTATAATTTCCTGAGTGACTTCAGCAGAACCTCCTGAAAGCTAGCTACTGTGAATTAAATTGGAGGCTGGGTGGGCACAGGTGCTGTACTCTCTGCTCTCACAATGCATAGATGTGAAAGAGCACAACCATCATCCTGTTCAGTGTCTATCATTGAGCATTTGTGTGAGGACATAGGAGAGAGAGACAAGCACATAGATGGTATGATATGAGGTAAAGCCACACCTGATGACTGATTTATATTAGTAGGTTGGACACACAGATAGAAAAAGTACTTAGGGGCCTCGTTGTAATGAAAGGAGAGAAGGGAGCACGTAGAAAGGCCCACTGTAAGTGTCAATGTAATATTTATGGTGCAGTGGAATTCAAGTCTCTTTGTGCTCCTCCCTTGAATTTGGAGCCAGGCCAGGTACTGTGGCTGGCATGGCACCCAATTTGAGAGAGGAGCAAACAGCAGACTTAAAAGCCACCAGGCTGATTCTTTGCAGGCAGACTCTCATAGGTCCACTGGGTCAGGTAATGGGAGCAGCAAATAGGTGCACATATCTTATAGGCCCAATGTCAGCAGACAGGAAGCTGCCAATTTATGTGGGGAGGGAGACTCTCATTGGCTTTCAGTTGGGCCAGTTTGTCAGTGTAGGTTAGAAGGCCAAGTGCCACTTGCTGTTGGAAGCACTCTGACCAGTTCATTGTGTCCTACAGCTGCACATGAAGATCCTGCCCTATGAGGATTCAGAAGCAGCACCATCATCAAGGAAAGCAAATGTTTAACCCTTTTGTTGCCAACAGCCATAACTACACTGATAAACTCTTTGTAGCCAAAGAGTTATTCATTTTTCCACACAATATGCCTAATAGCACTATCACAGACCACCCTCCAGCTGGCCCTGACACCTGATACCTAATGCAGTCTCTTGCCCAGCTAGCCCTAAGAAATAATCACTTACCAAGTCACTTGCCCAGATAGCTCTAATACTTAATCACTGGATTAAACCTGTTCCCAGCTAGACTAACACCTAACTGTTAGCCTAGACACCTTCCCAGCTAACCTAACACATGATCACTAGTCTACATGGCTGCCCTTCCTAGCTAGTCTAATACTTAATTGCTGCCTAGCTAGCCTAACATCTAATTACTGATCTAGACCCAGGGCCGGATTTACATCTCAGGAGCCTGTAGGCACAGAAATCTGAAGAGCCCCCCCCCATTGGCCATCTCCACTGGACACCTCCACCATGCTCCTGATCTCCACATTGCCTCCATCATCTCCATATTGCCCTCACATTGCCCCATCAGCTTCAACTTGCCCCCAGCAGCTCCACATTGCCCCCATCATCTCCAAATTGCCCCCCATCAGCTGCACATTGCCCCCACAATCTCCATGCTGCCCTCAGATTGCTCCCCTTCGGCTCCAACATGCCCCCACCATCTCCATGTTGCCCTCACATTGCCTCCCCCCATTTTCCATTTCCTACCTCCCCCCGTTGTCCGTTTCCTACCTCCCTGGCAGGAGATCTGTCATATGTGCCTCTTTTGGCACAGTCCTGTAGCTGCTGGAGCTCCCGCGCAATCTCCTATTCAGGAATGCAGAGAGCTGGGAGATGATGTCATCTCCAAGCACTCTGCATTCCTAAAGAGCTGATGAGTGAGCTCAGCAGCTACAGGACTGTGCCAAAGGAGGCACAGACCTGTCCTGCCAGGGAGGTAGGAAACAGACAATGGGGGGCGGGCAATGTGAGGGCGACATGGAGTGGGCGCTGGGTGGGGGAATTATTGTTCTGCCACTGCGCAGCCAGAGAGGTGACTAATTTAGAAAAAAAAAGAAAAAATATTTCCAATGGCAGGCGCCCCTCGGTGGCGTGCGCCTGTAGGCAGGTGCCTACTCTGCCTTATGGCAAATCCGGCCCTGTCTAGACCCATACCTTGCCTGGCTAGGCTAACACTTGATTGCCAGCCTAGACCTCTGTTCAGCTAGTCTGATGCTGCATTACTAGCTGAGTCCCTTGCCCACCTAATACTTAATCACTAACAGCTAACCACCTGCATAGACTCCCCATTACACACACAAAGATAACATAAGATCACTACCCTAAACATCCCTTTGTGTATCCTCTTTCTTCTTCCCTCCAAATATCCACTTTCCCTCTCTCTATCCTTTCATTTTCTTCTACCAATATCCTTCCATGTTTATCATCTTCATTCTCTTCATCCATGCTTCATCTTGGTTATCTCTCCATCTTCTTCCATCTTTCCTTTCCTTCCATTTCCTCCCTACCATTCTCCATCTTCTCCTTCCATATTCTCCTTCCCTCCCTGTCTGTTTTCCTTCCTCCAATTCTCCAGCTTATTTCTTCATTTCCAGCTTTAGCCTCCTCCATCCCTACTTGCAGATGGTTGTTTGAATACAAGAAATTATGGAGTACTTAGGAATTACAAATTTTATTACAGGGCTTATGAATGCTGTTGTGTGCTGCTATTGGATATGTTTTGTCACTCAAAGCTGTTCCGTGCTGTGGAATGTTATATTATTATTTTTTATATTATGTTATTGCATAGGTATAATGTAAAGGTAGGAGGGGCATAATTACAGTGTATGCAGGGGGCCATAGCATTTTTTTTGTCATTCCACTGGCTTAGTAAATACTCTCCATACAAATAAAGTTCTGCTGTTAATGAATGTGTACATTTCATTAATATCTTAATCAAGGAAGACTGTGTAAAGATTACAGAACACTCTGAAAAACGAATCATGTAACAAGATCACATTTGTGAAGACAATGTTGTTAATGAAAAATCAAGCAAACGAAAATAAAAAAAAACACTGCAGGCAGAATATCTTTACCAGGTGGTAAACAGGGGTCATCACAGTACTGGTTAATGGTGGCTATTGATGATCATGATGGTGATGACAGGAGCAGTCATGGAATGAATAACAGAAAAAGGAAGGAAACATTAGCAATTTTTAAATAAATTGTCATAATTATAATTGTGGGAGAGGTAAGAACCAATAAAACATTAGCTACATACTGTACTGCCAAAATCTACATATCAACTAAATTGAAAACACAGCTTAAGAGTAGATATTTATTAAGCTCAACAGGATGCAAAATCAGAGTCAAAATTGAGGCAAAACAATAACACATTTTGTATCAAAACAAAAAATCCTATATAAAGCCAGTAATGAGATCTGGAACAATTCTGGGGTACACTTACCGCACCATATTAGACAAATAAAAATTCTCAAAAATTCCCATTGATTTAAATGTAGTTTTTAACTCATGTGAAAAACATTGTGAAGCAATGTGTAGGAGGCCTTTCTAGCATTCAGATTTTATTAATTCCCTGTGATGTATCTGGTTTAACATGAACTGTTCCACCCTGTGATGCGGCTGAATTAACAAGAATTGTTCCAGGTCTTCTTATTACATCTGGTGACATTTTTTTGCACCAGATTTTTTTTTCTTTGAGTTTTCCAATAAAAGAACTGTGAATAGTCCATAAATTGTGTCAGCAAATATTGTTTACCCTTTTCATTTTTAACTAGAATCTTTTGGATAAAAAAAGGTCACCTTTTGGCAAATGTATCAAGAAATTGCAATGTAAGTAAAACTAACAGGAGTTTTATTGGATAAATCTGGTGCAATTTCCTTAATTTTGCATTAAGCATAATTTGGAAAAGAATCCACTAAAAAAATACTATAGGAATAAAATGAGGCTGATATACTGAGAAGAACAGGAGCAACCATAGGAGACACATGGTTCAAAAAATTAACTTTCTAGCAATCAAGTTTACAAGCACCATTCAAATCAAGGGGAATTTTTATTTCTCCCATATGTGGCAGTTGGTGTGGCCCAGGATTTTTCCAGTTTTTCTCAGTATGCAAGCCTCAGTGGTCAAAGAAGGTTTTATGTGAGATGCTTATCCTATATAATAATTTGCTAAATCGTGTGTAACGCCGTGACATGTGCAGTAGACACTGCTGCGAGTGCTGCAGTCATGCTCAGTAGAGACTGCCCGCGCCGTGACTGATACAGAGCTGGGCTCTCCGAAGGAGCGTCTAGCTCTGTATCAGTCGTGGCGCGGGCAGTCTCTACTGCGCGTGACTGGCCCGCGACCGGGTGGCAGTGGCACTGTGGCCCGTGTAACGGGCTGTTCAACTAGTATGCTTATACAAAAACTAAAAAAATCCAAAGACTGTCAAAATAATACCAATTAGAAACAGAACAAATACTAATAAAAAGGTAGTCAGGAAAATATTTACAGTAAACATCAGCATTATTCAGTGATTACACAGTGATCCCTAAACAAGAGTAAAACAAATTTATCCCAAAAGACTGTTGTATGATTACTGGTCAATATAAAGCACATCAAGAAATCACACAATTGTTATTAAAAAAAGATCCAGAAAATATATTTACATCAGATTTAAGCTTTATTCTCTGATTACATTGTGAGATTTTCCAGCTTAACTATTGTTTGTTCTGAGACCATATTGATATTCAATAATGTAATTATTGTGAGTCGGAATAACACACATCATAGTGACAATCAATTTCTTTTTTGACTTTACATATACTGAAAGTACATAACATGTAAAGAAAATTTCCTATACTTTTTATATATTTTTTTTATTTTCACTTTTTTCACACATATGTCACTGTCAGAAAGCTCTCTGATTTTGTTTCCAGAGAGATTTCTGTGTGGAAATGTGAAAGTAGAGAGACTGCAACAATTTACACAAGATACAATGTAAAAAACATTAAACAAATGTAGAAAACGCTCTCTCTACAGCATAAGGATCAATCAGTGCTACAAGGAGCCTGCAACAGTCTATTTATATCATTGCTTTCACAGTCCTCAACAACTCTGTGGAAAAATAAATTAAGTGAGCTCAATGTCAGAGAAATACAAGTGTAAGCAATAGCTAAAGATTAAAATTTATGAAAAGTATAGTTGCTCTGACTTTATATATTTATATATTAGGTACTTCAGAATATGTAACAATATGTAAAGTCAAAAAGGAGGCTGACTGTCTCTTTATTGGTTTGAAATTAAACTTTAAAGGTGTAGAAAAAGTTAGGGGAATGGGGTTTTATAACTATAAATCATTGCCTGATAGCTTAACACTCTGCCATCCCCTCTCCATTCTCCCTGCTGATTCCCATGATCTGCAGGGCTGGATGACATCACATCTTCTCTCTATTGAAGCCCCTTGTCTGGAAATGATCTGACAGAGGGCTTCAATGGAGGGAAAATAACAGATTTGTAAGCTATGTGAATGTGATTCCTGTCACTCTCAGGTAACTGCCTAAATTAGAAAGCCTATTACCCTGACCACTCTCTGCCCCTTTAACTTTGTAAACTGCAGAATGGTCTGACATGCATTCCTTCTGTGTTGTGAAGTTCCTAGCACCCACCGGATTACATTAAATGTAAAATGCTAATTCCCTTACCTTCATTTTTAAAAGACTGAGACGCTTAATTAATTTTCCTTGACTTCAAGGCTTAAAAGGAAAAGGTTAGCAACTTTTGTGAGTGTTTCAAAATCTCAGACATGCTTATCAATTAAAAAATCATTAACGGCAGCTACTTTCTGTGAGCTGACAATATGCAAGTTATCAAAATAATAGATGAATCAGATGAGTCTTAATGTCTAAAATGTGTTTATCAAAATGAGAAAATATTTAATGATACACATCATTCACAAAATAGCAACATTCAATTCAAATGGATATAATTTTTTTAGGAGTGAAACAATGTTGATGTAATATTAATATTATATTAACTACCAGATAGTTTACTTGGAAAATTACTTTCTTGGTATATTAGCATTGCGGTATGGAAAGTTAACACAAAAATCTCAGGCTAATAAGGGAAACAAAGTCATGTGATTATTATTATAAATTCTCAAGTGAGACCCACATTAAAATTATATAATTTTACGTTTGTACATAATTCTGTTTACATTTCTGCATTATGCCATTTCATGGGTGTAATGGATAACTGGAACACTGTATTATGGATAAGATTTTCATATAATAAGGATTATTATAGTCCTACCATAGAGAAGTTAGCGTTATCGGTCTTTCCCACGCTATCTAGAATGTGAGGGGACTAATTTCACAGCAAAATGTACAATAGCTGAAATGAACACATAGCAACCTCAGTACACCCATTTGAAAATTATTCAGTAGTTTGGTTTGAGGTTACAGCATTTCTCAAGTTTATCCAGCCTACATTCTGGTTCTTGCATGAGTGTTACTGTACATTACCAATAGAATAATAAGAGGAATTATAAGAGGAAATTCAAAAATACTGTTGGATACCTAAAAATTCTATTCTTGCAGCTAATGGAATCTAATCAATCTTTCTGAGTTTAATTTCCATATATATATGTGGATGATGTCTTCCTCTTCCCTCACATCACACCATCTCTTTAGGATTGAGTTACCTTGTATCTTTCTTATACATGTTAGCTTAACTTACTAAAAATTTAATTTATCCTCTTTCCCCAGCCACTCCTTATCCTAAATTTAAAATATCTGTGAATAATTTTTCCCTTCCTTTCATTCCTTACATCCATACCTTTGTTAATTCTCACTGAAATATCTGTTATTTCTAATTCAAAAAGTTACCAAAACTCCAGATACCTCTAAGCTATCCCTCTACTCTTGCTTCTAGCTTCCCTCATCTACTTTAAATTAACGCTTACTCACCTCTAAAACATTTTTCTAAAGCTGATCCAAGTTTATGAAACTTGCCTCACTCCATCAAAATCCCCCTTAGCCTATGAACCATTAAACATTACATGAAAATACCTCTTCATGAAAGCCTTATAGTTCATGTAATGCCCCCTAATATCCACTTTCCCAGCTAACAAACCTCTACTCCAACTTTTCTAGTAGCATCATCATTCTCCATCTTAGCTAAGACAAAAATAGTTGTATCCTTTCCTAAAACCCATCCCCCAACCCCTTTCTCCATCACAGTTGACAATTCTGCCATCGGCTCAATAACCAAAACATGCTGTCTTAGGGGCATACTCGATTCCACCTTGACATTATACTCCATATCCAAGCTGTCACCAAAACATGTTGCTTTGTCCTGAAAAATATTTACAAAATACATCCCTTCCTATGTATGTCAACAACAAAATTTCTCTCTCAGGCCCTCATTCTCTCTAGACTAGATTATTGAAACATTCTACTTTCTGGTCTTCCTGCCTCTTGCCTTTCTCAACTTCAGTCTATTCACAATTGAGCTGCAAGAATAACTACAGTTTCTCCCCGATATTTCCCTCCCATCCTGAAATCCCTCTATTGGCCACCTATAGGGTCTTGTAATTCTTACAAGATTCTTCTTCTCTTCATTATGTAGCTTTCTTCTCCAGCACCCTCTTAAATGTCTGCTCTTATCTCCCGCTACACCCCTTCCCATCACCTATGTTTTTCTCAAGGGTTCTTTCTGTCCTCTCACTACACAACTCGAGCAATCTCTTTGCTGCAATCTTTTTCACTGGCTGCACCCTCGACTTTGGAATGCCCTCCCTATCACCATTCACCAATCATCCACATCCTTCACTTTCAAGCATCTCCTGAAAACCTATCTGCTCAAGGAGGCATTTCAGTAACAATATCCTCCTTGTGCACACTGACAGTCACATTAGAATCGTTCTGCTCTTCCTTCACTAAGCCTTTTACTTGCACTTATGATCCTCATCCTACTGTCTCTGTATGTTGTCATGATTTCTAATGAGATTGTAAGATCCTTGGTGCAGGATCCCTTTCCCAATGTATGATTCCATTTGCTGTACTTTTACCCCTACTAATAATGCAATGATCACACTTTAGTCTGATGTTCTTAACCCAGACCTGTATTTTTGTATTGTAGTATTACAACTTCTATAAAGCACTGTGTATATGTATGGTGCCATATAAATAATGATATATACATACATTTTCTTACATCTTGATTTGTGGCTGGACATCATTACCCTTACTTAACTTTCAGACTAGAACACTGCATGTTTTTTGCCCCTTCTGCACCCAAAGCACTTATCTCATTATTTTCTGTTTAATCATCACTTTTCACTCATATGTCTTGCACAATCTCCATGATGCTATCAACCAAAGGTATGGCCAATAGAGAACCCTTCAGAATCTATCCTTTACAATCTGTGTTGAGTCAAAAACATTTTGTAGCAATCCTTGCTCATTGAGCAAGTGCCCTCTATCCTTCTGTCTCAATGGGTAAATGTACAAAAAATCTGAGCTAAATCAGGCACTGGAATTGACCTTCAGACCCTATGCTTGTTTAATGTCAATTTACTAAGCTACATACACCAACATTTTTCCCTTAACACAGCTTGCACTATGGGGATAACAATGAGGCATTCTATGGGCATTGATGTTCCTCTCCTCTTCCTGTTGTTTAATGCTAATAAATAAGGCATGGTTACCCCATTTCCCTGTGCATGCTATGGGGCAGACATAAAGGATTGTTGGCATTAAAGTCCTAATGATGCTCTCATACTCTGTAGTTCATACCCTGAAGAGAAGTAGCAAATCTCACTTCAATCCCCACTTGGGTGTTCCTGCACTGCATCAAACTCAGTTTATTCAAAACTGAACTGGTAATTTCTCCCCATTCTTGCATATCAGCAACCCCCTTAATATCCCTCACAGTTAAAAACTTCACCATTACATCTACCTCACAGGTTTGCTGTCTCCAGGTTATCTTCAACTCTACTTTGTCTTTTATTCTCGACATTTATGGTAGTCACTACCATGCCATATCAGATTTTCACTCAACTTTTAGTTTCAAGCTCACCTTGGAAACAAGCAAGCCTTTTCCCAAACACATTAGATCCATCACTCTCTTCAGTGACCAATTGAATATCTGGACTATCTTTACTCTCCCTCTGAATGTATATCTCTTATGGTCGCTTACCATTCAGATTATAAGCTGACCATTTATTTTGAAAAGTATCTGTATAGCACTGTATGTTCTCACACCTAATGTGTACATATTAACACTCACTAAATAAAGCTGAATAATTAGTTTGTCAGTGTGGCTAATCTGGCATCCATCATTCAGTTGCACAGTGTGTGCAAAATTCACAGCACAATACAGTTGGAAGTTGGTTATGTGCATACATCTTTTGTGATGCGTGAGGAATTGTGAAAAAATATCCAATAATGTTTGCTACATCTGAAAATAAAAATGTTAATAGTATAGAGGTAAAGTTCTGAACCATGCCAACTCCCCCACAGGCCAGAATTGAGAATTCCCATCAATCTGAATGGAGTATTTTCATCCTTGAATGCTAGAGAGATCTCCAAAGTATTTCTAATAATGAATTGAATAACTCTCCATCATTCAAGGGGTTAAAAGCCCAACTTAAATCAAAGGGAATGTACTGGATTTTCATTTCAATCCCATGATGCAATCAGCTTGCTCGAGAACTGCACTTCTTCTTTAGCTTGATGAATAACACCTTAAAAAAACTGTTGTCAGCTCAGTGACATAGGAGAAGAGAGATACAAAAGCTATGTTTAAACCAGTTATATCTCCAAGCTATGACTCTACCATCAGTTACAGATAGAAACACATGACATGTTTAGTATTCATCAATATACATTAGATTTATTAAAGAACAATGACTGTAAATAGGAACTAAAAAGCAATGCATTCAGGGATATCAGTTAATGGTTAATGAATGCTAATGGAAAATAATTGAAAATAGTCTATGTATTAAATGGAAGGTTGTGTAGTAATATCAAGTTTAATGATGGAGACAAAATACTTTTTATAGTTTGCATTAATTCCACATCCACAGTAGAATCAAATTAATATGAAATGTATGGGTAATAGATTAATGAAAATAATACATTTGTTGGTGACATTAAATGCTATGAACACTAAAGAAAAATTTACATTTCATTATCTTCACATGAATAGAGAAAATGACAATGCCAGAAACAGTGATTATTTTGGGTGCTTAAATTAATACCACTGTCAATTTCTTGAAAGACAGCAGAAGTCAGAAACAGAAGCAGAAGTCATTCAGTTCTAGAATAACACAAAAGAACAAATGGCATCCTAAAGAATTGAAAGGAAAGAAAATGAGGCAAGGAAACTCTCTTAGCCAGATATGCTTGTGAGAAAATAAATTAACCCCTTGTGTAATGGGTAGATTTGCAGCATGTTAGAATGCAACAAAATGTTAAAGGTTCAGCCCATATACTGTACAATGGGAAACTTAATGTGTTCATGCTAATAAAATGGGATGAAAGGAAATGTATTCATATTCCGTAATAAACACTAGCAAATGTTACTGTTCATAATAATAAATATATTACTGTAATGGAATTTATTTGCAAGTTTGGGAGAAAACAAAGCACAAATATATTTAATTCATAGGAATTAAAAATGAGTAAACTGCATATTAATAAGTAAACTGTCCAAGGGTCTCCAGCTATTTTCCAGAGGGTGCCGAAGTAGCTAAAAATGAATATAGAGTGTATAGTAATTGGAACCAAGGAAGAATTGTGACTGGTACTTCTTCACCCTTTGCAGGGTTAGAGTATACCTATTAGCTTAAATTTAAATGTGCATGGTTGAAAACGTAAATAAAATCTGTCTGTATCATGTTTGCCTAAAAGGTCAGCAGATATATAGATTAAAGGAGCAGTAAACTTCTTTTTATGAAAACACATATTTTACAGGGTATTTCCTGCTGAATAAAACAAGGTCACTCCCATCACTGTCAGACGTTCTATCCAAAAATTATAGCAGTTTAAATAATCAGGAAGTGAATTTACTGTGTGTACTTCCTGATAGTTCTAACTGACAGGAAGTAACAGGCAGTTTCTATCACATTCTATGGAGAACTGTATGTCTCTGACTTTTCTCTCCATTTGAATCTAACAGGAAATCTAATTAGAATTTGACCACTAGAGGGCACTGCTAATGTAAAAAATCATGGGTTTAAACTGTAATAACTCTGGAAATATAAATCTCTCAGCAGTGGGAGGGCCCTTATTCTACTCAATAGGAAAATCCCTACAATATATATTTTTTTCATAAAAAAAAGTTTACTCCTCCTTTAAGATATAGCCCTACTTCTTTTTCTGTATGGTTAGCTCACTGGTTGAAGTTCCATATGCTAGTTTCTACATTCTGTGCAGGACAAAGCTTTATTAGCATAAGAAACAGCACTGGAAAAAAGCTGACTTTCACTTTTGCAAAAAATAAATGTATGAATACCTCTGCATATACTAATACATAGGCAGTTTTAATTGAAGTACTCCGTTATGCAAACTTAATTCAAGGTGACAAATCCACTTAAAAAAATAAACAAAATAATATTACTTTTGAAGAAATGTGTCTTAGCGCCATTGCAATGTTCTGGTTCTCTATTCTTTTTAAAGCTATAAAGGCATTGAAAGGTTTCAAAATGAAACAGCAATATGGTACAATACCAAATAAGAATCTGCTGGACACTACAACTAAAAGGGTTAAAAATAAAATAACAAAATGGTTCACTACCAAAAATAATATTTCACTGGCCCATGGGCCAGTGAAAAATAAACCTCTCTGTGAGCATGGGAAATTGATATATTCCCATGTTGATGTCAAAATCAAACTCTTATTGGTGGTAAATCAATCAGAAGTTTTGATTTCAAGGCATCGAGAATGGGATCATGATTCTAAACACTTGTTGCCTTGGAGAGTCACACCCTCTGACATATTCAGCCAAACAGAGCAAACCTTTGAAGAATACAGGGGAAGTATATCTTACTAATTTTAAGGAGAGGTATGTGATATAAGACACTTACCTTATACATATATTAATTATTTATTAATCTCCCTTTGGGGAGAGAGTTAAATTGAGGGGTCAGATGACTTTTCTTGGAGACATTAATTAATATTGGATCTATGCAACCATAATTCATTTTTGGGGGCAAAATAATAAACTAATATGGGGTCAACTGATTTACTTAACTATATATTTTAACCAGTAAAATATAAAATAGGGTCAATATACCCAGAAGTATGATTTTTCCTTTTTTCTATTCAGACCAAATAATAATAATATGAGGTTTTATGAATCCATGTAAGTTACTGATTAGACTAAGATGGAGAGGTGGTGGAAGGGGGGCATTCATATTCGATCTTAAAAAATTTTGGCCGCTGTAGAAAATATTAACCCACTTTGATATCGTTCTGTATGAAACATACTTAGCTCAGCAACTGGAGGGTTAACTGTAGATAGTGTATGTGTGAGAATGGTGCTTTGGTGAATGGGGCTACTTTAGAATCAGAAAGAAAGGGTATGTCCATACTATTTGTTTATATTTCTGGATTGGAGATTATTTCATGTGATTTATTAAAAGACAGGAAGTAAGTTCAATAAAGCAATATGTGGCATTGTTTCCACGTAGAGCTATAATTAAACTGTATGTTTGTGACAACCAGATTTTGTAACCATTAGACTTAATTTCCACTGGATTTTAGAGATCTGAGTAATAGAAGCTCCCATCTAAATATCCTTGTTTAACACATTCATTTTAAAAATATATACTCATATATCTTCCAACTTTACTTTTTTTTTTAAAAGTACATTATGTTTTGTGCTTTTACCTTATGAGCATTGTGTACTTTTTTCAGAAGGTAAAGGGAGCTTCTGTAGGTAAAAGAGATAAAACAGGTACAATCATAGACATTAAATGTATTGAGAATTAATTTACAAGACAAAAAAATCTCACACCTTGTAAAGAAAATCACAATATTAAGTCTATGACCATTCTGCTCACATATTTTCTATGATTTTTTTTATGGTCTTTAACAGATCAGCATACACCAATGATGTGTGTTTTAGCAGTTATATAGAGGCAGCACCTGTGAGTGTACATTTTTACATTTGTGAAAAGTTGGAAGGTATGCCTTTATACCCTCAGCAGGATATGAGAGAACATTATAAGACTTTAGGTGTATCTATCAGTTAGAGATTTTCTCTGTCTAGTCTAACAGTTCAATTTTATGCATATTTTATTTGAGTACATGATCATGTAATCTGTTTCTCTGAATGCATTTTACTACCACTCCATTATAAACAACATTTTTTATACTCAGAATTATTTGCATCTTCAAAAAGTCTCTGCTTCAACCCTTTGAGTGCAAGAGGAGTGTCCAATACATTGCTCCCAGTGTGTGTTGTGATACGTTTAGATTCTATCATTTGTAAAAGCTGAAAAAAAATGAATATGACAAACATCACTAGATTATTATTTTTTAGCATGAAAAAATAAGAATATGATGTAGTCTTACCTGCCAATTTTTTATAATCCACTAAGTCAAACATTATGATGGCCACAGCTGACCAAGTAACTATGAGTGCTACAACCAAGAGCCATGCTACTGGCGATCTGAATGTTGTTCTCAAGTCATGTGTCACAGACTTTGTTGAGGGTGCTGGCGTTTTGTGGACAGATCCATTCTTGCTTTCTAAAACTGTTGTTATTGTTGTGGTAGATATACGTCCTGTTTAAATACATCATAAAAAGAAAATATTAGTTGGGGGAAAATGTATTTATGCCATATACAGTTATAAAAGTTGAACAAAATGCAAATTCTTGTGACATTCTTATAAAGAATACCATTTGAGGGAAAGCACAGTTTTTCAGTTTAACCATGGGGTAAAAATTATGTAATCCTATATAATAATTCGCCAAGTTGTGTGTAACGCCCGACATGCGCAGTAGACACTGCTGCGCGTGCGGCAGTCATGCGCAGTAGAGACTGCCCGCGCCGCGGCTGATACAGAGCTGGGCGCTCTGTATCAGCTGAGGCGCAGGCAGTCTCTACTGCGCATGACTGCTGCACGCGCAGCAGTGTCTACTGCGCATGTCGGGCGTTACACACAACTTGGCGAATTATTATATAGGAGGCTCTGTATCAGCCGAGGCGCGGGCAGTCTCCACTGCATGTGACTGTCCGCGACCGGCTGCCAGAGGCACTGTGGCCCGTGTAACGGGCTGTTCAACTAGTATGTATATAATACACAACAGGGCTCAAAATTTCCACTCGCCACTAGCTAATGGCGAGTGTAAATTTAGCCCTGGCGAATAGAAATTCAGCCCTGGTGGGTATGTTATGGCTTGCAGTGGCAAGTAACTTTTCAGGTCTGGCTAGTAGCAAAGGACTTCAAATTTTAAGCCCTGATACACAGTACATAATGTATTATCTATATAAATATAAACAGAGGCAAATAGTGGAAATAGAGATGCTCACAGGTCTTTTGAGAAGAATAATGGTGCTCCCAGCAACACCCAGAAGCTTGTGTACCCTTGTTTTACTCCTCAGCTTAGTGGTGAATAAAGTGTTAGTTTATTTGTCAACATTTTATCCTAACTGTAGGCATTTATCAATGCCTTGCCCATCATACTCTGAGTATATATAGATATATTAGTAAACCAGGCCGGTCTACAGTTGTGAAATGGATTGCGAATGTCATAACATCTGGTTAGGTCAGGGTTAGCCAATCTTGGCCCTCTAGAGCTACCAGCAGAACTTTCAGGACTTCCATGAATGAGCACAGGTGGGCTAATTAAAGTAACTGAGCAAATAATCAGTCTAGCTGTGCTCCTTCCTGGATATCCTTACCACAAGCACTGTTGTTATCTCTCAAGGACCTGTGCTGGATACCCCTGGGTTAGATTAATTAGTTAATGAGCAAGTTAGACTAGTGTGGGAAATTAAAGTTATGATTTTGTACATTTGCTACATTTTCTATTGACTTTAATTAGATTTTCACTGAACCCAACCCAGAGGAACCAATGAAACTGGCAGAATGGCTCTGTAAACTGGCTGGTGATCCTCATAGTCACTCATCTCTACTGACTATAGTGGCACGAACGTTGTATAAGTATATTACTCTGTATGTATAAAAGTGGAGTAGTGCAGTTTCAAAGCAAACCAACTGCAGCAAAGGAGAAAAAAAATTACCAATAATTCCTTTTACTTTACAATGGTCTCATATCCTTCTGATCTTTAAAGTTTTACAGTTAGTTTTTTAATAATGTTGATGCTTTTCTGATTTTGCAAAATAGAGAAAGGAAAGGAAGTGGGTATGGTAGGGGAGAGGGATACATTGGAAGGGGGTATATGAACATATTCCTACATTTCACACCAGCTTTTAATGCTGTATGTAAGGTTATCAAATATTTAGGATAAAATAACACAGCAAAGGTTATGGATTGTTTTAATAAGTTTGAAGCAGGATAATACTGGTGAAGATGTATGGAGAAGGGTGGAGGTTCTCTTTATCTATATCCTGAAGGTACCAAGTGCAATAGAATTGCTGATATCTGTAGTGAAACATAGAAACAATAAAATTTGATGGCCAGAACCATTCAGCAGATTTTCTCCCATGCATTTCCTCACCCAACCCAGTTTGGGGCACTGATGGAATTTGATGCCTGCAAGAACATGGTGTACAGTTGGATCAATAAAACGAGGATAAGTAGGATGCAGCTTGAAATTGACATAGGAGTATGAGACCCTAAAAGGCCTATCACTTATTGGACTTGTGTGAACGGCCATTCAGCTTGTTTCTGTGTATACAGATTGTTTTAATAAATTGGCACACTTAGGTTTGTTTTTATATTTGTGTTTACTTCCACTGCTTGGTCTTTAGAATGCTGGTTCCCCATTGCTGATACATTTAAGCTTATTTAATAAGACTAACTGGAACAATTCTGGAGTAAGCCATTAGCACTAAGGGAGGGGGAGTGCAAACTGTCCCATTGATTTAATTGGGGCTTATATAACCCCTTGAATGTTAGATAGGTATCTATTGAATAATGGCACCATGCATCACAAGAAGGTTAACACTTCCATTTAAATCACTGGGATAGTTGAACATTTTTAGTGTTTTTTAACCTCCTAGAGAGGTCTCTAACACATTGCTTTGCAATTCTTTGGAGGCCTCCCTAGCATCCAAAGATTAACCCTTGAGTGCAAGAGGGGTACGCAATGCATTGCAGAGCAACGCATTGCATACCCCTCTGACACTAAGAGGGTTAAATCAAGTGATTAGGTGCAACAAATTAATTGAGTGTAATGATTCTTTTCTTTAGGAAACTAATATGTGTGTTGTGCTAGGTTTTAATAAGTCTTGCCACAGAAATCTTGAAAACTCTGTTGAGATTATATACCAAATCCCTTTTGTAATAAATACAATATTAAATCATGCATACTGAACAATGAACATGATATTTAATCAGATTAACCTCTTGGATGCTTGAGATGTTTCCAATTCATTTCTTAGTTGTGAATTAGAGACGTCTCTAATATACAAGGGTTAATCTGATTGTACAGATTGTACATCATTATATATCAGCTTTGACTTTGAAGCTTACCAAGCATTTTTATAGTGGCCATGTACTTCTATTATAAGCTTTCTAGGCAAATTTAAATAGCTGTCACATCAATTTTCCTATTACTGACATCCACTAATCTCAATGTAATAAGATATTCTCTACAGCAGCAAATGATCAAATGCTTATCTATCACTTTCTCTACCTATCAACCTGCCATATAAGTGCCCTTTGGGCACCTAGAATTTTTCTAGCACAAGCTTGCACTAATTATACCCTGTTTAACTGAATATGAGCTAAATTTATTTAAAATACTGCCATTATTTCAGTCTCCAATAGTTTTATCAGAGACAGAGGTAAGTGTGCCCTCTAACAGTTTTCTCTGATGATTGTGTTATTGAATACTGAAATAATGAATATGCGTTATATTTGATGTGAGAAAGGCTATGAGTTTATATGAGTGCCTAATCAGGGGAGTTTTTATGAGGCATAACATTTATGGAATGATTCATATGGGAGCACCTCTGGTGAACAAAGAGTTGCATGCATGCCATTTTATATATTGCGATTTGGAGTTTAAAGGGCAGTTATCATGTTTTACTAAGTAAGCTTGTATGAAAGCTTTATGACTATAGAGCTGTAGAGCCCAAAATATCTCACATCAGCCATTTGGGGAGGCAGAAAACAGTCCAGCTTGACTTGCAGCAGGATGGAAAGTAACCAAGAGTCTATGGCTTAAAACCCCAAACTTTGTGGTTTACATGCTCAGCCATGATTCACTGCTAGTGTTAGTCTTTAATTAACTTTCATGGGAGATCAGAATAAAAAAAAACAAGGGAGCGCTCTTACCAACACATCAATTATCTAACTGTCAATACAAGTAGCAAATTACTCACTTATCAATGTGAAACCAGGTGAGATCAAAGCCACCAGTAAAGCAATAGCCCCTGAACAGGGATTTTCTCAATATCTTTAGAAAGAACAAAGATGACCAGAGTACAAGAATAAAATAAATAGTATTCCTTTAATGGATATTTTAAAAACTTGTAAAATAAATGTACTAATACATTAGTCTGAAAATGTAACACATTTCAGGAATTAACCTTTCATCAGACAGGACAGACTCACACTTTGATAAAATGAGTTAATAAGAGCACTTCCTTGCTTCTTTGGATTCTGGTCTGTTTATCTCTCTCTTATTTTGAGGAGCATGTTTATGGTGAGCTGCTGTGAAGAATCTGTGTGGTGGGTAATATAAGAGCCTCCACCTGCTCGTATAGCTGTTATAATATAAATACGAGTACCCATTTTTTACACATCTTTATCCAGACTTTAACTCTACATATTAACCCTTTCTTCTTTGTTGTTCTCATTTTATGGGAGATACTGAGACCACGGAGACTGAACTGTGAGACTTCAAATCTTGCAGTTCAGTCTTTCTCATAGTACTAGCAGTACCGTTCAGCTTGTCTATTAATCCACTGGAGCTCAAAATAAAGCCCATGCTTCATCAGCATTTTTTTCACAGGAGGGAAGACCTGCCCATAGAGTACTAACAGGCTGATAGTTGTTCTTTAAGGAAATAATATGACAGTCTGACATATTAAGCAGACCTGGAACTATTCTGGGGTAAATATAATAATAAATTAAAACTCCCAAATTTGTTGGACACCATTCTGATATTCAAGGTATTAAAAGCCCCATTTAAATCAATGGGAATTTTGTCCCACGGTACAGTCGGTTTATCTCACCTACTTTTTACCTGACTACTTTGGCCTCAAAAGAAAGAGAACACAAAACAATCATAATTATAGACTGTAAATAACTTAGCATTTATTGATCCTTTTGAATGCCAAAGGGGTGTGCAACTCATTACTTCACAATACATTGTGTACCCCTCTGGACCTCAAAATCATAAACAACAAAAAACACAAAATGTTTACACCCCAAGTCACTTTCAGTAAGGATCATGGAATTTATCATAGCATAATTGTAAAACTACCTAATTTCCAAGAGTAACCTATAAAAACATAAAAATTAATGAAGACGGGGTTATCTGGTTCATAAACATTAAGTTCAAAATATGGAGTAACAACTCTTCATAGTACTAAGTAGTATAAAAATGATTGTGCAGAAATAAAGTTATTTCTCCTGAATTAGTGTTATCAAATACTACTACCGTAGGAGAAGCCTACCATGTGGGTACAATTTGTTGGTAGTACTGTACACTGGACACAAAAATGGTTGAGGGTGCAGAGCTAACTGAGTCCCAAGCATACCAAACAAGCTCTGTGAACAAATTCTTTGGTGCATACCATTTAAAGGCATGACCAGTTAAAAAGAAAAAGATATGGGACATATCAAGTAGTGTACCCAAGACTGTAGTTCAAATAGCGATATTTGATTCAGTGAAAGAGGGACCACCACCAGTTTGGAATGGAGAAGGAAGATGTATTAAACACCGGGGTCACAAATACTTCCATATCCTGGGTTAGAAAAAATGCACAATGCATTGCAATGTGCGGGAGACCTGGAGCACCAGCAAATAGATAAAGGAAAATTACGGTCACTATATATAAACATGATTTTTGGAAATCCAGTGTTTCCCAGATTTTTTTTTATTAATTTCCTCTATATACATTCCCATTACTCTAGCTAGGTCTCAGATGCATTCCGCAGCACCTGGCTATACCCTGGGCTCATTCGCCATACACTGGATAACAGGTCTGTTTAACATACTACTTTGTGGTTATCTTCATTTCTTGGTATAGCTATATAGACTCACTGTAGCATTATATACTCACAAATTTTGTATGAATACATTGCAATACATGCCTTTTCTGTACAATACTAAGTATGTAACTTTACTTTTTCAGATCACAAAGGCATTTCTATTTTATGTATGTTCTAGGCAACACGTGGTAATAATGGCACTGTCTATTTGTTTTTAATGTTTCATTTCTTATATTTTTTAAAATTGTGTGAGATACACTTTACACTAGAATGCACTGAGATCATTAACATTAATTAATTAATGTTAGATGACGCCTGTAGGTGCTTCTGAGAGTGCTTCTCACAGAGTCCTGTGAGTGTTTCTGTTCATTTCTGTATTATACATTTATGCCGCTGCACCAGCAACCAGTTGAAACAGCCATCTCTAACATGAGTGCTTCCCCACTAGTAATCAGTGGTGTGCAAAAGTTGTTGCCATGTTCCTGTGGGAAATTTCGTGAAAACCACATTGTTAACTGATTTTTTGCGAGAAAATCCTCTTTAAAACTAGAGGTTAAAATTTTCACATTTTTCACCCACTGGCCAAAATTTTACGCCATTTTTTCAATGGCTAGAAAGTTTCCACCCATTGATTTACATTGTTTTCGCACTTCCGCTATAAAAACGTGACATTTTTGCTGAAGGCAGACACAATAGAAGCAGCTACAGAGCGAGAGAGACATGCTATGCTGTTCTCTTGTGATATTTTGCAAAAAGTGAGGCAGGACAGGCTCATAGTGAGGCAGGACAGGCTCATAGTGACTCCTATCAATATGAGCAGGGTAAAAAATAATCAGTGGAGGAGCTTTCCATTATTCCTTCCATTATGTGTCCACTGGAGGTGAAGGAGGAAAGGACCGCTACTGTACCAATGCTGTCCAGTCCCCCTAAAACATCCCAAGGGATCTTGAGGAATTTAATGTGAAGGGAGGGAGAAAAGGGAATGGGAAGGTAGGGAGAAAAGGGTAGTACTAGTGAGATCAGGACAGGTCAGCTGCCTGTGCCTGCTGCAAGACATGCTGCCCCTGCTGCCAGTGCCACCATTGCTGTACCTGTAGCCACTAGTGTTGTACCTGCTGTCAGATGTGCTGCCACTAGTGTTGAACCTGCTGCCAGTGCTAAACCTGCTGCCAGTGCTGAACCTGCTGCCACCAATACTGTGCCTGCTGCCAGTGTTCCTTGTAGTACTCAGAGGGAGGAGAAAATTATGCCATGTGTGACAGCAGGGGACCCTCTGTCAAATTTCTCATCACCTCCTCCAAGCAACAGTGAGATGTCTGGAACAGAGCAGCAGCACGTAGGGACTAGCGGTGGTAGTGGTGGTGAAGCTGGGGTGAAAGAGACATTGATGGCCTTTTTAGCAGAAACTAAGAAGGAATGGGAGACAGAGATGAGGATGGGCATCACCACCACCACTAGCAGTCAGCTTTTGGAATTTGTGTAAATTGAAACTGCTCTAACTTCTGCTGCTGCTGAGATGAAAGGGCAGCAGGGTGCTGAGGAGCAGGCTAGTGTGCCACAGACCACCGTGGACACAGTGGGAATGGGGTCAACAAGGGATGTGGGGCTAGGACAGGTTCCACTTGTCAGCAGTAGCAATACTCCCCCTGATCCTAGTTGCAGTGCTAAATCAGAGGCAGTAGCAGCAACATTATCTGCTGCCACAGAAAGTGAAAGGGAATGTGGAGGACAAGAAGAAAGAGGCCATTCTTCTTCACCTGTTCCCTATACCTCCCCCCAAAAGTCATGGGCGTGGGACTATTATTGTCTTCTGGCAGGCACAGTGCAGTCATCATCAACAACTGTACCGTGCAAAATTTGTAAAAAGGGGAAAGGAGGGAACACACCTTGGCACAACCTCCCTGATAACACACATGAAACACAAACACCATGACATTTATGTCAAACATGTTAAAGCCAAACACCCATTACAGAAATCTAGCACCACTGTTACCATACCCCCTGACTCTCCAGAAAGGTGGAGCTCAAAGTGGAGGAAGAATAAAGACACCCAGACAGACACTGGAAATTCCATGATGAGCGAAACAACTAGCTCACCATCAACATCACCTTCTTCCTCTAGGGTAACAAGTACATCTCCTGCCAATCCACCTCATTCATCGTTACCTCCCCCGCCAAATCATAGCCACTTTGTTAATGTTAGGATATGGCAGTTAATCTCTACCCAATGCAGACTGTGTGGTGCACTGACCACACATGCCAGTGTGGTGGAGGAGAATAGATACCAGGTCATCAGGTGGCATCTGAGGAGATTCCATCCCACAGAATATGCTAGGATTCTGGCAGGGAGGGTTCATCATTGCTATTAAACTGTCAGCAAGTTGTCATGTGTCCTTAGCAGGGTCTGGACAAGGGGTACAGTAACAGTGGCAGCACTTGGTTTCAGGTGTCATGGTGTTTGGATGCAGTTGTGCCCCCAGATGTTATTTACCACACACATACTGTGCACATTGCAGTTGCTGATGAGAGCCACGGTTCCTGCTCTCAAGGGAAAAATGTATATTCTAATAACAACACACCCATGATTTTGGAGGAGGGGCAGGTGGAGAAGAATTATTGGCCAACTTCTTCTTTTTTCCGCATAGACTGGGGCTACTTATTGTGTTGCTATTGCCTCAGGTGCATCACTGGAGCTAGTCGTGGCAAGTGGAACTTTCATAATCCATCATCACCCATGTTACTGCTATTGTTGATCCCATTCACTTTCAGCTGCCTAATCATCCTGCTGCTTAAACAACTCAGCAGCAGCAGTATGAACAACAGTTGCAACTCAGGACATTGGCCACTGGCCAACATGACCTGCTGGCATTAGGCCAGTAGGGCATTTTTATTTTTTTCTCAGGTCTTGTGTTTTGAAAAAAAATAAATAAAAAACTAAAAAAAAAAAATAGTCCTACAAAAAATAAACAGTTTTTGTGGGGTTTGTTTCTAACAAGCCTAAGTCCTAAAATCAAGGTTTCTTCAGGGCTTGGGCCTCTAATAAGTCTAAGTCCTACAAAGGCCTCTAACAACAAATCAAACAAATCATCCTCTTCAAAATACTCTATCAAGTCAATTATCAGTCCATCCCAGTGGCAGCTTATGTTAGGGGGTTCTCTATCACTTTACATACAAATGTCATTTTATGTCAAGAAAACCCCCCAAACAAATTTCCAGTTCAAATGATTCATTCATTCACCAACGCAGGCACCCTCCTCAGACCCCTTTAGATCATTTCTCATGGTTTTTATTTTATTTTATTTTATTTACGATTTATTTTTTATTAATTGCCCCCCAATCCCAGTAAACAACCCCCCCAAAAATCATCCCCTGTTCAACTGATTCTTTCCCCACACCCCACCAACACAGGCACCCTCATTCCCCTTTTATAAAATGCCTTTGGGGAAATAAAATATTATTTGTAACGTGTTGTGTGTAACTTCCATGTTCCCATTGATTTCAATGGGCGGAAATAGCAGAAAATCTGCACTTTTCACAGGAAATTTTTCACCAAGCGTAAAGTGCCATTTTTCGCCGATTTCAGTTTGAGGCGGAAAGTTTTGCCCATCCCTACTAGTAATAAATATATATATATATATATATATATATATATATATATATATATATATATATATATATATATACTATAAAGGAGAAGCTGGTAATGTGACCAGCAATTCTCCAGTCATGTCACACACACCCCGGGGCAGTCAGGAGGAGGAAATAGCAGTCTCTTCCATTCACAACACTTGAATATACATGGAAGGCATGATTTGCACATTGATTTGCAGTAAGCAGGCCCCATACTCACTCCTGTGAAATTGTCTTCAAGAACTTGGCCCCATATCTCTATTGCCCTGATATGTCTATTATTTCTGCAAGGACACACACCAGGGGTTTAGACAACACATTGCCGTGCAATGCTTTGCCTACTCCTCCTGCACTTACAGGGTTAGTGACTGTGGATAAGATCATACCCTCATCCTGCACACATATCTGTCCTGTTCACTACAGTTGCATCAGTATTGCCTCTTAAACAGAAATAAAACATGTCCAACTTACAGCAGCAATAACATCACATTACACCCACTGGACTTCTGCCACTCAAGCATTCTACATCTACCTTTATCCTGCCTCCCTCAGTGTCCCTTGCTCCACTCATTGTCCCCTCACCGGACTCAGATCACTGCAAACAGGTGAGGTGGGGAAGGCTCATAGTGACCAGAGAGTATCTTGGAAATGCTAACAGGATTATCCATGGTAATCTCCCTACTATAGCATTAATACCCATGGCAAACAGTGGGTCAGTGCTACAGAACCAGCCCAGTCATGTTGCATACCACTGGCACTAAATCGATTAAAATGCCACTGGGAGTCACTTTACACCCTTAACTACATCCCATGACTGCATTCATCTCAAGTGTTTCAAGGATACAGACCCGTGGAGGTGCTGGCTGTAGAAAGGCCTTCATGTCTTCACTCCACTGATTCAAAGCCACTGGGTCTCAGTCTTTCTCCACTGATCAACCAGGCAACAGTTGCTCCTGCCCTGCTTTTAAAATATTACCGGGCTCATCTTCACACTGGTATGTCTTCACAGGATAGGCTACTGGATCCTGCCTCATTACTGTATGAAGCACCAACTACTGTGTGTGGTTACACGCAGTATCAGGAACCCTATGTGTGGTGACCATAGTACTCCCTTATATACATAAGGAGTATTTATCCCTATAACATTCATTGTTTATGTAAGGGACTGTGATGGTCTCCACACATAGGTATCATGATGTTGCGTGTAATTACACACACACAATAGTTTGTGCAAAATCTGAACTGTGATACGGGACTCCGGCACATTGCAAAGCCTCATGGCTAATGCTTTAAAATGTTGTAACACAAAACTTTAACCCTTTCACTGCCACAGGGATGTGCAAAGCATTATGTTCTACATTCCTGCAGCAATCATGTCGCATATGGGAACGCTGACTCTTTTTAAATATTTATTGAGCGTATAGCACCTTTTAAATATCTCTGAACTGGGTGCTCAGCAGCAGCAAGGATATACTGATCCTGGTATTGCCCATTATAACTGAGTTACCACATGGTGCCTGTGCATATCTTAGGCAGCCCGTGTGTCTTTGCCTCAAAATGACCCACGTGTTGAGTCTTGATAAATGGCATAGTCTTCCTGTGAGCTTATTATAAACTTTCTTTCACACATACAGTGCTGGAGTACCAAGGGAAGCTCTGTACTGTGCAAGGAATCTTTTTGTGCTTGACTGGAGAGCCGCCATGGGTGCGTTTTAGTTTGACAGATGGCGGGACATCCACTATGTCTTTTTTTTACAGGGACTTTAGATGCCTTCTCTCATTAGATGTTTCCCAGGCTTTTATAGGAGAAGAGTTTTCTATTGTCTCTTCTATTTTCCCCATACTCTGAACTTTATCAATGACCTCTCTCAGCACCTATGATTGCAGTTTTTTACAGAAAATATTTAATTTTCCATTTTTTTACTTTTTTCTTTCTGTCTGCTCACCATATCCAAGGAATACAGGGAGAATCTTCCTGTTACAATTGCCCAAAATTAGCCCCAGCCTATATGTCCCTCTCTTTATTGCCAAAGCCGTAAAACCGATTTACCTACAGGTCATTATGGAATATGTGTTCTTTTTTGCTCAAATACCTGTTCTGCTCTGCTTGTGGTCTATCTGGGTCATATCACAGGTGGCATAGATGTATTACATAAAGGTCCATTCATCTGCTGTTTGTTTTTCCTTTTTAACCTCAGGAGTCCTCACCTTAAGTCTTAAAAAGCAAAGGGTTCTATGCTATTCTTTTCGTGGTTCTTAGAGACTGACAGAGAGCCAGTGAGGCTTTTTTATACAGCCATCTTCACTTTTACCAAGCACTACAGACTCAATATATTTGAGATGTTTTGGGAGGAAAGTGATACAGGCAGGGGTGGATGATTAGTAGCCCTCTTTCTCTGTGTTTGATTCTTTGAGGTTATCTATTTTGCTGGTGTTCAATGATACCAGTAGTTCATAGTTCACCACTTTAAACACTGTTGTAATCGAATCTTTGCAGTGCCTCTGGGAGTTTTCTCTACCTCCCTGATGTTTTCTGGGACAGTGTTGGCATGTCCACATGGTCCTTGTGACCAATCTTCTGCCATTTGTCTCTCACATGGGTGGGGTGCTCTGCAATTTTTTTTTCAAAGGGTGACCTTCTCTGCCCAAATTATGAATGCCAGCCTCATCCTCGTCTTCTCCTTCAATTCCAGTAATGCGTATGCTTCAATTCAGCACAGCCGTCAACCAGGTCTCAAATCCTCTCTCCCTTACTCCACCTTCCTACACCCTAACCCATTGCATACCTTGACCCTTGGCTTGTCTAACCATCCTAGCTGGTTCTGACCCGAGGCTCTGTCTGACTACCCTCTGTGTGGCCCTCCTTGTAGTCAGAGATTCAATCTGGTGAAGACCTGGGGCTCTGGTAGACTCTAGCATTACTGACTGCAGGCGTGAATCAGTAGTCACTCTGATTGCCTTCCTTTGCCTGAGACTGCCTTTCCATCAATGACTATAGGTGTTATTCAGTAGTCTCCATTGTTAGATGGCCTTTCATTATTGGACTGCAGGCGTGAGTCCTTGAGGAGATCATTAGGGTATGTGGAGGCCTATCTCTCTATTGAGACTACCATTGACTTCGGCCTAGTCTCTGCAGTTTTGGTACCTAGTGGCGTCCTCCTATTTCTGATAGAGGCTCGCTTCTTTGATCACCCTCTGCTCCTTCCTCACACTTGCTGTGATTTTCTTGTGATTACACTTCTAATAAAGGTTATTAAAGTACCGTCTGACTCCTGTTTTGCTTGTACCGTCAATGAGTTTTGCTGCTGAACACTTTTCACACAAGTGTTTCCACTCTTCTGCCACTGTGGAACAACACTTCTACCTATATGTCTATCTGTCTATCTATCTATCTATCTATCTATCTATCTATCTATCTATCTATCTATTTATCTATCTATACATACACATATAAATGCCAGGAACAGGCCTGTAGTCTTTCATCTGTTAATTGATGGCCACAATAGATAGAGAACTGTAGGTTGTATAACTCTGGTCTATACACCAGCAATTGCATTGATGCACACAAATTCTAGGTATTGATATTGCAAACATATTAATATTTAGAACCCCCTTTCTGAAAATGTTGGCTTGGTACTGGACAAGAATGCTTGCACAAACAAAAGTGTTCAATAATGTCCTATTTTTATTTAAAACACCAACTGGTGGTAGGGTGTACAGAAGTGGCAGTGTTAAATATTGTCAGTTTGGAATGCACAACACTGGCGCTGATCTGCGATGAAGAATTTAAGCAATTTTGGAACAAATGAAGATTTCAGTTGGGAACAAAAAACAATCCCCAATTTCCCTTTAAACTGAAACGATATGCTGTTGAGTGATGTATGTAAGTTTACTCTCAGATAGCAAACGCATTTCTATTTCATATTCAATGTACTAGGCAACGTGGTGATAATGGCACTGTCTATTTGTTTTTACTGTTTAATTTCTTGTATTTTCTAAATTGTGTGAAATACACTTTACACTTAAATGCACTGAGATCATTAACATTAATTAATTAATTAATAGTTGTTGGCTGACGTCTGATTTTGGCACCTTAACACTGTGTGGGGGTTTAAAAGGGATCACTTGTTTTCACAGTAGTTGTCTCGATGAAAGGTGCCATGTAGACATCCAAAACTTTGATATAATAAAATGTGTTTCTTCTATCTGTTGAGCTTCTTATGTCCTGTGAGTGCTTTTGTTCATTTTTGGAATATATATATATTTCTTGAGAAAGTGCCTACAAGTACCTGCATCAGCTATCATTACATATTATACTACTTTTATGTATTTCTACAGAACCTAAGCAAGAGCACAAAGGCATAGCAAAGTTTTGGAGTGCCCATCACTATCATATATATATATATATATATATATATATATATATATATATATATATATACACACAACAGCATTGCCCGTGTGGCGTAAAAAAACAAAGTAAAAAATGAGAGGGTAGGGAGTGATGAAGCAGCGAATAGCAGGGAGGGGTCATTGTGATAGGAAGGGAAAGAACATGGTGAAAGGGAGGGGAATATGACAAAAGGGAGGTGGATAGAACATTACAAAAGTGAGAGAGGGAGAAGCAGCATGAACGCGGGTAAGCAGTGGTTGGTTGAGGAGCCCCTGTTTGAATATACCATAGGTTATTCAGCAAGCTGTTGAACAAAATGATAAATCCAAATGGCAGATCAAACCTAAATAATTTCATAAATAAAATTAATAAAAACAATGGTGTGTTTCACCAGCACGTTTCTAGTTCTCAAGGACCATTTCATCAGAGTAATAGACACAAAGAACAAAACATATGAAATTGGTAAGCATGCTAAATTTAACTATATAAGACATGGTAGTGCTTATACAGAGCTGTTCATTCAGTCACTTCCCTGCAAGATCTAGTTCAGGGCTTAACTTGTCTTGTTGCCATCATTTAGCATGATTAACAATAAGTGGGCAAAACATAACCTGTACTTAATATATTATTAAAAAGACTTTAATGGTGTCAATAAAACACTTTTGAGTGTATGGAGAAAGCCTGATCACCAACAATCTTATTATAACCAATTTAAAAACATATAAACAAAGAGCCATTATAAATGTCCAACTCAAATTACTAGGCTCATTCCCTTGTGGGGACTGTCAAGCATGTCAACATATGGTCAAAAGTCCACCTTTTAGCCATACTGTAGAATCAAATAAGTATAAAATACTGGAATGTATGAATTACGAAACAACGGGAGTATATTTCATGCCATGTACCTATGGAAAGAACTACCAGTTGCTAAACTGGTAGAATAAAAAATATTGTAATAGTGCTTGACAAAGCATAGTATTACATTTATCACAATAACATTTCTTTAAGGGGAAATATACTAATGCATACAATTATTTGAAATGCCTCTTGTTTTTAAATAATTAGGAATACAACGGGGGAGATGCACTAAAGCCTGATAAAGAGGTGATAAAGTGGAGATGACATCTCCAGTGATATCTCTTCTGCAATTCCTATGTTATTCTATAGATCCTATGCACAATAATCTCCAAAGTTGGAGAAATCGTAGTGTATTCTAACTAGGGATGGGCGAAAGTTGTCGCCGTGTTCCCGCAAGAAATTTCACGAAAACCACATTGTTATCCGCTTTTTCTCAGGAAAATCCACTTTAAAACTAGCGGTTAAAATTTCCGCATCTTTCACCCATTGGCCAAAATCTTTCACTATTGTTTTCAATGGCTAGAAAGTTTCCACCCATTCATTTACGTTGTTTTCGCACTTCTGCTATAAAAATGTGATGTTTTCGCTGAAGGCAGATACAATAAAAGCAGCTACAGAGAGCGATAAACATGCTGTTCTGTTCTGCTACGATATTTTGGAAAAATGGAGGCAGGAGAGGCTCATAGTGACTGCTATCACTATGAGCAGGTTTAAAACTAATAAAAGGAGGAACTGAAAGGACCCTGATTATGTGTCCACTGAGTCTGAGAAGGAGGAGGAAGTGACTAGCAATACTGAACCAATGCTTTCCAGTCCCCCTAAATCACCCCAAGGGATTTTGGGTAATTTAATGGGAAGGGAGGGAGAAAAGGGAATGGGAAGGAAGGGAGAAAAGGGTACTACTAGTGAGAGCAGGACAGGTCAGCTGCCTGTGCCTGCTGCAAGACGTGCTGCCCCTGCTGCCAGTGCCACCATTGCTGTACCTGCAGCCACTAGTGTTGTACCTGCTGCCAGATGTGCTGCCACTAGTGTTGAACCTGCTGCCAGATATGCTGCCCCTGCTGCCCGTGCCACCATTGCTGTACCTGCAGCCACTAGTGTTGTACCTGCTGCCAAACGTGCTGCCACTAGTGCTGTACCTGCTGCCAGACGTGCCAGTGCCAGCACTGCTGTACCTGCAGCCACTAGTGTTGTACCTGCTGCCAGACATGCTGCCCCTGCTGCCAGTGCCACTATTGCTGTACCTGCAACCACTAGTGTTGTACCTGCTGCCAGATGTGCTGCCCCTGCTGCCAGTGCCACCACTGCTGTACCTGCAGCCACTAGTGTTGTACCTACTGCCAGACGTGCTGCCCATGCTACCAGTGCCACCACTGCTGTACCTGCAGCTACTATTGTTGTACCTGCTGCCAGATGTGCTGCCCCTTCTGCCAGTGCCACCACTGCTGTACCTGCAGCCACTAGTGTTGTACCTACTGCCAGACGTGCTGCCCATGCTACCACTGCTGTACTTGTAGCCACTAGTGTTGCATCTGCTGCCAGGCGTGCTGCCCCTGCTGTACCTGCAGATACTAGTGTTGTACCTGCTGCCAGATGTGCTACCACTAGTGTTGTACCTGCTGCCAGATGTGCTGCCCATGCTGCCACCAGAGCTCTACCTGCTGCCAGTGCTGAACCTGCTGCCACCAATACTTTGTCTGCTTGTAGTACTCAGGGAGAAAGGAGAAAATGATGCCAAGTGTGACAGCAAGGGACCCTAAATCACATTTGCCATTCCTAAGCAGTCCTGCCAGTGCTAGTACTATTGCTACTAAGGTCCAGCAGCTTGTTAGCGTTAGGAGTGAAGGAGGGGGTATTCAACAATATCCTCATATTACTAGTGACTATGAGACTGAGGAGGAAGACACTGCGGCTGAACTTGATGTAGTTGGTGTTAGTAGTAGTAGCAGTAAAGGTGAAGCATCCGGAGTGGTAGGGGAAACATTTCACAGCATCCAAACTAGCGGTCAAGGGAGCCACCATTCCTCTGACCCTGGGATTGGGAGTCCTCCCCTTCCCTTCACTATAGTGTCCAGGTGAAACATGATCCTGAAAAGGCCAGAACTGGTGCTGGGGGAGGAGAGCAGGCTCAGAATTAATGCCACCACCACCAGCAGGAGCACAGATCAGCTGCATGTGACTGCTGTTACTGTTGCTAGTCTGCCTTCTTCTTCAGGTCAAAAGGAAATGGCAAGTGTGACATTAGGAGACCCTCTGTCACATTGCTCGTCACCTCCTCCAAGCAGCAGTGAGATGTCTGGAATAGAGCAGCAGCATGTAGGGACTAGTGGTGGTGGTGATGATGCTGGAGAAGCTATAGTGGAAGAGACATTGATGGTCGTTTTAGCAGAAACTGATAAGTAATGGGAGACAGGAATGAGGATGGGCATCACCACAACCACTAGCAATGACATTTTGGAATTAGAGGAATTTGCAACTGCTCTAATTCCTTCTGATGCTGAGACACAAGGGCAGCCGGATGCTGAGGAGCAGACTAGTGTGCCACAGACCACCGTGGACACAGTGGGAATAGGGTCATAAAGTGATGCAGAACTAGGAATGGTTCCACTTGCCAGCAGTAGCAATACTTCTGATCCCAGTTGCAGTCCAAGTCAAGTATCAGTCACCACAGTGGCACCTTATGTCAGGGGGTTCCTGTCTCTATCACTTTACATACAAATGTAATTTTATGTTATTGATTTATTTTTTAATTAACTCTTTCCCCCAATAGCAGTCAGGAAACACCCCCAAAACAAATTCCCTGTTCAAATGACTCATTCATTCACCAACACAGGCAACCTCCTCAGACCCCTTTATACCATGTCTTATGGTTTCTATTTTATTTTATTTTATTTAGGATTTATTTTTTATTAAATGCCCCCCAATCCCAGTAAACAACCCCCCCAAAAAAATCATCCCCTATTCAACTGATTCACACCACACCAACACAGGCACCCTCATGCCCCTTTTAAACTATGCCTGGAATTCAAAGAAGGGCTTCCAGAATTAGCATCCCCCAGATCATTCCTGACAGTGAAAACCCCTTTGCCCCATGGGACTCCACCCCACAGACCAGCCCTGGACCCAGAGCCAATGGCCCCAGACCCAGAAAGGCCTACTACCAGCACTGCCTGTCTAACTGGACCCCTGGGTCCCCCCAACTTTGACCAGCCCAGGACAAGGGGCTACTCTGATTTTACTGGCCCAGGACAAGGGGCTCCTGGGATCCCATCAAGGACTGTGCAGACTTCCCAATCCAGCATGCACCAAGGCTGCCACTGGCTTGGTACTGGAAAGGGGGAGAAGGGTAACGGATTGCACTCCTTTACTGAAAACCCTTCTCTGGGCATACAGACTGTCAGCCCTTATTTTGGACTATGGGGAACCTGGAACATTTTATTATCAGGCAGCCATGAACAAATGAATAACTGCACAGCCTGCCTTGCTTGGGAGCATCAGTGATTTGGAGACTAGCCAAGTTCAAGGGGACTGCACAATACATTTTCCCTAGAATGTGTATTCCAGCCCCTCAAGCCTTTTTGGCTATTGTCTACCCTAACCCAAACCCTTTGTGTACTAATATAATCATGTCTGCCTTATTGTGTATCCCTGAGCCATCTTTTGTTGGTTCTTTGTATTAGGTGTTGTGATTACATTATCCCTGTGAATACTCCCATTGTGTTATGTCTTCACCATTTGCTGTGATCTATTGTATCCACTGTGATTGTATTATGTCTTCTGTACTTGCCCCAAGTTACTGAAGTTGAGGTGTTGTGATTACATTATCCATCTGAATTCTTCATTGTGTTCTGTGACCTACTGTATCCACTATGATTGTATTATGTCTTCTGTACTGGCCTCAAGTTAATGTATAAATTAGCAGTGTTTCCAAATAAAGCTGAGTTAGTTGTACTGAACTAAGAAGTAGAGAGTCTTTATTCTTGATGGTAGAAAGGGGACCATTTGCCCCCCATTCAGGCAGTTGATATTCCAATGTCCTTAGTTTGAATGACTTAAAGGGACCCCTCTGTCCCCCATTCAGGTATCTGAGGTTCCAGCCTTCCATGGGACAGATTGCTGTGTCTCAGTTGTTTCAATTGAATGCTTCCAGACTGCCTTTCAGTAACTGTGATCCCAGCTCTTGGGGTACAGTTACCAGCCTGCTGCATTCAGCCACACAGTTCCAGCCAGCTTTCATCTTGCTTCACCGGCCAGGCTACCCACTTGTAGCCACATCCAGGAGGGAGAGACCCGGAACGACGGCCCAAGACTTCCCGGCGTCTTGGGCTTCCGGTACAATACTATTATCCTACTTTTGCTGAACAGCTTGCTGAATGACATATGGTATACTTGAACAGGGGCTAGTTTTATTCCCCTGAAGTTTGTTAGCCAGTGAGCAATGTTGTTAGCTCCTGTGAAGGAACCTAAAGAAGAGTCCGGTACCTAGGGTGGTCGCAGCTAGGGGGCGATGCTAGAGAGCGAAGCTTGGGTTCGTAGGAGCCCTATTGGGATATCCGTGATTCAGTCAAGGCTGAAGTTAAAGATGCTGGCTGCAAAACCAGATGTCTAACCCCGGTTGAGACAGGGCATGGACCAGGATGGATACCCCTCAGATTTGTAACCCTGCACTGGTACCATATTATAGTCCAAAACAGGAGAAAAGAAAAGAAGGACAGAGCACTAGTGATATACCCCAATAGGAGAATACCTGGTAAAGGAGAAACCAGAGCTAAGACCCCAGAGGGACCAAAAAATAAAGGACAGGAACCCTCAAGGTACTGAACCTCAGCAGAGGTAGAACTGAAAGGAGTGTCTGCAGTAGAAAATACTGGCTAGTGAAATAGCCCTGGAAGCTTCCTGCTGTCAAACTATGGCTAAATCCAGGCACTGAAGAAGAAGAGAACTACTCAAAAGGAGGGAAGATGAAGATCTCCTGATAATAGGAAGGGTGCGCTTCACTGAACAGAACAAGCCATGTATCTATGGCAGCTCCCTCCGATCACCGGATCCCCAGTCAGAAATAAGGAGCAGAGAAGATTGCCAATGCGCGAACCCAACTCTGGCCGTCTATCTATGGCCAAGAGAACAGAGAGGAAGGGCACGTCTGATAGGCAGCAGACAGCCAGCTGAAGCAGTGGCGAGAGAATGAGTAGCGCTTGAGCCACTGACAAACTCCTGATACTGACCGGGAAAAGGAGCTCAAGGAATGAAGCGTGCCTCCCCCGAGAGGTAGCCAGACAGGCTGTAGGCTTCCAAGCCTAAAACAACAATGTTGAGCGGTGCTGCAAGAAGGAATGTCCTGATAGCAGGCGCAGCTAAGGAACCCGCTATTGGCCCACTACCTCGCCGGCCAGCTCAGTAGGAGGAAGAGTCTCTGAGAGGAGAGGAGGATCATGCCAGCAACCGGAGGTGTACAGATGATCCGTAGCTAGAGCAGACATGGAGCGGCAGGCAGAGGAAGTCAGAGACAAAGCCAGGAATTGTAGAGCCGAGACAAGAACGCAGTACCTGAGGGAACAGACAAAAGAAAGATCAACAAGCCGGGGTCAAGCCAAAGACTCAAACCAGGTACAAGGCACAGTATAGGAGGAGAATCCGGAGGAATAGTCAGGAATCAAGTCTTCAGTCAGCAACGGATATGGGAACTCAGCAAACAGCAACCAGCAAACCAAACAGGCTTGACAAACAGGCATCCAGGTAAGGAACAGACGCCCCTTTTAATCTCTGGCCAACCAATCACTGACTGGAAGGGCGGTGCTCAGGTAGAATGCGTAACAAAGGTTTGCTATATTGGCAAATAAAAAAAGTGAGTAAAGTATACATCTAAAATATATATTCATTTTTTTATTGGAGTGCCCCTTTTCTTTTTTCTTTTTTTCTATTTATGTTATTGGGAACATTTATTTCTCCTCTGTGATGTAGTTGGTTTGCTCCGGAATTGCTCTAATTATTTTTAATACATCAGCCTCACTGATTTGTTCCAGAATTTTACCAGAATAATACTCAAGCACTATGCCAACTTCACAAACAAGGGCATGGGCAATACTATCAACTCAAAATATAAATAAAATAAAATAAAATAATATGCTCTCTTTCAGATAAAAAGATGAAACCTTTTTTTCAAAACAGGTCTTGTTATTTCAGTGCATGTTCACTGCCAAGACTTGATAATGAAAATGTTTTACAGTTCAATCTTTTTGCTTAATTGCTTCTTGCTTTGTCACAATCCTCCTCCATGTCGGAGTCTATTTCTATGCGAATGAGCATCTTGTCTTTTGAATCCATAATGAAAGCAAAGTACTGTACTGTTAGACAGATTTATGGGCCTAGTGGTGTAATGAACAGCTGTGATTGCAAAATGCTAAACTGCTAACAATCAGCCCAAAGGGAGACTTGGAATTCCTTTAAAAAATATTAATTTGACAGGAAAAAATTATAGAATTACAATTATATAAAGATGACAGAATAAACACTATTGTCCTCAAATAGATTTAAAGGGGAACATTCTTCTCCTTTAGAGTGATCCTTATTCGATTGCACATGTATTGGGAACAAACATTTTTTTATTTTTATTTTTTATTTATAAATTGCTCTGATTAAGGAGAAATTAGATTCTATAATGTTCCCACATGACGTCACTTCAGGGAACGCTGTGGTACAGCTCTATACCACAAGCTGTCAGTCTTGGACTTTTAAATAATACTCTGTTAAAAGGGAGCTTTTGCCTCCTTTAGAGTGATCCTTATTCGATTGCACATGTATTGGGAATAAACAATTATTTTTTTATCGCTCTGGTTAAGGAGAAATTAGCCTCTATAATGTTCCCTCATGACCTTTTCGTTATGGAACGCTGTGGTATTGCTCTGTACCACAGGCTGTCAATCTTTGACTCTTCCCTTCCCCAATTGTGCCTTGATTCCACCTCCTCCTCTGAAGGTGGAATCCTGCATGTGACCTGGCACTCTCTCTCGCCATGAGGGTGCTCCAGGTCACATGCAGGATTCCACCATCACAGAAGGAAGTGGAATTGAGGCACAACAGGGGAGGGGAAGAGGCACAGATTGACAGTCTGTGGTACAGAGCAATACCACAGCGTTCCCTGAAGCAAAGGTCATGAAGGAACATTATAGAGGCTAATTTCTCCTTAATCAGAGCATTAAAAAAAGAATTGTTTGTTCCCAATACATGTGCAATTGAATAAGGATCACTCTAAAGAAGGCAAGAGTTCCCCTTTAACAGAGTATTATTTAAAAGTCTCTTCTTTAACCTCTTAACGTCCAATAATGTGCCTTGACAGTCACAAGTTCCAGTCCTTTTATGGACCAGTGACAGCCCTGTCACATTATGAGTTAAATGATCACAGTGCACCCACAGCAAGCCAGTATATGTGATCCCTCACATGTGCTGGCTCAGCAAATGAAATGGCTTTGGTCCTCATGTGTAAAAAAGTCCTGGTCCCTAAGGGGTTAAAATTAGCTTTAGTCATAAACTGAAAAAGTTCAGTTGTTTTACAGATAGTTAAAATCTTCCTTTATCAGAGTATAGCCCACCCTGGTCCTCAACAGCTCCCAACAGTGCATGTTTCAGGATATCCATGAATGAGCACAGGTGGACCAATTAAAGTGATTGAGCCACTAATTAGTCCATCTGTGTGCTAGCTGTGATATCCTGAAAACATACAATGTTTGTAGCTCTTGAGGACCAGGGTGGGCTATCCCTGGCCTATATGCTGTAATAGTTATTTTTCTGTATAATAAATAGTCTTTGAGAAATTAACCTTTATGGCATGCATTGGCGCTTTGTGCTTATTCTATGCATGTTATTCTAATTAGTTATATATTAGGCCACGCGTAGCACTCAGTATGTGGGTTTTACCTAGTTTTATTCTTAGCAAAGTGAGAGATGATATTGGCCAAACACAGAAAAATCTGTATAAAATGTCATACTGCACTACCAATATATAAAGGTTAATTAATCAAAAGATTGATTTTACAAACAAATGCCTAATACAGCATAGAGATAATTCTCATTAAAAATATCTACACATAGCTTAGGTTTACAGATACACTTTAACTTAGGAGAGGAGAAGTAACTCTCAAAGAATTGACAACAGTGGGATCCCCTTCAATGCTATATGTGGCTTATTAATATAATTTTTGATGGGGAGTATAGATTATCTTTATCATGATCCACTGGAAATAGCTATAAATTAGAACAATATTTGTTAAATGTTTAATGAACTATGCAGGACTGTCAAACTTGTTTTGGATAGCTTGCATACAAGTAAAATTCTATTAAAAACAACTGGATAATATATTTAAAAATAATTCTATTTTCACAATTCACTCCCAGAAAATGGTCTATTCAAACAGTTGACATTAGCTGAATACTCACCAGTAGATTTATGTCATGCATTTTTAAGGGGCAGTAAATCCTTAACATGAGATTGATGTAGTAAGAATACTTCTGGCGCAGATCAACAACTCCATAGGGGACAAATAAGAAAAAATCTCCAAATCTGCATTGATTTAAGTGAAACTGTTAACTTCTTCAATGCTAGACAAGTTTCCTGTGCATTGCTTCTGTAGCAATGGATGAGTTAAAGGCTACATTTAAACTTTGTTTTCAGTTGATTTGGCCCAGAATTGCTGCAGTTATTTCTAGTATACCAGACTGACTTGGGACTCGATTCTATTACCAGTGCTAAAACCGGAGCTACAATAAAAACAAGCAACATACTTTTTGCAAACGAAGATCAATGCAGGCAATGCCAGCATTTTTAATAAAGACCATATAACTTATGTGTCACATATGTTATATGGGTTTTCTTCTTATAATTCTTGTTATTTTTTTAAAAAACATAAAATTCAGACCTCGAGGGGGAATCAGGACCCCTCCTGACATCTCCTTATCATGGATAACCTATCTATTAGGATAGGTTATCAATGCCTGTGACAATTGCTCTTTTTTAAATAAAGCGTATATAACCTATGGGTACCATAGGTTCTATGCACATTCTTTCATAGAACATTTATTTCAGACCTCGAGGGGAACAGTAGGACCCCTCCTGACACCGCCCTAACATGGATCACCTATCCAGAAGGATAGGTGATCTATGGGGTATGTAAAAAAAAGAGAAAGAGAAAATGGAGGCACTCATAGACTTTTGGATTATTTATAATAAAAATTTTCACTCATATTTATGTGTGGCCACAGAAGTGCTGTTTGTGGTAAATGGACTTGTAGGGGATATTTAGCTGCCCACCACACAGATCTTTAAAGCTTCAGCTGCTCACCAAGAATCAACCTTCAAAAGAAGGAAGCAAGACACAGGGTGACTTTTATAATATAGCGCATATAACCTATGTTTAACATAGGTTATATATGCTTTGTTGTAATACGTAATCATTTCAGACCTCGAGGAGGGCATCGGCACCCCTTCTGATATCCTCCCTATCATGGATCATCTATCCAGGAAGATTGATGAGCCATGTGGTGACAAGGAAGGCATTTTGTGCCTTCCTTATTACTGGAATGGCTGTGTAAGCCACTCCAGTACAATTGCTTAAAGTAAATGAACACTTTCACCATGTTCATTCACAGAAAGTGTAGCAATGCACTTTCATCAATGAATCAGTCACCCGGGTCAGACCAGTTGACTGATTCATTGATAAAAGCACAGGGCTTTCTAAGAATGAACCCAGTGACAGGGTTCACTTCAAGCTCTTGTACTGGAGTGGCTTATACAGCTGCTCCAGTACTAAGGAAGGCAAACAATGTCCTCCTTGTTGCCACATGGATCATTTATCCTTCTGGATAGATGATCCAATATAGGGGGGTATCAGGAGGGGTCCTGATGACCCCCTTGAGGTCTGAAAAGATTATAAGTTACAACAAAGCACAAATAACCTATGTTAAACATAGGTTATATAAGCTTTATTAAAAAAAGTCGCCTCATGGATCACCTATCCTTCTGGATAGGTGATTCATGTTAGCGGGGTTGTCAGGATGGGTCCTGATGACCCCTTGAGGTCTGAAATAAATGTTTTATGAAAGAAAGAGCGTATAACTTATGGTACACATAGTTATATGTTTTTTATTTAAAAAATGGGCAGTTGTTATAGGAATGTATAACCTATCCTAATGAATAGGTTATCCCTGTTAGGGGGTGTCAGGAGGGGTCCTGAATCCCCCTCGATGTCTGAAGTTTATATTTTTTAAAAATATAACAAGAATTATAAGAAGAAAGCCCATATAACATATGTGACACATATGTTATATGAGCTTTATTAAAAATGCCAGCAATTGTCTCCTGCATTGATGACCTACGCTGATGTCCCCCTTGAGGTATGAAGTTTTTTTTTAAACATTCAAATAATAATACAGTAAAAAATACACTTTTTACATATATACAAGCAAGGTATGCAGCCACATACCTTGCCTATTAACCCTCTGAGTACCTGGGGGGTAGCAAACAAATTGCAGTGCGTTGCTACCACTCTGGTACTCAGAGGATTAATCATGCAATACAAATACAATGACGGCATGTCAAAAAAAATTAGAGAAGAAATAATGTTGAATTTAAATTGAGAAAGAAAGTCATGGGAGCACTATAAATCGAAAATCAAAGGGGGGTAATAAATGTCGAACGTGAACAATATTTGTCGAATTAAAATGGTGAAAGAAAGCACTATAAGTTTAATTTCAAAGTGGGGGTTAAAATGTTGAATGTGAACAATATTTGTCGAATTACTGATAGACGAGACAAGATCTGGGGAAGGTGGCAGACCTGGTGGACATCTAGGACGGATACTCCTGTGGCACCTGATGACGTACAACTTATTGGAGAAGGCTGACTGAAATCATTCCTGTTTGCGATGTGGGTGGTTGTGACGTATACTTGATGCATGATACTGTGTATGAATCCTGTACAGGGATTCTGTGAAATCATTGACTGGCAGGTGTGGGGGGGTGCTGCGGGCTCAGAGGAGAGAGGAATTGGGGTTGAGGGGTTTAGTAGAAGTTCAGTTAAGTTAGGTTTTAGAAGTTTGGGTTATTGAAGATTGAAATAATCATAAAAACCCTCAGATCGACTCTGTACGCCCTACTATTATGCCTATGTTCTTTTCATTGCTATAACTGTTTCCATGCTTTTGTGTACTTGAACGATTTTACATGTATTCATTTTTTTTGTATCTAAGATGTGTATGGAGTGGTCTGATAATAAAATATATTAAAAAAAACAAACAACAACAAAGGCAGGCAGAAAGGGAGATAAAGCTATGGATTCTTTGCCTTGGCATGTTATACTTGCAGATAATGCAACTGCTTTCAAAAAAGCAATGGATGCCTATCTAGCACAGGACAATATTGAAAATTATGACCAAAGGCTACAATGCAGATAGGATGTTGATCCAGGGAACCATCTGACTGCCATTTGGAGTCAGGAAGGAATTTTTTTACCCACTTGGGGCTAAATTAGAAATTGCTCCAGTGGGTTTTTTTTGCCTTCCTCTGGAACAACAGGGGTGTTTTTGGCATGGGCTGCACTTGATGGACACATGTCTTTTTTCAGCCTAATCAATTATGTTACTATGTTACTATATTAAAATTGCGAAATAAAGCACTATAATTCTAATTTCAAAAGGGGGGGTTATTATGTTGAAAGGGGCACTCTATGTTGGATTTCTATGATGTATACTGTTTTCTGCACTGCTTTTGTTCAAATAACAAAGATTTTGAAGCCAATGTTGTTGCTTCAACACCTAAACTCTGAGGCACAGAATTACCGACAGAAAATTTAACCACAAAACAGGCGGTAATACTGAGCATGGGTAATAGAATACTACTTGCACGTTGTTTTTAGTTGTTTCCTATGGGTTTTTTTGACTGGTGGTGCGTATAATTACAGCTGATTTTGTTGTCACAAGTTGGGTAATAGATACTAAAACCTGACTTAAAAAACACGCCTATTTTTTTAGCACTGGTAATAGAATGGAGCCCTCTCTATTTTATGGATCTTCCTTGGTCTATATATTTATGTATTATTCTTATTTTTATATTTATTGATTTTTAGTTTAAGGTGCTCTGTGTGACTGTTGCCATTGCAGTCTATGAAGAGGACAGGGTACAGAGAGATTAATGTCACAAATACATGCTTTCCATTAACTAGCAACAGCTACAAGCTGTAGTGATAATTATGTTATAATTATAAATAAAGAGTGCAGTTCTGCTCTGTTTAGGCTTTTTGATGAGGAATGAGATTCATTTTATAGTCAACTGAGTAATTACATATATGCAAAAAATGTAATCTTAACCCTTTCAGATTAGTTCATTTAATAGCAAAACTAGTGAATTTGCAAGTTTCTTGTTTTCAAAAACCTACCCTTGGTTTCCTATAAATATTATCAAAAGTTTTTATTATTGTATTTTTGTATGCGTAACTCATATTTATAATGCACACATGTAAATAGTCTGTGATAAAATTAATGCAATCAAATTTGATTATATCAGTATAAGAATATGTAACCATTCTCAATTTTCACATCATATACCCTACAAAGTGATTTGTCTGCTTTCTGTCATTGATCTCTGTCTGGGTCAGCATAAATGTATGACAGAAGCACATTCATGCGGGACATATTATATATTTTATCTATTTTAGAGCTGCTTCATAATTAACCATCGTTTAAAGAAGTAGAAATGAATGTGCTACATTTTCATTCTAGCATTCATCATGAAAATTGTCATGCAATTTAAAGTGAAATTAGTATTAAACAAGACTGCTTATGTGATATAAAATTAGATAACTTGAAAAACCAGATTACTGCAGGTCATTCAGGTAGAAAATTGATTTATATAATAAAAAGCTCTTAAATTCATAAGCATTTGGGAATGTATATTTAAAAACACAAATCATAGACTCCTCTGAGACAATGGGAATATAGTTGCTCTTGGTGGAAATCCATAAATCTGCAATTTTAAAAAAAGAAGAAAGGGAGAAACAAACAAGGGGCTCCCCCTGTGTATATCAGTCTATTATAGAACTTGACCTCCCCAAACACCCAAAGGTATAAACTCACAAGTGGTTTGCATTGGAAACGGCTTATGCCGAACCAACAACAAAAGGCAATTGTAGCTATTAACTGCCTCCAGATTCAGGTTATGCTTCCAAATGGAGAATGTTGGAACATGAGCTGCTCTCTTCAAATATACTTGCTGTCCCACAGCAGCAACAGATCACACAATCAGAAAAAGAAGAAAAGGGAGAAGGGAGTGTCACAATAGTATAGTAGATTTTTACACTTGTACACAATATTAATAGGAAATACACTCACATGTTGAATATGTCAGGACTCTGATATCAAATCCAACTGACAAAAAGGCTTACGTAGAATGTAACCTGTCTCTGTTCAGGTAACTCATGGGATCCCTGAAGTGTTGTTCAAATTCCAAAATGGACCAGATGGAGACTTCATTCACATAAACAGTAGAAATTAATTTAAAAAAACAATTAAAATGAAAGGCTATAATGTTACTGCATTTTACGTCTAAAACACCGCTTTTTCAAAGCAACAAAAGCCTTTTTAGAAATACAATGTATAACAGAAGCCGCCGCCAAAAACAAACACACATGTAAACTGTTTCAACATATTCTCATTGGTTACATCGAGCATTCAATTGAAGTGTAAAAATCTACTACACTATTGTGACACTCCCTTCTCCCTTTTATTATTTTTCCTATTGTGTGATAAATCTGCCCTCTTTACTAGAGAGAAAACTGGGAATAACAATTCTTCTTTTATATAAGTGATGATATAGAAACTCTGCATCCAGAATAATAGAGATTTTTTTTCATGATCTAATGATCCCATTGGTTAGAGTGGGACCAACTCATCTATTTTTAGTTTAATCCTAATTTAAAGTGTTAGTAATGTCTGAAAAAAACTTTTTTGCCTTTAGAAGAGCTTAAAAAGCTGATCTAAATGCAAAAAAACGTATCTCTTAAACCGCTATGGTTTCAGAGATACGGGTGTTTAAAGTTTGATTTCTCCTACTGACAGCTGTAAAGCTGTCAGCAGGAGATCCGTGACGGTCGACATGGAGGCGCTTGAGAAGTGCCGACATCTCGTTACCTACAAGGAATCCCTTAATTGGAATGGTCTAAAACGTGTGCCTAGTGTTCAGGCACACGTTTTAGACCATTCCAATGAAGGGATTCCGTGTAAGTAACGAGATCCCGGCACTTCTCAAGCGCCAGCGTGTCGACCGACACGGATCTCCTGCTGACAGCTTTACAGCTGTCAGTAGGAGAAATCAAACTTTAAACGCCCGAATCTCTTAAACCATAGCGGTTTAAGAGATACGTTTTTTTGCATTTAGATCAGCTTTTTAAGCTCTTCTAAATGCAAAAAAAGTTTTTTTCAGACATTACTAACACTTTAAAGGGATAGTAATACTTTGTTTTAACTTTATTTTATTTAGTAGGCATTAAAAAAACATGAAGAATGATATAAGTCTTATCTCTCAAACCTTTATGGTTTATGAGATATTCACAAGCAAAGTTTCCCCCTCCCGCCCCTTTTACCTAGTGTAAGCAATCTCTTCTCAGATGTGGAATGCAGTCTATAGACCAGACAGATAACAGAAGGGGACACTCTTATTCCTATGAAAACAATGAAATCCCTGCCCCCCTTGACAAGCTTTTCAGATTTTTCCCTTATCTTAATTGAAGATTGTCCCTCTCTGCAGTCTACCTGGGTACCTCCCTTCTGCTGTGGCTGAACAGTGTTACATCAGTAAAAGGGGCGGGAGGGGGACACTTTGTCACTGAATTACTCTGGAACTACAACTCTGACAGAATTGAAATAACACTCTCCAAAGTCCAAATACTATGATGATTAATTAGAGCTGCTTTTATTATGAAATATTACTATCCCTTTAAGAGACTTTGGAGGAAGGGGGAGGTTAAAGGGATAGTAATGTTTCACAAAAACAGCAGCTCCAATTAATCTTCATAGTACTTGGGCCATGGAGAGTGTTACTTCAGTACTGTCAGAGTTGTGGTTCAAGAGTAATTGAAGGATAAAGGTTCCCCCTCCCACCCCTTTTACCTAGTGTAAGCCATCTCTTCTCAGATGTGGAATCTGGTTGTAAGACCAGACAGATAACAGCAGGGGACAATCTTCTTTATATGAAAACAATGAAAGTCCTGCCTCCCTTGACACGTTTTTTCAGGTTTTTCCCTTGTCTTAATTGAAGATTGTCCCTCTCTGCAGTCTACCTGGGCTCCTCCTTTCTGCTCTGGCTGAGCAGTGTTAATCAGTAAATGGGGAGGGAGGGCTAATGAATTACTCTTGAACTACAACTCTGACAGAATTGAAATAACACTCAATATTATAATGATTAATTAGAGCTGCTTTTATTATGAAACATTACTATCCCTTTAAGGTGTCATCAAAGCTCTGGAAAATCAGAAAATGTGTGATTATTTTCAAAGCTTTTTGTGTATCAAAATAAGTTTATCTAAAGATTTTCAAAGTAAATGTGATGCCAAGCTTCAGTGTCCAATGCTCATCTTCTTTTCAGTTATGTCTTATAAATAGATAGATGCCAAATGTACATTTAAACCTCTATGGGTCAGAGGGATGTGCAAAGTATTACAAAGAAATGGTCTGTATACCCTTCTGATCCTTATAGGGTTAATTCCATTTAGGGTATAGAAAAATTGAGTGCATATAGGATTTGTATTGATTTGCACATGTCATTATAGGATATGTTCAGAATCTTCTCATATCTCTAGTGACTGCGTTTAACTTTGCTGAGTCCCACTATTTTGTTATATTTATTTAGTTAGTTATTTATTGTAGGGGTTCGGTTTGTATGGTAACTACTAATGCAATATGAAAAAAGAATTGCATTGGATTTGAGTGGTTCATTTTGGGCTATCATCATAAAACACTATTGTTTCACAATTTAATTTGGTATATTAGCATTATATGGAAGATAAAGTTGTTTATTTTCAAAATGAGTTTACAGTAGTATGATTTATTAGCTTTCTATATTTGTACAGTGGCCACAAAAATGTGCATAGCGGTGCTAAATGTATTTACTAAAATAGATGCCACACTTAGCTGGCAGGACAGTGCTGAACCACTTTATACATGTATTATTTTACATACAGTACACATGTGCATCCTAATTTAGAAGTCAATAGCAACATAAAGGAACATAGTTATTTTTGGGTAAGGGAAAATGCACTGTGGGGCTGAAGTACTAAGAAGACTTTGAGCAATTCTGAGGTAAAATTACTGCATCACAAGAGACATATCAAATTTTCCATTAATTTGAATGGAACCATTAAAGGGACAGTAATGTCCCTTAAAAAAAATCTACTTTTGGAGAGCTTAAAAAACTAAACTATGTGCCACAAAACATATCCCTCAAACCTCTATGGTTTGAAAGATATTTATACTGAAAGCTCCCCCCTCCCTCCCCTTCTGATGTAAAGCTGACAGCAGGAGATTAGAGTCATGCAACTCGAGGACTCTCTACAGCAGAGCCGAAATCACGTTATTTCAAAAGAATTACTTCATTGGAAAGGTCTACAAAATGTGCTTGCAAACTAGACACACTTTGTAGACCTTTCCAATTAAGTAATTCTTTTGAAATAATGCGATTTCGGCTCTGCTGCAGAGCCTCCGGCTGGTCCCCGGACCAGGATCTCCTGCTGTCAGCACAGCACTGACATCAGGAGAAGGGGAGAGAGAGGGGAACTTTGAAAGGGTGTATCTCTCAAACCATAGCGGCTTGAGAGATAGGATTTGCGGGGCATAGTTTATTTTTTAAGCTCTATAAAAGTAGAAGATTATGGGACATTTGTGTCCCTTTTGAATACAAGAAATATCTCTTACCCATTTATTCTCAAATCTATGGAGATGATGGGTCTATGTAGTGCAGGGTTGCCAATTCCAACATAAAAAACAATCAAATGTTAAACAAATGAAGGTATTAACCTTTTGATTGCCACAAGCATTGAATACTCCACTGAAACTCAAAGAGTTAATGCCAGTTTTAAATCTAAAAATTACCTTCAAAATAAAAGGGGAGTAATTCTAGGGCAATTGCACCTTAGGGAAGAAATAATTAAAAAGAATGTTAAAATGTTCATTGGCTTAAATAGGGTTTTTAACCCCTTGAATGTTAGCGAGGTCCCAGTGCTTTGTTTGTCAATGTGTTGGAGGCTTCTCTACCATTCAAGGAGTTAAAATCCCTTGGTAATTGTTTAGGAATGTTTGTGTGCCCCCTATGGTACAGTTGGTTTGCTCCTAAATTACTATACTTTTTTAACCCTTTGAGTGCCAGAGGGTACGTAACGCATTGCATACCCCTCTGGCACTCAGAGGGTTCAGGAATGGCCACTATTTCTGAATGTTCTTGTTTTTTTTTCAGTTTTCTTACAAAATGATGGTAAATCCATCATATTTTCAAACTTGACAATGAGAATCATTCTAAAATAAAGTGAGACAAATTTATTTAAATTTACATGAGAATTTCCAAACAGACATTTTTTGACCACAGGATCGTAAAAGAATTCTTGACTAAGAACAAAACAACTGAGCCACTTGGTTACTCATCTGTATTCAAGCACAGCTGCCATATTCTCAACCTCTTGGATGCTAGAAACATTCCTAAAGCGTTATGAAGCAATGTATTTGAGACATCTCAATTCTCTAGCACCCATGTGGTTAAAAACTGAGTCTATTATTATTACTGCAACTAAAGAGCTGTAGCTGAGCAGCTCTAAAATGTTTTAACATATGTTTCCGTTTCGCTGACTCCCAGAATCCTTCAAACCGAAGCTCGACCTGCTTTAATTTATGTACATTATACATATAGGAACATTAGCTTAGCTTTTACTAAGTGCATCTGTGAAACTATTATTATTCTTATAACAAGCTCAAAGATAGCAAGCGAGTTGCTCTGAATTTTAATTTGAATTAATTACAAACTTTCATTTTTCCTTTTTCTACAAAAAAGCATTTGATTTAATATTCAATGTACAGTAAGCAAGGGCCTTCCATGTCAAATAAATGCTGGCCAAGAAGCAATTAATCCCTGCATTCATTTCTTACTTTATTATACTATTATATATATAATATGAAATGAAAACAATCCCTATGATAATTTAGTAACTACCAGTAACTAAATGCAAGCAATGCTTACATGCATCATCATTTACTGAGAAGAATATTTATATTGCAGTTAAACCAGTGGTCCTTTTTACAGCTTGGTATATAGTGTACTCACTTGCTTTATAAATATATACTTTAATCCTGATAATTTCGAATTGGTCCAAGGTTATTTTTTCAGTGTATTGGTGATAACAAGATGATATATATTAACCCTGTCTGCATACACATTAGAAAATAAAATGTAAGACTTGTACAAATGGTTGTAATCACATAGTTCTGTGGCATTAAAGCGGAACCAACACTAAAAGTTAGATGTCTGAATATACCTGCATTGTGTGTGTGTTATTCATAAATACAATTATTTTCTCCTGCTGGTTCTGACCACTGTTAACCCTTTGAGTGCCAGAAGGGTACGTAACGCATTGCAAAGTAATGTGTTCTGTACCCTTCTGGCACTCAAAGGGTTAACAAAGTTAAAAATGCCCGTATACACAGGCTAAAGTGCACCCAATGGCCCCGGCTGCTGCCCCAGACCCAGGAGCAGACACAGTCAGCGAGCCATCTGGAGCTCCCCGCTCCGGATCAGCGCGTTTGGCCAGTCTCTACTGAGCATGTCTGCATTGTTCCAGCAGTCTCTCTTATGCACACAGGGAGCTTCGCAGGCTAGCGTTTTATAGTATTTAGACATTTCAAATGAGATAAAACTCAGCCAATTATTAACAGTTCTAATACTGTTCAGTATAAGTTTATAGAAATATTTTATTGAAGAATTCCAATTGCCATGTTTAACCCCTTCCCAACAATGGACGTACATGTACGTCCCGGAAGTCCGGGTCCTCGCATGGCTGCACGCCAATCGGGGACTCCTGAATAATTCTGAAAAAGAAAAATATCTTAGCCGGGCATTAAGTGACAGCCGCGTGTGCGTGCGGCCGGTCACTAAGGGGTTAATCAAGTGTATCATGTATTATTAAATAAAATAAATAAATAGGAAGATGGAAGGAAATAAAAATGGTCATTTATAATCATTAATGCTTTTTTTAAACCCTTTATGTCCTTAACCCTTTGTGTGCCAAAGAGATATCCAATGCATTGCATTTCAATGCATTGGATACCTCTCTGGATCTTAAATGGTTAAGATAAATGTGTTATCAAGGGAAAACTGTTATGCAAGTGTGTGTGCCTGTAGTATATATAAAATTGTTTATACTTTCATACACTTAACGGAGGTAAAATAAACACCTCCTGATAATAATTGATCAAAAATTCTAAGAATTGATCCCTGCTCATTTTTTTAATAGAAACAGGCAGGGAACACAAACCCTTTTAACCATTAACCTCCTGGAATATTAACCCCATCCCAACAATGGACGTACACGTACGTCCTGCAGATTCTGTCACTTAGTGACAGAGGACATACATGTACGTCCCGGAAGTATTAAAGTAATGGGGGAAAAAGTTCAGCGGGTGTTAAGTGCCGGCGGCGTGTGTGCGCGGCCAGTCACTAAGGGGTTAATGAGGCCCCCAATTGCTTTACAATGCATTAAAGACCTCCCTATCATTCAAGACACACCAGAGTGGTGCATATAATGATAGCATTACCCTGTACAGTGGGTGAACTTGTGTACTGTGCCTTGCTTACAACTGTCCTGTCCACCTCCATGAACATGGCATCCAGTACTGACCAGTGATGTTGTCTCTAGAAAAGGGCACAAGGGCAAAATTCATAGAAGCCATTACGAATTTAAGTCCATATCAAGGTAAGTGGGGGTTACTTAGTAGGAGGCATTACATAATATATAGTTTATCAGCAGGTTGGGGAGAAAATGTTCCTTTGTCCCATTAGAAAGAAAGCTATACTCTACTGCACTGTATTGAGAAGCAATGCATTTCACACCCATTTGGCCAATAAAGGTTTAAGATTATCATGTGCAGCAAGCAGAGTGTGGGATCCTGTGAACCTGTTAACAGCTGTCATGGCATTCAGGACTGATTGAAGATGTTAATGTAAGTGGGGGGTGTGGTCATTGTTAGTATTGTTAGGAGATTTTAGTTATCCTTCAAAAAGAGTTGGGTATATTTTGATAGTAGATGCACCAAACAATTTTGGAATGGATTCCACTTGATACTAAATGCCCACAAAAAAGACCAGAGACAAGATGGGTTGATTATATTACCAAAGGGGACGAATAAAACATCCCATTGATTTAAAAGGGGAATGTAACCAATCAAACGCTAGAGCGGTCTCTAGTGCATGGAGACCTCACTAGTATTCAAGGGTTTACAAACCTCATTTAAATAAATAGGCAGTTTGTGAGTTTCTATTTGTGCCTTATATACAGTTGGTTTGTTTGAGAATTACTCTATTTCTTTTTAGTACATCATCCTCAATGCACTACACTAAAGTGAATAATTTGTATCTCCAGAACATTCCACTGCTATGGCTCACCAAGTATAGAGAGAAATGTGTTTTTGATATCTGGCTTATATGGTGATGATTAATAAAAATAAAAATTCCTATATAGTGCTACTAATTTTTACACACTGCTCTACATTGAAATTCACAGAGACAGTGAGACTGATGTACTGAAAAGAAATGGAGCAATTCTGGGACAAACCATCTGTACAATATGGGAAATTTAAACATTTCTGCTGAATGAAATTGAAATTTTGAATGGGGAACTTTCACCCCTATACAAGTTTGGCTAATATAGCAATTAGCTTGAATACTTGTTTTAATTTTTTCTAAAGTTCATGGTATGGCTAAATTTTAAGCTTGAAAAATGATCCGGTCCTTACTTCCAGACAGACTGTGGGTACAGCTCTGCACCTCAGTCTGTAAATCTTCCTCTGCTCCTCTCCCCACATAGCATCTCAATCCAGCCTCCTCCAATGACAGTGAATTTCTCCTTGTAAGCTGGGGTGCTTTCTGGCCAATGAGAGCTCTCCAGCTTACAAGGAGAAATCCTCCATCATCAGAGGTGGCAGGACTGAGATGCTATGTGGGGAGGGGAGCAGAGGAAGATTTACAGACTGAGGTGCAGAGCTGTACCCACAGTCTGTCCGGAAGTAAGGACCCAGATCATTTTTCAGACTTAAAGGGATAGTAATACTTCATTTTAACTTTATTTTATTTTGTAGGCATTAAAAAAACATGAAGAATGACATAAGTCTTATCTCTCAAACCTTTATGGTTTAAGAGATATTCACAAACAAAGTATCCCCCCCTGTTAAACCAGATCAGAAGGGAGGAGCCCAGGTAGACTGCAGAGAGGGACAATCTTCAATTAAGATAAGGGGAAAAGCTGAAAAACTTGTCAAGGGGGGAAGGGCTTTCATTGTTTTCATACAAAGAAAATTGTCCCCTTCTGTTATCTGTCTGGTCATACAACCTGATCCACATTTGAGAAGAGATGGCTTACACTAGGTAAAAGGGGTGGGAGGGGGAACTTTGCTTGTGAATATCTCATAAACCATAAAGGATTGAGAGATAAGACTTATATCATACTTCATGTTTTTTTAATGCCTACAAAATAAAATAAAGATAAAACGAAGTATTACTATCCCTTTAAAATTTAGTCATACCATGAACTTTACAAAAAATTAAAACAAGTATTCAAGCTAATCAGAAAATGTAGTTAATTAATAGCCAAACTTGGATAGGGGTGATAGTTTCCCTTTAACCCCGTGAATGATAGAGAGGTCTCCAACACATTGCTTCCCAATGAGTTGGTATCCTGTTTAGAACACACGGTGTTAACCCCCCCCCCCCCCATTTTAATCAATGATAATGTGGGGAATTTTTATGCATCCCTTATGATGCAGTTGGATTCTCCAGAATTGCTCCAGTTCTTTAGTACATCAGCCTCCCTGACATTACACTCTAGTAGTTATGATGCTTGCACAGGGAGATAAAGGAGCTTATATAAACATAAGGAGCATTCAATGGGCTAAAAGTCATATTTAAATCAATAAGAATTTGTATTTTGTTCCCTATGATGGTAACAAATGCCCAGCATGTGTGGGAAGGGGGATCTCCTGCCTGGCCCAACATAATCATGCCTCTCTATAGGCAATAAAATAATTTTGAATAACCTCTTCTTCCTTTTTTGGCAAGCTTGTAAGAAACAAAATTATTTCTATTGTCACCTCTACCTACCAGTATACTAAAATGTATTTAGGATCTACTGAACACATACAACAAAGGTATCCTGATGGTTCTAGCTGAGTCATGTTGATTTTCATATTGCACACCGGACAGTGGTTCAGATTCAAATAAAGCTTTGTATCATCATAATAATGAACATGATTTCTTCTTTAAAGGTGAATGGAAACTTTCCTTTAGGTTTACTGAATTAAATTGCTGTCAGCTCTTCATCACAAAAATAGAGAAAGCCATTCCAGTAAACTATGTATAGTCCTGCAAAAGCTGTGCTGTCTATGCTGACACAACCCAGGGAAAAAAAATAACATTGGTCTATGATTGAATCTATCAGTTGTTCCTTTAATCAATTAAGAAAATGTCAAGGAGGCAATTTATGCCTTCCCTTCTGATATGTTGGCAGTGGACCATATTGAGCACTCAATGCCATTAGGATCTTATTAGAATTCATTTTTCCACAAAGCTGACAAAGTCCAAAGTGGGGATTAGCAATGTAGAGACTATGCAAGCCAAAAGCTTAATACTTCAGAATGATGGCTTGATATGTTTTAGAAAGTGTAGATGAGCTCAAAGAATCAGATTTTTCATGCCATTTTCAATAAAACATAGCAGAGCATGAACAAACAGTGTGTAAAACTTTGTTATGTAAATGAGACAGGACAGGATTCACTATTCTACTGACAATCTGACATCAGGTAAAAGCAAGGGAATATGTTTGATGTTTACTATCGAAACAGAATGTTACACAGACTATGACAGGCTTTTGCATGCTAGATATCTTATACTGTTATTTTTCTTCTCAAAAGACAGACATTTTAGGCAAGAAAATGAAATTGACACATTTATTATTACTTTAAATCAACAAAACGTATTGAGGTGAATGTATCATGCTGATTCCATGCAATAACAGGCACTGGAATCAGCATTCTGTCCCTTCACATGCCTAGCTTCAAATTAGTAAGTTCTATAAGCACAAAATTATTTCCTTAAGTATAGTTTGGATACCACTCTGGGATTCAAAGAGTTAACGTCCAAATCTGTGGTACTGCCAGGAGGCAGTGAAATGATCATACACTGTAGCACATACCCTTGAGTGCAGCCATTGGAATTAGACACTAATGCCAGAGAGTGGCTGTACTGGCAAATTTGTATATCTATAGAGAACAATAAAAACAGAAGGAGGGCCAATGGTGCTTTACCTCAAATAAAATAAATAGTGAATAATATAAAATTTTGCACTCACGTGTGTTGGTGATTGAGACACCAGCATATACCAGCCCCCAACCATGACGGAGATTATAAACCAGTCTCCGCTAGCGACTCTTCCAAGGGATCTTCCAAATTTAAAAATCCATATGGTAAAAAAAGCTGCTCCTCCAAAAAAGGTTAAAATAATATTTATTATAACATTAAACAACAAAAACCATAATCTTTTCGCAGCTCAAGCACCAATTTTTAAGGTGTGACTGAACCATACATTTGAAAAAGTGGTGCTTGAGCTGCGAAAAGCATAGTGGTTTCTGGTGTTTAATTTTATAGTAAATATTATTTCAACCTTCATTGGAAGAGCGGCTTTTTTACCGTGTGGATTTTTATATTTGGAAGATCCCTTGGAAGAGTCCCGAGTGTGGAAGGGCTTATGGTCTCCATTTGACTAAATTGTTGGGGGCCGGTATATGCTGGTATCTCAACCTCCAACACATGTGAGTGTAATATTTATATTATTCACAATTTATTTATCTGCAAAAAAGCAGGTGCCCCTTCTGTTTTTTTTTTTTTCTATTTTCTATATGTTCCACTGCATAAGGTGTTCTGTGAAGAGGAGTGGTCTTATTTATCTGTCCTAAGGGAAGCAGTATAAATATTCCTCCAAGCGCTGTTGCTGGTGGTCACATATGTGGCTAGCCCACTTGTTTGTATCATTTCAATAAGATGGTTTGGTGATTTCTGAATTTGTGGAAGATTAATAAACTAGGAAGCACCTCTTTTTTCTGTATTTTTCTGAAATCTGTATATTTGCCCCCATTGCAACTGGCGTACTAAGAAAAAACTGCATAATTCTGGAACAAATCAGTTATACCACTGTTTCCAAATAAGTAATTATGCAGAAAATCAACTCACCATACAGTACAAATAAACCTTCTCAACATTTCTATTGATTTAATTTGACCCTTTAACTTTTTGAATTCCAGAGAAGTCTCTAATGTGTTGAAGACCTTTCTAATATACCAGGGGTTAAATGCTCCATTTAAATCAATGACAAATGGAATTTGTCTTCTATGGAACAGTCATGTAGGGGGCAATACAGAATTACTCCAGTTCAAATGCTTCACCTTGAGGGAGATGTGTTCATATCATTCCACACTGAACTGGGCACAGGAACTGATTCCTTAGTATTAGGCCTGGTTGATGTCAACTTACTAAGAAATGTATTCTGAAAATGATCAGAGCAATGGAGAAGTGTATGGGCATTTGAGGCATTTCTTTCCACTGTTCCTTTTTTAAAGCAATGTACTATCAAGGTACTGACCACAGTGGTGTAACTTTACTGTATGCTCCTGCCGGAGTGTGGGTACTGGTATACACTAAACCGATCATGCACTGTCATGCATACTTTGCAGTGTAGCTGGAGGCTAATGCCAAAGGAGCTGTACTGGCTGACCTTTACAGTATTTCCCTCTTCTTGGATTCCCTGCACTGCACTATGTTTTTAAGGGCACGCAGTACTTATAGTGTGACCTTGTCTGTTTGTCATAGTGTATATATTTTTTATTTGTAATTAATAATGAGTCTAAGTCTCTCTGTACCATATCAAACTGGTCTCTTTCAGACAGAAGAGACAATACCTGTAGCTGATATTTTTTCCTATTTGACTCTGTAGTGATTTCTTCTGTTAATTCTTTTTTGTTTTCTGAAGTCTATTTCAGTTGATATATTTTTATCAAAGTGTTTAATTGACAACTGTTTCTACAGAATTCAGTGGGAATCTGTCGGATAAAATCAGTTGATAACACTTATCAGCTGCAATGAAGTCTGCCAGCAAAGTTATCAAATTACTCAATTAATTTTTAAACACAATGCACTAGTTGCCTCTCTGGCACTCAAAGTGTTAATACCTGCAAATTCACAGTATTAGCTTTGCATTTCAAATAACAGGTTTGCATTGCATGTGCTTATGGGAAAAAAGTGATATAAGATTATAACATCAGTTCCTGACTATAACATATTTTTGCCTAAAAAAACAGGCACAACACTCATAGATGTTGGTGAAAATAAACAGGCAATTTATTATTAGTGCATATTTAAGCCGTTAATCATTTTGGCATCCTCACACCCCATAATGTAATTGCCAGTAGGTGACCATCTTGGTGGCAAAGTGCAATGCCATATTCATCTGTGCATTGGTAAGAGCCTACCAACTATGTATCCTTTTTATCTGCTTCTTAGCTAATTTCCACATGGTGTGAATACTGACTGTTCTGTCATAAAGTGCTTTATAAATATTATGAAATGTGGATATATTTAGCACTCTGTCAGCGTAGTACACCCCGCTCTGTTTCTCAAATCTGTCTACAAGTTTCTATTCACCCAGCAGTAACTTCAGGGTTCTGACACAGTGTCAGTGGTGGACAACATGAGACCCTGCAGCTGCAGCCAGGCTACAGTACCATCATTTACCGCCAGCCACAGCTATCAGGGAATGATGGTAGCTGTAGTCTGACAGAAGTTGGAGGGCCTCACATTACTTAGCTCCTGATTTATATAATACTAGCATTGTTTGTATGTGTGCATGTTGTGCATGTTTTTGTGCATGTGTGTGCTTTTTGTGAGTGTGTATGTTGAGTGTTTGGATTTATTATGTGTGTGTGTGTGTGTGTAGTGTCTGTTTGTGATTTGCATGTGTATTGCATGCATATATGTGTTATGTGTATGGTGTGTTTTGTGCATGTGTGTTGTGCATGTGTGTATATTGCATGAGTGTGTGGGTATTATGGTGCATTTATGTGTCTTTGCATGTTGTGCATATGTATTGCATGTGTGTTGTGTGTGTATGTATTGTGGTGTGTATATATAGTGTGCTTGTGTATGTACTGTGGTGTGTGTGTGTGTGTACTAAAGGCACCTGCAATTCATTACAAAGATTATCACAGGAGTGGAAGGAGTTGGAAAGGGTATATCTGTTTTTTGGGAAGAGGAGATAGTGGGGAAGGGCAATTCCTTGCATAGATCATGACCCCACCCCACGTATGCCCTGGATAGGCAGTACACAGAAGATGTGAATAACTCCTCCTTACTGCCACCCCTGGGTGTGTGTGGCTGGAGATGGAAAATCTGGCACCCTGCCAGCCTTCTCCTTTTATTAATACAGATAAATGTACTGTTCAAATATATATATTTTTGTGGGGGTAGTGGGTGGTGGTTATACTAATATGGCTCCATGTTAAAATGGATGTTGGTACCTATTCACTAGTGCTGTGCTTGCAATGTAGTAACCTTTTTTTGTGAGAATTCTACCTTAAATGCTGCTCATGTGAAATGGAGGGCAGAGGGAAAGTGTACTGGCATTTTAGGGGTGCACTATTCCTCTGCATTTTTTGTAAAGCAGTGTGTTATCAAACACTTAGTAAACTGGCATCACTTTTCTCAATTTCATCACACATGACATAGGTGAGGCATTTGGAGTTTAACCCTTTGAGTGCCATGGAGGTATCCAATGCATAGAAAAACAATGCCCTGGAGGCTCTGGCTTTCAGACTGAATTACTGGGTCTCCGGGGACAGAGGATGATTCTCTGGCAGTTGTTTAGTTTCTTCTCCTTCCCTCCCAATTCTTCCTACTCACTTCTCCTGAAACCCCACCCTGTTCTGCCTACTTCCCACCCACTTCTCCTCCTCCTTCCCATCCTGTTCTGCCCACTTCTCACCCACTTCCCTCCCTCTTTTTTCACAAAGTTGATGAAGCACTGCCCACCCAGATAAGCTTCTTCACTTTTTGACATGAATCATGTCATTGAGACCCCCATGGTCAGCAGCACTTCAGCCCTCTCTGACTGCTCAAAATGAAGAAGATTCCAGGTATGCTCATATGGTTAAAGACTTAATGACAACAGAGTGTGAGTGACAATATGCACTAAACCAGTCATACACTTTATTTTATTAGTATTGCCTCTTACAGCCTGCCCATATGAGATCTACCCATGTTTATCAAACATTCATTGGAGCTAACCCCCAGCAGTACTCATATGAAAGGTAAAGATGCAATATGCTGCAATTTGATGCATTTGTACAATGAGTTATTTTTTCCTGTGAAAGCGCAGCACAAGCCCCTTCACAACAGTGACATAACTAAAGAAGCACTGCCAGTACTGACCATGTGAAATAGGCCCCACAAGTTAGTCTGTTTTATAGAACATTAAAAGCTGCCTATATAGTACAAGCTGTTGGTAAAATAAATAATTTTTAGAAAGTAATCTTTATATTTAAGTGTCACCGTGTAACACATTCTGCTAATGCCCTGCACCATATGGTAATTTGTTGTGTTTGTGACAAAGCTTACCTCATGCTGTCTGCTATATCCAATCTGTTTTCAACACCAATCAATATGATAGCCTAGACCAGCAGGTTGTTACCAGTTGTTGGAGACTACAGTTTCTACCATCTCCAACTAGCCAGCAGTTTGTTGAGAATTATGGGAGTTGTCGTTCCCAACAGCTGGAGAACCAAAGGTTGCCTACCCAGACCTCGAAGTAACTTTGAATTTTGAATATCTTTTTAAAGATAAAAGTGTTCATTCTCAATCAAGCTGGTTAGAACAGAATTTTCATAAACTGCTTAGCATTCAACTATGTGCAGGAATGATTGACGAGGTTAACTGTTATCATGACAAACTACCAACAGTTACAAATAAAAATTACCACCCGCTGAAATGCACTTTTTTTCATCCTTACAGTTATTCAGTGATTGGCTAGATGGAGGGATGTTGAAATGTACATTTGTGACCCCATCAGCTAAATGCTGATTGGCTGGGAGGTGAAGTTACTGCAGAGTATGTTCTGATCCCTGTGTAACCCCACATCCCAGTCAATTTGAACAGAGACTGGCCATATAAAAGCCAGTCATATTTTCCTCACTCTGGCAATGGCCTGAGCAGGAACAGCTATTGGGGTATTTTTTCATGGCTTCCTAATGGTAGCCAAGGAGATTATTTATTTGATGTTATTATTATTGTTTAGAGGACAAAAGAAGACCATGGTGAAGAAGACACTGCTGGACACCCTAACTTCAAGGCGATTGTTTATTTTTACAGCTATGGGGAATGGGCCATGGGATAGTGTTAGGACTAAGATTTTTTTTTTTACTTTATTGTTAATTTTTGGTGCAGTGTTGTTCCTGGGGGATACTTTTAGGGTTAGTGTTTAGAAGGGTGGGGAGAGGGTGACTATATTACTAGATCACGGTCGATGTTTGGCACAATGTCAAACTTCGAGCTTTAGCTAGTTTCCTTTGATCTTCTCATTATACACGCTATTTAGCGCTCCTTGTGGGAACCAAAAGCTTGACTAGTATTATCCCACATGACAAGTTTTGATGACCAATGCTCGTTGTGGTGGGTGTTGATAAGGCAATTGAATTCTGATGCTATAACTATGTGTTTTCTATACAGAACTCATATTGAACATAGTACAGGTTTTAATGGCTCTAACTGAATAGATCCCAGGGTGTCGTACTATGTAAAAAATAACAATAAGGTCAAACTAAAACAGACACCCTGTCCCACTAAATTAACCCCTCTATTGCTTTCACCAGAGATGTATACTTTTCATAAGACAAGGCAATGCTGGGAACATATATGTGTAATCTGCACGAGGGATGTCTTACTTAAGAATCATGAAGGAAAAAGGTTTGGAGACACAAACGTACAACAGTTACATAACACTTACATGGCTACTGTTTTACTCAAGAGGAAAAGTCATACAACATATTTTTTATTAAAAAAGTTATGTATTCAGTATGGTAAAGAGGTGCATTGTGAAGCAATATTATGGAAATATCACTTTCATTTAAAGGGTCCATTTAATTAACTGGGAATTTCTATTTCTCCCCATGGTTCAGTTGGTAGGCTTCAGAATTGCTCTTCTTTTCTTTTGTTCATAAGGTCCTTAGGTTTGTGCTTTGTTAACTCCAAAAAATTCACAGGAATTTAATAGTGATTTCAGCAAATAAAACTGTAATTTAATAAGAGCCACCATAACAACCAAGGCTTGAATAAATTTGGAACAAGACTTCTAAACATGCCAGACAGTCCTGTCATGAAGCTGTCAGGATGTGCCACCTGTTTTAGCTTTTTGCCGCAGTTCAGGCTGCCAGTAGCAAATTATAGATCCATCCAACTGCTGACCAAAAAAAAAAAGGAGAAAAAGAAATAGCCTGTGTCAGCCATATGTCTTCTAAAGCTAATAAGTCATCTGTACGAAACAGTACATGTTCTGTAGCACTCAGTGTAATGTACTTAGTTTTGTTAAGCGTGAAGAGCTGTCAGGCACTTGCCTGAAAATGGATATGATAGTTTAACAAACATATGCCAACAAGCATTAATTTACTGCAGCATTATCTGATGTTTACTGTTTCCCAGTAGCGTAATGTGTGCCTTAGTGCCATATGCACAAGGAAAAATGGGACAAACTAAAAGCACTAAAGGAAACATAAAAATTATCCATATTTTCATTGATTTCAATATAGTTTTAATACCTTTAATATTAAAGAGCCATAGTGATTTTCAAAAAAAGAAAGAGATACCAAGTCACATCCATTTAGGTTGCAAAACCATGTACAACCCGATTTTCTGGTAATGTTGTGTTTCTTCCAAATCATAACCTTAGTCTCTCTAAAATAGGCACTAAAACAAATGTGTAGTTCTGCTCCGAGTTATCGTCAATTTACCAAACTACTTATGCTTAAAATTGATGTCTTTATTCCACCTGCACCAAGGGTAAGTGTTCTGGATTATTCCATTCTTCTGTGTTTTGTTTAACACTTTTGTACTAGCAAGATGTAGAGAAAATTAACATAGATATACTACATTATCATGCACATTCTCCAGGCGAGGAATTCCAGGCCTGATGAAGGCAGAGAGTGTGTATCAATATGCACTAAATCAAGAGGTCTCAACCATGATGCCGTGGCAATTTGGAGTGCCTCAAATTACCTATAAAGTATTATGCATGCCCCAAATATTTCAGACAGTAAGGAGTAGTGACATGATTTATATGCTTACATCCAAATGCATAAAATGAGCTTTGCTAGTGTCCTAGTGGATTTTTGCATTCCTCCTAGAGAGGCAGTAGAAAGGAGAAGGGGGGGCAAAGAAAGTGTAGAGAATGGACATAAAGAAAGAAATGAAGGGAGTGATAAGATAAAGAGACTGAGTGGGAAATAATTGATAGAGAAAGAGACAGATTGAAGGGGTGAGAATTGATAGAGAGAAAGGGTGAGAGTTAGGGAGGAGAGTGAGACATATTGAGGAGGAGAGAATGGATAGCAAGAAGGAGGAGAAAGATAGAGACATATTGAGAGGAGAGAAGGAGAAAAGAGAGGTCAGAATTCGCAAAGAAACAAGAGGGAGGAAAGAGTGAAAAATTGAAGGGGAGAGAAATTAAAGTAAGGAGGCAAGAGAGAGATTGAGGGGGAAAATTGATAGAGATAGAGAATGAGGCATGACAGATTGAGACTGAGGGGAGACAATTGAGAGTGAAAGAGCAAGAAGAGAAAGGAGGGAAAGAAGATAGGGAAAGGAGGGAGGAAATATTCCTCCTCTCATTGCCTCTATTTTGTTAGCGCTCTGGAAATCTTGTTATTGTCGACTGTACCCTTTTAAAACGTCTAACTGAAAAGTGTGTGCAATGAAACTGACATGAGAATCTCAATCTGCATGAACGGCGCAAGATTCTCATGTCTCCAGTTCAAACCTTGCATCTGAAATTGTAGTATTTTGGAAATTTCACAACATTAACAGCCTGAATCAATGTTATACCCCTAAGTCCACAGCCCTCAAGTTCTGACAGTGTTAGTCTCCTCTGATAAACCATGAAGAAGACTGGTTTATTTCTATAATATCCTCTGCACAAGTTTAATCCTAGTATATGGTGGCTTGGAATGAGCTCCCCCACACAGATGCATGCCGTGTAGTTGCATCAACAGGAGCCCCGCAACCAGCTTCTGTCGGACACATGATCGGGAGTATTGGCACTGCACCAATTGGACAATTGTGTGAATTAAGTGGCCACTGCAGGCAAATAAAGAGTGTAGGCACTCCAGAATAAACCTTTAACTTGAGGAGCAATGTGTTGCACACCTCTCTGGTACTTAAAGGCTATTGAAGAACCTGCTCCCATGAATATTAATCTCTGACATGATGTTTTTATCTCCACATGCTGCTGCCTTCTTTCAATTGATGGGATTCTCTCTCATGGATGTCTAATTGATCTCCAAACTACAAAATTGAGGAATGAGCAGGATCCAAGATGGGCTTGGCCTGTCTGGGTGATTGTCAACCTAGGGAGTGATTTCCTTACCATTGGAATTATCACATATATCATTTACTGCCAGCAAGCATGTTACGGGGAGTATTGCAGGGTTGGCTCAGTATAGAGTGTATAAGAACATGTGGGGAGGTAAAAAAGTTTTACATTGTGTTTTTCTAAGATTGACTGTATAGGTTAAGTAAACATGTTTGTAATCTTTATGAAAGGTTAATTGAAATTAGGCACATCTTGGAACTGAATACACCATGTAGCATAATGTATGCATTGTTGCACTAAGCAGGTTATCTGACAGATTATATACACCAGTGAAAGTGTAGTTAGGATAGAGAACCATTGTGAGTGACTTGCAAAAAAGACTTGCGTTTTTGTTATTAAACTCAGGGATAAAACTGTGGCTGATACCGGATTAAAAAGTTTGGGCAATGTTTTTCTCTGCAAGGTTAATTAATAATCAAGTACAATCAGGGAATAAATGAGATAAATAAATATGGGATTATGTAATAACAGCATTTGATGCACTAGTTTGTTAACTAACACGTTTGTTAAATTGGAATAGTTAGGGTGTCTGGGTGTCCCTTGTTGTGGGATGCTGAGAAAAGCACAATACAAGATGGGACTGATATCTGTGTAGTTCTGAATAAGGTATTCTTTGAAGAGTCTATAGATAAAGATATTTATAATGATAAGTGAAGCTACCATAAAAAAAGGAAGAGACAATTTGGTGATTCTTTTGGATGCTGGATTTACCACCTCTGCTGGCAAGAGTGCATTATTTATGTGCAATAATCTTTTTAAAATTATACAAAGCAATTTAATAATGAAAGAAGGTTATATGTGAGATATATGTAATGTTTATATTTTAATTAGAAATAGGAAGAGACTCAGCTTTAAAAGTTGGTGATTATTTTGTTTGTGAGCTTTACCACCTTTGCAGAGGGGGCATTCTGTGTAGGCACTACCTTTTTACAAAATATATTTAAACAGAGAATGTAGACCAGACAAATATTGGAAGGATCCTGGCCGGTATTGCACAACCACACACAACAGTGCACTACCACCCCCACTACAAATTCCCCGCTTCACCTTCAAATGTAAAATATTGTAACCAATACCTGTAGAACATAAACTCCATAAAATAGTGCACCAAAAAAATGAATTTGAACAAATAAAATAAATATATATATATATATAAATCAATACAATATCTACCCAATCTGATACAAAATTATTCAAAGTGAATAAATTAGATGATTGAATTTGATATTTTCCCTATACATATCCTTTTGTGGTATTTCTATTTCATTCAGCATAGTTAGTCATTACTAGGCGCTTCACACAATATTTTTTAGATTTATTTTCATTTCAATATTTCCTACAAGTGGGAATTTAGTGTTTATTAATGACTTTGATAAGTGGGCCGCAGAAGAACTTTTTACATATTAACTTCAAAATGTTGCTGGCATCACCTGACCTATCATGAATGTACCCTACTCTAACTACCCCCCAAACCCCCCTCAAAGTCCCAGTTATACTCAATTCTACCGCAACCTTTGAGGAATAAATATAAGAGGAGTAAATTAAGACCAATGTGGTTTAATAAAAAGGTTTGTAAGGACATGAAAAATAAGAAGGCTTTTAATGTTTTAAGTTAAAAGGGTCATGTGCATCATTTTAAAAAAATATAAAGAATGTAATAGAATCTGCAATTAGGCTAGCTAAAATTGAAAATGAGAAAATTATTACAAAAGATAACAAGAAAAATCCAAAAATTCTACAAGTATATAAATGGCAAAAGTGCCAGAGAAGTATCCAACTCATTGTGCTGCAATGTTTTGCATACCTTTCTGGTGCTCAAATAATTAAGTTTGATACTGGTCCCCTAAAAAATAGACAGGTGAATTAAGTTGTGAGGATAAGACAATGGCTGACACCTTAAACATTCTCTTCTTTTGTTTATACAAAGTAAGGAACAATGGAAAACAGAGAGAACCACAAAATTTCCTCCATTAAGTACATGCTTAGTGAGGACTAAGTTCAAAAGAGATTGGAAAAAGGTATGGAGAATAAAGTACCTGGACCTGATATCATACCCCAGAGGGTAGTTAAGAAACATAGTTCAGTAATAAACCGTATGCCTATTGATTCAATATCATCAGGCATAGTGCCCTGTGATTGGAGGAAAGCAGATGTAGTACCATTGTTCAAAAAGGGGGCAAAATCTAAACCAGAAAACTGTGAGCTTGGCTTCTCTAGTTGTTAAGAAAATAGTAGAATTACTAACAGATGGTATTCAGGACTATGTGATGACCAACACCATTATTAGTAAGAGCCAGCATGAAGAATAGATCATGTCAAACTAATTTACTAGCATTTTCTGAAAGGGTAAGTAGTTATTTGGATAAGGGTATTGAGGTTGATGTAATATACTTGGATTTTGCAAACCCCTTTGATACTGTGCTTCATAGCAGGTTATTGCATACATTAAAAGGCTTCAGTTTGAGAGAGGAAAGCTGAGCATAGATTGAGAACTGGTTAAATGAAAAATAGTAGAGAGTTGTTGTAAATGCAACCTTTTCATGTTGGCCTTTGTAATTGGAGTGCCACACCATTCAGTCCTGGGCACAATGTCTGTTAATTTGTTAATTTATGATCTAGAAGTGGGTATTGAAAGTAAAGTCTTAATCTTTACTGATGTGCTGATGACACTAAGCTGTGTAAGGAAATACATCCAGAACAATGCTTTTTTTCTTTGCAGAAAGATTTCGATAAACTGAGTGAATGGTGGAAAAGTGGCAGATTTAGGTTAACACCTCTGTTCATCCAAAGCAAGGCATAAAAAAAAAACAAAAAAACACTGAAGCCATTTCCAATGAAGCCCCAAGTGGGTAGAAACATTCCTTCCTGGGTCCAAATGACAGTCAGATAGTTCCCTGGATCAACAACCTATCTGCATTGAAGCCATCTGTCATAGTTCTCAATATTGTTCTGTGCAAGATATTTATCCGTTGCTTTTTGTAAAAATGTTTGTAAAAATTCTTGTTTGTTGTTGTCAAAAGCACCTTTACTCTAGTCTTGATCGATGATCTCTCATTCTTAGCTCACCTCTTTGCGCAAATAATTAATTGGATAGTTCTTTGCATTGTCTTGAATAAATTTGTAAATGGTAATCATATCCCTCCTTTGATGTCTCTTTTCTAATGTAAACAAACACAGTTTGGCTAGTCTCTCTTAATAACTAAGATCCTCCAATCCCTTTCTCAGTTTTGTTGCACAGATCTGTACTTTTTCCAGTTCAGTAATGTCTTTTTTAGGAACTGGTGCCCAAAACTGTACCTCTTTTTATGCAGCCTAGTACCCTATTTGCTCTTGCAGCAGCACACTGCTGTGAAATCTGCCATCTATTAGTACTCCTAAATATTTCTCTAATGAGGTTTCACCAAGTTGTTTCCCATTTAGAGTATATGTAGCATGTTTGTTTCTACATCCCAAATGCATAACCTTACATTTATCTGCATTAAATTTCATCTGCCACTTTTCTGCCCATTCACTCAGTTAATCTAAATCCTTCTGCAGAGAAAAAACATCCAGTCCTGTAGGCATTTCCTTGCACAGCTTAGTGTCATCAGCAAAGATGGAGATGTTACTTTCCCACTTCTGATCATTAAAAAATTAAAAAGCATTGGGCCCAGGGCTCAACCCTGTGGCACCCCACTTGCAACTTTAGACCAACTTGAAAAGGTTCAGTTTTCAACATCTCTCTGCAATCTATCATTTAACCAGTTCTCAATCCATGTACACATATTACCGCCCAAACCAAAGCCTTTTAATATATGCAGCAATGTGTTGTGAGGTACTGTATCAAAGGCTTTTGCAAAATCCAAGTATACTACATCAACAGCAATTTCCTTGTCTGAATTACTACTTACCCTTTCGTAAAATGCAAGTAAGTTAGTCTGACATTATATATTCTTCATAAAACCATACTGACTCCTACTAATAATACTATTTGTCCTCACATAGTTCTAAATACTGTCTTGAATTCTTTGTCTTGGTATTCTGTAGGGATGAGCGAGCACCCCGATGCTCGGGTGCTCGGGTGCTCTGACCGAGCACCCCCTGATGCTCGAGTGCTCGGCCGAGCACCCGAGCCCCATTCAAATGAATGGGAGCACTCGAGCATTAAACCAGGCACCCCCTGCTCTGATGAGCGGAGGGTGCCTGGTCAATGTCCCCCTTCATCTCCGCTATGCCCCTCTTCCACAATGTCCCCCTTCATCTCCTATGCCATAGCGGAGATGAAGGGGGACATTGTGGAAGAGGGGCATAGCGGAGATGAAGGGGGACATTGTGGAAGAGGGGCATAGAGTCTATGCCCCTCTTCCACAATGTCCCCCTTCATCTCCGCTATGCCCCTCTTCCACAATGTCCCCCTTCATCTCCTCTATGGCATAGGAGATGAAGGGGGACATTGTGGAAGAGGGGCATAGCGGAGATGAAGGGGCACATTGTGGAAGACGGGCATAGCGGAGATGAAGGGGGACATTGTGGAAGAGGGGCATAGAGTCTATGCCCCTCTTCCACAATGTCCCCCTTCATCTCCGCAATGCCCCCTTCATCTCCGCAATGCCCCCGTACCTCCATTCCCTGGTGGTCCAGCGGAGCGTCTTCGGATCTGTGCCTCTTCCGGCACAGATCCTCTTCACCCGAACATGTCGGGCGAGCACATGGCGGTACTCGTACGAGTACCGCCATGTGCCGAGCAGAGCGATGCTCGAGCCGATCCGAGCATCGGCCGAGCACGCTCGCTCAACACTAGTATTCTGTACTTGCAGATACTTTAGTTGCTTTCAAAAAAGTAATGGATAATTTTCTAGCTCAGAACAGCAGATAAGATGTTTATCCATGGAAATATCTGACTGCCATTTGGAATCAGGGAGGACTTTTGTTTACCCAATTGGGGCTTAATTGGAAATGTCTTTAGTGTTTGTTTGTTTGTTTGTTTGTTTGTTTTTGCCTTCCCCTGGATCAATAGAGGGGATATGCATGGACTGCACTTGATGGATGCATGTCTTTTTTCAGCCTAATCAACTCTGTTTCTATATGCTACAACTCAGTGAATTAGTGTCTCATTTATTTCTACTGCCTGGAGGGATCGTTTTACTGTGGGGGATCCTTGGATAAAGACCAATTGATGGTCCTTGTGGTCTGTGCCTGGGCACCCTTGGTTTTACATAAAGATGGTGTTTGGAAATTATAACAAGGGGGGATACATAATATTCCAGGAAAATGGTCCCTTACACTTAAACAAAGGCTGCTTATGCACAACCAAATCTGGGTTATATTCAAAAATATTGCATGAAGAGCTATGTTAAAATAATGCATGTGTGCGTGGCCGGTCCTTAAGGGGTTAATTGAACAAGCTAAAGTTGGGCATTTCTGGATCAGACCAAATACATTGGGGGCAATGGAAAATTTCCCCTAATTTTTCATTGATTTAAATCAGGTTTTTAAATCTTTTAAAATTAAATGTGTTAGAGGACTATCTATCATTCAAGGCTTTAAAAGTCCTATTTCAATGAAATGGAATTTTCTTTCCCCCCCTATTTTGCAGCTATTTTACCCACTTTATCTTATTATAGTAGTTGCAGAGAGACTCTGCATTGATCTCTTAGATGCCAGAGACATCTGCAATGCATTTCAGATTACCCTAGCAACTAAGAGGTTTATTTATCTGTGCAAATGAACAGTCCCCAGTGGTTCTGGTGTTGGTTGCTGTGCACTGAGCGACACTGAACTAGCTGGTCTAATCTTTTATAATAGCAGCAAATGTATTTCTTGGATCAGTCTGACAAAATCCACCTGTCTGGCTGTGGAGGTCCCAAGTTGTTGACTTAGCAGCCTAGCTGAAAATCCCTTTTGTGTATTGCTTGCAAGTAAAATAAAATACATACAGTCATGGATGATGTAATCACTCTCAGGGGATAGCTTTATGTGATGAAGCTGCTTTTTTAAGAAAACTTGGCAAAGGCTTAAGATTATAGCCAAAATGTTGATTTAATAAAAGAGCATATATCTTCCGATCAAACAAGTCCCTGTAAGTGCTGTCATCATCAATGACTGTATGTATTTTATTTTGCTGACTAATTATATATGTATTATCTTTGTGTAAATTATGGATGAAAAACCTGTACAACTGGCAGAGCTTTATGGGTATTGTAGTCCTGAACAGCAGCGGGTCCTCAGGTTGCCCATGTATAATGTAAGTCTACATGTGGATCAGAAATATTTAAAAAAATAATTTGAGGGAGTCATTGTAAACATGACCATATTATATTTATGTAAGCATTGTTTGTACTGTAAAGTGCAGTATGAAAGAAGGAGGGGATTTATTCAACATGTTATGTCATATTTAAGATGTGATTGTGTGTTTTTAATATTTTGAGTACCAGAGTGATACGCAGTGTATTGCTTTGCAATACTTTGCACACTCCTCTGTCTCTCAATGGTTTAAAAGGATAAAGTAATGCTATAATATGCATTTTCACATTAATATTTTCTTACCACAACTCTTTATTGGCCAGAAAATCATGTATGTAAATTTAAGAAATTAAAAACATACCAAAGGATTTGAATAATATTCCTAACGTATTATCTTCCTAAAGTTAGCTGAATTATTTTAAGTCAAACACAGCAATATGCCATCATATCATCACATATATAATTTGCAGCATTTGTAGCCTATGATAAAGTCATGTGGACAGGAATTGGTTGTGAACAGTTATGGGGCATCTTATTGTTAAAGTAATAATGGGTTCCCACTTCCCATGTGACATTTCTCCAGTTAGTGAAAGGATATTATGAAGGATCAATTAATGTTTATTATGAAAAACCCTTATAGTGTTTGACTTTCTCTGTTCAGTACAATTAGGATGCTCTGCTTTATTCAGAGTTTTAACAGTTCAAATTGTCACTATGTAATAGAATTTTTATATATCATTGTATGGAGAACCATGATCAGTAACTCACCTCTCCCATATAATAATGTAGAACTAGTACACCAGGTGAACAGAATGTGAAATAGCTGAACACTGTGAGATAGTGTATAAAAGTCAACAGTTTGAACTGTAATAATGTTTGAAATGTAACCCACTAGTGGGAGTACCCTTGTTTTACACAGCAGAAAATATTCAAGCAATATGTGTATTTTTATCATAAAGGTTAGTAATAGGAACCTGATATGTTGTGGTTATACGGCTACTTTAAGTCATAGGGCCTTAAAACTGGAGCAGTTCTTTGTTAGCCAACTGCACAATAAGGAACTATTTTGTTGTCTTTGAATATAGGTCCAACTGTCATTTTTGCAGCATAACCACTGTCAAAGCTGTGCTACCTGAACAGATGACACTCAGCAGCTGCTCTTCTCCTCCCCCATTGACCTCCAAAACATACAACGTAAAAGTATTCAGTTGACAGTCTCCAACCTTCTGCTGTTCATTACATTATACTAACCCACTATAACTTACTGTACCACTGATTTACACTACTACAGACATTTCCAAACAATCAGGTAATAGTCCAAAAGTGTGTTATCTGGTTATTGTTTTGCATAAATCTCTTAATCCACTGAGTGCCAGTGAGGTATCCAACACATTTTATATGTGAACCTTAAATGCCTATGAGGAAAGTAAAGGATAAGCAATTCTGGAGCAAACCAACTGTACCAGAGGGCAAAAACTGTATTTCTCAATTATTTAAACAGTGCTTTTAACCCCTTGAATGCTAGAGAGGTGTCCCATGCATTTCAAAGCCCATTTAAATCAAGGGAAATGTGTATATGTTCCCTATGGAGCAGATGACATGCTACAGAATTGCACCACTTTCATTTTCTGCATAAGGGCCTTAGAAGTGGTGAAGAGTAAAACAGGACTATGTAAAGTTGAAAATAAATCAAACGAACCAATGAGAATATAAAATAAATAGCTAATATGTAAGTTCATCTGCTCAGTTCAATAATCAGAGGTTTTATGTCACATTAGTTTCATGGGTAGATATGAGCCTAAGGTTTCACATTTCAGGTTATTTATAGGTGGAGCAGGGACACTTTCCTTTTAGTGAATTTAGCACTCACATTAGGTAATGAGGCTTATGTATTATGTACTGGAGTAATTCTGGGGCAAACCAACTGCACTCTAAGGGACAAAGAAAGGTTAAAAAATTCCTTTTGATTTAAATAGGTATTTAAACGCCTTGTAATCTGAATAGGTCTCCAACACATTGCTTTGCAACTCGTTGTATACCCATTTGGCATTCAAAAGGTTACATTTTAGTTTTTATCTGTCCCCTGTGGTGCAGCTGGTTTGCCCTAGAGTTACTTCTGTTCTTCATAATACACCCATCTCCATATTGCTGCAATCATACAAAACATATTTTTAAAGCTTGTTATAACAATTCTTCATAGTCATAAACATTTTGACAAAATCTATCGCTTCCACAGGCAGCCTTCAATATGTAATTCAGATATAAATATAGTCTAACAGAGTGTAACAATCCACAAAGAATGGGCGTTTGATTTAATGTCACTGTGTAAAAAATGCTTTTCAACTCAGTGAATACATCAATAAAATAGACAGAACCACTTGTATGCTAGAAAAGTTTCCAGACATTGTAAAGTTTCCTAAAGACAGCTTAGGACCTTAAGTTCGGAAGAAAAGTGGATATATTTTGGTGCAAACCAAATGCACCATAGGGGAGATTTAAACATTCTCAAAATTCCCATTGATTCAAATTAGACTTTTAACCCTTTGAGTGCTAGAAAGGTCTCCAACTATTGCCAAGCAATGTGCTGGATACCTCCTTAGCATTCCACGGGTTAGAAGCCCCATCTAAATCATCAAGAATGCTTCATTTCTCCCCTGTGGTGCAGTTGGTTTGCCCCAGAATTTTCAACTTTCATTTTGAATACTCTTAGAAACTTTAAGTAACATTAATGCACAGTAATAGCAGTTAATTACACTTTACCTTCAGCTGAGTTCTCCGTCATAGTCGTGGTAGGATAAGTTCCTAAATATGAATGTCAGTGTTAGGTCATTAATGTCCTTTGGAGTCGAAGTGCAGAATTAAACGTTTTGGAAAGGGTCCTCTGTGTTTAACTCAGTTCCTTCCTCTTTTATGCTGCCTTGCGTTTCTGGCTTAACTTCAGACTCCTTTCCTGCAGAAACTTTTCCCAGGAGTCAGGACAAATGCATAAGAGTATAATAATCACTTTCAGTTCAATAAGTACAAGATTTCCCAGTTTCTCTGAGGATCCTAGAATTTCTAGGCATGCAACTCCAAAAGATACTGGAAATCAGAGAGACAGCAAAAAAAGTCAAGGAACTGAATAGAGCTGCTATAGGCCCTATGACATGTCTCCTAATAACTATACTTGTCAGTGGGACAGGTCTGAGAGTGTCTAGTAACATTATCTATTACAGCTCAGGTTTATTCTTAGCACACTTGATGTACTGTGGATTCTTCTTGGCCTTATTTGGTTGAGGGTGGGTCCCATCTGTGTGGTCTGTCAAGTACCCTTGTCATTCACTCTTTCACTGCTGTTTTACTTCTGGTCAGTGAATCCATTCCTTAGTTCATTGAGGCTTTCTGAAGAATGGGTGCAATTCTGTAGTAAACCAACTGCACCACTGGTAACAAATAAACATTCTCCATTGAAATGGGGTTTTCAACCCCCTTAAATGCTAGAGAGTTTCTGAATGCATTGTGATGCAATGAGTTGGAGACCTCTGCAACATTGAAGGATTTAAAAGTCCTATTTAAATTAATAGACATTTTATAAATTACACAATTGGTTGGTTTGAGTCACTTTAGCATAAAACACGTGTGTGTGTGTGTGTGTGTGTGTGTTATTCAGTAATACAATTTTTTGCCCTTGCTGGTTCTGACCACTGTTAATAGCACAAATTTTACTTTTTATTAGAAATAATTCAACTTAGATTAAACACAGCCAATTATTCACAGTTCTAACACTGTTCAGGGTAAGTTTATAGAAATATTTTATAGAGCAATTCCACTTGCCATGTTTAATCAAGTGCATCACATATTAAATAAATAAATAGGAAGATGGAAGGTGATAAAAGTTGTCATTTATAATTATTAAGTTAATCATTAATCTTAATGCATTTTAAACCCCTCTTATCCGTAACCCTTTGTGTGCCAAAGAGGTATCCAATGCACTGCATTGCAATGCGTTGGATACCTCTCTGGCACTTAAACGGTTAAACGAAATGTGTTCTCAGGTGAAAAATGTTATTCAAATAAATACTGGCATTAACAATGGTTTAACCCTTTAAAGGGATAGTAATGTTTCATAATAAAAGCAGCTCTAATTAATCATCATAGTATTTGGACTTTGGAGAGTGTTATTTCAATAGTGACAGTGTTATAGTTCAAGAGTAATTCAATGACAAAGTGTTCCCCTCCCACCCCTTTTACTGATGTCACACTGTTCAGACAGATCAGAAGGGAGGTGCCGAGGTAGATTGCAGAGAGGGACAATCTTCAATTAAGATAAGGGAAAAACCTGAAAAGCTTGTCAAGGGGGGCAGGGATTTAATTGTTCTCATAGGAATAAGAGTGTCCCCTTCTGTTATCTGTCTGGTCTATGGACTGCATTCCACATCTGAGAAGAGATTGCTTACACTAGGTAAAAGGGGCAGAAGGGGGAAACTTTGCTTGTGAGTATCTCATAAACCATAAAGGTTTGAGAGATAAGACTTATATCATTCTTCATGTTTTTTTAATGTCTACAAAATAAAATAAAGTTAAAATGAAGTATTACTATCCCTTTAAGTACCAGAGGGGTGTGCAATGCATTGCCAGTCAATGTGTTCCACATACTCTGGTCCTTAAAGGGTTAGAAAGATTGTATTTAAATGGCATCCACCACCATCTAGAAAAGGACAAGAACTAGTTCTCTGACTTAACACTTTAACAGGGGACAGCAAAGCTTAGCTGAGACAACTGTTTAGGCCTTACTGTTGAGAAGTTATGATTATATTAGGCATGCACTAATAGCAGGCACTGATATATTCCAATATAACAGGTCAACAGACTTAAAAAAATAATAATTGCATTAACATCTATTAATTTAGTCTTATATGTTATTTATAATTATTATTATTTGTTAGCTCTGCTTTTTAATGTATGTTGATTCAGGCACAAAAGATTCAGACTGTTTTTACAGCCTCCAAGTAGAAGGCACTTACATTACTGAAAGAAGAAGAAATAAAATTAAGAATTAAAAAATGCAAACATGCAGGTAAAATTAATTAATATATACTACAAAAAGTTAAAATATGACAATTCTATTCTCAAGAGCAGGGGTGGAACACTGAGGCAGCTGGAGCAAGGCAGCAGTACCCAGAGCTGAGTAGGGCCCATTTCACTTGTCCTAGTGACATTTTTTTGCTTTCTTCTGAGGCCCATTTCCCAAAAATAAGTGTTATCTCTATAAACCTATGAATATAAGTGGGGTATGAAATGTGTTGTGCTCAAGTGTAACATCAAATCATTACCTTTCTTTGTATATAAAGTAAAAGCAGCTGATCTAGACTATAACATGGGGGATAAGAGATATATGCTACAGTAGCACTGGTTGCAGCATGCAGATGTTGTGCGAACCCCAAAATGTCACCATCAGGTCAGTCAGTTCAGCATAATTCTGTGACAGGGAGCCTGAACTGGGGATGAACTCTTCATGAGATGATGATGGCAGCATGCTGGGTATCTGACAGCTGTGCTGTGAATTCAAGGAGCAGAGGCAAGTTAAAAATGTGTGTTTGTTTGTGTGTGTGTGTGTGTGTGTGTGTGTGTGTGTGTGTGTGTTTGGGAGGGGGCATCACATTAGAGGTTGAAATAACATGATGTGATCAGAAGACCCTGTCTGTATCTTGTCAGAATCTATGTTTCTATGTTAAGCACATGTAAATGACCACCTGTGATCTAAAAGAGATATTCATAAAACCATGCCCTAAGGGCTAACTTTAAGAACCACTGCTTCAGGTTTTTACACCTCTAACTTCTCCAGACCTATGGTACTAGGCAGTAAACCTCAAAGGTCTACTCTACTCAATCTCTTAAAATTATTAAAAAGCCTGATAAATATCCTCAGTGTGTGTGTATATATATATATATATATATATATATATATATATATATATATATATATGCAATACACATGAATATCAGTGCTGCAAATAATTTATAATTTATAATTTACATTTACCCTTAGAGTGATCCTCATGCAGCTGGAAACCCAGTTGCAGTAATTTGTCAATACAGTGCACCTCATAGGTTTCCTTATTTTTTTCTTGAGGCAAGAAACTTGTGGAATAACCATCTGTCAGCACTTTTGATATACATCCCTGAACAAACAAAATAGAGAAAGGGAAGTTGAACAAAGTCTTAACAAAAGAGTAAAACATTTTATAAATAAAATATTAAATAACTGGATAATTAATTACTCTGCCAGACTACTTTAATAGAAGAATAAAGATACAGTGTGGAAAAGTGATAACCAAAGAACATGCTATAGCATTGCAAACATCTAACACAGAACCAATTGCTTTAAGGTTGTTGTTGTTATTGTCATTGCTTGAGTAGATTTCCTTTTGGTACTTGTTTGCCTAAGCATTTGTAAACTTTGTGGAATTTGTAACAATATATAGTATGTTGGCGGATTAAAAACATATCCTTATATAATAATTTGCTAAAATGTGTGTAACGACAAAGTCATGCGCAGTAGCGACTGCTGCGCGTGCTGCAGTCATGCGCAGTAGAGGATGCCCGCGCCACGGCTGATACAGAGAAGAAGTGTCCAGCTCTGTATCAGCCGCGGCACGGGCAGTCTCCACTGAGCATGACTGCCCCGCGACCACCTGGCAGTGGCACTGTGGCCCTTGTAACGGGCTCTTCAACTAATTATAAATAAGAAATATATAACCTGGCAGATAACTCCAGTATTTGATTCATAGACCATAATCCCTGAAGTAAAGAATAACAAAAAGCACTGGCAAGTTACTGTACCTCGTTTAACCCCTTAACGACATGTGGCGTACTATGACCGTCACGGTCCTTGAAATACTCAAGGACCGATGACGGTCATAGTACATCACATACTTTTTACTTACAGTGCTCTACCGGGAGCGCTGTAAGTAAAAGTAGGGCCTGAAATTGACCGCTCCAACATCGGAGCGATCTCTATCAGGCCCCATAGTGACGCGCCGATACACGTGACAGGTCACGTGTACTGGCGCGTCCACGTGGTTCTATGCGGTCCTTATGGGACGGAAACGTCCCAGGACTGCTGGACGTTAAGGGGTTAAGCAGACAAAAAATGTTTGAAGTTGAAGGAGACTACTTTGCAGAAATTATTAAAAAAACAACATTGAGCACAACCTTGAAGGAAAGAATATTCTTAAAAAGTAAAAAGATGTCATCATCTGTGAAAGTTGTGAGAACCCAAGGAAGATCCCAGACACATACATAGCTATTACGAGTATTCTAGTTCCCCACTTGAAGAACTAGTAATGAAAGGAATCTGTGTCCACTTGACAACAGTAATATCCAGGGCTGAAACCTGTGCTTTCAAGGTAAAGTTGCCAACATCCTTATAGATTGCAGGACCTTTTTTTCTGAATAGAAACATAGAATTTGACAACATATAACAACAAGTTAACCTATCTAAGCTGCCCATGAATAATTTTATTTTTTATGATTAAAATTTATGCCTATGAAATTTGAGAAAGGGATTTAATCCCGAAACGCGTCATAGTAGGCTTGAATGCTTATTATACATATTGATGTTGATTCTCATTCCATGGCAATGTACATTTATTTTTAATCTTAATTAAAACATTTTTTTATGAAGTTATAAGGATCCATTCTTCTGTTGGAGAGAATAACTGTAACGGGGCAGTTTAAAATTCCCCGTTTGCCTTAGTTGGTTTGATCTACTACCAGCTATTTTACTTTGGAATTGTGAGTATTTGTATGCTATTGGTTTTATTTTGATAATAGATAGTCCTAGGATACACCTGTTGGTGGTTTGCGCTCTTCCTGTTCATGTGTTTTTTCTGTTTCAAGGTTCCCAGAGAATATTGTGGGAGCCTTTTGAAGATGCAGCATCCATCTCTTGGAGGGACTGAGTGGGGGCAGTCAGATTCCCTCATCTGTATATGCTGATCACTATTTGTGGTCGAATGAAATGTAAGTACAGTGGTGTATTGGTGGAGGTCCTTTATTGGCAATACATATTGCACTAGGGAGCACCCTTTTTTCTTCTCGTTTTTTTGTAGGCTGCCCATTCATCTATTTTATTGTTTAGATGTATTTTTTATAACAGCTATATATTTGCTCCAAGAATTCTTTAATTTATTGTTTTAACCCACACTATTTTCATTGCTTAGGCTATTCTGTATATCTACCACTCTTTAGCTAAAGTGGAAGAGCAGAAAAAACACCTCAAGGGTAATGCAAAAAGGGGAGTTGCCATGACAATGTGTGTGTGGTGATGTTTGGTGAGTGCATTGCCTTGGTGATGGAGACACACATCAACATATGTAGTAAGAATTCAGAGGAGGGAGGTAAAATTTAATTATTAGCATGTAGGGTTTTCAAACTGCTGGTGATGGTAAAACAGTCTGACAACCCTGAGGTCGGAGTGCATCCTTTCTGCTCCCACACTTGTCCACTAAGACTTCAGCACCAGAAACAGCATCACTCCTTTAATCCTTTCAATGCCATAGGCATGTGGATTTCAAACCCCTCTGACAATGAAAGGGTTTCAAAATGATAGAATTGCAGATATGCTATATATATGTCACAGTTTCTCTGCCCTTCTCATGGAACCAGCTAAACTGGCTATTCGTTGATCAGCTTATTCAGGTAAAGACAGGAGTCAAAGAGTACAGTGGCTGGATGCAACAGGAGGAGAGGTGGATGTATCCCACCACCTCCACTAGCTATACCCTCCAGCAGCAGCACCACCACCACCAGGGAGACAATGGCCACCACCCAATATGAGCCATATTCACCACAGGTGGACCTACCCTCCTGGATGGCTCCCCAGCATGGCCCAAGGTATGACCCCAGGTGGGGACCAAGCACCTACCAGTGGCCTAGGTAGGACCCTTGGCCACTGGACTACCAACACCTGGTTCTGACTGGGGAGCCCCAGCGCCCTCTATTGAGGGAAGACATCACACCACCTCTTCCACCAGCACAGACGTGGTCACTCTGAGTCACTTGATGTGGTGGGCATATACCCATCATCTGCAGTAGCCACTCCACCAGCTGTCACAGTAGCAGCCTCCACAGCACACTCAGCAGCAGCAGATGACACAGCAGCAGCAGAGGATTCAGCAGCAGCACCCACAGCAGCAGAGGACTCGGATGCAGCAGGAACACAACAAGCAGAGTCACGGGGACATCCACCACCAGCATTGCACGCCTCACGAGGTTGGTGGCGGAGTGCATGGTCCTACAGAGGAGGATACTCCGTGCATGCCACAGTAAGGATCAAAACATATCAAGAAGCTGAAGGGAATCCCGGAGGAACATCTCAAGGATCGAGGACAGGATACATGCCCTGGAGTTGGCACTGACCAGGATCAACACACAACTCCATCAGAACCACACGGGGATGATGGACATGATTGGGCAGATGCTGGTGGAGTTGAGAGACCACAACCACAGGGAGAATCTACGTGTTGAGAGGGAGCTGAGTTCCACAGAGGTGTCCACTACAGCCACCACTCCCTCCAGTTTGACCCCTGAAGCCACACCTAGAGTGCAAAGGGTGACCAAGTATCCACCTCTGGCACCCAGTCGAAGGTCCCCCCCAAAAAAAAAAAAAATAAATAAAATGCCCAACTTGTTATTTTCACCCTTAATAAAAAAAAATGTGCTTTTGAACACTGTCTGATATGCTTTGTGTTTAGTGATAGATTGGGTGGCAGAGTTGTCTCCAATGCATTGCAAAGCAATGCAGTGAACACAACTTCTGGCCAGGTAACATGTTTGTGGGATGTTACAACATGGGTTCACACACACACGGTTGTGCAAATTCAAATGGCAATCCATCCCTGGAGCCATATAACATGACAGTGTTATATGGCCATGATGTGGTTTGAATTTGAACAAAACATACCCCTTAGCACAACAGTTGGTGCAATACTGAACATCTGTCTGCATCAGTTGTTGTGTTTAAGGGGTTAACCAAACAAACAGCTATTTGACTTAGCAGATAATTAACAAGCAGGACAGATGCAACATTCATCTAAATAGTCTTTGATGCAAACTCTTATTGTGAAACTGACTTACTGGGGAACCCAATGTTCACCCTAGAATTTCAATTTGTGTGCTACACATTGTAATCTTAGGGTGAACATTGGGTTCTCCAGTAAGTCAGTTTCATGATAAGAGTTTGCATCAAAGCCGAACTTACTGGATGATTATCCTGAGATTTCAATGTGTAGCACACACATTGAGACCTTAGGCTGAGCATTGGGTTATCTAGTAAGTTGTGTTGTTGTTTTACTAAGGTCGTAACACACTTCACCAGTGGTAACACTTGTCCACTTAGTCTGGTTGTTTGTTGATGTAGCCCGTGTACTGATATGTCAAACTAAAGCAATCTCAGAACATTGATTATATTGAGCAACACAGAAACCATGGGCATGACATCACTGTGGAAGTATGTCCCCTGTCTCACCTTTTTATCACTCCCAACACACATTGGTGTATCCCTGCCAACATCTGTTAGCATGAATACATCACAGAGTCCACTCACTGCCTAAAAAGTAGTGTGATGTGGGTCATGCCTTCCCATGTCTGAGGGATACTGTAGCTTTGAGTGTGGTTCCACATTGAGACATGTCTAATCCAGCATGTATTTATACAGACACAGATAGAATTGTGCTGGTTTTCCTTTAATGTGTCTCAAACTACAGTAAATGTACATGTGTTTTCTGTGTACATTGCCTATATATGCATTGAACACTTCTATGAGCACATAAACTGTAAATTTCAACTACATATGAATACATTATAAACACTACTGAACTGCTCATGTGTTGTCCACGAAGTTTGTTAGCTCTGTAGATGAGCATTCTTACTGTAGAGGTTTGATACCTGTATGTTTGTACACACATGAAGTTGTGTTTTGTGTGGATATGTGAGTGTTCCAGTAGAGGTTTCTGTGAACATCAGGTCAAACATTGCATTACCAACACAATCACTGGAAACATCAGGAAGTGAGCTTCATGGAAGTGTTATCATGCCTTCAGTCCAGCCACATGGAAACTCTTCTGGCCAAGGATGGATCATGCTATGGATGCCTGTGGGACAGGTGGACAGGATTTGAAACAGCAACCTCCAACTGATCGTCATGCAACAGCTTCAACATGATTATCCACTTAATATTTTCCATTACAGGGAGTACACAAACCATTGCTTTGTAATGTGTTGTGTACTCGTCTGTAACCCATTATGTGGAGAACTAAGGGAATGTGAACCAGCCTGTCTCTGATCTGCACCCCTCTCAGGGTCTCCTCACCATGGTCGATGTCCATGGGCACTTCAGGTATGGGGGGGGGGCTGGATATCATCCACTAGCCTGGGGTCCACTGCGATGTTGTGCAGTATTGCACACGCCATTATGATGTCACACGCTTTTCCTGGGGCATACTACAGTGCTCCCCCTGAGTGATCCAGACATCTGAATTGAGACTTAAGGAGGCCAAAAGTCCACTCAATGGCATTCCAAGTTCTGCCATGAGCCTGGTTGTATCTTTCCAGGGCATCTGTTTGGGGATTGTTGACCGGGGTGAGGAGCCATGATTTGCAGCCATAGCCAGCATCACCTGTGGAAAGCGAATGACATGATGTGACAGGGACCACATGTTTTGTGAATTTTCTTTTCTTTGGTGGACGTACTAGCTGTGAGTCAGGAGCATGGTGAGCTGTATTATGTAGTAGTATTATCCGCCTCTCAGGACCTTATAGTCTATGAAGTCCACAGTATGCAGATACTGCTATTATCTTTGTAAGATGGATGTGGGTGGGGGGGAACAGGCTCACACCTAGGCATCACCTCAATGGGTTTCCACCTGAAGCAGAACTGACTGAGAGACACACCATCAACTGGTAGAGGCACGACAACTATCACCAGCAGAATTAATCCTAAACATTCCTAAGGTTTGGGAATATATAATAGAAGTGATGTTGCAAAGATTTTCTGCTTCTGATGCGGTGGAGTGCCTGCACATACTGCCACCACCCTCGCCACCTCCACATGTTGTGTCATAAAAGCAATAAAGTCATTCAGTTCTACTATGTATTGCCATCCTACACTTACTAAGTAGTTAGAAAGAAGTAAAAACCTGCACGAAAAAATGAAAAAGTACATCTATGTAATAGCAAACCTGCCAAAATGTTGGGGCATGGCCTGGCAGCCATACTAGACGGCCATGCTTTGGAGAGGCTCCGATAAAGAGAAGGAGTATCCGTTGCCATCCTTGCAACGGGGTTGTTTTTTTAGATTTTCATTGCCAGATCCTTGCTCTCCATCTGCTACACTACCTTACCAGGCTATTATTTATAATTTTCAAGGACAGTGGCAGCGCTCGAGTACTTGGGCCTGAGGCCGTGGCCTGGCGTGCCGATTCCGCCCGGCGGGGCACCGAGCGTGTGTGTAAAGATCTTTTGCAAGATCCGATTGTCATCCTGCTGGGGAAATCACGGAGTGGCGGTGCGGAGGTGGCGTAGAGGCCCTGCTGTTCATACCATCCACTGCAGATCCTACAAGTGTATCAGTAAGTGGCTGCCTACCTTATATGATACTCAGAGGCTGTGGAGTAGTGGTGGAGCCTGCTATTAACAACTCCAACCCTATTCACTACAGTGGAGTTGGCTGCTAGGCTTTAGATGGTGGACCCCCCTGTATGTTACTTTCCCTGTATTTGTCTCCCTCTTCTGCCCCATGTACAAATGGCTAATTAAGCCTATACTGCCAAACCCTTTGATACTAGTGCACCTTCCATTTTTTATTTTTCTCCCAGTGCCCGTTCCTTGCCAATAGGTTTATTCCATAACTTGCTGCCTACTGGAGCTCTTGGAATGCTTCATGCCCTGCATAGTGGGGCCCACTATGTGACTCCGGATTGAGATTTCCCTTCTTTGTTATCTATCCTATTTTTGTTTCCCCTTCTGCCCCATGTATGATTCTTCATTCAAGCTTTGACCTCCGGATCACTGTTTATCTACAATTGCAAGAATTTTTTTTATTGTGGCTACAAGGAAAACTGCAGGTCTGTGGTTGCAATACTGCCCTATAGCAGTGAGTCTCACCCTTGTTGCATTTCATGGGACTGTAGTTAAGTCACGGGAGCGGCTGGAGGGCCTACTATTGCTGCACCGCTACTTACTTGCGACCAACCATTTTCACTTGCCACAAAATCCCCTTGTTCATTCTTTTTCCTATATATGTTTCACCTTGCTGCCCCGTGTATAATTGAATATTCAAGCTTCAGCAAACTACTGGACGATACTCTTCTACTGTAATTCATACATAGAATCCTCAAAGTTTATGGGTTATTCCCTATAATGTAGTGCACCCTCCGTTTGTTGTTTTTTATTCCCAGTGTCCCTTTTCCTCACCAATAGCTTGCTTACTGCACCTTCTATGCAGCTGGAATCTCGCTGCTAAGCGCTGTTTGATTACTTCACTTCACATATCTAACCTAAAGATACTTCACGCGGCTGAGGAGCCTGCTGCTGCCGTCTCATTGCCTACCTATGGCTGGCGTCCTTGCCTGAGGATTGTGCATTGGCTACTGAGGATTCTGACGCTGCTGGCTCCCCTGTTAGTTTCTCTCCTCTACATGTCTTCCCCTGCTGTCCCATGTATGATTAAATATCAAAATCACATAATATGAGACGGATTATGCATGTCATTTGAATCTTGAGAGATCCTGTCCGCGCCTGCCTGCCTCAGCGGCTGCTGTACACCCTGCGCTAACCTTGTATTGTATTGATCTGGACTGTACTTACCTCCTCACTCCCAGTATGGTTAAAAAATCATCGGAATACAGGAAGAAGTTAAGTAAGTTTGCTAGGAGAGCTATGGCGGCGGAGGAGGTTACGGCCATGTTGGAGTCCCCTTCTGCAGCTGCCTCGCCGGCCCAGTCTTCAGCCTCTGAGGAAGATGATACGAAATCCCAATTTATGGAAATAATGTCTGCAATCACTACCTGCCAGGCAGTTTTGACCAACAAGATTGATACTGTCCAGGTGGAGATAAATCTCTTGCGTGCAGACCAGCAGAATATGCATGAAAGTATTACTGACGTTCGACAGCGAATATCTACTGTGGAGGACACACTTCCTCCTGTGGTGGCCACGGTGGATGAATTGAAGAATCAGGTGTGCTCCCTGCAATCTAAAGTGGATGATCTTGAAAACAGATCTAGGCGCAGTAATATTCGTATACTTGGGCTGCCGGAAGGCCGCGAGGGTCATACTCCTGAGCGATATATGGAAACATGGATAAAGGAACATGTTGGCACGGAGGGTCTTTCGCCATCCTTCACTGTTGAACGGGCACATCGTATACTGATGGGCCCCAGACCCCCTGGATCTCCTCCCCATCAGTTGATTATCAAACTCCTGAATTACAGGGATCGTGATGCCATACTTCGCATGGCCAGAATGAAAAAACAAATTCACTTTGAGAATCAACGTATCTCATTTTATCTGGATTTTTCAGCTGATGTCCAACATCAGAGGCGTAAGTTTCAGGAGGTGAAGCGCGAACTTCGAGAGAAAAACATCTCCTACTCTATGCTGTTCCCAGCTAGATTGAGAATTATCCATGACGGCAATACCATCTTCTTCACGTCAGATTCTGAGGCTGGAGAGTGGGTGGATGCTCATTGATATCTTTTCTTCACTTCATTATCCTGAAATACCGCTACCGCAGTCTCCAATTCTTGAGCCTTCATTTCTTCATTCCCTCTGTTCCATGGGGTCCCTGAGGCGGCCCACAGTTGAAGCATCCTCCCTTTGGACTGGTCCCTCCCCTGATGACCCACCAGGATTGGGGTTGAAATTTGTGGGACATGATGCACTGGCCTTAATCTCTGGTGGGTGTAGAACTTTGATTTCACAGCTCATGTCCCGTGATGAACTGCTCTGAAGTCTTCGCTGGAGCTGAGAGGTTGGGGGGGGATCAATTTGTTATATCAATATATTGCTATTTAATTGTCTCAAAACCTGTTATGTGCATAGATACTTATGTCCGTTTGTGGATGCGGGGGGGAGGGGAGGGAGAGAGGGATTTTTTTTTCTTCTCCTCTTCCATCCCCTCCTGTTCTGTTAATTTTTCAGACCTTGTTCCGGGTTATAATGCTTTTTTGGTATTCTCTTGCGCGCCTTGGGCAGAGATTGGATGCCTTTTGGCCGTCATTTAGCAATTGTAACCTCCAGTGTTGTTAAGTTCTATTTATCTAGTCTTCGGTTGCCTCCGTTCCGCCTGAGGTGTGCGGAGAGGGGTGAATGGGCGGGGGACGGGTCTAGTAGCCTAGGGGTGATTTCTTCTACTGCTAAGTTTGACACTGTTATTGTCAATTTATACTGTTAAGTTGATCTCACCTTGCATGCCTTGGGCAAAGATTGGTTGGTATACTGCCATGTTTTGGCACTGTAGGCCCTTGAGGCTGTTGGAGTCTGCTGGTTTGCTGACACCTTGCTTTGCCCGGGGTATGCTAGGCCGGGAAGGATGGGTGAGAATAATGTTGGGGGACGCACAAGGGCATGACTTATTATTGTACGGGAGTTGCTGTGTTCTAGGGGAGGCTGTGGTGGTGTGCTTACTATGTTTTCCTTTACCCACTAATATTAAGTGGTGGTATGCTTACTATTTACTTTATGCTGCTGCTGTGTGGGGCGGGTGGTGGGGATGGCATCGTTTATGTTCTGTTGATTGCTGGTTATTTGGTTTATGCGGGTTGGGAGGGTGGGGGATGGTGCTGTGGCTGCCAAGCCGCAGGTATGGGTTGGTTTTGGGATGAAATCTCTGTCAGGTTGGGGGTGATAGAGATAGGGTGGGATAGTTTGGTTAGGGGTTAGGTTTCTTGGGTTCCTCTCTCTCCTGGACTGGGCGCTCCTCGCCCCCGGTGCGCTCGGCCAGGCAGACGAGGCAGTAATTAACAATTTCTGTCATGTCAGCATTGAACTGTAAGTTCTTGTCGTGGAATGTAAGCGGTTTGAATGATGCTGTGAAACGTTCCCTAGTTCTAAACCACATCAGAAAACAGACACCAGGGGTGGTCATGCTGCAGGAGACACATCTTTCTGCAAGCAGAGTTCTGTCTCTTTGGAGGCCATGGTTACAAAATCATTATCATGCCACATACTCCACATATGCCAGGGGAGTCTCTATTCTTATTACCAAGCTACTGTCATTTGAATTTATAGGGCCGTTACCTCTTTTTCACGTGCAAACTGCAGGGAGCTCTGTTTATCTTACTGAATATTTATATACCACCACCTTTCGACCCTTCCACCCTTAGGGACATACTCTTGTATATCTCCAACAAACCACAACACCATATCGTCTGTATGGGCGACTTTAATATTGCTACCAATTCTAACTTAGACAGATTGGGTGGAGCGGCTGCTGACTCCAAGGTGCATAGAGACACTTTCATTAGCCTCATAGGTGATCTAGGATTCGTAGATGCATGGAGGACCCTCCATCCGCAGACCAGGGAGTTCTCATGTCACTCGGCTACTTATAAAACGTTATCTAGAATTGACTATGTGTTTGTTAATAGACTGGTCTTGAACTTGGTCACGGACTGTAGTTTTTTGACCAGGGTCGCTTCTGATCACTCCCCCCTTTCATTAATACTACAATGAATCCAGAGCCCCAGGTCTGGGGTGTGGAGACTTAGTCCTGTCTGGTTAAATGATTCACAAGTAGTGACCAAACACAGGGAAGATCTGAAAGAGTATTTTGTTAATAATGTGGACACTGCTGCCCAGGGCATTGTTTGGGAGGCTGCTAAGGCGACTGCAAGAGTCTCCCTGATTTCTCTTATATCTACGAAAAACAGGTTGGGGTCCAGGGAGGTTGAGGATCTGGAGTCGGAGGCCGCTGAGGCCGAAAAGCAATTTGTAGAAAAACAGGATTCGATATCTTATACTAAATTTATTTCCTGCTCCTTAAGATATTCCATAAAACTGTCTGATCCAAGAGCCTGCCGCGTTTTTTACCTGAAACAGAATATATTTGAAAATGGAGATAAAGCAGGTAAATTATTGGCTCATCTTGTTTCTCAAAATCGGGGGACTTCATCGGTCTCTTCCCTCCGAGACTCGGAGGGGAGCTTCTCCTTGATCCTCAGATGATTAATTCGCAATTTCGGTGCTTTTATTCTCGACTTTACGAATCCCGACTGACCCGCTCTGACTCTCAGATATCCTGTTTTATCAACCACTGTGGCCTTCTTGTCACGGTTTGTTACAACTCTCAGACACAAAGTTAGGTAAGAACACAACTTTATTGAAAATAATTTAAAAAATGATCCCTTAGGATTCAAACATGACATACAACATACAATAATTGAGAGATACAATTTACAGGCTCTACCGGTCTTGCCAATGTACCGGGCAAGACAGCCAGAGATACTATTACAATAGGCTCTATCGCCCTTGCCAATACCGGGTAAGGCAACCTGCAGATGGAATATGTACCAGGTTCTACCGGCCTTACCAATACCGGGCAAGGCAGCCCAAAAGGAGCTTGCGTAGGCTCTACCGGTCTTGCCAATACACCGGGCGAGACAGCCAGATATACTAAACAATAGGCTCTACCGGCCTTGCCAATACCGAGTAAGGCAACCTGCAGATGGAATATGTACCAGGTTCTACCGGCCTTACCAATACCGGGCAAGGCAGCCCAAAAGCTTTGCGAAGGCTCTACCGGACTTGCCAATACCTGGTAAGGCAACCTGCAGATGGAATATGTACCAGTTTCTACCGGCTTTACCAATACCGGGCAAGGCAGTCCAAAGGAACTCACTTTAGGAACGCCCAACAGAGAGTAAGTTTTGAAGCACTTGGAGCAAACCAGCGTCTAGCCGCAAGGCTTGGAGCAAACCAGCGTCCACACACTGGGACCAACAGTAATTCGTGTAGCCGCAAGGCTTTGGGCAAACCAGCGTCCGCACGCTGGAACCAACAGTCATTCGTATAGCCACAAGGCTTTGGAGCAAACCAGCGCGCGCACGCTGGAACCAACAGTAATTCGTATAGCCACTAGGCTGTGGAGCAAACCAGCGTCCGCACGCTGGGACCAACAATATTTCGTGTAGCCACAAGGCTTTGGAGCAACCAGCGTCCGCACGCTGGAACCAACAGTAATTCGTATAGCCGCAAGGCTTTGGAGCAAACCAGCGTCCGCACGCTAGAACCAACAGTAATTCGTACAGCCGCAAGGCTTTGGAGCAAACCAGCGTCCGCACGCTGGAACCAACGGTAATTCGTACAGCCGCAAGGCTTTGGAGCAAACCAGCGTCCGCACGCTGGAACCAACAGTAATTCGTACAGCCGCAAGGCTTTGGAGCAAACCAGCGTCCGCACGCTGGAACCAACAGTAATACGTGTAGCTGCAAGGGTGGAAGAAACCAGCGTTCGCATGCTGGGACTAAGAATTTCGCCAAAGCGACCAGGCATCAGGGATAGATCTGGCTGGGCAAGAGACGACAGGAACTGCAGGAAACCAAGCAATCAGGAAGTCTCAGCGAAGGCGATCAGCAGGAAACATCAACCTCTCAGGACTAGGCCGGAACAACTCTGGAAACAACTCTGCAGACAGGAGACTCAGAACAAGATGTATTCTGGAACTCAGGAACACAGCTACAGGTACAAACGAATACTGGAACATGGTCAAGACTAAAGTGGTCAGAGACACCACGAAAGGGCAACCATAGGGTGCCCAGACCAGGTTTAAATAGACAGAATGAGGCGGGTTAAAGGCAGTCAACCAATAGGAGCCCCCTAATGGTGACTGACAAGGAAGGGCAATTACAGGCACTGTGATACTTCTGCAGCTCTCCTTTGAGCATAAACAAATGCTTTATGCTCCTATTCTTCTGAGAGAGGTGGAGGCTATTCGTGGCTTGCCGGCAGGTAAGGCGTCTGGTGTGGATGGTCTTCCTGCAGAATGGTATAAAGAATTTGTGGATGTTTTGGCCCCCCACTTGCTGAATACTTTCTATGCTGCTGTAGATGACGGATACCTTCCAGAGTCTATGAATGATGCTTCCATTATTGTCTTGCCCAAACCAGGAAAGGATCTGGAGATCTGTGATTCTTACAGGCCCATCTCTTTATTGACTACAGACGCCAAAATTGTGGTGAAGATTCTAGCTACTAGATTGAATGCGGTACTGGAAACTATAATACATGAAGATCAAACCGGATTTATACCAGGAAAATCAACATCGCACAATCTCAGACGACTATTTATGCACCTTCAACTCTCTCATGACACCACTGGATTTCGAGTGATAGCGTCTCTAGAAGCCTCTAAGGCATTTGACTCTGTCGAATGGCCTTATCTTTGGCATGTGCTCAGGGGTTTTGGGTTTGGCCCTTGCTTTATCTCCTGGATACATATTTTATATAACAGACACAGGGCTTCTGTGGTGACGGGAGGTTTGAGTTCACAATCCTTTTCCTTGCAATGCGGTACCAGACAGGGTTGCCCACTTTCGCCCAGCTTGTTCGCCTTGGCCTTGGAACCTCTGGCTGTTCTTATCCATGCAAATCCATTGATTAAGGGACTCAAACTGAAAGGCAGAGAGGAAAAGATTGCATTATATGCTGATGACGTCCTGCTTTTTTTGGAAGATGATTGTCACGGTTTGTTAAGACTCTCAGACGTAAGGTTTAGGTAAAAACATAACTTTATTGAAAAGTTAAAGGCAATCCCATAGGGTTTTCATACACATACAAACAATACATAGCAGATAATGACAATAGCAAATAGGTTCTACCGGCCTTGCCAATATACCGGGCAAAGCAACCCAGGCGAGTCTGGAACAAGAGGCTCTACCGGCCCAGCCAATATTCCGGGCTGGGCAGCCTAACGGGATACCAGTGTAGTAGGCTCTACCGGCCTTGCCAATACCGGGTAAGGCAACCTTAAGATGGAATAGTATGCGGTTCTACCGGCCTTACCAATATACCGGGCAAGGCAGCCTGACGGAATACCAATAAGTAGGTTCTACCGGCCCTGCCAATACCGGGTAAGGCAACCTTAAGGTGGCAAAGTGAAAGGTTCTACCGGCCTTACCAATATACCAGGCAAGGCAGCCCAAAGGAAGGTGACAACCACAGTAACCTAATGACTGTCAGATGATAATGACAGTAAGATGGAATATAGAGGTTACCAGGTCAAGTGGTTTCACAGTAATCAGAAACTCTCGTGCCCATATACTGTAGGTATCAATGCTGTTAGGACTGGACAGCGCACTCGGAACCATCAAGAACCTGACTGCAAGTCAGGGAGTAAACCAGCGCCCTACGTTAGGAACATACAGGCAGAATGAGAGCCGCAAGGCTTAGTGGAGCAAACCAGCGTCCGCACGCTGGGACCAACAGACTGAATGTGAGCAGCAAGGCTAATGGAGCAAACCAGCGTCCGCACACTGGGACCAACAGACTATAATGTGAGCCGCAAGGCTAATGGAGCGAACCAGCGACCGCACGCTGGGACCAAGCAGACTGTAATGTGAGCCGCAAGGCTAATGGAGCAAACCAGCGTCCGCACGCTGGAACCAATAGACTGTAATGGGAGCCGCAAGGCTAATGGAGCAAACCAGCGTCTGCACGCTGGAACCAACAGACTGTAATGGGAGCCGCAAGGCTAATGGAGCAAACCAGCGTTCGCACGCTGGGACCAACAGACGTAATGAGAGCCGCAAGGCTAATGGAGCAAACCAGCGTCCGCACGCTGGAACCAACAGACTGTAATGAGAGCCGCAAGGCTAATGGAGCAAACCAGCGTCCGCACGCTGGGACCAACAAACTGTAATGTGAGCCGCAAGGCTAATGGAGCAAACCAGCGTCCGCACGCTGGGACCAACAAACTGTAATGTGAGCTGCAAGGCTAATGGAGCAAACCAGCGTCCGCACGCTGGAAACCAACAGGAGGAAATGTCGCTGAAGCGAATGAAGAACAATGTCGCCACAAATGCAGGAACTGGAAGCAGTAAACAACAGGAACAATCAGAGAAGATCAACCGGATCAAGTGCGGCCAAGCAGACTGGCAACAGGAGCATCAGCTACTGATGAGAACAACCGGAACCGGACTGGAACTGACAAAGCAGGCAGGAACTCAGGAACAGGTTGACTCAGGAACTCAGCAACAGGCCCAATCAGCTACTGCAGTAAGGAGGAAGTGGATGCTGTCAAAGACACCACGAAAGGGCAATCAGAGGGTGCCCAGACTGAGTTTAAAAAGGCAATGTAAGGCGGGCTGAAGGCAGACAGCCAATGGGAGCCCCCTGCAGGTGATAGACACTGAATTGCAGCAATCACGGGCACCGTGATAATGATGGATGCTCTCTGGAGACCACGTTGAGCTTTGTAGATGATTTTGGTACATACTCTGGATTCCAAATAAACTGGACTAAGTCCTCTTTGCTCCCGATTGATAGTAGGTCAAGGGACTCTAATCCAACCAATGTCCCACTTAAATATGTGGAAGAGTGTACATATTTGGGGATTAGGGTGGCAGCGGTGATGGATTACTTTTTGGAGTTGAACTTGATACCCAATATTCAATACTTTCATGATAAAACAACTGCATGGCTCTCCTTACCCTTAAATGTTATCGGCCGCTCGAATCTCATTAAAATGATTTTCTTGACTAAATTTTTGTATATTTTTCAAAACACGCCAGTCCCCATACCTAAAAAGTATTTCCGACAATTAGACAGAATTATCACTCACTTTCTGTGGCGGGGGGGGAGGGCTAGGATCCGGCTGACTACACTCATGAGACCCAAACATGAGGGGGGTATTGCATTGCCCAATTTTTATAGATACTACTTAGTGGCGCACTGTCGATATGCGTTGGATTTTGTTTCTTCCCGCCCTCGATACCAGACCACCCAGGTAGATGCTTTGCTACTACAACCTGCCTATACGTTGTCCCAGTTCTTACATGGAGGTCCCGCGGTTTTTATAACTCAAACTCCGCTAATAATGACCTTATATGAGGCATGGGAGGAGTTGAAGAGGTTATTAGGATATCTCTCCATGGACCCAGATACCCCCTTGTGGGGTACCGAGGGATTACGTCAGTTAATTAATAGTGACTTTGGCCCCTTGTGGGCTAGGCATGGAGTTACTTGCCTCGGGCAGCTATACCATGATAATCAGCTGAAATTCTTTTTACAATTACATGACGAAGTCCATGTACCGCATACTCTCTTTTACTCATACCTATGTATCAGACACGCTCTTCGTGCTCAATGTGGAGATCAGAACCCGGTGGTCGCTACACTCCCGCTCTTCGCCAGGATGATGCTTCTTGAGCCCTCGCGGCCTCTTTCTTTTATTTATCATTGGCTGGATTCTTGTGTTGGAGGTGGGGCGTTCCCTTCTCGGAACAAATGGGGAATGGACTTGGGTCAGTTAGAAGACTGGGAATGGGATATGGCTAAGACGGGACCTGCGTTGGTGGCAACATCAACTAGACACCAGATGATACAGCTGAATATACCACATCGTATTTATTATACGCCGGTTAGGCTGTATAGAATGGGAAGTTCCGGCTCTGATTGTTGTCTTCGGTGTACTGATGTTCAGGGTACGTACTTCCATTTGATCTGGGAATGTCCTGGAGTTGAGTGGTTCTGGTGTACAGTCATGCGTATTGTGGTCCTGGTGTTGGGGAGACCTGTCCCTGTGACTCCAAAGATCTGTCTTTTAGCTATTTTCCCTGATGAGATTGAGGATGTCACTGACAGATATCTGATGAGTGAGCTCTTGGTGATGGCGAGAAAGGTGGTGGCCTTGAACTGGATGTCAAACAGGGTTCCCAATTGCAGGGCATGGATGAATCTAGTTTCGCAGTGCATTCCACATTATAGATTGGTTTATCTACAATGGGGTAACCCAAGTAAATTTGACAAGATCTGGGGTAGATGGCAGACATGGTGGACAAATAGAGCAGATAATAATGTGGCACTTGATGATGAGCTAATTGCTAGCGATGGTTGATTGAGGTTTCAACTACTGGATGTGTGGTTGCTTGTGCAACATGGCTAATGGGGGACATTCTGTGTGCACCCGGTACATATCAGAATATTGTGAAATGGCTGGCTGGTGGGCGGACGGGGGGGGGGGCTGCGGGTTCGAGGGAGAGAGGACTTGAGGATGGGGGATATATTAGAGTTTAGTTAGGCTAGGTTTTGAGAGCTGTAGTTGTTGGGAGTTGTAATAATAATAAAACCTCAGGTTGTCTCTGTGACTTCTACTTAGTGCTGTATTCTTTTCATTGTTACAAAAGCCAATTTTTTTTGCTACATCTGAATGTTTCTTTGTACTTTTATGTATTTGAGTTATGTATGGAGCAATCTGATAATAAAATATATTTAAAAAAAAAAAAACTGCCAAAATGTTTGCAGTTGACATGATGCACTTTTGTTGAAAATAGAGGCTTTAAAGAACTGATGTCGTGTGTTGCACCCTGCTGGAATATCCCAAGCCACAGTTCAAGGATTGTTGTGCTAATGTTACTTTAGCAGAAAGTTAGTGTTGTGGGCAAAGGACAAAGGCACTCAGCCTCATAATTTTTTCAAGGCACAACTTTTACTTTCAGCTATGTATTTCTGCACTTCAGCCCTCAGAAGAAGTAAAATTGCATCTGGAAATCTTTCTGTCATAGAAAACATAGGGGAAATATGGCAAAGTTCTCACATGAAATTTATTGGCTCTGGTGAAAAGGAGAACATTTTATGTATTGTCTATGGGTGGGAGGTTTTGGGAAAAAAAGCGGGAAATCATTGTTTTTTTCATGAAAAGTCCTGCTGCAAATTTCTCAGACTTTTCTCCCATCCCTACTTATCTTCCACATCTCCATCCATTAACATAGGTTAATCAAATATTTTTACAGAGCAAAAACATCCTGCTCTGTATATATTTACTGCACAGTTTAGAATAATTTGAATCACTGATAAAATACTTTTGATACCAACTCCAAGATCATTAGCAAACAAATTAAAACACATTGGACACAGGACTGAATCATGAGGCTTGCCACTTAAAACTTTAGATCAACTTGAAAATATTCCATTAATATATTCATGCAGGTTATCAGTTAATCAGTTTTTTATCTATTTTACACTAATACCTCTTGCCTGTCAGTGAGAATATGTGCTAATACTTATTGCGTATCTGTATGTGTAACCTTATGAGTTTTTAAAATATTTTAAATAGATACTGTGCCATGATACTGTGCCATGTGTGTTTTCTTTTCTTTATTCTGTTTTTGAGGACATCTATGTGCGGAGTATTATATGAGAAGGTTAATACATATGACACTCTATAGGTATTTGACAACATTTGGAGATTGATATCCATATTTCTTTCTGATTTTCTATCTTTTTTTTAACTTTATACACAATATAGATGTCGATATAGGCAGATTTTTGTCTGATTATGTTGGGTCATGATATGAAGTAAGAAAGACACTTTAGTTCATACTGGAAAGAACACAAATAGGAGGGGGCCCTCCTATTTGTGTTCTTTCCATATTTCTGCTTCTTTCAAGTTGATGTGAGGAGCAGCCCTGATCCTGATAGAATTTCCCTGAGGAAGTACCACTGTATGGGGGACAGTGGTGAAAGAATCTTCCCTGAGCCCAGTTGTCAGGGAACATAGAAGTGATGCACTGACCACATATTTTGTGAGCATGTTCTATAAAGAGGTGAAGGGTGGTGAATAGACATGCTTACAAACAATATTGCACAGGGCCGGACTGGGAATAAAAACCAGCCCTGGAAAAAATTTCTGACCAACCCCATAGCACTGCGCCATTATACCAGCCCCTTAGCATCATGGCATTTTTTTCTTGTTTATAAAAGGGGAAAACATGCATTTTAAAAGACATCTGAATGCCACCACCAGAACAATAGAGTTATATGTCACCACCAGAGTAATAAAGAGTTATAAAATATATATATATATATATATATATATATATATATATGTGTATATATATATATATATATATATATATATATATATATATACACACATACATACACACACACACACCACCTCTTGACTCTCGATTCCCCTCTTTTGCCTCTTTCTCCCACTCTTCATTCCCACCGTTTCCTTCGTTCTCCCCCTCTTGAGCCCCCTACTTTTGCCTTTTTCTCTCCCTTTTGATCACCCTTTCTCCCCTTCCTTGACTCTTGATCCCCCCTTTTGCCTCGCTCCCCTTCATGCCTCTTTCTCCCCCTTCTTTTGCCTCTTGGTCCCTCCCTCCTTTGCCTCTTGATTGCCCCTCCTTTCGCCTCATGATCCCCCCTCCATTTGTCTCTTTTTTCCCACTCTTGACCCCCCTCTGCCTCTTTCACCCGGTCTTGATTCCCCCTCTTGTCAAGTTGCCTTTCTTTACCCCTCGATTTTTCTTTCGCCATTCTCCTCCTCTTGATCCCCCTCTTTGCCTCTTTCCCCCTCTTGCCTTAATCCAGCCTTGACTCTTGTCTTCATCCCCCTTTTGCCTCTTTCTCTCCCACTTGCCTCTCTCTTCCCCTTTCCTGATTCCCCCCTTTTGCCTCTTTATCCCCCTCTTGACCATCCTCCTTTTACCTTTTTCTCCCCTCCCCCCACTTTCCTCTCTTGATCTCCCCTTTGCCTCTTTCTCCCCCTCATTAACTCTTGACCCCCCTTTTGCCTCTCTCTCTCCCCTTCCTGACTCTTGATCCCAACCTTTTGCCACTTTCTCCCCCTCCTTTTGCCTTTTTTTCTCCCTCTTGACCCCCCTCTGCCTCTTTTACCCGCTATTGGTCCCCCTTTTGCCTTTTTCCCCCTCTTACCTCTATATAAACCCTCTTGATTCCCCCCTCCCCCTTGCCTGTGACCGTGTCTGCCGTCCGTAGCTGCTGACTCTGTCTCTGCTCCCAGCCTCCCGCTCTGTCACACCGCCAGCCTACCCGGCTTCTTAAATAAAAGTGCTATATTTGCCAGGCCTGCAGGCCATCACTCAGTAGACGCGACCGGCGGTTGTTCACATCTCGCGGCCGCAAGGTAACAGGCGGCCGCGAGATGTGAACAACCGCCGGTCGCGTCTACTGAGTGATGGCCTGCAGGAGTGGCAAATGTAGCACTTTTATTTAAGACGCTCCGGCCGGCCCCCAGGGAAGCCCAGTGCTGGCGGCCTACCGGGATTTTTCCCGGTATCCCGGTAGGCCAGTCCGGCCCTGATATTGCACCAGAAGCGCCTTCTTCTTCTTTTGTTTTCACAACTTTAGTTCATACTGTTGATTTGCAAAATCCATGTATATTACATCAAAAACAATACATTGTTATTTATATATTGATACAAAAGTTTAGAATGTATCTTGTCCTGATTGCTTGTTTACAGATTGTGTTGCATTCTTTATATTGTTAATGATGTTTACGACCTCTCTGACAAACAATTTAAAGGTACTGTAATGTCCCATAAAAACTTTTTTTATCGTTTTATAGAGCCTTAGAAAATAAGCCGAATGGTGCAAACCCTTTCTCTCAAACCGCTATGGTTTGAGAGATATAGGCATTGAAAGCTCGCCCTTCTCTCTCCTTCTCCTGACGTCAGCGTCTAGCTGACAGCGGGATATTCTGGTCCGGGGACCAGCAGGCGGCTCTGCAGCAGAGCCGAGATTGTGTTATCTATAAAGAAGTTATTCATTAGAAATGTCTACAAAGTGTGCTTGCAAACCAGGAACACTTTGTAGATCTTTCCAGTGAATTAATTCTTTATACATAACGCGTTCTTGGCTCTGCTGAAGAGCCTCCTTGAGTCGTACGACTCGATTCTCCTGTTGTCAGCTTTACAGCTGACATCAGGAGAAGAGGAGGTAGGGGGGATCTTTGAATCCCTATATCTCTCAAACCATAGCGGTTTGAGAGATAGGGTTTGCACCATTCTGCTTATTTTCTAAGTCACTATAAAACTATAAAAAAATTTAATGGGACATTACTGTCCCTTTAAAAACCTGCTCCCTATTTCTTGCTTCCTTGTGAATCTCTTTGTTAAACTTTATCAGTCTTAATTTATCCCTCCAGGATTTACTCCCCAGTGGCATATACTGACACACATATTTATCCAAAAGCAGTATTAACAAATTATATTCTGTAGTTTGAAGAGTACATAATTCTGGCTGTGCTCTAAGACTATTTTTAGCATAGTAAAATTGGCCTTTTAAAAGGTAATTAGCACATTTTATAGTAGCAAGCAGTAGAAAGCCCAAGGCATCAAGGCACAGCCCAAAAACAGTTCCTATCATATGTTCAGAATGCAGCCAGGAAATATGTGGCTCTCAGACACAAACTTTGTGGGTTGGTGTACAGTCATTGAAGCCCAGATCAGAAGGTCTATGGGGACATCATCACACAGAACAGGAAACTTCAATCTCTTCCTACTCATAATGCATCTTTGCCTTCATTGGCAGGTCCCAAGGGAGCATGCCTGCTGATGTGGAACTTTCTGAGTGATGCTCTTAAAATTTGAATGTTTTTTTATCAACCCTTGTTAATGGGTTTCTCATAAAAAGTATGACATAGTATGGTTACTGCTACCCTAATGTTCCCTCTCCTCTATAGTTTAGATCAAAAATGTTAATTACTTAAGATCACAAGTTCAACTGCCCCTGGTAACTGTCTGTAGGGCAAAAATGGATACTGAATGGTAAACACAGAGTGTTACCATAGGACTCCAATTAGCCTACCAACAGGAACCACAATGAGCATTGGGACACAGAACCCAACTTGTGGCCCAACGTTAGTTGTGTTTTTTTTTTGTTCCCAAAACTCATGATAACTAGCATGACAAATGGGAACATCAAAGGAAAACAGCAAACGCTCAGAGGGAGCTCAAACACAGTCACCTTCCCAAATGCTAACCTTACACCACCACTAACATTAACAATAAAGTGAAACAATACTAGCCCTAACACTGTTCTATCACCAATACATGATACCTATCATCCACTGTAATTCTGCTTCTGTTATTTTCTATGTTCTGTCCTCTACATCTGTGATCTTCTTTCTTCTTATCTTTCATCTTCTTCCACTTCAAAAAATATCAGGCCTCAATAGAGAAAGAAAAATAAGTTAAAATCATACATTCCCCCATAAATTAACTTGCTCAATATATGTATATTGCTGCAGCCTCTGCTGGCAGTGGCAGCAGAAAAGCAGACAAAACCCCCAACCCATATACCTGTTGGGACATTGCCTGAGCCATACTGAGGTAAATTTGAACAGAGACTGGCTTTTATTTGGCTTGTTTGTCAGCTCTGACTATACCCTTAGCTGATCTCTATTAAATGTAAGTACATTGGTTTATTTTCATCTTTGAACCATTATTGCTCACACTATATCACACAATTGGGCACCCCCCTTTGTTTTTTTTTGCTTTGAGTTGAACAGATTGGCTTTGATATGTCCGGTCTCTGTTCAAAATGGTTCCCACGCTTCCATTGGCTGGGATGTGTGGTTACATCCCAGCCATTTAGCTTGTAGTGGGAGGTATTACAAAACTAACTAGAAGATGAAAATAAACCAATGTACTTACATTTAATAGAGATCAGCTAAGGGTATAGTCAGAGCTGACAAACAAGCTTGTGGAGATCTCACACCATCTCCACTCGTTGAATCCACGCCAGGTGTTGCTCTCTGTCAAACAAAATGGGTATCCACATGAAAATGGCTCTCCAAAATATTAAATATTTAATGAAACATATATAGGTATTTCAAAAATAAAATCAACAAAATATTCTGATAAAAACATCTATTAGGATATATTTATTTTTGGAATACTTACATATCTTGCATTAATTATTTAATATTTTTGAGAACCATATTCATGTGGATACTGTTTTGTTTGACAGAGAGTGCAGCACTTGAAGTGGATTCTCTAATGGAGACGGTGTGAGATATCCACATGCTTGATCATCAGCTCTAGTTATCCCTTAGCTGACCTCTCCTAAATGTGAATTCATTGGTTTATTTTCATCTTTGAACCATTATTGTTCATAGTATATCAGATGACTGGGCACTCACCTTTGGTTTTTGTGCTTTGTAAAACAAGCCAGAGGATGTGAGAGGTTTTGAGTACAAACAAAAGCAATGTTGCCTGTTCTATGGCTAGTTACTGCTCAAGAGCATCACATTTTACCTCTCTAGTTCCATCACAGAGGAGAAATTTCCACATGCATATTAGACAAATCCCAGCAGTCTGGCTCAAAATGATGGACAAGTCTCCTCTGCATGAGAAATACCAGCTTAAACCAGATGTACATTTCAGCCTTCTTTGTGCCTCGTCAGTGAGGTGCAGCTGGTTTCCCTAGGCACGGAGAGCAAGGGGTCAATGTCTGGATTCCCCTTTATTCTGAGCTGTGACTAGTTGTAAAACAGGCCATTGTGCTGTATGTTTGTCCTCAGAAGCCTCTCACATTTTATTGTGTATTTTGAATACTCTTTGGGGGTCTCCCTAAGAGTAAAGGGTAATCCAGATGTAGACCCCTTGCTCTCAGTGCCTAAGGAATCCAGCTGCACCTCGCTGAGGAGGCCCAACAAGGCTGAAATGTACTTCTAGGGTTAGCTGGTGTTTCCATGCAGAGAGGACTAGACCATGACATTTTGGAGCTGGACTGCCCTTAGTCTAATATGTATGTATGTGGAAATTTCTCCTGTGTAATGGCACTAGAGTGCTAAAATGTGATGCTTCTGAGTGGTGACTAGCCATAGAAGGAGCCATTGTGTTGTTTGTTCATCTTCAGAAGCCTCTCACATTTTCTATGCGTTTTGTGCTTTGAGTTATCCCTTGCACCCTGGAGAGAGCGAGTGAAAGAGGAGCTTCTTATTATATAGAATATTTGATGATTGTCCTGTTCTGGGTCAGGAAATTTACCCAGTCTGTTTACTAGCTGCATTTTCATATATGTGACAGCCAGTTCTAATTATGAGTACCCATGTGTGGGGCATCTAAGGTGGTGGTACGTGGTCAACTGGTTTTTTTTGCAGTTTCTGTTTACATTTACCTCTGTATGGCTCAGGCAATGGCCAGAGAGGTAAATAGGGGAGGATTCTTCATCTGCCGCCAGCACTAGTGTGGGTAGCAGCTGGAGCAGCGTACTTTTATTGAGTAAATACATTTATGGGACATATAAAATTTCAACTTATATTTCCTTCATTGAGGCATGATATTTTTGAAGAGGAAGAAAAAAGAAAAGAAGGAAAACAATTACAGATTGAGAAAACAGAAGATAGAAGATTACAGAAGAAGACTTACAGTGGATGACCTGGGTGATAAAGACATCTCTGGTACTCAAATTTAAAGGTAAGTGTTTATTTTCATGGGATGCTGTTAGCTTTTGGGGCATTAACCCTGCAAGTTCCAGAGAGGTATTCAATGCTCTGCAATGCATGGAATACAACAGTGGCACTCATAGGGTTAGTTTTCTTTTCAGTCATGTTTTCAGACCCTTGGGTGTATTGATATGAGGCTAAGGGTCCATATCAATACATCCACAGGTCACTTAGCTTTTTTTCTTAGCATTTTTCAGTCTTCAGTCTGTGATTTTTAACATGCTCTAGGGGACTCAGCTCCAACCTTTGAGTTCATTAACACTTTACAATCCAAAGCATGGAATTGCATCACGTTGCATACCTGACTGTGACTTAAAACTGCCGAGGGAACTTTCTTTTTTGTAATGGTACCTATTGAATCGAGCCCCAGGTCCAACATTAAGCATACCTTTGTTGTGATAGAAGTTTAATTTTTCTATTCAATTTCAAGGTAGTTAAAATGTCCCATTACGATTACAAGTTGAGCTAAGAAGTCACATGCACATTAATGGTCTTATACAGAAAGCAGAGGAATAGTTTGTTCCAGAATTGCTACCTTTTTTCACTACATGGCTCTTATAACTTCCATAACCTATTTTGTTCCAAGCTGTCCCATTTTGTTGTAGACCACTCTAACATTCAAGAGATTACAAGCCTCATTTAAATCAATGAGAATTTTGTATTTTGTATCTTTCCTGTATGGTGTAGTTAGTAAATTATTTAGCAGAAATTGCTTATCTGTTGCTTCCCACAATAAGCCCCTAATACATAAGAAAAAGGAAGCCTTTTGGGAATGACTTTAATAGTTTGTAGGTTGATTGCTTTTGCATATCTTCTGTCTTTCACATGATAGGATTATATAACCACATGCAGCATATTAAACTTGCCCATGAAATTGTTTTAAGGAATATTTTTTGCTAGCCAAGCAATTGTATTTTTGGATTACATTTTGGACTCTTTTAGTCTATCCTTTTGATTCAAAATAGCATTCCCTAAGTAGTTAGTGTCAGTAACTAGCACAAGGCAGTATAACATTTATTATAAGAGCACAATCTTTATTTAAAAATATGTTGCCAGACCTTGAAACACCTCCTGTGCTGTCATGTTTCTGTGTTATGGCAATAAAATACCCCCAGTAAAATATTGCAGACTAGAAAAGCCAAAGGATTAAATAAAATTTGCTGAAATAAGAAATCCTTATAAAATTCTTGGGAGATGATTGAATGTTGACACTTTTTATGATTTAAACATGGGTTATACCTCTTCAGTACCATAGAGCTTCACTCAGACCTTCAATGTATGGATTGTAGAATAATGCATTATAACTCACTAAGGGCTTCGATCCAATTCCCACCAGAAAAAACTAGTTTTTCAAGCACAGTAAGCCATTCAATGATCTGTGCTGTGACAAACTACACAAGGAAAAAAAACACATTGGGCAGTAAATTTTGCGACCATTGGAAGCAATAAAAAAGATGCTAAATTTCAGATTCAATTCCATGTGTTGGGTGGTAACATAAATTAAGTGACCCCACTTTATCTCCAAAAATGTGTGCCTACAAAAAGTAGGAGCAGAGACCCCTACTGCATGTTTTAAATGACTGACACTTTAATTGAAGTTGAAAAAAGCAAATAAAAAATCAGTGGATGTATTGATATGGGGCCCTAAGCCCCAAAGTACTGAAAAAATGTGTATAATGCAAAAAAAAAAAATAACCCTATGTGTGCCAGTGGTGTATGTAACACATTGCAGCGGGTTAATCACTCACAGGGTTAATCCCCCTAAAGCTAACACCATCCAATGAAAATACACACTTACCTGTAAGTGTGCTGTCCAAGCATGGCATTCAGCACCCTGTTCATCCAGTCTTCTGTAATCTTCTGTCTTCTTCTTTCTTCTCATCTTTAATCTTCATCTTCTTAGCTTCATCCTCTTCAGATATATAATGCCACTATAAATAAAAAAAAGTTCAAATTAAAGATGCACCCAAAGATATGCAGGCCATACTTGAAAGCTGCCTGCAGCAGTAAAACAGAGCAAAAATCCCCCCTCCCACTTAGATACCTCTAGGGTAGGGATGGGCGAAAAATTTCACCTCGAACCAAAATTGATGAATAATGGCTCATCCCGCTTGGCAACACAAAAAGTGCAGTTTTTCCGCCCTTTTCACTAGCTCATTTCATTGAAATCATTGTGAACATTGAATTTACACAAAACACATAGCAAATGTTATTTAAAGGGATAGTAATGTCAGAAAAAACTATATGGTAGATACAATTAAAAGAGAGTACTTGAACTTATTTGTATCTCTCAAACCGTTATGGTTTGAGAGATATAGGAAAATAAAGTTCTCTGGTCCCTCCCCTTTCTGCTTGATGAGCTGTAAAGCTGTCAGAAGCAGATTCTGGTCGCTTGACCAGATGCGGCTCTTCAGCAGCACCTATATAACGATATCTAAAGACAAATACTTTATTTAGAAGGGTCTACAAAGTGTGCCTGGTTTGCAAGAACACTTTGTAGACTGTTCCAATGAAGTATTTATTTCTAAATAGCGTGATTTCAGCTCTGCTGAAGAGCCTCTGTCTGGTCAAATGACTGGAATCCGCAGGTGTCAGTTAGATGGCAGACGAGTGAAACAGCCAGGAAAAGTTAACTTTAGCAAGTTATATCTCTCAAACCATAAAGATTTGAGAGATAAGACTTACATAGATGTTAACCTTTTTTAATGTCTACAATATTCAATCAACTTAAAATTAACCATTACTATCCCTTTAATTCCCCAAATACATAGTGTAAAAGGGGTACGAGGGTACCTGTGTTGGTGGAGTGTGGGGAAAGAATCCGTTGAACAGAGAATGTTTTTTTGGGGGTTGTATACAGGAATTGAGGGGACAGTTAATAAAAAAAATCAAACAATAATTGGTATGTAACATGACAGTCTCACTACCAGTCCACTGAAGTAAACAGGAGTGCTATCGGTGCTGACACGGAGGCAACAATAGCAACCGGTAAGGACAGAGTGAAGTGTAACCAATGGCAATGTACTGGTGCTTTCACGGAGGCAACACTTGCAACTGGTTTTGACAGAGTGGAGCGAACCAATGGCAGTATACCGGTGCAATCACGGAGGCAACACTTGCAACTGGTTTAGACAGAGTGGAGCGTAACCAATGGCAATGTACCGGTGCTTTCAAGGAGGCAACATCTGCAACCGGTTTTGACAGAGTGGAGCGAACCAATGGCAGTATACCGGTGCAATCACGGAGGCAACTCTTGCAACCGGTTTAGACAGAGTGGAGCGTAACCAATGGCAATGTACCAGTGCTATAATGGAGGCAACACTTGCAACCGGTTTTGGCAGAGTGGAACGTAACCAATGGCAATGTACTGGTGCTATAACGGAGGCAACACTTGCAACCGGTTTTGACAGAGTGGAGTAAACCAATAGCAGTATACCGGTGCAATCACGGAGGCAACACTTGCAACCGGTTTTGACAGAGTGGAGTAAACCAATGGCAGTATACCAGTGTAATCACGGAGGCAACACTTGCAACCAGTTAAGACAGAGTGGAGAAAACCAATGGCAGTATACCGGTGCAATCGGAGAGGCAGCACTTGCAACCGGTTTTGACAGAGTGGAACAAACCAATGGCAGTATACCGGTGCAATCACAGAGGCAACACTTGCAGCCGGTTTAGACAGAGTGTAGCCAATGGCAATGTACCGGTGCAACACTGGCAACCGGTATGCGGTAGGGAGGACTAGGCCAGGGGTGCTCTGTAGAGCAAAAGGGAAGACTAGGCAAGCCTGCGGAGCAGAGGTGCCAAACCAAGTAAGGCACCGGAAGTCAGAATGTCACCGAGGCAACCAGGACCACAACAAGAGACTGCCGAGTCGGAATCCAGGATCAGGAACGTCAGTCAGGCCGGGTCAGGATACAGGAGCAGGAACATCAGCCAATCCGGGTCGGTACACGGTAGCAGGAATGTCATCCAGGCCGGGTCGGTACACAGGAACAATCACTGGAGAGTAGTCAGGCAGTCCGGGTCAGTACACAGGCGCAGGAACAGAAGAGTAGTCGGGCAAGCCAAGTCGGTACACTGGAAACCTCAATACAAACGTAGAACTGGCACAGGAACACCACGAAAGGGCAGTGAGAGGGTGCAGGAGCCCAGTATATAAAGGCTATACTGGGCGGGCTAAACACAGGGCAACCAGTGAGGACCTCACATAGGATAAATGACAGAAAAAACAAAAACAAGGAATCACGGGCACCGTGATAGTCCCATCAATATACCCACAGATGAAAGGAGGAAGGGAGGAAAAGTATTGGGAGCAGTAGCAGAGTCATGTATGAGCATGAATGCACTGGGTAGATGAGGGTTTAAGCAGCATTTAAATTACTGAAGAGCTGACTATAGTCTAATGAACATGCCAAAGCATGTGAGAGACTCAGAGGACAAACAAATGCAATGCTGCCTGTTCCATGGCTAGTCACTGCTCAAGAGCATCATGTTTTAACTCTCTATTGCCATTAAACAGGATAAATTTAAGTACAAATGTTAGACTGACATGCAACTGGTTTCCCTAAATACTGAGAGCCAGGGGTCCAAGTCTGGATTACACTTTACTCTTAGGGAAACACCCTAACAGCTTTCAAAATAACAAGTACAGGGAAACCAGCTGCACTTCACTGACAAGGCCCAAACAAGGCCAAAACGTAAGTCTGGGATTAGCTGGTAATTCCCATGCAAAGGCAACTTGCCACCCTTATTTTCTGTAATGACACAAGAGAGCTTTTGTAAAATGACTAACCACAGAACAGACAACATTGCTTTTTTCATGCTCGGAGACTCTCACATACCTTGACTTGTATAGTTTAATGAAGTGTGGTACTGTGATCCACAGGGGGGGAAGTAGCTCAAGCAAAGGCATGTAGATGTTAATGCATTACATCATTGATGAAATGAAGGGAGTGGGAGTTTTCAAATTTAAGACATTGCCACCTTAACTACGATGGAGTAAAAACCAAAAAACACATACAAGACAAGAAAAAAATATGTTACTCCACTGCTAAGATGTAACAGCAAAATGAACCCGTACAAAAATTGTCATATGGAGGAATGCATCCCTCGCCCATATTTGACAAGTGAAAAAAGTGACCGCTCTCCACAAAAAAAACTAGTGGCTAAGCTTAAAGTATCCATATTTTTTGGCTACTGTAGGTAGAAACATTTCTGTTTATTTTGACTGACCCTAACTCTTTCTCTGACATCAGACTTAAAATGTCACCCAAAATGACTATTTTGAGATAGAGGTCATTCCCTCACAATGTAAAGACATAATAAGCTCACAGAAAATAGACAAAAGCAGCATTACCTGTTGTTTGGTTAGTAGCTTCTCAAAAACATCACATTTTAGCTCTTTAGTGCCATTAAATGTTCATAATTACTCACAGAAGAGTAGTCCATGTCCAAAATGACAGGCAAGCCCCTCTTGCACTGAAAATCAACTAACCCCAGATGTACATTTCACTGTTATTTACATCTCAGCAGAGATGTGCAACTACTGTCTATATGCGCTAAGAGCAAGGGATCCATATTTGGATTACCTTTTACGATTAGGGAGATACTACAGATTTTCAAAATGAAGTCAAAATATGTGAGAAGTTCACAGAGAATGAAAAACAATGCAGCTATTGCTTGCTCTATTGCAAGTCACCTCTCAGAAACATAACATTTTAGCTCTCTAGTGCGATAACAGTTGAAAAATTAACATGTGCGTATTAGACTAATCCTTCTCAAATTAATGTTCCATTCCTGAAATGATAGACCCCTCTGCATGGGAATACCAGATAACCTAAAATGCACATTTTGGCATTGTCCGTGAGGTGCAGCTGGTTTCCATAAGAACAAAGAGCAAGGGATCCAGAGCTATATTTAGTTTTCATCTCCATAAAAAAGCTACTTATTACTCTACATGAGAGAAAGCCCCCACCCCTGATTCTAATGCTTCATGACTAGGGATGGGTTAAAAATGTCACCTCAAACTGAAATCGCAAATAATGGTACTTCCCTCTTTGCAAATAATTTCCCTCAAAAAGTGCAGTTTTTTTACTTGTTTCGCCTAGCTCATTCCATTTAAATCAATGGGAACACTGAATTTACACACAACACATAACAAATATTATTTTATTTCCCAAAGGCATAGTATAAAAGGGGCATGAGTGTGAGTGTGTTGGTGGGGTGTGGAGAAAGAAACAGTTGAGCATGGAATGTTTTTTTTGGGGGGGGTGTTTACTGGGAATGGGGTAGCAGTTAATAAAAAAATAAATCCTAAATACAATTAAAAAAATCCCACAAGACGTGGTACAGAAGGGATTTGAGGAGGGTGCCTGTGTATGTGGGTGGAGTTTGGGGAATGAATCAGTTGAACAGGGAATTTGTTTTGGGGGGGTTCATGACTGGTATTGGGGGACAGTTAATAAAAATAAATAAATACAATAAGAAATTTGTATATAAAGTGACAGACAGGAACCTCCTGACATAAGTTGCCATTGGGTGGACAGGTACTTGACTTGATAGAGTATTTTGTAGAGGATAATTTTTTAGATTTGTTGTTAGAGGCCCAAGTCCTGAGGAAACATTGATGTGTAGGACTTAAACTTATAAGAGGCACAAGCCCTGAAGAAACACTGGTTTGTAGGACTTAGGCTTGTTAGAAACAAACCCCCAAAAATAGTTTTTTTTTGTAGGACTATTTTTTTATTATCTATTATCTTTTAAAGCACAAGCCCTGAAAATAAATGCCCTACTGGCCTAGTACCATCAGGTCATGCTGGCCAGTGGTCACTGGCCATTGTCAAATGTCCTCCTGAGGCCATAATTGAGGAATTTGCAACTGCTGTTCTTGCTGCAGCTGCTGAGTTGTTTACTGAAAATTTTTGTCATGCGCAAGTCTATTAGGCTTGTTAGAAACAAGCCCCCCACTTTTTGTTGTAGGATTATGTTTTTATTTATTTATTTTTTTTTAAAGCACAAGCCATGAAAAAAAAAAGATATACTGTAGATGCAGAATGTGCGACTGATGTTCTTGCTGCTGAGTTGTTTAAGCAGCAGGATGATTAGGCAGCTTAAAGGTAATGGGTAGGGGTGGGTGAAACTTGTTGCCATGTTCCCGCGGGAAGTTTCACAAAAACCACGTTGTTATCCACTTTTTCGTGGGAAAATCTGCTTTAAAACTAGTGGTTAAAATATTCACATCTCCCACTAGTGCTGAAGCTGCTAGTGTGTCTTGTAATACTCCGGAGGTGGGGAAGGAGAAGATGATGCCAATTGTGACAGCAGGGGACCCTCTGTGACAGCAGGGGACCCTCTGTCACAATGCTCATCACCTCCTCCAAGCAGCAGTGAGATGGGCAGCAGCACGTACGGACTAGTGGTGGTGGTGATGATGATGATGGAGAATCTGGGGTGGAAGAGACATTGATGGCCTTTTTAGCAGAAACTGAGAAGGAATGGGAGACGGAGATGAGGATGGGCATCTCCACCACCACCACTAGTAATGAGCTTTTGGCATTTGCAGAATTTTCAACTGCTCTAATTCCTGCTGCTGCTGAGATGCAAGGGCAGCAGTATGCTGAGGAGCAAGCTAGTTTGCCACAGACCACCAAGGACACAGTGGGAGTGAGGTCAACAAGTGATGCGGGACTAGAACAGGTTCCACTTGCCAGCACCAGCAATACTCCTGGTCCTAGTTGAAGTGCTAAATCTGAGGCAGTAGCAGCAACATTATGCGCTGCCACAAAAAGTGAAGGGGAATGTGGAGAAGAAGAAGAAAGAGGCCATTCATCTCCATCTGTACCCTATCCCTCCTCCCAGAAGTCATGGGTGTGGGACTATTATTCTCTTCTGGCAGACACAGTGCAGTCATCATCAACAATGGTACAGTGCAAATTTTGTGACAAGTTAGTGAGAAGGAGAAAGGAGGGAACACAACTTGGCACAACCTCCCTGATAACACACATGAAACACAGACACCATGACATTTATGTCAAACATGTTAAAGCCAAACACCCATTACAGAAATCTAGCACCACTGTTACTGTACCCCTGACTCTCCAGAAAGGAGGAGATCAAAGAGGAGAAAGAATAAAGACACCCAGACAGACACTGGAAGTTCCATGAGGAGTGAAACAACTAGCTTGCCATCAACATCACTTTCTTCCTCTAAGGTAAGAAGCACGTCTCTTGCCAATCCACCTCGTTCATCGTTATCTTCTCTGCCAAATGATACCCACTCTTTTGATGTTAGGATATGGCAGTTCGTCTCTACCCATTGCACACTGTGTGGTGCACTGACCACACATGCCAGTGTGGTGGAGGAGAATTGATACCAGGTCATCAGGTGGCATCTGAGGAGATTCCATCCTGCAGAATATGCTAGGATATTGGCAGTGAGGGTTCATCATTATTATTAAACTGTCAGCAAGTTGTAATGTGTCCTTAGTGGGGTCTGGACAAGGGGTATAGTGACAGCAGCAGTACTTGGGTTCTGGTGTCATGGTGTTTGGATACAGTTGTGTGTTGGGTGCGTTGTTAAAATATATATATATATATATATATATATATATATATATTTTTTTTTTTTTTTTTTTTTTTTTTTTTTTTTAACCTTACGAGCAGGAATGAACATCAGTTACAACTCTGGACTCAGGAGGACATTTGACAGTGGCCACTGGACAACATGACCTGCTGGAATTAGGCCAGTAGGGCATTTTTATTTTTTTCTCAGGGCTTGTGCTTTGAAAAATAAAAAATAAATAAATCAAAAAAATCATAGTCCTACAAAAAAATAAACAATTTTGGGGGTTTTGTTTCTAACAAGCCTAAGTCCTACAAATCAATGTTTCTTCAGGAATAGGTCCTCTAACAACAAATCTAACAAATCATCCACTACAAAATACTCTATCAAGTCAAGTATCAGTCCTCCCCAGTGGCAGCTTATGTCAAGGGGTTCCTGTCTCTATAACTTCAAATACAAATTTCTTATTTTATTTTTTTATTAACTGTCCCCCCAATAGCAGTCAAGAAACCCCCCAAAACAAATTCCCTGTTCAAATGATTCATTCATTGACCAACACAGGCACCCTCCTCAGACCCCTTTATACCATGTGTTATGGTTTTTATTTTATTTAGGATTTCTTTTTTATTAAGTACCCCCCAATCTCAGTAAAAAACTCCCCAAAAGTCATCCCCTGTACAAATGATTCTTTCTCCACACCCCACCAACACAGGCACCCTCATGCCCCTTTTATACTATGCCTTTGGGAAATTAAATAATATTTATTTTATGTTGTGTGTAACTTCAATGTCCCCATTGATTTCAATGGAATGAGCTAAGTGGAAAAAGCCGGGAAAAAGTGGAAAATCAGCACTTTTCACAGGAAATTTTTCACCAGGCAGACAGTGCCATTTTTCTCTGATTTCAGTTTGAGGCGGAAAATTTTCGCCCATCCCTAGTAATGCGATCAACAACAGCAGTAACATGGTTGATGGATGATGAAGGTTCTAATTGCCATAATTAGCTCCAGTGATGCACCTGAGGCATTAGCAACACAATAAGTAGCCCCCATTCTATGTGGAGAAAGGAAGAAGTTGGCAAATAATTCTTCTCCACCTGCCCCTCCTCCAAAATCATGGGTGTGTTGTTATTAGAATATACATTTTTCCCTTGAGAGCAGAAACTGTGGCTTTATTCAGCAACTGCAATGTGCACAGTGTGTGTGGTAAATAACATCTGGGGGCACAGCTGTATTCAAGCACCATGACACCAGAAGCCAAGTAATGCAGCTGTCACTATACCCCTTGACAAGAACCCACTGAGGACACAGGACAACTTGCTGACAATCTAATAGTAATGATGAACCCTCCCTGACAGCATCCTAGCATATTGTGTGGGATGGAATCTCCTCAGATGCTCCTTGATGCCCTGCTTGCGATTCTCCTCCACCACAGTTGTGCCAAGGTGTGTTCTCTTTATCCCCCTTCTCACTGACAGTGCTGTTGGTGATGACTGCACTATGCCTGCCCCAAGAGAAAAATAGTCCCACACCCATGACTTTATGGGTGAGGAAAAAGGTGGAACAGTTTGAGAAGAATGGCTTCTTTCTTCTTGTCCTCCACACTCCCCTTCACTGTCTGTGGCAGTGGATAATGTTGGCGCTGTTGCTTCTACTGCCTTAGATTCAGCACTGCAACTAGGACAGGAGTATTGCTGTGCTGGCAAGTGGAACCTGTCCTAATCCTGCATCACTTGTGTCCACGGTGGTCTGTGGCACACTAGCTTGCTCCTCGTCATCCTGCTGCTCTTGCATCTCAGCAGCAGCAGGAATTAGAGCAGTTGCAAGTTCCTCAAATTCCAAAATCTCACTACTAGTAGTGGTGGTGGTGATGCCCATACTCATCCCTGTCTCCCATTCCTTCTCAGTTTCTGCTAAAAAGGAAATCAATGTCTCTTCCACTCTAGTTTCACCATCACCACCACCACTAGTCTCTATATGCTGCTGTTCTATTACAGACATCTCACTGCTGCTTGGGAGAGGTGACGATCAATGAGACAGAGGGTCCCCTAATGTCACACTTGGCATTTCTTTTTGTCCTGAATAAGGTAGACTGGCAGCAGTAGCAGCAGGCACAGACAGCTGATCTGTGCTCTTGCTGGTGATGGTGGTATTATTTGTGCTACTGCTCCCCCCTAACACCAGTTCTGTCCTCTTAGTCTTCAGGATCATGTTCCACTTGGACAATATAGTGAAGGGAAGGGGAGGACTCCCAGGGTCAGAGGAATGGTGTGGGCTCTCTTGACCCCTAGTCTGGATGCTCTCAAATGCTTCCCCTACCACTCTCCTAACACTAGTCCCACTGGCTGTTTCACCATTACTGCTACTACTACTAACATGAACCACATCAAGTTCAGCCACAGTCTTCCTCCTCCAAGTCACTAGTAATATGAGGATATTGATTACCACCTCCTTCACTCCTAATGCTAAAAAGCTGCCTGACGTTCTTAGTAGAAGTAGTTCTAGCACTGGAGGGACTGCTTGGAGATGGCAAGTGTGACTTAGGCTCCCTTACTGTCACACTTGGCATCATCTTCTCCTTACCCCGTCCTGAGTATTACAAGAATCACACTAGCAGCAGGTCCAGCACTGGCAGCTGTGGCAGCACTTCTGACAGCAGGCACAGCAATGGTGGCAATAAACAAATACAGTAAAAATTCTAAAGGGCTATAATATGCCCTAAGAACTTACAAGATTTAGGACTTCGGTTCCCCACGGCACTCACTCTGGAGAAAACAAATGAAAAGAAAAAAGAAGTGCAAAAAGAACCCTCTAAGCATAGTAGATTCCAAGACTGTTTCCAACACCATCACCCAGTGCTCAATGGATGTTACTCACATTTGTTTGATGCTTAAATAGATCGCCTCTGAATTGTTATCCATAGAAAACAGAAAAAGAGAAGAAGGGCGCCCAATAGTGCTATAGAGTTCGCAGTTTCACGTTTATTGCCGAAATCCCTCTATATCAGGCATAGACTAATCAAACCGGAGCTTTACAGCTGTTGTCAGACTACAGTGGCCGTCAAGCTGAGGACGATACGAATTGCAGTGTTGCAACTGCTCCAACACTGCCTGATATAGAGAGATTTTGGCGATAAACGTGAAACTGCGAACGCTATTACACTTTTAGGCACCCTTCTTCTTTTTTTCTGTTTTCTATGGTTGACCGCTTGGGGAGAGTGATTTGAGAAGGAGCGACCTTTCATATAGTGATTTACAGATTGGCTGATCTGGGGCAGCATTATATCCCTACAAGATTTTGTGCTGTTTTTCATATATTTGTTGAAGCAGCAACTCATTTTGTGAGTACCATTCACTTGGGTGACTGGTGAAGGTGTACACATTAAATTGGGTTCAACACAAGGGGTGCCTCTTCCCCTTTTCTCCCTTCTTCTTTTGTCCTCTGAATTGTTACGGCTCTCCTGGTATATACCCCAGGTTATCTCACGTCTCTCTTCTCCAGGACCACCGATACTTCTTGGATGTCTGGAACAATGTAATTTTAGGGCTATTTATGGATCAAGCTATGGGTATAAGCCCAAGCTAATATTCTGGTGCCCAATGTTCCCTACCAGAGTAATATGTGAGAATAAAGTAATGCAAGCACAAAGAGGTAATGGTACGCCTATATTTATTTTACAAAATTAAAACAGCTTTTATATAACTCGTATATTTTTAAAACAATATAATGGACAGATCCACTCTACGTGTTTCGAAACTATATGTTTCTTCCTCGGGAGCAATGGTGGCAGCAGATTCAGCGCTGGCAGCAGGCACAGCACTGGTGGCAGCAGAGGCAGCACGTCTGACAGTAGGCACAGTACTGATGGCAGCAGATTCAGTATTGGCAGCAGACACAACACTGGTGACAGCAGGGGCAGCACTGGCAGCAGGCACAGTACTGGTGTCAACAGTGGCAGCTCTGGCAGCAGGCACAGCACTGGTGGCAGCAGGGGCAGCACATCTGACAGCAGGCACAGCAATGGTGGTAGCAGTAGCATGGGCAGCACATCTGACAGCAGGCACAGTGCTAGTGGCAGCAGGGGCAGCAAGTCTGGCAGCAGGTACAGCAATGGTGGCAGCAGGGGCAGCACATCTTGCAGCAGGCACAGGCAGCTGACCTGTCCTGCTCTCACTAGTACTACCCTTCTCTTCCTCCCTTGCCATTAATTTACCCAAGATCCCTAGGGGTGTTTTAGGGGGACTGGACAGCATTGGTTCTGTAGTGTTCACTTCCTCCTCCTCAGACTCAGACTCAGTGGACATATAAGGATCCTTCCAGTTCCTCCTTTTACTATTTTTAAACCTGCTCATAGTGATTGCAGTCACTATGAGCCTCTCCTGCCTCAATTTTTCAAAACAATAACAGAAGAACAGCACAGCACATGTACCTTGCTCTGTAGCTGCTTCTTTTGTGATACACTTCCACAAATACATCATGTTTTTATAGCAAAAAGGCAAAAACCACGTAAATCAATGGGTGGAAACTTTCTAGTCATTGAAAACTTGGAGGGGAATTTTGGGCAGTTGGTGAAAACCACAAAGATTTTAATCACAGTTTTAAAAGAGGACAATAACAGGGTTTTTGCTGGATTCCTCGCAGGAACATGGCAACAACTTTCATCCACCCTTAGTCATGACTAGTGTTGAGCGAGCACCACGATGCTCGGGTGCTCGGGTGCTCTGACCGAGCACCCCCTGAGGCTCGAGTGCTCGGCCGAGCACCCGAGCCCCATTGAAATGAATGGGGCAACACCAGGCACCCCCTGCTCTGATGAGGGGAGGGTGCCTGGTCAATGCCCCCTTCATCTCCGCTATGCCCCCTTCATCTCCGAATGCCCCCTTCAGCTCCGCAATGTCCCCCTTCAGCTCCGCTATGCCCCTCTTCCACAATGTGCCCCTTCATCTCCGCTATGCCCCTCTTCCACAATGTGCCCCTTCATCTCCGCTATGCCCCTCTTCCACAATGTCCCCCTTCATCTCCTCTATGCCATAGAGGAGATGAAGGGGGACATTGTGGAAGAGGGGCATAGCGGAGATGAAGGGGCACATTGTGGAAGAGGGGCATAGCGGAGATGAAGGGGCACATTGTGGAAGACGGGCATAGCGGAGATGAAGGGGGACATTGTGGAAGAGGGGCATAGAGTCTATGCCCCTCTTCCACAATGTCCCCCTTCATCTCCGCAATGCCCCCTTCATCTCCGCAATGCCCCCGTACCTCCAGTCCCTGGTGGTCCAGCGGAGCTTCTTGGGATCTGTGCCTCTTCCGGCACAGATCCCCGCCACCCGAACATGTCGGGCGAGCACATGGCGGTACTCGACGAGTACCGCCATGTGCCGAGCAGAGCGATGCTCGAGCCGATCCGAGCATCGGCCGAGCACGCTCGCTCATCACTAGTCATGACATCCTTCTCATTATAGTCCCAGTTAAGTTGTAGACTACTGCAGAGATGAATGTGAAGGACATATTGCTATGAGCATAATTTTATTAAACAAATTCTGAGTCACTTCTTTAAAGTGTTTAATCCTGATGCCACAATTTCAAATGCTATTCTTGTCATTTTTTATGTCCATGTTTTTGTTGATTAAATCAACTTGCAACAGATCCACCTCTTACTGATATGCTGTAACATGTCTTTGTAAATTTTCAAAGATAGCTCCAAACAGTCAGAATATAATATGAAAAGATTTCAGGTTTAGAGAAATGCTTGTCTAGTTAGAGTAGAACCAATTTGTACTCCTGTGCTTTTCAATTTGTGAGCCAAAGCAAACAGTTTCTTATTCCCATTAGCTCCCATTAGTTTCCATTGCTTTCTGCTTGCTGTCAGTTAGAATGCATGCTTAAAAGTACTTTGAAATTGATTACAAAGGGATCAATAAAAGTAGAAGATAGACAAATGGCACAGAAGATTCCTCTAAGTGTAGTATTAAAAGTCCTCAATCCTTCACCAACACCAAATAACAAGTGGAAATGTACTCACAATCTTCAGAGGCTCATCTGCCTCCAAGAACTCATGCCTGCGCTGGCTCACACCCCAGTATGGTGCTCCTGGAACCAAATCAGCTCTCCCAATAGATAGGAACAAATGTGGAAATATTGGCAAGTAATGGGTATGTCCAAACCCAACACTAAAGCCAGCACAACCTAATTATATTATTAAATACTAGTTGAACAGCCCGTTACACGGGCCACAGTGCCACTGGCAGCCGGTCGCGGGGCAGTCACGCGCAGTAGAGACTGCCTGCGCCACTGCTGATACAGAGCTGGACGCTCCTTCGGAGCGCCCAGCTCTGTATCAGCCTTGGAACGGGCAGTCTCTACTGTGCATGACTGCCGCACGCGCAGCAGTGTCTACTGCGCATGTCGGGCGTTACACACAATTTAGCGAATTATTATATAGTATAACCAAGCACCCTATAATAGGGGACTATGAAAGTGACGCCAGTGAATCTTAATATTTCCAAATTTATTAAAAATAAATAAAACAATATAAAGGAGTACAATAATACAAACAATATTAAAATATGTGTCCTATAATAGGTAACCACTAGGACAATATAAATAGCTGGCTTAATAAATAATAAAAGTAGCAATATTTATGTAATGATAACAAACAACATTACATGGTGTCTTAACCCTCTGAGTGCCAGAGAGATGCAAAAAGCATTTCAAATGCTTAATTATGCAAACAAACAAACTTGACAAATTTTAGTGCAAAGCACAGTTAGTATTTATTTGTTGAATTTAAAAGAAATAAAATAGAAAATGAGGCCTGTGCAAAAGTTTGGGCACCTTTTTTTGTAAGGCCTTAATATAAGTTAGGGGATGACAATTCCACAGTTTAATACATTCTTTGACTCTTCAAACCATTCACCGTGTTGTGTTTACAGTCAGCGACAAAACATGACAAACTTGTTTCTGATTTTGCATATTTCTGAATGGTTTGGCCTAAGTTTACCTTTGAAAAATCACAATTCATCATTGCTGCAAATAAGTCTTTTAACCTCTTTCCTCCAGTCTCCCCCCTTTCCACCATAGTTCCCCCCTCCAGGAGTCCGCCCCCCAATCCTTCCCCTCCTTCTTTTTCCTCCAGTCTATTTCCCACTATCTCCTAAATCTTTCCCCCTCTTTATCTCCCCATCTCTCCCCTTTCTATAACTCCTGGTTTTTCCCTTTTTTCCTACATTTTTCCCTCTTTTGCTCCCCTCATCCTTTCTATCACCTCAGTCTTTTTCACATTTTTATCCTGTATATTTTTTCCTATTTTTCTCCCCCCCAGTCTCCCCCTTTCTATCCCTCCCCTACTTGTTTTCTAAGGGGATCATTTGACAAGCATCAAGGTGTTTGATTTCAGTTGTGCCAGTTGTTTGATGTGGATGCATATGTGTCAATTGTTCCCATTCCTTCTCCTGTTTCACAACTTTTCTAGACACACTGTGCACATTACAACTGGATGATGAAAGGCACAGTTCCTTCCTGATCTCAAGGGAAAAATTAATATTCCATCAACACTCCCATGATTTTGGAGGTGCAAGAGGAGAAGCATTATTGACCAACTTCTTTTTTCCACATTTACCTGAAGTGCTGGGGGCTATTTGTGGTGCTTCTGTTGCCTCAGGAGCAAGTAGCTAGTGGTACCATCACCCATATTTCTGCTGTTTGACAGCATTGGAGCTGCCAAATCCCCCTGCTGCTTAAACAACTCAGCAACAGCAGCAAGAACAGAAATTGCAAATGCCGCAATGGCATTTGCCAATGACCAGTGGCCACCATAACATGACCTATGAGTACTAGGACATTTTTTTTCACCACTTGTTCTTTAAACATACCACAGAGGCTCATAAAAACATTTTTGGGGTTTGTTTCCAAGAAGTCTTACAAATCACTGTTTCCTCAGGGCTTTTGCCTCTAACAAACCTAAGCCTAACAAATCATCACTGATTCCTCAGGGCTTGTGCCTCTAATAAACCTGAGTCCAAAAAAGTCACTGGTCCCTCAGGGCTTTTGTCTTTAACAAGCCTGAGTCCAACAAATCACTGATTCCTCAGGGATTGTGCCTCTAAGAACCCACTTTCCCAAAAATCAATATTTCCTCAGGGCTTGGGCCACACATGTCTAAGTCATACAAATCAATGTTTCTTCAGGGCTTTTGCCAGACAATTGTAAGCCCTACAAATTATTTTTTCCTTAGGGCTTGGACCTTTAACAACCCTGAGTTCAACAAATCACCACTGATTCATCAGGGTGTGTGCCTCTAACAAACTTGAGCTCAACAAATCACTGGGTACTCAGGACTTGTGACTAAAACCCGAGTCCAACAAATTACTGATTTCATCAGGGCTTGTGGCTATAAAAACCCATATTCCCACAAAGCAATGTTTTCTCATGGATTGGGCCAAAATAGTCTAAGTCCTTTAATATTTCCTCAGGCCTTGTGCTTAACAAGTCTAAGTCCTACAAATTATTCTCTACAAAACTCTCTGTCCCTTCAAGTATCAGTCTGCCCCAGTCACAGCTTACATCAAAGGGGTCCCTACTAGGAGTGGGCGAAATTTCTCACCGTGTTCTTGTGAGAAATTCCACAAAAACCACGTTGTTGTCTTCTTTTTCGTGGAAAAATCTGCTTTAAACTAGCGACTAAAATATTCACATTTTACACCCATTGGCCAACATTTTTCACCATTTTTTCAATGGCTAGAAAGCTGCCATCCATTGATTTACTTTGTTTTCTCTTTTTCGCTATAATAACTTGATGTATTTGCTTAAATCAAACACAACAGAAGCAGATAAAGAGCTAGGTAGACATGCTGTGCTATTCTGCTGTGATCTTTTTACAAAATTGATGCAAGAGGGGCTCATACCGACTGCTATCACTATGAGTAGGTTTAAAAATAATAAATGGAGGAGCTAGAAGGACCCTTATGTCTCCACTGAGTCTGAGGAGGAAGCAAGCACTACTGAAGCAATTCTGTACAGTCCCCCTAAATCACCCCCAAGGAATCTTGGGGAATTTAATGGGAAGGAAGGAAGAAAAGAGAATGGGAAGGGAGGGAGAAAAGGGAAGGGAGGGAGAATAGAGTAGTACTAGTCAGAGCAGGACAGGTCAGCTGCCTGTGCCTGCAGCTGGATGTGCTGCCTCTTGCTGCCCCTGTTGCTACTAGTGCTACTAGTGCTATGCCTGCTGTCAGACGTGCTGCCCCTGTTGAAGCTATTGTTGTGCCTGCTGCCAGTGCTGAATCTGCAGCCACCAATACTGTGCCTGCTGTCAGACGTGCTGCCCCTGTTGTCAGTGCCACCAGTGCTGTGCCTGCTGCCAATGTTGAAGCTGCTACCACCAGTGCTAGTGTGTCTTGTAATAATCAGGAGGGAGGAGAGGAGAAGATAATGCCAAGTGTGAAAGCAGGGGATCCTAAGTCACACTTGCCATCCACAAGCAGTCCTGCCAGTGTTAGTACTACTACTACTAAGAAGGTCCAGCAGCTTGTTAGTGTTAGGAATGAAAGAGGGGGCAATCAAGTATCCTCATACTACTAGTGACTGTGAGGAGGCAGACTCTGGGGATGAACTTGATGTACGTGGTGTTAGTTGTAGAAGTAACAGTGATGGTGAAACAGCCGGTGGGACTAGTGTTAGGGCTGTGGTAGGGGAAGCATTTGAGAGCATCCAGACTAGTGGTCAAGGGAGCCCATACCTTTCTTCTGGCTCTGGGGGACCTCCTTCCCTTCCCTTCACTACAGTGTCCAAGTGGAACATGATCTTGAAGAGGCCAGGACTGGTGTTGGGGGAGAGCAGGCTCAGAATTAATACCACCAGCATCATCACCAGCAGGAGTGCAGATGAGCTGCCTGTGCCTGCTGCTACTGCTGCCAGTCTGCCTTCTTCAGGTCAAAAAGAAATGCCAAGTGTGACATTAGGGGACCCTCTCATCGTCTTCACCTCCTGCAAGCAGCAGAGAGATGTCTGTAATAGAGAAGCAGCAGCAGCATATAGGGACAAGTGGTGGTGGTGGAAGAGACATTGATGGCCTTTTTATCAGAAACTGAGAAGGAATGGGAGACAGGGATTAGGATGGGCATCTCCACCACCACTATCAATGAGCTTTTGGAATTTGCAGAAATTGCAACTGCTCTAATTCCTGCTGCTGCTGAGTTGCAAGGGCAGCAGGATACTAAGCTGCAAGCTAGTGTGCCACAGAACACCATGGACACAGTGGGAAAGGGGTCAACAAGTGATGCGGGACTAGGACAGGTTCCACTTGCCAGCACCAGCAATACTCCTGGTCCTAGTTGCATTGCTGAATCTCAGGCAGTATTAGCAACAGCAGCAGCAGCATCTGCTGCCAGCACAGACAGTGAAGGGGATTGTGGAGGACAAGAAGAAAGAGGCCATTCTTCTCCCTCTGTTCCCTCCCCCATGAAGTCATGGGCGTGGGACTATTTTTCTCTTGGGGCAGGCACAGTGCAGTCATCACCAACGGCACTGTGCACAATTTGTGAGACGTCAGTGAGAAGGGGAAAGGAGGGAACACACCTTGGCACAACCTCCCTGATATCACACATGAAACACAGACACTGTGACATTTATGTCAAACATGTTAAAGCCAAAGACCCATTACACAAATCAAGCATTGCTATTACTGTACCCCCTGACTCTCCAGAAAGGCAACAAGAGGTGAGGCGGAGATCAAAGAGGAGGACGAATAGAGAAACCCAGAAAGAGACTGGAAGTTCTAAGATGAGTGAAACAACTAGCTTGCCATCATCATCACCTTCTAGGGTAACTATATCTTCTGCCAATCCACCTCATTCATCGATACCTCCCACCGCCAAATGATAGCCACTCTGTTGATGTTAGGATGTGGCAGTTCGTGTCCACCCATTGAACACTGTATGGTGCACTGACCACTCATGCCAGTGTGGTGGAGGAGAATCGATACCAGGTCATCAAGCAGTATCTGAGGAGATTCCATCCCACAGAATATGCTAGATTGCTGGCTGGGAAGGTACATTATTACTATTAAACTGTCAGCAAGTTGTCGTATGTCCTTAGCTGGGTTTGGACAAGGGATATAGTGACAGTGGCAGTACTTGGTTTCTGGTGTCATGGTGTTTGGATAGAGTTGTGCCCCCATATGTTATTTACCACACACACACTGTGCACATTGCAGTTGCTGATGAGAGCCACAGTTCCTGTTCACAAGGGAACAATTTATATTCTAATAACAACACACCCATGATTTTGGAGGAGGGGCAGGTGGAGAAGAATTATTGTCCAACTTCTTCTTTTCTCCATATACACCTGAAGTGGTGGGGGTTAGTTATAGTGCTGCTACTGTCTCAGGCTCATCACTGGAGCAAGTTGTGGCAAGTGGAACCTTCATCATTCATCACCCATGTTACTGCTGTTGTTGTTCCCATTCACTTTGAGCTGCCTAATCATACTGCTGCATAAACAACTCAGCAGCAGCAGTAAGAACATCAGTTGCAAATTCTGCAATTATGGATTCAGGAGGACATTTGACAATGGACAGTGGCCACTGGTCAACATGACCTGCTGGCACTAGGCCAGTGGGGCATTATTTTTTCAGGACTTGTGCTTTGACGAAAAAAAAATAACCATAGTCCTACAAATAAAATAAAAATATATTAGGGGGATTGTTTCTAACAAGCCGAAGTCTAAGTCCAAAGTCCTACAAATTTCCTTAGGGCTTGTGCCAAGCAAGCTTAAGTCCTACAAATCAATGTTTCCTCCGGACTTTTGCCTCTAACAACAAATCTAACAAATCATCCACTACAAAATACTCTGTCATGTCAAGTAGCAGTCCACCCACGTTACATACAAATGTCTTATTTTATTATTATTTTTTTATTAGCTGTCCCCCAATAGCAGTCAAGAAACCCATTAAAACAAATTCCCTGTTAAACTGATTCATTCTCCAGACTCTACCCACCAACACAGGCACCCTCCTCAGACCCCTTTTATACCATTTCTTATGTTTTTTTTATTATTTTTTAGGATTTATTTTTTATTAACTGCCCCCCAAAAAATCATTCCCCACACACCACCAACACAGGCACACTCATGTCCCTTTTTTACTATGCCTTTGGGAAATAAAATATTATTTGCTATGTGTTGTGTGTAAATTCAGTGTTCCCATTGATTTCAACCGAGGTGAAAAAACGGAAAATCTGCACTTTTAGCAGGATCTTATTTGCCAAGCGGAAAGTACCATTTTTCACTGATCCCCAGTCCCTACCTGTGTCAAATTATTTACCAATTTTTATTTTTTTATTAACTGTCTCTCTAATCCCAGTCAACAAAACCCCCTACAAACAATTATCTGTTCAACTGATTCTTTCCCCAGAATTCACCAGCACAGCCACACTGTGTGCTATGTGTTGTGTGTAAATTCAGACTTTTTATTGATCAATGCAATTAACTACATGAAAAAAAGCAGAAAAACTGCAGTTTGTGCTGGAAAGTTCCATCTAGGTGGGAAGTCCCAGTTGAGGTGAAAACTTTCTCCGATCCCTAAGATTATTGTCTATGACTAGTGTATTTTACAAATGAATACTGTTTTTAAATCAATGATTATGGGGTTCATTCAGTTTAGTATATTGTACCAATTTAAATAATTGTGCGGGGTTAGGGGACCGCAGCCCAATCGACAGTATTGTTTCTGTCTTTGCGGGCGTCCTGCCCATAATGTTTCACACATTGCTGCTATAGTTACAGCAACTTTGGCTGCAGTCAGTTTTTGGACTACCACTTTAATAACATTTCTCTGTACTGTTATTTCTTTACCCCTACCCCTGACCTTTGTATGTTCACTGGACAAAGTATTGTGGTTTTTAACAGTGACATACACAACAGAACTGATTAAGTGTGATGTCTTCTTGCCCTTTATAAAATATTCTATCATATACAGTAATTCTCATCTAGTATCTGTCACCTCTCAGCCTCAGGCAAAGCTCACAGCAGGGTCCCTGTCACCTATTAGTCAAACTATTTTTATATATATTTTATTCTTTATTTTTTTTATCAACTGTCCCTAACACGTCTAGAAAAAAAAACGAAAAAGAAACACTCACTGTGCAACTGTTTCTTCCCCCTTTGGCTGTAGCTAATGTAGACAGGATTTCAGCTTCTGCTTTCTCTCTCTCTCCTTATCACTGCAATCTTAATTTTATTACAGTCCAGATCATGATGGACCTTAAATATGCTGGCTTCTCTTCACACTCTCCCAGAATCCCCCAGACTCATCTGACACAATTCCCAGACTCCCCTTAATGTGAGAAAAAAAATACCTGCCTAAATTACTCCCTAAACTAAACTAAACTCACTTTATTTGCCTATCTTCTCTAGCTCCAAAATCGTGCCGTTTTTCACTCTAATAAACACATAATGACATGCTGCAGGAACAGACACCCCTTTTATACTATCCCAGTGGGAAATTAAGAGAAACTTTACTTGTGGTGTGGAAATTCAGCTTTACCATTAATTTCAGTGCAATACGCAAGGCAGAAAAAAGCAGAAAATCAATACTTTAGGGGAAAAATGTACACCCTGGTGGGAAGTGAGATTTTTTCATCTTTTTATTCTGAGGTGAAAAATTGTTGCCATACCTGTTTATCACCACTAGGTGGAAAGCCATCATCATCTTCCTCATCACTACTCCCAACAATAGTTCTTGTACCCATGGTGAGAAGGTGGATGCATCAACACCAGCCTGATGTGGATCAAGCTGCTCTGACTGTTGCTGCTATGACATACAATTATCATTGGTAGTTCCTAAAGATAATTCAGCAGCAGAAAATAACTTGAAGCTAACTCCATCATTTCAGTAGTAACTGGGGCAGGGATAGTTTTGGGCAGATACTAACTCAGAGCTCTGTATTACTGGACCATGTGAGGACCCAGAGAGAGATGGTTAGATAAGCCTGCACCAAATAATACACAAACCTTCAATTCCAAATGCTATTTAGCCACCAGATATGATTACCACTCCTGTGCCAAGAAAAGCTGGCATTTGGTAGGTGGCCTCAGGAAAGAGTAGGACAACTGGAGGGTGAGGAGAAAAAAAAACATAGGAGGAGAGACGGGGTTAAAAGGCTGGGGAGATAGAAAGGGGGTAGACTGGAAACAATATCTAGGCAAAGGAGGAAAAAAACTGAGGGAGAAAATGGGAAAGGGAAGACTAGGAAGAGAGGGGGGACTGGTGGAGATGGGGGACTATGGGAAATAGAGGAAATATGTGGTTCATTGTTTACCAGTAGACAGTGGAAGAATGCTTGGATGTCAGTAGATATGTAGCACTGCCGTTGTGTCTAGTAGGGGACAGTGATACAAAGCTGAGGTGTCAGACAGTGAATATTTGGTTTTGTGATTACCAGTGGAACAAGACTGGGGTGCTAAAGATTGTATATGAGGCTCTGAGACTACCAGTGAACAGTAGGACAAGGCCAGAATGTCAGTGCAAATGTAGTTCCATGACTACCAGTGGACAGCGGAAGAAGGCTGGGATGTCAGACAGTGTACATGTACAAACATTGTGATGAGCACCCACCAAGAACAAAGAAATAATGTGTTTTGTTCCAAGGCATGGTACAGAGAAAGTTTCCCTGACATTTTACACCTGGACTGTTTGTGAGTGAGAGACATGGGGTCTGTCTGATATGGACATGGACATTTCTTGTTTGCAATGGCCCATGTGACTGAAAAATGTGATTTGAGCAATACCTCAGAGGCAACCATGCCTTAAAACAAAACAGCTGATTTTGTTCTGTACTGGTGTCCTTTTGTCACACTCTTTGTTTTCTAGTCTCCCTAAGTAGAAGGGTATCTCAGGCATGGACCCTTGCTGTGCATGTCCCTAGAGAGAACTAGCTGAACCCAATGATGAGGCACTCATATGAACCTTTATCATCCATCACCCATGTTACTGCTGTTGTGGATTCCACTAGGCCAGTAAGGCATTTTTTTCTCTGGGCTTATGCTTTGAAAAAAAAAAAACAACAACAATTTTTGGGGGTTTGTTTCTAACAAGCCTAAGTCCTACAAATAAATGGTACCTTAGGGCTTGTGCCAGACAAGCTTAAGTCCTGCAAATCAATGTTTCTTCAGGGCTTGTGCCTCTAATAAGTCTAATTCCTACAAATCAATGTTTCCTCAGGTCGTGTGCCTCTAATAAGCCTTAGTCCTACAAATCAATGTTTCCTCAGGACTTGGGCATCTATTACAACCCTCTTCTTCCTCCTTTGAGATTAATTTCCCCAAGATCCCTAGGGGTGATTTAGGGGGGTTGGTCAGCATTGGTTCTGTAATGCTCACTTCCTCTTCAGGGTCACATAAGGGTCCTTTAAACTGTGACTATTAGTGAGAAGTGGAAAAAAGCTGGACTGTCAGTCAGTGTTCCCCACTGGGATACTGCTGGAAGGAGAAGGAGAGGACTTGGGGAGAAAGAGGGAATCAAAGCCACAAGAAGAAATGGGAGCTGGAGGAGAGAAAAGGAGGGCTGAATAAGACTAAAATGGGGTTGGGGAGAGAAGGTGTCAAAAAGACTAGTGGGGAAAAAAGAGAGAGAGAAGGATGGCTGAAGCAGAGAGAGGAGGGGGAACTGGAAGAGAGAGGATAAAACTGAGCAAAAGAGAGGGATAGACTAGAAGAGAGAGAAAAAAGAGAGAAGGAGAAAAGAAAAAGGCATAGAAATAGGGTAGAATACTGGTGTGGGGGAGAAGGGATGAAAGACTAGGGGATACAGGAAAGAATGGGGGGTGGAGGGGCTAATTGTGTAATGTAATAGTGTATTCTAGAGAGATGGGCTATACCTCACCGAGGAGGCTCAACCAGGCCAAAACCTACATCTGGGGTTTGCTGTTTCTCTTGATCAGAGAGGAATTGCCTGGCACTTCAGGGCTGTGCCCTGGGTAGAATACCATTCATATAGTGACAGCTCAATTGTATGGCAGGCTGATTTCTAGCTGAGTGTCTTTGATCAGTTCTTTTGCATATTCCATGGTGTATTGTCCTTCTGGTTTCCTATAATGGTAATTGACCTGCAGGTCTCTTGTAATAGTGTATTGCTCCCTGGTCCCTTATAATAGTAATTGCCCTTCTGATCTCCTACTATAGAAGCTCCCTGCTCCATCTCCTGTAATGGCTTTGGAGAGTATATATTATATATTATTGTATATATTAATATGTTAATATATATATATATATATATATCATTCCTTGGGGCAGGGTCCCTTTCCCAGTTTAGGATTCCCTTGCTGCACTTTCCCCCAGGAATAATAAAATGATTGCACCTAAGCTTAATGCTCTTAACCTAGTTTTGTATTATATTGTTTCTATTTTCGTGAAGCGCTGTGTACATGTATAGTGCTATATAAATAAAGATACATACATATATATGTGTGTGTATTTATATTTACCTATATGTCACTATGGACTTCTAAACAATATCCAAACATGCTATATAATCTGCTGCAAATATTTTTTCTTAAGGCTTTGATTGTTATAATTAGACCTGTATACAATAGTTAATAAGTTTAGCCTTATTATAAGCATGAAAACAATTTTTGAGGTACAGATAATGTGAAAAAAATGTGGATTTAGATTTGCATGATATGGATGGTGGTGTTTTGACACTGTAGACAGAGAAGAAATATAATGATAACACAGCTTACTGAGGACATGGTCCAAAAGAGACTGGAAAGGGTTATAATGAATAAAGTGCCTGGACTGGACGGTATACACCCAAGGGTACTTAAGGAACTTAGTTCAGTAATAGCAAAACCATTATACTTAATATTTATTGATTCACTTTCATCAGGCATAGTGCCCTGCGATTGGAGGAAAGCTGATGTAGTTCCATTGTTTAAAAAGGGAGCAAGATCCAAACCTTGCTGAAGTTTTTATAATATTAGCTTTGATAAAGCAGCCTGTGCGCCGCGAAACGTGTTAGCTTTTTAGTATTTATATTTTATAATTTCATTAATAAATGTGATCTCTGGACTTATCCTGTCGTCTTTGGAGTTACGTGGTGTAGCTGTTTGTCGGTGATCCGAGTGGGGACAGAGGTGTTTTTCCCCACATGCATGCATGTCAGACAGTCTGATATCAGTCTGCTGACCATCTTTACATGTGAGTGTATTTACGCTTATCATTCTATCTTTTGATTTACATTACAGTACTGCACAATTGGGGCGCTCCCCTTTTTTTGTCTTTTTTTGTGTTTCATGTACTACATATACGAGTTTACAGCCACTCGGGGGAGTGTGTGTGGAGGGAGCAGCCTTGATATATCAAGTCCATCATTGGAATACTGTATCTGGGGGCAGTTAGATATCCCCAGCAATCTCTTTAGCCGAGTTTGACATATGCCAATCCCGGCCACTAATTTTGTGAGTACGCACTTTTGGGTGATGGTGGAGGTCAATTGATACTCATTGATCCCACACAGGGGCGCTTGTTCTTTTTTTCCCCTCCTTCTTTTGTTTTTCTACAAGATCCAAACCAGGAAATTATAGACCTGTGAGTTTGACTTCCATAGTGGGTAAGATACTAGAAGGGTTATTAACTGACAGTATTCAGAACTATTTGAAGACAAACAATATCATTAATAGGAATCAGCATGGTTTCATGAAGAACAGATCATGTCAGACTTATTTACTTGCATTTTATGAAAGAGTAAGTAGTAATTTGGACAGGGGAATTGCTGTTGATGTAGTATACTTGGATTTTGCAAAAGCCTTTGATACAGTGCCTCACAACAGGTTACTGCATAAATTAAAAGGTTTCGGTTTGGGCAGTGTTGTCCGTACATGGATTGAGAACTGGTTATATGATAGATGGCAGAGAGTTGTTGTAAATGGAACTTTTTCAAATTAGTCTACGGTTATAAGTGGGGTGCCGCAGGGTTCAGTACTGGGACCAATGCTTTTTAATTTGTTTATTAATGATCTAGAAGTGGGAATTGAAAGTAGCATCTCAATGTTTGCTGATGACACTAAACTATGTAAGGAAATACATACAAGCTGGATGTTTTTTCCCTACAGAAGGATTTAGATAAACTAAGTGAATGGGCAGAAAAGTGGCAGATGTCATTTAATGTAGATAAATGTAAGGTTATGCATTTGGGCTGTAGAAACAAACTTGCTACATATACTCTAAATGGGAAACAACTTGGGAAATCCTCATTAGAGAAAGATTTAAGAGTAATGATGGGTGATAGACTTCACAGCAGTGTGCAGAGTCACTCAGCTGCTGCAAGAGCAAATAGAGTACTAGCCTGCATAAAAAGAGGTGTAGAAGCAAGGGTTGCTAATATTATCCTACCTCTGTATAAATCCGTGGTTAGGCCTCATCTAGAATATGGAGTACAATTTTGGGCGCCTGTTCTAAAAAAAGACATTACTGAACTAGAAAAGGTGCAGAGATGTGCAACAAAAATGATAAAGGGATTGGAGGATCTGAGTTACAAAGAGAGACTAGCCAAACTGGGTTTGTTTACATTAGAGAAGCGACGTCTAAGGGGTGATATGATTACCATCTCTACAAATACATTCAAGGTCAATTCAAAGAACTATCCGGTGAACTATTTATGCAAAGAGCTGAGCTAAGAACAAGAGGTCATCCATTAAGACTAGAGGAAAGGAGCTTTTGACTAAAACAAAGTCAGGGATTCTTTACAGTAAGAGCGGTAAGGCTATGGAATTCTTTGCCTCAGGATGTTTGTGCTTGCAGATAATGCAACTGCATTCAAATCTAGCACAGAACAATATTGACAGTTATGACAGATGGCTTCAAAGCAAATAGGATATTGATCCGGGGAACTATTTGACTACCAATTGGAGTCAGGAAGGAATAATTCCCCTCCACACATTTGGGACTAGATTGGAAATGGCTCCAGAGGGCTTTTTTACCTTCCTCTTGATCAGCAGGGGTGTTTTTGTCATGGTCTGGACTTGATGGATGCATTTCTTTTTTCAGCCTTATCTACTATGTTACTATGTCACTATGTTAGGTACCTCTTGGTGGCTGGTAACTATGAAAATGCCTCCTTATCATCGATGCTGCTGTTAGCTGTACATGTGCCATACGATTCTGTTACTTGCTTGTTTATTTCTTCTTCTGTTACATGATAATCAGATGGTATTAGAACCTGGTTCATTTTAAAAAAAGTTAGTCTACCCAGACTGCTGCTGCTGTTGCATAGCCACGTCTTATGCTCATTAACAATATAACCAGCATCACCTAAAACCAGGGCCGGCCCAAGACATTGTGCTGCCTGGGTCCAAGGATGAAATGCTGCCCCCGCCTCCGCACACCAAAACCACGCCCACCAAAACACGCCATATCCTTAATTATATTAACCCCTCTCAGGGGTGTGGAAAGTAAAAAAAAAAAACTACTTGTCAAGGGACTAAAACAGAAGCCCAATCTACTTGTCCCTCATGACAATCTACTTGTCCTGATACACAATAATTATTTCAGTACAGCCACCAAAATACATTCACCTCCACACCATGCCCACCCTGTGTCCACCTGCACACTGTGTCCACCTCCACCTCCTGCCCATCCTGTGTCCACCTCCACACCCTGCCCACCTCCACACCTTGCCCATTCTGTGTCCACCTCCACCCTGCCCATCCTGTGTCCACCTCCACACCCTGCCCATCCTGTATCCACCTCCACACTGTGTCCACCTCCATACCCTGCCCATTCTCTGTCCACCTCCACACCCTGCCCATTCTCTGTCCACCTCCACAGCCTGCACACCCTGTGTCCACCTCTATACTGTGTCAACCTCCACACCCTGCCCATCCTGTATCCACCTCCACACTGTGTCCACCTCCATACCCTGCCCATTCTCTGTCCACCTCCACACCCTGCCCATTCTCTGTCCACCTCCACAGCCTGCACACCCTGTGTCCACCTCTATACTGTGTCAGCCTCCACACCCTGCCCATCCTGTGTCCACCTCCACACTGTGTCTACCCCCCATTTTCTGCATCTAGTAAGTACTACCAGACTTAACACTTTCAGTGCCAGAGGGGTATGCAATGCATTGTGTATACCCCTCTCTGGCACACAAAGGGTTCAATTACTGACGCTGAAGGGTTAAGTCTGGCAGTAGGTCCGACTGACACACAAGCAATCCCCATGCGTGCACGCCCAGCGCTAAGCCGATCAAAGGAATGAATATTGCAGCAACATCAGTACCTTACCAGGTGCAAACAGAGGATTCACACAAGTAAAAGGAAAGGGGTTTAGTGAGCACAGCTGGGAGCAGACAGTACAAGCCATGGGAAGTAACATGGAGTTAAAATCTTTTTAATGGCAGTGTCTGGGTTGATGGAGAGTCTCTGGTTGGGGTGAGATGAACTGCAGTGACTGAGGAGAGAACGGGTTGTCTCTTCAGGTCCCTGGTCTTCAAGTGGTTAACAGTGATGCAGAGTTCTTTTGAAGGATACAATATTGTGGCATGCGATATCAGAATGTCCCTATTTTCATGCAGGCGTCATTCTGATGTTGCTGTTACGAGCAGAGTGGCATTTTGAATGTGCCGTTGTGTTGTGTGCCCAGTAGAGGGTGACATTTTAAAAGGATACCCACATGTGACACAGTCCCAGCCATCATCAGTGCGGGCAGTGGGTAAATGCTGCACACGAAATACATGCCTTGGGGCAGCAAATTGCCACCCCTGTCAGAGTGCCGCCTGGGTCCATGGCCCCCCTGGGACCCATGTAAGGGCCGGCCCTGCCTAAAACCCTCACTCACTGTACTCTTTCTGGTGGGCACCAGTGCTGGCCATACTGATTGTTGTGTTTGCTGTAGTGCAGTGGGTCATCATTTCTGCCTAGAAAATAGCTGTTTTGCAGTTAATCTTTTCCAGTAAAGTTTTTTGAAAATGAAGGAAAACATATTGAACATATATGATCAACTGGCATTAACCGCTACATACCTACATTCTCTTTTCAAACAAGGGTCATGATAGGAATTGGAGGACTGAGATAATGCTCAAAATTAGAGATCACCAGCTCCTATCATACATTATATGTATCCACTTATAACTGCTGAAAATGTAGCCACCTGGTATTAACCCCATTCACTTCTAATCTGGGGCTGAAATATGGATTTAAAGCAGTGCCTCCCCAGCTCCTAAAATGCATTAAATATGTATGTTTATACCAGATGATCTTGGGGTATCTTGTTTTTAATTCCATTCAGGCACTTCCTTGTTAGAAAGGGGAGACCCTCCCTTTTCCATCAAAGATATTCCTGCTATTTATATGTTTTACATTCTGAGATCTGTTCCCAGCTCCTACTTCACATATCACATTTTTATATTATACCAGGTTAAGGCACAATCACCATTAACCACTTCATGACAATCCTTGTTGTACGTCTCTTTTTGCTTTTATGGGGGACTATGATATGTTCTAATCCAGCTCCTAACATTCATTAAAAACGTATGTTTATACTGAGCATCTAGTATTTACCTCATGCATACCTTGGCTTTCTCCTTCCCAACAAGGATACCCCCAGCTATTTTAGGAGCTGCAAGAGCTATGACATGGGCCCAGATAGCCCATTCCCCATCCAGTTCATATCATATACTTCACAGATCATGAGATCACCTGCCATTGAACTATTCATGCATACTCTTGTTGAAAAGAAGAGACTTTCTCCCTCCTTTTGAACATGGATTACGTACCTTTCTATGAAACAAGGGAGCATTATATGCATTCTGTTGGAGCTTACCCCATCCCTGTGCATTAATCTACATTCCCTGGTGATTCTACAAGGCAAAAGATCTTTGCTGATGTCATTGTGAGCATGGGTCCTTTTCTCCATTGTAATCAACAGAACCCACCAGATCTCATAGGGTGATGAAGATATCCACCACCATGGGAAATGTGATTAGAAGTTTTGTAGGGTATGCAGAGAACAGCTCTCAAGATGTCCTTAGCAGAAAAATTATTACATGGGGCTTTCACCCTCTACAGTGCGGGCTCCATTTAAATCAATGAGGATTTTTATCCTCCTCATCCTGTGGTGCAGTTTGTCTCTTCCTGTATTGCTCATTTTGTGATTTTCCATAAGAACCTTTGGCTTCAAGTGATAGATATTTATAGCTCTGTATATTTTGAATGCCATATCTGATAAGAATTGCTACTGAATGCCAGGAATTTGATGAATCTCCAACTCTATATAGATAAGAAAAATATTCTTAACAGCAATGAAGATGTTAAATGTCTTCAAATTAATATCTGTGCAGTTTCAGTTATCATTGTTACATGTCATTGGAGAACTTTATGTGCAAGAAAATATTCACTCTTTTACCCTTGAGAATAGTTTGACTGTATAAACGTTAAGTACGCATACTCGTGTCTGCCTTTCTGTTTCAATAAAAAATCCAGTGTGTCTGTATTGATATATAATGATACTGGAATCAAAGTCAAGAGAAAGAACAATTTGTCATTGTAAGAGACAGGTTCCCAATTAGTTTTATCCTTAACATGTTTGACTTCATAGGCTGCATTGCATACTAACTCATTCCCATTTCACCATCTTAAAAAAAAAAAAACACTTGCACAAGGAAGTATAGTATAGTATTTATTGATAACCTGAGTGATACAGCTCTCTAATCAGACATGTCAAGATAGAAAAGGGTATAATCAATAAACAGAAACATGACTTACTTTTGGACAACTGGGTTATTGTACTCACATAAACAGGTGAATTAAGAGGCATTTTTTTTTATCAGATTTGAATATTCTGCTGCCACACTATAGTGAATCTTGAGAGAGTCTCAAAAATCTAATTTTGTTGCATGAATTGTAATCAAGATGTCTAGATATATGCAGAAAGAACAATGTGAGCACTGTATCAGAGACATGGCTGTGGTGCATCTTTCAAGGTCCAGCTATCGAACAATATACTTTGATATTGCATGCCAAGCCCAATTGTTGATGGTATTTAGTGCAAAATAATAATACCTGCCCCTTTTATTTTGTACCTACCATGGACAATAGACATCCCTGGGTGTAGCTGGGAATATGAAGACATCTTAATAATCTCAGTGACACAGGGGGAGGTGACCTAATTACTCACCTCTAGAAATGACCGAACAACCAACTATCTCTCTCTCTATTTCTCCCTCTCAAGACAGATATAGAAAGAGGTTGATGTATGCATGTATATATTTATATGACACCACACAGTGTACGCAGCACCTTACAATAATAGTATGTTACCACAAATAAATGGGGATAAAATAAGTGTTACAGTCATAGATACAATAGGAGAGAAGTCTCTGCCTCTGAGCTTCCAGTTGGAGTGTGAAATCATTATGTGATTTGCTATGTGTTACCAACTGAATATGTATAATATAAAATAGCAAAAAATGTGAAAAAATCCAAAAACAAATTAATAAATACATAATATACCTCAAGACAAACAATCAAACATGTAGGACGTTATAAGCAGCTCATTTTTAAATGCATTTATATCTAAGTATATACATCATTGGAGCACCATAGTAAATAATTAAAACACATTATTTTAAATAAAATAAGCAGTATCATGTAACAAACACAAAAATAAAGCAAGGTATGGTGACTTTACACATGATAGGAAAGGGATGGGGGGCAAAAGATAACATCTACATAATGATCAATTAAATCTGCTACCTGTTATACATTCATCAGGTCCTGGGATTAATGATGAGTAGTAGACTGGAGGGTGTCACAGCTGTGATCCAATATCAAGCAGAGGTATTACAGTTCTTAATGAATAGCAGACAGATAAATACAGTTAGTAAAATGACTGCCCTTCGTGTTCAAGAATCTTTTTATCCCTTGAGTTTTATTAATCCTGCCTAGGCAAAGTCCTGGGGGGGAGATGCACTAAGGTGTGATAAAAGCAGAGATAACTATTCCATTGAATTCACTTTTCTAGTTGTTATTCTTTGTAGCCTATGCACTAAGATTTCTCAAGTGGAAGTAGATATTAGTGCATAGGTTCCATAGAATAGCACAGGAACTGGAGAAGTGATATCACTGGTGACATTATCTCTTCTTTGTCACCCTGGAATCATATTATAGGGATAACAGGTGGATTAAACAGATAAGTAATTCATAGTGAAAATGACCATTCATAGTAACAATGTGATGTACCAAGCTCCAAAAGCGCATTCAAGTGGAAAATGATAACGTAGTTCAGACAGAAAGCCAACTAACAGTGTGCTTCTTACTAAACGAGGCAATGAAATTCTGGACTAAGGAAAAAAAAATTATTTTAGTTACAACCTAGCAAGTACAAGTGGTAATTCAACAGTGAAATCTACTGATAGGATGAAACTATCAAATTAAAAGAAAAAAAAAACATACTAGTGAAACCTGTTCTTTAAGTACTTTAGGTAAAACAGTTTCTTCAGTATAAAATCAATTTGGCTTATTTCTGTAGTATAGTATATACTATAGTACTATAACGCTCACTGGCAAAAAAAAAAAAATATTTGAAGAAATGTACACTCTGATGGATTTTCACACTAGTATTAGTAGAAGTCTATATGAAATAATAAAAGAATAAAAAAGAACTATATAGGCATAAAAAGTCAAATATATGCTGAGTTAGAACTATGGATTAAACTGTACATGCACAGTGATAATTTAATTGGTCTGTTGAAGATCGACTAAACCATATGAATTAAAGTATAACTATATTTGCACAGGTAAATGTTAACTTAAATATATGAATAAAATTAATGGTATAAATAAATATTGTCTGAAGTGGAAGGTGATCACAAAGTGCAATGGCAGTGAATAACTGAAAAAAGGTAATATCAGAGTCTGCATTGACTGCTTATACTTGAATAGTTGTATTTTAAACAGTGTTAGTTGTAGACCTATCAATGTATATAATACAATAACAAACATTTTAGATGGAATTAGATGAAGGTCCCATATCACAAGTCTAATTGTCCTGTTCCAGTGGGTAGAAGTGTCTTTACTCAGGTCACTGCACTAAGCGGTCTAGCTGTATCTGCAGGTCTTCCAAGCCAGTTGAGGATAAATTACCTGGTAATGACCATCTTCCCCCAGGAACTACCTAGGCTTCTGCTGCTGCTCTAACTTTTTGGATGGAGGGGTGGGATCCATTTCACTTGGCCCAAAGGCCTGGCAGTTTGGTAACCTTTGCAATGGGGTGGGCCAGGAAGGTGCAACTGTGTTTGAACCCCATGGAGATTACAGGCAATACATCTGCCATGGACGTTTTCAAGCTAAAATCCTTTGAACTCACTGTTGCCATGTATTGCTGGGGACGTGTTATAGAAGCACATGAACTGCCATCTGTTGATAGAACTCTGTATAACAGTATTGCACTGATGCCATCCATTGGTTGAACCATGTATTATCCTGTCCTGTTAACTGCCATCTATTTTCTACTCATGAAGTGGATGTCTAGGATCTGTTATTGGGGGTGGGGATTACAAACGCTAGACTTGTGTAGCTAAAAGTGCCTTGTTAAAGTTGGTGTGCTATCTGGGCGGAGGGATTATTGCCTGCCTGGTGGAGATGTTGGAACAGGGTGGAAGATACCTGCTCTGCAGCGACTTGTTCCAGTGGGTAGAAGAGTGAGTCCCTACCCAGGTCATTGTACTAAGCTGTCTGGCTACACCTGAAGGTCTTCCAGTCCAGCTGACTGCCTTTCCACTGAGTGGTATAAAAAGATCCAATGGCAAATGGCCCAGGCCTTTCTGGTGGTCCCTTGAAGCCAGTTCAGAATAAATTATTTGGTAGGTATCCCACAATATACAAGGTGGCTACCAAGGTCGTCACATTGGTGACATCGGTGAGATGTCTTACACTACAAAGTCCAAACCACCATTTGAGATTCAGCTCCATCAGGAGGTTCTGAGGAGGGCACAGCCAGAGCCCTAGATAGAAGCAGTATACGAGCAGCTAAATGTTTCATCCTTAAGGGAAATGATCACATCCCGAGGGTCTAATCATGGTCGACACAGTAATCCAGAGCGTGTTGCTCAGCTGAACAAAATGGATGTGGAGGATGTTATAGCTAAGGCCGCAGCTCCACAGCAAGGAACAGAGACCCCATTTCAGCAGAGGATGCGGCTTACCTGACCCAACCCATCTCTAATATCATCATGGTGGAGGTAATGCTGTAGGTTCAGGGAGAGCTCGAGACCCATGGGTCAATGGCAGACCCCCATCCAAGGCTGGTCCCAGCAGAAGCAATGTCATGGTAACCAATCTTAAGGTAACCCACCAGACCTTCAAGGATCAAGAGGAATTGTTGTATCAGAGAGAGTGGACATGGTAAATGACCAGATCTCATAGAGAAGCAGAGCTCCTAAACATGGTAGCTGTGGAGACGGAGGTGAACCTCAGGAAGGGATGTGGGATAGCCGATCTGGGTCCCCAACCAGCCGCCTTCAAAGAGAATACTGACAATCCCAGTGTGGGTGTACAGATGGTTGCCCAGGAGTGTCATGGAATTGGGAGGCAGTTTCTTAGAATGGTGGTTGTGTAGCAGGCATCCACACACCCTGTCCACCCACCGACATGCCAGATGCAAGTGGCGTTGCAGCAGTGGAGATGGCAGAGTGCAGTACGCTGGATTTATGCCCCTTAGAAGGGGGCCCAGAGGCTAGGTCATGGGAGTGCCAAGGGATTGACCGCTCCTGTGATATGTTGGAAGCTTCCAGCAGTGTTGAGCTGGACACCAGCCTTGACACCTTGGCCCAAACCCTGCACTTTGATTTGGGAGCCATCATGCTCCAGGCACCCAAGTTGGAGGGTGGCCTAAGGTATTGGGACATCCCCAGTGTTTCTTACCCTGTAGTTTCTCTTGGCCCTTTTGGATGTTTGCAGAGAACCACATTTGGGATGAGTGATTGGTCACCTGCTGCCTTATGGCTAGGGCCGACCAACCCAGGGTCCCCCAGTTCATAGCCCAGATGACCCTTTTCCCCCAGGAACTACCTAGGCTTCTGCTGCTGTTCTAACTTTTAAGTTTTGGATGGAGGAGTGGGATCCATTTTGCTTGGCCCAAAGGACTGGCAGTTCGGTAACCTTTGATAATGGGGTTGGCCAGGAAGGTGTTCCTGGTGCATATCTCATCAAACGTGCCCTTATTCCAGACTCTGGGACTCTGCAAGATGTGGACTCTGAGCCTACAAGTAGGGCTTGTGGACAGCTGTGTTTTAACCACCTGTAAAACTTGTGAGTCTGCAGGGGCCCTGTGGGAGACCACCCAGCGACTTACTTATTTGTGGGGGAGGAGAAGTATGGAGATTACAGACAATATATCTGCCATTGACTTTTTCAAGGTAAAGTCTTTTGAACTCACTGTTGCCATGCATTGTTGGGGTCCTGTTATAGAAGCATGTGAATTGCTATCTATTGATAGAGCCATGCATAACAGTATTGCACTGATGCCATCCATTGGTTGAACCATGTATTATCCTGTCCTGTGAACTGCCATCTAGTGGTTGATGCCATGCATAGAATGATGGCCTGTGAGTCCAAGGCTAGTGGCTAATAGCCAGGCAGGAACAGCTGTGATAAACCTGTTCCAGCCAGGAACAGCTGTGATAAACCTGTTCCAGCCAGGGACAGCTTTATCAGCTGTGAAGCATTTGTTGACAAACAAAACACAATTTGGACATCTGTCCTCACTCTTTTCATGTTTACCTAAGAGAGATCTTCCTTTGAGTTCTCAAATGCCTATCTAAGCTATGCATCTTGTCAAACCTTTGAAGCCCCTTTCATTGGTGTAACAATGTGATCCCATGGAGTTTGGTGAAGCTGAAACTGCCTATAATTCTTAATTAAGGAAACAGAAATCCAACTGCATCTCTTAAGCCATAAAACAGATAATTAATTATACACATGTATTCATATATATATACATGCATACACAGACATATACATAAACACACACATATATATATATATATATATATATATATCTCCACAGACACAACCCCTGTTATAAGGCATATTTGATCAATTGTAATTGACCTAGTAGGTATCCTGCAATCTACAAGGGTGGATACAGAGGCAGTCACACTACATATATAGAATCGGGCTATGAGGATTAGTGGAACCAGCTTGGAAACAGCGATGTATGGTGGCATGCAGGGACCAATGTTCAAATGTCCAAAATTAATAGAGGCCAGGAGTTTCATAATTTAACAGTTAGTACATTTGCTCACCGGATTCTGGGATCCAACCAACTGGGAGCCCAAGCAGCAAACCAGAGACACCGGTCATCACCGCTTGATATGCTTTGATACAAGTGGGAATACCCATTTTAAATCCCCTCTGTGGATGTTGGACCTAGTTCCAACCATCATACAGTTGCATGTAGTGCATGTGGTGCATTAACGTGTGTGTGTGTGTGGGGGGGGGGGGTTATATCAGTTAACGGGATCATCTTTAATTGCTAGCCCTTCTGTAACATTACAATAGCAGGTTTTTTTTTTTTGGAAGCTGTCTGTCTGATGATAGGATTGGCTAGTGTTTCCTAACCATAAATTTAATTGATTCTGAAGCTGTAAGATGTTTAATAAAATAGTTCTCTGCAATTACTCTCTGTTCAAGTGTAACCTGTTTATTTATATGATTTACTCCATCAGTACCATTAGAAATGTTTCTGCTGTCATAACCTCTTGAAACATTTGTGAAAAAGGTAAGATGTACAGGATGTTGACTGCAGAAGTGGAGGAGATTATTCCTGTTCATTGGGTTATGATAGTATGGTATACAGCTGTCCCTCAGTATAGCTAAAAATGGCATCAAGAAGCTCAATTTCAGTTCTTCTATAAGACAGTGTTAGATCTGTATGTGTTTGACTTGTTAAGGGCTTTTGTCATCTCAGTTCATGATTGTTCATCACTAGCAGTGGGCGAAAGGTCCCGTCGTATTCCTGTGAAAACATCTGCTAAATCCATGTTGTTGTCTGTTTTTTCACAGGAAAATCTGCTTTTAAACCAGAGATTAAAATCTTCATATTTTTTCAATGGCTAGAAAGATTCCGCCCATTGATTTACATGTTTTTGCCTATTCGTTATCAAACTTTGATGTATTCCAGGAAGTGAAACACAATAGAAGCAGTTACAGAGCAAGGTAGACATGTTGTGCTGTTCTGATCTTTTTGGAAAATTGGGGTAGAAGAGGCTCATAGTGACTGCTATCACTATGAGGAAGTTTAAAACTAACGAAAGAAGGAACTGGAAGGACCCTTATGTGTCTACTGAGTCTGAGGAGGAGGAGGAAGTGAGCACTACAGATCCAGTGCTGGCCAGTCCCCCTAAATCACCCTTGGGATCTTGGGGAAATTAATTTCAAAGGAGGAAGAAGAGGGTAGTAGTGAGAGGATAGGTCAGCTGCCTGATATTTATGGGCAAAAACATTAACGTAACAAATGTACACAAATTTCCCTGCAACCTAGTCCTATGAGTACGGTTGTTCTTCTGGATATCTCTCATGTTCCGTGCCTTGCAAAAAACAATTTCTTAGCCAGTAGGAGCATGAGAAATAATTAGAATAATAATTTCCACTTCGATTGGCCAAATACAAGCCAATCCCTGTTTAATTTTTGCTCACATTGGAATCACACTGTTGATTTATACTGTAAAGTACACAACTGAGCTGTTAGCAGGTGGAGTGATGTTTTGTCTGCGTGAAAAAGAAAGTATGATGTATGTTTAACAGTAACTCTCAGTCTCTGCTCATGTATAAGAATAGGATTTTCAGATTCTCACCTTTACCAATTAGTCAAAATATTATTTTTAAGAAGGTATTTAATTAGAGAAGGAGGGTTCATCATAAGTACGTATCATGCAGATTAGACAATGAAACAAAATTAACAGAGGGAGTTTACATTACAACAGAAGCTTGATACAGTAAGCAGCATTATACATTGATGCCATCCCTCCCGAATTTTTGAAAAAACATGACCTAAAAGAAGGCCCAGCTGCTTCGCAACACCCTCCCGACCCAACGAGGCTGCCAGCCTGCACCCCCACCTGGTCCATCTACAGCGTGAAGACACTCCACTAAAACAAACAAAAAGAGCACAGTGAACTCAGAGGGGAAAACTTAGTGCAGTGCAGGGGGTCGTATATACTAGGCGTAAGAGTCTAACAAGTTATTTTATTTAGAAAATAAGTGGGAGGTCCTGGAAGTTCACTGAGCTGGAATCCACACCTATGCCCCCCTCGAGTGCACATTCCAGCACTGCAACAGCAAACAGGCTCTATATGTGGGGTCTGAGCATTTCTGGAGATAAAAGTAAACTCTGATGTACGACAAATGTTTGTCATCTGCTTTTAAATTTGAGGTCTTGATATGGAGATTAATTTTTTATTGAGTAATACCTTTTTAGCTGACAATTTCAATAGTGTATTTAAGAACATAAAGTGATTATAATGAAAACAAATCAGCTAGTAGGTTGCCATAGTAACTTGCTGCTATGCTTTTTGAAAGGTATTTCAAGTTTATTTTTGGTATTGCTAAATGAATGTTTAACCAAGAAAGACTAAGAGCACCAAAGATCAGCTGTTAAAATATGAGAAAACATGACATCTTATTTGGCTGTAATTATTCTTCACAAAGACCGGAGCATGCAGCATGAGTTTAAAATGTTTCAATTTATACAGAAGTGGCTACATGTTATTATAGCCTGAAATGCCTAAAATCAGATTAAGTTACCGATAAATACTTAAAGCAGAACTACCATGTCACAAAATGTTTAGCTTAACTAAGTCCCCTGATTTAATAGATATATGCTTTATTCCATAGCTTTCAGTAGAACGGAGCGAGGACATCTTGCCAGAATGACATCCGCGCACCTGTGCTGTCAGTCCCAGCCGGTTCTATGAGGCGTTGCTAGGAGCCATTTGGCTCCGACTGGGACTGACAGCGCAGGTGTGTGGACGTCATTCTGGCAAGATGTCCACACTCCGTGCTACTGACAGCTGGGGAATAAAGCATATATCTATTAAATCAGGTAATAATTCTGGCTACTAGCGCTACTAAGCAGCTAGTCTCCAGAAGGGGACTTAGTTAAGCTAAACATTTTGTGACATGGTAGTTCTGCTTTAATATTTTTAGCAAAATTGAGACAATTTACACCAGGATTTGATCTTTCAATTGATATCTAAATTTTGAAAGTATGCTAAAACCTTTGTAAGAAATGTATAAATATTGTTTACCCGTAGTTAAAAATTATGAAGGTACAATAATATTTTAATATATGTAGTCTATTTATCCACAGTAAAAAAAGAAAATTAAGTGACTAGCAATGGAATGAAATGTTTTCTTTTGGGGGGAATTTTTCACGGAAAAACTTTTTTCTTTTATCACGTACATTTCCACTGGTTGAAAATCCATTAGCATTTCCACCTTTTCACTACCACCAATGAAATTCCCCACCAAGAACTTTGAAATGTCTTTTATTCTTCCTTTAGCCACAAAAATTCCTAAGGAGAAATTTACTGTTTGTATTGCTTTGAATTTATTATGCATTATAGCAACATGGAAACACAGGTGTTATTGTTACTAAGGAAGACATTGTCTCACTCCATCAATAATCAACTCTTTTCTACATACTTCTACCCCATAAATGCTGAGCAATGTATTACCCCTCTTGGGGACTGGAGGTGTAAACACAAACCTAGACCCAAACTGAAAAGAGGTAAATAAAAAGATAACATTAGTTGGTAGAGGGGATGCTTCCCTAGAAGTCCTTGAAAACATAGTGAAAACGATTAATTAATTTCTGTCATCAAATTCACACTCTACATTAGTGCGTCCATATAAATAGCTACTCACCATTATGTCATCCACACCAGATCACACAGACAGATATGGCTGGGGAGTGTTGTGTTGTCTATAGCACCACACTGAGTCCATGTCCTGTTATAATGATGGAGTTTGTGGTGAAAACATAGGGACGGCACTTGAGGATGTGAATTACCTGGGTATCTGATTTTGAAGGTGCAAGCATTTTTCAACATGAGACACACTCTACTGTAGACATGTGCAAAATATTTTGCCTCAAAAGAGAAAATGGCAAAAATGGCACATTTTGCCTTTGGCAGGACTTCCCATGAAAAGTGCAAGTTTTCTTTTTTTTCTGCTGCTACACACTGTCCTCTCAACCTTACCCCACAGTAACCACAGAACAGAACTGGCCCATATTATGCCTAGAACCACTCTCTTGCCTAACATAAAACCACACATTGTCACCCCCATCCTTCCCCACCATAAAACCACCTATTATCCATTGAACTGCACCATGATCCCCCAGCCTTGCCTCAGGTTATCCATATACCCATACTCTGTTCCCCCAGCCTTGCCTCATATTATCCATAGAACCTTAAAATGTCCCTCAGCATTGCCCCATGTTATCCATAGAACCACAACCTCAACATGAGATGTACTCTACTGTAGGCCTGGGTGAATTATTTCACTTCACTTCTGACTCCCAACAGTGTCTTGCTGTATTGGTAGCTATAGAAATGCTACTGAGTCAAACACCCTCCCCCCATGAAAATGCCAGAGGGATTAGCAAAAAGGCAAACATTTTTGCTTTATATTTAATGGTAATTTCCATGAGAATAGCAAATTGCCAGGTTTCTGAATTTCTTTGATAATTCCTGCAGGAAAAAATACTTTTCTCCCATCCCAATTCTTCCCTCCTATGAACAATAGGGCCATTAGGACTTTTGATGGATAATGTAATCTTGCAATATGCTGTCATCTTTCCCCACCTAGTTTATCTTTTGGACAGCTTAGTTTCCTATGACTAAATAGACTATTGTGATCAGCCACCAATGAATATGTTATTTAGATATGTGTGTTTGTATTTACAGTCTATTAGAAGTGTCTCATAGTGAGCTGTGTTCATATGTCTACGACTAGCTAACATTACTCCAGCTGTACCATTTCCTCAAACGGATCTCAACAGATATTATCAGTTATTATCTCTTTCTTAACATTTAACTTTGTTCAGTCTGATCCTTCAAATGGAACCTTGTATATATATATATATATATATATATATATATATATATATATATATATATATATATATATATATATATAGCAACTTTAACCCCTAGATTGCCAAGCTTGTACAATGTACATCTAAAATGCAGTCACTGCATAAGCTGGTGTAACTGCATTTTAGAAAAAATTCTGCCTGGCACTCTTGGGGGGGGCATCAGGATCACTCCTCATGCCTCCCCAGTTATTGATCTCCCAGCCAGTTGTACTGTGGGATCAAAATCCCCTTTCCCTTCTCTCCTACCCGAACTTCCGGGTGAGAGTGGGCGGGATTGTGGGAGCCTCCTAACGTCATCAGTGACATAGTCACCTGTTACCTTAGTAAACTTTCCCCAACCCAATTCACTCCTACCGGAGGTAGGAGAGAAGAGCAGTAGAGCTTTTGCTCTCCAGAGGTCGCCATGTTGATCTCCCAGCACACATGACTGGGAGATAAATAAGTGGGGGGACATCAGGAGGGGTGTTTGCTGGGGGGGGTCCAATGGGGACCGCCCTCCTGTGGCACACACAGAACTTTTTTCAATAACTTGGGGGATATCAGGAGGGGTCCTCATGTCCCCCCACAAGGTCTGGGTACTAAATAAATAAAATAAAAAAAATAATATTAAAAAGTAACCCTGCGAGTGCTGCAGTGGTCCCCACTTTGCAATGCACTGGAGACCCCTGAGGCACTCACAGGGTAAATTCTTTTGGACCATATTTTTTTTTTAATGAAGACCTCTTTGGGAGACATCAGGAAGGGTCCTGATGCCCCCAATGAGGTCTATAATAAAAACAATTAGCCCTGTGTGTTCCATGGGGGGGCCTGATGCAGACCCCTCCCTCCTGCACGGTTTTCAAACTTCTTTTATTTAGACCTTATTGTGGGGACTCAGGACCCCTCCTGCTGCCACCCCAGTGAAGTGTAAATAAAATAATAATCCTATATAATAAAAGGCCATATGTATGTTTGTCCACTGCAGTCATGTGCAGTAGAGACTGCCCAAATGCGCAGTTATAACTATTCTGTGAGTTTGGACAGTATCTACTGCACATGACTGCATTGGACAAACACACCGATCCAGTCATGCTCAGTAGAGATTGCCCGAACGCGCAGGTATAACTACACCTTCCAACATTCTGTGCTTTCAGGCAGTCTCTACTGTGCATGACTGCATCAGACAAACATAAATGTACCAAGATAAAATGTCCCAAGAAAAAACTGACAAAGAGGAACTGAGAAAAACGGGGGAAATCCTGAGGTAAAGCAACTCTGAAGCAATCATTTTGAAAAGTCTACCATTCAAAGAGTTAACCACTTGAGGACCATATCTCTCGTCTTCACATTTGAGGACCATCTCTCTGATGCTCAAGGGGATAAAAACCTAATTTGAATTGATGATGCAGTTGGTTTGCTCCAGCATTACTGCAGTTTATGTACAAAAGGGAAGTGTAATGATTTTGGAATGCACCAACTGCAACATAGATGACATATAAACTTTCCAGATTTAAAGGGGTAGTAATACTTAAGTTTTACAAATCTGAATCTTGAAGCCCTTAAACAAAGAAATTAAATGCCCCCAGTGCCATCTCTAAAACCTTTATAGTTTGAGAGAAAATCATATTTAAAGTTCCCCCGTCCCTGAATTCAGCACTCTAGCTGACTGCAGGGGAATCCAGTCTCGGGACCGGCTGAGGCTCTTCAGCAGAGCTGAGATCACGTTATTGGAAAATAAATCCTTCACTGAAATGGTCTACAAAGTGTGTATGGTTTGCAAGCACACTTAGATGACCGCTCCAGTGAAGGATATGTTTTTCAATATCTGCTGCAGAGCCGTTGGCTGGTCCCAGGATTGGATTCCCCTGCAGTCAGCTACAGCGCTGACGGCAGGGAGGGGGGAACTTTATGGTTTGAGAGATGGCACTGGGGGCATTTAATTTCTTTTTTAAGGGCTACAATATTCAGCTTTGTAAAACTTAAGTATTACTATTCCTTTAAATTAGCTTTAACCCCTTTTGTTCTAGATTGGTTATCAAAATATTGTGAAGACAAGTATTGGAGACACGTCTAGCACTCCAGGGTTAAAAGCTCCATTTAAACCAATTTGAGACTGGTTTCATGGTGTTGATGACTTGCCCCAGAATATCTTCTCTTTTCTTTTGATCAGGAGGCACACTGGTTCGTGAGGTAATTAAGCTTTCCTTCATTTTTTTGTTATAATTTCCCTTTAAATTAATGCCAAAACCAAAATGAAGATCTTTTAGGACCCGTAGAGTAATAGAGCAAATTATAACTAATTTTTTCAATTACATTTGAATTTCTAAAAATATTATAGCCATTCCTTTATATAATAAAAAGGCCAGATGTATGTTTGACGGATGCAGCCATGCACAGAAGAGACTGCACGAAATGCACAGGTGTAACTACACCTCCCACCGTTCTGCGCTTTCGGGCAGTCTCTACTGTGCACGACTGCATCAGACAAACATACTGAAAATATCTATTTTTTTATGCACTTTGGCCCATGTACATGGACTTTCAAGGGAGCTGAAAATAAAAAATAAAAAATCCTTTGTCTGCCAGAGGGCTGTCCAATGCATTGCAAAGCAATACATTGGACCGCTGGGGCACACAGAGGGTTACCTTTTTTAGATATATCATTACTTTATAATCAGAGTTTGTTGGGGCCATCAGGAGTGTACCTGAGTACAAGCTCTGAATACAATGTATATTAAAAAAAATAACCCTCTGTGTGCCACAGGAGTCCAAGGTATTGCTTTGCAAAAGGATTTTTTCTTTTTTATTTTCAACTGTTATTTTATTTATAGCTCATTGGGGAGGCACCAGGAGGGGTCTTGATGCCCCCTCAATAAGGTGTAAATAAAAAAATGTTTGAAAACCCTGCGTGCACAACGGGGGGGGGGTCTAATGCAGTGCTTTGCAATGCAATGGACACCCTGTGGCACACATCGGCACACACTGATACATTTGTTTTTTCATTACTTTGTATTTAGACCTTGTTGGGGGGGGCATCAGATGTGGTCCTGGTACCGCCCCCTAATGAGGTATGAATAAAAAATAACTAAAAAAAAAGAACTCTTTACGTGCAACAGGGGGTTCAATGCTTTGCTTTGCAGTGCATTGGACACCCCTGTGGCATTCACACAAAATGCCTCTAATACCCCCATGTACCCTAACCCCCTGCCTGGTTCCCCAGCCCACTGGCAGTCCCATTCCCCCAGCCTGACCCCTCAGCCTCTTTCCACTGTGTACTGGTAGAGTCAAAGTACCAGAATGCACTGGATTCAGACTGGGAATCAAACTGTGTATGAGGGGACATACAGTGCAAACTGGTAGTCCCATATACACTATCTGACCAACCCGCCACCACCACCATCCTTACCGCCACCACCACATACACTACCTAACCCCTCATCCCCCCCACTTGGTTACACTGGCAGTCACAGGTCTGCAAGTTCACTGGCTGACCCCCTAGCTTGTTTCAACTGGTAGCCATAAAATCACACATACACTGTTTGCTTCCCCAACCTTGTTCCACTTGTAGCCACGCTCCTAGCACCCAATATGGAATGTCAACCCACGGCAGTGAGTTACCATTTTTCTTAGGCTGGCAGGAGGTCCTCCTAGGAAATTTTGTTTTTTCCTGTAGCACCACATTCTGGACACAAATTTAGGGGTAGAATGGCAAGTGACCCCTCATTCAATGCAAAAGGTTATCTTCTTTCCAAAGTGGTATGGTTTCTCTATCCTATTATAGCTGTTATAACCATTTTTGTATAGAGGATGTAGTAGGGGTAGTTCTGTATATGTAGCATCTCTAAGGTATGTCAACTCATACCAATGGGGTGTCATTTTTCTCCTAAGAGCACTAGCTAATGAATGCAGTTGAAAAATTCATGGTTCTCACAGATTTCAGCACGTTTGAAGGGGCAGAAATGTAAGAAAATGCAATAATTTTCCTTTAGTGACACCTTCTGGAAACATTTGTGCACACCAGGCTTTGGGTAAGAAGGCAAGTGACCCCTCATTAGATGCAGCAGATTATCTTCTTTGCAAAATAGTATGGTTTCTCTACCTTTCCTGCATATGTATTATGGTTATGACCATTCTACTGCAGGCAGATAATATAAAAGAAACAAAGGTGTCAGGTTTAGGTAAGTGTTCCTAGCACCCCCATATTGTATGTTAACCCACACAAATGGGGTAACATTTTTCTCATGTTGGTAGCCATACTGCACAATATTGCTGTAGATACACGTCTAGTCAAGGATGTGGATCCACAACAGCCCATGGAGGTCCCTGTTACCACTGATGAGGATGAAGATACTTTTGAAAGGGATGCAGATACGAACCAGGCTCATCAGGTACTAATTTACTTGTGAGTAAAATGCAGGTGTGACCATGGTCATGCTTGTGGAATGTGTGCAAACACACTTACACAACACATAACCATCTATTCTACTCCACAGGAAGACCCATCGACAGCCCTCTGCTCTGACAATGGCATGTCAAGGATATCATCCTTCAACCTGGGAACAAAGGTACACCAAATTGGCCATGTTTATCATATTCTAAGTTGAACTGACAGAAAACTACATTTACAAAGTTGAACATAGCCATAACACCCCTAGTACCCTTGAAGTCATAGAGGGATATCCAATGCAATCACATGCAATGCATTGGATACCACTATGGCATTCACATGTGTTAAAGGGCTATTGGACTTAACATGAGAGCAATAGTTGTGCAATGCCTAATGGAGCAGAATAGGGATGGATATACTCTGATGGTGCTGGCTACAGCATCAGAGTAACAATCTGTGAGTCAGGTTGCAAGGTCCACCATGCTGTCCTGTTTGTGTGTGTGTAGCACAGTGTCGGTGCCACTCCTTTGCTTGGCAATGTGTTGTCTAGCCATCATGAACACATGAGGTTTTGAGCAAAGGGATGGCAAGCAGACATATGTATGTGTGAATGGGACCCTGAGCAGACACATCATCAGTATGTGAACCAAGACTCATGAAACAGAGGGTTCTATTTCATAGGTCTTAATTCACATACTGATGATGTGTGTGCTCAGGGTCCCAATCACACATATCTATGCCTGCTTGCTATCCCCTTGCTCAAAATCTCACATGTTCATGACGGATAGACAACACATTGCCAAGCAATGGATAGTCTACTCCTTTTAAATACAAAAGGTTAACCCGTTGAGTGCCAGAGAGGTATTCAATGCATTGATGAACAATGTGTTGTGTACCCCTCTGGCACTCAAATGTATAATGATTGTTCAGTGATAGCATAACTGTTGTGTTTACAGTGCAGTTTCAAATCATGTCATCACTTCCTACAGGCATCCATGGCATGACCCCTCATGGAACAGAGGTCCAGGTGACATGTTGATTCCACGTCCATGAAGATCACCTGTTGCTGTTATTTGTTAATTGTAACCTATGAGCATCTGTAAAATGTTTCGTCAGTAGCCAGGTGTTATGTGAAACATATCCTTTGGGTGCTTGGAATAGGCTTCAGTGTTTCATGGTACAATAGGTTGATGCTCTACTGTATTGTAAATCATATTAAAGAAAGCTCATCCAAATCAAAATATGTCTGGTATTGATGTATAAGAATCCATATCATTAGATTAATGAATAGTTAAGAGTAATGTTTATGGTACCTTACAAAGGCATTTTCACAGCACATGCTTCTAGACATGAATACTGTTACCATTCATGGTGTTGAAGATGTATTGATAAGTGGAGGTACATTAATATGTGAGGAGGAGGTGATAAGGAGGAGAGAACCCCTCCAATGATCACATATCTCCAATTATCACGTTATCTCATGGAGTGTATTTTGTTTGAACCCTCTATATCGAACAATATTGGTGCATGTGCTCCATAGGAATACATTTGAACCTGGATATGTAAGATCATGAGAGAAGTCATCTCTACCTAATCAACTGTTCAACATACCTCACTGTGTAACCCCCTCCTCTCTGCTACATGCATGGTGTGAATACATGACCAGACTGGTGGTTTTCTAATGCAGCTGTCTCGTAGGCAAGTGGTAAGTGGATGTATTTTATTTTATTGTGACAATATTTTGCTGAGATTTTGGGTTCTGAAGAAGAAGTCTTGTACTTTGAAACACGTAAACCCATTTATTGAAATTATTGGCCAATTATTGTAATTGATTTTATCAATTTTTATTAAATGTTTATTTTGACCAACAGTGGATTTAAGATCTTTACTGGGTCCGAATCCCCATTTGCTTATACTGGTTTTGAAGTGTGGAACCGGTATGACAGTATACCTGTGAGTATCTTATAATATATTTACTCTACAGTGTGTATACATATTATGATCCTGCACTCTTTCTGGTGTTTGTTTTGTTCTGTTTAAGGATATCCAGTTGTTTGGAACCCTTCTTTTGGAGGAGCTGCAGACTACATTTGGTTGAGAAGTGACAGAGTGGGGACTGTCTAGAATTCCTCACTTACGCAGATACCTCCTACATTGTGTAAGTGAGGTGATACAGTGGTGATGGTTTTGATTCCAGTGATATTTCACTAGGAGCGCCCCTTTTTTCTTGTTCTTTTGGTTTTCTAATGCAGCTGTCTCGTAGGCAAACACTACACTGATCACAATGGTTAACCTGGGATGACCAGTTGTTTGGTGTGATTGATTACCTTTCCCTCATCACGGTTTGAATTCAGATCATATATTTGATTTGATAATCTATCCTGCAAGTGCATCAACAAACACATCTACATACAGATAAATATAAAGCACTGGGTCTGGATGGATATTGCAATCTATTTTATAAGTTATATAAAACTAAAATTGTAGACCATCTAATAAGAACTTTTAATGAGATTGTTGTGTCTGGTAACTTCCCAGTGTATATGCTTAAGGCAAATTTGCTTCCAATATTAAAACAGGGTAAAATACCATCAGAGATTGCAAATTATTGTCCTATATCTCTTATTAATATAGATACAAAATTATTTTCATCAATATTGGAAGAGAGGTTTAAGACTATTTTAGAGATGGTACACTCAGATCAAATAGGTTTTGTGCCAGGGAGAGCTGCTTGTAATAATAATACAAGAAGTGTGATAGATTTATTGGATTTTGCAAAAAGAAGGGGTGTTCCCTTTCTAACCCTGTCGTTGGAAGCAGAGAAGGCCTTCGACAGAGTCACATGGGAGTATATGTTTCAAGTGTTACGGACATATGGAATAAATGGTTGGATATTAGATGCTATAGAAGCCCCTTATATAGGACCAACCACAAGCATGATAGGTAATAATCTTTGTTCGGAATGGCTTAGTTTAAATAATGGAACAAGACAGGTCTGTCAACTTTCTGCCATATCGATTGAACCATTTGCTATTAATGTTAGGTCAAATAATGAGATTAGGAGTTTAAGAGTGGGAGAATGTGAACTAAAGATTTGCTTATATGCACACGATATATTGCTTTCATTTACAGAAGCTAAGATCTCCATGGAACATTTAATGGCGGAAGCAGGGCAATATAGTAAAATATCTAATTATAAATTGAATATTAGCAAATCGGTTGGTTTATGTAGTAGTATGGGAGAAGAAGAGGTAGCCCATTTACAAAATAATTTTCAGTTTCAATGTAATAAGAAAGAGATTAATTATTTAGGGGTTATGATTACCACTAATGTAGGAGAAATGATGGAAGTGAACTGTTTAAAATGGATTAAATCTACTAATAAATTGAAAAGGAGTGGGAAAATAAAATCTTCTCATGGTGGGACAGGATTAACACGCTGAATGCATATGTTCACCCAAAGTGGTCATATATGTTTAAGATGATACCTTTGAGGATTTAATCCAGACAAGTTTTAGTAGCTTTGGGGAGGGAAAAACCCAAAGGTTAGTTCACAAAGACTCTCCAATAAAACAAAACAGGGGGGTTTAGGTTTCACATTGGTGCAGAATTGGTATGAAGCCTCTATGCTGTATCAGGTCTATAAGATGCAAGTGGAAGCTGCAAAAATGGAACCCTGGTATTGGCTATAGTCAGCTGCTGGTGTTACGGAGGACCTGTCCCATTTTGTATGGGGTATTGGAGAACAAAGTACTTTGAGGTGGCTTAAAAAAATGTATGGCATTGGAGCATGTTCTCTCAGTTTGGTACAAAATGAAAAGGAAGATAGACCTAAAGGAAAAACTACTAGAGTTTGTACAGACTGAATATATATAATATTATGTTTAAATTTTAACATTGAAGAGGTGGAAAGGATTAGATATTAAAGATGTGAGAGACTTTTAAATGAAAAAGAAGTGAAACAATTTCTGCAGTTAGTATACCAATATAAATATCTTAGAGTGAAGCATACGTGAGGAGGTAAGATTGATAGATTTGAGGTATTAGAGAATATTTTTAGGAAAAGAGATGTGAAAAGGGTAATTTCAAAATGTGTATATGTGGTTAGGTTGAAGGATGGTATAGTTGACTGTCACTCCATTATAGCAAAATGGGAAAAAGATTTGAGAATAGCTGTAATAAGCCAGGAATGGTATTTAGTTTTTGTAAGGATTAATAGGGAGATACATGATATTGCATTGGTTGAATCTCATTACACGATAATGAACAGATGGTATATGGTTCCATCCAGATTAACAAGTATATGTTCCTATAACTCAAATGTTTGTTGGAGATGTGGCAAAGTGGAGGAAGCATATTTGCAAATATAGTGGGGTGAGAAAAAGTAAAGAAGATATGGAATTTTTAAAACAGGTAGACAATTTATTTACCATATTGGTCAGAAACGGTTTTGTTAAATTTAGCTTGGCCCAAAATGAACCTTGGACATAATTATCTGGCTATTCACTGTCTGGCTGCTGTTAAAATTCTCATTGGAAGAAATTAGAAGCAGGCTAAAGATTTCTGTGAGATCAACTTAAGGAATTAATTAATATGGCAATTAAAAATGGAGAAGGGCATAGGTTGGTCTATAAATACATCAGTTAAAAATAATTTAATGAAAGCGAGTGCATTGAATATAGTGTTGAAATTGAGGCCTTGACCCTGCTATGTTTCTTGGGTCCAGTTTAGTCATGTATTCAGTTAAATTAGAGTAGTCTGTAACACCGTACTCTTTCCCCATATCGGCACTTTGTTGTTTTAAACTTGTGTATGTTTGTATTATTTGTTGATTGTTTGCAGACAATCAGTCTGAATAAGAAGAGGCTATTTAAAAGTCAGTTGTAATGTTATGTTTTGTATGCAACATACTTGTTATAATAAAATAAAAACAAACAAAAAACAAACACGTCATGTTTGTCAAATTCCTCTATTATCACAACAGTGAATGAAACAATATGTGGACAGTGTGGCACCTAGTATGTTGAGAGTTAGGTGTATGTTTTTCAAGTTCAATTCATATCATGGAGAAACAACACCTTCATGTTGCTTGGCTTTGCTATGTGCATTGTGAGTTGAATTTGTACAAAAGTGTCTGTATGTGGTATGTGTGCTCACCCATGCAGTAACACACTAATACACCATTAAATGTGCATGAGTTGTGTTCACTGCATTGCTTTGCAATTCATTGGAGACATCTCTGCCACTCAACTTGTTTAAAATACAAAACATACATGGACAGGAATGGCATAAATAAGTGCCTATTTATTGGGGAGAAATTCACATATTGGGCTTTTTTTTTTTTTTTTTTGGTGGGGGGCTTTGGAAGGTGCAGCAGGGGTGGAATCACTCACGCTCCAGCGGGTCACTCTGGTTGGTCTGGTGGTTTCCACCAGCATCTGGCCCAACAAATCCAGTAGTGAGAACCACCTGTTGAGCCTCAATGGCTTGAAGGCTTTCTGTGTTCCTTTGGACATTCCTTTCCAACCTCCTCAATGATCTGGCACATTTCCTGACCTCCCTTTTTTGCCTTCTCTGTATGGCCATGCACTCCTTATCCATGGCCACAGTGTGAGTAGGTGTGACCTCTGTGGAGGGAGTGGATGGTGGAGTGGCTGGTGGTGGGGATGCCTCATGAAGGCTCTGTGCCTCCTCTTCTGGTGGTGGAGGTGGTGGTGACATCTGGAGAGGGTCAACTGGGAGGGGGCCAGCATGAAGGGAGTGTGGAGACATCACCAGATCATCCACGGACCCCTCACTCCCTTGGGATGTTCCAACCTCAGACTGGTTCAGTGGTGTTGTTAGTGGTGGTGGTGTGGTTCATCCCAAGCTTGGGGACACTGGGGCTCGCTTATCAGCCCCACATGCTCATAGTCCAGTGGCCATACCTTGGCCACTGGTATGTGGATCCCTGCAGGCTGGATGGTGTGTCAGGAGTGGCTTCCTGCTGCAAATGCATCCATATGTGTGGGTGTTGTCTGGCAGTGGGGCAATATGAGCCATGATGAGGCATGGTCACCATACCTGTCATCCGGTGCCTTCCTGGTGGTTGTTTTTATGCTGGTGCCAATCTGTACTCCCAGGATGTGGGGCCTGGTGGTGGGGCCTGGAGGCCATACTAAGCCCTTGATGGTTGTGCTGGTGGTGGGGGCTGGAGTCCATGCTCTGTGTATGCCTGTTCTACCTGATATGTAAGCTCCTCTCTCCCTCGCTCTATAACTATCCTCCACTCTTGAGTTCTGTGATCTAGCTCACAAAAACTCAAAACACAGACAAGGTGTCTTGGTTATTTTGGTGCATATATAGGTTATTTGAATGCACTTGATACTTTGGAGTGTTGTGATTAGCTGTGGCAGTAGATAACTTCAGACTTCGATTTTTCCTTTAATATGGACATATCGTACGTTACTTATCGTGTGTTTTGACACAGAGATGAGGTCAGATTTATGTTTATGGTGTATGTGTATTTTTGAGGCTTTCACTCGTTAGCCATTCTTGTGAACGGAGATTTGAATATCTCGTTAATCGGTCTTGGCTAAGTAGCAAAGGCCTTTTTTCCTTTAACAATGGTTTTAACAAGAACATTTATATAAAGGCCTTAATAGGAGAAGGAGGCAGAACAGTGGAAACGGCAAGTAAATACCTTTTTTACTGTCAGCCAGCACTGGTCAAATAACAATAACATATGTACAACTCACAGATAAAGCTAACTAAAAATAAAAAAAATAATAATAATTTTATAAAATAAAATGGCTAACATATAGGGTGATTTTGAAAGACATTACACAATCACCTTACTTGTCACGAGGTGACAGTTCAACTATAAATAACAACTAACATGTCTTTTACTAGATAAATATGACTACTGCCACATTTGAGAATAGCAGCATTATAAACATAGCCCTAAATGTGCAGGTTCATTAAAAGCATTTGTAGCACGTCCCGAAAAGGCTGAAGCTGCCAGGGATATTTTGCATTATATTGGCTCCACAGGTGGGTGCAACACTAACTCTCAGGAGCTCACAACAGCAGCTCTGGGAAGGAAAAGCACATATAATCATGTTGGGACATGCTTTATTGAAAAGTTATTACAGCTTACACTGTCACAATGAGGTGGAGATGTTTCTAAAAGTTTAATTTGAAAAAAAAAATCAAGTTTTTTTAGTTGCCATATAATGCACTGCTAGAGCAATGACAAGGTTAAATGAGCACATGATGAAAGTGCTTGTGAGTTTTAGGAGCACTGGATAGTTTAGGAAACAATCCTTCTGCTTCACCATTTATAAAAAACAAATACAGTCCTAGTATCATGATGAACAGTGGATAGGGCTGTTGCAGTTTTGTGTTAGCCACTACTAGCCCTGTGTCTCTTTTCGTGCGTATGTGCAAGGGAGCTTGTGGCTTTATAACACATATCAGGTCCAGTATAGTCGTAATTAAGATGAAGCTAGGCCCTTACTGTTCCAAAGCCAGACATCAAAGTTAAAGAGAACTGTGATGATCCATTCTACATGCTAAATGAGCTACCAGGAAAGAAGAATTAGGATACTGCATATTTCTTTTGATTTTCTTAATCTCTGACTATGTAATTCATGGATAACAACTTGATGTTGTATATCTTGGAAAACAGATATGTGTTGTTTCAATAACATATCAACATGTTTTCTTTGCTCTTTTGCTTATCAGTGATACACTATCTTCCATTTAATAATTAACTGAAATACAGAATTGTATTGAACACAAGAAAATCATATTATACAAATGAAATAGCTTGTAGTTCTCTCCAAAGCATAGTAATTAGAATTTCTGTGTATATATTGCAGAATTCTTCAAGATTGTGAGGCTACTTTATACAATTTACTTATAATGATGTTGTTTATTGGACACATTTATTTGACTTTTATTTGATTCATTTAAAACAATTAAAAACACATTATGCAATAAGGTTCTCATTCCATGCCTATCCTGTCAGCCTGCTCTTGCTCATTCAGGTGGACTAAATGCACCTGTTTTGGCTGTTCTTGCTTCTCAGGCAGCTGGCACTGAGAGACCCACATAAGCTGCGGTCTGTCTTACCTCCTGCTGTTATTTTACCTGGATATTACTTAAAAATAAAATAGTTTTTTTATCACATCTAGTTCATTGCTTGATTTAGATTTAGGTTCACCTTAGATTTAGGTTCACAATGTAAACTTACTGGTAATATAAATAAAAATAGCACATTCTGTACTTTTGACATTTTCTATTATATCCTTTTTTTACCAAAGACCATTCTTTTACTACAGATCAACAAGTCTTAATATCTTTCTTAAACAAATAATAATGTGTTCAATTCAATGGGATAATATATATAGGAATTTTCCTGCTACAAAACAAGTGTACAATAACTGTTGAGAGATTCTTTATTCAAAATTATAACAATCCCAGATAATACTTTATATTTCAGTGTTTGGATGGCTTTACAGTCTATAACAGAAAGTCTCCATAAGAACTAAAGACAGTACAACCTAATGGTGAATTTTATCCATTTATTTTTTATTCACCTTTTTAGTACACCTGGACATTATTGCTGCATCATAGGAAGATGTTCCATGTGTGCTCTAAGATGGGGAAATAACTTCAAGTACTTTGGTCAGTTCTGAGAGGCTTGAATCCAGTTCATCCTGCAGCTTTCAAGGTAGGAATGTAGAGGAATTGTATGGTAGATAATTTTGTGATGCAGCATATAGGCTTCAATTCTATTTTCCCCAACACCAAAAAAGACAGCTGACGGTATATTTTTCAAGCACAGTAACTTATTCAATTACCTGTGCTTTAAAAAAAAAAAAAAAAGGATAAAAAACCCACATAGGGAGATAAAGGTGGGTGTGTTTTCACCCATTGAAAAAATGGCTAGTAGGCAGCATAGCAGCAGGCTGAAAAAAAAACTGAAATATATTTGTGTGTGTTCTGTGTACTGTGCAGGACTTAGGTTAGCCATACACAATTACTAAAAAGATTGATTTGTAGGACTTAGGTCTGTTAAGCACAGGCCCTAAGGAAACATTGATTTGTAGGACTTTGACTTGTTAGGCCCAAGCCTTGAGGAACAACCAATTTGTAGGACTTAGACTTGTTAGGGTCAAGCCCTGAGGAAACATTAATTTGAAGGATTTAGACTTGTTAGACACAAGCCCACAGTAAACATTTATTTGTTGTAGGACTTAGACTTTTGTTAGTCTCAGGTACAAACCCTGAGGAATCCATACTTTTTTTAACTTAGGTCTGTTAGAGGCACAAGCCCTGAGGAATCAGTGATTTGTTGGACTCAGGTTTGTTAGGGGCACCAGCATTGAGGAACGTGATTTGTAGAACATAGGGTTGTTAGAAATAAGCCCCCAAAATAGTTTTTTATGTAGGCCACTTGTTTGAAACAACAAGCCCTGGACTAATTATACCTTACTTGCTTAGTGCCATCAGCAGGTCAGTTTGCAGTGACCACTGGCCAATGGCCATTGGCAAATGTTGAGGTGACATTGCAGCATTTGCAACTGCTGTTCTTGCTGCTGTTGTTTAAGCAGCAGGGCAATTAGACAATTCTCAGGGAATGGGATCAGCAAAAACAGTGATACTAGCTCCAGTGATGCTCCTGAAGCAATGGCAGCACCACAATTAGCTCCTGTCACTTCAGGTGTGGTTTGACCATAATTCTTCTCCTCCTGCACCTCCTCCAAAATCATGGATTTATTGGAATACTATTTTTTCCTTGCAACTTTGTTTTGGCTAAAAAAGCCCTCATTTTCTCCTCCACCACAGCTGCTCCACCAAAATCCTCATCACCACCACCCCAGTCCCTCCTTGCTGCTGCAGCTGCTCTATGAGAGTTGGACTGGTTGACGATGATGACAAATGTGATAGAGGGTCCTCTACTGTCACACTTGCCATTTCTTCTTGAGGCGAAGAAGGAAGACCAGCAGCACAAGCAGCAGGCACAGGCAGCTGATGCCTGCTGATGCTAATACTTCTAGCAGTTGCCTTCTTCAGCATCATGTCCCAGAGGTACAATGTTGGGGAAAGGGGAATCACAAGGTCAGGGGGATGTTGTGGGCTATCTTGACCGCAAGTCTAGTTGCTTGCAATCATCAGTTCTCCTTCCACCTCAGTATTAGGAGGATCAACAGTCATGGTAGTCCCATCACCAGCTGATTCATCACAATTACCATCACCACCAACACTTCCTCCACCACTCTCTAGCTGCTAGTTGGTAGTAGTGGGACTGTTTTCAGATGGCAAGCATGAGTTAGGGTCCCCTGCTATCACACTTGCCATATATCTTCCTCCTGAGTATCATAAGGCACACTGGCAGCAGTAGTAACAGGCAAAGGTAGCTGACCTGTGCTGTTCACACTGCTTCTCAGTATGCCTTGGTCACAATTTTTTCCCAGATCCCAAGGGACGATGTAGGGTGACTGGGCATTATTGGGTCTGAGGAATCAGGGCTCAGCCAGCTGCATGTCTGACTGCTATTGACTTATTAGTCAAAAAAGGTTTTGTTTTTTTATCTCTCCTTTCACACTCCTCATATGCAGATAAAAAACTTGGCTACCACGAAGAGGCCTAAAATCATCTCCAACTTTCCCCTCTTTGCCTGTCTCTTCTGCTGCTTTCTCTCTCTCTCCCCATTCTCTCCCCCAATCACATACTTAACCCTTTGAGTACCAGACGGGTAAGCAACGCATGTCTGTGTAATGCATTTCGTACCCCTTTGGCCTTTAAAGGGTTAAAACATGCGGGGATCTGCCACCCCCTTTTATACTAACACAGCGGGAATACATGTGGAATCTCTGCACATGGGGAGAATTCCATTATTATAATTTATTTCAATGCAATGACAAAGGTGAGAAAAACTGAAAAACCAATTTTTGCATTTAGTTTTCTGTACAACATTTCACTCACATTGCTTTGGAATATGCTGAACAGATTGACAACAGGTTCCTCAAATAGTTTGGCTACAACTCACGTTTGTTTATAGGGATAAAGGTGACTCCATTTCTTACACATTTAGGTATAAATTTTGGGAAAGTTCATGGTTGATGAGCATGAGCAAAGTAGAATTAAATCAAATCTCTTCTTTATTTACAGTCTATATCAAAAATGCAACTTTAATTCAAAACACAAATATATTAATTGATTGATTGAGGCATAATATACATATAATGGACATTTAACACCAAATAACATTAAAGGCTATGTTAACATTTTGTGAACACTGAAGAATTTTCCATCTTTTATATGGTTAATGAGAACAATGGTTTTAACAAATTGTTGTTCCTTTAAATTATATAACATGCCTAGAAATTGATTTGTTATGAAAAATAATCAGCGAGCATTCATATCAGTTCTTTTTATACCAGTTTGGATGATAGTTTGCAAAACTATGTGCCCATTTTTTTCTTCAAGAGGAGAACTGAGGAGTCAAATACTCCTCCATAATAGCTTCTAACAGATAAATACGAGTTCAAACAATTTAATAAATGCAGAGAGGAGGATTGCATTAAATTCCTGGTTATATATATTTCCTCATTAGTCAAGGTTGTTGTTATCACTTATTATGACATATCAGAGCTAGCTGCATTTAAGTACTTAATTCTGGAGAAAATAAGATTTTAGGGTTAAATATAGTCCCAAGGAGGTGATTTTGGTCTCCATGTAGGACATACACATTATGGAATAGTTTCATGTGAATAAGGAGTTTGTGACCAAGTATTTTAAAGAGTATTTAAAAGTAGTAACAGGCAAATAAAACTAGAATTGTATGTAAAACTCATGAAATACGGGTACAAGAAAAACTAGCATTTATAAACAGTGTTAGACTTGTTGTGGTATACATTCCTGTAAGAAAATAGCACATGTTTGTGTCTGTTATTTGTATACAATTAATTTACCTCTGGAGACTGTAGTTGGTTACCTCAGAATACTGTGAATACTGGAGCTATGAAAGGCCAGAGATAGAACGCATACACAGAACCCTTCATGAGTATAATAAGCATAGATGCATACATTTAAATATCCCAAATCCTTTATTTGGTGCAACCCAGCTGTGCACTGACAAAAGAACTAAGGTCACCTTTTTATCTTAATAAACATTAGCCACATGAGGTCAGTATTGCACATTCACAGTACTGTACAAGTGTAAGTATGAATGAGACCAAAATGTTATACAAAATTTAGAAAATTACTTATCTTGTTACAGTCATGTGTAACCTCATATCTCATTATATTTAACATATCACAAATAGCAAGGAGATAGATCATCACTGAATATTTTTTCCCAGGAAATCCCAATGCCATATTTTATTTTTCCATTATATGAGATTTTATCAGGACTATTCTGTTACTTACAAATGTGGTTGAATCCTGATTATTTTTTAAACAAAAGAAAACACAACTGATGACATATACCACACCTATGTGGTGTATTTTCTGTCACTATTTTCACACTAAATAATACTAATCAGTAAGAAAAAATACACAGATACATCTTGTGATAGTGTATTTTGTTTAATAGATTATATGTTCATTACCATATTTTACATTGGACAATAGTCCATGGTAGACTGTATACAACAAATTAAAAAAGCATAATTTGAGTCTTTTACAAATTATGTTAAAACTAAAGTAATATTTATAGATATATGTTGAAGATAATCTTTTCAAGAAATGATTTCAGACTAGGAGAAATGGATCTGTTTAGTCTGGCTTAATATCATACCAGCAAATCAATCAGGTTAAAGAAAATGAAATGTATAGAAAAGATTAATACACCTAACCTTAGATGCACAAAAAATGTCAATGTCATGTCGAAGCAATGTTGTAGTCACATCCACAGTATTCACCAAAGTGTCTACGACATTACATCACCAGCACTCAAACAAATAGATGCCCACATCGACATCATTACGACAGGTATACGAATTTTCAGTCATCACATCGACAATGGCCTAGTTCCATATGGAAATGAAGCACAATGACTCATTTCCATATGGAAATGCTGAATAATGAGAGACATTCATCTGCAAGGGGGGTGTTAATATTATAATGTGACACTTCAACTTATTCAGTAAACTCCGATAGCAGCCTCTGCTTTCGGAGTTCACAGTCCCTACTTCACCTAACTCAGGCTGTCATAGTTGGTATCTCCCTGTACTTTCCTATGGAGTAACAGCAGGGAGAGCTATGACAATTCTGAACAGCATTCTCTCTGCTTCTCTACCTAGACAGTAGAGGAATAAAGAGAAGGCTTTCAGCACCCAAGACAGCATTGAATGTCATAGGGATGTGCATTGCTCACCCCTGTGGCATTCAAAGGGTTAAAATAAACAGAAATCGTACACCAAGCACTACACAATGTCCCCCCCCTCGACACATCCCTCCCCTTAGTATGTCAACATATACTGCATATATTCGACATACTAACTCCATTGGACTTTCACCTCTTCATTGGACAGGAACTGCCATCGATGAACCTGTCCTTTATTCAACACTTAACCCTTTGAGTACCAGAGAGGTAGGGAGGCACTGCTTAGCAATGTGTTTCCTACCCCTCTGGTACTCAAAGACTTAATAGGCAACGTATGTGACTGCATACATTGCCCTTAAATGTGTAAAACATTGTTTTGTCTTTAATTATGTATTTAATGTGATTAAAAGAAAAATCAGACCGTATCATGACCCCTCATGACACTCCCCTAGCATGGGGGCAACAATTTCCCATTTTTTAATAAAGAGCATATAAGGTGACTGATTCGATGATGAGAGCACAACGCTGCACGTTCTATGAATGACCCAGTGTCAGGGTTCATTCATTCCACAAGCGCTTGATATAAAAAGTGCATATAACCTATATTAAACATAGGTTATATGCGCTTTATTTCAAAAAAGGGCAATTGTCACCCCCATGCTGGGTGGGGGGTGTCATGAGGGGTCATGATACCCCCTTGAGGTCTGATGTCTTTTTAATCACATTAAACATATGATTAAAGACAAAACAAGGTTTTACACATATACAGACAAGGTATGCAGCCGCATACCTTGCCTATTAACCCTTTGAGTACCAGAGGGGTAGGAAACACATTGCTAAGCAATGCCTTCCTACCTCTCTGGTACGCAAAGGGTTAAGTTTTGAATAAAGGACAGGTACATAGACTAAATGACAGTTCCTGTCCAATAAGGAGTTTAAAGTTGAATTGAATTAGTATTTCGAAAATATGCAATATATGCTGACATTCGAAGGGGGGGAACATTGTGTAGTGCTTGGTGTACTATTTCTGTTTATTTTAACACTTTGAATGCCACAGGAGTGAGCAATAGACATCCCTATGGCATTCAATGCTGTCCATGGTTCTGAAAGCCTTCTCTTTATTCCCCTACTGGCTAGGTAGGGAAGCACAGAGAATGCTGTTCAGAATTGTAGCAGTGTTGGTGATGTGTAAAGGGAGGAGATCCTTTCCACACCGACAACAGTTCGAAAATCCTGTATGCTAATAGGGACCTTCTCCAACCCTCCCCTTCCACCCGACAATTTTGGTGAATATGTCAATATGTGTGCAGATTGAATTGTCAGAGTGATTTGAAGATATCGACAAGATCATACTGACACCACATCAACTTTTAGTACATCTAGGCCCTAGGATTTCAGCACGAAGTCTGGATGTTGGATACCTCATAAATATTCCCAAGCCAAAGCTAGACAACAGCAACTTCAAGATTTTACTTTTGTTTTCACTATCCGATTATTAAAAGACTATTATGGGGGAATTGTGGTCAGTGATCAAGTGGAATGGTCACTTGATGAGACTGCTCTTCAATTGAGAGGCCTGAACCCAGCTCAAAAGCTTTTCCCTTAAAACTGGTATTGGGCTCTGGAGAGCTATAAGAACAAAAAACTTAGGCTCTTTATCCTGCAAACTCAAGGGCTCAGCATCGGAATGGCATTGCAAACAAAATGGCGGCAGCACGAGGGAAAAGAATGACACAGGGAGCTCCGACCTACCCAATGTGAGGTCAGTCAGATGTGAAATGGACTCTCTGCTGACCCTAACCAGCATGCATGCATTGCTAGTGGAACTGCTAGACTCCCTAAGGGAGAATTTTTAAGCATCCTTCGCACAAACACAGATGGAGGTGGAAGGATTGGGGGCCTGGACTGACACCTTGAAGACCCTGACAGATGACCTAGTCAGCAATCACAATGATCTCTCATGCTCCAAACAGGCCCTTCCAGAGTGCTGTGCATGTCTTGATAACAAACTAGCTGACCTGGGTGACAGGTCCCACATGAATAATTTGAGACTAAGGGGAATATCAGAGGATGTTCGACAACCTGATCTGATTATATGTGGTGAATTGGGTCCCTTTCTATAAAACTGAAAAACACCTGCTCTCCAAGGTCTGATGTGTCCTGTCCCATCCTGTGCCTCAAGAATACAAGCTAAATTATATTTTTCCAGACCTTTATGTGTACACAATGAACAAGAGGTGTTAATTTGTTCCCCTTACTAGTTTTTTGTGAATAAAAGATTACCTGTAGACGGGGTTTCCCATAAAGCTCCTGATACTCAAGAATGGAACTGTCAGAGTTGATGGTCAGGACTGGATGCTGACCAACAGCAGCAAACGTGAATAAATAAAGTGAACCCAGGGAGTAAAGAAACCAGCACACACACAATTAAAGGGAACACCAATGTATTATACATATGCATACATAGAACATTAAATAGTTCTGCACAAGAAAACATACAATAAAACAGAAAGGACAGGGTCTTGGGGCAATCTAGGGACAGCTAGCTCTGGGCAAACTAGAGACAGCTAGCTCTGGGCAAAGGGGTGACAGGGCTTCTAAGAACAGGGACAAAGTTAGTTCTGAAACTCCCGGAGTGCAGCCAGCTCTGGAAGTCAAGGGGTATATCCAGGCTCTAGAAGTCAAGGGGTAGAGGTGGACTCTGGAACATAAGGGGTACATTAGCCTGCACTGGAACACAAGGAATGAATCAGCCTGCACTGGAACACAAGGAGTAGCCAGGCTCTGGAACACGAGGGGTGCATCAGCCTGCATTGGAACACAAGGAGTTCATCAGCCTGCACTGGAAACAGGAACAAAGGAGGGCAGCTGCCAATTCAGGTATTCAGGAGAGCAATTGCCAGTTCAGGAACACAGTGAGGCAACTGCCAATTCACCTGTCAATTCAGGAACACAGGGAGGCAACTGCCAATTCAGTAACTCAGGGGTACATGTGGCTCAAGGAAAAGAACTGAACTGACCAGTTAAACGGTTATAATCTGGCACAGAGGGGATAGACTGCACTAAATAGGGAAGGAGGTGATTGCAAGTTAGGGACAGCTGGGAACAGAATCAGGCCTCTGTAATTAGATAGCAGCAGCCTACCACAGCACCAAGAGATGGTAGTGGCACTGGGAGCTACTGCACCAGACTGTGGAGAGGACATAATCCTGACAGGATCATTCAAGAAAGCCTCAAGTTTGACACAAGATGCTGAAGGAATGGGGCTACACACCTCCGCATCTTCAAGAGTCCCCAGTTGCTCCTGCCTTGAGACAATCAAAGCAAACATGGTCTAAAGTGGAAGACAAGAGGAAGTCTACAGCCAAGGACTGACACTCGTTTTATCCTATTGCCTCAAGCTATGCACATTCTTGACAATCGGTTTCCATCTGATCTCCTGTTTCCCCTTTGCCTGATGTCTCAAACATTCTCCACACTTGCCTTGGTGGACCATTCAGATCTCTGAACATCCCTTTCTAATTTTCTTTCTCTCTTTTTGTGTTTGTCTTGGTGTGGGGGGGGGGGTCACGCACTCCAGGCAAGGACTGAACCCATGGGTTTCAATGTTTGTAAGCCCTCTATTGCACATTGAAGTCCTTTGTAGCTTCTCTACTGGTTACCCCTCCCCTCCACCTTTTTAAATTCTGGGACATTTAGATATTTCCTATATAATATACCATGGAGACCTCACGTGGGACCTTTGACTCTGTCTCTACTATGTTTTCCACAAGCCTTTGTGAGAACGCTGTAGCAGAGCTGGGCTGGTGTGTGAGGCTCACTCCCCAGGTGCGTGTTGGCCTTTGGGCCTCCTTTGTTGCCTGTGCCTCCTTGGGGATGCAGGGCTGGTGGTGGTTGCTGGGGGCAATGTACCTTGAGTACCTACTAGTTGGATTAGTTTAGATGATTCATGCAGTACTGACCACTACTGAAACATTCCAGGTCCAGCTTTGCTATGGGTCCATTACCTAAAACAAATCTCCCTTACCCCTACTGTCCAGGAGGATACTGTTTGCTGATATCCTTGTCTCCCGTGCTTGGCTGAAATGTGTTACAATACCCCGAGGGTCTGTAAACAGCAGTATAGACATAAAAAGTCTATAGAATGAAGAGTTATAGGTGGCTGTGCCTAACAACAGGAAGATTACCCACAAAAAATAACATATACTAATCTCTGAGAATAAATGAAACAGCAGCATCTTTGACTTTATTAGGAATATTATTTGGAACTTAGGAGGTGCTGGAGTTGAGAGCAGGCAAAGGAATACCACCATCACCACCATCTCCATCATTGGACCAGTCTGGATAGACACAGCAGCAGCATGGGTTAGAAAAGGCTAAAGAATGAAAATGAATAGGTGGCTGCATCTAACAAAATAAGCAGCATAAGACTAATCCGGATGGAAACATACAATAGCAAGGCCTTCACTAATCACTTACTTTTTACTGATCAAAGACAGAGTATGGAAGCAGCAGCTCCGACAGTGGGCTTCAGGAGATGTTGGAGGAGGAAAGAATTGTTATTGCAGTAACTGCAGTAACTGCAGCAGCAGCATTAGATCATTAAGGACAGACCTATACAACCGTGGCATGGGATAGAAAAGTCTGGCATAGAAATATATTGATGAATGGTAATTCAGTGGGTGAGAGAATTACTTCACTCAGCCTAAAAATTTAGAGCTCGGTATACAAGCTTGGGTGGAATAACTTTCAAGAAGGCATCTCCTCCATCAGATGGGCACTGGTGAGCAACTTTGGTTGTTCCCTCCAAGGAATCAAGTGCCTCAACAAAAAAAGCTGCTGTTCCAGTTGATTGAGTATCACTGCCACTGCTATGGAGCGCAGATGCAGATCCCACAGCAGATCCCACACACCCTGTGGAAAAGCTTGTCTCTCAAAGTTCCCAGTTTGCTATTTTTGTGAACTATCTTTCAATTTATCCATGGGTCACAGTTGGCCAGCATGCACTCTGGGGTGTCCATAATGGTGCCCATGCAACATTTCAGTTCCTCTAGCAGCCTCCCAATTAGTGTAACAAACTCTGGCTATAATAATGTGTTGCCGCGTAAAGCATTGCTGTTTTCCAGGATCAGGTGGGTGATTAAGGGGATCAGGTGAGTAAATAAGGGGATGATCTCGTCAAGCTGTCAGTGGCTTGTCTTAATTATCTATGACTTCCCTGAATGGCTTGAGCACCACCACCATACGTGTTTTAAACTATATTAACACAGTCAGGAATAACAGGGGTAATTGCTGTAATTATATATCCTAACCCACCTGACTGTTATATTAACTAGCTAACCTAATGCTATGTAATCCTACCTACTTTATTAGCTATCCTAACTCTAGTTCTACATCCACCACTAAAAGAATCAGAAGAAAGAAGTTTGTGTTTTGTTTCTTCCAACTATTCACTGTACTCCAGAGAGATGAGATGCTGCTCACAAGCCACAGGTCTTCTTTTCTGGTTGCTATTGCAAGAAAGAAAAAGTAGCAAGTTACAATTATATAAGTTAGAGTTACCACCCCCTTGGAAATCAGCATAGGCTAGAGTAATAATCATGTAATTGACAAAGCAGAGATTCACAGGCTATGGCAAAGATCAATCACAGTCCCTCCACTTCCTACCAATATTGTATTCACTGTTCTGGGTATCAATCACTTCTCTCTGTCCTTCACACAGTCCATTCCTGCTTTCTCTGCTTAAAGGGCACAAATGAATTTACAAATTAATTTCACCAAAACACTAAAATTGTTGTTCATTATTCTGACACTTTTTACATCTTCCACTTATTATGTTGTTTAATCCAAAATGGGATTTTTGGTAAACATTTCTTTCTTTCCAAAACAAATGCACAAGTCTAGCGCTCACTGGAAAAGGTATTTTTAATATAAAAGTAGGTTACTTGATGGAAAGGGCTATGTTAGTAATGTAACTAAAGTAACTGGTTAATAAATAATTACTCGTCAATACCACACAGAAAAGGTTGGTGGCCACTGATCGTTAACACACAGAACTAGATAGTGCCATAGATACAATAAACCAATAAGGTACTAAATTAATATCTAATGTAGTAGAACTTCACTTAATGTTAATTGGCACACAGTCCAATAAAGTCAATATAGATATATCCTAGCATATGTAATATAATAATGGAATTATACATACAGTTCACCAGATTTAGTTCACAGTCATGAAATGAAGAAATGATTGATGATTACTGTCTTTTAAATATTAAGTGAAATACAGCCAAGTGATATTGAAGGATGGAAAGTGTTGGATTTCCTGAAATAATTGTGATGAATAGATCTGTGCGTGATTCTTGGTTAGGATGAACAAGTACTCAAATGAGTGACCTTGCTGCCGTCTGGTTCCCGGAGTCCCCTCGGGTTTGTTAAAATATGAAAAACAAAAAAGAAACAAAGGACAGCACAAAGAACCTCTAAGCATAGTGATTAATACTAAATGCTGAATAAACATGTAAACAATGAGATATAAGAATATGTTTTATTGAAAAAAGAAATATAGAAATTCTGTTATACTCTATGAATATAATGAGATAACATAACTTAAGTATAAGGATCTATAATCTGTGCCTTTTAGTGGAAAGTGGACCAAGATGGGCAAAATTGGACAGGTACAAAATACAAAATATATTAGGTGAGTACTATCAACGGTAGTATGTGAAAAAACAAATAATAACATACAATTGTAATGTATAATATACTGTAACAAACAATACATGACAATAATATGTAAACATAACTGTAATTCTCACAAAAGTGAAGCGATGTGTGAGCAGATATTTCAATTAGTCATAAAGCGATATTCATCTCCAATTTTCCATACATTGTTCACATGAAAAAAATTGAAATTGAACATTTAGTGTGATCTGTTTTATACATATACAACAAATAATCACAACAGTCCAAAGATGTATCAAATGGATACACTAAATTATCCACAAATTCAATAGGATGCAAAGTCTGGCACTCACTTTTTGAATCGCTGCCTGGCCAACTGTTATGTCAGGCAGGCTAAAGAAGCTTGTGAGGGATATTTATACTGCCCTCACTCAGTCAATAGCTGGTCAGGTTAGCCTTTATGTTCTCCACCACTCTCAGGTTTTAGCATGTGAGGAGAATTCTCATAATAGTCCCCACTCTGTCTCTCCATTCTTTGGACCCTCAGGTGTAACAGATGTGGTGGGATAATCTCAATACTTTATACTTTGATATTGTAAAATATATAAAGTATTTATTTTTTAATAAATCACCAACACTATACGGTGATGTCTAAAAAATTACACATCAATTCAACTCATTTCTTAACCCTACTGAGCTATATCATCAGGAAACAAAGTATCTCCTTTGATACTGCACAGAAATATAATATAAACGTTTTCAATTATGTTTCTGTGCAGTATCAGTGACTTTTTTGTTCTCATATGAAATGGAGGAAAGCAGAGCAGCAGTGTGCCTTATGTCAATGCTACGCAACTTACATAATATTTACAAAGGGGGCCCAACAGGAGATCATGCAGAATATCAGTGGGTCAGTCTGGTCATCTCAGGACCCCTTTTGACACATTCCCCCCTGCACATCAATGTGGCTGTGGGGGACTCTGTATCTAATTAGGGAAGTGTTCTCCCCTACTTGTCTGGGCCCCATGATGGTGGTTTGGTATACATCTATGCCCAAAGAACCCCACATATATATTGGCACCATGGAATCCATTTTGTTGAAGGTCAGAAGTACAAATAACAAAGTAGTAGATTTATCGACATCTCAACATGTATTTGCACTATATCTGAGCTCTGCATTCATATATTATACATATAATCAATCAGCTTGTATTGTGGAATGTTCATATAAAGTGCCCCTATATCTAGTATATCTATATATTTGTACTGTGCAATATCCATCTTATCACCCATTTGAATTGTATGGGTTGAATCTTTTACAAACTCATGTAAGTTTAGTACCAAAGGTTCTACATGACTGTCCAATAATTAACAAAGGGACTCAAAAATAGACTCAGTTAATGACACTAGAGGTAATCCTGAGGTTAAATTAAACCAAATATAATTTTGTAGATGGGTAGGGTATTGAACACGTTTAACAGGATGTTCTGTAGTTACGTTTTTAAACTCCTTATCAGAGATCCACTGCAAATCATTGAATCTTTTTAGTTTACAATCTACCTTCTGTTTTCCTTTTAACACAGCATAGAACTCTGTCTTGGATAGCTGACATTCACATTCAGCAATATAATCAATTTTATTTAGAATAACTAAGGTTCCCCAATCATCACCTTTGTTTAACTTCCAAGAAATAATCTTTCAATAATGTATTAAGAGCTTATATTTCTTTAATGGTTATCTATACTGTGTTTTGGTACTTTAGAAAAAACCTCATCAGGTTATTTAAACATCACATGTTGATACACATTGATAGCTGTACCGATGCAAATTGTTGGATCAAATTGTGATTTTTTTTTTTTTCTTAGATTTTGGTATAACAGTTTTGTAAGTATAATCAAAACAAAATAGACCCTTTAAACTGAGATTAATACACATACTGTAACTATCTGCATTAACACCTGTTTTACTTACCTGTTGAATGGGTATAAATGAAGAATTACCAATGCCAATTTATTAAGCTACAGCTCCCAAAATGTTCCTCTTTACACCACTTGCACCAATGGGAGGATAGTGGCTTAGTCTGTGAGTGTTTCAGGGTGATCCTTTCCTCTTTTCCTGCACACACTATGGGGCTGGTGTGTGGGGCTTTCTCGCATTAATGTCCTATGCTGGTAAACTGTGTCTGACTGAATTCACTACTAGGGGTGGGTGAAATCTCTCGCCGTGTTCCTGCAGGAAATTCCATGAAAACCACGGTGTTGTCTGCTTTTTTGTAGGAAAATCTGCTCTAAAACTAGGGATTAAAATTTTTCATTTTTCGTTCATTGGATAAATTTTTTTGCCATTTTTTGTATGGCTAGAAAGTTTCTGCCCATTGATTTATGTGTTTCTCACCTTTTTTTGCTATAAAAATGTGATGTATTTGCGGAAGTCAAATACAATAGAAGCAGCTACAGAGCGATGTAGATATGCTGTGCTGTTCTGCTGTGATTTTGAGGCAAAATTGAGGCAGGAGAGTCCCATAGTGACTGCTATCGCTATAAGCAGGTTTAAAAATAATAAAAGGAGGAACTGGAAGGACCATTATATGTCCACTGAGTCTGAGGAGGAAGTGAGCACTACAGAACCAATGCTGTCCAGTCCCCCTAAATCACCCCTATGGTTTTTGGGAAAATTACTGTCAAGGGAGGATCATGTTCAACATGGACAATGCCGTGAGGGGAAGGGGATTCCCCTGACCCTGGAAGTCCCCTTCCCCCCACGGCATTGTCCATGTGGAACATGATCATGAAGAAGACAAATTGTCACCACTGCAATAATACCACCAACAAAAACAGGAGCACAGATCAGCTGCCTGTGCTTGCTGCTACTGCTGCAAGTCTGCCTTCTTCATGTCACCAAGAAATGGCAAGTGTGACATTAGGGGACCCTCTGTTACATTGCTCATCACCTCCTCCAACCAACAGTGAGCTTTTGGATTTTGCGGAATTTGCAACTGCTCTAATTCCTGTTGCTGCTGGCAAGGGCAGTGGGATGCTGAGAAGCAGGCCACAGACCACCGTGAACACAGTGGAAATGGGGTCAACAAATGATGTGGGATTACTAAGACAGGTTCCACTTGCCAGCAGCACCAACACATATAGCAGAAGTGGCGGGGGCTCGTTATAGTGCTGCTACTTCCTCATGCTGATCAGTGGAGCTAGTCGTGTGGCAAGTGGAACCTTCATCATCCATCACCCATGTTACTGCTATTGTTGATCCCATTCCCTTTCAGCTGCCTAATCATCCTGCTGCTTAAGCAAAGCAGCAGCAGCAGTAAGAACAGCAGTTGAAAATTCTGCAATTATGGACTCAGAAGGAGAACATTTGACAATGGACAGTGGCCACTGGCCAACATGACCGGCTGGCACTAGGCCAGTAGGGCATTTGTTTTTCTCAGGGCTTGAGCTTTAAAAAAACACACAAAAAAATCATAGTCCTACAAAAGAAAAAAATAAACAATTTTGTCCTACAAATCAATGTTTCCTTCCGGCTTGTGCCAAACAAACAAGTTTAAGTTCTACAAATCCATGTTTCCTCAGGAACTGGACCTCTAACAACAAATTGAATAAATCATCCTCTACAAAATACTCTATCATGTCCAGTATCGGTCCACCCCAGTGTCAGCTTATGTCAGGGGGTCTCTAAAACTTTACATACAAATGTCTTATTTTATTTATTTATTACTTTTATTAACTGTCCCCCCAATACCAGTCAACCACCCCAAAAATATTCCCTGTTCAACTGATTGATTCCCTCCACCCACCAACACAGGCACCCTCCTTAGACCCCTTTTGTACAATGTCTTGTGTTTTTTGTGTTTTTTTATTTTATTTAGGATTTATTTTTTATTAGCTGCCCCCCAATCCCAGTAAACAACCCCCAAAAGTCATTCCCTGTTCAAATTATTCTTTCCCCACACCCCACCAACACAGGCACCCTCATGCCCCTTTTATACTATGCCTTTGGAAAATTAAATAATATTTGTTTTATGTTGCGTGTAAATTCAATGTTCCCATTGATTTCAATGGAATGAGCTAGGTGAAAAAAGCTAGAAAAAGTGGAAAATCTGCACTTTTCGTGGGAAATTATTCTCCAAACGGAAAGTGCCATTTTTCACTGATTTCAGTTTGAGGCAAACATTTTCGTCCATCCCTATTTACTACAACACAAATACACTGTAGTGCATAAGCCCTGTGCAGTCACTGACCTTAGAGACTAACCACACTGTGGTTGTACTGACAAATTCATACATTCTCCCTACTGATATTAAATGACCAGTGACTTGTATATGTGCCTGCATAAATTCAGTATTAACTATCAAAGGTGACAAAAAAAAGTCTGCATTTGATTTAAATGGAGCTTTTAACCTCATGAATGTTAGGGGTCTCTATTTGTTTTGCTATGTGATGTACTGGTTGCCTTACTAGCATTTAAAAGGTTAAAATCCCCATTCAAGTGAGTTGGGATCTTCTTGTGTCATCTATGCTGTATTTGATTTTCTCTGTCCAGAATTGCTTTAGTTATTCGTAGTATACGAGCACCATTGACTCCCTGACCTTTTATCCATGCCCTGAGGTGGTTAATTCACACTTACCTTTTCATTGCCTCAAGATCACTTTGCAGCGTTCAACTAAAACTGAAATAGGTCAACCTCATAACACAGGCAGCATTGATCTGTATGGTGATTGCAACAAGGCACATTGGGTGTAGAGAGCTGAAAGAATAGGAATGAAAGACTAGAGCGAATGGAGATGATTGGAAGAGATCCTGGAATTTATGCTGCTGGCCTTCACAGTTTGCATACCTTTCTATCCAATCTTTTTCACAATGTGGTTCAGTTATAGAGATATTAATTGAAGGACAATGAATTGCAATTGCTGTTGACACTGTCAATATGATATACTAAGAAGAGTTGGAGAAATGTCAGAGCAAATCAACTGCCCTAGATTGGGCAAATACAATTTCTCATTTATTGAAGTGGGGCTGTTAACCCATTGAATGCTAGATTGGTTTCTAAAACATTACAAATAAAAGCTTTGGGAACCTCTACCAAGGTTAAAATACCCATTTCAATTAATGGTATTTGGGGAAGTGTTATGTGTACTCTATAGTGTAGTTGGTTTGCTCAATAACTGCACAATTGTCTTCTGCATATGGCCCTAGGTAAGATAGAAGATTTAAAGAGGAACAAACACCTTTTAACAGCTTGGGTAAGGTGACAGATATGCACTTAGAAGATTTATGAAAAAACACACACTGCAGGGGTGAAGTGACTCCTAGGCCATCCCAAAGAATACAAATGTCATAAACCTCTGACTTTTGAATGGGTATCTGGTCACAATAATCTTTCAATATTACTTACATGTTATTTTAGCCATGTTTTAAATAATAGTTTATGAGATACTTAGAGTATTTGTTTTAGTTTATACAAACCAGTGATGGGCAATATGTGGCCCTCCAGGTTTTGCTGGATTGTAGCTCCCATAATCATTAGCCAGAAAATGGCTTCCTGAGAATGACTGCAGTTGTTGTAAAAGAACAACTCAAGGGCTTCAGCTTGCCCACTCTTTGGTTAGACAGGATTGGCTGGCTCAGCAGCATGTCAGCTACTAACATTCCACTCTGCTTTTCTTCGCAACTCTGAGCTAATTTACATAATCTGACATAAATAAAGCTAAATAGCTTAATAACTCACCATTATTTTAAATAAAAATGGCTAACATTATATAGATTAGAGAAAGAAAAATAAACTGACAGTGCTTGAACACCATAATAGACATATACATAAAGAAAACCTAAGTGCACAAAAGCAAGGAATCCAATTGCAGGGTGGAATGTGAATTTGTAATACTGAGAAACAAATGGTGAGTTTCCCATAGCACATTTCAAGTCAAATGTGAATCTGTTGAAAATATAATAAAAGCTTCACGTGTACTCAACAACCTAATAAGGCTAAGAGATGGATTTCAGTGCGGAGACGTTCTGCATAGCCCATAACCAGATGGATAGTAGGCTGGTGTATGTGGACCCTGTACAGGGATCGAGATCTCTGACCCTGTTGCAAATTATTTTTGCTCACCATGTGGTTACATTTCTGTATAATCCGAGAAAATATAATTATGACAAACTGTTAAAATAAATATCTGTTTGTATGCATTATTCAAATCTTGTTTTTGTGAATCTCATTTATACACCGTTATAACTCAGAATGCGTTCACACTGGTTAATTGAAAATGACACTATATGCAAGCAGGAAGTAACATTACACTTTCATGATACCATACAAAGAAAAGATGGATGGAGAGGCACAATCAATTTGTTCTTAATAGGTGAATCTCACATTATTAGACTATATGGAGACTTACCCTATGAATCACCATATTGTCTATGACAGAACAATAGTTGGCAGTATGTGAAGCACACTCTCAACTAAGGCAACAGATATAGTGATATAGTCAACAGGATCCAGGGTTTTGGTACAAAAAAAGGTTTAATCAAAAGCCATTTAAAATCTATATCAAAAGAATCTAAACACCTCTATAATTTTCTTGATTTTATTTATCAGTATGTTCAACATACATTAATAACAATCAAATTCAATTATTAAAAAGGAAAGGTTTAAATTATACCTAGGCAAAATCACTTCAACAGAATAAGGTCACTTACATTGAAGAAGCTACCAGTATTTATGTGTACAATAAAAGTGTTAGTACAGGAAAAAAAACTCACCTCTTGAGGATCTCTCCTTTACACTTACATCTCTCTCTTACTTGCTCAGGGCTTGAACTATTGCATGCCATGCATTTTCTATGATGTTTCATTCTCTTGGGTTTACTTAGAACAGGATGATTTGCACCTCATAAATTAGGTGATCTATATCTATCTGCTTGCTGTGAGCCAGGAAGTAGAAGTGACCTGCATAAGCCTTATGTAGAAAGAAAATTAAAATAATTCTGGGGCAAACAAACTGCATTATCATGGGAAATTCCTCCCATGCCCTGGCTAGCACACCTTTGAATTGGGCTTTTAAACATTTGAATGCTATGGGTGTCTCCTTTTAAAGGATGGGTATTATTTTATGAGTACATTTTATTTGTTGTTGATTAACTTTTAGATGTTCTACAAATCTGTTCCACATCATCCATCAAAATGATCAGGAGATCATCAATGAATTAGCAGTACAAAAGCAGATTCTCTAAAAACTCTTGCCATTCCATAAATATTCCTTTAAAATAATCCTAAACTAAAAAAAATATGTGCATAGCTAAGTGCAAATCTGGTTCCCATTGGAACTATAGATCTGTAAATAAAATGTGTTAGAATCTAGCACTTGTGGGGTTAACTTTTTAGTCACCTGAACTTACCTGAGGACCTGTCAAGTTTCCCCTCCCCTTCATATACTGATTCTTTCAAACTCAACCATCCCAGAATATTATATATTGTAGCGCTCCTATTCAGCATTGCTATTCCTGTTTGATTTCTTGATTTTGAACCTGCCTCCCCTACAGACCAATGTACTCTGACTAGTACTAACCATCTTCCACCACTGACAGACCTCCTGGCTTGATCTTGGCTTCTCTCAATGACCTGCTTTTGGTCAATGCTTCCCTCCATGTGAGAGTGTCTATGGCTATTCCAGTGAACTACCTGACTGCCTTTGACCTCTTTAGCCTCTATTCAAGAGAGATTAACAGTTTCCTGGTAATTTCTCTCCCTCTCCCCAGCTCACCCTGCATCGGCATAGACAAAGGATCCCCCCCAACCGATACCTTCTATCCTCAGTTTACCTATATAATTCATTTCACTGCCAAGCTTCCTTCAAAGATTTTCCTGCTATTCTAATTACCAGAGGGAACCATTATAGCAACTTCTATAATATTGTGATTTAGATAATTTCCCATTGTAAGGGACATTGTTACTGGGACTGCTTAAGGTTTTGGCTTCTACTTAATTTCATTGTAGTGCTCATGACTTTCAAGCAAAGTCATATTTCCAACTTCTGGGGGAACTGTAGGGATATAGAAAGGAGACCAAACATTCAGAAGACAGCAATTTTTCAGTCTTTTTAGGTTTCTCAGTCTTTCAGACCTCAACTCTGTAATTCTGTCAACAGCCCCTGAGACCCTTTAGACTGATTTCCACTGTGTAGAAGTATTATCAAAATGTACCCTGAAACATAAAATAATTGTGTTTAAAAATGTGTTTAATCACTTCCATGAGTATTTTTCTTTAGAGGGCATAAGTGCCCCCAAAGAACCAGAGTCTCCAAAGGAGAGCCTAAAGTGGTGGGGTACCCAGATGCTGTCAGTGTCCAAGGAAGAAAACCCTGAAGCACTTAGACCTCCTCAAATAGCCAAGAAGCTTGGGACCAGGAACCCCTCAAAGGGAAGAAGCTGACTGGATCCTGGAGATAGCACCCGCTAAACCCTACAAGGCAAAACTCAAGGCGAGGGCAAGGCCTCCATTCTAACTAGTTTTGTGTAAGACCGCAATCATAAAAGGTATTCTGAGAGGAGGAAAGAGGAAGATCACCCACACGTGAGCAGAGACCACAGCCGCTAGGCGAGGCTCAGGCCTAGCTGTCTCAGCTGAACGCTCAGGGTGTATAGGAGCGAACGTTGCAATACTCTCCTCTATGTACCTATCCGGAGGATGCCTTGATCCAGAGGAGAAGCGGGATGCCCAAAGCACAGTCAGCCCCAATCAGCCCAATAGTGATCCGGTGGAGGGGAATCCTGTCCTCGATGGTAGCGATATGACACAGCTGTATAGGAGAGACAAGGCAACTATTAAGAAAGACACACATACAACACAATAAGCCAGAGTCAATAAATCGGAAGCCAGAAGGTCACAACCGGGAGTGACAGGGACAATCTAGATAACCAGGACTCATAGTCAAACTGAAACAAGGGATTGAGAAACCAGAAAACGAAATCAGACAAGGCCAAGGTCAGATCATAGGTGAGGAAGCCACAGCATATGACAAAACTCAATAATCAGGCAGAGAGGCAGAAGTGGGATGGATCTAAATACAGTCTGACCAATTGCCAGAGAAGGGAGGAGATCCCCTAAAAATGGAGGCAGAATGTAAGTTCTGACAATAAGATAATCTTGCCCAAAAGTATAGGAAACAGTTCGTTCATAACCATATGCTATGCATTAGAATAAAGTCTTGGGACCTCCAGTGTCAACCAAAATATGTTTTTGGACCATTCAATGTCCTTTAGTAAATGTGGCTGTTATCCTTAAAGTAAAAATTCAACTTCAGAACTAGCTTCTGTAAATGAAATTCACTTAACTAAAAAAATATTATAGGTGAGTGAATTGAAGGCTGAGATAGTGGAATGGCCAAAGGCACCTGAGAGGGATTTGTAAGGTTTAATTATATGCATATTTATAGTCACTCTGAGTACTCATGGCTGACCACTCCATTCAAATAGGCATTGTCCACTAAAGTACAGAACTGGCAGTGAAACAGAGTGGGGGTGTCCATCCAAAACACAGTAACATATTTGATGACCAAGAATATATGATTCAAGGAATTAATCTTCCTTTTCCTGAATAACATCCCCATCCCCATTGTCTGCTGGCTTGGTGAAAATATTCAAGTTGGAACCTAACTCTTCCAAAGCCAAAAGTTCTGCATTGGATAAATTAGAGCAGGCTTGTCCAAGTTCAGCCCACAAGGGCCACCAACAGTACATGATTTAAGGATTTCCCTGTTAAGCACAGGTGAGTCAATCAAAATGAATGAGCCACTGATGAACTCACCTGTGCTTAATATGCAAAATCCTCAAATTCTGGCCTGTTGGTGAACCTGGCGTGAACCTGGTATTCTATCGCCGTTTCATTGATGATGTCATTATGATTTGGAAGGGAGATATTGGTCTAATTGGGAATTTTATTAGTCATGTTGAAGATAATTCATGGGGAATTACTTTTACTAGTAATTCTAATAGGGTGAAAATTGAATTTCTAGATCTAGAATTAATTGGCATCCCGGGCAATAGAGTGGTGACACGTACCTACTTTAAGCCTGTGGATGTCAATAGTTATCTTCCGTTTTCCAGTTGCCATTATAATAAATGGTTACGGAATGTCCCTTACGGACAATTTGCTAGAATTAAGCGAAATTGTTCTAGAGAGGCTGATTATTTAGGGCAGTCAGATATTTTGACGAGCCGGTTTTCGGAGAAATCTTATCCAAAGAAATTAATATTAGATTCAAGAGAGAAAGCACAGGTTTTGACAAGATCTAATAGTGACAATAAATTGAAGAAAAAGAGAAAGATCAATCAAGAGAGCGATTTTCCTTCTTTTATAACTAGATATCATAGTAAATCTAAGTTCATGATGAAAATATTCCAAAAATATTGGGGGATCCTTCAAAAAGATCCTTTATTGGCTGATATTATCCCCAGGATTCCTAGAGTAGTCTATAGGAGGGCACCAACTATTAAGAATATAGTTGCTCCCTCTAGGATTAAAAAGAATGAGGATGGAAGTAAAAAGATTTTGAAACAGTCAACTTTGAATGGAGATAGAGTGATAGGAGCATCTAGATGTGAAAAAAGAGGGTGTTTGACTTGTCAATATATGGTTAATGGAGCAAAACAGTTTAAATCTAATGTTACAACAGAAGTTTTTAATATTTACTCCATGATGAATTGTAGTTCACAATGTGTTGTCTATCTCTTGTCCTGTAGCTGTAATTTACAGTACATTGGACGTACAACTCAGCATTTAAGGACAAGGATAGGACAACACAGAAGGAACATTTTACGTGGATTTCTCCACCATGGTGTTTCTAGACATTTTTTTGAACAACATGGTGGAAGTCCTGATAGTTTGAGAGTTATCCCGATTGAATATATAGCTCCGTCTTCTAGCTATGATAGACTCTCTAGGTTAAATATGAGGGAGTCATATTGGATTTTTAGAATGGAGACCCTGAATCCTAAGGGTTTGAATGAGATGATGGAAACTTTTTGGTAAAATATATTTTTTAAGTAGTTGTGTTATATGTATTTTTATATATTTTTATATTTTCACGCATTATGTGTGTATTTGTTCGAGCTGGAATATATGAATATTACATTTAATGTTCGTGTACAGTAGGGATATATGTTGTTTATGTGGACGTGGAGGACTCAATGTATATATGGAATATTCTATTTTATACACCTTTAAGGTGTTTATTATTCTTGTTCTGACTGGAACATTTACACGCATGATGTATGTTTATATTTGTATTTGTATTGAAGTTAGTGAAATATATTGATTGATGGATTTAGGGGATGTGGATTGTGGATGTGGTTGAGTTGTTCCGGGCGTTGGCTGACCCTCCGGTGGGCGGTGGGATGCTTTGCGCTTGGGTTCGGCTGGTGGGATGTGGGCTTGGATTATTTTGGGTGATGTTTTATTCCATATTTCGGTCCGGACCTTTTATTGAACCGGATTGGGATGTGGGATCACATTTTGATGATAGATGGTCCGGTCCCGTGCTGTATCGGCCGGACTCGGGTGTGGAGCCCCACTGTGCTGTCGGGGTGCCGGTGGACGGGTGGGACGATGTGGACTGCATCGATATTTCACTTATATTTCATATGTATTTTTTATTTTTTATTCTTATTTTTCATTTTTTATTTTTATAATTTTAATTTTATTTTAGAGTGAAAGGGTTAAGGATCTGACATTGGGTTGGATTTGGTCGATGCTTGAGGGGACTATGGGGAACTTGCAGGCATCGGCCAAATGCGACCCTGTGAGATTATATTTTAAAGTATTGTATTTTAAGTTTGATGTATATTATTTATTTTGATATTGTGTTAATATGGATATTTTGACTATCCTTATAGGAACGTATCTTATATTGTGGATTGTTATATATTGTTATTTGGTTGTTGGGATATGGCTCTGGGGTGTTAGCAGAGGATGTTTTGTATCTTTAATTTTGAATGTGGTTGTTTACGTATATTGGGGTTTATTGTAAGATCTAATTGTGGGGTGTTAGGGTTAATGGAGAGATCCAATTATGCTCCATTTTACCTCGGGATCATGTGCACCAATCAGATTTAATCTAGGTGTTCCAATTGAATGGATACACAGTTTTTAAATAGTAGAGTGTGCAGCCGTTACTTTTGGTTACATTTGTATAAAGGCTTTATTGGCAGAAGAAGCAGTGTTATACTGCGAAACGCGTCCCATTATATAGCCTTTTTTGTTGGTATAAATAAATATATCTTTCTATAGAATTGACTGCACACTTATTTTTATTTTTATTTTCTATTTTTTATTTTTTGAATTTTTTATATTTTTTACACAACTCCTGGATTTTTGGAATTTATTTCTTATGGTGGATTACCAGTTCAGGACCGGCTGGGAATTCTGAGAGGAGGAGAAATACGGCACCCATGCAGGGAAGGGTAAAGTACCTGCAGGTTTTATTAGTTGATTGCTGATATAAGTCAGACGGTCAACAATATTAAATTGTGAGTGCATTTCTCTTTGTTTGTATGAATATATCAAGTTATATTGGATAACACACTATTGGCGCTCTGTCTGTGTTTTTGTGTTTTGCCTTACAAAAAATTATTTTTACTCTTCCCCTTTGAGAGGTTTTCACAATGTTCTCTACTACTCTCAGGACAGGTGTTTTCGTGCTTCTTTGTCTCACTGTCAGATGTAGCAGGTGGTTGAGCTGCTACATCTTCTTGCACTATGTCATCAACACTGGAGTGTGACTCGTTGTAACACGCAGGCTTCGGGGCCTGCAGGAGAGGGAGTGCTTGGGGTCGTAGAGTGGTGAGCGGAGCTTGTGAGTGTTGACTGCCAGTGACGGAACAGTGCTGTGACAGAAGCTGTGTACCAGAGGACCGGATGGTAATGCCACAGGCAGTGCAAGCTCTCCTACAGGGGAGAGTGCTGGCTAGGGAGCGAGGAGTAGGGTTCAGGGCTTGGGTACATTGGCTTAGTAGCGTAACTCTCCAGTAGAGGTACAATAGAAGGGGGAATAGTCTGGAATTGCAGAAAGAGTCTAACACTGGTCGGGAATAAGTCAGAAGCAGCTGGCAGGTGAGTGGTCAGGTGGAAGGGAATGGTCATACACGGATAGGCTACCAGACAACTACTGCAGTCAGGAGAATGGTCAGAAGGAAGCCTAAGGTCATACACAAGAAGACAGCAGGTAAGAATCGGAAGGCTGATGGGTAGTCAGAAGGAAGCCTAAGGTCATACACAAGAAGACAGCAGGTTGGAATCGGCAGGCTGGTGGGTAGTCAGCAGGAAGCCTAAGGTCATACACAGGAAGACAGCAGGTTTGTATCGGCAGGCTGGAGAATGGTCCGGTTGAAGCCAAGGGTCATACATGATCTGAGGAGAGAGAGGATAGTCAGGAGATGAGACTGACACTGAATAGGCTAGACTGGACTAGGAGCTGAAGGAGCCAAGGACCAACGACTTGGATGAGAAGGGGACACTGTGAAAGTGCACCGTTTCTGATGTCCGCTGCCATGATATAGCCACTGGTAGCAGACGTCACAGAAAGAGTGATGCGAGTGGGAGAAAACCCGAAAGTGCGGGCCGACACTCCGTGAATCTGGAGTGAGGAAAAAATGGAAGCAGGATACGTGCCACAAGGGAGCGCAGGAAAGAATGCAAAAAGCCTCCGACGTAGGGCGGAGAAGGCCGCACAACACAGAGCAGGTAGGAAGATCCCGAAAACGGTTGACACTTGTTGAGTCTTCATGGTTTTTAGATTTTTTTTTAATAGTACTGGTGCTGGTAGAACATTTGGTGGGATTTTGACAGACTACATCTTCCTCAGGAGAAGAGGGATCACCATCATTTATTGTGCATGCTGCAGCAATCATGGCTTTTAGGCTACCACTTTACTCACACATCCCTGCACTGCTCCTAATCCTTTCACCTTTCCCTACCCCTTATGTGTTTGATAGACATTACTCAACTAATGTGTGTGTTTTTACTGTAAAGTACACAATAGAACTGATTGTTTGTGATGTCTTGTTTTGAATATCTACAAAATAACCTGTCTCATTTGGTATCAATCTGCCTCACTCACAGGTCACACAGGGTCCCTGTCTCTTTCATATATCATTTTAAAAAATGATATATTTATTTTAATTTACTGTCCTCATATCCCTAACACTGTAGCAAAAAAAAAAAAAAAGAAGCACACTTCCTTTTCAACTGCTTATTTCCCCAGACACTCCTAGGACAGAGATAACAGCCTGATGAGGAGGAAACTTGGATCAAGGTTGCCATTTCTTTCCAGTCAGTCATACAGATTTTGTGGGTATTTGGTGTATTTCTCACTTGCTCCCTTGTCACAACCCTAGACTCCACTAGTACAAAGCATGATTCAGTCAGTCGTTATTTGGTTTGTGGACTCTGTTGGTGCCGGAACCAGATATTAGACATACTTAGCAGTATTAAGCCAGTTTTATAAATATCCCAGCAATACATATCTATTATTTACACTGCCTTCCATTTTTGACTATGCCTGAGTTTTATGAAAACAATAATAAATAATTATACACTATGATTTCATATCAGGTCTTTATGTGCAGGATTTGCTAACTATTATCACAATAAGCTGAATCACTTAGATATTACAGCATTGTATGATAGATTTTATATGAGATTTGCACATTCGGACTGGGAAGGTGATTGTTTTATTTTAAGCCCAATATTTTAGTTCTTTAATAAAAGTTATATTTTATTTGTTTATTATTTTCTTGAGAGGGTTTATTCCTTATTAGTCTCAGTATGATGATTTATCTTGACTGCTAGTACAGCAGGGTTTTTCTTTTTTCTCTTTTTTCAATACATCCACTAGCACATAGATAACAGCCTTATCAGAAAGGAAATTAGATCAGAGCTGCCTATGTTTATTTGATCTCACAAAATTTTGGGTTATTTGGAATAAACCTCCTTTGTTCGCTTCTCACATTCACAGATTCCCTTAGGACAGATACAATAGCCAGAGCATGAAGAAACTTGGATCAACTCTGCCTGTGTGTTCCCAGTCAGTCACATAGAATTTTGGTGTATTTGGGGTAATTCTCCTTTGCTCCATTCTCACACCCCAACACTTCCCTGACAAAGAAATAACAGCCAGATCAAAAAGAAACTTGGATCACAGATGTCTGTGTTAACTCGGTCCCACAAATTTTGGATTGCCTAAAACAGTTACAAAGGCCTAACCTGTGGATCATTTGCATACACAAACTGAGCTTCACAAAAACTGCTCAGCTGAGGCTATGCTGAGAACTGTAGGCTTCTCTGTTGGGCATTTTTCTACAAAGGGTTCAATCTCAGCTGGTGAAGAGAATAAAAAGGACTCTCCTGCAGCACATCATACTGACAGTCCAGCAATGAAGTGACAAGCATTTCTCCTCTGATTAAAGTGAGACCCAGAGATACTCAGCTGGGGCAAGCCTGCCAAATAATGTAAGGTGATCAATAAGACATATTCCTATCCAGGGTTCAATCTCTTTTAGCTCTAAGTTGTCATACACAAGATGAAATATTCTGCGAAGATATCACCAATTATGCATTAAAAAATTCAGCAATATTCCAGGGAAATAATTTCTGAAAGAGTGAAGCACATAAACCCATATGTATGTTTTGGGCTTCTTGGGCCTGGTTAGTGAGGTTCAGTCATTCTCCCTAGACACCTGAGAGCAAGATGCCCACTTCTGGATTCCCCAAAAAACAAGCTTAAGGTTTCCTTAATGGGTTAAGTCATACATGCTTAAATTGGGACAAGTCTGCCAAATATTGAAGCATGCACTAAAGGACATTTTCCTAACCATGACTCTATATCTTTTAGTTCATGTATGACAAACAAATTGAAACGCATTCTGCAGCACATCATACTGATACTGTCAACAAAGACAATTGAGCAGCAAATTGACAGGTAATTATTCTCCGAATGAGAAGAAGTTAACTCCAGGCATATGATTCAGCCTTCATGGGCTTCATTAATAGGGGTGGGTGAAAAGTGAGAAAAATTTCCTGCATGACTTTTCGCGAAAAACAGCTGATTTTTCAATTTTTTTCGTGAAAGTTTTCTTTTTCTCCAGTGCTAAATTTTCCTCCTTTTTGCCTATTCCAGCACATTTTTCACCTATTCCAACACATTCTCCTATTCTAACATATTTTTGGCATAGTCTAACACATTTTTTGCTATTCTAACACATTTTTCTCCTGTTCCAACACATTTTTTCCATTTCCAACACATTTTTCCTACTTTTAATATGGTGCAACATTTCCCAGCACAATATTACTTCTTCTGAGGGATGTAGTGGAGAAATAAGTAGCTGGAAGTCAATGTTGTGAGTCCTACAGCAACATATAACTTGAAAAATGTGTTAGCATGTAGAGTGCCTTTATCCTTTGACCACAACACTTACTTCCTGCTTAAGTGACACTGGCAGATATTCATGATGATGTCAAGGGATTAAAAAAAAAATAAAGTACAACCTACTATGTGTATGGTAGTGGTGGTGGGGTACTGGCATTGTGTGATTGGTGGGACCTTGACAAACTGCATCCACCCTAGAAGGAGAGAGATCATCATCTTTTCTTGCACATGCTGCAGCAACAATTGCTGCAGTCAGTTTTTGTACTACCACTTTACTTCCACATCTCTGCACCGTTCCACCTTTCCCCCTTCCGATTGTGCATTTGCTAGACATTACTCAACAACTGTGTGTGTTTTTACTCTCTACAGTACACAACTGATGGAGTGTGATGTCTTGCCTTTGGACCCCAGTTGTCTGTGTCTTGCCAGTCACACCAAATTTTGGGGTATTTTGGGTAAACCTCCTTTCTCCCTTCTTCTCCCCCATTGTGCCCCCAGACTCCCCTACTACAGAGAACAAATGTCCTACCTAAAGGACTCCCTAAACTGAGCTTCAAATCCCCTTTATGTGTTTATCTTCTCTAGCTCAAAAACATGCTGCTCTCGCCTCTCATAAACAGAATGGCATTCTGTGAGAGTTGCCTGGAACTAGTTTTGCTGGGACCTTAACAAACTGCATCCTCCCTTGGAGTAGAGGGATCATCATCATTGATTGCACACTCTGCAGCAACCATTGCTGCAGTCAGTTTTTGAACTAATAGTTTACTCTCATGTCCCTGCAGTGCTCCACCCCTCCTCCTCCCCCTTCCCCTTGTGCGTTTGCTGGACATTACTCAACTTAACTGTGTTTTTTTTACTCTATGGTACACAGCACAACTGATGGAGCTGTATGATGCCTTGCCTATGCCCAGTCAGCTGTCTGTCACTGTCACCTAATATATTTAGTTCTTTTTTTTAATAAATATATATGTATATTTAAGTTCTCCACCCTGTTTCTTATCACAGTCTGTCCAAAAAATTATAACTGAAAAACAAAATCAGAAACTTCTTCCCCAGACTTCCCCACCCAGCACAGACAGAATAACAGCAAGATCAGTAAGCAAATAGGTTCCCAGTTGCCTGTGTCTTGCTAGTCAATCAATCTGAGTTTTGGGGTATTATTTGGGGTCAACCTCCTTCCCTCTTTCTTCTCCCCAGAGTGCCCCACTGACTCTCCTAATACAGGGAACAAATGTACTACCTAAACTAAACTTCAATTCCCCTATCTTCTCTAACTCAAACAAGGTGGGGCTCTCTCCTCTCACAAACACAGATTGGCTGCTGCGAGAGCCTGACACCCTTTTATATGGCTGTAGAAAACTTTTTTTGTGGTGGAGAAAAATGTTTCTTCCTATTGATTTTAATAGGCGGAAAAGGCGGGAAAAAGCAGAAAAACTGCACTTTTCTTGGGAAATTATTTGCCAAGCGGAAAGTGCCATTATTCGCTGATTTCAGTATTGCAGTGAGGATATTTTCTGTAGGCACCTGAGAGCGAGGGGTTCACATCTTGATTTCCCTATAAGCCCGAGGTAGGCGTAGTCCAAGAGATGTTTACGTATGCAAAATGACAATGATAGATATTCAGCTGGCTGCTAGACTGAAGAAATGTTGGAGTGTGCCCTGTAGGTGCAGTTTCTTTAGAGTGTGCAATCTGTTTATATCTTATAGGTGGTATACGTAAAGCCAAAATTTTCTGCATCAACTTATACTGTATATAGCCACTCTTTGGCTAAGGTTTATATAGGAATTACTTGCTCTCAAGTGGCTAGAGAGAATACATGTTCTGCATATGAACAAGAAGATGGAAAGATACATGTATGTTTAGCTGTTCATCTGTTCAGATGATAATTGCCCAATTTTGGGTAAGCTCAGTATAACGTGCTGATATATATTTTTGGTGTATGACACTCATGTGCTGAAAGAGATTTGCAAATACAGCATGTACAATTGTACTTTCATAAATATCTATTTATGTAGCAAACTGATAAAATAGATGATTATGAGTATGTTGTTCAGAACTACGCTAGCTCTAATATTTGGATCAATACTAAAAATTGTCTGTCTCATATTTTTAGGCAACAATCAAATAAATATATTTACATTAATTAAATCAATTAAAGGAATAGTATTATTTTGTTGACAACGCAGCTCAATTTGTTCAACATAAGGAATAGTACTGCCTCATGCTCTTATTCTCCAAAACTGCATAGTTACAATGTCATTTTATGCTGACATTGATCCCTTCCACACCTTTTCCCCACATCAGTTTTTCAGGTTGAGACCCAACAGCGGATCACAATGAGGGACAATCTTCACTTAGTATTAGGTGAAACATGCCCTCCTTCGACAAGGAAGGCAAGTTTTTCCTTCTATCTCTCATTGTGATTTGTCCAGTCAAGTAACCAGACTGTAGATCTGAGAGGAAGCATCATCAGAATGGGAAAAGGGAGGAAGGGATCAACTTCAACAAAAAATGACATCTTAACTACACAGTTTTGGAGAATAAGCCGGCAGTACTATTCTTTATGTTGAACAAACTGAGCTGTGTTGCCAAATAAATATTACTATCCCTTTAAATATATTTTTGACATTTAGGCATTGTAAAGCTAAACAACACATTTAAAAGAATGAAGGTCTTACTGAGATACATTTATGTAGAAGCCTCAAGTCTCCATTTTCTCCTCTAATAAGTAACTGTCCTATGTTAAACTGTATTTTTAATCTGCAGTGAAGCACAACCATGTGCTCTAACTTTTCACTAGAACAATCCTTATTTTAGTATAAATAATGCACAGCAACAAAAGTAAATTTAGGTAACGTTTCCTTACATTTTATATTTTTACAGTATTCATTATATATAATTTAACAATAAAAATAAACGTGTACATGTAACTAAAATAGCCAATATATTTTCCATAGAAATAACTTCCATGATTTAATTTGCTTTTATCACATTTATTCCTAATAATCAATTGTGCCTCATTACGCTAACAACTATACTCATGTCTGCTATGTAATTATTTTGGAACATTAGGAGTTCCTCAATTGAGTCACAAGTTATATGTGATTAACACAGTTAGGAATCTGGAAGTCTCAAAATTATGAATACATGTGAAAAAAATAAGCCTAGCATGTGGTTCTTGGTTTTTCATCTGTGCATCATGTTTTATCCTTAAAGTTTAGAGGAAAGTTTTACCTCAAAACACACTTAAATGATCCGAATCTCAGGTCAAAAGAATATGGAAACAAAGAATCTTGAAAGTCAGTTAACACAATGGAATAATATATGCTCTAACAGGGTTCACATTTGGGTCATTCGTAGAGATGGGCAAAAAGTTAGGAAAATTTCCTACTGGAATTTTTGCAGAAAAATGATTTCCCTCTTTTTTTCATGAAAATTATCTCCCATAAAAATGCATAAAATGTTTGCCTTTTTGCCACAGCCAAAAAATTTCCCCAAATAACTTTGCCATTTTTTGTCTATATTTCCTGCCACAATATTACTTCTGAGTATTGAAAATTTTCACCTCAAACCCAAATTGGCGAATAATAGCACTTCCTGCTTGGTTAATAATTTTCTGTGAAAAGCACTGTTTTTCCGCTTTTTTGGCCTAGCTCATTGCATTCAAATCAATGGGAAGAAAGCATTTTTCCCTCCACATGAAGTTTACTATAATTTTCTAGAGCCATATAATAGTGTCAGGCTCTCACAGCATGCCATTATGTGTTTGTGAGAAGAGAAAGCAGCACTTTTTTGAGCTAGAGAAGATAGGCAAATAAAGGCAAACAGAAGCTTATTTTAGGGAGTCTTTTAGGTAGGACATTTGTTCTCTGTATTAGGGGAGTCTGGGGGCACTCTGAGGAGAGGAAGGGAGGAAAGAAGTTGACTTCTAAACTCCATGTGCCTCACTGGCAAAACACAGGCAGCTGGGGACCAATTTGCTTGCTAATCTTGCTGTTATTGTCTTTGTGCTGGGGAAGTTTGAGGAAATAAGTTGTTGATTTTGTTTTTCAGTTTTCATTTTTTTTTTTGGACAGACTGTGATAAGATATGGTGGACAACTTAAATAAATTAATTAATTAAATAAAAATAATAATAAAAAAATAAAAAATAATAAAGAAATAATCAAACAACTAAATATATTAGGTGACAGACAGTTGACTGGGCTAAGGAACAACTTCACACTCCATTAGTTGTGTTGTGTACTGTAGAGTAAAAACACACAGTAATTGAGTAATGTACAGCAAACACACAAGGGTCAGGGGAAGGTGGAGCAGTGCAGGGATGTGAAAGTAAAATAGTGGTTCAAAAACTGACTGCAGCAATGGTTGCTGCAGCGTGTGCTATAAATGATGATGATCCCTCTCCTGCAAGGGAGGATGCAGTTTGTCAAGGTCCTAGCAAAACGTCCAGCACCACCAGAGCAATTACAAAAAAAGAACCAGATAAGAAGACATATAAGAAAAACACTGAAGATGACAAGTCACATTCTAGTGTTGATGATGGCAATAGCATAATGGAGGAAGGTGTAGCAGCTGAACAGTCTGCTGCATCAGATAGTGAGACAAACTAGCACCAAAACACCTAACCTGGAAGTAGTAGTGAACTTTTTAAAAGTAAAAGTAAAAGAAATTGTTTGAGACCTCTAAAAGCTTAGAGGAATATAAAGGTAGTGGGCAAGAAGTGGCAGGTGATGCTGATGCTGAGAATGACATAATGATGACCGATGATGATGATAATGCAGATCTAAATATATCCCTCTACCATCCTTCTCTGATTCAGATACAGATAAAGTTGAGCATGAGAGAGAGGACGATGACATGGCCATAAAGTTAGCAGAAAGGCAAAGGCTGAATCTTCCACCACTGAAAAGGGGCATTGTGCCTGTCTATAAACTGTTTGAGAAAATAATTGGAAAGTCTGACCCTGGACAAGTAAAGATGGCAAAAAGTACATAGTCACCCTATCAGTCATCATCAGCATCATTGCCTCCAAGTCCCACTCAGCCACCAAGTCCCACTGAGCCACACACACACTTGTTTTGAGTACCCAGCAGCAACAACAACAGCAACACAGGTAACTAGCATCCACAATGTTAGATAAGACTAGTGCCTCTGCTGCTGCCGGAAGTGCTGCACCTTTGACACCTAGTAGAAGTAGCAGTAGATTTGCATCAACATCTAGCCCCAGTAGTAGTAGCAGCCCGTCAGGAAACCCTCAGTCCATGAAGTCCATAGTATGGAGATATACTTCACTTGGGATCCTAAAGCTAAGCATGTTGCTATCTGTTGTCTGTGCAAAAAGCACATGAGCGGGGGGAAAGTAGTCTCACTCCTAAGTACTTCCTCTATGAGATCCCACCTGAAGCACAACAACAGGTCTGGCTGGGAAATACATTATTAGCAGGTCAGAGGTGCCACAACTAGCAGCAGCAGCAGCACTCCAAAAAGTTCCCAGGGCTCTGGAGAAAATAAGAGAAGTAGTGAAACAGAAACATAGATTTTGATGGCAGATAAGAACCATCTAGTCTGCCCATTTTCATGCTGTAAAAACCTCAAACCTTTTTTGGTCCTTGGTCCTTTCTTATGTTAAGGACAGCCTTATGCCTATCCCATACATGCTTACATTCTGTCACTGTATTAACTTCTGTATTAACACCCTCTCAGTGAAGTAAAACATTCATAGATTACATCTAAAACTGTGTCCCTCTAGTTTAGACTATGGCCTCTTGTCCTAACATCTTTACTCCTTTGAAATGTACTTCCATCTTGCACTTTGTTGAATCCCTTCATATATATCAATGCTTCTATCATATCCACTCTCTCTTCTCTCCTCCAAGCTATACATGTTCAAATAATTTAGTCTATCCTGATATTTCTTTTCCTATAAACCAGCCACCATTTTAGCCCTTCTCTGAATTTTCTCTACAGTATATATATCCTTCTGGAGATAGGGTCTCAAGTACTGTACACAATACTCTAGATGAGATCTAATTAGAGATCTGTAGAGTGGCATGACCACTTCCCTTTTTCTGCTACTAATGCCCCTAGCTAAACAACCCAGCACCCTGCTTGCATTCCCCACCACTTTATTACATTGCCTGCCTACCTTTAAATCATTAGTAATAATTACTCCCAAATCTCTTTCCTCTGTTGTCTCTGACAGCACAGTACCCTTATTAGTATATTTTTCCTTTGGATGTTTATATCCCAAGTACCTCATTTTACATTTATCAACGTTCAGCTGCAGCTGACACACTCTTGTCCATTCTTCTAATTTACCTAAATCATTTGTCATTTGGCTTATTCCCCCTGGAATGTCAACCCTAATGCAGATCTTTGTATCATCTGCAAGAAGGCATACCTTACCTTGAAGACCATTTGCAATATCACTAATAAAAATATTTAAAAGAATGGGCCCCAGTACACATCCCTGAGGTACCCCTCTAGTAACACTCATTTCGTCCAAATATTCTCCATTTACTACCACCCTCTGTATCCTGTAACTCAGCCATTGCCTTATCCATTTAACTATTTTTACATCCAGACCCAAACAATGCAATTTATTAATGAGTCTTCTTTGAGAGAGAGTGTCAGATGCTTTACTGAAATCTAGATAAGCTATATCTACTTCCCCCCGGTCTATTATTTTAGTTACCCAGTCAAAAAAAAATCTATGAGGTTAGTTTGACAAGATATCCTTGCTGTAAACCCATGCTGTTTGGTACCTTGCAAGCCATTCAAATTCAGATATTCAGCTATTCTTTCCTTTATCATAGTCTCCATTAACTTTCCCACTACTGATGTAAAACTTACTGGTCTCTAGTTACCAGACTCTTCCATGCTACCTTTTTTGTGAAGCTGTACTACATTTGCTACCTTCCAGTATTCTGGAACTGCTGCTTTTAGTAGTGGCTGAATAATTCTGTTAAAGGTTTTGCCAGAACACATTTAAGTTGTTTCAGTAACTTTGGATGTATCCCATCTGGTCCTGTTGATTTATCTGTTTTTACCATAGAAAGTTGAAGTAGAACTTCTTCCTCTGTAAACATGCATGCTTCCCATGTCTTGCCATTTCTTTTTTCCAAAAGAGGTCCCTTCCCTTCATCTTCCTCTGTAAAAACTGTACAGAAATATTCATTGAGACAGTCATCTAGCCCTCTATTCTCATGTACATAGTTTCCATTTTTTGTTTTCAGTATAACTACGCCTTGTTTAATTTTCCTTCTGTCACTTATATAGCTAAAAAATGTTTTATTCCCCCATTTTTATTGACTGGGCAATTTTTTTCCTCTTTGTGTGCTTTGGCACATCTAATAATGCATTTGGCCTCCTTCAGCCTAGTCTTGTACAGATACCTACCTTTTGCCTTTTGTGTCTGCTTATATTTCTTTTTTCTCCTTTACTATTTTTGCCACTTCTGTGGAGTACTACAGTGGTTTTCTTTTACCCTTGCTGACATGTCTAATGCAATGCTCTGTTGCGTTTAGTAAAACATATTTCAGATAAACCCATTTCTCCTAAGGATCTAAGGATCTCCAAGTTGTTAAAGACTGACATAAAAAATGTTTCCATTTTAGAAAAATCAGCCTTTCTAAAGTCTAGAACCTTTGTTTTTTTTTTTGTGGCCCAACTCAGCCTTTGTCTTTAAATTGAACCACAGATATTGATGATCACTGTAGCCCAAACACTCTCCTGCAGCTAAATCTGGTACTAAGTCTCTATAAGTAAATAATAAATCTAGTGTGACTTCCTTCCTAGTCAGCTCTTCTACTAATTTACTAAGGGCTAATCCCTTAGTTTTAGGATATCTCTACTCCTGGCTGAACCTGCTGCTTGGTTTTTCCAGTCCACATCAGAAAGCTTAAAGTCCCCCATAATAATAACCTCACTTTTCAGAGTCATCTTAGTTACTTCCTTTACCATCAGTTGATCCAACTCCTCTGTTTGTCCTGGGGGGTCTATAGATCACACCTATACGAGTGACCATCTTATTCCCATATTCTAAAGTTATCCAAACAGTCTCTGTATCCTCTTCCATACCCTGCATAAGATTAACCTTTAAGCTATTTTTGACATAAATAGCAACACCTCCCCATTTTCTGCCTTTCTTGTCTTTTCTAAATAGCGAGTACCCTGCTATTTATACATCCCAGTCATTTTTTTCATTGTACCAGGTCTCAGTACCTGTGTCAGAAAGTGTGCTACTGTCAACAGTTCGTTCATTCCAAATAACACCTATGGCTCCTGCTGCAGAAGAGTATGGTGATTCTGGTTTTGCTGTAGGAGATGGCTAGAGTCATAGACTGCTCACCCATGCTGCCTCTACCTCCACCACCTCCTAAAGTCATGTTGTTACAGCAATTAAGATCCAGGGTTCTTCCTGCCAACCCACACTGACTGAGTTCTTGGGAAGGAGTAAAAAACTTAAAAAAACAATTCCAAAGTATGCCTATGGAATGGCAAGGATGCCAAGATGTTGGCAATGGACATTCTGCCATATTCTTTTGTAGAAAACCAAGATTTCACAGAACAGATACCATATTTAGCTCCAAGCTGACATATCCCAAGCCACAGTTATTTTTCCAGGAGAGCTGTGCCTGAATTGTACAAGCAGGTGATTAGTGTGGTGGGTAAAGGGATAAAAAGTGCTTATGGCAAGAAAGTCCACCTCACAACAGATATGTGTACAAGTGGGCAGAGCACAGACTATATGACTGTGACTGCTCACTGGGTTTCCCTCCCAGCCCGAACAGTGGGCAACACTAGCTTACAGCATCAGGTGACAGCCAGTAATCATGCTTCTGATACTAGCAGTATGATTAAAAGACGGCAGCAGTAGCATGATAGCCTATTCCATCGACACACCACCTTGCAGATTTTTGTGAGACAGTCCCTCATAGCCATAAATGCTTTAAGTAAGCTAGAGTAGGTGATAGAGAAACGGCTTGCACCCTGCTCCTTAAAAGCTGGTTTTGTCTCTGCTGATAAAGGCTGCAACATAATTACTGCTTTGAGAATAGGTGATATGGTGCATGTGCCCTGCTTTGCCCATGTACTAAATTTAGTTTTGACCAGATTCCTGGCAGAATCCAAAACCCTCAGAGAGATGCTTGCTATTGCCCGCAAAATCTGTGCATGCAATGCTCTATATTCCTTACAAGAGTGCAACAACTTGCCCCATCACCAAATGAAAATGGAGGTCCCTACTAGGGATGGGTGAATTCTTTCATTGTGTTCCCGCGAGAAATTCCGCGAAAACCACTTTGTTGTCCGCTTTTTCACGGGAAAATCCTCTTTAAACCCAGCAATTAAAATGTTTGGATTTTTCACCCATTGGCCAAAATTGTTCACTATTTTTTCAATGATTAGGAAGTTTCCGCCCATTGATTTACATTGTTTTCACCTTTTCACTGTAAAACGTGATGTATTTGCAGAAATCAAATACAATAGAAGCAGCTACAGAGTGAGGTAGATGTGCTGTGCTATTGTGCTGTGATCTTTTTCCAAAATTGAAGCAGGAGAGGCTCATAGTGACTGCTATCACTGTGAGCAGGTTTCAAAATAATAAATGGAGGAGCTGAAAGGACCCTTTTGTCTCTACTGAGTCTGAGGAGGAGGAGGAAGTGAGCACTACTGAACCAATGCTGTCCAGTCCCCCTAAATCACCCCAAGGGATCTTGGGGAATTTAATGGGGAGGGAGGAAAGGGAATGGGAAGGGAGGCAGGGAGAAAAGGGTAGTATTAGTGAAAGCAGGACAGGTCAACTGCCAGTGCCAGTAGTCCCAGTGATGTGCCTGCTGCCAGTACTGAACCTGTTGCCACTAATTCTGTGCCTGCTATCAGATGTGCTGTCCCTGTTGAAACCAATGCTATGCTTGCTGCCAGTTTTGAACCTGCTGCCACCAATACTGTGCCTGCTGTCAGACGTGCAGCCCCTGCTGCAACCAGTGCTGTGCCTTCTACCAGTGCTGAAGCTGCTGCCACCAGTGCTGAAGCTGCTGATAGTGTGCCTTGTAATACTTGGTTGGGGGGAGGAGAAGATGATGCCAAGTGTGAAAGCAGGGAACCTTAAGTCACACTTGCCTTCCCCAAGCAGTCCTGCCAGTGCTAGTACTAAGAAGGTCCAGCAGCTTGTTAGTGTTAGAAGTGAAAGAGGGGTTAATCATCATATTACTAGTGACTGTGTGGAGGAAGACTCTGGGGCTGAACTTGACATGCATGGTGTTAGTAGTATTAGTAGTAACAGTAATGGTGAAGCAGCTGGTGGGACTAGTGTTGGGGGAGTGGTAGGGGAAGCATTTGAGAGAGTCCAGACTAGCGATCAAGGGAGCCCACACCATTCCTCTGGCTCTAGGAGTCCTCCCCTACCCTTCACTACAGTATTCAAGTTGAACATGACCGTGAAGAGGCCAGAACTGGTGTTGGGGGTGAGCAGGCGTAGAATTAATACCACCACCACCAGCAGAAGCACAGATCAGCTGCCTGTGCCTGCTGCTACTGCTGCCAGTCTGCCTTCTTCACATCACCATGAAATGGCAAGTGTGACATAAGGGGACCCTCTGTCACATTGCTCGTCACCTGCTCCAAGCAGCAGTGAGATATCTGTAATAGAGCAGCAGCAGCATGTAGGGAATGGGACTAGTGTTGGTGGTGATGATGATGGTAGAGAAGCTGGGGTGGAAGAGACATTGATGGCCTTTTTAGTAGAAACTGAGAAGGAATGGGAGACAGGGATGAGGATGGGCATCACCACCACCACTAGCAATGAGCTTTTGGAATTTGTGGAATTTGCAACTGATCTAATTCCTGCCATTGCTGAGTTGCAAAGGCAGCAGGATGCCGAAGAGCAGGCTAGTGTGCCACAGACCACTGTGGATACAGTGGGAATGGGGTCAACAAGTGATGCGGGACTAGGACAGGTTCCACTTGCCAGCTCCGGCAATACTCCTGGTTCTAGTTGCAGTGCTGATTTTGAGGCAGTAGCAGCAACAGCAGCAACATCATCTGCTGCCAGCACAGACAGTGAAGGGGAATGTGGAGGACAAGAAGATTGAGGCCATTGTTCTCCACCTGTTCCCTCCCCCTTCTCTTGTGGCAGGCATAGTGCAGTCATCACCAACAGCACTGTGCACAATTTGTGACAAGTCAGTGAGAAGGGGAAAAAAGATAATACAGTTCGTTACAGTTATACAGTTCGTCTCCACTCATTGCACACTGAGTGGTGCACTGAGAATCGATACCAATCCTACTATATATAAACAATTTGGGGAGCTTGCTTCTAACAAGCCTAAGTCCTACAAATCAATGTTTCCATAGGGCTTGTGCCAAGCAAGTCTAAATCCTACAAATCAATGTTTCTTCAGAGCTTGGGCCTCTAATAAGTCTAAGTCCTACAAATCCCTGTTTCCTCAGGATTTGGGCCTCTAACAACAAATCTAACAAATTATCATCTACAAAATACTCAAGTCTCTATCAAGTCTCGTATCGGTCCATCCCAGTGGCAGTTTATGTCAGGGGGTTCCTGTCGCTATCACTTTACACACACACATCTCATTTTATTTCATTGATTTCTTTTTTTAACTGTTTCCCCAGTACCAGTCAAGAAACCCCCCTCCCAAAACAAATTGCCTGTTCAACTGATATATTCCCAGACTCCTCCCACCAACATAGGCACCCCCCTCAGACCCCTTTTATACCACGTCTTATGGTTTTTTTTAATTATATTTAGGATTTATTATGTATTAATTGCCCCCAATCCCAGTAAACAACCCTCCCAAAATTCATCCCCTGTTCAACTGGTTCTTTACCCATACCCCACAAACACAGACACCCTCATGCCCTTTTATACTATGTCTTTGGGAAATAAAATAATATTTGCTATGTGTATTGTGTAACTTCAGTGTTCATGTTGATTTCAATGGAATGAGCTAGGTGAAAAAGTAGAATATCTGCACTTTTCGCAGGAAATTATTCGCCAAGCGGAAAGTGCCATTTTTCACCGATTTCAGTTTGAGGCGAAAATTTTCATCCATCCCTATTCCCTACTAGGTGGAATTCCACTCTGCATATGCTGAAGTGTTGAATAAGGCCATTAGCAAGTACACCATGCAAAACTGGAAAGCTTTTGAGGGAGTCTCTTTGTCACCTGGCCAATGGCATCTAATGTGCTGCTGAAACTCTTTGAAGAGGCAGCCATGTTGGTGCGTCACACTGGGGGAAGAATTAGCGAAATTCTACCACTGATATTTTTATTGCAGAAAAAATTAGGAGCATGGCTGAGGAATCTTACCATAATGACAACAGTTACGTACCAGCTGGTAAAGAACATGTTGAAGGACATATGAGCTGCTGAAACCCTTTGAGGAGGCAACCATGCTGGTGAGTCACATTGGGGCAGGAAATACTGAAATTTTAACACTGATATTTTTATTGCAGAAAAAAATGAGGAGCGTGGCTGAAGAATCTTACCATAATGACAATACAGACATGTATCAGCTGGTAAAGGACATGTTAGTGTCCATTAAATGCAATGTGGAATACATTCTTGCCACTTTGCTGGTCCCCCACTTCAAATATAAAATTTCAGAATTCCTGCCAAAGGGCCATCATCAGTTTGTCATAACAAGGAGTCATGACAATCAGAAGAAATGCTCTGAGGAATTAGATTATGTCAAGGAATATTGAGATATGCGTATTGTGGAGGGTTGCATTGTGGAGGATGAGAGGGAGAAAATGAAGGCACAAAAACATCATAAGTAGACATTATAATGAAAAGGAAGGCAGTGAAGCATTTCAACCAGCAGAAACACCTACATAATCAACCAGAATATCCCATTCTGAACACAGTGCAACTCATGGGTGTCAGCAAGGGCTGCAAAAAACAAAATTGGTGGTGGTGATGGTGACACATCTCTTTGGCACTTGCTCCTTGAGTATGGGTTGGTAACTGACACACAGGAACATCATGTAGCTCCTAGTCCCACTGCATATGAGATGGTTTCTGTATACTTGCAGGGTAACTACATTCTAGGCAGAAACAATGACCCCATGGACTACTGGCAAACAGTGTGTGTGGCCAGCATTGACACGTATTGCAGTGGAAACCCTTAGTTGTCATCCAGCAAGCTTTGAGTTTCAGCAGGTTTTCAGTGCAGCTGGTTACATTGTCAATGACCGCAGGACTCGGCTATCAAGCAGCAGTGTTGTGAGATTAACATTCTTAAGGATGAACCAACATCTCATACCATCTGAGTATCAGGTAGCAGAAACCACACATAACAGAGAAAGCCAGAACAAATATATTAACAGCAGCACAGATGATGAGGAGGAGGGATGTGAAGAAGGGTTGCTACCATCTACCACACTTGGGACCACTGCTATGACCAAAAAGTAATGTTTGTCAATAATTTGTGAAGGGGAATAGCAATTTGACACAAATATGACAATGGTAAAAACTGCTGTAGGAATCTGTATATATAAATATATAAATTTATAGAGTTGTATTCAAAATGATTCAACCCCCACTGCAAATCAGGTTTATTGTCAAAATTTACAGACTTTCAGTTGCAATTGAAATAGCTCAACACAATGAATGCTTCAAGTGGTTTCTGCAAATTCAACTGAAAACGCAACTGTTTATACACCTAAGCGTATTCAGAAGTTCCTAGATTGGAGAAGTGGTAGTGGATCTATAATACTGTCACACAGTCTAAATCACTTTAGGTTTCCAGGCAGCTTGACTGCACACAATATTGCTCAGCTTGTCATGCAATAGGCTGGATCACCCATAGCATATGCCACAGAAGCAAACCATCTCTTGTGACTGCAGGTGCTGAAATCACTACTGAAGTCTCCCTGGCAATTCTCTGAGGAGGTATAGTGTTCAGAATGCTGAGTTCCTAAAAGCACCACTTACTAGGGATGAGCGAAAAATTTTGCCTCGAGCCAAAATCGGCAAAATTGGCACTTCCTGCTTGGAGAATAATTTCCTGTGAAAAGTGCGGTGTTCCACTTTTTTCACTTAGGTCATTCCATTGAAATCAATGGGAACATTGGATTTACACACAACACATAGTAAATGTTATTTTATTTCCCAAAGGCATAGTATAAAAGGGGTATGAGGGAGACTGTGTTGATGGAGTGAGGGAAAAGAATCAGTTTAACAGGGAATGTTTTTTTTGGGGGGGGGTTACTAGGATTGGAGGAGCAGTTAATAAAATGTTTTTTTTTAAACTACAATTCAAAACACCCCCATAAGATATGGCATAAAAGGGTACTTATGAGGGTTCCTGTGTTGGTGGGTGGATTCTGGGGAACAGGTAATTTGTTTTGGGGGGTTTGTTGACTGGTATTGGAGGTGATAGTTAATAAAATAAATAAATAAATACAATTAAGAACACCCCCATAGGACATGGTATAAAAGGGGTCTGAGGAGGATACCTGTGGTGGTGAGTAGAGTCTGAGGAACAGGGAATTTGTTTTCGGGGGGTTGTTGGCTGTTATTGAGGGGAGAGTTAATAAAATAAATAAATAAAATAAGAAACTTGTACATAGATGATTTGTAAGATTTGTTGTTAGAGGCCCAAGCCCTGAGAAAACATTGATTTGTAGGACTTGAACTTATTAGAGATACAAGCCCTGAGGAAACATTGATTTGTTGCAGGAAATAGGGGTGGGCAAAAGGTGTGAACAATTTCCCGCATGACTTCTCACGAAAACTTGTTGATTTTTCGTTTTTCCCACGAAACATTTTGAGTTTCTGTCTATGCAAAAATGTACTCCTTTTTGCCTCTTTTAACAGATTTTACACCTATTTTAACACATTTTTCAGCTATATTTCCTATAGGTAGTACATTTCCCACTGTAATATTACTTCTTCTGAGAGCTAAAGTTTAGAAATAAGTGGCTGAAAGTCAAAGCTGTGAGTCCTACAACAACATATACCTTGAAAAATGTTTTAGTATGCAGATTTCCTTTGTCCTTTGCCCAGAACACTTACTTCCTGCTTAAGTGACACTGGCAAATATTCATGATGATATCTAGAAATAAAAAGATAAAGTGCAACCTACAATGTGGCAGATGTGTATTGTAGCGGTGGTGGTGGCGGGGGACTGGCATGGTGTGATTTGTGTATGTATATTGTTTTTATTGTAAAATATTGTCATACACTATCCTTTCTTATCGGTCATAGCAGTGGTCCCAAGTGGGGTAAATGGTGGCAACCTTTCTTCACATCCCTCCTCCACCTCCTGTGCTCCTGTTAATATATTTGTCCTGGCTTTGTCTGTCATACTCCTCTGCAGCAGGAGCTTATTTGGACTGAAGTAACTGTTAGCACTGACAGTATCACACTCTCTGACACATAAATAACTTCCCTACTTCTTTTTTCTGCCCTAGAGCCCTGGGAACGTTTTAAAGTGCTGCTAGTTGTGGCACCTTAAGCCTGCTGATAGTTTGTCTCCCAGTCATAACTGTGGTTGTGCTTCAGGTGGGATCTCATAGAGGAGGTGCCTAGGTGTGATCCTACTTTCCCCCTGCTCACGTGCGTTTTGCATAGACAAGAGATAGCAGCATGCTTAGCTTGAGGATCCTGAGTGAAGTATCTCAAAACTGTGGACTTCATGGAATGAGGGGTTCCTGAGGTGCTGATGTTACTACTACTACTGGGGCTAGATGTTGATGTAATTCTACTGCCACTACTACTAGGTGTCAAAGGTGCAGCACTTACCACAGCAGCAGAGGCACTCATCATATCTAACATTGTCGATGTTAAACTGTGTTGCTGTTGCTGGGTACTCAAAACAGGCGTGTGGCTGAGTGGGACTTGGACTTTGAAGAGGCGATGATGCTGATGATGACTAATAGGGTTACTGTGTGCTTTTTGACATCTGTGCTTGTCCAGGTCAGACTTTCAAATGGCTTTCTCAGACAGTTTATAGTGGTGGAAGATTCAGCCTTTGACTTTCTGCAAACCTTATAGCCCTGTCATCATCCTCACTCTCAACTTCATCTATATCTGAACAAGAGAAGGATACTGGAGGGACATATTCTAGATCTGCATCATCATCAGTCATCATTAGGTTATCCTCAGCAGCATCAGCATCACCTGATAGTTATTGCCCACTACTACCCTTATATTCCTTTAAGCTTTTGTAGGTCTCAATTTCTTTTTACTTTTACCGTAACAAAGTTCCCTAATACTGGTGTTTTGGTGCTTGTTTGTCTCACTTTCTGACGCAGCAGGTGGTTCAGCTGTTATACCTTCCTCTATTATGCTATTGCCAGCATCATCAACACTTGAATGCGACTTGTTGTCGTCTTCAGTGTTCTTGTATGGTTCTTTATTTCTACTGGCACTGGTGGTGCTGGAACTAGTTTTGCTGGAACATTGACAAACCTCCCTTGAAGTAGAGGGATCATCATCATTGATTGCACACGCTGCAGCAACCATTGCTGCAGTCAGTTTTTGAACTACTACTACTTTACTTTTACATCTCTGCACTGCTCCACCCCTCCCCTTTCACCCTACCCTTGTGTGTTTGCTGGACATTACGTAACTACACTGTGTTTTTTTACTGTACGGTACACAATCCAACTGATGGAGCTGTATGATGCCTTTCCTAAGCCCAGTCAGCTGTCTGCCACTGTCACGTAATATATTTAGTTCCTTTTGTATTATCACAGAGTGTCCAAAAAAATTATAACTGAAAAACAAACTCAACAACATCTTTCCCCAGACTTCTCCACCCAGCACAGAGACAATAACAACAAGATCAGCAAGCAAATAGGTCACTAGCTGCCTGTGTCTTGTCAGTCAGTCACATGGAATTTTGGAGTATTTGGGGTCAACCTCCTTACTTCCTTCTTCTCCCCAGAGTGCCCCACTGACTCTCCTAACAGAACAAATGTCCTACCTAAAAAGATTCCCTAAACTAAACTTCAATTCCCCTCTCTGTCTTCTCTAGCTCAAAAAACGTACTGATCTCTCCTCTCAGAAACACAAAATGGCATGCTGTGAGAGCCTGACAGCCTTTTATATGCTTGTAGAAAATGTTTGTGTGGTTGGGAAATATTTTTCTTCCCATTGATTTCAATGGGTGAAAAAGGAGGGAAAACTGGAAAAACTGCACTTTTCGGGAAATTATTCACCAAGAAGAAAGTGCCATTGTTCGCCGATTTCCGTTTGAGGTGAAAATTTTCACCCATCCCTAGCAGGAAAAAAGACTTGTGTTAGGCCCAATCACTAAGGAAACACTGATTTGTAGGACTTAGACTTGTTTGTTATAAGCCCTAAGGAAATTTTGATTTGTAGGAATTAGGCTTGTTAGAAATTGTTTATTTTTTAGTAGGCCTATGTTTTTTTGTTTTTTTTTAAAGCACAAGCCCTGAGGAAAAAAATGCCCTACTGGCCTAGCGCTAGCCTGTCATGTTTTGTTGGCCAGTGGCCAGTGGCCATTGTCAAATGGCCTTATATAAATGCAACTGCTGTGCTTGCTGCTTCTGCTGCTGAGTTGTTTATGCAGCAGGATGAATAGACAGCTCAAACTAAATGGGATCAACAGCAGCAGTGATATGGGTGATGGATGATGAAGGTACCACTTGCCTTGACTAGCTCCAGTGATGCACCTGAGGCAGTAGCAGCACCATAACTAGCACCCACCATTTTAGGTATATGTGGAGAAAAGAAGTTGGCCATTAAATCTACTACACCTGCCTCTACTCTAGAAACATGGGTGTGTTGTTAGAATTTAAATGTTGACCTTGAGAGCAGGAACTGTGCCTCTAATCAGCAACAACAATATACACAGTGTGTGTGATAAATAAGGGAAGGCCTGGGAACAATGGGCACATTTGGACTTCTATCAAACACCTATAACCAAACACAATGACGCTTAGGGTCCCCGTTGTGAAATATTCCCACCAGAAACCAAGTACTGCTGTTTTCACTATGTCCTTTGTCCACTCCTTTTATTATTATTAAATGTATTCATAGTGATAGCAGTCACTATGAGCCTCTTCTGCCTCAAAGCACAACAGCCTAGCACCTCTCACTATTAGTATTGAGCGAGCACCCCGATGCTCGGGTGCTCTGACCGAGCACCCCCTGAGGCTCGAGTGCTCGGCCGAGCACCCGAGCCCCATTGAACTGCATGGGGCGACACGAGCATTACACCAGGCACCCCCTGCTCTGATGAGGGGAGGGTGCCTGGTCAATGCCCCCCTTCATCTCCGCTATGCCCCCTTCATCTCCAAATGCCCCCTTCATCTCCGCAATGTCCCCCTTCATCTCCGCTATGCCCCCTTCATCTCCGCTATGCCCGTCTTCCACAATGTCCCCCTTCATCTCCGCTATGCCCCTCTTCCACAATGTGCCCCTTCATCTCCGCTATGCCCCTCTTCCACAATGTCCCCCTTCATCTCCTCTATGCCATAGAGGAGATGAAGGGGGACATTGTGGAAGAGGGGCATAGCGGAGATGAAGGGGCACATTGTGGAAGAGGGGCATAGCGGAGATGAAGGGGGACATTGTGGAAGACGGGCATAGCGGAGATGAAGGGGGACATTGTGGAAGAGGGGCATAGAGTCTATGCCCCTCTTCCACAATGTCCCCCTTCATCTCCGCAATGCCCCCTTCATCTCCGCAATGCCCCCGTACCTCCAGTCCCTGGTGGTCCAGCGGAGCGTCTTCGGATCTGTGCCTCTTCCGGCACAGATCCCCGCCACCCGAACATGGCGGGCGAGCACATGGCGGTACTCGACGAGTACCGCCATGTGCCGAGCAGAGCGATGCTCGAGCCGATCCGAGCATCGGCCGAGCACGCTCGCTCAACACTACTCTCTATCTGTAGCTGCTTGTATTGTGTTTCACATCCAGGAAAATGGCACATTTTTATAGCGAAAAGGCGAAAAACATGTGATTAAAGGGGTGAAAACTTTCTAGCCAGTGAAAAAATAGGGAATTTTTTTACCACTGGTTGAAAACAAAGATTTTAATCACTTTATTTAAAGTGAATTTTCTCACGAAAACAGACAGCCAAGCTGTTTTTGGTGATTTTTTTGCCCACCCCTACAGGGAAGCCTATCAACTACATCCATAACTGTTATGAGCAAGGCCAGACCAACAGCTTGTCCATCTTCTGCACACTCTCATTCCCTTCTAATATCACTCTCCCACATACACCCTCATTACAACCTCATTGTTTGTATAGTCTTCTCTCCTAAACAGAATCCCCACTTCCCTGGACCACTGCACTCAATAGCACTTCTTTCTCCCACCGGCAGTTCATGTTGCAGGAAGAATTACACCCCATAGCACTTTCTCCTTCTGTGTCCAAAGGTACTTCCTCTAGACTGTAAGCTCTCATGAGCAGGGCCCTCTGATCCTTTTGTTTTCCATGTTCCATTTGTAGTGTTTAATATCTCTGTATGTGTAAGGGTAATATAGACTCAGAAACAAGAAGCTGGTGAACGGTATTAGAGTGCGATGCTTGGGAGCGAAGGAGACTATGCCTGTCCTTTTGCTGCAGCTGAAGCTGAGGTTAAAGGTGCTGGCCACAAAGCCAGATGTCCGATCTCAGTTGAGCTGGGACCCTGACCCTGACCCTGACCAGGATAAGGACAGGTAAGTACTGATTATGCATCATGTGGGAGTTTAAGGAACATTTCCTCATACATAGCAGATAGGAGAATGAGGCAGGAAGATTGGAATGCTATCAGGTTGGAGTAATTGGTACAATTCAGAGGCTGTGTGGGTGAATAAAAGCATATAAATGAGAGACAGAATGGTTTATGTCATCAAAGAAAATAAAGTGGTTGTCAAAAGGATTCTGCCCGTCCACATCCGGAAGTCTTTGCATAATCTCCTGTGAGTAATGTTGAAGTTGGAAGTAGGAAAAGAGAGGTAAAATCAGGTCTGGATCTTTTGATCGGGAGGAGTCTATGTGTAAACATATTTATGAGGTGAGTACAACCTGTCTCTATCCATGCTGTCCCACTGATTGAAAGGGCATCCCACCAAGCCATCATGAAAGTCCAATCTTTTGGTAAGGGACATGGCCAATGTATTGGCTACCTCATGAGCCTAGTTCAGCATCTCTGGCTTTTCTTTCTACATATGCAAATTGCACTTGGGGTTGGTCACCATAAGAGTGATGAGAGGAATCCAGGCATGGACTCCTTGATCACAGTGCTTAGAGGGATCAGCTGCACTTCACTGACATGGCCCAAGAAAGCCAAAACATATGGCTGGGGTTAGTTGTTCCCTTGTTCAGAGAGGACTTCTTTGGCATTTTGTAGCTGGATTGTCATTTGGCAGGACCAGTATGATATGCTTCAGAAGATTTTCTCTCTGTGTATGGCACTGGTGAGCTAAAAGAGATTCTTCCCTTGGCGCGAGGACACAGTTCCAGTGAGCTTCTTGCATGTGTTTTTTAGCTCATGAGCCTAGTTGAGCATCTCTGGCTTTTCTTTCTACATATGCAAATTGCTCTTGAGGTTGGTCACCCTAAGATAAATGAGGGGAATCCAGACATGGACCCCTTGCTCACAGCACCTTGAGGGATCAGCTGCACCTCACCGACAAGACCCAAGAAGGCCAAAATGTATGTCTGTGGTTAGCTGTTTCTCTTGTTCAGAGAGGACTTGTCTGGCATTTCATAGCTGGATTGTCATTTGCTAGGACCAGTATGATATGCTTCAGAAGATTTACTCTCTGTGTATGTCACTGGTGAGCTAAAAGAAATTGTACCCTTGGTGCGAGGACACAGTCCCAGTGAGCTTCTTGCATGTATTTGCTAGCTCATGAACCTAGATGATCATCTCTGGCTTTTCTTTCTACATATGCAAGTTGCTTTTAGGGTTGGTCACCCTAAGATAAATGAGGGGAATCCAGACATAGTCCCCTTACTCACAGTGCCTAGAGGGATCAGGTGGACTTCACTGATGAGGCCCAAGAAGGCTGAAATATACGTCTGGGGTTAGCTGTTTCCTTTGTTCAGAGAGGACTTGTCTGGCATTTAGTGGCTGGACTGTCATTTAGCAGGACCAGTATGATATGCTTCAGAAGATTTCTTCTCTGTGTATGGCACTGGTGAGCTAAAAGTGATTGCACCCTGGGCGCGAGGACACAGTCCCACTGAGCTTCTTGTATGTATTTGCTAGCTCATGAGCCTAGTTGAGCATCTCTGGCTTTTTATTTTACATATGCAAATTGCTCTTGGGGTTGGTCACCCTAAGAGTAAAGAGGGGAATCCAGACATTGACCCCTTGCTCACAGTGCCTAGAGGGCTCAGCTGCACCTTAACGACAAGGCCCAAGAAGGCTGAAACATAAGTTTGGGGTTAACTATTTCTCTTGTTCAGAGATTACTTGTCTGGCATTTCATAGCTGGACTGTCATTTGACAGGACCAGATACAACATAAATGAGATCGCTACTTTAAACTCTTCAAATCATTGTATAATGAATTATGTAACAATATTCTCTTTTACTCACAGCGGCAAAAAGCCGTTGCGGATCCGGAGCAACCTCCACAGTCCTGGCCACAGACTTCTACAAACGAGACGACACCGGAGGAGGTGCTACAATGGATCCACAATCCATCCACAGCCCAAGAAAAGTTCAACCAATATTTAAAATCAATTGATTTTATTGATCTCTAATTAAAAGCATCTTGCTTACTGTGCAACATATACACGCAACAATTGAAAGAAACCAAATTCACGAAGCACCTAACATGTTTCATGAATGTATCACTTATTCATAGGCACCTCCTCCGGTGTTGTCTCATTTGGCAGGACCAGTATGATATGCTTCAGAAGATCTCCTCTCTGTGTATGGCACTAGTGAGCTAAAAGAGATTGCCCCTGGGCGCGAGGACACAGTCCCAGTGAGCTTCTTGCATGTATTTGCTAGCTCATAAGCCTAGTTGAGCATCTCTGGCTTTTCTTTCTACATATGCAAATTGCTCTTGGGGTTGGTCACCCTAAGAGTAATGAGGGGAATCCAGACGTTGACCCCGTGCTCACAGTGCCTAGAGGGATCATCTGCACCTCACCGATTAGGCCCAAGAAGGCTGAAACATACGTCTGGGGTTGTTTGTTTCCCTTATTCAGAGAGGACTTGTCTGGCATTTTGTGGCTGGACTGTCATTTGGCAGCATCTCTGGCTTTTCTTTCTACAATAGTATGGTGCTCAGATCAGTGGAAGTGTAAAGCCTCTGTTGAGCTTAGTTGGATGTAGCTTGAAGAGGTTGATTTTGGACTTCTTTTTTGCCAGATAAAGGAACAGATTGCTTTATTAAAAAGGAGTTTGTCAGCGTGTGAGTGGAGCAGGGGTGAAGCTTGAAAGGTATACAGCAATCTAGGTAATGAGATCTTCTTATAAAGACTGATATTGTCCAAGAAAGAGCTAGATTGTGCCAAGAATGGAGTTTAAGCTTAAGGGTGGAAAGCAAAGGTGTAATATTCAGCTTATATAATTGTTCTTGGGCAGAGCATTACCCAGTTATCGCATGGAAATGAGCCCAACATAAGGGGAGGTGGGAAAGATGCACAGGAACAGTATCTGAGAAAAGGCACAATTCCTCTTATTTGTAGAGATTTATAGTAAACCCATGATGTGCCCATATTCCTCAAGTGTGTGCAGGATAAAAGGGATGGAAATGTGTGGATCAGAGACGTAAAAGAAGTTGGCTGCAAACACCGTTATTTTAGTGATCCGTTTACCAACCCAAATGCCAGAGAGAAAATCTGAATCATTTAGCAAATGTAATAGGGTATCCAGAGCAGTGCTGAAGAAAAGAGGAGAGGGAACAGCTTTGGGGGACTCACCTCTCCAAGGAAACCAGAGAGGAATCCAGACCATTACTGGTGAGGTAGGTTTTAGGGGATGAGTACAGATTGCGAATAACATTAAGAAAGCATTGACCATAATGTTGGAATTTGAACCAGTGCTAAAAAAGTGCCCAAGAAACAGTGTTGAGTGCTTTTTCAGTATCCAGGCTAAGGAGGAAAATTGGGTTTGAGCCACAGGAGTTAGGAGTAGAAATGATAATGGAGGCCAATGCCGAGCGAATCTCCACAGTGGACTGTCTACCACGCATAGATCGCAACTGACACCCACTCAGAATGGAATGCAACATAGACTGGACTCTATTAACAATGAAAAGTTTGAGAAGTTTAAGGTCCTGATTGAGGAGAGCGATCAGGCAATAAGACAGAACCCGAATGGGGTCCCTACCAGGCTTGGGGATTAAAATCGTTCTAAAGTCAGTCGTCTCTGTGAGGGGGATATTAGCTGTTAATATGTCATTGAATAAGTTCTATAGGGTGGGAAGAAGGTGTGGCTCTAGGATTTTGAAATACTCCTCTGACTTGTTACCATCAGAACCCAGTGTGCATGAGAGTAGTAGATGTAAACCATGGTTGTGGGGTGTTGGTGGTGCACTGCCAGGGATCAATAAGGGAGAGTTTAGTGGTAAGAAAATTAATATCTTTGTAGAATCCTGGCCAAACTATGGGTGAGTTCCCAGACTGGTCCACCCCATGATCAGAAACCAAATTAAAATCTCCAATTAGAAGCAGGAATGTAGGAGATGTAGTTACAGCTTGGTAACGAAAGACAGGCAAGGGGGAGTTGGAGCAAAATTTTCAATCAACAAGAATTGTAGAGATGGTGAAAGTTGTTGCCGTGTTCCCACGAAAAATTCCACAAAAAACACATTTTGTCCACTTTTTCACGAGAAAAACTGCTTTTAAAACAGCGAGTACATTTTCTGCATTTTACTCCCATTTGCCAAAATTCCCCACCAATTTTTCAGTGGCTAGAAAGTTTCCCCCCATTGATTTACTTTGTTTTCGCTTTTTCACTATAAAAATGCGACGTATTCCAGGAAGTGAAACACAATAGAAGCAGCTACAGAGTGAGGTAGACGTGCTGTGCTGTTCTGTTGTTGTTATGTATTTTGAAAATTGAGGCAAAAGAGGCTCATAGTGACTACTATCACTATGAGTAGTAAAAGGAGGAGATGGAAAGACCCTTATTATGTGTCCACTGAGTCTGAGGAGGAGGAGGAGGAAGTGATTAGCAGTACTGAACCAATGCTGTCCAGTCCCCCTAAATCTTGGGGAATTTAATGGGATGGGAGGGATAAAAGGGAGTAGGACGGGAGGGAGAAATGGGAAGGGAAGGAGAAAAGGGAATGGGAAAGGAGGGAGAAATGGGTAGTACTAGTGAGAGCAGGAGAGGTCAGCTGTGCCTAATATAAAAAAGAAAAGGAGAAATACATATAATGGCACCAAAACCAACTCCCTACTCTCAGTCGGACAGATTAGCAGAGGATAAGGGAAGAGCAAGAGAGCTAAACTATGACTTGTATTATATACAAACAAACAAACAAACAAACAAAATAAATTAAAAAAAAAAAAAAAAAAAAAAAAAAATATATATATATATATATATATATATATATATATATATATATACTATAAATACTAAAAGAAATCTATGCAAATTGAACATGGAGTATACATCCAGACACTGTCTGAGGACTTATTGGTGTATACACCCAGACACTGTCTGAGGACTTATTGGTTTAGGGTAAGCCTTGTGGTGAATAATCCCAACAAAACTTTATAAGGGACACAATATTTTTTCTCTCGCACTAATGATCATAGGTTTCACATGAGTGATCATAGAGTGAAATGCAAGTTTGAGATTATATCTTTAAGTAGCTATCTACACCATCTATTGAAATGGCAGTCAGTGCCTATATCAAAGTTGCAGTAGTAATTCAAAAAGCAACTCAAGTGGTGGCACCTACTAAGTTACATAACCACCCCCCCTAAAATCAGTCGTTCATAGTCGCTGGTATTATAATTCAACATTTTTGTTGCTAATCACACTGTACCTCCAGATAGTTGTTAATAACACACAGCTGGACAGTGGTAATCAGTATGGCTTATAAGCTGACAAGCCCAAAACTTCTGATAAAAGCAATGGAGAACTGATATCGGCATAAAGAACATATTATATTGGGGTTTAAGTGTGTATATGTAAATCGATGGATTTTTAGATGCCCTCCCTTGTATGAAATGTTATACTACCCCACGTATTGAATAAACAAGTGGGCGAACGTAAGCGAGAGACCTGCTAAAAGAGACACGGTGGTTGGAAGACACTGGACTGTCATCAAAAATCGTAACAGCATGTCACAATAACAGTGTATCACCCAGGCCTCCAAACCAAAAATCTTAACCATGCCTCTTGCACCAACCAATCTATCTAGTATGTAATAGAAAGCGGGAGCTACTTTAAGTGTGCTGCACTTTCCTGTCCCTAGGAGCTACTTTCAGTGTGCTCCCCGTGTCTATACCCTAAACAGTCCGCATAATGTGATGGAATAACGGGAGCTGCTTGAAGTGTGCTCCACATTCCTATTCTTAGGAGCTACTTGCAGTGTGCTCCTCGTATGCACTCCTGACGTACTTTTCGCATGAAATTAGCTTTATCAAAGGATACTCCATTCACATATGTTTCTTTTAGTATTTGATATATATACATTTTTTGTTTGTATATGATAAAAGTTCTGTTTTAGTTCTCTTGCTCTTCCCTTATCCCCTGCTCATCTGTCCAACTGAGCGTAGGGAGGTGGTTTTGGTGCCATTATATGTATTTCTCCTTTTCTTCTTTATATTATATTACTACTATTCTATATTAGGGACATTACCGAGTCTTATTAGAGACATCCCGAATACTTTTATTAGGTTTTGGTTCATCACATTATTTACAGTTGCCTGTGCCTGCTACAAGACATGCTGCCCTTGCTGCCAGTGCCACCATTGCTATACCTGCAGCTACCATTGTGGTACCTGCTGCCAGGTGTGCTGCCCCTGCTGCCACTAGTGCTGTACCTGCTGCAAGATGTGCTGCCCCTGCTGTCAACAGTGCTGTACCTGCAATCACCACTGCTGTACCTGCTGCCATATGTTCTGCCCCTGCTGCCACTAGTGCTGTACATGCAGCCACCATTGCTGTACCTGCTGCCAGATGTGCTGCCCCTGCTGACTCCAGTGCTGTACCTGTTGCAAGTGCTGAAACTGCTGCCACCAATAATTTGCCTGCTGCTAGTGTGTCTTGTAGTACTCGGGGGGGATACCCTAAGTCACACTTGCCATCCCCAAGCAGTCCTGCCAGTGCTAGTACTACTACTACTACTACTACTACTAAAGTCCAGCAGCTTGTTAGCATTAGGAGTGTGGGAGGGGGTAATCAACAACAATATCCTCATATTTCTAGTGACTATGAGACTGAGGAGGAAGACTCTGCGGCTGAACTTGATGTGGTTGGTGTTAGTAGTAGTAGTAGCAGTAATGGTGAAGCAGCCGGAGTGGTAGGGGAAATATTTGAGAGTATTCAGACTAGCAGTCAAAGGGAACCCACATCATTCCTCTGACCCTGGGACTGGGAGTCCTTCCCTTCCCTTCACTAAAGTGTCCATGTGGAACATGATCCTAAAGACTAAGAGGCCAGAACTGTTGTTGGGGGAGAGCAGGCACACAATTAGTACCACCACCAGCAGGAGCACAGATCAGTTGCCTGTCCCTGCTGCTACTGCTGCCAGTCTGCCTTCTTCACGTCACCAAGAAATAGCAAGTGTGATATTAGGGGGCCCTCTGTCACATTGCTCGTCACCTCTTCCAAGCAGCAGTGAGATTATTGTAATAAAGCAGCAGCAGCAACATGTAGTGGTTGTGGTCGTGATGATGATGGTGGAGAAGCTGGGTTGGAAAAAAATCATTGACGGCCTTTTTATCAAAAACTAAAAAAGGAATGGGAGACAGGGATTAAGATGGGCATCACCACCACCAACACCACTAGCAGTGACATTCTGGAATCTGAGGAATTTGCAACTGCTCTAATTGCTTAGAGAATACCTAATATAGAAGATCCTAAAAACTACGAGGACTCCAAACATTACTACATTGTTATCCCAAATAGGAAGGATAGAGAGATAGAGGACTACGAATGAAACTATTCTATATGAAAGAAGTGTGACAAGGGAGAAGATATTTTCACACACATCTATGCTTGGAACTGTATGTTAATTACCTGCCTTTCCTTACATATTCATGGGTTTGGAGGAGAGTGACGGGATTATACAGATTAATCTGCTCTGAACAAGAAAGTCTTAATAAGTGAGTGGATATTGTTCTTTATTGTGGTGTTTGAGCATTCATACTAATTATATATTTCTATATATATATCTTTATTGTATTATGGGGAGGATACCTTCAGTAAAAGTGAGAAGGAAGATTGATCAAAAGACTCTAAAGAATTGCCACCCTAACGTCCACTGCTTTTAAACTGTATGAAAGGAAGGACTGTGGGAGGAATACATTATAGACAGCACTTAAAGTGATAGTAATACTTCAATTGCATTTTATTTTGTATTGTAGCCATTAAAAAAACATTAAAAGCTATATAAGTCTTATCTCTCAAACCTTTATTGTTTGAGAGATGTTCGCAAGTATAGTGAATGACATCAGCACTCTAGCTAACAGATTTGGAATCCGGTCTGCAGACCAACCCGCGGCTCTTCAGCAGAGCCAAGATCTCAAGATATAAAAATAACTACTTCATTTGAATGGTCTACAAAGTGTGCCTGATTTGCAAGCACACTTTGTAGATTGTTCCAATGAAGTAGTTATTTTCATATCTTGCAATCTCAGCTCTGCTGAAGAGCTGCTGGCTGGTCTGTGGACCGGATTCCAAGTCTGTCAGCTAGATGGCAGACTTAACCAATACAGCTAGTCAGGGGAAAACTTTACTTGCAAATATCTCTCAAACCATGAAGGATTGAGAGATAAGACTTACATAATTTTTAATGTTTTTTTAATGTGTACAATATAAAATTAAATTAAATTGAAGTATTACTATCACTTTAATCCTGGATTAATTATAAGTATAATTTTGGACTTCATATTTTGTGTAATAATTGAATACTTATTGTATCGCCTAGGCTAATATATATGTGTATTTTGTTTCTTCTATCAGTTAGCATTAACCCAGTGCTGAACCATTTTCCTATGTTATACTATATTATTTAGTGGTGAATCCTACTGAGTGCACTTTGATATATAGGTCTAGCGTTTTTTGATTTACAATTGTAAAGATTATCTACTAGCCCCAATTTCCGTATTTTATAGTCCAGAATCCTGTGTGGCAGTGTATCAAATACCTTTGCAAAATCTAGATATACTACATCTTCTTCTACTAAATCTACTACTTACTTCTTCATTGAAGCTCAAAAGATTAGTTTGGCATGATCTATTCCTCATAAAACCAAGTTTATTTCTGCTACTAATCTTATTTTATGTTGTGTAATCCAAAATATAATCCCTTATTATCCCTTCTAGCAGTTTTCCCACTATAGAGGTGAAACTCACATATTCATAATTCTCAGGTTCTGTTTTAGTTCCCTTCTTAAATAAAGGAGAGAACCAGCCAGTCAACAGGATGAAGGCAGCTCCTATTCCCAAGCAATGGGGTAGGTAGAACAATGAGAGTTAGCTTTGATCTCAATACAGTTGCAAAGCCAATTCACGAGGCCAAAGGAGCCCAAGCTGGTCTCTGGGCAGGCAGACACGCTAGCAGGTAGGCTCCTGTGTACAGGTAGTAGGGAGGCCAAGCAAGAAGGAGTGATCCACATGGCCAGATAAAGACGTGTCCCAACCTCCAGAGGGACAGGAGCCAGGGAGGTGAGGTCATGCCTAGGCCACAGAATCACTGGGCCGATTCCAGCAAAACAGGAAGTTCCACCAGGGAGAGTGACAGTGTATTGAGTTTGTAATACTGGGCAGGAGTAGCGCGGGTGGGCAGCAGAATTATCAGTTTCTCATCTAACTGTAGGTTAACTTGGGGCACGGGTGTAGGAGCTGAGGTAAAACGGTCAGCTCTGCACCAGATGTCAACATAAAACTTTTTAACTAATCAAAATTCTTAAACTTAGTCAAACCCCTAATTATAATATATAACAAATTCCCTATCAATAATTGTCAGGATGTGGCATTAGCTGCAAACCTTGTATTTTTTTTTTTAAATTGGATTACAAATCAGACCTGGTGGTGGGGCTTGGTGACACATTCTACCGAGAGCTGTGTAGGAGTGGGTGGGATCTGCAAACCATTTCACGTCAATGAGGGAAAGCCTCCTTCATTGATGTGAAAGGGTTTGCTGATGCCGCCTACCCCCTACCCGTGTGTTTCGGGTAAAATGGAAGCAAGGGAGCTGTCTTGCTCCCTTCTGCTGCCTCTATTAAACTTTGAGCTGAATTGGTTGGGGGATCGGTAGCTGGGGTGCATCAGGAGGGGTTCTGATGCCCCATCATGAGGTCTGACTTTTAGTTTTGATAATTGATGAGTAGGTGGGGGCAAAGCCAGGTATTTTTTTTAAATAGAGTGGCTGCAGAGGTTGGTTGAAGAGGCCTGTGTGCTAACTGCCCTGCCTCCTTGACCATCAGTGTTTTAACCATGCCCCCTGACAGCAAATCAGAGTTACTTAGATTTTTATATATATAACTAATGCTCAAGGTCTGTTGATTCTGAGTTGGTCTTAGGTAGATATATTGATATTGGTGTCTAATATGCTAACTTCTTATCATTTTGTTGAAATTTCATGTTTGTTTAAATAATATGTGGTTCTTTTAAGAGGTCAATTGCTTATTTAATTATGTATAAAAATGTATGTGAATTGTAACTGAAGTTTACTAAAAGAAACAATAACTTAAATTTAATGCTGCAATTATTTAGGATTAAGGGGACAGAATATTCCCTTTGTCTGTAGATTTCCTAATTTTTGGAGGGAAATTCTATTAGACGAAGAAGCAGCCACAATCTTGGAATTCTATCCTCGCTACAGTGAATTGTCATTCTCTGTGTAATAATCCACAGTTTTTATTAACCATTCACTGCTGTTTCTTTGACCTACTTACATGGAGTTTTATCCACAAACATAATATGCTTTTGACTATTATGGGGTAATTAATTGCTAATAAGTATATTTTGATGTGCTAACAGTCTATGGGCTGTATGTTCAAAGGGATAACGACAAAAAATTTTGTAAGAACAACAAAAAAAAGTAATTGTGTGCATGAACAACATATTTTCTATAGCGTATATGACAAAAAACTAGTAATGTTGTGGACAACATAATTCCAGAATTTCCGGGCAAAGGGGTAGGGAAAAGGTGTGGTTAAACTATTCTCCAGTGTCGTATTGACGAGAAGAAAATTTGTTGTAACTAATGACAAAAAAATATCTTGCAAAAGACAGCATTTGTACGTAAAGAAAAAGTGGAGGGAATGTGAAGTTCTGAATGTGAGAATTTTTGTCTTTAGTTAAGATATTTTTGTCATTAGTTAACACATTTTTATGACATTTTTGTCCTTATATAAGACAGTTTCAGTCAGTACAAACTACACATTTCTGATCACAACCGACACTCTCTAGAAATATTAATGAGTTCAACAACACTGTACTTTGAAAAGACGTTACAAACGACAAAAGCTATTTCGCTACTTCTTTGAACATACGCCCCTATGTGTATATTTAATCCAATCTGTAAACATATTTAAGCAGCAGATTAATAGTTTAAAATGTATTTATCTAAATCTGGAACATTTTGTTTTCCAGTTAATTTTAATTTATTGCAAATTATTATTGCAGATGATTTAATGTTGGTTTGATGACATTCCTACTAAAAGGGGCATCTCTCACAAAGCTAAAGAGCAACCATCTTAAAAATGAAATACAGTTAAATACAAGATACAATACAAGATATTGTGGACACTCCAAAATGAAAAATTAAAAAAATGTTACAATTTGCCTAGGTGCTGCTCATAGTGATATGCATATGTACAAAAGTTAAAGGTATTCAGCCCTTGACAGGGGTCAAAACATTGACAAATAAATGCAGTAAATTATTTCAAATAAGTCCAATGAATGCTGTAATAATATTTGGTGGTTGCTGCAGCATGTGCAATAAATGATGATTATCCTTCTCCTCCTGAAAAGGATGCAGTTTGTCAAAGTCCCAACAAAAGTTCTACCACCATCAATACCAGTATTATTAATATAACATCTACAAACACCTAAGACAACAGTGAATTGCATTCCAGTATTAATGGAATAATGTAACAAGGTGTAGCAACTCATCCAACTGCTGCATCTGTCAATGAAACAAACAAGAGCACAAATTCCTATCCTGAAAGTAGTAGTGAACAGTGTGAAAATCCCTCAGAGGGGAAAAGTAAAAAAAAATGTTTGAGACCTCTAAATGCCTATGAGACTGTAAAAGAAGTGGGAAAGAAGAGGTGGGTGATGTTGTGGGTGATGTAATTAGTGATGATGATGAATATCTAGACTATGAGACAGAATGAAAGAACTTATGACATGGCCAGAAAGTTAGCGAAAGGCTAAGGTTCAATATTCCACCACTGAAAAGGTACACTGTGCCTGTCAAATACCTGTTTGAGAAAACAATTGGAAAGTCTTACCCTGGATAAGCAAAGATGCCAAAAAATGCACCCTATCAATCATCAGCAGCAGCATTGTCACTGGTGCTTCAAAGCCCAAATCCCACTCAGCCACACGCATTACTAATGTTGAGTAAACAGCAACAAAACAGGTTATCAACATCCACAACTTTAGCTATGATGAGTGCATCTGATGCTGTTGGAAGTGCAGCATCTGTCCAAACCTAGTAGTAGTAGTAGTACAACTGCATCAGCATCTAGCCCCGTTAATAGTAGCTGTCCCTCAGGAACCCCTCTGTCAATGATCACTAATAATCCAAAAGCTAAACATGTTGCTATCTGTTGTCTGTATAAAAAGAATGAAAGCTGGAGGATAGCAATCTCACACCTATGCACTACCTCAATGGGATCCCACCTGAAGCACAACAATAGTTCTGGCTGGGAGAAAAACCATCAAAATATCAGAGGTGCCACAACTAGCAGCAGCAGAAACACTCCTAAAAAGTTTCTGGGGCTCTGGGGCACATAATAGAAGTAATAAGCTTCAACTTCACTTTATTAGCCAGTCTTCTCTTTAGCTCAAAAATGTACTGCTTCCTTTTCCTCTCACAAACACAGCATGGCATGCTGTGGGAACCAGACACCCCTTTTATTCTATGCATGCAGGAGAAGAAGAGAAACTTGCCATGTGGTGGGAAGAAAGACTTCCCTTTGATTGAAATGCAATGAGCTAGGTAAAAAAAAGCTAAATAATGGCACATTTATCAAAAATATAACATCTAGGAGGAAAGTGCAATTTTCCTCCTGATTCTATGTTTGAGGCAAAAAATGTTTGCCCAATAACCATTTCAGTGTCAGAAATGAATACAATGCATTGCAATGAAATCTGTTGCAATCAAAGTAATTTGAGGATGACTGTCAGTGTACACATAAATGTTTTGAACAGGATACATTTACTTGCATTTATTGTACAGAGTTTAGGGTACCCTAAAATGAACTAAACGGACTAAAGAAAAATGGTACAAACCAGCTGCACCATAGGGAACAAATAAAAAAATGCAATTGATTTGTCAACTATTTGAATGCTTAACCCCTTAGCGACAATGGACGTACATGTACGTCCTCTGTGGCTGTCACTTAGTGACAGAGGACGTACATGTACATCCAGGAAATCCGGATCCCCGCGTGGCTGCACGCCGTTCGGGGACTCCAGATTCATCTGAAAAAAAAAAAAAAGTTTAACGGGCGTTAAGTGACGGCCGCGTCTGCACGCGGCCGTCACTAAGGGGTTAAACAAATGTGCCCAGTGTATTGCTTTGCAACATCATGGATACTTTTCTAGTTTTTAAGGGTTTAAAATATCCACTTAAATCATCCTGCTGCCACCTCCACTGGCTCTGCTGAGACATTTTTAACCCCTGGAAGATCTTTTATTTATTAAACAAAGGAATGACATTTTCTTTTTTTAAACTGGAATGGCAGCATATTATTTTTAATAGATATGCCAGACTGCATTTAACCCTTCCGCCACTCAAAGGGTTGTCAGACATATCTTGGAGAAATGTAAAAAAAAAACTAATTGGAGTTTTGTTTTATTTTAAATGACAGATCTGAAAGAAGACAAAGACAATAAGAAGAAAGAAGATTACAGAAAAAAGAAGAGAGAAGATTGAAGAAGATGGACAGTAGATGACCAGGTTGCTGAAAACTCCGCTGGACATCAGGATTACTGATAAGTGTGTCTTGTAATAGGTTGTCTTTTAACTTAGTCGGATTAACCCTGTGAGTGCCAGCAGGGTAAGCATACCCCACTGGCACTAACAGGATTAATTCTGGTAATATTTGATATACTTCGGGATTGCTTTGGATGTATTGCTTTGGATCTTAAGCCCTATATTAATACATCCACTTGTGCTTAGGTTTTTTTTTTAATGTTTTTTTCACGTTCACGTCCTACGTCTGAGATGCGTTAAGGGACTCTGTGCCCAGAAAAACTGGGTGCAGATTTTCACATGTTAAAATTCATCTTAGTGCTGACACATGGAACTGAATGGCATATTGCAGCATTTTGTTGTGTTTCAATGGCCACAAACTTCTGCCAAATTAGTGCCCAAGGTGGGTTTTTGTAGCTGGTATTTCTTCATAGCACAGGTAATCCAGTTGCTTACCATGTTTGAAGGAATTACCTTGGCTGTTATTTTTGCAGATGGGGGGGAATTTAATCAATCCCTTACTTTGTAGATCAATTTGCCAGACAGAAAATGTTGCATTGACATCAATGGGAAGACTGAATTTATACACAACACATAGCAAATTTTAGTTTATTTAGTCTGAGAGTCCCTGTGTTGGTGGAGTCTGGGGAAAGAATCAGTTGAACATGGATATATATATATATATATTTTTTTTTTTTTTAGTTTTTGTTGACTGGGATAGGGAGGACAGTTAATGGAAAAAAAAAGTAAAATGTGACAGAGCCAGGGTCCCCCCTGTTGAAAGCTTTGCCTGGGGTAGACTGATACTTGATGGGACAGAGTATTTTGTAGAGGGCGATTTGTAGGACTTAGACTTGTTGTTAGAGACCCAAGCCCTGAGGAACAATTGATTTATAGTACTTAAACTTTGTTAAGCACAAACCCTGAGGAAACATTGATTTGTCGGATTTACACTTTTTTGGCATAAGCCCTGAGGAATCAATGATTTGTTGGTCTCTGGATTGTTAGAGCCACAATCCCTGAGGAATTAGTGATTATTTTTTGGAATCAGGTTTGTTAGAGGTATAAGCCCTGAGGAATCAGTAATAATTTGTTTGACTCAGGTTTGTTAGAGGCAAAACGCTTTGCCTGGGGACTGATACTTGATGGGGTAGAGTATTTTGTAGAGGATGATTTGTAGGACTTAGATTTGTTGTTAGAGGCCCAAGCCCTGAGGAACAAATTATTTGTAGGACTTAAACTTGTTAGGCACAAGCCCTGTGGAAACATTGATTTGTCGGATTTAAACTTTTTTTGGCATAAGCCCTTAGGAAACATTACGCTTTTTTGTATTACTTCACTTTTTAGGCACAAGCCCTAAGGAATCAACAATTTGTTGGACTCTGGATTGCTAGAGCCACAATCCCTGAGGAATTAGTAATTATTTTTTGGAATCAGGTTTGTTAGAGGCATAACCCTGAGGAATCAGTAATGATTTGTTGGACTCTGGATTGCCAGAGCCACAATCCCTGAGAAATTAGTAATTGTTTTTTGGAATCAGGTTTGTTAGACGCATAAGCCCTGAGGAATCAGTAATGATTTGTTGGACTCAGGTTTTTTAGAGGCAAAAACTGTGATGAATCAGTGATTTATTGGACTCCGGCTTGTTAGAGGCACAAGCCCTGAGCAATCAGTGATGACTTGTAGGACTCAGGTTTGTTAGAGGTATAAGCCCTGAAGAAACAGTGATTTGTAGGACTTGTTTGAAACAAACCCCCCATAGTTTTTTTTATATAGCTCTCTTTGAAAGAACAAGCCCTGTGGAAAAATACTGTACTGGTCTAGCAAGAGCAGGTCATTTTATGGTGGGCACTGGCCACTGGCAAATGCCATGGTGATGTTGCAGCATTTATAATTGCTGTTATTGCTGCTGCTGCTGAGTTTTTTTAAATAGCAGGTCGATTAAGGCGCACAAAGGGAATGGGTTCAACAACAGCAGTGTTATGGGTGATGATGATCTGGATTCCACTTGCCACTGGTAACAGTGATGTGAGGCAGTGGCAGCACCACAACTAACCCCCTGCCACTTTAGGAATATGTGGAGAAAAGAAGTTGACCAATAATGCTTCTCCTCCAAAAATCATGGTTGTGTTGGAATACTACTTTTTCCCTTGACAGCAGGAAGGAACTGTGCCTTTCATCAGCAACTTTAATGTGCACAATTTGTGAAGGAAATAGGGGAAGGACTGGGAACAAATAACACATCTGCACTCACATCTAACACATCAAACAAGTGGCACAACTGAAAGCAAACATTTGATGCTTAGGTCTGCAATGTAAAATCAATAATACCCCCAGAAACCAAGTACTGCTGCTGTCACTATGCCCCTTGTCTGCTCAGATAAGGACACATGATAACTAGCAGACTTAATAATAATTACGAATACTCCATGCCACCAGCTTAGCATATTCTGCAGGATGGAATCTCTTTAGATGCTACTTGATTGTCACATCTTCACATCTACACAATCGCTATCAGTTAGTGGAGGTGGATTGCCAGTAGATACCCTAGCACAAGAAGCTGATGGTGAGCCAGGTGTTTTGTTTGCCATCAAACTTTTAGGCTCAGACTGAGATTCTCTATTCTTCTTCCCCTTAGATTTCAACCTCAATTCTTGTTGCCTTTGTGGAGAAACAAGGGGTACAGCAACAATGAATCACAATTTATTTTGTAGGGGTTTGGTTATAACATGCTTCATATAAATGTCATGGTGTCTGTATCTCATGTTTGTCTTCAGGGCGGTTATGCCTAAAAACGTGATGTTTTCACGAAGGCAGACACAATAGAAGCAGCTACACAGCGAGATAGACGTGCTATGCTGTTCTCTTGTGATCATTTCTGATCCTGCAGCCACTAGTGTTGTGCCTGTTGCCAGACGTGCTGCCCCTGCTGCCAGTGCCACCATTTCTGATCCTGCAGCCACTAGTGTTCTTTCTGTTGTCAGACGTGCTGCTCCTGCTGCCAATGCCACCATTTCTGATCCTGAAGCCACTAGTGTTGTACCTGTTGCCAGACATGCTGCCCCTGATGCCAATGCCACCATTTTTGTAACTACAGCCACTAATGTTGAACCTATTGCCAGAAGTGCTGCCCCTGCTGCCAGTGCCAGCATTTCTGATTCTGCAGCCACCAGTGTTGTACCTGTTGCCAGATGTGCTGCCCCTGCTGCCAGTGCCACCATTTCTGATCTTGCAGCCACTAGTGTTGTACCTGTTGCCAGACTTGCTGCCCCTGCTGCCAGTGCCACCATTTCTGATCTTGCAGCCACTAGTGTTGTACCTGTTGCCAGATGTGCTGCCCCTGTTGCCAGTGCCACCTTTTCTGATCCTGCAATCACTAGTGTTCTACCTGTTGCCAGACGTGCTGCCCATGCTGCCAGTGCCACCGTTTCTGATCCTGCAGCCACTAGTGTTGTACGTGTTGCCAGATGTGCTGCCCCTGCTGCCAGTGCCACCATTTCTGATCCTGCAGCCACTGGTGTTGTACCTATTGCCAGACGTGCTGTCCCTGCTGCCAGTGCAACCATTTCTGATCCTGAAACCACTAGTGTTCTACCTGTTGCCAGATGTGCTGCACCTGCTGCCAATGCCACCATTTCTGTAACTGCAGCCACTAGTGTTGTACCAGTTGCCAAATGTGCTGCCCCTGCTGCCAGTGCCACCATTTCTGATCCTGCAGCCACTAGTGTTGTACCTGTTGCTATCACTGAACCTGCTGCCAGTGCTGAACCTACTGCCACCAATACTTTGCTTGAGGTAGTGTTTCTTGTAGTACTCGGGGGGAAGGAGAAAATGGTGCCAAGTGTGACAGCAAGGGACTCTAAATCACTCTTGCTATTCCCATGCAGTCCTGCCACTGCTATTACCACTGCTACTAAGGTCCAGCAGCTTGTTAGCCTTAGGAGTGAAGGAGGGGGTAATCAACAATATCCTGATATTACTAGTGACTTTGAGACTGAGGAGGAAGACTCTGCAGCTGAACTTGATGTGGTTGGTGTTAGTAGTAGCAGTAATGGTGAAGCAGCTGGAGTGGTAGGGGAAACATTTTACAGCATCCAGACTAGTGGTCAAGGGAGCCCACACCATTCTCCTGACCCTGGGATTGGGAGTCCTCCCCTTCTCTTCACTACAATGTCCAGGTGGAACATGATACTTAAGAGTCCAGAACTGGTGTTGGGGGAGGAGAGCATGCTGAGAATTAATACCACCACCACTGGCAGGAGCATAGATCAGCTGCCTGTGCCTGCTGCTACTTCTGCTAGTGCTAGTCTGCCTTCTTCTTCAGGTAAAAAGGCAATGAGAAGTGTGACATTAGGGAACCCTCTGTCACACTGCTCATCACCCCCTCCAAGTAACAGTGAGATGTGTGGAATAGAGCAGCAGCAGCAACAACAGCATGTACGGACTAGTGGTGGTGGTGATGATAATGCTGGAGAACCTGGAATGGAAGAGACATTGATAGCCTTTTTAGCAGAAACTGAGAAGGAATGGGAGGCAGGAATGAGGAGGAGAATCACCACCACAACTAGCAAGGACATCTTGGAATTAGAGGAATTTGCAACTGCTCTAATTCCTTCTGATGCTGAGATGCAAGGGCAGCAGGATGCTGAGGAGCAGGTTAGTGTGCCACAGACCACAGTGGCAATGGGATCAACAAGCAATGCGGGACTAGGACAGGTTCCACTTGCCAGCAGTAGCAATAATCCTGATCCTAGTTGCAGTGATGACTTTGAGGCAGTAGCAGCAACAGCAGCAACATTATCCGCTGCCACAGACAATGAAGGGGAATGTGGAGGACAAGAAGAGGCTATTCTTCTCCACCTTTCCCCTTCCCTCTGAAGTCATCATGGGTGTGGGACTATTTTTCTGTTGGGGAAGGCACAATATAGTCATCAGCAATGGCACTGTGCTCAATTTGTGACAAGTCAGTGAAAAGAGGAAAGGAGGGAACACACCTTGGCACAAGCACCCTCATATCACACATGAAACATAGACACCATGACATTTACTCCAAACATGTTAAAGCCAAACACCCACCTCAGAAATCAAGCACCGCTTTTGCTGTCCCTGACTCACCAGAAAGGCAACAAGAGGTGAGGCAGAGATCAAAGAGGAGGAGGAATAGAACAACCCAAGCAGAGACTGGAAGTTCCAGGATGAGTGAAACAACTAGCTTGCTATCACCTTCTAGGGTAACTACATCTTCTGCCAATCTGCCAATCCTCCTCGTTCATTACCTCCCCCGCCACATGATAGCCACTCTGTTGATGTTAGGATGTGGCAGTTCGTCTCTGCCCATTGCACACTATGTTGTACACTGACCACACATGCCAGCGTGGTGGAGGAGAATCACAATCAGTGCATCAAGCGGCATCTGAGAAGATTCCATCCTGCAGAGTATGCTAAGATGGTGGCAGGGTGGGTTAATCACTGCTATTAAACTGTCAGCAAGTTATCATGTGTCCTTAGCGTGTGTGGGAAAGGGGTACAGTGACAGCAGCAGTACTTGGTTTCGGGTGTCATGGTGTTTGGATGCAATTGTGCCCCTAGATGTTATTTACCACACACACACTGTGCACATTGCAGTTGCTGAGGAGACCCACTGATCCTGCTCTGAAGGGAAAAAAAAATATATTCTAATAACAACATACCCATGATAATATTGGAGGAGGGGCAGGTGGAGAGGATTTAATGGCCAACTTGTTCTTTTCTCCACAAAGACTGGGGGCTACTTATTCTGCTGCTACTGCCTCATGCGCGTCACTGGAGCCAGTTGTGGCAAATGGAACCTTCATTATCCATATTCCATGTTACTACTATTGTTGATCCCATTCCCTTTCAGCTGCCTAATCATCCTGCTGCTCAGCAGCAGCAGTACGAACAGCAGTTGCAACTCAGGACTCAGGAGGACATTTGACAGTGGCCACTGGCCAACATGACCTGCTGGCATTAGGCTAGTAGGGCATTTTTATTTTTTTCTCAGGACGTTTTGAAAAAAAAAGAAAAGGAAAAAAAAATTAGTCCTACAAAAAAATAAACAATTCTTGGGGGGTTTGTTTCTAACAAGCCCAAGTCCTCCAAATCAATGTTTCCTTAGGGCTTGTACCAAACTAGATTAAGTCCTACAAATCAATGTTTCTTCAGGGCTTTGGCCTCTAATAAGTTTAAGTCCTAGAAAGGCCTCTAACAACAAATCAAACATATCATCCTCTTCAAAATACTAGCAAGTCAAGTATCAGTCCACCTCAGTGGCAGCTTATGTCAGGGGGTTCCTGTCTCTGTCACTTTAAATACAAATGTCTTATTTTATTTTATTGATTTCTTTTTTTATTAACTGTCCCCCCAATAGCAGTCAAGAAACCCCTCAAAAACAAATTCCCTGTTCAAATGATTCATTCATTCATCAGCACAGGAACCCTCCTCAGACCCCTTTATTCCATGTCTTATGGTTTTTATTTTATTTAGGATTTATTTTTTATTAAGTGCCCCCCAATCCCAGTAAACAACCCCCCCAAAATCTTCCCCTGTTCAACTGATTCTTTTCCCACACCCCACCAACACAGGCACCCTCATGCCCCTTTTATACTGTGCTTTTGGGAAATAAAATATTATTTGTAATGCGTTGTGTGTAACTTCTATGTTCCCATTGATTTCAATGGGTGAAAAATGTGGGAAAAAGTGGAAAATCGGCATTGTTCATGGGAAATTTTTTGCCAAGCGGAAAGTGGCATTTTTCGCCATTTTCAGTTTGAGGCGGAAAGTTTTGACCATGCCTAGTTATGCCAGGGTACTTTCCCTCCTTTCCCCTTTTTACTGACAAATTGTGCACATTGCTGCCACTGATGACTTCACTGTGCCTGCCCTAAGAGAAAAATATTACTACACCCATGACCTCAAGGGGAGAGAAAGGTGGAGAACAATGGCAACTTTCTTCTTCTCCACAATCCCCTTCACTGACTGAGGCAGAGGATGCTGCTGCTGCCTCAGAATCAACACTAAAACTAGGACCAGTATTGCTGGCAAGTGGATCCTGTCCTAGTCCTGTATCACAACTGCTGGGCCCCATTCCCACTGTGGCCACAGTGGTATGTGTCACACTAGCCTGCTCATCATCAGCATGCTGCCGTTGCAACTCTGCAGCATCCAGAATTTCAGCAGCATTGCTGGTAGTGGTGGTAATGCCCATCCACATTTGCATATCTGTCTCCCATTCCTTCCCACTTTCTGCTAAAACAAGCCTTTATTGTCTCTTCCTCCCAGCTGCTCCATCATTACCTTCATCAACACCACCACCAGTCCCTCCCTGTTGCTGCTGCTCTATGAGCATTGCACTGGTTGGCAATGATGATCAATGTGACAGAGGGTCCCCTGTCACACTTGCCATCTCTTCTTGAGCTGAAGAAGGCAGACTGGCAGAACTAGCAGGAGGTACAGATAGCTTTTGCCTTCCTTTGCCAGTTTTGCCTTCCTTGGCATCAGGTCCCAGAGGCACAATGACAGAGGAAGTGGAATCAGAGGATCAGGATATGTTGTGGGCTCCCTTGACAGCTGTTCTGTATAATTACTTTACCTTCCACCTCATCATTAGGAGGATCAACAATGACATTAGCACTATCTCCAGATGCTTCATCACAATTATCACCACCACCCCCTCTCTCATCCCCAACACTCTCTAGTAGTGGGGCTGTTTGCAGATGGCAAGTGTGACTTAGGGTCCCCTTCTGTCACACTTGTCATCACCTCTTCCTCCTCCTGAGTATCAAAAGGCACACTGGCAACAGTAGTAGCAGGCACAGGCAGCTGACCTGAGCTACTCACACTGCTACTTAGTTCTGCCTTGCTCAAAAATTTCCCCCAGATCCCAAGGGACAATGTCAAGGGACTGGACATTACTGGGTCTGGAGAAGCAGGTCTCCCAGACCCTTCCAATCTGGTGATTTCCCTTCCCACTCCTCCTCTTCTTAGTCACTGGACACATCACGGTCCTTCCAGCTCCTACTTTTCATTTTTAGATGGGTACTTATACTGTTAGCCAACAGTCAGAGCCACTGTTGCCTTAATTTCACTAAATAAATAGCCTCAAAATCACATAGCACCCTCTCTAGCCGCTTAGTTTCCTGTTTTACTTCCTCCAAACATCACGTTTTTGGTACAAAAATGCAAAGTACATGGGTGTGAATTTTGTAGCCACTGAAAAAAATAGTGAAAACATTTTTGGAGTTGGAGTGAAAAAGGAGAAAATGTTAAGGGGTTTGATTAAGGAGGATTTTCATGCAAAAAAGCAGACAACCATGTGGTTTTTGTGGATTTTCGCTCACCTCTACAATATGAATAGTGATACACAAAATACTAAATGAAATATGAGTTTCGCAATGCATTCTTAGGATATTCCAATCAACTGATATTTTTTATAAAGACCAAACATTCATAATAATTGTATACATTCCTAATACCCATAATAGTTGGTGTAAGAATGTTCCATCAGTTTGCAACTTTGCTCCTTGTGGATCATAAGCCCCAACTTGAGTGAACCTGTTCACTCATCTGTGAAATTTTGAGATATGAAAAAGATTTTCACTGCATCTTTGAATAGTAAAACTGTGGGGTAAATGTACAAATACAGTTTCATGCCAGGAGCTATAATGTATTTTCATGACCTATGCATACTGACCTTAATTTATTAAGCTATTTATCATAAAAATTATCTTGCTTGCACCAAGAGGAGGACAAAGGGCACATTATGTACATTTTGGGTTATTCATTTTTTCTAAACAAGGCATGGAGGAAATGTGATTTTATACTACATTCCCTTGCATACTATAAGACAGGCTTAAGCAGCATGCTAGCAACAAAGTCTTAATGTTGGTGAAGTATGTCTGCTAGTATGCTTTATAGTAATCATACAAGTAATGCATACCTTGAAGAACAGACAGTGGTGATGGAGGCTAATGCCAGAAGAGCCATGCCAGCATATTTATACATTCATGCAGTTAACCCAGTGTTACCTTGAAATACTCATAGGGAATAAGCCATTCCAAAATGCTTGAATTTTATCATTATCTAATGAAACAGTTCCACATTATGAGCTGGGCCACATTGTCTGACATTTGAAGAATATTCTCATTGCATTCTACATCAGTTTAACAAGTCAGTGTTAACCTGGTTGACATCCAATTAAAACATCGTTAATGAAGCTGTAAAACCTAAGGGCTTTAGGGACAGTTGATAACTGAATCTGACTGTTCTCTTTAATTTAAAAGTATGGAGCTGTCAGTTGCTAATCTTTCTGGATTGAAAAGTTAGTTATATATATATTGGAAAGTTAAAAGCATGTGATGATTTTTATTGTTGTTGGAGAACAATAACACAGTATGCTAAGTGTTTCCATGTTTACACTTCTAGAAAATGCTTGCTGCAGCTACTCGAACTCCCACTAGCCTTTAACAAAACATATTTCAATGTACAGTGTAGGAATAATTGCACAGGTAGGCAACCAAGTACAGTGGTGTTTTTCAGTAATTTCAACCAATACAGATGACAATTAAGGTTGGTGGAAAAAATGGGTGACAGCTGATAAAACATAGTATATAAAGCAAAACAAAGCTATGGCAGCTTGCAATATTTAGATTTCAATTATGCAAACCATAGTAATGAACTGAACTTGCAGCTAATCACTATAATCTATACAAAGCAAGGTACATTAAAGTTTTATATTAAAATTAAAAAACAAACAAATATAAATCTAGCTTTGTTATTGGTCAAGTTTTGAATGAACTGTCTGTTAAGAGATAATATCCAGTCTATTTTACCCTGCTGCCCTTTGAGATAAAAGTAGCTTTATTTTTATAGCTATCAAATTAACTGACAGATAAAATAGCATTTTACTGAGGGTCCATCTTATCGTAGCTTAGATGATGATAATTGGGGAGAATTAATAAAACCAGCATAGTTCACTGCAACTGGCTTCCAACTCCAGCAACTACACATAGTAGTGTATGATTGCTTTAATGCATACCAGTACACACTTCTCTATCACTGAAACTTTAATGCCAGTAACCTCCATACATTTCCTCATAGCATGCACAGGAAAATGAGTAAAGTTATGCCATTTCTTCTATGCCTTATTTAATAAACATGGTGTGAAACATTGTTAATAGCAAAGGAAGACTCATAAAAACAATACATTGCCCTACTGCCCTTCAGTTAGCACAGTAAGGGAATGATGCTGGACATAAAAATTTAGTAAATTAGCAATAGGCTATTATAGGCTAGTAAATTAATTGTATTGTCTTGTTTAGTGCAAAATCACGGAAAACCCTCAATATGTATATAATATAAATATGGCAGATATACTTAACCAAATATGATTACTTTGTGACTGTAAAGAGAATATTACGAATTGGGTGCTAAGGTAAAGTTTGTGCATAAGGCATGCCAAACAAGGGCACCCTTTCAGAAATGTGAGTAAATGTGCCAATGTGTAAATGGGAATATAATGCTGAAAAGAGGATACAGATTGTTGTATATTACCCAAAAACAAGCTGGCAGACAAACAAAACAAGAAAAAGCATTGGCGGAGTAAATAAAGAGCATTCACTTAATCACCCGAAATATAGATTGTGTTCCTTGGATGTGTGTGGGGGAGAGGAGCATGAGCTGAGGAAAAGACCAAGGGTGCTATACTATTTGCCCCAATATTTTTGAAAAACCAGTGGTGGTGGTTTTGACAGCACAGTTTGGTGTTATATTAACTGTGTTGTCAACAACCACCACCAAGCAGAAATGTCCAATGAGCGCACTGGACATCCTGTAAAATGAGTAGAATATGCTATCCATGAAAGGGAGGCGCAGATACCCTAACACAACGTGAAAAACACTGGTATGTGTTGAAAAGTTGGTTTCCAACACATACTTGTGGTTGAAAAAAAAGAAAAAGATTAACTCTATGAGTGTATGTAACAAATACAGAAAAGAGATAACTATGCTGTGCTATCACTCAAGATAATACCTAATATCCAAGCAAGTTATTCAAAAAGAACACTACTTAAATAAAACTTAACATTTAATGAACTCAAAATAAAACAAATTGTTTATATCCACCTTATTAGACTGGGCTAAAACATATAAAACATATAAAAGGGAATTTCCACTTGTGAAAATGCGCTGGCAAAATAATTTGAACAAGAAATACTGTGGCTCATATGGCCAGTGGATCAATAGCAGATGGATAAAGAATCACTTGAGCAAATCTCATTGATACTAAAAGATATTAAGAAAGGTCTAAGTATACACACTGATGAGAGTGCCGGGGTGTATAGAAACCAGCTTGCCACTTTACTAGCATTGAGGGTTCTTAAGGCACATTCAAAAAGAGAATTATTGTTGTGCTTTCACTCTATCAAGATTTGCTTCAGCTGGAACACATATATATAAGCTTGTCAAGGTAATAATGACACAATATTATAAAATGAATGCCTTGTGTCATGGTAATATTGTGAAACGATATAGTGGATGAGACTTTCGGGTCAACAAAAGTCTGCCTGATTCTAAGACAACTGGCCAAAAACAAAATGTTCACTAATAAGGTTTCTCAAACAAGGTTGATAGCATACTGTGAACTATCAGAACTCTTAGCGTGCCAGCTAATTACAGAGCCTCCATAGTATTTTTTAACCCAAGATTATCGGGGCATATACCGGCTTGACTTAACGGAAAGCTATTACATTATAACCCCTCACTACCTCTCGGGCCATTTCCCAAGTCAGACTGTCAGAATTTTGAACCGAGACTTGCTTTTAAATGCTGTTCAAAATAATTGACAGCCTCCAATTGGCTGGGATGTACATTTATGCACCTCCCAGCCAATCAGTTTCTAACAGGGGGAGGACCCAGAGCATATATAAAGGCTGTCTCTGTTCAAATTCCCTCATTGTGGAATGGGCATCAGCCCCTAAGGTAATTAGGGTAATGACGGATAGGCTATGATGCAGTTTCTCCACCGCTGCTGCCTCCACACCAAGGTTTTTTTCATAACCTGAGCCATGTTATTTGATCTTCACCTGCACACTTATACATAGTTTAACACTAGTGTTGAGCGAGCACCCCGATGCTCGGGTGCTCGGGTGCTCTGACCGAGCACCGCCGGAGGCTCGAGTGCTCGGCCGAGCACCCGAGCCCCATTGACTTCAATGGGGCGACACGAGCATTACACCAGGCACCCCCTGCTCTGATGAGGGGAGGGTGCCTGGTCAATGCCCCCTTCATCTCCACAATGTCCCCCTTCATCTCCGCAATGTCCCCCTTCATCTCCGCAATGCCCCCTTCATCTCCGCAATGTCCCCCTTCCACAATGTCCCCCTTCATCTCCACACTGTCCCCCTTCATCTCCGCAATGCCCCCTTCATCTCCGCAATGCCCCCGTACCTCCAGTCCCTGGTGGTCCAGCAGAGCGTCTTCAGATCTGTGCCTCCTTCGGCACAGATCCCCGCCACCCGAACATGGCGGGCGAGCACATGGCGGTACTCGACGAGTACCGCCATGTGCCGAGCAGAGCGATGCTCGAGCCGATCCGAGCATCGGCCGAGCATGCTCGCTCAACACTATTTAACACTTTGAGCCCCAGAGAGGTATGAAAAGCATTGCTCTGAATGCGTTGCTGTCACGGTTTATTATGACTCTCAGACACAAGTTTTAGGTAAAAAAAAATCAATTTTATTGAAATAATAAATGATAACTTAGGATGGCAATAACATACATATATATATATACAGAATATAGCACAGACAGAAGGCAGACTCTACCGGTCCTGTCAATATAACGGACAGGACAGTCTTTAGGCTCTACCGACCTTGCCAATACCGGGTAAGGCAACCTGCAGATGGAATAGCATAACGGTTTTCCCGGCCTTACCAAATTACCGGGCAAGGCAGCCTCAATAGATACACAATGTAGGCTCTACCGGCCCTGCCAATACCGGGTAAGGCAACCTCAGATGGAATGTGGCAAAAGGTTCTACCGGCCTTATCAATACCAGGCAGGGCAGCCCAGAGATAATAGCAGCAGTCAGATGGAACTGGCAAATTAGCAGAATCGTTAAGCAGCAAGGCTTTGGAGCAAACCAGCGTCCGCACGCTGGAAACAACACTGAATAGTATAGCCGTTAGGCTTAGCGAGCAAACCAGTGACCGCGCACTGGAGTAACAAGCGAGTAGTATAGCCGCAAGGCTTAGGAGCAAACCAGCGTCCGCACGCTGGGACCAACACAGATTAGTATAGCTGATAGGCTTTGGAGCAAACCAGTGACCGCACACTGGTGTAACAAGCGAGTTTGTATAGCCGCAAGGCTTAGGAGCAAACCAGCGTCCGCACGCTGGGACCAACACAGATTTGTATAGCTGAAAGGCTTTGGAGCAAACCAGTGACCGCACACTGGTGTAACAAGTGAGTTTGTATAGCCGCAAGGCTTAGGAGCAAACCAGCGTCCGCACGCTGGGACCAACACAGAATTGTATAGCTGATAGGCTTTGGAGCAAACCAGTGACCGCACACTGGTGTAACAAGCGAGTTTGTATAGCCGCAAGGCTTAGGAGCAAACCAGCGTCCGCACGCTGGGACCAACACAGATTTGTATAGCTGAAAGGCTTTGGATCAAACCAGTGACCGCACACTGGTGTAACAAGTGAGTTTGTATAGCCGCAAGGCTTAGGAGCAAACCAGCGTCCGCACGCTGGGACCAACACAGATTTGTATAGCTGATAGGCTTTGGAGCAAACCAGTGACCGCACACTGGTGTAACAAGCGAGTTAGTATAGCCGCAAGGCTTGGGAGCAAACCAGTGTCCGCACGCTGGGACCAACACGGAATTGTAGCAATGTCACCAACGCGACCAGGCAGAAGGTCGCCAGGATACTGAAGACAGGTGATGAGATGACAGGAACCAGCAACGATCAGTCAGGTCAGAAAACAGCAGAGAAGTTCAGCAGGAACTGCAACACCAGAGACTAGGCCGGAACCAGGACTGGAAGTACTTCAGCATGCAGGAAACACTGGAACAGTAGAGATCAGGAACTCAGGAACACATGAGATCAGGAACTCAGGAACATTGGAACAGAGGCCCAGCTATCACTAGCATAGTGATAGCAAGAAGGTCAGAAACAACACGAAAGGGCACTCAAAGGGTGCCCAATCCAGGTTTAAATAGTCAATAAGAGGCGGGCTATCTGCAGACAGCCAATAGAAGCCCCCTACTGGTGACAGACAAGTAACTGCAGCAAATCACGGGCACCGTGATAGTACCCCCCTTTCAAAGACCCCCTCTCCTAGAATAGGGTTTAGGTTTCTGCGGGTAATTGGCATGAAAGGCCCTAGTTAACCTAGGTGCATGAAGGTCCGTACTATCCACCCATGACCGATCCTCAGGACCATACCCTTTCCAATGTACCAGGTACTGTACCCTTCCTCTAAGCCTACGGGAATCAATAATGCTCTGAACCTCGTACTCCTCCTGGCCCTCGACCTCAACAGGTCCTGGCACCACAGGTGTGGTAGTATAGCGATTGCAAACCAGAGGCTTAAGAAGGGACACATGGAACACATTATGGATACGCATGGATGCAGGTAGGTCTAGTGCATAGGAGATAGGGTTAATTTTGCGAATAACTCTGTATGGACCAATAAACCGAGGAGCCAACTTATTAGACGGAACCTGCAGCTTGAGATTTCTGGAGGAAAGCCATACTCTATCCCCAACCTGAAAGGAAACCGCTGGAAGCCTTCTGCGATTAGCATGGCGCTGATGACGCTGAAATGACTGACCAAGTGCCCTCTGAACTTGTGCCCATGTGGAACGGAGTTGCTCGATATGCTCATCCAGAGCTGGAATCTGTTGCGTCTGAAATGAGTCTGGAAGCAAACAGGGCTGGAACCCATAATTAATCAGAAACGGAGAGCTCCCAGATGAAGAATTGACCGCACAGTTCCTGGCGAACTCTGCCCAAGGCAACAAGTCGGACCAATTATCATGATGGTCAGTAACGAAACAACGGAGAAATTGTTCCAAGCCCTGATTAGCTCGTTCAGCGGCTCCATTGGTCTGGGGATGGTAGGCAGAGGAGAAGGACAGCTGTATGCCCATCTGTTGGCAAAATGCCCTCCAAAATCTAGACACAAACTGACTCCCCCTGTCAGACACCAGTACCCTAGGCACTCCATGCAACCGGAATACTTCTCTGGCGAACACCATTGCCAATTCCTTCGCTGAAGGAAGACCACGGAGGGGCACGAAATGAGCCATTTTAGAAAACCTGTCCACCACCATGAATATAAAGGAGTACCCCTTCGACATAGGCAACTCTCCCATAAAATCAATGGAAACATGAGACCAGGGGCGTTCGCCATTAGGCACCGGTTGAAGCAAGCCCACAGGGAGATGTCTCGGGGTCTTAGCGCGGGCGCAGGTGGCACAGGCATTCGTAAATTCGGCACAATCGTTTCTCATGGAAGGCCACCAAAATAACTGAGAAAGGGACCATAACAATTGGTCTCTACCAATATGTCCCGCAGCCTTAGAGGAATGGTAGGTTTCGAGCAGCCTAGTACGAAATGATTCAGCGACAAAACATTTGCCCACTGGGGTTTCATGGGGAGCGGACCCCTGAGAGGCCAGAATCTCCTCCCCTAGAGGAGAAGTGATACTCGTGCGTATAGTAGCCAGTATTCTATCAGGTTGGATGATAGGCGCTGGTGCTTCCACTCTGTCACTGTCGGCCTCAAATTGTCTTGACAGTGCATCAGCCCTGATATTTTTTGACCCTGGCAAATATGATACAATGAAATTAAATCGAGACAGGAACAGTGCCCACCTGGCCTGACGAGAGGACAATCTCTTGGCCTCCGAGAGATAGGTCAGATTCTTATGATCTGTTAGGATTAAGACAGGATTCTTAGTACCTTCAAGCAAATGACGCCATTCCTTAAGAGCAAGGATAATGGCCAATAATTCTCTGTCACCTATCTCATAGTGGCTTTGAGTGACAGTCAACTTTTTAGAGAAAAACCCACAAGGTCTGAGAGTTCCACCTTTCTCGTGTCGCTGCGAAAGTACTGCCCCGACCCCAATATCTGAGGCATCAACCTCTAACGTAAATGGAAGTAAAGGATTGGGGTGGGATAACACAGGAGCCGCAGCAAATGCCAGCTTCAAATTCTCAAAGGCTTTCTCAGCAGATACCGGCCAACAAGAAGGATTAGCACCCTTGTGCGTAAGATCGGACAGAGGTTTGACAATGGAAGAAAAGTTCTTAATAAACCTCCTATAATAATTAGCGAAACCCAGGAAACGCTGTATGGCTTTAAGACCCTTGGGTTTTGGCCATTGTAGGACAGCTGACAACTTTTCTTTGTCCATGGCAATGCCATCATTGCCAATTATGAACCCCAAGAATGGCACACTGGTTCTATGAAACTCACATTTTTCCATTTTACAAAATAATTTGTTCTCACGGAGTCGTAGCAATACTGCGGATACATCTTTGATGTGCTGTGCCATGTTTTGGGAGTAAATCAGTATATCGTCGAGGTACACCACAACACATGTCTGTAACATATCTCTCAGAACATCATTTATCAGTTCCTGGAAAACTGTGGGTGCATCACACAGCCCAAAAGGCATTACTAGATACTCGTAGTGCCCAGCTCGAGTATTAAAGGCAGTTTTCCACTCATCACCTGCTCGAATGCGAACCAGATTGTAAGCGGCCCGTAGGTCCAACTTGGTAAATATCGAAGCGCCCTTAAGCCTGTCAAAAAGCTCGGTGATGAGTGGTATTGGGTATGCGTTTTTTGCCATTAGTTTATTCAAGCCCCGGTAGTCAATGCATGGTCTTAATTCGCCATTTTTCTTTTTTACAAAAAAGAACCCAGCCCCAGCTGGAGAGGTAGATTTACGTATGATCCCTCTAGCAAGGGCATCAGAAATGTAATCCTCCATAGCCTTATTTTCATCACAAGATAATGGATAAGTGCGTCCTTTCGGAGGTACTGCACCAGGCTGCAATTCAATGCAACAATCATAAGGTCTATGCTGGGGTAGCATACTAGCCTCTCCTTTGCTAAAAACATCGCCAAACTGTTGGTACACATCCGGCATAGCAGAGGAAGTGCACATGACCTTAATAGGCTGGATGACGCACTTGTCCATACAAAACTGGGACCAAGCAGCAATTTCACACTTTTTCCAATCGAATTGTGGGTTATGTAACTGTAACCACGGAAATCCCAATATCACCGCATGGTGCGGGGAATTAATCAGTTGAAACTGCTGCTCTTCTCTGTGAAGTGCCCCAATAGTCATAGACAATGGCATAGTTTCAAATATAACCTGAGGCGGTTCTAAGGGTCTACCATCAATCGCTTCAATAGTCAAGGGGTTTTCTCTTTCAATGCGTGGAACTCCGTGCAATTCAGCAAAGGTATTATCCATAAAATACCCTGCTGCACCGGAGTCAACCAAGGCCAAAACCTCCACAGAGCGTTGTGCCCAAGACAATACCACCTGTATGGTGGGTTTCATTATGCCCGACACTGGGGACGATTGTACACCACCTAGGGCCTGTCCCCCAAGATACCCTAGGTGTGTGCGTTTCCCGGACGTACCGGACAGGAATTTAGCAAGTGCCCTTTTTTACCGCAGTATAAACATAACCCTTGTTTTTTGCGATATAGTCTCTCTGCCTTGGATAGTCTAGTGAAGCCTATTTCCATAGGTTCACTTGTTTCCCGTACTGGTTCACTAGACTTCAATGCCAAGGGAGGGATGGGTGGGCAAAACATGCTACTAGGCTCATTATTTTTTGACCGTAACTTACGATCTCTGGCAATTGATCTCTCACGTATTCTGGAGTCAATTATCATAACATACTCAATGTAATCATCTAGATCAATAGGTAGATCTTTAGCAGCGATTTCGTCTTTAATGTGGTCATTCAGGCCTTGAGAGAAGGCTGCCAATAATGCCTCGTTATTCCAACCTACCTCTGCTGCCAATGTGCGGAATTCGATGGCATTGTCGCCCACTGTACGCCTGCCCTGTTGTATCTCCATAAGGCGCTTGGCAGCAGAGGTGGTTCTACCAGGAGGCTCAAACACTCTTCGAAAGGAACGCACAAATTCACTAAAGTTCTTAGTACAAGGTTTAGCATTCTCCCACAAGGGGTTAGCCCAGGTCAATGCTCTGCCAGTGAGCAGTGATATCGTGAACCCCACTTTACTACGATCATTGGGAAATGCGTGTGCCGTCAATTCCATAAAGATTTCGAGTTGATTGATGAACCCTCTGCAGAGACTAGGGTCACCATCATATCTTAGCGGCAAGGGTGCAGAAGCCGTTAACCCTTTAACAGTACCCCCTAGGGGTCTGGTATCACTTTCCGGTGTCTGACTTGGCGAGACCACCGGGCTAGAGCTAGATTGGTCAGCAGGTACCGTGCGTTCAAGGATCGTTTGAATTGCAACTGCCAACTGATCCAAACGTTGCTCGAGCACATCCATCCTCCAATGGATATTCTGTGCGTTACCTTGACCCTTGCTGTCTGAGGTCATGGCCCTTTCGTACTGTCACGGTTTATTATGACTCTCAGACACAAGTTTTAGGTAAAAAAAAATCAATTTTATTGAAATAATAAATGATAACTTAGGATGGCAATAACATACATATATATATATACAGAATATAGCACAGACAGAAGGCAGACTCTACCGGTCCTGTCAATATACCGGACAGGACAGTCTTTAGGCTCTACCGACCTTGCCAATACCGGGTAAGGCAACCTGCAGATGGAATAGCATAACGGTTTTACCGGCCTTACCAAATTACTGGGCAAGGCAGCCTCAATAGATACACAATGTAGGCTCTACCGGCCCTGCCAATACCGGGTAAGGCAACCTCAGATGGAATGTGGCAAAAGGTTCTACCGGCCTTATCAATACCAGGCAGGGCAGCCCAGAGATAATAGCAGCAGTCAGATGGAACTGGCAAATTAGCAGAATCGTTAAGCAGCAAGGCTTTGGAGCAAACCAGCGTCCGCACGCTGGAAACAACACTGAATAGTATAGCCGTTAGGCTTAGCGAGCAAACCAGTGACCGCGCACTGGAGTAACAAGCGAGTAGTATAGCCGCAAGGCTTAGGAGCAAACCAGCGTCCGCACGCTGGGACCAACACAGATTAGTATAGCTGATAGGCTTTGGAGCAAACCAGTGACCGCACACTGGTGTAACAAGCGAGTTTGTATAGCCACAAGGCTTAGGAGCAAACCAGCGTCCGCACGCTGGGACCAACACAGATTTGTATAGCTGAAAGGCTTTGGAGCAAACCAGTGACCGCACACTGGTGTAACAAGTGAGTTTGTATAGCCGCAAGGCTTAGGAGCAAACCAGCGTCCGCACGCTGGGACCAACACAGAATTGTATAGCTGATAGGCTTTGGAGCAAACCAGTGACCGCACACTGGTGTAACAAGCGAGTTTGTATAGCCGCAAGGCTTAGGAGCAAACCAGCGTCCGCACGCTGGGACCAACACAGATTTGTATAGCTGAAAGGCTTTGGATCAAACCAGTGACCGCACACTGGTGTAACAAGTGAGTTTGTATAGCCGCAAGGCTTAGGAGCAAACCAGCGTCCGCACGCTGGGACCAACACAGATTTGTATAGCTGATAGGCTTTGGAGCAAACCAGTGACCGCACACTGGTGTAACAAGCGAGTTAGTATAGCCGCAAGGCTTGGGAGCAAACCAGTGTCCGCACGCTGGGACCAACACGGAATTGTAGCAATGTCACCAACGCGACCAGGCAGAAGGTCGCCAGGATACTGAAGACAGGTGATGAGATGACAGGAACCAGCAACGATCAGTCAGGTCAGAAAACAGCAGAGAAGTTCAGCAGGAACTGCAACACCAGAGACTAGGCCGGAACCAGGACTGGAAGTACTTCAGCATGCAGGAAACACTGGAACAGTAGAGATCAGGAACTCAGGAACACATGAGATCAGGAACTCAGGAACATTGGAACAGAGGCCCAGCTATCACTAGCATAGTGATAGCAAGAAGGTCAGAAACAACACGAAAGGGCACTCAAAGGGTGCCCAATCCAGGTTTAAATAGTCAATAAGAGGCGGGCTATCTGCAGACAGCCAATAGAAGCCCCCTACTGGTGACAGACAAGTAACTGCAGCAAATCACGGGCACCGTGATAGTTGCATACCCCTCTAGCACTCAAGACGTTAAACTATGTATAAATGTGCGGGTTATTTTATGCAAACATTTATTTATGCTTCTTTCTATATTTACAGCTACAAGACAAGAAGATACAAGAAGAGAGAAGAAGATACAAGAGAGAAGACAGAAGAGAAGAGAAAACAGAATGGAGATAGAAGGAGAAAGATTGTGGATTACAGGTAAGTGTAACGCAGATGAGCAACAATCCGATCATTAGCTTTTTTCCTTTGAAGTTCCCAATATTGCTGCTATTTACTGGTGTTTTGGAACATAAAGCACAAAACGTATGTTTGCCCACAAGACCTTTTCTGTGGCCTAACATCCATTGTGCTTTTAGCCGGTAGGGTAATTGAATGCCGACTTAGAAATTTTATTTTGTCTTTCGGTATCCATTGAATCGAGCCTATAATGTGAACTTCTTACCATTTTTATATAGTTTTTGCATGTAACATATGATCTCTGCCAGTAGCTCAGGTATTATAACCTGTCATAATTAAGTAGGATGTATTTTCTACATTTGAAGCATACAGATTTCCTTTTTCTGCTCCTTTAGATCCCATACATTATTGGTAGATTAGCACTTTCTTCTCAACAGTGATTGTTTAATTAAATATGTGATTTAGGTGAGGATGTGGTATACTTGACCCTTGGAGACCAAGGGGATACACTGATCGCTACTTCTCCCTATGGTACTTGGGGGAGTCAGGCCTACCACTCCCAGTTATGCTCAATAAGTGTCTATATCACATATGTATCAATAATAGATTTGTTTTATCATAATTTTATTGTGTTAGTAGTGCATACCCAGGGTGATCTATTGATCCAATATGGACGATGCTAAATGTTGCAAAAGGGGCTTTAACGTAGCCCACCCTTATTGGGGTGGACACGTAAAATCTCTACTGACTCATTGTACATTGCCCTAATGGAGATAAACCAATAATTTTTCCCTTAGTTTGCCTTAGTCACTGTATTTTTATTGACTTCCACAAAACTCCAGTTGTCCAGTCTCACACTAGATTGTCGAAACTATGGGCATGTCGGCAAGATAAGACCTCTTGTCAATAATAGACCATTCAAGTTGCCTTGGTCATTGATTTATTGGAATATTTTCCTGTTCCCCATTTTCTTAATCATATTTAATCTATATTAATAAAAAATATCCAGTGCTACAATAAATATTCCACCTATCAGATAATGAATTGCATTGTAGTTTTACTTCATTGTTTAAGCACTCAGTCACTCAGGGTTCACAGGGGGAGTCCTCACTTGAACCTTGTAAGATTTCATTTAGTATATGGTTTATGTCAAATACAAGCACTTTTCTTTGATTGTAATTTATTTGTTGTTTCGTTTTTCATATTTTTCATGTTGATAATGAAACTTAATTACATTTTTCTTTTCTTCCCTCACCCTATCCCCACACCAATGACGCCATTCAGGTTCCATTTTTTGCACCTGTTTGCTATAAATATGGTTGTGGTATGTTTATTCTGTAAAGCATCTTGACAAAGGCTTAAGTGTTGATGGAATAAACCAGCACATTCTTCACTTTGAGAAAGACCTGTGAGTGCAATTCTTTCTTTGGGTTCTCTCTCTCTCTCTTTCTCTCTCTCTCTATATATATATATATATATATGTAAAATAACAAACAAAATTAATATCTTGTAATACCTTTTTTATTGGACTAACAGAATTATGGATTGACAAGCTTTCAGGATAACTCCCTTTCTCAAGTATGTGTGTGTGTGAGTATATAGCTATATAGTATGGCTATGTGTATGTGTGTATATGTGTATATGCATGTATATGTGTATGTGTATATGTGTGTGTGTGTGTGTGTATGTGTGTGTCTGTGTATGTGTGTGTGCGTGTGTATATGTATACGTGTATGTATGTTTGTGCATGTACACGTGTGTATATGTGTATATGCATATATGTGTATGTGTGTATGTATATGTATGTATGTGTATATATATATATATATATATATATATATATGTGTGTGTTTATGTATGTGGGTGTATGTATGTGTATGTGCATGTATGTGCATATGTATATATATATATATATATATATATATGTATATGTGTATGTATTTGTATGTATATATCTACCTATATGGGCACAAGTTGTATTTAGGCCTGAATGCCCATACAGGATTGTTGGCATTGTAGCATTCTTAATATGTGCAATCTTTTTTAACTCTGTCCCCTGCCATACCATCTCCTGTATTTTTCTTCTCTTTCTCTCCCCCCCCACACTCTGCCTTGCATAGGGTATTTACAACCCTCTGCAAGAAGACTGTGGGTTTTCTCTTGGTCCCTGTCTTATCAGCAGTCCCGCTGTGTTAACCCCAGCAAACAACACAGCTTTCAATTCAATATATTTACTGTATTAACTGTGAATTCTGTTTCCTTGTGCTCAGAAATGCTTTAGACTTGAGAAAGGGAGTTTAGACTCCCAAAAACAACTAAATCAGAAGGAACTTAAATCATAGCTGCCTGTGTGTTCCCAGTCACACAACATTTTTGGTACTTTGAATAAATCTCCATTTCTACCTTTACACAAGCCCAGACTCCCCTAACAGAGATAAAATCCAGATCAGGAAGAAACTTGGATCACAGCTGCATTTCTTCCTATTCAGTAACACAAAATGTTGGGGTTCTTGGGTAAATCTCCTTTGCTCCCTTCACACAATCACAGACACTGTGAGTGACTCCCCTAATACAGAGAACAGCCAGTAGAAAGGAACTTGGATTACAGCTGCCTGTGTCTTCATAGTCACACAAGTTTGGGGTATTTGGAGTTAATCTAATTTTTCTCCCTTTACACACCCCTAGACTCCCCTAGCACAGAAATAACAGTGAGATTAGGAAGGAACTTGGATCACAGCTGCATGTGTCTTTCCAGTCAGTCACACAGAATATTAGGGTAAAACACTTTTCTCAGTTATCACACCCCAGACTCCCCTAAAACAGAGATAACAGGCACATCAGGATCAACCTCCTTTCTCAATTCACACTAGTCCCAAAGTTCCCCAAACTCCCCTAAAACAGAGAACAAATGTCCTGCCTACAAGACTCCGTAAACAACACTCCATTTTCACTTTAATTGCCTATCCTAAGTAGCTGCAAAATTGTGTTACCTTCTTTTTGTCTAACAAACACAGAATGGCATGCTGCAAAAACCTTACATCAACTTTTTATGAAAAATGTTCTGCTAGGTGGGAAGTTGCTATTTTTCACCTGATTCTGTTTTGAGGCAAAATGTTTTGCCCTACAAACACCGGAGACTATGCTGTTCACAATCATTTTGTAAACCAGACAATTACATACTGTACGTCTCACTGTGATTTCAGCAATACGTACACTGTTTTTTTTGCATAATAAAGCAAAAGCCTGGTGATCAAGCAAAATATTGTTACCCTCCCCACAGAATTTTCTTGTGCCCCACAGGAGGGCTCTTACCCCACTTTGGCAATCACTGTTGTAAAATGTTGCTAAATATACAATAGCACATCAGTGGAATCAGAAGATGACTGCAGTATAGGTTGTGTAGCTTCTATGTTAATTTTAGAACATTGGGTGAGATTTAGAAAAGTGGAGTTAATGAAAAATAAGTGTAATATTGTCGCTGGTAGTTATGAAAGTATTAAGTACATTTTAGGAGGACATAATTCTATGAAGTATGTTTTTTTGTAAAAAGGTTAAAAAGTGGCTCAGCAAACTTATAAAGAAATGACGCTATTTGCGAAAATTTAGGAACAGAATTTTCATCAAATATTTATGGGCATGTCTGACATTTTCGTATTCTTTATGGTCACCACATTTATAAATTTAACTAGAATACTTTAGAAATACCAACGCTCATAATAAGGATTAAGAACATTTTAACGATCCGTTCACTAAAACAAACAAAAATGCTTTGTATAAATCTCTCCCACTGGCCCATATTTATAAATTTATTTATTCTGGATTAAACCAACTGCACAATAGGGGACAAATAAAAAGTCCTAATCTCACATGCATTTGAATACAGCAGCTAGAGAGGTCTTCAATGCATTCCTTCTCAATGCATGAATAACTTCTTAGCATTCAAGGGGTTAAAAGGCTAATTTATTTTAACAGGAATCAGTATTTGTCCCCTACTGTGCAGCTGGTTAACAGCAGAATAACTCCAGTTTGCTTTTGTAAGTATGAACCAGAGGGTTGTATTTCTGAAGAGATGCAACTCTGGAGCAAATCAACTGCACTATAGGTGACAAAAACAAATTTACATGTATTTAAATAAGGCCTTCAACACATTGAATTCTGGAAAGTTCTCCACTGCCTTTTTTCTTTTTATTTTTTATTTCTCATATGAGATGCAGTTGGTTTGCTCCAGAATGCTAAGTTTTTAATGCTTTGAAGACCAGAGGCCAAGTAAAAATATCCGCTCATCTGAATGGGGCTTTTAACCCCTTGAGTGCTAGAGAGGTCTCCAACATGATGTGAAGCAATGCACTGGAGACTTAACTAGGGTTCAAGTAGTTAAAGGCCCTGCTAAATCAATGGAAATGTTGAGGAGCTTTATCTGTTCCCTGTGATGTACCTAGTTTGCTATAGGCCTGTACCTGTTTAGTTTCCCTATGTGCTTATATAGAAAAAGGAAAATAAAAAGCATATGTTTGTGTTCAGGATCAGGATGTCTGGATCATAGATTCTAGTGAAGAAACAAGATAAAAAAATAATGCCTTGAAGACACACAACTAAAAATGAACTACTTAGTTCTAGCCACTGTCTTAATGTGTTAACAGCCCAAAGTAAAGTGGTGCAGTAGAGCACAGGAAATAGCACAGCTGAGGGATGGTGGCTTATTCGTGACAAGTGAGTAAATGGCAAAATGAAACCGATTCAGATCATTATAAGCTTCTATTCCCTGCGGACAGAGTATAGCTCTTCATCCCACTCTATTAAAGTCCCTCCAGCATGAGAACCTAAAAGACAGTATAAAAAAAAACCTCAGTAGGGAAAAAATACTGTTCTAGTAGTTCATTTATTCCTTTCCGTGTGCTACATGCAATACAGTAGATAATTCACAGCGTTCAGCTTTAGCTCCATTACATTGTAGCATAAACTTTACACTTAAAATGGAATATTACTTCCAAATACTAAAGAGTAACCCGTTTATATCCTGTCAGAGTAGATCTTGTCTGTTCATCTATAATTGGAGTTAGAAATATTTCAAGTGACTTTTTTAACAGCAAAAATGGAATCATTATTAGGGGTGGGCAAAAGTTGTTCCATGTTCCTGCAAGAAATCCTGCAAAAACCACTTTATTGTCCTCTTTTTCTCTAGAAATTCTGCTTTTAAAACAGCTATTAAAATTGTGTTTTTCACCCATTGGCCAAAATTACCCACCAAATTTTCAGTGGCTAGAAAGTTTCCGCCCATTGATTTACGTGGTTTTCACCTTTTTGCTATAAAAAAGTGACATATTTGCAGAAGTGAAACACAATAGAAGCAGCTACAGAGCCAGGTAGATGTGCTGTGCTGTTCTGCTGTTATTGTTTTGAAAAATTCAGGCAGGAAAGGCTCATAGTGACTGCTATCACTATACATAGGTTTAAAAATAGTATAAGGAGGAACTGCAAGGACCCTTATGTGTCCACTGAGTCTGAGGAGGAGGAGAAAGTGAGAACTACAAAACCAATGCTGTCCAGTTCCCCTAAACCACGCCTAGGGATCTTGGGAAAATTAATGGCAAGGGAGGAAGAGAAAGGTAGTACTAGTGAGAGTAGGACAGTTCAGCTGCCTGTGCCTGCTGCAAGATGTGCTGCCCCTGCTGCCTCCATTGGTGTACCTGCTGCTGTCAGACATGCTGTGCCTGCTGTCAGATGTGCTGCCCATGCCACTGGTACCACAGCTGCTGTGCCTGCTGTCAGACATGCTACCCCTGCTGCCACCAGTGCTGTGCCTGCTGCCAACGCTGCCCCTGCTGTCATTAGTCTGCGCAAGCTGCTAGTGCTGAACCTGCTGCCACCAGTAGTGTGCCTACTGTCAGATTTGCTGCCTCTGCTGCCACCAGTGCTGTGTCTGCTGCCAGCGCTGAACCTGCTGCTACCAGTGCTGTGCCTGCTGTCAGACTTGCTGCCTCTGCTGCCACCAGTGCTGTGCCTGCTGCCAGCACTGAACCTGCTGCTACCAGTGCTGTGACTGCTGTCAGACTTGCTGCCCCTGCTGCCACTAGTGCTGTGCCTGCTGTCAGACATGCTGCCCCTGTTGCCACCAGTGGTGTGCCTGCTGCAGGTGCTGAACCTGCTGCTAGTGTGTCCTCAGGATGGGGAGGAGGAAAAGATGATGCCAAGTGTGACAGCAGGGGACCCTAAGTCACATTTGCCATCCCCAAGCAGTCCCACAAGTGCTAGTACTACTACTGCTAAGAAGGTCCAGCAGCTTTTTAGCATTTGGAGTGAAGGAGGGGGTAATCAATATCCTCATATTACTAGAGACTGTGAGGAGGAAGTCTCTGTGGCTGAACTTGATGTGGTTGGTGTTAGTAGTAGTAGCAGTAACGGTGAAGCAGCCAGTGGGACAAGTGTTAGGGGAGTGGTAGGTGAAGCATTTGAGAGTGTCCAGACTAGTGGTCAAGGAAGCCCACGCCATTCCTCTGACTCTGTAAGTCCTCTGCTTCCCTTCACTAAAGTGTCCAAGTGGAACATGATCCTGAAGACTAAGAGGCCAGAACTGGTGTTGGGGGAAAGAAGGTGCAGAATTAATACCACCACCACAAGCAGGAGCACAGATCAGCTGCATGTGCCTGCTGCTACTGCTACCAGTCTGCCTTCTTCAGGTAAAAAAAATGCCAAATGTGACATTAGGGGACCCTCTGTCACACTGCTTGTCACCTCCTCCAACCATCAGTGAGATGTCTGTAATAGAGAAGCAGCAGCACGTAGGGACTAGTGGTGGTGGTGATGATGATGTTGGAGAAGCTGAGGTGGAAGAGACATTTATGGCCTTTTTATCAGAAACTGAAAAGGAATGGGAGACAGGGATGAGGATAGGCATCACCAACATCACTAGCAGTGAGATTTTGGAATTTAAGGAATTTGCAACTGCTCTAATCCCTGCTGCTGCTGAGATGCAAGGTCAGCAGGATGCTGAGGAGCAAGCTAGTGTGCCAAAGACTACCGTGGACACAGTGGGAATGGGGTCAACAAGTGATGCGGGGCTAGGACGGGTTCCACTTGCCAGCACCAGCAATACTCCTGATCCTAGATGCAGTGAAGAATCTGAGGCAGTAGCAGCAACAGCAGCAATATTAGCCGCTGCCACAGACAATGAAGGGGAATGTGGAGGACAAGAGGAAAGAGGCCATGCTTCTCAACCTGTTCCACCTTTTCCCTCCCCCTGAAGTCATGGGAATGGGACCATTTTTCTGTTGGGACAGGCACTGTGTAGTCATTACCAATGGCACTGTGTACAATTTGTGACAGTGAGAAGAGGAAAGGAGGGAACACACCTTGGCACAAGCGCCCTGATATCACACATGAAACACAGACACCGTGACATTTATGTCAAACATGTTAAAGCCAAACACCAACCACAGAAATCAAGCAACGCTGTTGCTTTACCCCCTGACTCTCCAGAAAGGCAACAAGAGGTGAAGCAAAGATCAAAGATGAGGAAGAGTAGAGAAACTCAGGCAGAGACCTGAAGTTCCGTAGCTTCATGACAAGTGAAACAACTAGCTCACCATCACCTTCTAGGGTAACTACATCTTCTGCCAATCCACCTCATTCACTATTACCTCCCCCACCAAATGATAGCCACTCTGTTGATGCTAGGATGTTTCAGTTCATGTCCACCCATTGCACACTGTGTGGTGAACTGACCACACATGCCATTGTGGTGGATGAGAATTGCAACCAGGGCATCAAGCGGCATCTGAGGAGATTCCATCCTGCAGAATATGCTAATATAGTGGCAGAGAGGGTTCATCACTACTATTAAGCTGTCAGCAATTTGTCATGTGTCCTTAATGGATTATAGACAAGGGGTTTAGTGACAGCTGCAGTATTTGGTTTCTGGTGTCATAGTGTTTGGATACAGTTGTGCCCCCAAATGTTATACACACACTTTTCACATTGCAGTTGCTGATGAGAGGCACAGTTCCTGCTCTTAAAGGGATAGTATTACTTCAAAATTACTATCCCTCATATTGTAGCCCTTAATAAACGGAGTTAAATTACACCAGCGGCATCTCTCAAACCTTTATGGTTTAAGAGATAGCTGCTTTCAAAGTTTCCTCTCCCCTGCTGTCAGCGTTCTGCTGCCAGAAGGAGAATCCGGTCCCGGGACAGGCGGAGGCTCTTAAACAGAGCCGATATCTCCTTATGGAAGGAAAAATGATTAATTGAAACAGTCTTCTACGTGTTCTTGGTTACCAAGAACACGTAGAAGACTGTTTCAATGAATCATTTTTCCTTCCATAACGAGATATCGGCTCTGTTTAAGAGCCTCCGCCTGTCCTGGGACCGGATTCCCCTGCTGGCAGCAGAACGCTGACAGCAGGGGAGAGGAAACTTTGAAAGCGGCTATCTCTTAAACCATAAAGGTTTGAGAGATGCCCTGGTGTCATTTAACTCAATTTATTAAGGGCTACAATATGAGGGATAGTAATTTTGAAGTAATACTATCCCTTTAAGTGAAACATTTCTATTCTAATAACAACACAACCATGATTTTGCAGGAAGGGCAGGAGGAGAAGAATTATTAGCCAACTTCTTTTTGCCACATACATTTCGCCTCAGGCACATCACTGGAGCTAGTTGTGGCAAGTGGAGCCTTCATCATCCATCACCCATGTTACTGCTTTTGTTGATCCTATTCCCTTTCAGATGCCTAATCATCCTGCTGCTTAAACAACTCAGCACAGCAGCAGCAGCAGCAAGAAAAGCAGTTGCATATTCCTTAATTATGGACTCATGACAATGGCCAGTGGCCCCTAGCCAAGAGGACCTGCTGGGCTTATGCTTTGAAAAAAAAACAGTCCTACAAAAAAATAAAAAATGTTTGGGGGTTTGTTTCTAACAAGCGTAAGCCCTACAAATCAATGTTTCTTTAGGGCTTGTGCCTCTAATAAGTCTAAGTCCTACAAATCAATGTTTCCTCAGAGCTTGGGCCTCTAACAAGAAATCTAACAAATTATCCTCTACAAAATACTTGATCAAGTCAAGTATCAGTCCACCCCAGTGGCAGCTTATGTCAGGGGTTCCTGTCTCTATAAATTTACATACAAAGTTCTCATTTTATTTTATTTTATTGATTTTTATTAACTGACCCCACCAATACCAGTCAAGAAACCCACCAAAATAAATTCCCTGTTAAACTGATTCATTCCCCAGACTCCACCCACAAACACAGGCACCCTCCTGAGACCCATTTTATACCTTGTCTTTTGGGGGTTATTTAATTGTATTTAGGATTAATGTTTTATTAACTGTCCCCAAACCCAGTAAACAAGCCCCCCCAAAAAAATTCTCAACTGATTCTTTCCCTACACCCCAACAACACGGGAACTCTCATGCCCCTTTTATACTATGCCTTTGGGAAATAAAATAATATTCGTTATGTGTCGTGTTTAAATTCAATGTTCTCATTGATTTCAATGGAATGAGCTAGGCGAAAGAAAATGGACAATCTGCACTTTTTCATGGGAAATTGTTCGCAAAGCGGGAAGTGCCATTATTTGCTGATTTCAGCTTTAGGAAAAATTCTTCACCCATCTCTAATCATTATGAGACAATCCAACTGCACTTCCCATCATGCCCATTGCCTTAAATGGGTTTTTAATCCCTGCAGTTAGGTATGGGCACAAACACACATTTTGATCCTTTGTGAGAATATTCATGAAAAAGCAAAATTTTCAGCTTTTTCCGCTGGAATTCTTGACCATAGAAAGCTCCACAGATAAACCGATTTGTTGACACGACATATTGTCCTGCGAGAACGGTTCCATTTTCACCTATGTTTTCAATGTGGGCAAAACATCCTTCCATGCAGCATATCATAGAATAAACAGGCAACAGAGAGAGAGGGCAGATAGCTAGAGAGAGAGAGAGAGAGAGAATAAACATAAAGTTGTTTAAGGTATTGGCTAGCACAATGAACTGCAGGCAAAGCTGGAGTTATACTGCTGATGCTCCTAGATTAGACATGGAGGAATCCAGCAGCACCAGCAGTAAAGAGATGCCATTTTCCTCAACCCACATGATTCCCAGTCATCTAACAGAAGAAGTAAATGCAACTAGGGATGAGCATGGTCACCATCTGCAGCAGTGATATTCTGGCCTTTGCTGCTGATTCAAAGGAGGCAAACATTCTTATGTCATAGAAGCAGGATGAGGATGAGCACAGACCAACATGACCACCATGGGAACAGGTTCAGAAGGCAGTGATATAGGACTGCTCCTGGTTCTAACTCTAGTGCTGATGCTGAGGTAGGAGCAGCAGGACTGGCTCTGCCAATGAAGGCACATCTGGAGAAGAATTACATTTTTCTCCACCTCTCTTCTCACTGAATCATGGATGGGGGAATATTTTCCCTTGAGGCAGGCACAGTGCAATCATCAGTGACTGCACTGTGCATTATGCGTGATAAGGTAATGAAAAAGGGAAATAATAGGATGCACCTAGGCATATCTACCCTCATTTAGCACATGCAACATAAACACTCTATTGGTTATGTTAAGAATGTGAAAGTTAAACACCATAAAAGGAAAATGAGTGCCACTGTCACTGCGCCACTTGTCCCTCACCAAACACATAAAGAATGAGGGAGCAAATCTTGCAGGAAAACAAGACAAACCAAGCACCTGGAAACCCTTTGGCGTACCACCCTTGCATCTGTTACCTCCTACCCCCAGCTGATAGTGAGTCTATAGATGCGAGTATCTGGCAGTTTGTTTACACCCATTGCCAGTGTGGTGCACTGATCACACGTGGCAATGTGGTGGAGAGGATTCAAATGCAGAATATCTACAGACATTCCATTCCACTGAATAAGCTAAGCTGGTAGAAGAGAATATTAATTATTGTTATTACATCTGTTTGATATTCACATCAAATATTCTCATACGTTCTTAGTGGAATGGACAAAGGCCATAGTGACACCATTACTTGATTTACATAATGCAGTTGCTGATGATAAGACATATTTCCTTTCTGCTCTCAGGGGAAAACACATTCATGATTTTAGAGGAGGTACAGGAGAAGACTAATTGGATAGCTTCCTCTAACCATATACACCTTAAATGATGGGAGCCTCTTGTGGGGTTGCTGCCATAGCAGCAGCACAAGGACTAGTGGCTAGAAGAAGCATCATCATTCCACCACCTGTCTGATGTCATGACTGATGATCCCAATCATAGGCAGCAGCCTCATCCTCCTGCTGCTTAGATGACAAAGCAGCAAAAATTATCTCAGTAGCAAATTCCAGAATTTCATTATTTGCCAGTGCACTGCTGGAACTAGGCAAGTAGTACACAGAATTGTTTAGCAGCGCTTATTTTTTGCATGCCCAAGGCCTACAAACAATTTTTGTCAGGTTTAGCCTTGGTCAAAGCATGCAATCAATTGTTTTCAAGCTTAGATTTGCTGTAATATTTTTGAAAGTGTCACTTTCATTAAACCTACAAAATATTTTTCAGGTTTTTCTTTCAATAAGTCTGCTACTCAAAGGAATGAATGCTTGACAAATGATTTGCATTATCCAGTTTGAATATAGTTTAACCTTGCATTATAATTAGATGATTGTCAAACATCAAGCAGTGGTCCCAACAGTGGTATGTGATGGCAACCCTTCTTCTCCTCCTTCTCAGCAGCATTGTTGCTAATATGACATGTGCCGTGGTTTTCCCTATCTTGTGTAGTTTTGTCCTTTTCTGCTAAACAATGCTCAAATTATAATAGATGCTGGTTCATTTTCTTTAGAGGAGGATGCTGGAGGGATATATTTTAGCTCATCATTGATAATTTGGCCATCCTCAGCATCCCCAGATGCTTCATCCCCACTACTGTTATATTGCTCCAGGCTTTTTGACGTTTGCAACAATATTTTTACCTTTCCCCTGTCACTGTTTTTGATGAACACTCAGATTTCATCAAACTGATGAGAAAACCCCAGCATAGGGTAGGTTCTCCATCGTATCTTAGTGGTAGGGGTGCCATCGCACATAGCCCTTTATATTGCTGGTTAGCATTCAGGATTTGAACCGTTGGTGCCTGAACCGGGGTGGCCACCGAGGCTGGTGCTGGTTTGTCCAAGTGCGCAGTCTGCTCTAAAATAGTTTGCACCGCCACTGACAACTGATCAAGACGTTGTTTGTACATATCCATTCTCCAATGGATATTCACAGAGCTTCCTTCACCAGAACCGTCTGAGGTCATTGGCCCTTTCGTACTGTCACAGTTTTTTGATGAACACTCAGACCAGATTGGTAAGGTTAAAATGACTTTATTAAGATAAAGATCACACACGTAGTTAGGCCTTTGGGCCCCCACAAACAGAACATAAATATATACAGGTATATACAGTAATAGCAAGCCAGAAATAGAGATGTATGCGTGAATGAAAACAATCACTGGCAACGGAGGTTCTGGCTTGAACTGAACAGGCAGCAGGCAATGCAGTCCGGGAACTGACCACAAGACCTTGGTGACAGATGGTCCAGGAGGAGATGACTGGCACAACCCAGACGCCTGGGAGGCACAGAACCCTGAGGAGTGAGGCAACACTACTGGCACAACCCAGACGCCTGGGAGGCACAGAACCCAGATAGTCGAGGCAACACTATTGGCACAACCCAGAGACCTGGGAGGCACAGAACCCAGAGGAGCGAGGCAACACTGACCCTGGCACTGGATACCGATAGAGGCAACTCTCAAAAGCAAACCCTAGAACTCTAGGGGTGAATCGTAATACAGTGTAAATATATATATAGGACATATATATATGTAGGAAACTATCACGGTTCCCGTGATTCCTTGTCACTCTCTGTTGTGGTGCTCTCCCATTGGCGGAGCTTGATTGGCCCGCCCAGGGTGTCCCTTCATATACCGGGCCTATGGCACCTGTCAGATGCCCTTTCGTGGTGTTCCTGTACCTGCGCATTTTGTTGGAGACAACCAGGACCACAACGGAGGTCTGCCGAGTCGGAGTCCAGGAGCAGGAACGTCAGCCAGGCTGGGTCAGGACACAGGAGCAGGAACGTCAGCCAGGCCAGGTCGATACACAGGAATGAACACTGAAGAATAGTCAGGCAATCCGGGTCGGTACACAGGCGCAGGAACTAGAGAGTAGTCAGGCAAGCCAAGTCGGTACACTGGAAACTTCATAAGCAAACGTAGCACTGGCGCAGGAACACCACGAAAGGGCAATGTGTGGGTGCAGGAACCCAGTATATAAAGGCTATATTGGGCGGGCTTAACACAGGGCAACCAATGAGGACCTCACATTGGATAACTGACAGAAAAAATATAAACAAGGAATCACGGGCACCGTGATACCAGGTCATACAAGATCAGCAATAACAGAGCAAAAGTCATGAAAGGGCACCATAGTGTAGACATGACAGAGGTTATAAAGGCTATCACTGGGTGGCGACAAAGATACTTGGCCAATCAGAATGAGATATGGAAATAGAAGAATCAGAATGTTGCCGCCTGCAGCCAGGAACATGGGCACCGTGATATCCCCTTAGACGGATTTTAAGAAGGTTCACTACTACATTCAGGACAGGTGACTTATTGCCATCTGCAGTGATTTTTAAAGGTTTTTAATACTGCTGGGGGTGGTTGGGGAGGAAATTTTTATGTCACTTTCACAAACAGCCTCTTCAGAGGGAGAAGGATCATCACTGCTCATTGCACATGTTACAGCAACTATAGCTGCTTTCAGTTTTTGGACTGCCACTCACAAACAATATGGTCAGGGAGGGAATATTTTCAGTTGCCTGACACAATTACACATGGCGAAATTCAGCTGTTTCCTTTTTGGAATTTCAATGGTATTCCAGGCAGATGAAGGAGGAAAAAGACAATGACTGCTTGTTAAACGAAAGAATCCACAATGACAATATACGTTATATTAAAATGTAACATGTAACAAACGTGCAACAATACGGTTCAAATAAATTAGTAAAACATAATAGGCCTTTCTAATGCATTTCACTGCTAACAAATCACCACTTTGTCAAAAAATATGGCCAAATTTTATAGACGAACACTCACCAAACAATATAAGTTTAAATACAGATACAAGTGATTTCATAGGTTTCCAAAGACAAGACCCACACCCCCCTTTCCATGACATGGCGGATAAAACTATAATGACAATGTAATAAAGAAAAAAGGAGACGAAAATACAAGGAGAAGGAGGGCGTTGGCCTATTGCAAGTGACATACCTACAATAAAAATAAACTTTTTGAATATAACATATTAAATACTCATATCATTATAAATATAAATGAAGATAAATAAATACATATGTTGCCAGAGGCAAAATCCCCTCTTTATGGCATCTCAGAAGGAACTCCAATAAAAAAGGAGATAAAGGGAAGAGAAAAAGAGGAGGAAAAGGAGGGATGGGGCTGGCCTGAGGCAAAATACATGCCTACAGTAAAAATATACTAATATTTCAAAAGAGCATCTAAAGTGTGATAATCTAATACACATACACACTAAGCAGACAATAATATATAATAGTGTATACAAATAGTGTGAATTGGACCTGTCTCAATACAATGACCAAAAGAAAGGTCTGAAATGACCATAACACAACATTACATATAAAAGAAAACAGAGTCCCATTCATAAACAGACTCAGTCTTACAAGTATCCAAATGAAACTACAATAAAATATAAAACAAAAACAAGCACAAAACGTACATAAACATGCAGACATGCCAAAGCAAAAATATATTGGCAATAACTAGTGAAAATAACAACCCATCACTCTCCTCTCTTGGATGACCTAAAGTATTCCAGACAGAGGGGGGTGTCTGCTGCAACCATGTACTAGATGTATTTGCTAAGAGAGAGTTATCAAATAAATAGACAAACAATTGGGAACCCAAATAATGATAATAAATAATCAAACAAAAAATAACAGAGTAGGAGGATGACAAAAGAATATATATAGTAGTAGAGTTAAGGTTGTAGCCGTATTAGTTCAGTGATGTAGTTGTAAAATAACAAACAAAATTAGTATCTTGTAATACCTTTTATATATATATATATATATATATATATATATATATATATAAATATAAAAATTTTTGTGTGTCTGGCAAACACAGTGACAGCAGTCAGGGGGAGTTAATCAGATCTCCTCTATATTACCTGTCTTATTATGACAGGAGTGGGCGCAATCTCTGCAAGCCGATGCAAGGGCTACAACGAATATACACACACAAAATATACACAGACACAAACAATATATACACACACATGTATATACACATACACAATATATATACGTGAACAAATATATACACACAATATATATATACATACAAACACAATATTTACACACACAATATACACAATATATGCATACATTCATACACACACACAATATACACAGACACAGTATACATACACACAATATACATACAAAATGTGTATATATATATATATATATATATATATATATATATATATATATATTTACACCACACAATACACACACACTATATACACACAATATATACACACAATATAAATACACAATATTTATACATACTCACAGATATATACGCTCGCAAAAACTATATACATGCACATACAATATAAACACACAAAATGCACACACACAATACACACACAATATGCACAACACTATACGCCAAACACTACATGCAGGACGCTACTCACAATATGCACAACGCTATACGCACAACGCAGAACAATATACTCAGTACTCCAAACGCTATACGCATTACACCAAACCCAATACACAAACCACTATACACAAAATTATATATGCAAAATGCTATGCACAATACACCAAACGCTATACACCAAACTCTATACACCAGATGCTATACCCAATGCTTCAAATGCTGTAGGCAATGCACCATATGCAAAACTCTAACAATATTCACAATAAGCCAAGCACTATACACCAAATGCAATATGCCAAACCCTATATGCAATATGCCAGATGCTACACACAATCACTGTACACAATAAGTCAAACACCGTAAAGCAAATGCTATACGTCATGCACCAAATGCTATACTCAATGCGTCAAACGCTATACACAATGCACCAGATGCAAGACTCCAAATGGTATACTCCAATTTCAAAATGCTAAAAACAATACACCAAACTATATATTCTTTTGACCAAACGCTATACGATATGCACCACATGCAAAACATTATACACAATGCACCAAACTATAAGCCAAATGCAAAACATCAAACTCTATACGAAAAATGCCAAATGTTATTTACCAAATGCAATATTCCAAGATCTAGACGAAATGTGCCAAACTCCATATGCCAAACGCAAAACAACAAAAGCTACATGCAATATACCAAACGCAATATACCAAACACTATACACCATACTCTGTGAGCAACGCACTAAATGCTATACGCAATACCCAAGCACTACACACAAAACACCATATGCTACAGCCAAATGCCATACATATATGGCAAACAGTATACTCAAGAGGCTTTATGCCAACTCAATATGCAAGACACTATAGCCAAACCCTATATGCAATAGGAAACAGGCTGTATGCAATAGGAAAAACATATATGCAATAGGCAAAAACGCTATACACAATACACACAAAACCCACAAGCTTACATGCTCTCACATGTCGTTGCTCAGACATGCTCATACACGCATGCACACATGTTCGCTCACACACTCAAATGCTCACACTTTCACTGATGGAGAGTTGTGTAACACAGTGCTTTGCAATGGAAAGCACACCTTTTTGGAGCTGAAAGGGCTTACCAGTGACAATTCAAGAAGACAATCATTAAAGCAGTCCTTGGGGGTTATGCACTAAGGCATGATAAAGAGGTGATAAAGTGGAGATGTATCAAAACTATTTGTAGTGCAAGGAGTACACAATATCTCCAGATTGGATCTCAAGCTGCTCGAAAAAACCTTCCTCTTCTTCCAGGTACAAAAAACAAAAATATCTAATAGAGCGCTAAAGTATCCAATACATCAAGAAAGAGGATTCAAGTTAAATAAAAAGTATATTTATTAAAACTAGTCGATATATCTATTCCTCCTAATACATACTATCATCCCTGTGGGGACTCTGAGTTCAATAGCTCCAAAGAGGCAAATTACTCCACATTACACCAAAATGTTGGCCCCGATTAAGCCTCCATGTATGCTCCCTCAATATATTAAGAATCCACATGTTAACCCGACAGTATCCCACTATGGTTGTCCCACGTGGGGCATTCTCTCTCCAAAACAAAGAGACCTCTGAATCTTCCACCTAGATATAATATCAATACAAACTGCATGCAACTTATTCCAAATAGGAATATCCTTATATACAAATGCAGTTACAATAATCTAAAGGTAAAATGTAACAAACACTTAAATCACAAACTCATATAACATATATTTAAAACACATTCGATGGACACTGATCCAATACACTACAGGACCGAGCCATCTGCCACCGGGAATCAGACAATCAATGTATCGGATCCGTGAATCACCTAATTATAACAGCATATATTAAAAAAAAAAACATTTATCCAGCAAACATATATAGCACATATATTGGTGATCACCTCCGTATTATGAATCGGGCTGATCACCAATATGAAGCCCGTAATGATGTATGACTAATAATCCAGTCTCGGATCACACATCTGTTCTGGAAAAATGATGTCATTCAAACCTCGTAAGGGTGCTTATATAAATATATAAATATACTCTTGTGATTATGAGACTATTGGATTCATGACTGAATGTCTTTTGATACTTTGTTGTTATCAAACTCCATCACCAACACATGACAGGTTTGTAAGAAATTAACACTTCACAACACGTGTTTTATGGGTTACCTTCAATCTCCATATGATTGTACACCAGCGGCTGCTTTCCACCCACACCTGGCTACTCAGCAGGCTGTAGGCTTACCACTCCCTTAGTGCTTGCTCTCCAGGTATCCTCTTTGAAGTCACATGGCCAGTGTGTCGGAGGTCTTAAAGACACAGTATTTTATCAGATTATCATTGGATTTCACAGTATAGGCACTTTTGGTATATTTTCTTTGTTGTATTCACTGGTACATCATCTTCCTGGTTATGCAGTTATGTAGGGATCCTCCTCACTTATACGCATTTCAAAGCCACTACTGGCTTCTGCATCAGGGAACAGGGAATGCTACACTATTCTATGGACAACTCTGGCCAGTTGACCATAAACCTCCATAGGATGGTTTAGCAAAGCTCCACTGTAAAATTTCAAACCACTGAGATACTGTAGCTAAAAGAATTCAAGTTTGAGCTTCAATAACTTTTGAATAAAACAACAGCCAGCAGAGGGAACACCCTTGTTTTACTCGTGAGGATAAACCCAACATATCTCCATATTAAATGTTACGATCCCTTTAAGTCACTGGAATTTGTATTTCTCCTTTGTGCTACAGATGGAAGGTTCTTTAGCTTATTGAATTTTACCTGTGATATGGAGAGGTTATTTGCACTGGATATTATTATACTACTTGATAAATGCCAGGGGAGGATTATTAAGAATGGATGCTCTTAATAGAAATTAAGTGAAATAAGGTAATGGATTCAGCATGCATGCTCTTTTCTGGTATAATTGATATAAATATTGTTTTAATCAATTAGAAAATAACGTAAGATCTAATGTTTGTCATTTGCTATTGCAATACACACAAACTGATACATTTTATTATAGCACATTGTCCAGTATTTCCTATGACTCATTACCTTAAAATTGTCTTAGAACTCCATAATATGTATTATTAATTTGTATTAAAATATCCCATTAGTCACTAGTTAAGCAGACATACTTTATATTTAATATAAATTGATGTATATCAACAGATTAGGGTTTGTTACATTAGTTATGTAGTAAATTAGAAGCACATAAATTAATTTAGTAATTGCTATACTCTAATTAGGCCTCTCTACTTTCCATTTTAATCATCTCACTGATTTACCTGCTAAATGAACGATACACCTTAGATTCTGAATCCCAATCAGTTTATATTATTTTAATAACAGAATACAACATTAACTTAAAAGGCATGTATGTTCAAAAGAAAAGTCGGGGAGTTCTGGGGCAGACCATTTGCACTATAGAGGAGAAGTAAAAATTACAAAAATTCCCATTTGATTTAAAAGCGGATTTTAACCCGTTGAACGCTAGAGACGTCTCCAATGCTTTGCCAAAAAATGCGTTTGAGACCTCTCTAGCGTTCAAGAGGTTAAAAATCCCAATTTAAATCAATGGGAATTTTCAGTTCTCCCCTACAGTGCATATGGTTTGCCCCAGGATGCTTATTTTTTTGTTTTGAAGATAGAACCCTTATAAAACTGTAATACAGAAATAAAATTGCATTTGCTTGATATTTGCATTGCTTTCTTAATAAGATTTAAAGCGGAACTACTACCTTATATAAAGTCGCTTCCACGAGTACCAGGTTTTGATGTAATCCTATTTATTCTGAGACCGGCAGCTAGGCTTGGACTCAGACATCTTGATCAGTTATGACTGCATGCCTGCGCTGTCCATCCCGGTCTCCTCTTGGAGGCTTTGCATGGAGCTGAAAGGCACAGGAAGGGACTGATGGCACAGGCATGCAGACACCTCTACAGCAAGAAGCCTGGCCGTCAGTCTCTGAAGAAACAGGATTACTTCAGAAAGCGCTACTTGTGGCAGATAATAACACTATTAACCCTTTGAGTGCCAGGGTGGTACAGAATGCATTGCTTTGCAATCATTCCGTACCACTCTGGCACTCAAAGGGTTAATAAGATAGCTGCCATATGCCTAATTATTGGGTGGCAACTTTATATAGGGTGGTAGTTCCGCTTTAAATGAAAGGTCTAAGGCCTAGACCATAGATTATAGTTCCAGGCACCAGGACACACCGACAGGTCACGTTTTAAGGATATCTCTAATTAAGCTCAGTTAGTGAAATAAAAACGACTGATTCACTGATAATACACCTGTGAACAAGCAGGAATATATTGAAAATAGGACCTTTTGGTGTGTCCTGACTCCCGAGCACTAACATTAATGATAACTGGTCTAGACACACACAAAATGATGAACTTGTAAAACATTTCCTTATTTACAAGATAGTGTACATGGGCAAACACTGACTAAAAAACGTTTTTTGTAACTATGGCAACTGTTATGCAACAAAATAATATGGCATAAACTTGTATTTTTTGAACAGCAAAGCAACCAGAATGTTCCATATAATGCAACAGTAATAGCTACCCCATTAAACAGATTGCACAAAAGATATTATACTTGCAACAAATGCAAATATAGGCTGCAATTAATTGAATGAAGTATCTATAAAAAAAAAGCCCCACGTCATTTATATTTTTCATAAGTGGCTGCTATCCATTTAATACATTTCCAATGGCTTTCAAATAAAACATGAAAGTCAGCACAGTCTTACATTTAGATGATTTAAGTATACTAGGCACACAGGCTTTCCATGGAAAATGAAAAACACTTTCACCTCAGATAAATATGAATTAAATGGGAAGAGTAATGAACATTTCCTGTATCTTGTGTTACTAATTTTTCTCTGCATTGTTCCTGTCTCAGGTTCTGGCTGTGACTTCATTCTCACCATGCATACTGGATTTATTAGCTTTACAGTAATATGCAATAAGAAGTAGAGATCGCTACTAAATGCTATATACACTTAACAGAAAAACTTGTTTCTTAATATGAAACTACTCACCACGGCAAAAGCCGTTGCGGATTCGGAGCTACCCCCACAGTCCTGGCCATGGACTTCAACAGACAAGAAGATAATGGAGGAGGTGTTTCAATAGAGCCGTCGTTCATCACCAGCCAAGTAAATCTAACCCGTATTCAATAAAAAATAATTTTTTCATCCTTATTAAAAACATTGTTCCAAAAAATTGACTGGTTGTAAATGGACTACAAAACATAGATGTGCAAGATCACGAAGCACCTACAGTAATATGCTAGTTTTTATTTTTTTTCATAGTGCCTACCAATGTAGACAATGCCCATTGCTGTCTGATGAGCATATTTCCCTGCTGAGTAAATCTAACAATGTGCTGACAAGGAGAACCCATTGGCCAGAAAACTACTGTTTACTACTGACTACTGTATGCACAGGGCTGCCTACAGGCAGCAGATAGCTCTGGAATCTACATCTGGAGACAACATGCCAAATGAATTTGCAATAGCTACACTAAAATGTCCCATTTAGACCACACAATATAAGAATGTGCACATTTTCAGTGCTCTCAAAACTCTCTGCATAGAATCAAAAACTAAGAAAGTGCTACCCTCTCAGGTTGCCTCCTCTTCTGGCTACAGTATCCAGAAACTACAAAACAGAAAGAGAAACAGCCAACCTCCCTAGTGTAGTATATTCTTTATTAAACAAATAAATCAAACAAAGCAGCCAAGTTACTACTTAAATGATCTCAAAGCAGATTAAACAATGCTTCTAAAGTACCATGCCCAGAATGATGCTGATTTCAGTCTCATAAAGATTTGCCAGACAGGTTCCCCCACAAGCTACCAGTCAGCTGATGGATGCAAACAAAGAACACTGCAGACTTCTGGAAGCACTGCAAGGCAATCAGTGCTGCTTTACGCATTTTGTGGTTACACTCACTGTTTCGCAACGCATTGGAAAGCCTTATAGTATTCAAGGTATTAAATCCTCATTTGGAAAATATAAGAACTGGTGCAGTTTGCAACCAGCAGGTGTCACCCTCTTATTAGCTGACTTTTGTTGATTCCACCAAGATGACTTCTAGAGCTAGATGTCTCCACCTCCAATATGGAACCCAAATCAGGAGGTGAGCCACTGTTTGAAGTTTCTTTTCTTATTTAAAACCTTCCTGATTCTAGCAATTACCCATACAAGGATCTAGTCTTGGGTGTTAAGTCTTGATTGACATTTGATTCCTGTTGCCTTCCTGTTCCGACCTCTACTTGTTCTTGGATCATGCTTGTTCTTAGCCTGCCTCAACCTCCTACTTGTTAATATACCTACCAGCCTCTCCCCAATTCTTTCAGTTTGGTATAGACTCTTTTGGTTGCCTTTGATTTTTCATGGCCTACTAGGGTGTTCATCTTGATCTGACCTTGGCACAGCACAGCTGGTGTCAGATATTCGACAAACATCTTTTCCTAGCCTTTGGCTTCAGCAAGAGTACCCCTGTAGCTGGCTACACACTCAAGCCTACCTCACTATCCTCATTTTCTAGCATTCTTTCTGCAGAATTGTCCTTCTGTCCATTGGATCTGCACCATAGCTCAATGGATGGTCTGTTAGCTTTAACTCTGATCCACCGGTTCATTCCTGTTGAAAACCAGCAGTGTTGCATCTTGCATGGGCTATCACATGGACCCCTCAGAGACAGAGAAGGCCATGCCCCATTAAGGACTAAGGCTGGCAACATGGGGAGAGGTGCAGGAAAGGAGGGTAAAGGGTCTGAAGTCAGGGAGGGAGACAGAAGGATGAGGGCAGAGAGGTACCCAACTACAACTATTTGCATCATTAGCTATTCCTAGGGTCTATCATGCTAGTAGTAATATCCAGGTTCTGCTCCCCTGGAACACATGGGGTTCTCCACATTAGTGGTATTACCACAGACAAATTTGTCACCTGTACCAAAAGCAGAGAGTGAATCTGCAGATGTCTGAATCTGCTGATTTGTCTACACACATTGCACATTGTGTGGTGCAATAAGTGCACATGGCAATATGGTGGAGATAAGGCATCAACAGACTGAACACACTGCATAATACACCAAGATCATGTTAGGCTGTATCAGTTATTTTTGTTGGGTTGTAATGAATGAACACATTGGAAATATCTGTTTCCCACTGTCCCACCGCCATGATTAACTTATTGGTTTTGTGGGATGGACAAAGGTACAGTGGCTTGCACCACCTGATTTCTTGGGGGATGGTATACTCACGACTTTAGGGGAGTTGCAGTAGATGAAGGATTTTTTGATTGGGCAACTTCTCCCCCAAATGTACCTGAAGTGGTGGCTTGTTGTGTTCTGACTGCTGCTGCCTCAACAACAACACTAGTAGGAAGGAAACAACACTATCTGTCCCACACCACTGCTAGTGCTGGTTCCATGACCAGAGTATGTAGGGGTGATGATCCCAGTACCACTACTACTACTACCACAGCCACTACTGCTACCTATAGGCATATGGATGAAACATCAGCCTGATCCTGTGATGTGATGCTTGACACAGCAGCAGGAATTAAGTTAGCAAATAATAACATTTCACTGATGGATGGCAAATAATGCTCTTGCTTGTTGCTTACTTGGCTGCAGTCCTGCAATCAATTTATTTGAACCCTACCTTGATGTATGCCTGCAAGCAATGTTCTCAAGACTTGCCTTTATTGCAAGCCTACAAAAAAGTTTCAAGACTTGATTTGCTGTATTCCAGCTAACATTTGTTTTAAGGCATACCTTTCTGTGGGCCTGCTAACTACTTTTTAAAGGATTATCCTACCATAGTATGTTTCACTACCAATTTCTCTAAAGGTTTTGCCTCATTTTGCAAAGGCTAACAAATATGCAACCCACTGTTCTAATTTTTTTGAAAGGCTTACTTATCTTGTAAACCAGCAGAAAGAAAAACATGTTTTGGGGGTCTGTTGGGGCATAAGCTTGTTTAGAAAAAAAGTATACATTTTATAAAGGCTTACATAAGTTACTGATCTATAGTATACTAGACCACACATTTTATCCCCCCCCAGCCTTGCCCCAAAGTAGCCATAGAATCATTCCTACTAACCCCCACCCTACTCCCATAGTATCCATATACCCACACATTCTAACCCCCAATATGGACACTTTGATCCAAGATAGCCATAGACCCACAAATGCTGACATCCAGCTTTGTTCAAAAGGAGCAGCAGACACAGACACACTGTCCCACCACAAGCCTTGTCCCACACATACTACTGTATTCCAGTCTCATATATCTTATATATATATATATATATATATATATATATATATATATAAACTAGTTGAAGAGCCCATTACACGGGCCACAGTGCCACTGCCAGCCGGTCGTGGGGCAGTCATGCGCAGTAGAGACTGTCCACGCCGCAGCTGATACAGAGCCGTATCCCGCATCGCGGGTAATCTCTACTGCGCATGACTGTGACGTTACACACGTTTTAGCAAATTATTATATAGGATATATATATATATATATATATATATATATATATATATATATATATTGTCCACAGAAGGCCAGCACTCACAGAACGTTCACCACCATATCAAGTTTATATATATATATATATATATATATATATATATATATATATATATATATAATATCCACAGAACCAAAAATCACAACCTTCAGTGTTGTACTACTGCATAGGTATAGCCAGAAAGTCACACACTGAATAGGCAAAGTCCCCACAAAACATTTTTTTGGGCTTAGCTAATAAGATAATATTTTGATGGTTTTCTGTAGGCATGATTTTTTTCGTGGAAAATGCAACAACATTTCCAGTTTTCTGCAAACATTCCTGTGGAAAAAATACTTGACTTTTTGTCCATACCTGTGTACCAGTGTTAGCCACACACAAACTATTTTACTCAAGTGGGTCATTATTTCTGTCTAGAATTTGGTTATCCTGCAAGTATTTTGGAATCATCTCCAATGCAGTAGGGCCACTGCTTGGAGATACATGATGTTCATATACATTGGATACCAATCTATATTCTGGGAGAAAGCCCCACAGAGCTGTACTAGTGCTATCACCACCACCACAAGTGTTAGACTGCCATCTCATGAGACACATGAATTGCTTTCTTTGATGATGACAAGTTTTCTGCAAAATGTTGTGATGTTTAGTTGCAGATTCAGAGATTATAATAATTTTTCTTACTTTATTCTCATTATGAGCTAATGTTGAGCATTTAAAAATGCCCCATGCGGACTGGTCTTAGCCAGTCCAGTGGCTGCAGATCTCCTTTCCACTTTTGCCTCAGGGAGATATCACCCTGTGGGGAGCAAGCATCAAGCCATTTCTAAATGAAGGATACCATCCTGTCTGACCATCTAGCCATCACAGACAAAACACAGAGCAGGTGGAAATGTTAAACAATAAGATTCCGGTGCCCCCGAAGTGCATGAAGTACTCTGAGATATGAGTAGAAAAAATGGTGAGGCACCAAACTCCCTATGAAGCTGATAAAACAGTTTTAAAATATTGTCTGCAGAAATGTGTTCCAGTGTCATAATTCCGTATCTGGTCCAGAGAGAGCCAAAGACCAGACCAGACAAGTATTTCAGGGTTGTTTTATTCCATAATGGGGTGACTGGGTAGCGACCCTTACAACACACACTGTCTGCTACTCTTCCAATGTCTTTTACATGCTTTATATTGAGTGTTACTATCCTAGTCTGATATGAGCAGAAGACCCTTGTCACCTGGTATACCCAGGACCTGAGGTCTGTCCAGATTGGAGTGCACCTAGTAGGTCAACATATTTTCCACTTTGTCTCAATGTTCAAAGACATGTTGTTTGAAAGGAAGCATTTTTGTGCAGTTAATCTCAGAAAGACAAAGATTAAGGTGCAGCGTAGCAGATTTAAATTGGGAATAAGCATCTTTCCTCCTGTCAGTAGCATACTCCCGTTCTGCCCCCTGAGCCTCATCTTCCACCCATCTGGCCCTTTGGGAAGGAGGACACGAGAGAAATCATGGAGCCCTGAGCACAAGCCTTGTCAACCTCACACACCACACCATTGCTTCCAGAACCAATGTTGGTTTCAAACTAATGAGTGATGTCTTTGGATTGGGGGATAGCAACTGAGTTCACAGATAGCCAGAAGAGTCATAATGTCCAGCTGTGATCTACTGGGTACTTGTAGGATTCCAATTGCAGCAGCATTGGTGAGTGGTCAGACTCCACTCTGGACAGATGGTCAATTCAGGACAAGGTACAATGCATGGAGAAATGGAAAGAGTACCCATGGTCCTCTGGATGGAGTGCACGCCAGGCATCAACCAGTCCTGCATTTCCCACCCATCCACTGAAGGTCAGTATTGATCAGGAGCTAATCTGTGTCATGTCCCCATTTGGTCAAGGACTCTGTCCAAAAAAAGCGGGGGTACACCCCACACCACACTGGAGCTGAGCACAAGCAGCCAATATAGACCCGCAGGAGGAATGATGACCCATGAACCCTGGATGCGGTGATCTGCTACAGAGGGCCAAGGGCAAGGGCATACATAATACAGAGAATACAGCTATATCACATAACGATTCTCTGGAGTGACATATATGGAGCAAACAACAGTAAAAATGACATCATTGGTATGAATACAACTCAGGTGAGACATAGAGATAATCAAATACATATAATAAGGAGAAGAAAAAAAGGGTGGGGTACACCATACCAGAGCCAAGCACCACCAACCAATACAGACTTGTATGAGGAACAAGGAGATGAATAGTGAGCCACAAACCCGAGATGCGGCAATCCACTAAAGTGACCCCCCGGCTCCAGTGCACAGCAAGTCAGGAACCCCTGGGACACATGGAAATATGCATCGGCATTCAGCTCTGACCAGGGTACTGAATGTTCGATGATAATCATATTATTATTACAGAAAGTACAGCTATATCACATAATAATTCCGAAGAGTAGCATATTTAATGTAAACAGCAGTTAAAATTGCATAATTGGCATGAAAATAACACATAAAATAGTCATATATGCATACATATATAAAGAAGAAAAAAAAACATACCTTACATTTATCCCCTCCCTACCCCACACCTTCCACCTCACCAAGCAAAAATAAATCCCAGAAAAGTAGGACTAAGTGGTTTACACATCCGGCCTGCATGCTACCAAGGCGGGGATAACAAATACTTCCAGTTTGATGAGTGGGGTTGAGAAGAAGAAGACCATCCAGCCTCCCTTGTCAGCACCACCAGCTCAAAAAGGGCAGGAACACTAGAATATCCATGAAAAGTCACTAGGAAAACACTCACAGCAGGTTGCGCCTATAAACTCTCCAGCCAAGACGGGGCTCCATTTCAGAGATGAAAAACATGAGTGCAGTCACCATGGGTGATTCAAAGTTTAGCAAGGTGCAGCATGGCATATGGTATATTCCTCTCCTGCAGTCGCTTCTTGATGCCTTTCCACAGAGAAATTCAGAAAAATAGAGACTTGGTGGTATTCATAAGATAGTTGGTCCTTCAGTCTCATGAGTTACAATATAGCATCCCGGTCTAGGTATATAATGTGTCTAGGTTGGGTCCCCAGGATTTAGGGATGCAGATAGCACTCTGTGGGCCCTCTCAATGACAACACACTTAGAGAGGACCTCTGTGCCTAGGGTGATTCTTATCGAAGTTTCGTGAAATGATTCAGTTAGTCTTCCTTCACAGCATTCCGACAGGCCAACAATTCAGTGTGTATGTCTCTGGGGCCAGGAGGATTCCATTGATTTCACAAACCCTCTCATCTGTCAGGGCCTTACTTCAGGAATATTATGGGGCCAGGTGAAGTTTCTCAGTGGAATGTCAAGCTTAGGGGTGTAATCACCCAGAGGACCATCAGGAAAAATAAATAACAAATAGGGCGATGTGGGAAGGAAGATGCAACAACTCCAATGGGGCCAATCTTGATGTGGTCTATCCCAGACCCCCTCCAGAATATTCCCTGATGTTCATAATGGAGAGCTGTCTTCCCAGTGAGTCAGTTAACTATAATGCAACCTTTACTCAGCCCTGCCAAAATCACTCAAGTATAGTCTACTTACTGTGCAATGTAGAGGCAAATGGAAGGTGTCATGGTGTACCACTCCTCCGAGTACCTGCAGTGAACAGCAGAATTTCAGCATCGTTTGATTGTAAATCTGTGCCGTTGAAGGCTTCAGCTGTTCCAGTCAGATAGGATTGCAGCATCCGCCCTGTAGACACGTGTGTCTCTCCGTGTTGAATTAGGCCCAATCACCAGCATTGCAGCCCAGGGACAGGGTCCAAAACCAGTGCGTAGTGGCCCTTTTCATCTCCAATCTCAGGCCGCATGGATAGACCCAGGGAAGAGCACCAAAGGCTCAGAGATGTGATGCGGCTTTCAGCCCAGGCCACAATCACCCACAGGGCCACAATCACCCACAGCTTGCTCTGCCAGGGACAAATCCACCTGGGAAAGAGCTCTGCAGGTACCCCAGCACCTTAGAGAAAGCAAGGCAGGTAGGACGTGCTAAAATAGTCATTTTGTCACTATATTTCTCCTTCTCGTCCTCCATAATGCAATCTTCCACATGATCTATTACTATTTCTTCATATGTTTTACAGAGACTGATCCCCAGAGTGCTGTTTCTCATACCTTGGTACAAATTCAAAAATGTTATGCTTAAAGTTGGGGCCCAGCAAACCATGTATTCCACACTGCGTTTAATTGAGACTATGCAAAAATCTTGCCCAAAGAATACTAAAGTAATCCCTCAGATTGTTCTCGCTTGCATTTTTCTTATTATAAGTACCATAAGCTCTTTATTTTTTCATGTAATAAATATATTAGTAAAAATATGTCACTGATTCCTGAATGAATAACTAGCAAGCTGGCCTCCTTAAAAGGCTTCAGGAGATCACATAAATCACCCATTAGATGCAATTGACCAGGTGACAAAGAAGACCCCCCTCCAAAGCCTTTCAGTAAAGCATAGTATACTGACTAGTGATGAGCGAGCACCCCAATGCTCGGGTGTTCGGGTGCTCTGACCGAGCACCCCCTGAGGCTCGAGTGCTCGGCCGAGCACCCGAGCCCCATTGAAGTCAATGGGAGGACTCGAGCATTACACCAGGCACCCCCTGCTCTGATGAGGGGAGGGTGCCTGGTCCATAGGAAAAGGGCAGAAAAGGATGGAAACACCACAGAAATGGTTCAGGGACAGCATAGGGAGGATGTCTGGATGCATCTTGGACTCCCACATCGCTGCTGGGAACGATCTTTCGCCCGTAGTACGCCATTTTTACAGACTGACCATAAAACACACAAAAAGGAAAATAAAAACGACTTTAGGCGAAAAATTGTTACAAACAATATTTGCTGTATATTTACTTGTATATCATCTGCAAATTCTCCCAAAAATTTCCTTGATTTTCTGAAGTGAGGCCATGATTAAGAGGGAAACGTGCGCAGAGGCAAATTCTCCCAAAAATTTCCTTGATTTTCAGAACTGAGGCCATGATTAAGAGGGAAACGTGCGCAGAGGCAAATTCTCCCAAAAATTTCCTTGATTTTATTGAACTGAGGCCATGATTAAGAGGGAAACGTGCGCTGAGCTGACCATCTAAAACATTATGGGTGAGGGTCTGCTGCAGAGCTGACCATCCTAAACATTATATGCGAAGGCCCGCTAGTGAGCTGACGCTATAAAACATTATATGAGAGGGCCCGCTAGAGAGCTGACCCAATAAAACATTATATGAGAAGGCCCGCTGGTGAGCTGACCTATACAAAAATTGTCAAAGAGGGCCCGCTGGTGAGCTGGCCTTATATAAAAATTATATCATAGGGCCCGCTGGTGAGCTGGCCCTATATAAAAATTATATCACAGGGCCCGCTGGTGAGCTGGCCCTATATAAAAATTATATCACAGGGCCCGCTGGTGAGCTGGCCCTATATAAAAATTATATCCCAGGGCATATGGAAGAGGAGGAGGAGGATGAGAAGATTAAGAGTCAACCATATACCCGTTTTTTGGGTGGAAGGGGTGAAAGGGAATACAGAGTATTCCCATCATTGTAAATAACATATATAAAGTGAGTTTATGTTCCCCCGGGGCTTTCCTCCAGTGGAGTGGAGAAGTCAGGGGAAATCCAGGCCTTGTTCATTTTTATAAGTGTCAACCTATCAGCATTGTCGGTGGAAAGGCGGATACGCTTATCTGTTATGATGCCACCAGCGGCACTAAATACCCGCTCAGACAGAACGCTGGCGGCAGGGCAGGCCAGCACCTCCAAGGCGTAGAGTGCCAGTTCATACCACGTGTCCAGCTTGGACACCCAGTAGTTGTAAGGCACAGAGGGATCATTGAGGACGCTGACACGGTCTGCTACGTACTCCTTCACCATCTTCCAAAACTTTTCCCTCCTTGTGACACTAGGCTGCGCATCAGGGTGAGGGTGCTGGCGGGGTGTCATGAAGGTGTCCCACGCCTTGGAGAGTGTTGCCCTGCCTTTGTCGGAACTGCTGTGTGCTCCCCTTTTCTCCCCTTCTCGGTTGGCCAAGGTAGCACGTACTCTGCCGCCAGCGTTGTCAGATGGAAAATTTTGGAGCAATTTTTCAACAAGAACCTTCTGGTATTGCACCATTTTGCTTGTCCTCTCCACCGGAGGAATGAGAGATGAGAAATTCTCTTTGTAGCGGGGGTCCAGAAGGGTGAACACCCAGTAATCCGTGTTGTTTAAAATGCGTATAACGCGTGGGTCACGGGAAAGGCAGCCTAACATAAAGTCAGCCATGTGTGCCAGAGTACCAACAGTCAAGATTTCGCTGTCCTCACCAGGAGGATGACTCTCAATATCCTCATCCTCTTCCTCCTCTTCTGCCCACCCACGCTGAAGAGATGGAACTAAAGTTCCATGGCTACCCTCTGTAGCGGAGGCAACCGTGTCTTCCTCCTCCTCCTCCTCCTCCGCCTCCTCCAATTGTCGCTGAGAAGACGAAGTGAGGGTGCTCTGGCTATCACCTTGTGTAAGCTCTTCCTCCCCCATTTCCACCTCTTCCACATGCAAAGCGTCGGTTTTAATTGTGAGCAGCGAGCGTTTCAGTAGACACAGAAGTGGGATGGTTACACTGATAATAGCGTTATCGCCGCTCACCATCTGTGTCGATTCCTCAAAATTGCGTAAAACCTCGCAGAGGTCTGACATCCATTCCCACTCCTCACTTCTGATTACAGGAAGTTGAACGGAGAGGCGACGACCGTGTAACAGCTGGTACTCCACTACTGCCCTCTGCTGCTCACAAAGCCGGGCCAACATGTGGAAGGTGGAGTTCCAGCGCGTGCTCACGTCACACAGCAGCCGGTGAGCTGGCAATTGTAAGCGCTGCTGCAGCTTCAACAGGCCGGCCGAAGCTGTAGATGACTTACGGAAATGTGCACACACGCGGCGCACCTTGGTCAAGAGATCATGCACATTGGGGTAGGTTTTTAGAAATCGCTGCACCACTAAATTAAATACATGCACTAGGCATGGTACGTGTGTGAGCTTGCCGAGCTCCAAAGCCGCCACCAAGTTACGCCCATTATCACACACAACCATGCCTGGTTGCAGGTTGAGTGGCGAGAGCCACTGCTCGGTCTGGTGACTAATCCCCTGCAACAGCTCTGAGGCCATGTGCTGTTTGTCCCCAAGGCAGATCAGCTTCAGCACGGCCTGTTGACGCTTCCCCACTGCAGTGCTACACTGCTTCCAGCTACTGGCTGATGGGGGAGTGGCGCTGCGTGTAGAGAATTCGGAGGTGGAAACGGAGGAGGAGGAGCCAATAACGTAGGTGCTGGCGGAAACCCTGATGGAGGTAGGGCCCGCAATCCTCGGCGTGGGTAGCACCCGTGCCATCCCAGGGTCCGAGTCGCTCCCAGCCTCCACGACATTCACCCAGTGTGCCGTCAGGGAAATGTAGCGTCCCTGGCCACAAGCGCTTGTCCATGTGTCAGTCGTTAAGTGGACCTTCCCAGTAACTGCGTTGGTCAGGGCACGGGTGATGTTACGGGACACATGGTGGTGTAATGCGGGGATGGCACACCGGGAAAAGTAGTGGCGGCTGGGGACCGCGTACCGAGGGACAGCTGCTGCCATCAGGCTGCGGAAGGACTCAGTGTCCACAAGCCTAAATGGCAGCATTTCGATGGCCAGTAATTTGGAAAGGTGTGAGGTTAGTGCTATGGCCTGTGGGTGGGTGGCTGGGTACTTTCTCTTGCGCTCAAATGCCTGGGGTAACGACATTTGGACGCTGCGCTGGGACAGGGAAGTGGATGTGGTCGCTGATGGTGCTTCAGATGCTACAGGTGCAGGGCGGGAGGTATGCGGGCCTGCGCCTTCGACAGGCGATTGGCCGGCACCGAAAACAGGGGAAGAGGAGGCAGTGGTGTGGCCTGCAGACACAGATTGGCGATCCAGGCGTTCCTCCCACTTACTACGGTGCTTGGATGCCATGTGTCGGATCATGCTGGTGGTGGTGAGGTTTCTAGTGTTCATGCCTCGGCTCATTCTGGTGTGGCACAGGTTGCAAACTACAATTCTTTTGTCGTCCGCACTTTCCTTAAAAAAACGCCATACCGCGGAACACCTACCCTTTGGCAAGGTAGATTTACGCAAGGGGGTGCTCCGTGGAACATTTGCGGGCCGGTTTGGTGCGGTCCGCTTTCTTTCTGTAGCCACACCACTGCCTCTTCCAGCCTGTTGCGGTGCTGCAGATGGCTCACCCTCAGGACTGCTGTCATCGCTCGGCTCTACACCTTCCCAGGTGGGGTCAGTCACCTCATCGTCCACCAAGTCCTCCTCCACTTCCTCACTCTGATCATCCTCCTCAAGTCTTGATCCCACCACATACTCAGTCATTGACAACTGTATAACATTCTCCTCAACAAGGTCTTGAGACGGAAATAGTGGTTGATTTAATGGCAACTGTGTCTCATCATCATCATCATCATCCACTACTTCCTTTGACCTTAAATGCCGTTCACATCTGTCATCTTCTTGTGATTGGGTAGCCTCTAGAGGTTGTGAATCAGGGCACAAGATGTCATGTTCCTCTGCAAGCGTGCTTGGAGAGAGGGTCAAATGAAGGATTGGTGATGAGACGAGCTCCTCACTATATCCCAGTGTGGGATCACTTCTTTGACCAGACCGTGTATGGTGGTAGGAAGGATGATCAGAGTGAGGATTATGTTGACCAGACTCTTGGCTACTGAGAGTGGACTTGGTGGAAGACAGGGTGGTGCTTAACCGACTGGAAGCAGTATCAGCTGTCATCCAACCGACCACCTGTTCGCAGTGGTCGGACCTCGAGAGTGATGTCCTGCAACGCCCTGTAAAATTAGACATGAAGCTAGGTATGGTGGATGTCTTTCTTTCTTGTGCTCTGGCACCAGGCACAGTTTCTCCGCGTCCTGACCCGCGCCCTGAACTATCAGGATCACGTCCACTTCCCCGTCCCTTTTTACCCGCCTTCTTCATCTTACACGGAATATGTGACTTTAATATTTGAGTTTGAAAACTTAACAGTATTTCTTCCTATTCTGCAACTGTGCAGAGTACACAGAATAGGCTGCTAAACTGCGGTGACACACACTGAATGGAAAATGTGACTTTAATATTTGAGTTTGAAAACTTAACAGTATTTCTTCCTATTCTGCAACTGTGCAGAGTACACAGAATAGGCTGCTAAACTGCGGTGACACACACTGAATGGAATAAGTGACTTTAATATTTGAGTTTGAAAACTTAACAGTATTTCTTATTATTCTGCAACTGTACAGAGTACACAGAATAGGCTGCTAAACGGCTGTGACACACACTGAATGGAATATGTGACTTTAATATTTGAGTTTGAAAACTTAACAGTATTTCTTCCTAGTCTGCAACTGTGCAGAGTACACAGAATAGGCTGCTAAACTGCGGTGACACACACTGAATGGAATATGTGACTTTAATATTTGAGTTTGAAAACTTAACAGTATTTCTTCCTAGTCTGCAACTGTGCAGAGTACACAGAATAGGCTGCTAAACTGCGGTGACACACACTGAATGGAATAAGTGACTTTAATATTTGAGTTTGAAAACTTAACAGTATTTCTTATTATTCTGCAACTGTGCAGAGTACACAGAATAGGCTGCTAAACTGCGGTGACACACACTGAATGGAATATGTGACTTTAATATTTGAGTTTGAAAACTTAACAGTATTTCTTCCTAGTCTGCAACTGTGCAGAGTACACAGAATAGGCTGCTAAACTGCGGTGACACACACTGAATGGAATATGTGACTTTAATATTTGAGTTTGAAAACTTAACAGTATTTCTTCCTAGTCTGCAACTGTGCAGAGTACACAGAATAGGCTGCTAAACGGCGGTGACACACACTGAATGGAATATGTGACTTTAATATTTTAGTTTGAAAACTTAACAGTATTTCTTCCTATTCTGCAACTGTGCAGAGTACACAGAATAGGCTGCTAAACTGCGGTGACACACACTGAATGGAATATGTGACTTTAATATTTGAGTTTGAAAACTTAACAGTATTCCTTCCTAGTCTGCAACTGTGCAGAGTACACAGAATAGGCTGCTAAACTGCGGTGACGAACACAGAATGGAATATGTGACTTTAATATTTGAGTTTGAAAACTTAACAGTATTTCTTCCTATTCTGCAACTGTGCAGAGTACACAGAATAGGCTGCTAAACTGCGGTGACACACACTGAATGGAATATGTGACTTTAATATTTGAGTTTGAAAACTTAACAGTATTTCTTCCTAGTCTGCAACTGTGCAGAGTACACAGAATAGGCTGCTAAACTGCGGTGACACACACTGAATGGAATATGTGACTTTAATATTGAGTTTTAAAACTTAACAGTATTTCTTCCTAGTCTGCAACTGTGCAGAGTACACAGAATAGGCTGCTAAACGGCGGTGACACACACTGAATGGAATATGTGACTTTAATATTTTAGTTTGAAAACTTAACAGTATTTCTTCCTAGTCTGCAACTGTGCAGAGTACACAGAATAGGCTGCTAAACGGCGGTGACACACACTGAATGGAATATGTGACTTTAATATTTGAGTTTGAAAACTTAACAGTATTTCTTCCTATTCTGCAACTGTGCAGAGTACACAGAATAGGCTGCTAAACGGCGGTGACACACACTGAATGGAATATGTGACTTTAATATTTTAGTTTGAAAACTTAACAGTATTTCTTCCTAGTCTGCAACTGTGCAGAGTACACAGAATAGGCTGCTAAACGGCGGTGACACACACTGAATGGAATATGTGACTTTAATATTTGAGTTTGAAAACTTAACAGTATTTCTTCCTATTCTGCAACTGTGCAGAGTACACAGAATAGGCTGCTAAACTGCGGTGACGAACACAGAATGGAATATGTGACTTTAATATTTGAGTTTGAAAACTTAACAGTATTTCTTCCTATTCTGCAACTGTGCAGAGTACACAGAATAGGCTGCTAAACGGCGGTGACACACACTGAATGGAAAATGTGACTTTAATATTTTAGTTTGAAAACTTAACAGTATTTCTTCCTAGTCTGCAACTGTGCAGAGTACACAGAATAGGCTGCTAAACGGCGGTGACACACACTGAATGGAATATGTGACTTTAATATTTGAGTTTGAAAACTTAACAGTATTTCTTCCTATTCTGCAACTGTGCAGAGTACACAGAATAGGCTGCTAAACTGCGGTGACGAACACAGAATGGAATATGTGACTTTAATATTTGAGTTTGAAAACTTAACAGTATTTCTTCCTATTCTGCAACTGTGCAGAGTACACAGAATAGGCTGCTAAACTGCGGTGACACACACTGAATGGAATATGTGACTTTAATATTTGAGTTTGAAAACTTAACAGTATTTCTTCCTAGTCTGCAACTGTGCAGAGTACACAGAATAGGCTGCTAAACTGCGGTGACACACACTGAATGGAATATGTGACTTTAATATTTTAGTTTGAAGACTTAACAGTATTTCTTCCTATTCTGCAACTCTGCACAGTACACAGAATGTGCTGCTACACTGCGGCGAAGCACACTGAATGGAATATGTGACTTTGATATTTTAGTTTGAAGACTTAACAGTATTTCTTCCTATTCTGCAACTCTGCACAGTACACAGAATGTGCTGCTACACTGCGGCGAAGCACACTGAATGGAATATGTGACTTTGATATTTTAGTTTGAAGACTTAACAGTATTTCTTCCTATTCTGCAACTCTGCACAGTACACAGAATGTGCTGCTAAACTGCGGCGAAGCACACTGAATGGAATATGTGACTTTGATATTTTAGTTTGAAGACTTAACAGTATTTCTTCCTATTCTGCAACTCTGCACAGTACACAGAATGTGCTGCTACACTGCGGAGAAGCACACTGAATGGAATATGTGACTTTGATATTTTAGTTTGAAGACTTAACAGTATTTCTTCCTATTCTGCAACTCTGCACAGTACACAGAATGTGCTGCTAAACTGCGGCGAAGCACACTGAATGGAATATGTGACTTTGATATTTTAGTTTGAAGACTTAACAGTATTTCTTCCTATTCTGCAACTCTGCACAGTACACAGAATGTGCTGCTAAACTGCGGCGAAGCACACTGAATGGAATATGTGACTTTGATATTTTAGTTTGAAGACTTAACAGTATTTCTTCCTATTCTGCAACTCTGCACAGTACACAGAATGTGCTGCTAAACTGCGGCGACGCACACTGAATGGAATATGTGACTTTGATATTTTAGTTTGAAGACTTAACAGAATGTGCTCTAATCTGCAACTTTGCACACTAAACAGAATGTGCTCTAATCTGCAACTTTGCACACTAAACAGAATGTGCTCTAATCTGCAACTGTGCACACTAAACAGAATGTGCTCTAATCTGCAACTTTGCACACTAAACAGAATATATATTTTTTTTTTTTTTCCCCCCCCACACAAAATAACCTGCTGCCCCCACACACAGTAGTCCTAAAAAGGACTTTTGGTTCTTTTTTTTCACAATTTTGCTTGTTTTCCTCCCTACACTGCCTTTCCCTTCCTATCCTCAGCTCTCCCTGGCTAAGACTGAGCCGAACTCGATGGTCAGATGCTATACAGCACCCGACCACGGGTTCTGGCCAGCCAATCAGTGTAATGCCAGCAGCCAACATGGCTGCTGGCATTACACCGATGTCAGAGCCTCCCTGCACGTTTATTGGCTGCGCAGCAGCCGCAAAACGTGCGGGGAGGAGACCCGAACATGGCGGGCGAGCACATGCGGTACTCGTACGAGTACCGCCATGTGCCGAGCAGAGCGATGCTCGAGCCGATCCGAGCATCGGCCGAGCATGCTCGCTCAACACTAATACTGACTAATGACCTTGTTCTACTCTATGTTCCAGCATGTGGAATTCCACCATATTGGGGGGGACCTCTATTTTAAACTGGTGATGGGGCTGGTTGTTATGGTCTTGCAAGTATTATAATGCATTGTGTGTATTGTAGGGCTGGCTACAATGTGCACATATTTTACAGGCAAAAGTTAGAAATTCATTCACAGTCTGGGATTCTGAGAGGACTCAAGTAACATTAGATTTAGGACATGGGGGAAGCAGGGTACATGCACCATATCTTCTGTTCTTAAGGCAGATATTATATTAGAGCCATTTTTATCAGATCACTCACATGCTGACTCAGTGAACAAAATGTCTCTGGCCCTCACATGCAAAAATCCCCTGAACCTTAAGGGATTAATGGAGTGGGCTATAAGCCATACATCTATGACTTGCTGCAGTTAACACATCAACATCATTGTGGGCATGTCTCCCAAAGGTCTGTATGCATAAAGTGGAATGTCAATAGAATATGCTACCCTTTACTACTAGTGCCAAAGACAGCACTGATGATGACCTGTTATTGCTGCATGTCATTATTGACAGTTACAGCATATAGTATGTGCTGTGGACACTTGTCCACATATTTGTGGTCAAGTGAACTTTTTTTCTGTGTTGTGTTTCTAGCCCTTGACACCAAGCACCTAACTGCTCATTAGGATATACAAACGGGGTACAACTTATAAGTAGGTATGGGCGAAAATTTTCACCTCAAACTAAAATCAACGAAAAATGGCACTTACCGCTTGCAGAATAATTTCCATCAAAAATTGCTGTTTTTCTGCTTTTTTCCACTAGCGCATTCCATTGAAATCAATGGGAATATTGACTTTACACACAACACATAGCAAATTTCCCAAAGGCATAGTAAAAGAGGGCTATAAGGATGCCTGTGTTGGTGGAGTGTGGGGAAAAAATCAGTTGAACAGGGAATGTTTTGGGTTTTTTGGTAGGGGGTTGTTTACTGGGGTTGGAGGGAAAGTTAATAAAAAAAACCCTAAATACAATTAAAAACCCTATAAGAAATGGTATAAGGGGTCTGAGGAGGGTGCCTGTGTTGGTGGGTGTTGTCTTGGGAAAGAATCAGGTGAACAGGAAATTTGTTTTGAGGGGGGTTGTTGACTGTTATTGGGAGGACAGTTAAAAAAATGAATAAAATAAGAAATTGGTATGTAACATGACAGAGACATGGACCTCCTGAAGAAAACTGGGGTAGACTGATACTTGATGGAACAGAGTAAATTGTAGAGGAAGATTTATAGGACTCAGACTTTTGTTAGGTCCAAGTCGTGAGGAAACATTGATTTGTAGGACATAGACTTATTAGAAACAAAAACAGGAGAGCAAAGAGAAGAAATCGATCTAAGTGTAGTATTTATTTAACAAGACATAAATAAAATCCCACCACCCTTCAGGGTGTTAACTTACAAAATCGATTCTTTTAGAATTGCCCATAACACATAGATGATCCACAGGTCGAGAAACGCTGCTCACAGCACTGCCACAGGCTTCCTCGCGCTTCAAGTTCAAGCAGCCGGTCACACTCAGATGATGTCACTTCCGGTCGGATCGCTACGATGCGCCTCAAGCCTCACTTCTGCACTAGAGCCCAACACGTCCACCAGTCCCCACGGATCTCTACTTACACTTTCTCAACGATCGTTTTGTGGGCTATACCCACTTTGTCAAGAGATGACTTACTAAAGGCACAATCCCTGGGGAAACATTGATTTGTTGTAGGAAATAAGACTTGAATTAGGTCCATGCCCTGAGGAAACATTGATTTGTAGTAGTTAGACTTGTTTGGCATAAACCCTAAGGAAACACCGATTTGTCTGACTTAGGCTTGTTAGGCCTCAAATGCCCTCTCCATAGATGCTTCTTTATGCCTTGTTTGCAATTCTCCTCAACCACACTGCCATGTGTGGTCAATGCACCACACAGTGTACAGTGGGTGAACATGAACTGCCACATCCTGACATCTACAGGATGGCTATCACTTGCAGGGGGAGCTAGGGGTACAAAAGGGGTATAAGGATGTCTGTGTTGGCGGATTGTGGGGAAAGAATCAGTTGAACAGGGATTTTTTTTTTTGGTGGGGGGTTGTTTACTTCGGTTGGGGGGAAAGTTAATAAAAAAACCCTAAATACAATTAAAAAAAACCCCATAAGAAATGGTATAAGGGGTCTGAGGAGGGTGCCTGTGTTGGTGGTTGTTGTCTTGGGAAAGAATCAGGTGAACAAGAAATTTGTTTTGGGGGGTTTGTTGACTGGTAATGGGGGGACAGTTAAAAAAAATTAAAAATTGCCACATAATGTGAAAAAGACATAGACACCCTGAAGAAAACTGGAACTGGGGTAGACTGATACTTGATGGAATAGAGTATAATGTAGAGGAAGATTTGCAGGATTTAGACTTGTGTTAGGCCCAAGTCCTGAGGAAATATTGATTTATAGGGCTTAGACTTATTATTAATGACACAATCCCTGAGGAAACATTGTTTAGTTGTAGGAAATTAGACTTGTGTTAGGCCCAAGCCCTGAGGAAACATTGATTTGTAGGACTTAGACTTATTAGAGACACAATCCCTGGGGAAACATTGATTTTTGTAGGAAATAAGACTTGTGTTAGGCCCAAGCCCTGAGGAAACATTGATTTATAGTACTAATAATTGTTTGGCATAAGCCCTAAGGAACAAGGCAGACTGGCAGCAAAAGCACAGGCTTAGACAGTATCACGGTTCCTGTGATTACCTGTCACTCTCTGCGATGGTGTGTTCCTATTGGCAGTACTTTTTATGCCCGCCCAGTATGGCCTTCTTATACCGGGCCTCTGGCACCTGTCAGGTGCCCTTTCATGGTGTTCCAGTACCAGTGCTTCCGTTGCTGTGTTCCTGAGTTCCTGTGTACCGATTCGGCTTGTCTGACTATTCTTCTGGTTCCTGCTCCGTGTATGACCCGGCCTGGCTGACGCTCCTGCTCCGTGATTGATCCGGCTTGTCTGACACCCCTGCTCCGTGTATGACCCGGCCTGCATGGTGTATGACTTTCCTGCTTGGTTTCCTGTTTCCTGAGTTCCGGTTCCAGTGTGGCTTCGTCTATGTCGCTTGGCGACATTGTGAACTGTCAGACTTGTGCATCCTAAGCTGACCTTCCACTTGCTGAGCTTGTTGCCTCCGTTACCGAGCCTGTCCGTTTACACTTGCTGTGCTTGTAGTCTCAGATATTGGGCATCCGTTAACACTAGCTGAGCTTGTTGCCTCCGTTACCGAGCCTGTCCGCTGACACTTGCTGTACTTGTTGCCTCCGTTTCTGGGCCATCCGTTACACTTGCTGAGCTTGTTGCCTCCGTTGCCGAGTCTGTCCGTTAACCCTTGCAGAGCTTGTTGCCTCAGTTACCTCAGTTGCCTCAGTTACCGAGCAGTGGGTTTCCGTTAACATCTACCGTAGCTCTTGCAACATACACTTATTGGCGCACCGAGGGGTGCTACTGGCTCTGGTCTTACTCGGCTCTAGCAGTATTGGGGTATCCGTTGACGCACCACGTGGTGCTACTGGCTCTGGTCCCTTTCAGCTCTGGCAGTGTGGGTATCCGTTAGCGCACCTAGGGGTGCTACTGGCTCAGTTTCCATTTAGTTCACGCAGTGTCATTAACCCTTTCAGTACTGCAGAGTACCGTGGCTCCAGTCCCATTCAGCTCACGCAGTGTGCCTATTCCGTTACGCACGGCAGAGTGCCCTTGGCTCTGGTATTCTCCTGCTCTAGCACCAGTGTTGGCCCTGCTTAATCACCAGTCTTTGAGGCGTTGTCTTACACACCACAACAGAGACTGATCATTTGCATTGGACTTAACCCTAGCCTTACTCAGTCCTATTGCTTGTATAAATTGCTCTCTATCCATACTGTGTCTGCTATATTACCATATTGCCTTCAGTTACGTGTAATTACCTATTTCTGCCCCTAGGGGGCAATGTTCCTAAAATATTCTTAATAATACTGTGTTTTATTTTTTAACTCTGGTCTGAAAGTCAGAATAACTGTTACAGACAGCTAATCTGTGTCCTGTTGATGGTATTATTGCTGCTAGGCAACAATTCTGCCTTCTTCAGGATCATGTTCCACCTGGACAATGGCGGGGGGGAGTGGACTCCCTGGGGCAGGGGAGTGGTGTGGGCTCCCTCTGCCGCTAGTCTGGATCTCTGCATTACTTCCCCTACCACTCCCCTAACACTAGTCCCACAAACTGCTTCACCATTACTGTTACAAACAAGAACCATATCAATTTCAGCCCCTGAGATTTACTCCTCACTAGTAATATTAAGATCACTCCCTCCTTAACTCCTAAGAGTCTGTATAAGATGCTGCAACTTATTAGTACTACTAGTGGCGGAACTGCGTGGGGGATGGAAAGTGTGACTTACTGTTCCATGCTGTCACACTTGACATCATCTCCTCCTCCTCCCCACCCTGAAAAATTTAAGATACACTGGCAGCAGGTTCAGCACTGGCAGTAGACTTAGCACTGGTGGCAGCAGGGGCAGCACTGGCAGTAGGCACAGCACTGGCAGCAGGTTCAGCACTGGCAGCAGGCACAAACAGCTGACCTGTCCTGTTCACACTACTATCCTCTTCTTCTCCTGGAGAGATACATTTCACAAGATCCCTAGGGGTGATGTAGGGGGATTGGCAGCATTTCATGTTGGTGGTAGTGGTCACTTCCTCCTCCTCCGAGTCACTGGATGCATAATAGTTAGTGTTGAGCGAGCATGCTCGGCCGATGCTCGGATCGGCTCGAGCATCGCTCTGCTCGGCACATGGCGGTACTCGTACGAGTACCGCATGTGCTCGCCCGCCATGTTCGGGTCTCCTCCCCGCACGTTTTGCGGCTGCTGCGCAGCCAATAAACGTGCAGGGAGGCTCTGACATCGGTGTAATGCCAGCAGCCATGTTGGCTGCTGGCATTACACTGATTGGCTGGCCAGAACCCGTGGTCGGGTGCTGTATAGCACCTGACCAGCGAGTTCGGCTCAGTCTTAGCCAGGGAGAGATGAGGATAGGAAAGGAAAGTCAGTGTAGGGAGAAAAAAAGCAAAATTGTGAAAAAAAAAGAACCAAAAGTCCTTTTTAGGACTACTGTGTGTGGGGGCAGCAGGTTATTTTGTGTGGGGGGAAAAAACAAAAACCAAAAAATTTCATATATTCTGTTTAGTGTGCAAAGTTGCAGATTAGAGCACATTCTGTTTAGTGTGCAAAGTTGCAGATTAGAGCACATTCTGTTAAGTCTTCAAACTAAAATATCAAAGTCACATATTCCATTCAGTGTGCGTCGCCGCAGTTTAGCAGCACATTCTGTGTACTGTGCAGAGTTGCAGAATAGGAAGAAATACTGTTAAGTCTTCAAACTAAAATATCAAAGTCACATATTCCATTCAGTGTGCTTCGCCGCAGTTTTGCAGCACATTCTGTGGACTGTGCAGAGTTGCAGAATAGGAAGAAATACTGTTAAGTCTTCAAACTGTAAAATATCAAAGTCACATATTCCATTCAGTGTGCTTCGCCGCAGTTTAGCAGCACATTCTGTGTACTGTGCAGAGTTGTAGAATAGGAAGAAATACTGTTAAGTCTTCAAACTAAAATTTCAAAGTCACATATTCCATTCAGTGTGCGTCGCCGCAGTTTAGCAGCACATTCTGTGTACTGTGCAGAGTTGCAGAATAGGAAGAAATACTGTTAAGTCTTCAAACTAAAATATCAAAGTCACATATTCCATTCAGTGTGCGTCACCGCAGTTTAGCAGCCTATTCTGTGTACTCTGCACAGTTGCAGAATAGGAAGAAATACTGTTAAGTTTTCAAACTCAAATATTAAAGTCACATATTCCATTCAGTGTGTGTCACCGCAGTTTAGCAGCCTATTCTGTGTACTCTGCACAGTTGCAGAATAGGAAGAAATACTGTTAAGTCTTCAAACTCAAATATTAAAGTCACATATTCCATTCAGTGTGTGTCACCGCAGTTTAGCAGCCTATTCTGTGTACTCTGCACAGTTGCAGAATAGGAAGAAATACTGTTAAGTCTTCAAACTCAAATATTAAAGTCACATATTCCATTCAGTGTGTGTCACCGCAGTTTAGCAGCCTATTCTGTGTACTCTGCACAGTTGCAGAATAGGAAGAAATACTGTTAAGTTTTCAAACTCAAATATTAAAGTCACATATTCCATTCAGTGTGTGTCACCGCAGTTTAGCAGCCTATTCTGTGTACTCTGCACAGTTGCAGAATAGGAAGAAATACTGTTAAGTTTTCAAACTCAAATATTAAAGTCACATATTCCATTCAGTGTGCGTCACCGCAGTTTAGCAGCCTATTCTGTGTACTCTGCACAGTTGCAGAATAGGAAGAAATACTGTTAAGTTTTCAAACTCAAATATTAAAGTCACATATTCCATTCAGTGTGCGTCACCGCAGTTTAGCAGCCTATTCTGTGTACTCTGCACAGTTGCAGAATAGGAAGAAATACTGTTAAGTTTTCAAACTCAAATATTAAAGTCACATATTCCATTCAGTGTGTGTCACCGCAGTTTAGCAGCCTATTCTGTGTACTCTGCACAGTTGCAGAATAGGAAGAAATACTGTTAAGTCTTCAAACTCAAATATTAAAGTCACATATTCCATTCAGTGTGTGTCACCGCAGTTTAGCAGCCTATTCTGTGTACTCTGCACAGTTGCAGAATAGGAAGAAATACTGTTAAGTCTTCAAACTCAAATATTAAAGTCACATATTCCATTCAGTGTGTGTCACCGCAGTTTAGCAGCCTATTCTGTGTACTCTGCACAGTTGCAGAATAGGAAGAAATACTGTTAAGTTTTCAAACTCAAATATTAAAGTCACATATTTCATTCAGTGTGTGTCACCGCAGTTTAGCAGCCTATTCTGTGTACTCTGCACAGTTGCAGAATAGGAAGAAATACTGTTAAGTTTTCAAACTCAAATATTAAAGTCACATATTCCATTCAGTGTGTGTCACCGCAGTTTAGCAGCCTATTCTGTGTACTCTGCACAGTTGCAGAATAGGAAGAAATACTGTTAAGTTTTCAAACTCAAATATTAAAGTCACATATTCCATTCAGTGTGTGTCACCGCAGTTTAGCAGCCTATTCTGTGTACTCTGCACAGTTGCAGAATAGGAAGAAATACTGTTAAGTCTTCAAACTCAAATATTAAAGTCACATATTCCATTCAGTGTGTGTCACCGCAGTTTAGCAGCCTATTCTGTGTACTCTGCACAGTTGCAGAATAGGAAGAAATACTGTTAAGTCTTCAAACTCAAATATTAAAGTCACATATTCCATTCAGTGTGTGTCACCGCAGTTTAGCAGCCTATTCTGTGTACTCTGCACAGTTGCAGAATAGGAAGAAATACTGTTAAGTTTTCAAACTCAAATATTAAAGTCACATATTCCATTCAGTGTGTGTCACCGCAGTTTAGCAGCCTATTCTGTGTACTCTGCACAGTTGCAGAATAGGAAGAAATACTGTTAAGTTTTCAAACTCAAATATTAAAGTCACATATTCCATTCAGTGTGTGTCACCGCAGTTTAGCAGCCTATTCTGTGTACTCTGCACAGTTGCAGAATAGGAAGAAATACTGTTAAGTCTTCAAACTCAAATATTAAAGTCACATATTCCATTCAGTGTGTGTCACCGCAGTTTAGCAGCCTATTCTGTGTACTCTGCACAGTTGCAGAATAGGAAGAAATACTGTTAAGTTTTCAAACTCAAATATTAAAGTCACATATTCCATTCAGTGTGTGTCACCGCAGTTTAGCAGCCTATTCTGTGTACTCTGCACAGTTGCAGAATAGGAAGAAATACTGTTAAGTTTTCAAACTCAAATATTAAAGTCACATATTCCATTCAGTGTGTGTCACCGCAGTTTAGCAGCCTATTCTGTGTACTCTGCACAGTTGCAGAATAGGAAGAAATACTGTTAAGTTTTCAAACTCAAATATTAAAGTCACATATTCCATTCAGTGTGTGTCACCGCAGTTTAGCAGCCTATTCTGTGTACTCTGCACAGTTGCAGAATAGGAAGAAATACTGTTAAGTCTTCAAACTCAAATATTAAAGTCACATATTCCATTCAGTGTGTGTCACCGCAGTTTAGCAGCCTATTCTGTGTACTCTGCACAGTTGCAGAATAGGAAGAAATACTGTTAAGTCTTCAAACTCAAATATTAAAGTCACATATTCCATTCAGTGTGTGTCACCGCAGTTTAGCAGCCTATTCTGTGTACTCTGCACAGTTGCAGAATAGGAAGAAATACTGTTAAGTTTTCAAACTCAAATATTAAAGTCACATATTCCATTCAGTGTGTGTCACCGCAGTTTAGCAGCCTATTCTGTGTACTCTGCACAGTTGCAGAATAGGAAGAAATACTGTTAAGTTTTCAAACTCAAATATTAAAGTCACATATTCCATTCAGTGTGTGTCACCGCAGTTTAGCAGCCTATTCTGTGTACTCTGCACAGTTGCAGAATAGGAAGAAATACTGTTAAGTTTTCAAACTCAAATATTAAAGTCACATATTCCATTCAGTGTGTGTCACCGCAGTTTAGCAGCCTATTCTGTGTACTCTGCACAGTTGCAGAATAGGAAGAAATACTGTTAAGTTTTCAAACTCAAATATTAAAGTCACATATTCCATGTAAGATGAAGAAGGCGGGTAAAAAGGGACGGGGAAGTGATCCTGATAGTTCAGGGCGCGGGTCAGGACGCGGAGAAACTGTGCCTGGTGCCAGAGCACAAGAAAGAAAGACATCCACCATACCTAGCTTCATGTCTAATTTTACAGGGCGTCGCAGGACATCACTCTCGAGGTCCGACCACTGCGAACAGGTGGTCGGTTGGATGTCAGCTGATACTGCTTCCAGTCGGTTAAGCACCACCCTGTCTTCCACCAAGTCCACTCTCAGTAGCCAAGAGTCTGGTCAACATAATCCTCACTCTGATCATCCTTCCTCCCACCATAGACGGTCTGGTCAAAGAAGTGATCCCACACTGGGATATAGTGAGGAGCTCGTCTCATCACCAATCCTTCATTTGACCCTCTCTCCAAGCACGCTTGCAGAGGAACATGACATCTTGTGCCCTGATTCACAACCTCTAGAGGGTACCCAATCACAAGAAGATGACAGATGTGAACGGCATTTAAGATCAAAGGAAGTAGTGGATGATGATGATGATGATGAGACACAGTTGCCATTAAATCAACCACTATTACTCTCTCAAGACCTTGTTGAGGAGAATGTTATACAGTTGTCAATGACTGAGTATGTGGTGGGATCAAGACATGGGGAGGATGATCAGAGTGAGGAAGTGGAGGAGGACTTGGTGGACGATGAGGTGACTGACCCCACCTGGGAAGGTGTAGAGCCGAGCGATGACAGCAGTCCTGAGGGTGAGCCATCTGCAGCACCGCAACAGGCTGGAAGAGGCAGTGGTGTGGCTACAGAAAGAAGGCGGACCGCACCAAACCGGCCCGCAAATGTTCCACGGAGCACCCCCTTGCGTAAATCTCCCTTGCCAAAGGGTAGGTGTTCCGCGGCATGGCGTTTTTTTAAGGAAAGTGCGGACGACAAAAGAATTGTAGTTTGCAACCTGTGCCACACCAGAATGAGCCGAGGCATGAACACTAGAAACCTCACCACCACCAGCATGATCCGACACATGGCATCCAAGCACCGTAGTAAGTGGGAGGAACGCCTGGATCGCCCATCTGTGTCTGCAGGCCACACCACTGCCTCCTCTTCCCCTGTTTTCGGTGCCGGCCAATCGCCTGTCGAAGGCGCAGGCCCGCATACCTCCCGCCCTGCACCTGTACCATCTGAAGCACCATCAGCGACCACATCCACTTCCCTGTCCCAGCACAGTGTCCAAATTTCGTTACCCCAGGCATTTGAGCGCAAGCGAAAATACCCAGCCACCCACCCACAGGCCATAGCACTAACCTCACACCTTTCCAAATTACTGGCCATCGAAATGCTGCCATTTAGGCTTGTGGACACTGAGTCCTTCCGCAGCCTGATGGCAGCAGCTGTCCCTCGGTACGCGGTCCCCAGCCGCCACTACTTTTCCCGGTGTGCCATCCCCGCATTACACCACCATGTGTCCCGTAACATCACCCGTGCCCTGACCAACGCAGTTACTGGGAAGGTCCACTTAACGACTGACACATGGACAAGTGCTTGTGGCCAGGGACGCTACATTTCCCTGACGGCACACTGGGTGAATGTCGTGAAGGCTGGGAGCGACTCGGACCCTGGGATGGCACGGGTGCTACCCACGCTGAGGATTGCGGGCCCTACCTCCATCAGGGTTTCCGCCAGCACCTACGTTATTGGCTCCTCCTCCTCCGTTTCCACCTCTGAATTCTCTACACACAGCGCCACTCCCCCATCAGCCAGTAGCTGGAAGCAGTGTAGCACTGCAGTGGGGAAGCGTCAACAGGCCGTGCTGAAGCTGATCTGCCTTGGGGACAAACAGCACATGGCCTCAGAGCTGTTGCAGGGGATTAGTCACCAGACCGAGCAGTGGCTCTCGCCACTCAACCTGCAACCAGGCATGGTTGTGTGTGATAATGGGCGTAACTTGGTGGCGGCTTTGGAGCTCGGCAAGCTCACACACGTACCATGCCTAGCGCATGTATTTAATTTAGTGGTTCAGCGATTTCTAAAAACCTACCCCAATGTGCATGATCTCTTGACCAAGGTGCGCCGCGTGTGTGCACATTTCCGTAAGTCATCTACAGCTTCGGCCGGCCTGTTGAAGCTGCAGCAGTGCTTACAATTGCCAGCTCACCGGCTGCTGTGTGACGTGAGCACGCGCTGGAACTCCACCTTCCACATGTTGGGCCGGCTTTGTGAGCAGCAGAGGGCAGTAGTGGAGTACCAGCTGTTACACGGTCGTCGCCTCTCCGTTCAACTTCCTGTAATCAGATGTGAGGAGTGGGAATGGATGTCAGACCTCTGTGAGGTTTTACGCAATTTTGAGGAATCGACACAGATGGTGAGCGGCGATAACGCTATTATCAGTGTAACCATCCCACTTCTGTGTCTACTGAAACGCTCGCTGCTCACAATTAAAACCGACGCTTTGCATGTGGAAGAGGTGGAAATGGGGGAGGAAGAGCTTACACAAGGTGATAGCCAGAGCACCCTCACTTCGTCTTCTCAGCGACAATTGGAGGAGGCGGAGGAGGAGGAGGAGGAAGACACTGTTGCCTCCGCTACAGAGGGTAGCCATGGAACTTTAGTTCCATCTCTTCAGCGTGGGTGGGCAGAAGAGGAGGAAGAGGATGAGGAGATTGAGAGTCATCCTCCTGGTGAGGACAGCGAAATCTTGACTGTTGGTACTCTGGCACACATGGCTGACTTTATGTTAGGCTGCCTTTCCCGTGACCCACGCGTTGTACGCATTTTAGACAACACGGATTACTGGGTGTTCACCCTTCTGGACCCCCGCTACAAAGAGAATTTCTCATCTCTCATTCCTCCGGTGGAGAGGACAAGCAAAATGGTGCAATACCAGAAGGTTCTTGTTGAAAAATTGCTCCAAAATTTTCCATCTGACAACGCTGGCGGCAGAGTACGTGCTACCTTGGCCAACCGAGAAGGGGAGAAAAGGGGAGCACACAGCAGTTCCGACAAAGGCAGGGCAACACTCTCCAAGGCGTGGGACACCTTCATGACACCCCGCCAGCACCCTCACCCTGATGCGCAGCCTAGTGTCACAAGGAGGGAAAAGTTTTGGAAGATGGTGAAGGAGTACGTAGCAGACCGTGTCAGCGTCCTCAATGATCCCTCTGTGCCTTACAACTACTGGGTGTCCAAGCTGGACACGTGGTATGAACTGGCACTCTACGCCTTGGAGGTGCTGGCCTGCCCTGCCGCCAGCGTTCTGTCTGAGCGGGTATTTAGTGCTGCTGGTGGCATCATAACAGATAAGCGTATCCGCCTTTCCACCGACAATGCTGATAGGTTGACACTTATAAAAATGAACAAGGCCTGGATTTCCCCTGACTTCTCCACTCCACTGGAGGAAAGCCCCGGGGGAACATAAACTCATTTTATATATGTTATTTACAATGATGGGAATACTCTGTATTCCCATTCACCCCTTCCACCCAAAAAACGGGTATATGGTTGACTCTTAATCTTCTCATCCTCCTCCTCCTCCTCTTCCATATGCCCTGTGCTATAATTTTTATATAGGGCCAGCTCACCAGCGGGCCCTGTGATATAATTTTTATATAGGGCCAGCTCACCAGCGGGCCCTGTGATATAATTTTTATATAGGGCCAGCTCACCAGCGGGCCCTGTTTGACAATTTTTATATAGGTCAGCTCACCAGCGGGCCTTCTCATATAATGTTTTATTGGGTCAGCTCTCTAGCGGGCCCTCTCATATAATGTTTTATAGCGTCAGCTCACTAGCGGGCCTTCGCATATAATGTTTAGGATGGTCAGCTCCGCAGCAGACCCTCACCCATAATGTTTTAGATGGTCAGCTCAGCGCACGTTTCCCTCTTAATCATGGCCCCAGTTCTGAAAAATCGAGGAAATTTTTGGGAGAATTTGCCTTTGCGCACGTTTCCCTCTTAATCATGGCCTCAGTTCAATAAAATCAAGGAAATTTTTGTGAGAATTTGCCTCTGCGCACGTTTCCCTCTTAATCATGGCCTCACTTCAGAAAATCAAGGAAATTTTTGGGATAATTTGCCTCTGCGCACGTTTCCCTCTTAATCATGGCCTCATTTCAGAAAATCGAGGAAATTTTTTGCAGAATTTGCAGATGATATACAAGTAAATATACAGCAAATATTGTTTGGTAACAATTTTTCGCCTAAAGTCGTTTTTATTTTCCTTTTTGTGTGTTTTACGGTCAGTCTGTAAAAATGGCGTACTACGGGCGAAAGATCGTTCCCAGCAGCGATGTTGGAGTCCAAGATGCATCCAGACATCCTCCCTATGCTGTCCCTGAACCATTTCTGTGGTGTTTCCATCATTTTCTGCCCTTTTCCTATGGACCAGGCACCCTCCCCTCATCAGAGCAGGGGGTGCCTGGTGTAATGCTCGAGTCCTCCCATTGACTTCAATGGGGCTCGGGTGCTCGGCCGAGCACTCGAGCCTCCGGGGGCGCTCGGTCAGAGCACCCGAACACCCGAGCATTGGGGTGCTCGCTCATCACTAATAATAGTCCTTCCAGGTCCTCCTTTTATTGTTTTTAAACCTTCCCTTTATAGCTAAAAGACAAAAACACAATAATAGAGGGGTGAAAACTTTATAGGCATTGCAAAAATAGCAAAGCATTTTTACCAGTTGTCGAAAATGGCAAATATTTTAATCGCTGTATTTAAAGTGGATTCTCCCACGTGGTTTTCATGGATTTTTTCACAGGAACATGACAGGACCTTTCTCCAACCCCTATAACATCAGTTTTCTTCAAAAGATATAAAAGTCAGATTTTATTCACCGAGAGTTTGCCAAATTTGCCATTTCACAAGAGTACATTTGGATTACTTTTGTGTATTTTTGATTTCTTTCTAAAAACTCAGTAAAGGTGGGTTGACAAAACATAGAAGAACTGTGTAACTTAATTGCTTTAAAGGGATAGTAATACTTCGTTTTAACTTTATTTTATTTTGTAGGCATTAAAAAAACATGAAGAATGATATAAGTCTTATCTCTCAAACCTTTATGGTTTATGAGATATTCACAAGCAAAGTTCCCCTCCCCGCCCCTTTTACCTAGTGTAAGCCATCTCTTCTCAGATGTGGATCAGGTTGTATGACCAGACAGATAACAGAAGGGGACAATTTTCTTTGTATGAAAACAATGAAAGCCCTTCCCCCCTTGACAGGTTTTTCAGCTTTTTCCCTTATCTTAATTGAAGATTGTCCCTCTCTGCAGTCTACCTGGGCATCTCCCTTCTGATCTGGTTTAACAGGGGAGGATACTTTGTTTGTGAATATCTCTTAAACCATAAAGGTTTGAGAGATAAGACTTATATCGTTCTTCATGTTTTTTTAATGCCTACAAAATAAAATAAAGTTAAAATGAAGTATTACTATCCCTTTAACATGAGTATTCATAGTGGAGGCAACGGCAGCGAGTGTGGAACTTACTGGGACTCTGTGATTTTTGTGAAATAGAACAGACTTACTTTGCATGTGCACAGCAGCAGCAGGATACATTGGTGTTTATTGTTAATGAGTAAAATGTTTTTCCTCTATCAGAGACATCTATAATACTACTGTAATGTCTTCCCTCAGCCCATGTACTTTTAGAAGTGCTGTTACTCCTGCTAGTCATTGCACCTGGGGGGTTCTTGAGTAGGGATAAGTGAAAATTTTTGCCTCTAACTGAAATCTGCGAATAATGGCACTTCCCAATTTTCAAATAATTTTGCGCGAAAAGTGCAGAATGCCCACTTTTTCCACCTAGCTGAAATCAAAGGGAACACTGAGTTTACACATAACACATAGCACATATTATTTTATTTCCCAAACGTTTAGTATAAAAGGCATAAGGGTGCCTGTGTTGGTGGGATGTGGGGAAAGGATCAGTTGAACAGGGAATTATTTTGTGGGGGTTTGTTTACTGGGATTGGGGGGCAGTTAATAAAAAATAAATCTCAATATAATTCAAAAAGACCCATAAAACATGATATAAAAGGGGTCTGAGGAGGGTTCCTGTGTTAGCGGGTGGAGTCTGGGGAATGAATCAGTTGAACAAGGAAATTGTTTTGGGGGGCTTTCTTGACTGGTATTGGGTGGACAGTTAATAAAAAATAAATCAATAAAATAAAATAGGAAATTTGTATATAAAGTGATAGAGACAGGAACCCCCTGACATAAGCTGCCACTGGGGTGGACTGATACTTGACTTGAGTATTTTGTAGAGGATGATGTGTTAGATTTGTTGTTAGAGGCTAAACCCCTGAGGATACATTGATTTGTAGGACTTAAGCTTGTTTGGCACAAGCCCTAAGGAAACATTGATTTATAGGACTTAAAAACAACCCCCAAAAATGTATTTATTTTTTTTGTAGGACTATTTGGTTTTCTAAAGCACAAGTCCTGAGAAAAAAAATGTCCTACTGGCCTAGTGCCAGCAGGTCATGTTGGCCAGTGGCAACTGACCATTGTCAAATGGCCTCCTGAGTCCATAATTGTGGAATTTGCAACTGCTGTTCTTGCTGCTGCTGAGATGTCTAAGTAGCAGGATGATTAGGCAGCTGAAAGGGAATGGGATCAACAATAGCAGTAACATGGGTGATGGATGATGAAGATTCCACTTGCCACAACTAGCTCCAGTGATGCGTCTGAAGCAGTAGCAGCACAATAAGTAGCCCCCGGTATATGTGGAGAAAAGAAGAAGTTGGCCAATAATTCTTCTTCATCTGCTCCTCCTCCAAAATCATGGGTGTGTTGTTATTAGAATAGACATTTTACCCTTGAGAGCAGGTACAGTCCTCTTATCAGCAACTGCAATGTGCACAGTGTGTGTGGAAAATAGCATCTGGGGGCACAACTGTTTCCAAACACCATGACACCAGAAACCAAATACTGCTGCAAGCACTATACCCCTTGTCCAGACCACACTAAGGACACACGACAACTTGCTGACAGTTTAATAGTAATGATGAACCCTCCCTGCCACCAAATTAGCATATTCTGTGTTCTGTGGGATGGAATCTCCTCAGATGCCACTTGATGCCCTGGTTGCGATTCTCCTCCACCACAATGCCATGTCTGATCAGTGCACCACACAGTGTGCAATGGGTAGAGACGAACTGCCACACCCTAACATCAACAGAGTGGCAATTTGGCGGGGGAGATAAAGATGAACTAGGTAGATTGGCAGAAGATGTAGAGGAAGCAGGTATTGGTGAGATAGTTGTTTCATTTGTCATGGAACTTCCAGTCTCTGTCTGGGTCTCTCTACTCTTTCTCCTCTTTGATCTCCTTCTGTGTGACATTAGTACAAGGGAAAGGAGGGGGGAACTTTAAAACCTTATATCACTCAAACAATAAAGTTTTGAGAGATGCGACTTGTACCACATAATTTATTTTTGTTGAATCTACAATATTGCATTAACTTATATCCGGACATTACTATCCCTTTAAAAAAGAACCATTTAAATCAGTGTTAGTTTGAGGAATTTGTATCTGTCCCTGATGGTGCAGTTGTGTGCCTAGAACTGCTCCACTTTTCTTTTATACATACTCCAAATATATTTCTCTAATGACTTAAAAAATGTTTATCAAAATTATATGGATTAAATATTATTTATACTATACTATCATCTAACCATTAGGGGGGTACAAAAGTTTCAATTCTAAAAATGAAAAGTGTGAAAAACACCACTAGTCACCTTTTCTGGTTAATTCAGCAAAACTAACTCCTCAGCCTAGTCCCATGGTAGGCATAGAACCAAGTATACTAATCACCCACCCATGCCCCGTTACTTGATAGCCACAATAACTGGCAATGTGAGACTCTCCTGCTGCTGCCAGACTACAACACCAACTGGTCTCTGCCACCAACAGACTAGTGGGGAATGATGGAAGTTGTACTCTGGTGGCAGCTGGAGGGCCTCATATTGCCTACCATTGCTGTGACCCCCACCCCCACCCCCACCCCCAGTCTTAGTAACCACACATGCTATCCCATCCAGGTTTGTCCCACAGTAACCATAGAGCCACATATATTAAACCCCTCAACCTCACCCACAGTAGCCTTAGACCCACACATACTGATATCCCAGCCTTGTTATACTAGTTTTAAATCCCGTGTACATGGGCCAACACTGGCAGTGCTGCAGTCATGTGCAGTATTGACTGCCCAAACGTGACGTGGCTGGTACGGAGTGGGGCGCTCCGAATTCAGACCTTAGACCTCTCTGTGCACCTTGTCCCAGGAAGGTGTGCAGAGAGGACTCCGGTCTGAATTCAGACTGCCCCGCTCCGTATCAGCTGAGGTGCGGGCAGTCTGTACTGCGCATGATTGCAGCAAAGCCATCTCTACTGAGCATGACGGATTCTGACAAACATCCCTTGCAAATTATAATATAGGAGATATATATATATATATGTGTGCATATATATAGATATATATCTATATATATAGATATATATAGATATATATACTGTATATATATATATTTACATGCACTGAATGAGTGTGGTGTGCTGTGGATGTGAGAAACATGAGGAAAGATGGGGAATGGGAGGTGAGAAGTGCGACAGCACTGTGGAGATGAAAGAGGGGGGTGCCACGTCGTCAGGTGGCATAAGGAAGAGAGGATGTGAGACCTGGGTGAAGGCTGTGCTGAATTGAAAGTGTACGCATTGCTGGAATTGAAGGAGAAGCTGAGGCTGAGGCCGGCATTCATAAAGTGGCCCTTAACCCCTTGAGCGATATGAAGGGCAACCTCCAGAATAAATAGGGCAGAGAAGAAGAAGAAGAATTGCAGAGCACCCCACCCCTCTGAGAGAAAAATGGCAGAAGATTGGTCACAAGGACCATGGAGACATACCAACGCTGTCCCAGAAAACTTCAGGGAGGTAGAGAAAACTCCCAAAGGCACTGCAAAGGTTCAATTACCACAGTGATTAAAGTGGTGAACTATGAACTACTGGTGTCATTGGACACCAGCAAAATAGGTAAACACAAAGAATCAAACACTGCGAAAGAGGGCTACTAATCATCCACTCCTGCCTGTATCACTTTCCTCCCAAAACATCTCAAATATATTGAGTCTGTAGTGGTTGGCAAAAGTGAAGATGGCTATGTAAGAGCCTCACACAACTGGACCAGAGAAATTGAACTAAAGTAAGGTTCTTAGAAGTATGGGATGTATCAAGGGCCCTGACTCCCTGTCAATCTCTGAGAACCACGAAAAGAATAGCATAGAACCCTTTGCTTTTTGAGAATTAAGGTGAGGACTCCTGAGGTTAAAAAAGAAAAATAAACCACAGATGAACGGACCTGTGTGTAATACAACTATGCCATAGGTAATGTGACCCAGATAGACCACAGGTAGAGCAGAATAGGTATTTGACCAAAAAGAACACATATTCCATAATGACCTGTAGGTAAATCGGCTTTACAGGTCTGGCAATAAAGAGAGGGACATATAGGCTGGGGGTAATTTTGGGCCTTAGTAACAGGAAGATTACCCCTGTATTCCTTGGATATGGTGAGCAGACAGGCAGAAAAAAAGTAAAAAAATGAAATATTTTCTGTAAAGAACTTTAGTCATAGGTGCTGACAAAGTTGAGAGTAGGGGGAAAAGAGAAGAGACAATAGAAAACTCTTCTCCTGTAAAAGCCTGTGAAACATCTAATGAGAGAAGGCATCTAAACTCCTGTAAAAAAGACACTATGGGTCTCCCGCCATCTGTCAAACTAACACACAATTGTTGTGGATCTCCAGTCAAGCACAAAAAGATTCCTTGCACAGTACAGAGCTTCACTCCAGCACTATATATGTGAAAGAAAGTTTATAATAAGCTCACAGAAAGTCCATGCCATTTATCAAGACTCAACATGTGGGTCATCTTGAGGCAAAGACACACGGGTTGCCCAAGATACACACAAGCACCGTGTGGCAACTCAGTTATAATGGGCAATACCAGGATCAGTACGTCCTTGCTGCTGCTGAGCACTCAGTTCAGAGATATTTAAAAGGTGCTATACGCTCAATAAATATTAAAAAAGAGACAGCATTCCCATATGCGACATGATTGCTGCAGAAATGTAGAATGTAATGTTTTGCACATCCCTGTGGCAGTGAAAGGGTTAAAAAATTTTGTTACAAAATTTTAAATCGTTAGCCATGAGGCTTTGCAATGTGCTGGAGTCCAGTATTGCAGTCCAGTCTTTTGCACAAACTACTGTGTGTGTGATTACACGCAACATCAGGAAACCTGTGTGTGGCGACCATCGCACTCCCTTACATAAAGAATGAGTGTTATAGGGATAAGTACACCTTATGTATATAAGGGAGTGCTATGGTCGCCACATATAGATTTCCTGATGCTGCGTGTAAACACACACAGTAGTTGGTGCTTTGTACAGTAACAAGGTAGGATCCAGCAATGCGGGGTAGCCTGTCCTGTGAAGACATGCCAGTGTGAAGATGCATCTGGTAATATTTTAAAAGCAGAGCAGGAGCAGCGGCTGCTGGGTTGATCAGTGGAGAAAGACAAAGACCCAGTGGCTGTGAATCAGTGGAGCGGAGACATGAGGGCTTTCCTTCAGCCAGCACCTGTCTGTATCCCTGAAACACTTGAGCTGAGTGCAGTCTTGGGATGTAGTTGAGGGTTTAGAGCAACTCCCAGAAGCATTTTAATCCATTTAGTGTCAGTGGTATGCAACATGACTGGGCTGGTTCTGCAGCACTGACCCACTGTTTGCCATGGGTATCAAGGCTGTAGTGAGCATCCTCCACCATGCCTGTTCGCAGTGAGGGACAGATCTGAGTCTGGTGAGGGGACAATGAGTGGCACAAGGGACACTGAAGGCAGACGATGAAGGTAGAATGTTCGAATAGCAGAAGTCCGGTAGGTGTAATGTGATGTTATTACTGCCGTAAGTTGGACATATCTTATTTCTGTTTAAAGAAGCAGTAAACTTTTTTTCCTGAAAACACATATTTTACAGAGCATTTCCTGCTGAATAAAGCAAGGTCACTTCCATTGCTGTCAGATGTTTTATTCAAAAATTATAGCAGTTTAAATAATCAGGAAGTGAGTTTACTGTGTTTACTTCCTGATAGTTCTAACTGACAGGAAGTGACAGGCGGTTTCTATCACATTCTATGGAGAACTGTATGTCTCTGACTTTTCTGACTTTGCTCTCCATTAGAATCTAACAGGAAATCTAATTAGAATTCAACCACTAGAGGGCACTGCTAATGTAAAAAAACATGGGTGTAAACTATAATAACTCTGGAAATATAAATCTGTCGGCAGTGGGAGTACCCTTATTTTACTCAATAGGAAAATCAATACAATATATATTTTTTCATTAAAAAAGTTTACTGCTCCTTTAAGAGGCAATACTGATGCAACTGCGGTGAATGGGACAGATATGTGTGCAGGATAAGGGTATGATCTTATCCACAGCCACTAACCCTGTGAGTGCCGGAGGAGTAGGCAAAGCATTGCACCGCAATGTGTTGCCTAAAACCCTGGCATGAGTCCTAGCAGAGATAATAGATATATTGGGGCTATAGAGATATGGGGCCAAGTCCTTGCAGACATTTTCACAGCAGTGAGCATGGGGCCTTTGGCCCATGCTCATTCCTGTGAAAATGATGCTCCACTGCAAAGTCCTTACATACAGCTTACTACAAATCGATGTGACTCCATGCAAAGATTTTCAAAGGAGTGAGCATGGGAGTGCGCCCCCATGTATATTCAAGTGATGTGAACGGAGGAGAGGTGCTGTCTCCTCCTCCTGACTGCCCTGGGGTGTGTGCGGCACGTCTGGAGAATTGCTGGTCACATGACCAGCTACTCCATTATATATATACTAGCAATGTGCCCGTCAGGATATATAGGGAATTAATGCATACACATGGATGCAAGACAAACACACACAGACACACGCAAATGCACACGCATGCACTGAGATGCATAAAAATCGACACAGTCATACACACATACATGCAATGCACAATATGCAGACACATAGAGTGTGATACAGACCTGCAACACACACAGTGAGGAACACACAGGCACACACAGGGACACACACACACACACACACACACACACACAGAAGTGAGTCATAAGGGGGTGACTTATGTGTCATTGTAATGAGTTTGTTTTTGCACTTATGCCTCAATTGTGGCATTCATTCATATAGTTGAAATGCATGTGGTGATTGCATATGCTATGGTGGAAGGTGGATTGTGCTGGCTCCTGGGGTGTGAGAGAGTGTGTGAGTGAGTGGCATTCATTCATGTAGTTGAAATGCTTGTGGTAATTGCACATACTATGGTAGAAGGTGGATCATGCTGGCTCCCGGGGTGTGAGTGAGTGTGTGTGAGTGGCATTCATTCACGTAGTTGAAATGCATGTGGTAAACGCAAATACTATGGTAGAAGGTAGATCGTGCTGGCTCCCGAGGTGTGAGTGAGTGTGAGTGAGACTATGGTGGAAGGTGGATTGTGCTGGCTCCCAGGGTGTGAGTGATTGAGAATGTGTGAGTGTGTGTGAGTGAGTGCGTGTGAGTGATTGCATGTGAGTGATTGCGTGAGTGAGTTAGTGAGTGTGTGTGATTGAGTGAGAATGTGAGTGAGTGAGATTGTGAGTGAGAGGGTGTATGAAAGTGAGTGAGAGAGTGTGAGTGAGAGTGTGAGTGATTGTGTGTGTGAGTGTGTGCGGGAGTACGTGCGTGAGTGTGTGAGTGTGAGAGAGAGAGTGTGAGTGTGTGAGTGTGAGAGTTGAGTGTGTGTTTGTGTGTGATTGAGTGTGTGATTGAGTGTGTGAGTGAGAGTGTGTGAGTGTGTGTGTGTGTGTGATTGAGTGTGAGTGTGTGCGATTGAGTGTGAGTGAATGTGTGATTGAGTGTGAGTAAACGTGTGAGTGAGTGTGAGTGATTGCATGTGAGTGATTGCGTGAGTGAGTTAGTGAGTGTGTGTGATTGAGTGAGAATGTGAGTGAGTGAGAGTGTGAGTGAGAGGGTGTATGAAAGTGAGTGAGAGAGTGTGAGTGTGTGAGAGTGTGTGAGTGAGAGTGTATGAGTAAGAGTGTGAGTGAGTGTGTGTGTGATAGAGTGTGTGTGAGTGAGTGAGTCAGTGTGTGAGTGTGTGCGTGAGTGTGTGAGTGAGTGTGTACGTAAGTGTGTGAGTGAGTGTGTGAGTGTGAGAGAGCGAGTGTGAGAGAGTATGAGTGTGTGAGTGTGAGAGTGTGAGTGTGTGTTTGTGTATGATTGAGTGTGTGATTGAGTGTGTGAGTGAGAGTGTGTCAGTGTGTGTGTGATTGAGTGTGAGAGTGTGTGATTGAGTGTGAGTGAATGTGTGATTGAGTGAGAGTGAATGTGTGAGTGAGTGTGAGTGAATGTGTGAGTGACAGTGTGTGAGTGAGAGTGTATGAGTGAGAGTGTGAGTGAGAGTGCGTGTGATTGAGTGTGTGTGAGTGAGTGAGTGAGTGTGTGTGTGAGTGTGTGCGTGAGTGTGTACGTGAGTGTATGAGTGAGTGTGTGAGTGTGAGAGAGAGTGAGAGAGTATGAGTGTGTGAGTGTGAGAGTGTGAGTGTGTGTTTGTGTGTGATTGAGTGTGTGATTGAGAGTGTGTGAGTGTGTGTGTGATTGAGTGTGTGTGTGTGATTGAGTGTGAGTGAATGTGTGATTGAGTGAGAGTGAATGTGTGAGTGAGTGAATGTGTGAGTGACAGTGTGTGAGTGAGAGAGTGTGAGTGTGTGAATTATTGTGAGTGTGTGAATTATTGTGAGTGTGTATGATTGAGTGTGTATGATTGAGTGTGTGTGAGAGTGTGTGTGTGATTGAGTGTGAGTGTGTGTGTTTTTTGGCTGATGTGTTTGTGTCTGTGGTGTAGGAGTGACTGGCAGCCATTTTGTTTTTTCAGTTACTTGGATAGTGGTGGGCGGGCTGGATAGTGGGGGCAGGCCATCTCCCTGCATGATTTAAATCACTCCCCCATTGAATAACCCAATGGGAGCAGTAACTCCTCCTTACATAACCCTTTGAGTACCAGAGGGGTATGCAACACATTGCAAAGCTGGCACTCAAAGGGTTAAGTTATGGTAACATAGCAATATAACACACAGTGGCTCCAGGGACGGCCCTAACATGGGTGCCGGTGGGTCCATGTTACAGGTCTGTGTCCACACGGCACAGGACAAAGAGTTTTGACTCCCTCCTGCGAGCGGCGCGCCTGCTGTGACAGTAATTAGTGTGGCTCAGCCTCAGTCTGTCAGCCTGACTGAGGCTGAGCCAGACTAATCACTGTCACAGCAGGTGCACTTAGCAGGATGTCACCTGCAAAAAAAAAAAAAGCTTGCCGGCAGAGGCGCTGACTTAACAGTAACTCTGCGGGCGGGCTGTCAGCTTGCGCACAGACATCCTCCCATGTTGCCTCTCTCGCTCCCCGCGCTGAATTGAGGTCAGAGCGCCGGGACTCGTGACCTGCCAGTGCTAGAGGCAGCATGGGAGGATCAAGCTGCCTGCCATTAGACACCAGGGAGCTGGACAACTGTGGGTGCTGGCGGGGGTAAGTCCTGGGTGGGCAATGGGGCATGTCCTGGGGTGCTGGGGTAAGTCCTGGGTGGGCCTGTCCTGGGGTGCTGGGGTACGTCCTGGGTGGGCAATGGGGCATGTGCTGGGGTAAGTCCTGGGTAGGCATTGGGGTATGTCCTGGGGTGCTGGGGTAATTCCTGTGTGGACAATGAGGCATGTCCTGGGGTGCTGGGGTAATTCCTGCGTGGGCAGTGGGGCATGTCCTGGGGTGCTGGGGTAAGTCCTGGATGGGCAATGGGGCATGTCCTGGGGTGCTGGGGTAAGTCCTGGGTGGGCATGTCCTGGGGTGCTGGGGTACGTCCTGGGTGGGCAATGGGGCATTTGCTGGGGTAAGTCCTTGGTGGGCAATGGGGCATGTCCTGGGGTGCTGGGGTAAGTCCTGGGTGGGCCTGTCCTGGGGTGCTGGGGTACGTCCTGGGTGGGCAATAGGGCATGTCCTGGGGTAAGTCCTGGGTGGACATTGGGGCATGTTCTGGGGTGCTGGTTTAAGTCCTGGATGGGCAATGGGGCATGTCCTGGGGTGCTGGGGTAAGTCCTCTGGTGGGCATGTGCTGGGGTACCTCCTGGGTGGGCAATGGGGCATGTCCTGGGGTGCTGGGGTAAGTCCTGGGTGGGCAATGGGGCATGTCCTGGGGTGCTGGGGTAAGTCCTGGATGGGCAATGGGGCATGTCCTGGGGTGCTGGGGTAAGTCCTGGGTGGGCATGTCCTGGGGTGCTGGGGTATGTCCTGGGTGGGCAATGGGGCATGTGCTGGGGTAAGTCCTTGGTGGGCAATGGGGCATGTCCTGGGGTGCTGGGGTAAGTCCTGGGTGGGCAATGGGGCATGTTCTGGGGTGCTGAGGTAAGTCCTGGGTGGGCATTGGGGTGTGTCCTGGGGTGCTGGGGTAAGTCCTGGGTGGGCAGTGGGGCATGTCCTGAGGTGCTGGGTTAAGTCCTGGGTGGGCAATTTGGCATGTCCTGGGGTGCTGGGGTAAGTAATGGATGGGCAATGAGGCATGTCCTGGGGTTCTGGGGTAAGTCTTGGGTGGGCAATGGGGCATGTTCTGGGGTGCTGAGGTAAGTCCTGGGTGCTATGGGTGCTGGGGCATGTTTTAATGGGCATCTGGCAGTGGCATATTTAATGGGCAAACTGGTTGTGGCATATGGAGGGAGAAGAGAGACAGACAGAGGTTGGAAGAGGAGAGAAACAGACAGACACGGAGGAGAGAAAGACAAAAAAGGAGAAGATACATGGCAAAGAGACACATGGGGAGAGGAGAGACACATGTATGACATGGTGAAGAGAGAGACAGACATGGGTGGGATGGAGGGAGGGAGAGAGAGACAGATGGGTGGCATGGAGGGAGAGAGAGAGACATGGGTGGCATGGAGGGAGAGAGAGAGAGACATAGGTGGCATGGAGGGAGAGAGAGAGAGAGACAGACATGGGTGGCATGGAGGGAGAGAGAGAGACACATAGGTGGCATGGAGGGAGAGAGAGAGAGAGACAGACATGGGTGGCATGGAGGGAGAGAGAGAGACATGGGTGGCATGGAGGGAGAGAGAGAGACACATGGGTGACATGGACGGAGAGACATGGGGGGGACAGACAGATGATATTTTATAACTGTCCATTTTTTTTTACATCTGCAGCAGAGTTAGATAGCAATCTTTCACACAGGACACCACTTTAACAATTTCATAACCAGTGATGTCTGCTCCTGTATTGTTAGGTTTTATAACCCTTTGAGTACAGGAGCATAAAATTCTAACCTTTTGAGTGCAGGAGCAGACATCCCTGGTTATGAAAGGGTTAAAGTGGTGTCCTATGTGAAAGATTGCTATCTAACACTGCTGCAATTGCAAAAAAAAATGGACAGTTTTAAACTATCATCTAAAATGTGCAGTTCTTCCATTAGTCTTCACATTATACTAACTGCACAGGGAATGTAACCAGGGGAGTTGGTTGGCTTTGAAAGACCTGGGGCTTAACCCTTAGTGTGCCAGAGGGGTATGCAGCGCACTGCAATGCACTGCACACCCCTGCACTCAAAGGGTTAAATTTGCTTAAAGCAGCCATATGGGTGTGTTTTGGTGGGTGTAGTTTGGGGGGGGGCAGCATTTCATCCTTGGACCCAGGCAGCACAATGTGTTGGGCCGGCCCTGGGTGGCTCTTCAGTTGAGGCAGCATAGCAATATGCTGAGGGAACAAATAGAAAGTGGTGTTTGCGGCTTGCCCTCTCAGCAAAGCATCTCTCTCCCTTTAACCCTTTGAGTGCCAGAGTGGTACGGAATGCACTGCAAAGCAATGCATTCCGTACCACTCTGGCACTCAAAGGGTTAACCCTTTGAGTGCCAGAGTGGTACGGAATGCATTAGAAAGGGCGGGAATCAGGAAGCAGAGGAGTGACAGTTGAAAACAGACAGTGAGGTGACTGAAGAGATGAAAAGCGTTAAATAAAAGAGTTGCTATTAAGTTTATCCCTGAGTGTATTTTATGGAAACATTACACCCTCATACTGAAACAGAGTGTATGGAGGGTTACAATTATCTGTGGGAGGTGAAACAGTGTGTTTGTGGGGTCATGATCCTGAGTGAGAGTGTGTGTGGACCAGGAGCAGTTATTGATAATCCCTACTTCAGAAGCGAGTGGCAGCTTTATTTTTTTTTGTCAATTGGATAGTGATGGGCGGGCTGGAGGGGGCGGGCCAACTCCCTTTATGATAAAGATGCCCCCATTGAAGCACCCAATGGGAGCAGTAAAGTCCCCATTGATTCACCCAATGGGAGTTGTGTCTCCTAATGAGACATACATTATGTAATGAGACATTCTGTTCAATGCGAGTTTCTTTTCTGAGGAGACATAAATTATGTTCTATGTGTGGGGTACCATAAATTATGCAATGAGGCTTATTCTTTTATATATATAGATATATATACACACACACACACATGCACACACAATTTATGTCCTTGACAGTAAGTACCCTAGAGCTCTGCATCTAGAGTTGAACCTGGTCATCTGACCATCAAAGCAGGACGGAGGTACAATGGGGAGTTATGCACTAAGGTGTGACAAAGAGGGGATGAATTGTTAATGATATCACTTCTCCAGTTCCTATGTTATTCTTTGGACCCAATGCACTAAGATTTCCTCATACTTTGGAGATCTTAGTGCATAACCTCTATAGAATAACATAGGAACTGGGGAAGTGATATCACTGGAGAAGCTGAGGGAATTCATTAAGGGGTGATAAAGAGGTGATAAAGTGGAGATGACTTCTCCAGTGATATCCCTTCTCCAGTTTCTATATTATTCTATAAGATCTCCAAAGCTGAAGAAATCTTAGTGCCTAGGCTCCACAGCCTCTATAGAATAACATAAGAACCGGAGAAGTGATATCACTGGTTAAGTCATCTCCACTTTATCACCTCTTTATCATCGCTTAGTGAATCTCCACCGTTATCTCCACTTTATCACCTCTTTATTATGCCTTAGTGTATAACCCCCAATGTAACACTATTCCTGCAGCACTGAGTTCTCTGCATACTATCATTTTTACAATAGATCATGTTACCTACTTTAATAATGCCTGACAGAAAGTGCTTATCAAATGTCAGGGATATAAAACTATAAATTAAAAACAACTTGAAGATTAAAAAAAATATAATAAGGATAGTCAACTTGATTATACTTTGACCATATATACTGCACTTGCAGAATAAGTAGAAAGAAAAGGGTTGTTATCCCTTTAAACCCTTATTCCACCTGTTTTTTGGGGGTAGGATATGGGAATGGGATGAGATAAGTAACCGAAGGAGGAGAAAGGTGACAAGAAACTGAGAGAGGAATCACCCCAGCTCTCCCTTCTTCCTTTCTCATAATTCTCACCCCCACCCCCTTCCCCTTGTGTGGATGAGAGCATCCTCCTCTGCTGTGTGTAATACATGCTCAAGAGCTCTGTCAATGCTTGCGGCATGCGGGCACTCAAACGCTACCAGCGTCAGGCTGCATCTAGTGTGAGATGCCTGCTGCACAGAGACATGTGAGCAGCTGGTGAGTGCTGCTGCTGGTGTGCCGTGGAGATCATCCCCTGGTGTCCGACTCCCAATCCTAGACTGCTCCTATTGCCAGTAAAGGTATGCCGCTGATCTACTGCAGGTGAACCTCCAGGTCCTAATGCCGATCTATTTCTTCCTGGAGAACAGAGGAACGGTGAACAGAATCCAAGAAGGAAGGAATCCTTTCTTGAGACCCATCAGCTGTTTGACTTCATTGGGAGGAAGCTGAAACCTAGCTCTTGGGATCGGACTTTTATTGGAAATCATGGGTGTTTGCAGTGGCAGGTGCACGCTGATGTTTATCTGTGGAATGCAACTGGTAAGTGGCACTCGGATTTGCCCTCTTCCCTCTTTATAGCCGTACTAGGTTTGGTACAGATCATGAACGTGATGGATAAACTAGCATACAATATAACTAAGAAAAAAGTGGAGAAAGCAATAAGTCCTCCAAGCAGCCAGGATGGGGTTAAGCCTCCAATCGGGATGAATTTTCACTCCTAATTGCCAGGGGGAAAGCCATTAGTCAGGGAAAGCTGGATGTAGAATTGGCATGAAAAACCTTTAACACTGGACCACATTTCTTAGCTGTGTGCTGCAGTGTCCTCTAACAATGAATGGTTAATAAATAATAACCTAAACAGGACACACATAGTTTTACCCTTTTTATATAATGCCATTGACTGCCTTGTTGCCTACTGAATAACCTTTAGCTCACAGAGCTTATATATTTACAAAGTGTTTCCAGAATAATTAATGTTGATTTTTCTCTTTGCATTTGCTGAGTTTTCAGATTTAAAAGTTGTTTTCCTCAAAGGAAAAAAAAAATCTAAATGCTCCTGTAAAATCAGTTTGGGAAGTATATAATTAATGTACAGCAACTGTCATGTAAAAGACAATAGGACATGTATTAACATCGGGTACTTGCTGTTTTAATGCATTGATTTGGAGGCATCCACACATAGAATGTTTAAAAACTGATTGATATGAAGGTTACTTAACCCCATAACCCTTTGAGTGCCAGAGGGGTATGCAACACATTGCTTTGCAATGCGTTGCATACCCCTCTGGCACTCAAAGGGTTAAAAAACCAGAGGGGTGTACAACGTTTTGCATATTACACCACACCAGTCCTTAATTGGTTAACACCCTTGGACGCTAAAGAGGTTTTCAAAGCATTGCAAAGTATTGCATCGGGGACCTTTCCAGCATGCAAGGAGTTAACAGAGGTTTTGACTGTGTAATAAAAAATAACCAAGGATGTCAAAATAGTAATACTGTATAGATCAAAAGAACGGCAATGTTATGACTGTCTATAGTCTATTACAGGTGAACACATTATCTCTGGATTCTATAAAAAAATCCTAATTATAATCTGTGGTGGATACTGAAGCTAGCATCTGTCATAAATGTAACCCAGTCCTTTGTATTACATATATTTATATAGTCTACATGGGGGCTTTTAACATTGAAGATCACTAAGATCATTGACCTTGCTCTTTGAAGTGTGAATAGATAGGGCATATACATTACTGTTAATATGCATTGTTTTCTTGTTATTCAGTGAAATAAAATATTTTTGTTATGAAGTAATTTGAATAGCATAAATAGCAGATAAGAAGTATAATGAAAGTGATTTTCCTAATGTTAATATATGTGTATGTGTTTATTAGTTTGTCTTTGAAAAATGGTCTTAATATTTTCTCTATGCATTTTTACCATACATGTCTGAGTTTAATTGGCATGATTAATACATTTGCAGTGTGAGAGGACCAGTTGAATTGAGCAGACTAAAACTGTGAGTAAAATAAGACTGGGACTACTGCCAATGGCTTTTGTTTTCAGTTCAGAATATCAAGTGCATTGTCTCATACTCCCACAGATTAGAATGAGGATTTCCATTGGCCCTAAGATGTCAATACTTTTTTTGTTGAATAATACTGAAATAGATGGAGATTCATAGCATGTTTCATTAAGTGAAGGTAATACTCTGGGGTTATATTGAGCTAAATAAGAGCAATTCTAGAGCAAACCAACTGCACTATAGGGCACAGCTAAAATGCCCCAATATTCCTGTGATTTAAATGAGATTTTTGACACACTGAATACTAGAGAGGTCCCCATTGCATTGGTTTGCAATGCTTTGGAGTCCACTCTAGTTTTAAGGAGTTTAAAGTCTCCTTTAGATCAATGGACATTGTATTTGTTACCTATTGGTGCAGCTGGTTTGCTCTAGAATTGCTCATCCTTATCTTCCTGAATACAGCTCAGTTGTGCTCTAAACTGATTTACTATATATAATTGACATGGTTATTTTGTGAATGAAGGGAAGTTATTATTTGAAGACTTTATTGTTTATGGATGTAATTATATCTGGTAGCACTGTGTGCTACTTTGTTTGTTGTTGGAATACAGTATCTTTCATAACATTCAGATAAATGCAGCTCACTATCTAAAATATAACTTTACTGTACAATAAGCGTTCAGATATATGCAGCTAAATGTAATTCAGTATAGTGCATGCACTACTTATGATGAACATTAGTTGGCACTAGATATACAATTTACTACTGTTGACTAATATTTTGATTCTTTCAGTGCTATTGAAAATGGAAAGGATTATATGAATGCAATATATATATATATATATATATATATATATATATATATATATATATATATATATTGTAGATGGTGAAAGCACCCACTCTTAACTAGGTGATGCCCAGGTGCACATAGGGTTGCCACCTTTTCTTCAAAAAAATACCGGCCATGGCATTCCCTCCATAGGCTTAACATTGGACAGAAACCATTTTTTTAATGGCCTGCTGGTAAAATACAGGCTGGGTGGCAACCCTAGATGCACAGTCCCAACGGAAGTGATGTGCAAATATACACAAATGGAGCAGCATCTGTGGGTCTTGACAAAAAATAGGTGTATTGAGTAAACAAGGCAAAGTCTGGTCTGACCAAACTTTGCCTTGTTTTCTCAATAAAGCTATTTTTTTGCCAAGACCCATAGATGCTGCCCCCTTTTTGTGTGTGTATATATATATATATATATATATATATATATATATATATATATATATATATATATATATTATTTTTAATGCAGTTTGTCATTTTTGAAGATGTGTAAAATGTAAATAAATAAGCTGTTTTAACCCTTATGATGTTAGTTCCTGAATGGTGTCTGGTTGGGTCTGAAATAATAGTGGTCTGACCTTTCTTGAATTGTAGTTCTGCAGCTTTTTTAACACCTTGCTAGGAAGAGAGATCTCTGCTGTTTTGTACAACAAGGTGTTGTGGAGTGTTCACTAGCACCTAGGTTTTAAATTGAAAGGCAGGTAAAATATTTTATATTACTTTTGGGCTTTAATACTCTTGTTGCTTTGCATAGTTTTGAAGTTAGGGATGGCTATGGATGCACTATCACAGTGTAAGATTGGTAGTGGTAGACCTCTGTTCCTGTTTATTATATTTGAGTAGTGAAAACACTGAGGCTGATGTATGAAGAAGATCTGGGGGGCTAGCATTGTGATATGGTGATGTATTTAGGTCAATGGCACATGGAGAGTATGCACTAAGATGTCTTTGCCACCATATCCATGTGAATTTACATGAATCTGTCATGCCTTCCACATATTTACATTTTGCACTCACTACATACAAAATGGCTCACTTGCATATGGAAATACGGGTTAATGAGCAATTGTCATATTCATGTTGGAGTGTTTATATGTTAATGGGGCACATCTTCACATACACTAATTTCTAATAGCAGCCTTTGTTTTTAGTATTCACAATCCCAACATCGCCAAACTATGGTTGGCGATGTTGAGATCTTCCTATAGCTCTCTATGGAGTAAGAGGCAAAGTGTCTTGGAAGGTCTGTATTTACTTGAATCACTTGACTGATAGACAGCACACTCAGCCGGTTGTCAGTAAAGAAGGACAGATAAGCTGTGATATATATATAGCTTCTCTGCCATTCTCTCAATGATACTTAAGTGCTGGCAATATTTGTTCATTCTGGAGCCCTTTCAGTGCTTATGGTACTACAGGGTTAAGGGAGAGATCATGTTTGTGGTGCTGAAATCTGAGTGAATCATCTCAGCTTCCCTGCTGGGGAACAAAGAGGATGCTCTGAGACTTAGGGTTGTTGTACAGTTGGCAATGTGTAAGACAGGGGATCTCTTGCACATCATCAGAATTTTAAACAACCCTCCATGGTAATAATGACTGATTTCTCCTCCCTCCCCTTGCATCCCTAATTTGTAGTGCATATGGTGATGTGTGTCTCCATTACCAAGGCAATGTGCTCGCCAGACATCACCAGACAAACATCTCCATAGCATAGGTATTGATGCTTTTGGGAGGACAGCTGAAGAGCTGAGAGATCAGACTTCAGTACTACAAACAGCAGGAGCTCTCCATCAGCCCTATGAGCGCCTGTGGATTAAGCAAAGCTTTGAAGAACAATAGCACTCACAGGGTTAAAGTGCTTCATTTCTGCTTTGAACTCAGTGCTACAAATTCCATTGATTTCTCCTGGAGTGCTATAGAGATATTCAGTGTATTGCTATGCAACATATTGCACACCCCTCTAGCATTCAGTGGGTTGTAAGATACACAGTTGGTCTCCTGTGCAATGTTCCTATCAACTGTTATAGGATACACAGAAGTCGGCCGCTGAACAGCTGACTGAAATAAACAGGTACTCAGACACACTGTGCATGTGTGGGGAGGGAGGGTGAATAGAAAGGTATAATGAGATCCCAACTTCGCCGACCCACAGAAATGACAATGAATCATTAAGGTACATTTCAATATGCAAATGAGCCATTGTCAAAGTAGTCACTGCAAACTCATAACTAGGGTCAAAAGCATGGCATGTTTGTGATGGCAAAGACATCTTAGAGCATATGTTGAGATGTTACTGAAGCAAATAGGCCACTATATCACCAATCTGGCCCCTTATCAATCCATAGTGCCCCCCACCCCAGGAAGCAGTAGGTTCACTCCAGGATAACTCCAATTCTTCAGTCAGAATTTTTATTTGTTACCTATGGAGCTAAAGATTTACTCAGGCTTCTTAGTGCACCAGTCTTCTTGTGGATTAATATAGCATAAAGTATTTTACAGGTAATATTGGATCCATGGTTAAACAGGTTTAAACTCTTCATTGCTGCAGTTATTTCTGCAATATCTCTTGATCTGGCTTTGCATTGTGTTTCAATATGTGTTAGTCTTACAGGAAAATATGTGTGTCAACAGAATTAACCTAATTGATGCTAGATAGATCTCACATACAGCAAAGCAATGTGTTGGAGACCTCTCTAGCACCAAGGGGTTAACTAAAAAATGTTAATATTAGATTTCTAATAGATCAAATCTCTGCTATAATAACCATTTTTCCTCCTACTAATATAAAGAGTAACAGATTATTCCTATGAATTGGTACCAGGCATCAGCTTTACTGTAATATGTGAAGTGTATTTATGGTACAATTTGGGTTTAACACTTTAAGTGCTGGAGGTATGCAATGCACGCCTCTCTGGTGCTCGAAGGGTGAAATTGGGCATTAAACCCTTGGATGCTAGATGGATGTCTAATTTACTGCTTCACCATGTGTTGGAGACCTCTCATTGCAAAGCAAAGAGTTATATACCTTTCTGGCACTCAAAGGGTCAACAGCCCGAATGAAATATATGGGAACTTTTCTTTCTCCTCGCTGGTGCGGTTGTTTGATTCAGAACTGCACTACGTTAGCTTTCAGAATGATACCTTTAGAGTCACTTCAGACATTCAGAATGGATGTTGGCTTATGCATATTGGTTATCAGAATAAGAATATCATGAGAATTGTCATTTGTGATTTTTTTTTTTTCAAATGTATATAATAATTTTCACCCCCCCCCCCAAAAAAAGATATTGCAAATGTTATTGTTAACAGAAATAGTAGTTCTTTAAAGGTACACTAACACCTCTTATTAATAACACCCTCTCTTCCCTTAAAATGTAAATGGTCTGTATGTATAAATTCTGTGTGGATTGGTTCTTCTTCTTATTTCTTCATTGGTACTGGATTACATGTCCATAGAGGCAGATACGATTATTTGCTCAGGACTCAAGGATCCCAGGACCCTTTCACTGAAGGCTTTCTAAAAGCATTCAAGGGGAGGAGTTTGTTGTCTGTGGGTCCTGCAACAAAGCATCATTTTTGCTTCCAGGAATATGCTATCCACTACTAATTAAAGATTTACTTTGGAGATCCAATCCTACAGCATTGATCCATAGTGATAATTTTGGATTATCTATACAGATTAAGGTAAGTGAGGGGTTATTATTAAAAGTAGTTAGTGTCCCTTTAAATATAAGAGGTGCCAATAGTGCGTGCATTTTATCTTTTTCCTCATAGTTCATTACATTACTTTCAGCTTAACTCTTTCAATGTCAAAGGGGTAAGCAACTAGGGTTGCCACCTTTTCTTCCAAAAAATACCGGACAAAGCATTCCCTCCATAGACTTAACATTGGACAGAAGACAATTTTTACCGGCCTGCCGATAAAATACCGTCTGGATGGCAGCCCTGTATGCAACACATTGCTCTGCGATGTGTTGCATGCCCCTCTGACAATCAAAGGGTTAAATAACTGGAGGGAATTTTATACAAAAAATTAACCACTTAGTTTTAATAAGAAGTGGAGTTTTCTTAACTCTTGGGGCAAGATGTTCAAAAAGTCATCATAATGAAAATATCGTCGGCTCATGAGTTGGTGGTAAAAGAAGAACAATATTTTCAGAAGTCAATCCGTCACGTTTATAAAATGCGTCTAAAGAATTATAAATGACGGTAAGAAGATCTTGATGAACATTGCCTTTAAAAATTCTGATTCTAAAAATTGTCTTTGATTTTGTCTTTGAAACGAAAATGTTCAAAAAATCAAAGACATTTTTTGTCTTTGAAATGACAAATTGCTTCTCACTCCTGCTAGGAGTGCTTTAATTTGTCTTCTCCAAGTTTAGCCCAATTTTATTTTGTCGGGAAAAAATTACGTTAATCAGACCAAAAAGTGACGTTGAAATTAATATTTTTTTCTGAAAATACCTTACAATATGATGGTAGATTAAGCCACATCAATTTGTAAGACAGCTTTTTCCCTTAGACGGAGGTGGAGGAACTGGATGCAAAAAATGACGGAAACATGTCTGAGAAGTGGCGGACCATGGAGTAAGAACATATTTGTTCTGATTACAGACAATTTCAGTTACCACCACTTTTTGAACATCTCGCCCTTGGAGTGTCAGAGAGGTATCCAATGTGTTGCAAAGCAGTGCATTGGATAAAGGGCCAATAAAAAGCTGAAATAAGTATTAAATGATATGTTATAAATTGCTGCTGTAACTTAACCCCATAAATCCAGAATGGTCAGTGATGTATTGTGATGTAATGCATTGTTCATGCTGTTGGTACTCAAGGTGTTAATAATAACTCATATTTATATAGCGCCTTTCTCCCAGTGGGACTCAAAGAGCTTTTAGCACACGCTCTTGGAATTAACCAAATCAACAGCTGAAATAATAGGTGTTATTATTACCCAATCAATGGTACTCATGTATTGACCTTGGAAGGACGAAGGGCTGGTTTGACCCTGCTGGGATTTGAACCTGCAACCTTGAGGTGTGAACAGGCTCCATAGTCAGACTTTACCACTAAGCTATCGCACCGGCTTAAGCCCTCATTTTACCTCTTCTTAAAAATCAGCTGCTAACATTTTCAGTCTAATTTCTTCCTGTCACGGACTATTCGTAGGACCTTGAAGCTGTTGCTTGGGAGCGACGCTGGAGATCGTGGCTCGGGTTCGGAGACAGCCAACCCTATCCCTTGCTGCGGCCGAAGCCGAGTTAAAGGTGCTGGCCGCGAAGCCAGATGCCCGATCCCGGTTGAGCCGGAACCCTGGCCAGGATGGGAGTAGAGAAGAACCGAAATGCTTCAGGTCCTACGAGGCAGAAGGATCCCTAAAGCAGAGGATATTCGAATGCCCGATTGGCCAACTGGATTGAAGGCAGAAGCAGAAATAAATCTGAGGACAGTGGTACCCTACCACCTTTCTTCATAAAGCAAAATTAGGGCGATGGGCAAAAAGGTCAGAGAGAGTGAGGCCCAATTGAAAGGCTAGTCCAGGACTGGACAACAATACCCTCCACGAGGCTGAGCAAAAAAAACCTATTTTCAGTGACCCAGGGTCTATCGGACCAATCTGTCCCAAGGGAGCATCCCTACTACAGAGCCGGTGAGACCAACCCCAGGCGGAGTAAGACCGCTATGATGGATGGGTGACCAAGGCAGAAAGGACCAATGACCCCAGACAACCCTAGAAACAGTCCAAACTGGACACGGCTGAGAACAGGCTACCACCCACTAAGAGTCGGCTGCGAGACGAACCGAGCCCCAAGCCTACAGGAAACAGGCCGGATGCACGGAGCACCAATCTCCTAGCTCCTCCCGCAGCCCTAGAATAGCCAGTATAGAGGGTAGGCGACCGAGAGCATCAGAAGCCTATCCCTCACTTGGCCCGTCAGCCGGGAGGAGCAGGGTCGGGCGAAGGACAGCAGCCCACTGACAGCTGAAAGCCGGAACCACCGGCTCCAGCAGAGTGGCTGACGAATGTCCGCACCAGCCGGGGACGCCGCTCCAGAGGGGGAAAGCAAGCTGCACAACAACAGCCGGAGCTAGGGACGTCCGATGGAATCGGATGATCCTGGTCACAGGGGAGTCTCAATCCGGAAGGCGGAAGCGGAAGAGAAGGTCAAGTAACAAGCCGAGGGTCAGCAGAAACAGGCGCAGCAGAGAGGACAGCCAAAATAGCACCACTGGAACCGGAGCAGAGATGACAGGAACTAAGAAACAGGTATGCTTCACAGCTCGAATAATCGGGCACCCAGTAACCCCGGAACAGGAAATATAAAGCAAAGCCTGCCAATAGGAAGGCCAGCCCGACGCTGCATAAAACAGAGGGGAGAAAAAAAAAAGAAACAAAGGTAGCATCGTGACACTACCCCACACCCAAAGATGAGCCCACCGGGCGACCGGGCTTGGACGGGTAGGCACGATGAAAGGCAGCAGTGAGGGCAGGGGCGTGAACATCCCGAGCAGGGACCCAGGAGCGCTCCTCCGGACCATACCCCTTCCAGTCCACCAGATACTGCAAGGACCGGCGGACGAGACGGGAGTCCAAAATGCGATGGACCTCAAACTCAGGCTCCCCATGAACCAAAACCGGAGGGGGCGGAGGAAGAACCGTAGAAAAACGGGAGCCACGCACAGGCTTAAGCAGGGAAATGTGAAAAGTATTGGGAACGCGCCACCCCCTAGGAAGTGCCAGCTTGAAAGAGACAGGGGAAAGGACTCGGAGGATTCGAAAAGGACCCACGAACCGGGGACCAAACTTAAGAGAAGGGACACGAAGACGAAGGTGCCTAGTGGAGAGCCAGACCCTGTCACCGGAAGACAGAATGGGGCCGGGGGAGCGCCGACGATCCGCTGCCCGCTTCTGAGCAGCGGAAGCCGAGGCAAGGCGGGACTGGATGGAAGCCCATAGAGAGCGGAGGTCCTCCACCATGTCATCAGCGGCCGGAACACCCACCGGAGCCCCCCACGGAAGGGTACGGGGATTGTACCCCAAAGCAGCAAAAAACGGGGAGCACTGAAGGGAATCATGAAGGCGGTTATTAAAAGAAAACTCAGCCAACGGCAACCAATCAACCCAGTCTGAATGAGAAGCATTCATGTGCTGACGGAGGAAAAGTTCCAAAGACTGATTAGTACGCTCCGTCTGACCATTAGTCTGCGGGTGGTAGGCAGAGGAGAACTGGAGAGAGATGCCTAACCGGGAACAAAAGGCCCGCCAGAAACGAGCAATAAACTGAGACCCCCTGTCAGACACAATATGGGTGGGGGAGCCGCGGAGGCGAAAGATCTCCCGAATAAAAATGGAAGCCAACTCAGCAGCCGAGGGAAGCTTGGGCAAAGGAACAAAATGGGCCAACTTAGAGAAACGATCCACTACCACAAGGACAGTAGTACATCCTTTGGAACAAGGAAGATCCACAATGAAATCCATGGCAATGTGGCTCCACGGAGAGGAGGGAATGGGCAAAGGACAGAGGAGACCCGCAGGCCGATGATGCGGGGTCTTGTGTTGAGCACAGTTGGAACAGGCAGCAACAAAATCCCGCACATCCTGTCGAAGGGAAGGCCACCAGAACTGACGCAGAAGAAGATCCGTAGACTTCCGAACCCCGGGATGGCCAGAAGTGGGGGCACCATGACACCAAGCCAGAAGTTCCAAACGGAAATGAGGGGGCACAAAAAGGGTACGGGGAGGCTGAGAAGGCAGAGGAGTACCCTGAAGCCCACTGATTTTTTCCAAGGTGGAAGAGGATAATGTGGCCAAAAACCGGGATGAAGGAAGAATGGGATCCGGAAGAGCAGGAGGACCCGCTTCAAACTGCCGAGACAGGGCATCTGCTTTGGCATTCTTCGACCCCGGTCTATAAGAAATGATAAAGTTAAAGCGAGTAAAAAAGAGAGCCCAGCGAGCCTGCTGAGGATTAAGACGCTTGGCGGATTCCAGGAACTGGAGATTCTTATGATCAGTAAGGACCAACACAGGCAACACCGAGCCTTCCAACAAATGCCTCCATTCCTGAAATGCCAATTTGATAGCAAGCAATTCGCGATTACCAACATCGTAATTACACTCCGCGCTGGAAAATCGCCGGGAAAAGAAAGAACAAGGGTGAAGTGTCGACGTGTCTGGATGACGTTGGGACAAGACAGCTCCAGCAGCCAATTCCGAAGCGTCGACCTCTAGGACAAATTGGCGCCTAGGATCAGGGAACCTTAAGATAGGAGCCGAAGTAAAAGCGGATTTGAGAGTGTCGAAAGCCTGGAGAGCCTTGTCAGGCCAGGAACGAGGATCAGCCCCCAGTTTAGTTAGGGCCGTGATAGGGGAAACTATCCGGGAGAAATTGCGGATAAATTTACGATAATAATTCGAGAAACCAATAAAGCGTTGGATAGCTCTTTTATCCCTGGGGAGCGCCCAGTTAGAAACTGCTTGAACCTTGGAAGGGTCCATTTCAATACCATCCTTGGAAATAAGATAACCAAGGAAAGCAAGACGTGACTTCTCGAATTCACATTTGGACAGCTTGACAAGCAAATGGTGATCACGGAGACGTTGGAGGACAGAACACACCTGAGTACGGTGCGTAGATAAGTCGGGAGAAAAGATCAGAATGTCGTCCAAATACACGACAACATGGGACAACAACATGTCACGAAAAATATCGTTAATAAAGCTCTGGAAGACCGCCGGGGCGTTACAAAGCCCAAACGGCATAACAAGATATTCATAGTGGCCGTATTGAGAATTAAAGGCCGTCTTCCATTCATCGCCGCTCCTAATGCGAATGAGATTGTAGGCTTCGCGGAGGTCCAATTTAGTAAAGCAAGAGGCACCACGGAGTCTTTCCAAAAGTTCAGGAATCAGGGGGAGAGGGTAGCTGTTTTTGATAGTGATTTTATTCAACCCCCGATAATCAATACAAGGGCGAAGGGTGCCGTCTTTTTTATGAACAAAGAAAAATCCAGCTCCCGCCGGGGAAGAAGACGGACGGATGAAACCCTTCGCCAAGTTGTCCTGTATGTAAGATGCCAAAGCATGAGTCTCCGGAGGAGACAGCAGAAACGAGCGACCCTTAGGAGGGAAGGTGCCAGGCAACAATTCTATAGCACAGTCCGAGGGCCTATGAGGGGGCAACCCAGTCGTCATACTGGATGCAAAAACATCAACATAGGCAGAATATGCGGATGGAAGCGGAGTCCCAGAAATTACTGAGAGGCCAAGAGCGGGTTTCACTACCCGACTGATACAGGACTGAAGACAAGTCGAGCTCCAGGAAGTGATCTGCCCCGAGGTCCAATCAAGAGACGGATTGTGAATCCGAAGCCACGGGAGACCCAGGATGACAGGGTTATGAGGAGCAGAAATGATATCAAAAGTGATAACCTCTGTATGCAAAACACCAGTCGTCAAACGGAGAGGAATGGTCTGCAAAGTAACAAACCCTGAACCCAACGGTTTGCCATCAACCGTAGAGACAACCAATGGGGCAGATTTGGGGCAAAGCGGTATTCCGTGGCGAGAGGCCCAGTGATGATCCAGAAAAACCCCAGCAGCCCCTGAGTCAAGAAATGCAGAAGCAGAGACAGAACATCCAGCCCATTCAAGGCACACAGGAACAAGGAGTCTAGACTTGTCAGAAGGGAGGCGAAAAAAGGCAGCACTTAGAGGATTCCCTCCAACAATCTCTAAGCATCCTGGTTTCCCGACCGCGGGAGGGTGGGACGGGTGGGACATTGACGCAAAAAATGACCCTTAGCGCCACAATAAAGGCATAAGCCTTGAGCCCGGCGGCGTTGTCGTTCGGAGGTGGACAATTTGGTAACACCACCAATCTCCATGGGCTCTTCTGGCAATGCCACATCAGAAGGAAGGGAACGGGAGGGCGGGAAATGTTTCATGCGACGAGAGGCTTCTTTCTCAAGTTGTCTTTCATTAAGGCGCCTGTCCAGCTCGAGACACAGAGAGATCATGCCTTCCAGGGAATCCGGTATTTCCCGGCAGGTTAGCTCATCTTTAAGTCTTTCCCCCAAGCCCCTCCGAAAGGCAGCCTTAAGGGCTCCTTGATTCCAGTCAGTCTCGTATGCCAAGGTACGAAACTCTATGGCATACTGGCTGACTGTTCTGGACCCTTGACGTAGGTCCAGAAGGGATGCTTCTGCAGACTGTTGGCGACCGGGAATGTCAAAGATTAAACGGAAGGTCCGAAGGAATTCCTCAGAATCCTGTAATAGTGGGGAATCCTTCTCCACTAAAGGCGAGGCCCAAGCTAAGGCCTGATCTTTCAACAGAGAAATCACAAATGCTACCCTAGCTGAATGAGTATTAAAACAATGAGGAAGGGTGCGAAAGTGCAATAAGCATTGATTGAGGAAACCCCTACATTCCACGGGATTTCCCCCATAACGCTCTGGAAGAGGAAGCTTCGGAGCATTGGAAACCACTGGATCACCTAAACTGCCAGCCCCAGCCGAGGCGGTGGCTACAGTGGCTGTGGTTCTAGTTCCTGTAGTGGAAGCTCTCAGCATTTCTAGAATAGCATCCATCTTCCTTTCAAGGCTTTGCAGATGATTTTCGTGTGACGTAAGGATCTGCTCCTGCTGATCCTGCCTGGCCACAATACGAGCTGACTCTGCGGGATCCATTATACTGGCCCGATTATTCTGTCACGGACTATTCGTAGGACCTTGAAGCTGTTGCTTGGGAGCGACGCTGGAGATCGTGGCTCGGGTTCGGAGACAGCCAACCCTATCCCTTGCTGCGGCCGAAGCCGAGTTAAAGGTGCTGGCCGCGAAGCCAGATGCCCGATCCCGGTTGAGCCGGAACCCTGGCCAGGATGGGAGTAGAGAAGAACCGAAATGCTTCAGGTCCTACGAGGCAGAAGGATCCCTAAAGCAGAGGATATTCGAATGCCCAATTGGCCAACTGGATTGAAGGCAGAAGCAGAAATAAATCTGAGGACAGTGGTACCCTACCACCTTTCTTCATAAAGCAAAATTAGGGCGATGGGCAAAAAGGTCAGAGAGAGTGAGGCCCAATTGAAAGGCTAGTCCAGGACTGGACAACAATACCCTCCACGAGGCTGAGCAAAAAAAACCTATTTTCAGTGACCCAGGGTCTATCGGACCAATCTGTCCCAAGGGAGCATCCCTACTACAGAGCCGGTGAGAACAACCCCAGGCGGAGTAAGACCGCTATGATGGATGGGTGACCAAGGCAGAAAGGACCAACGACCCCAGACAACCCTAGAAACAGTCCAAACTGGACACGGCTGAGAACAGGCTACCACCCACTAAGAGTCGGCTGCGAGACGAACCGAGCCCCAATCCTACAGGAAACAGGCCGGATGCACGGAGCACCAATCTCCTAGCTCCTCCCGCAGCCCTAGAATAGCCAGTATAGAGGGTAGGCGACCGAGAGCATCAGAAGCCTATCCCTCACTTGGCCCGTCAGCCGGGAGGAGCAGGGTCGGGCGAAGGACAGCAGCCCACTGACAGCTGAAAGCCGGAACCACCGGCTCCAGCAGAGTGGCTGACGAATGTCCGCACCAGCCGGGGACGCCACTCCAGAGGGGGAAAGCAAGCTGCACAACAACAGCCGGAGCTAGGGACGTCCGATGGAATCGGATGATCCTGGTCACAGGGGAGTCTCAATCCGGAAGGCGGAAGCGGAAGAGAAGGTCAAGTAACAAGCCGAGGGTCAGCAGAAACAGGCGCAGCAGAGAGGACAGCCAAAATAGCACCACTGGAACCGGAGCAGAGATGACAGGAACTAAGAAACAGGTATGCTTCACAGCTCGAATAATCGGGCGCCCAGTAACCCCGGAACAGGAAATATAAAGCAAAGCCTGCCAATAGGAAGGCCAGCCCGACGCTGCATAAAACAGAGGGGAGAAAAAAAAAAGAAACAAAGGTAGCATCGTGACACTTCCTTATTACTAAGAAAAAACAGAGAAAGGGCAGTCTTTTATAAATTATAATTTAACCTTTTGGATTCTAGAAAGGTCTTCAAAGTATTGCTTTATGATGTGTTAGAGGCATTGTATGAACATATTAGACACATTTTTTAAGTAATACGGAACATGCTGGAAAAATAAGCGCACGTGCAGCTAGCATCCAAGGATTTAGGGCAAGATGCTAAAAAAAAAGTCTGTAATGCATTTCTCATGCCATGATACATCAGTACTCTTACTCAGTCATATTACCATCATTTTCTGCATCTTAAAAGTGGACTTCATTTATTCTATAGTCATATTTGTAGAAAAAAATCTTCTTTTATCTATCACTTTTTTTGTCTGATTTTTGTCATTTTTTCTGGCAAAACTAAAACGGTCTAAACTTGGAGAAGCCAAATTAAAGTACTATTAGCAGAATATGTCAATTTAAAGACCAAAAATGTCTGTTTTTTTTACATTTTTAATTTTAAAGATAACATTAAAGATTTTTTTACATCATTAATTTTAGGGTAATATTCATAAAACTCATCTTACCTCCATTTTTAGTTCTTTACAACACATTTTCAAACATGACAGATTTACTTCTGAAAATATTGTCCTACTAATGGTATGACAATTTTTTCATTATAATGACTTTTTTAACATTGTGCCCTTAGTATGTTGTGCTGATGATGACTGATTAATAAAAGTGACTTTTATAGCGCCTTTCTCCCAGTGGGACTCAAAACCAGGGGCGAACTGACAGGACCCAGGGCACCTGGTCCAAAAGGAGGTTTGGGCCCCCTGCCCAATGACATCATTTGCCCCTTGCTATTACATAATTGGCCCCGCCCCATGACATCATATGCCCCACCCATTGACAGCATATGCCCCACCTCCCACTACATCCTTAACCCCCCACAACATCCTCAGCCCTGGACACCTACCCTCTACCCCCAAAACACACATACACATACTCTCCTCCAATCAGGAAAATTTCACATTACACAAATAATAATAATTTACAGAAGAGGGTATTAACCCTTTGAGTGCCAGAGAGGTAGCCAACACAATGCTTTGCGTACTGATCTGGTACTCGAAGAGTTAAAGCATATTTAAATATTTTAAAAAATAAAATAAATAAAACTAACCTTACACTGCTGGCTAGCTTCTTGCCAGTTGGCTGGAGGCTACTTGGCAACTGGTTGGATAGCTTGAGGGTGCGCTGGATGTCTGGCCTGGTGGCTATGCCTGTAGTGAGTACAATTATTCATATATAATTTGCAAAAGTGTGGTGGTCAGGGGTACTGGATGGTCTGGGGGGTACTGAATAGCCTGCGGGGGCACTGGACCAGGTCCAGTACCCCTCCCAGGCCATTCAGTACTCCTAAGCCATCCAGTACCCCCCCTAAGCCATCCATTACCTCCTCAGACCATCCAGTATCCCCCTAATACATTCAGTACCCCCAGACCCATCCAGTACCACCCTAAGCCATCAGTACCCCCCAGGCCATCCAGTCCTGACTCCTCCTCTGCTGTTCACTTGTCCTCCTTGGCAGGCACCGGGCTGTGTGTGTCACCTGATGTCCCACAGACTCCCACTATGCCCCCTATCATCACATGCCCCTGCAAGCCATGATGACATCAAGGCAAATGCTGCGCAGACCAAATAGTCACATCAACATGCAGAACAGAGGAATGGGCACACTCTGCGCTTGCTGCCAGGCCGAGTGAGTGAGTTTCTCTGGACTCTCTGTGGGACAGTGGAACTGGGTGGCATACTGGCATGTTATGTGGTGGCATGATGATGGGCATAATATGAGGCTTAGTGAATTAAGTCAGTGCCTCAGTCACATGAGAGAGTGACCAACAGTGCTCACTGCGGGCGGCACATGTTAATAGGTATGGCGGGCCCCTACAGACAGGCAGGTAGACAAATGAATAGGAAATTAAAAGGGACCTTAACATTTTCATTGCTGGTGGCAGCTGCAGGCCCCCCTTGGTCGTGGGCACTTGGTCCGTGCCAGAATGCCCGACGGTCAGTCTGCCCCTGCTCAAAACACATCACAGATATACATACAGGACAGACAAATAAAGGGAGTCAGAACAGGCGAATGCACTAGAGTGTATCTGGTTAAATTTGAATTTTTGAAGATTGAATACCCAGTTTAATGTGCACTACTGAAATTCCTGTGAAATAGGTGAGCTTTTTTTTTGAGCTTTTTGAAACCCTTTGAGCGCCAGAGAGATATAAAATGCATTGCAAGATATTGGGGGTTATGCACTAAGGCATGGCTTCTCCAGTGATATACCTTCTCCAGTTCCTATGTTATTCTATAGAGCCTACACACTAAGTGCATCTATCCCAATATGTTGGAACTCTCTCTGGCATCAAAGGGTTAAAGATCTGTAGTGATGTTGACTGCACAGGAACCTGATGCTGATTGCACCGTTGGCACAGTTATGGATGATACGCTCACTGAACAAAGGCATCAAGAAGGAACAGAGGGTGTCACAAGCTCTTTCAGAGACTTGGGACCCTGAATGCTTAGCATTTTGAAGGTCAGCAAACCTATCTTGAATTAGATTTTGCTATCTCACAGGCAGCTAGTACTGAGAACGGAACATAGATGTCATATAACAGGAGTGAGTCTCCTTAATAGTCTGTCTCCCTTCAATCTGCCGTATCTATAGGAGATGAAGTTATTTTTATAAAAAGCCAAAGTTGAATACATTACAGTAATCGAGACAACAGGCAACAAATGCATGGATTAGCATGGATATATTTTCAGGTAGAATAAAGTGTTTTGCTTCTCAGAATAATGTTATTTTGTTTTGATTAAAATAATGACAACCACCTTTTACACAATGTAATCAAGAAGAAAAGCAACTAAGATTTCTAATTACTGGCAATAACATGATTTTTGACAGAGGATTTCTCCTTGTGAGCTGGAGCACTGTCTTGCCAATGAGAACGCGCCAGCTCACATGGAGAAATCATCTGTCAGAGTAGGAGGGAAGAACGAGGCACTACTTGGGGAGGTGAAGAGAGGAAGATTGACAGGTGTGGTAAAGAGCTGTCCCAGAGCCGGTCCTAAAATGATCACGGCTCATTTTTATTATGTTAAATCTTGGGATATCCTACATTAAAATAACAAAAAAAAGACGGATTACAGATTACTTAAAAAGGAACATTACATTACATTGCAAGTGGATATAATGCCAGATCTGATTTATAAATGATTAAAGACGTTTTTATAAATATGGTTGTATTATGCATATTTTAACGCCTGGAATGCTTAAGTTCAAATATACATAGAGTTAAGATACTGGAAATAACTTTTTACAAACGTCGTTACTCCATTTTACAAAAAAAACTTACTACACAGCGTTCAGTCCTCTTAAACTGGCGTTCTTAAGTTTATAAATAACTGACACTCTGTTATAGCCAATTTAACACATATTTCTGTTTTGCTCCACTTTTATAAATCTGCCTCTTAGTTTGTATGTTATATGAGGAAACGTAAAGGTTAGGTGATACAAGGTAGCTTTAGAAGTAAATTAATTTGGTTATCAAGTATTTACATTTTAGAGTTGATTATATGAAAAATGTAATTCCATGGAGAGGCTTCCTGAGTATATGAAACAAAGAGATTTAGAGCTGGACTCGGTTTCACATGACAATTGACTACTGGCTTTTATCTCAATGTCTATGGTTGTCTATAGGAAAATTGGGAGACAGAATTGATTCATAGTGGTTAGCTGAATTTTCTGGTCAGATTAAGATACGTTGGGGGAGATTCACTAAGCGGTGATAAAGAGTTGCTAAAGTGGAGATGATTTCTCAGGTTTATCACATATCCAAATGTTATTCTATGAATCCTATGCATTAAGATCTTGCCAGCTTTGGAGATCTTAGTGCATAGGCTCTATAGAGTTACATAAGAATTGGAGAAGTGATATTATTGGAGTAGTCATCTCCACTCTATCACCTCTTTATCACCGCTTAGTGAATCTCCCCCATTGAGGTTTATTATTAGGATGTATTAGTGTTTGTTTGAGTAACAGATTACATGGGGATTAGTGATGAGCGAGCACCCCAATGCTCGGATGTTCGGGTGCTCTGACCGAGCACCCCCTGAGGCTCGAGTGCTCGGCCGAGCACCCGAGCCCCATTGAAGTCAATGGGAGGACTCGAGCATTACACCAGGCACCCCCTGCTCTGATGAGGGGAGGGTGCCTGGTCCATAGGAAAAGGGCAGAAAATGATGGAAACACCACAGAAATGGTTCAGGGACAGCATAGGGAGGATGTCTGGATGCACCTTGGACTCCAACATCGCTGCTGGGAACGATCTTTCGCCCGTAGTACGCCATTTTTACAGACTGACCGTAAAACACACAAAAAGGAAAATAAAAACGACTTTAGGTGAAAAATTGTTACCAAACAGTATTTGCTGTATATTTACTTGTATATCATCTGCAAATTCTCCCAAAAATTTCATCGATTTTCTGAAGTGAGGCCATGATTAAGAGGGAAACGTGCGCAGAGGCAAATTATCCCAAAAATTTCCTTGATTTTCAGAACTGAGGCCATGATTAAGAGGGAAACGTGCGCAGAGGCAAATTCTCCCAAAAATTTCCTTGATTTTCAGAACTGAGGCCATGATTAAGAGGGAAACGTGCGCTGAGCTGACCATCTAAAACATTATGGGTGAGGGTCTGCTGCAGAGCTGACCATCCTAAACATTATATGCGAAGGCCCGCTAGTGAGCTGACGCTATAAAACATTATATGAGAGGGCCCGCTAGAGAGCTGACCCAATAAAACATTATATGAGAAGGCCCGCTGGTGAGCTGACCTATATAAAAATTGGCAAACAGGGCCCGCTGGTGAGCTGGCCCTATATAAAAATTATATCACAGGGCCCGCTGGTGAGCTGGCCCTATATAAAAATTATATCCCAGGGCACGCTGGTGAGCTGGCCCTATATAAAAATTATATCCCAGGGCATATGGAAGAGGAGGAGGAGGATGAGAACATTAAGAGTCAACCATATACCCGTTTTTGGGGTGGAAGGGGTGAATGGGAATACAGAGTATTCCCATCATTGTAAATAACATATATAAAGTGAGTTTATGTTCCCCCGGGGCTTTCCTCCAGTGGAGTGGAGAAGTCAGGGGAAATCCAGGCCTTGTTCATTTTTATAAGTGTCAACCTATCAGCATTGTCGGTGGAAAGGCGGATACGCTTATCTGTTATGATGCCACCAGCAGCACTAAATACCCGCTCAGACAGAACGCTGGCGGCAGGGCAGGCCAGCACCTCCAAGGCGTAGAGTGCCAGTTCATACCACGTGTCCAGCTTGGACACCCAGTAGTTGTAAGGCACAGAGGGATCATTGAGGACGCTGACACGGTCTGCTACGTACTCCTTCACCATCTTCCAAAACTTTTCCCTCCTTGTGACACTAGGCTGCGCATCAGGGTGAGGGTGCTGGCGGGGTGTCATGAAGGTGTCCCACGCCTTGGAGAGTGTTGCCCTGCCTTTGTCGGAACTGCTGTGTGCTCCCCTTTTCTCCCCTTCTCGGTTGGCCAAGGTAGCACGTACTCTGCCGCCAGCGTTGTCAGATGGAAAATTTTGGAGCAATTTTTCAACAAGAACCTTCTGGTATTGCACCATTTTGCTTGTCCTCTCCACCGGAGGAATGAGAGATGAGAAATTCTCTTTGTAGCGGGGGTCCAGAAGGGTGAACACCCAGTAATCCGTGTTGTCTAAAATGCGTACAACGCGTGGGTCACGGGAAAGGCAGCCTAACATAAAGTCAGCCATGTGTGCCAGAGTACCAACAGTCAAGATTTCGCTGTCCTCACCAGGAGGCTGACTCTCAATATCCTCATCCTCTTCCTCCTCTTCTGCCCACCCACGCTGAAGAGATGGAACTAAAGTTCCATGGCTACCCTCTGTAGCGGAGGCAACCGTGTCTTCCTCCTCCTCCTCCTCCTCCTCCTCCTCCTCCGCCTCCTCCAATTGTCGCTGAGAAGACGAAGTGAGGGTGCTCTGGCTATCACCTTGTGTAAGCTCTTCCTCCCCCATTTCCACCTCTTCCACATGCAAAGCGTCGGTTTTAATTGTGAGCAGCGAGCGTTTCAGTAGACACAGAAGTGGGATGGTTACACTGATAATAGCGTTATCGCCGCTCACCATCTGTGTCGATTCCTCAAAATTGCGTAAAACCTCGCAGAGGTCTGACATCCATTCCCACTCCTCACTTCTGATTACAGGAAGTTGAACGGAGAGGCGACGACCGTGTAACAGCTGGTACTCCACTACTGCCCTCTGCTGCTCACAAAGCCGGGCCAACATGTGGAAGGTGGAGTTCCAGCGCGTGCTCACGTCACACAGCAGCCGGTGAGCTGGCAATTGTAAGCGCTGCTGCAGCTTCAACAGGCCGGCCGAAGCTGTAGATGACTTACGGAAATGTGCACACACGCGGCGCACCTTGGTCAAGAGATCATGCACATTGGGGTAGGTTTTTAGAAATCGCTGCACCACTAAATTAAATACATGCGCTAGGCATGGTACGTGTGTGAGCTTGCCGAGCTCCAAAGCCGCCACCAAGTTACGCCCATTATCACACACAACCATGCCTGCTTGCAGGTTGAGTGGCGAGAGCCACTGCTCGGTCTGGTGACTAATCCCCTGCAACAGCTCTGAGGCCGTGTGCTGTTTGTCCCCAAGGCAGATCAGCTTCAGCACGGCCTGTTGACGCTTCCCCACTGCAGTGCTACACTGCTTCCAGCTACTGGCTGATGGGGGAGTGGCGGTGTGTGTAGAGAATTCGGAGGTGGAAACGGAGGAGGAGGAGCCAATAACGTAGGTGCTGGTGGAAACCCTGATGGAGGTAGGGCCCGCAATCCTCGGCGTGGGTAGCACCCGTGCCATCCCAGGGTCCGAGTCGCTCCCAGCCTCCACGACATTCACCCAGTGTGCCGTCAGGGAAATGTAGCGTCCCTGGCCACAAGCACTTGTCCATGTGTCAGTCGTTAAGTGGACCTTCCCAGTAACTGCGTTGGTCAGGGCACGGTGATGTTACGGGACACATGGTGGTGTAATGCGGGGATGGCACACCGGGAAAAGTAGTGGCGGCTGGGGACCGCGTACCGAGGGACAGCTGCTGCCATCAGGCTGCGGAAGGACTCAGTGTCCACAAGCCTAAATGGCAGCATTTCGATGGCCAGTAATTTTGAAAGGTGTGAGGTTAGTGCTATGGCCTGTGGGTGGGTGGCTGGGTATTTTCTCTTGCGCTCAAATGCCTGGGGTAACGACATTTGGACGCTGTGCTGGGACAGGGAAGTGGATGTGGTCGCTGATGGTGCTTCAGATGCTACAGGTGCAGGGCGGGAGGTATGCGGGCCTGCGCCTTCGACAGGCGATTGGCCGGCACCGAAAACAGGGGAAGAGGAGGCAGTGGTGTGGCCTGCAGACACAGATGGGCGATCCAGGCGTTCCTCCCACTTACTACGGTGCTTGGATGCCATGTGTCGGATCATGCTGGTGGTGGTGAGGTTTCTAGTGTTCATGCCTCGGCTCATTCTGGTGTGGCACAGGTTGCAAACTACAAATCTTTTGTCGTCCGCACTTTCCTTAAAAAAACGCCATACCGCGGAACACCTACCCCTTGGCAAGGTAGATTTACGCAAGGGGGTGCTCCGTGGAACATTTGCGGGCCGGTTTGGTGCGGTCCGCCTTCTTTCTGTAGCCACACCACTGCCTCTTCCAGCCTGTTGCGGTGCTGCAGATGGCTCACCCTCAGGACTGCTGTCATCGCTCGGCTCTACACCTTCCCAGGTGGGGTCAGTCACCTCATCGTCCACCAAGTCCTCCTCCACTTCCTCACTCTGATCATCCTCCTCAAGTCTTGATCCCACCACATACTCGGTCATTGACAACTGTATAACATTCTCCTCAACAAGGTCTTGAGAAGGAAATAGTGGTTGATTTAATGGCAACTGTGTCTCATCATCATCATCATCATCCACTACTTCCTTTGACCTTAAATGCCGTTCACATCTGTCATCTTCTTGTGATTGGGTAGCCTCTAGAGGTTGTGAATCAGGGCACAAGATGTCATGTTCCTCTGCAAGCGTGCTTGGAGAGAGGGTCAAATGAAGGATTGGTGATGAGACGAGCTCCTCACTATATCCCAGTGTGGGATCACTTCTTTGACCAGACCGTGTATGGTGGGAGGAAGGATGATCAGAGTGAGGATTATGTTGACCAGACTCTTGGCTACTGAGAGTGGACTTGGTGGAAGACAGGGTGGTGCTTAACCGACTGGAAGCAGTATCAGCTGTCATCCAACCGACCACCTGTTCGCACTGGTCGGACCTCGAGAGTGATGTCCTGCGACGCCCTGTGAAATCAGACATGAAGCTAGGTATGGTGGATGTCTTTCTTTCTTGTGCTCTGGCACCAGGCACAGTTTCTCCGCGTCCTGACCCGCGCCCTGAACTTTCAGGATCACGTCCACTTCCCCGTCCCTTTTTACCCGCCTTCTTCATCTTACACGATATATATGACTTTAATATATATGAGTTTGAAAACTTAACAGTATTTCTTACTATTCTGCAACTCTGCAGAGTACACAGAATAGGCTGCTAAACTGCGGTGACACACACTGAATGGAATAAGTGACTTTAATATTTGAGTTTGAAAAATTAACAGTATTTCTTACTATTCTGCAACTCTGCAGAGTACACAGAATAGGCTGCTAAACTGCGGTGACACACACTGAATGGAATAAGTGACTTTAATATTTGAGTTTGAAAAATTAACAGTATTTCTTACTATTCTGCAACTCTGCAGAGTACACAGAATAGGCTGCTAAACGGCGGTGAAACACACTGAATGGAATATGTGACTTTAATATTTGAGTTTGAAAACTTAACAGTATTTCTTACTATTCTGCAACTGTTCAGAGTACACAGAATAGGCTGCTAAACTGCGGTGAAACACACTGAATGGAATATGTGACTTTAATATTTGAGTTTGAAAACTTAACAGTATTTCTTACTATTCTGCAACTCTGCAGAGTACACAGAATAGGCTGTTAAACGGCGTTGAAACACACTGAATGGAATATGTGACTTTAATATTTGAGTTTGAAAACTTAACAGTATTTCTTATAATTCTGGAACTGTACAGAGTACACAGAATAGGCTGTTAAACGGCGGTGAAAGACACTGAATGGAATATGTGACTTTAATATTTGAGTTTGAAAACTTAACAGTATTTCTTATAATTCTGGAACTGTACAGAGTACACAGAATAGGCTGTTAAACGGCGGTGAAAGACACTGAATGGAATATGTGACTTTAATATTTGAGTTTGAAAAATTAACAGTATTTCTTACTATTCTGCAACTCTGCAGAGTACACAGAATAGGCTGTTAAACGGCGGTGAAAGACACTGAATGGAATATGTGACTTTGATATTTGAGTTTGAAAAATTAACAGTATTTCTTACTATTCTGCAACTCTGTAGAGTACACAGAATAGGCTGCTAAACTGCGGTGACACACACTGAATGGAATAAGTGACTTTAATATTTGAGTTTGAAAAATTAACAGTATTTCTTACTATTCTGCAACTCTGCAGAGTACACAGAATAGGCTGCTAAACTGCGGTGACACACACTGAATGGAATAAGTGACTTTAATATTTGAGTTTGAAAAATTAACAGTATTTCTTACTATTCTGCAACTCTGCAGAGTACACAGAATAGGCTGCTAAACGGCGGTGAAACACACTGAATGGAATATGTGACTTTAATATTTGAGTTTGAAAACTTAACAGTATTTCTTATAATTCTGGAACTGTACAGAGTACACAGAATAGGCTGTTAAACGGCGGTGAAAGACACTGAATGGAATATGTGACTTTAATATTTGAGTTTGAAAACTTAACAGTATTTCTTATAATTCTGCAACTGTACAGAGTACACAGAATAGGCTGTTAAACGGCGGTGAAAGACACTGAATGGAATATGTGACTTTGATATTTGAGTTTGAAAAATTAACAGTATTTCTTACTATTCTGCAACTCTGTAGAGTACACAGAATAGGCTGTTAAACGGCGTTGAAACACACTGAATGGAATATGTGACTTTAATATTTGAGTTTGAAAACTTAACAGTATTTCTTCCTATTCTGCAACTCTGCACAGTACACAGAATGTGCTGCTAAACTGCGGCGAAGCACACTGAATGGAATATGTGACTTTGATATTTGAGTTTGAAGACTTAACAGTATTTCTTCCTATTCTGCAACTCTGCACAGTACACAGAATGTGCTGCTACACTGCGGCGAAGCACACTGAATGGAATATGTGACTTTGATATTTTAGTTTGAAGACTTAACAGTATTTCTTCCTATTCTGCAACTCTGCACAGTACACAGAATGTGCTGCTACACTGCGGCGAAGCACACTGAATGGAATATGTGACTTTGATATTTGAGTTTGAAGACTTAACAGTATTTCTTCCTATTCTGCAACTCTGCACAGTACACAGAATGTGCTGCTAAACTGCGGCGAAGCACACTGAATGGAATATGTGACTTTGATATTTGAGTTTGAAGACTTAACAGTATTTCTTCCTATTCTGCAACTCTGCACAGTACACAGAATGTGCTGCTAAACTGCGGCGACGCACACTGAATGGAATATGTGACTTTGATATTTTAGTTTGAAGACTTAACAGTATTTCTTCCTATTCTGCAACTCTGCACAGTACTCAGAATGTGCTGCTAAACTGCGGCGACGCACACTGAATGGAATACGTGACTTTGATATTTTAGTTTGAAGACTTAACAGAATGTGCTCTAATCTGCAACTTTGCACACTAAACAGAATGTGCTCTAATCTGCAACTTTGCACACTAAACAGAATGTGCTCTAATCTGCAACTTTGCACACTAAACAGAATGTGCTCTAATCTGCAACTGTGCACACTAAACAGAATGTGCTCTAATCTGCAACTTTGCACACTAAACAGAATATATATATTTTTTTTTTTTTTTTTTGTTTTTTTCCCCCCACACCAAATAACCTGCTGCCCCCACACACAGTAGTCCTAAAAAGGACTTTTGGTTCTTTTTTTTTCACAATTTTTGTTTTTTTCCTCCCTACACTGCCTTTCCCTTCCTATCCTCAGCTCTCCCTGGCTCAGACTGAGCCGAACTCGCTGGTCAGGTGCTATACAGCACCTGACCACGGGTTCTGGCCAGCCAATCAGTGTAATGCCAGCAGCCAACATGGCTGCTGGCATTACACCGATGTCAGAGCCTCCCTGCACGTTTATTGGCTGCGCAGCAGCCGCAAAACGTGCGGGGAGGAGACCCGAACATGGCGGGCGAGCACATGCGGTACTCGTACGAGTACCGCCATGTGCCGAGCAGAGCGATGCTCGAGCCGATCCGAGCATCGGCCGAGCATGCTCGCTCAACACTAATGGGGATACATGTATGATTGGAGTGACCTTGAAGATTGACATTTTGGAAGAAAGAGCATTGGAAAATGTTTGGCATACAGTTTGTTTTTGGGTGATAAAAACATCTTTTGTAACATTTGGTTACTAACTATGTATTCAATTCTTCAGACTAATTTGTTTTATTTTCCACCTGAAAACTAAGATCAATTGAAGTTCTTGAAGCTATGCATAATATTGATTTATGGAAATACTTTATTTGCTATATCACCACAATTCATTTTTCCTTGTTTGCAAGTCCCAAAATTCTGATGCCATCTTTATCCTTATGGGCATCTGCGTGAATAAAATCATTAGAAAAGGAAGGCAATGAGGCTGATGTACTGACAAGAACTGTAGGGATTCTGAAGCAAACCAACTGCAACAAATTAAAAAAAAACTTTACTTAAATGGGACTTTTAACCTCACAATGCTAGAGAGGTCTCCAAAGTGTTATGAAGCAAACCTCTACAGAGTTAGCTAGGACATTTAAAGGAGCAGCAAACTTTTTCTATGAAAACACACATTTTATAGAGCATTTCCTGCTGAATAAAACAAGGTCACTCCCATCGCTGTCAGATGTTTTATTCAAAAATTATAGCAGTTTAAATAATCAGGAAGTGGATTTACTGTGTTTACTTCCTGATAGTTCTAACTGACAGGAAGTGACTGGCAGTTTCTATCAAATTCCAAGGAGAACTGTATGCCTCTGACTTTTCTGACTTTCCTCTTCATTAGAATCTAACAGGAAATCTAATTAGAATTCAACCACTAGAGGGCACTACTAATGTAAAAAAACATGGGTTTAAACTGTAATAACTCTGGAAATATAAATCTCTCTGCAGTGGGAGTACCCTTATTTTACTCAATAAGAAAATCCCTGCAATATATATTTTTTCATAAAAAAGTTTATTGCTCCTTTAACTCCTTGATTGCTTGTGAGGTCTGCCACAAAACAGAACTGGTATTGTTCCATATGTTACAGTTGATTTGCTCTGAATTACTTCAGAGTTAGATGCACTAAGGTGTGATAAAGTGGTAACAATGCAGAGATGACTTCTCCAGTGTGATTAGCGCTACAGATCCTATGTTATTTTATAGAGCCTATGCACTCAGATGCCTAAAGTCAGAGATATCTTAGTGCATAGTCTCCACAGAATAACATAGAAATTGGAGAAGAGAAATCACTAGAGAAGTTATCGCCACGTTATCATCACTTTAATACACCTAAGTGCATCTCCCACTAGTTCTTAATGGATCAATCTCATTGAGTAGTGAAGCACACATTTCATTATACAGATCTATCAATGATGTCAGCCTCCACGAAATCTAAGAAAGCAAAGTAAGCTAGATATATAGTATATGCCAGTGACACTGGTGCTGTCTCTGTGTGTGTCAGAATATTAGCTATCTGCTTGATATATTACTTCCTATGGTTATAGCTTGTATTGAAATAGGAAATCTGCTGTAAATGGCATATTCAATACTGAAATTAGCAGTGTACACAGAAGTGTAGATTAAGCAGCAATTTACTTTACATGATGTGATTTATACATATTTTTCTGCTTCATTATCATTGCTGATACAGAAAGGCATGAAGAATTATCTTCTGCTTTCTCCAGAGACTTGTATTTTCACAGTGGTGTCTTGTCTGTCTATTGCTTTTCTTTCCATGTGAACAATCTTCACATGCTGCAATATAGTAACATTAGAATATCTGACAAAATCGCTGATGTGTCCACAAGTCTAAAGGTATTCCAACATTACCATTTGTCATAAAACAGTTCTTGTCAATCGGAATAAGGATAGACATGGGGTTTACAACCCAAGCAAAATTTCATAGTCCTAAGAATGACAACATATGTTTTCCACTCAAACGGTAAGCTAATCTGATTCCTTTTCAAATCTTTTGTAAATGTCCTATTTCTCTGATTTATAATAGTATAACCAGTGGTTCCCCAGACAAGTGTAGCTTTACATTTCAACCTGCTTGGAGGAAATGAATGAATCCATCAGTGCATCTCATTTTCTGTGTTTATACATTGGCATAAAAATCTTGTGCCTATACTTCAGTGTGTTTAGCAGCAAGTATGATAACTTTAGCACATATCTTTGCACCAAATGGGTGTGCAACATGTTTCAAAGCAACATGTTGGACACATACCCCTAATCCTCAAGGGGTTAATGTGACCAAGCCCTGAACAGTACCTCTATAGCATGTACAGGAAAAAGGACTCATTTTATGCAAACTTCCTCTGCATCAGTTTAACTAATTACCCAAAAATGCCCATATATTCCCACTCTGCCTTCCGCACTGGGACAGGAGGGATAAAGGGAATCATTTTCAGAGTAATAGTTTAGTACATATGCATTAACCCTTAGTACATCTGTCTCATGGCAATTCTCCTGTGTTGTGTGCCTTACTATAGAGGTAGGAGTGATTCGCTGGACTTGCATCAGTGAAACAGATGGTTTCTTGCTATGTTTGTCTCCAGAGCCCCTCCTGCCCAAGCCAGCAGATTGTCAGGGCGGAAAGAAATTCAAGCAGAAGTGAAAACCACCCAGAGAGCAGCCCCCTTCACCAGGAAAGATGAAAGCAGCAGCAAATAGGGAGTGGGGAGAGTGATTAGAAAGCAGTGAACAGGGAGTGTAAGACATGTGTGATCAAGAGTGGAGGTGGTAGTGAAAGGAGGTGCTTGGTGCCATCACACTGTGGCTTCTCCCTGGATAGTTTTACCTTCTGCTTAGGTCCTTTTGCATGCTATCAGTCCACTGGCTTTGGCAGGAAGAGCTCTGGAGACACACAGCAAGGGCCCACCTGTTTCACAGCTGCAAGTCCAGCAAATCACCCCATTTCCACAGCAAGAAACACAATAGTATGCTGGTCATCTGTACCATCGGTTAGGGAGAGCTACAGGGAGATCCCAACATCTCCATCCTAAGGTCGGAGATGTTGGGACTGTGAACAGCAAAGACTGCTATCAGAGCTTCATGCCATTTTAAAATATAAACTCACCCACACAGATGCAACAATGTCTCATTAAACTGTATCTCCATAAAAAAGAGACATAATTGAAGTAGGAGACTGGTAGAGTAAAAGTGATACATTTTACCTATTATCGAAGTAGTTTGAGCAAAATGGTAAACCTGTGTAATGCATGGCAGATTTATGGCAATGTTTGAAAATTGTTGTTGATTAGTGGCAGATGCACAGGGGTATGATGGTTAAGATATCTTATTGTAGGCTGTTGATATGCCATCAACATGAATTCACCACCGTATGTACAAATTCGCTATTGCTGCTCCACTGGCATTTGCCTCTAATGCAATTGGCAGCATTCAGAGGTATGCATTAGAAAGTGTGAGCACTCTAGTGCATACCGGTACACATGTACAGAGGCTAATGTACTAAGGTGATGTGGTGCAGTTCTAGCGCAAACCAAATGGACCACAGAGATTATATGAAAATCCGTAATGATTTGATTGAGAATGTTAACCTTTTGAATGCTGGTGTGGTCTTCAGTTCATTGTGGAACACTTAGTTGGAGACTTTTCTGGCATTCAAGTTAAAATCCCCATTTAAACCAAAATGAATTTTTATCATTTTAATTTATGGTAGTTTCCTGTTATCCGGAACCATTTTCAAAACATTTTTCAAACATTTTGAAACAAAATCTTTATCATAATATTTTTCAAACTTCTGACAGGAAATAACAACAACATGAATTAGTTTTGAAAATGGTTCCGGATAAATGGAAAGTACCTAATTTCTTCTTAATAGTGCACTTGGTTTGCACCAAAATTGCCCACTTCTCTTAGTGCATCAGCCTCTCTGTTAACATTAAGACTTTAATTCCAGCAAGCTCTGAAGAGGAAAATGGAGTGAAGATATATCATTTACTCTGTGCCTTGTTTCTTAAATAAATTAAATTAAGAAGCAAGGAAATTCCCTGAAATGACCATACATTTTTCCACTTCCCTCCCTTTTGTGCCAGTGACGTTAATGGTATAATATTAGGCATATGTAGCCTAGCAGATTGCCTTAGGCAGGCATAGCTCTAGGAAATGTGTTTCAGCTCCTGGTTTAGTGCTGAATTGTATTAGTATTGTAGATCCTCCTATTATATCTAAAACATATAGAGGATTATATGCTAATAAATTGATGCAGTTCTGGAAAAAACAAGTGAGCCATAGATGACAAAAACAAATTCTCACAAAAGCTGTTTTTTAACTCCTTGGAAGCAAGAGAGGTTGTAGACCAATTTTAATCAAAATGAATGCTTGTTGGTCCTCTATAATGGGATGTCCAAGTTCAGTCCTCAAGGGCCACCAACAGGCCAGGATGTAAGGATTTCCCTGACTAAGCACAGGTGAGTTAATCAGTGGCTCATTCGTTTTGACTGACCCATCTGTGCTTAAGCAGTTAGAGCCTTAAATCCTGGCCTCTTGGTAGCTCTGAAGGACTGAACTTGGACACCTTTGCTCCATAGTGTACCCAGAATTAATCCAGCTCATCTATGTACAGGGCTAGGCAACCTTTGGCATTCAGCTATTGGAAACTTCAACTCCCATCATCCTCAACAAAATATTGGCTGGTTAGGGATGATGGGAGTTGAAGTTCCCAGCAAATGTAGTGCCAAAATTGACTACACCTTCTCATCACATTAGCTTCAGTGCTGAACACAGCTGTATTAAATTTCTACGTTTGCTCATATTTTCAATGCAATGGATTTCAAGTCATGATGCTTCAGTATTTCTCAGCAGTTAATGAATAAATGATGGCAAAATACCAAGTGTCTCTGAACAACAGGGATTTATGGAGTTGTTTATAGAGACAAATAAGTGGTCTTCAGGATTAACAAGTGCAGTTGAAGACCTACTCACACTCTGTTGTCTGATCCTGAAAACACACTTCCCTAAACTTTTAGCATTGTTTTGGTATTTACTACTGGTGAGCAAGAAGTGACTAATCTTTCCTATTTAACAAAAAATCCAGAAGCAGAAACTTCTCCATATACGTTGCCTGGAAGATAAAGCTGCTTAAAATCTGTCTGCTTCATTCTCTGAGCTGGCTGGCCCCACACAGCAATAATCAGCTCTGAGCTTTGTGTTTATGTGTTCCAAGAAAGCAATATCAAGTTCAGTCTGAAAAAAAACATACATTCTAAGGATCTGTCTTTCCATGGGAACAGAGAATGTATTGTAGCGAAGTATGGAATGTGTAAAATCCAGATGGCAACAGTATACTAGCAGGTTTACTTTTTAACAGTAATATATATAAAAATATGCAAAAGATTGGAAGCCTCAGAGATGAATTTCACAATGTAAAAGCCAAATGGCCTTTCAGTAGAGAAAATGATTCAAGACTTCATTATCCAGGTGCACATTTGGTACCTTATGCAGAAGTAAACAATGAGGGATACTGGCACAAACCAACAACAATATGGGGGGGGTATAAAAATCCCAGTGATATGAATGGGTTTTTTAACTTCCTCGATACTAGAAAAATCTTAATTGCATTACAAACACTTATCTATCATTTAAGGGGTTAAGAGGGACACTTATTTTTCCCCCTATAGAATAGCTGGTTATCCCCTGAATTTTTCAGCTTTTACTTTCTGTATAAGGCCCTTAAAATCATATTCTGAAAGCAAATGCTAAGCAACTCTGCGACCAACCACCTGAACCATGGTGGTGGTGTGTGTGTGTCTGTGTGGGGGGGGGGAGGTAAAAATGTCCACTGATTTATATGGGATTTTTTTTTTCTTAAAAGCTTTACTGAAAGACAATGAAGATACAGAGGTAGTAGTTACAGCAACATATCAGAGCGATATTAAACAATAGCACACTGGATGAGACAAGTAATAGTGTTCGCAGCCATAGTGGTAGCCTTGGTGGATATGTGAAGTAGTGAGGCCATTCGTCAATTAGGAGTAAGGGCAAAGGAAGTCAGAGCCATTGTCAAGAGGAAGTGATTGCAGTCAGTATTGTAGTGGAGTATGGCTACTGCCGTGTGGCAAGGACATCTGTTCGGAAAAGGCTCTCTCGGAGCTGCGATGGAAAGGATGGAAGTAACAGAGTTTTGAGTAGAATGAAACAGAAAGAGAGAGGGGGAGAGCAAATAGGAGGCGGAAGGGGTGCTTCCTCATGGTCCAGGGAGCGTATAGGGGTAGGAGACAGCTCTATCCAACAAGCCTATTAATCGTCATCCATCAATGCCAAATAATAGAGGAAGGGTCGAATAGGCCGTTTCAAACAATTTGGAAGGGGATGTGATGAATCGGTTAGTGCACGACTAGAGTTAACCAGAAGGTCTGCCAGATGGTCCAAAGTGCACAATAGTCAGAGAGGGTGTTATGCGCTACAGTGTGGAGTTTTTCCATATTGGCTAGGGTGTCCACATTCTCCACCCACTGCGCCAAGGAGGGTAAATTTGTGCTTTTTAAAATTTGGGAATCAAGTGTCTGGTGGCTATGAGGAGGGTAGGTATCATTTTCCAGGAGGCTGGAGGAGGGGGGGGGGCAGGTGGGACCTGTGTGAGAAGAGACATAGAAGAGGGTCCACTGGGAGGACCGTATCTAACATATTTTTCATGGCTCCAATCACCTCCATCCAGAATTGCTGGATCAGTGTAAAGAACCACCAGATGAAGATGGGTATAACTTGGATAACAGTAAGTGGGTTCTGTACCAACCTGTCAGTATCTTATAGTTGAGTTCCCTGGAACGTGTATCCCGTGCTTACCGGAAATTATATTAAAATATTCGTAACCAATCTTTCATGTCTAGAGTCACTGAAAGCTCAGTTTCCCACTTCTTGAGAAAGTAAGCTTTAGAAGGGAAGGTAGAGTGCATGGAGTAGCAGAAGGAGAGGGGGTGAATAGAGGTGGAAGGATCAGAAAATGCTGTCTCCAAGGGGGTAAGCTCTCTATCTGCAGACCGCTTCTTACGTATCGAGTTATACCTGTGACAAATTTGGAATAAAAGCCACCACGGGGTGGGCTGTGGGCCTAACAAAGTTGTGAGTAGGTCAAATGAGGCAAAGTATGAGTTTATCGTGAGGGAAGCTAGGGTGTATAAGTTCTTCTGCTTCCAGTTTGAGAATAACTGAGGTGGTAAATAGGACTTTTAACCCCTTAAGGTTTGTCACACACACTTTCAGCCAGCACTTAACCCTTTGAGTGCCAGAGGGGTACGCAACGCATTGCAAAGCAATGCGTTGCGTACCCCTCTGGCACTCAAAGGGTTAAGGACCACGGAGCATTTTTTTCCTGTCTGAATCAGGGGTCCCTGAACGGCATGCAGCCGTGCGTGGAGCCCTGAAATCCATAACGGTCCTGGCATGTCATGGGTCCTTATTGCACGTCCAACCCATGACGTGCCAGGGCCATCATGGGTTCTTAAGGGGTTAATTCAAGAGAGTTCTCCAATGCATTGCTTTGTATCAATTAGTTGCTTTGAAGCATTCAATGGGTTAAAATCCCCATTTAAATCAGTGGGAACTGTGAAAATAATATTTTGTCTCCTGCAGTGCATACACAGCTTACATTTAAAAAAAATGTACCATGAAATCTAACTTATAGTACGCACAATTTTACCCCACTTCACCTTATGTGAAGTGGGGGGGTGCGTATTACACACAAGAGTATTTTTTTTTTTCTTAAATTGTGTTGGCAGATACATTCCCTCCCTCCCCCGGTGCAATCCACACTTAAGATAAGACTATGTTTAATTTAAGCCCCCACTGAAGTCTCCATCCAAGAAGGCAAAATACAAGCAATGTAAATGTTCCCTGCAGGCGGAATGCTTCCATTCGCCACCCGCTTCCTTCAGTGGGCTGTCAGGACCTTCCTCCTCCAGCCAACGATAATGCCCTGTGAGGATCTCAAGGTCCTCACAGGGAAATACCATAGACGGAAGGTCCTGACCACTCAATGAAGGAAGCGGGTGGCGAATGGAACCATGCCGCCCACAGGGAACATTTACATTGCTTGTATTTTGCCTTCTTGGATAGAGACTTCAGTGGGGGCTTAAATTAAACATACTAAGTCTTATTTTAAGTGCAGATTGTGACGGGGGAGGGAGTGAATGTATCTGCCAACATAATTATTTTTTTTTTTAGTAAGGGGGAAAACAAGGGTGCATATTATACATAGGCACTCTTGTTCTCCCCCAGAATCTTGGGTATAATATTCACCTGCGTATTATACACAGGAGCATATTATACCTGAGATTTTATGGTACATCAATAAGTCTGTGAAACAAAATGGTGGCAGATGATAGAAGAAAATGGCAACATGCCACAGAAACAATACTAATATAAAATTAATTTGTTTATTATCATTACTCCCTTGTAAGTTAGATAGTCTTATGTCTTGAAGGCAGTGCCAAGCAACTTGACTTTAATGACATCCAATGGGTTAATAGAGTAAGGTCATTAATTGTATGTGATATTTTTCTTTTAAAGGCAAAAGATGGTATAATATTCACCTATATTTACAATCTACCAAAGAGTTTAGGTAAAGAAAAAAGTGCATATCCATCAACCCACAAAAAAATTAAAATGCTTCCTCGATTTCTCCCCCCCCCTTACCGCTGCATATTGAAATTATGCTAGTGTCCTGTCACGACCTGAGGGTCCTGACAGGGCACTAATGTATGTTCAGTGCAGAGGTCCTCAAATGCAGTACAGCAGCTAATGAAGTTAGCAACAGATGCAAACATGCCACCCACTGCACGGATCTCTAGGGGCTTCTAGTCATGGAGTTGGGTGGAAGGGGAAGGGGAGGGACACTGTTACTGTATTGGGGTTGGGAGAAGGGGAAGAAAGAGAGAGATTGAGGGAAATATTTTATCTTATTTTTGGTTATAGGATGAGGAAAAGGGGGGCGCAGATACTGTTTTGATGTGGTGGAGGAAGGGTAGGGGGAGAGGGATAAAGGGGAGCATTCAATTTTTTTTGTTTGTTTTCTTTTCTCATGTATAATACGCAACCCTCCCCCTATTTCAAATAATGTGAAAAGGGTTAAAAAAGTGAGTATTATACCTGAGATTTTATAGTACTTATTTAGTTCAGTAGAATAACTTATGAATCTAGGAGTTCTTCAGGTGTAACTATTTACTTTTTGCCTTTGACCTTTGTTGTAGTCTACTGTTAATTTATTGACTATTGAAGGATAGGTGTAACCTAAAGAGAAACCTAAACAGAAATTTGCTGTATACTGAGAACAGCAGATACAATGCAATAAAATGTAATAGCTATGTGTTAGATCATTAATAGTTATTTCAAAAAGGGTTAAATGCATGTTGTTTAAATTAGGAGTATCTGACAGTCTCCACAAACAGTGCAAATTTAGCCCATTCCATATAATAATTCGCTAGGATGTTTGTCAGAAGCCGTCATGCGCAGTAGAGACTGCCCGAATGCATAGAATGCTGGGAGTTCTGTGCTGGGAGCATTCTGTGCGTTCGGGCAGTGTCTACTGCGCATGACTGCGTCAGCAGCAGGATGCAGAGAGGGACCGGCCTCTTAACCCTCTGGCACTCAAAGGGTTAACATCACCCAGACCTTGGCCCGTGTATACGGGCTTTTACACTAGTTAGGTACAAAATAATATAAGGGGTATCCAAAAAACATAGTAATTTGCCCATAGTACTTTTTCATACTTTTGAAAACATCCTTCAGGGCTGTGAACAAATCTTTTGATTGGGTAGGTATGTACCAAATTTTACTCAGAGAAAGAGGTATTATTCACTTTTCACTTAAAAACTGAAAATTGGTGCTCCCATTCCCAAGATAAAATTAGAAAATTTAGTTTTGCATGTGCACAGTACAGATTTACACACTGGATATTTTTTCCTGCAATTGCTGAGTGAAACCTTTAACCCTTTGAATGTCAGAGGGGTATGAAACGCATTGCAAAGCTTAAAGGTTAAAGGAGAACTAACACCTTCCAATACTTATCTAGTCTTTACCTTACTATGGCCAGAAAATATTTATGGCTCTTTTGAATTAAGCCTTTGTTCAAACAATACAATCTTTAACCCCTTAAGGACCGGAGGTTATGGGACATTTCCGTCCCATAACGTCCGCATAGGGGCACTTTGACGAGCCGGTACACGTGACCTGTCACGTGTATCGGCGCGTTACTATGGGGCTTGAAACAGATCGCTCAGATCTTGGAGCGGTCTATTTCATGTAAGTAAAAAGTATGTGACGTACCAGGACCGTCAAGGGTCTTTCGAGCAAATTTACCCTTGACGGTCCTGGTACGTCAAGGGTCCCTAAGGGGTTAATCTGCACTGCTTAACCAGTTTTCACACTGAAGCATGCAGAGTGCATGCATGCAGAGTGCATGAGCTTACTTAAAGGGATAGTAATGTTTCATAATAAAAGCAGCTTTAATCATCATAGTATTTGGGCCATGGAAAGTGTTATTTCAGTACTGTCAGAGTTGTAGTTCAAGAGTAATTGAATGATAAAGTATCCCCCTCCCACCCCTTTTACAGATATAACACTGCTCAGCTCAGAGCAACAGGGAGTATCCAGGTAGATTGCAGAGAGGGACAATCTTCAATTAAGATAAGGGAAAAAAATGAAAAACCTTTCAATGGAGGCAGGGTTTTCATTGTTCTCACATTAAGAAGATTGTCCCTTTCTGTTATCTGTCTGGTCAAGCAACTAGATTCCATATCTAAGGTGAGCAGTGTTACACTAAGTAAAAGGGATGGGAGGAGGAAACTTTATCATTCAATCACTCTTGAACTACAACTCTGACAGTATTGAAATAACACTCTCTATGGCTCAAATACTATGAAGATTAATTGGAGCTGCTGTTTTTGTGAAACATTACTATCCCTTTAACCACTTAATGAACCTCAAGGTGAGCAGTTCATTGTGCATCGATACAGCGCACACCTCTCTGGTCAGTAAAGGGTTAAGATTATCATGTGCAGTGAGCAGAGTTTGAGGTGCTGCTTGGACAAAAAATATTGATAAAGATTTTTCTTTTTTTGAATTTGAGATACACCTAGATATTGCTAAGTTACTCTTATTTTTTAGCACTTCCTGTAATGTGTATTTACTGTTTATAAATACACTGTGCAGCTCAGTGGCCGAAGGCTTTCATGTTTTTCTGAAAAGAATGACGTATGTCAGGATGTTGACAATGTATTACAAAGGTTTTCATTTCCTTCTTTTGAATTATTTATGTTGTTTTGTTTATTTTTATCTGAAATAATAAGCAGCAATTATGCAAAGTATTCAAATTAAAGCATGCACATATCTACCAATTCAGCTGTATTTTTATGAAACATCCATTGACTGAAAAGATAAGAAACTGATTGCTTAGACCTATCATTACCATTTTATGATAATGTAAAGAGGTCCCCCAGAGTATTTAGAGGACAGGGAACATGCAGAAGGGGAGTGTTAGGAAGTGAGGTAGGAAGGGGTGGTATTAGGTTAGATATCAAGAGTGAAATGGAAGGGAGGGTTTTTATGGCCCATAGAGCCACACTCCGATCAGCACCAGAAGTGGCATCTGCTTCACTCTACTCCTTGTTTGGCAGTGTGATATTGGCTATGTAACTAGATAAGTATTAACCCCTGAGTTAGCAAAGCATGATACTGGTAATCACAGACACATTGAGATTATTCTAGTTATTATATTGTGTTAAAGGGATAGTAATGTTTCACAATAAAAGCAGCTCCAATTAATCTTCATAGTACTTGGGCCATGGAAAGTGTTATTTCAATACTGTCAGAGTTGTAGTTCAAGAGTAATTGAATGATAAAGTATCCCCCTCCTACTCCTTTTACTGATGTAACACTGCTCAGCTCAGAGCAGCAAGGTGGTGTTCAGGTAGATTGCAGAGAGGGACAATCTTCAAGTTAGCATAAGGGAAAAACCTGTCAAGGGGGGCAAGGATTTAATTGTTCTCACCGTAAGAAGATTTCCCTTGCTGTGAGCTGTATAGTCTATGGACCAGATTCCACATCTGAAGGAAGGTGGCTTACACTAGGAAAAAGGGACGGGAGGGGGAAACTTTATGATTCAATTACTCTTGAACTACAACTCTGACAGTATTGAAATAATCTCTATAGCTCAAATAATGTAAAGATTGATTGGAGCTGATGTTTTTGTGAAACATTACAATCCCTTTAAGTAATTCTGAAGATTGATTTATCACAGGGAAGATGATTAAAGGAGACAGATGTCTGGTTTTGATCTGTATGTGTTGGCTGAAAATAGAAATAGTTTGCCATCAATTTCATTGGTCAATGCATTTATTTCTATCAGTAATACTGTGGAGTGTTGAAGGCAGCAAAAATATTTAGAGTTACTAATACCAATTTGAGGTAGTGATCATGACCTTATAATGGGGTGGAAAACATTTATTCTATAGTGCAGTAGGACATTCTGAGGTAAATGTACTCCTAAGAGCTGGAAACATTAATGGACAAACCTGCTGCACCATAGTGGACACATAAATTGCCTTTATAGTACTCATAGAATTAAAACAGCTATTTAAATTACTTTGGCATTTGAGGAGTTTTTATTTGTTTTCGTGAGTGTAGATAGTTTCATCCAGATGTTAGTATATTAGCCTGTCTGTGTGAATGAGCCATATAGCCTTTTTTGATCCTTAGATATTTTTCATAATAACTATGACTGCTTTATTAATCTTGATTTATGTAAATTCCTGCACTGATGAAATGGTACATTCAGCATATCCAATTTATAATGTCGTCTGATGCATAATGGTGAAATTCAGTTTCATTTATTTCCTCAGTAAAAATTTCAAAGTAAAGCAGAAGATATCCATTATAGATAAAGAGATTACATCTGGATATTTTTAGTCCGTGATCCTGTGGAATACCCTAAGTGTGCTCAAGTCTTGCATTTCTTTCACTGTTCATATTATTACATGGCAGTAGAGATTATCCAGAGAATCTCCACAAACACACAATCTTGTATAGATCTATTGTTATTTTTATAAAAAATTATTGATGTAGCCATCATGCTCAGTCTATAGGGTAGGATGGAACTGAAAGCCTGTCACTTTGTCATAGCATCTTATAATTGTAAACATAAAGTGTTTATGAAGGAAGTGGGATATTTGGATAAACATTTAGATCAATATGATGAAGATAGATAGGTCCTTTAGCTCTAAGAAACTTAGTCTTCATGATCTATTAACTCATTTGGGTTCTGATTAATTTGTTGTCTAGGACTGTCCATCTTTTGTTTCACAGTGTTTTATTTTGCATTAACAAAATAAAATAAAAAGCTTTATTGAATATATTGAAAGTACACAAAGACAATGCAGTTATAACAACTGATGATACAGCTCAAGCAAGAGCAACATTTGTTATGGTGCACAGTATTATTATATGTAGGTAATATAACAGGATAATCTAAAACAGACTGATCATATGGTGCTCATATGAAAGTTCTCCGGTTCTTAAATGTCTTATGAAAGCATTTAGTTGAATAGAAATTAAATTTTTGGATAATGTACTCTCGGCATACCACAATAGTAACAAGCGCTTAAGAGTCACCCTGAGAACCACATATGTAACCCATCCTCAAGTCCACAAAAGGACTGGACATTATGATAAAGAATATTCTAAGTGAGAGCTTTAAAAAGTAGATTAACCCCTTTGTTTCTAAAGTGGTCTCCAGTGCATTTCTTCCCAAAGTGTTGGAGACCACTCTGTCACCCAAGAGGTTAAAGAGAACAATCTAAGTATAATGGAGGTAGGATTTGAGGCAAAAAAAGCGACTGCGTGGGTAAAAACAATGGGTTTAGTGGTAGAGTGAAATATCACCACTTCTCAGTAAAGCTGTTGTATTAATATAAAATAGTACAACTTTAGAGCAAACCAGCATAGCGAACAAATACAAATTCCCGTTGATTTAAATGCAATGGGAGAGATGCACAAAGCCATGAGAAAGAGGTGATAAAGTGGTAATGACTTCTCCATTGATATCACTTATGAAGTCCTGTGTTACTCTATGGAGCTAATGCATTAAGTTTCTCCAATTTTTGAGCTCTTAGTGCATAGGCTATATAGAATAACATAAGAACTGGAGAACTGATATCATTGGAGAAGTTATCTCTGCTTTATCAACACTTTATCACTAAGGATAGTCGAAAATTTTCGCCTCAGCACTGAAATAGGTGAAAACGGTCACTTTCTGCCTAGCAGGAAATTTCCTGCGAAAAGCAAAAATTTTCTGTGTTTTTTCTCCTACCTCATTGCATTGAAATCAATGGGAAGACTGAATTTACACACGCAACAAATACTAGCAAATTTTATTTTATTTCTCTCAGGCATAGGATGACTGTGTTGATGGAGTCTGGGAAAAAAAATCAGTTGAACAGGTACTTTTTTGGGGGCGGGAGGGTTGTTGACTGGGATTGGCCAGACAGTTAAAAAAAAATAGAAAATAAAAAAAAATGGTATGTAACATGACAGAGACAGGGGTCCCTGCAGACATAAGCTGTGACTGGGGCACACTGATATTTGAAGGGATATAGTATTATATAGAGGATGATTTGTATGACTTAGACATGTTAGAAGGCCAGACCCTGAGGAAACAATGATTTGTGGGACTTAAACGTGTTGTTAGAGGCCCAAGCCCTAAGGAAACATTGATTTGTAGGACTTAGACATGTTATTAGAGGCCCAAGCCCTGAGGAAACATTGATTTGTAGGACTTAGACTTGTTAGAGCCGAGGCACAAGCCCTGAGGAAACTGATCTGTAGGACTTAGAATTGTTAGGTCCAAATCCTGAAGAAACATTGACTTGTAGGACTTACACTTGTTAGGCACAAGTCCTGAAGAAACATTGATTTGTAGGACTTAGATTTATTAGGCCCAAGCCCTGAGGAAACATTGATTTTAGGGCTTAGTCTTGTTGGTATCTTATTGAAATGTTGCCTTTTATTTGGCAACCAAGAAAACAGCGCATTCATAATGTAACTACAAACCACAATTTGAGCGCTAAATACAACAGAAGTACCTCTGTCAATAAATATATATACAACAATTATATATTATACAACAAATATAACATATAAAAAAACCTGAGAGGATTCCTATAACAGTCTTGTCAGCAGTGCAGCTAGCTTCCAGAGACTTCTGGTAGAAAAGTCCACTCTCCAAAGAACAGCAACACCAAAAAAGAAACACAAAGCGCACACAATCTGAGTGTAGACTGTAACAAATATTCATTTTATCCTTCCTCTAAGCCTTCACCAAGTGAGTTCCTTTCTTGACATACACCTCCTCCACCGTGGGAGTCATCTCTTCTTAGGGGTAGATATTCCACTCACCTTAACCTGAGGCAATCCAGCCTCTTGGTATTTTCACATCTACTGGTCAACCCCCAGTGCGGGTAGCCTTGCGTCACCTCCTAACGTCTGTGATCTCCACTCCTCAGAAATCCCTTTCTTTTGCAGATTTGTTATCGTTTTGTCCTCTGTCTAGGACTGTCTGCATTCAAGACTTAAGGGAAAAAAACTTCCTTCTGGAGTTGGGGCTATATAAAACGCAAGGCTAAATATAGCACTTAAGCTTTAAATTTATTGTTGATATATAGAACAATGTAAAATATTTGCGCAAATAGCATATATAAAATAAATAAAAAAGAAAAATATCTATAAACAATACTCAATCATGGAATCACCCAGCGTGTTTCTCAGTTACTACTGCTTCGTCAGGGGTCTTGTGTATCAATGTGTTGGAACCACGTTTAGCATTCAAGTGGTTAAAAACCTCATTTAAATTAATTGGGTGTTTTGGAAATTCTCATTATTCCCTCTTTTGCACCAGAATTGCACAAATATTCCTTGCTATATCAACCCCACTGTATCAAAAAACAAATTGGGGTCTCAGGAGGGGATACCTCTGAGAGTCACATGATGCCTGTTACCCACCACTGCACCATGATTTTCTTTATAAGGTCACCAGGCTTGAAAGTTTCCACGTAAGTAAGTTATTAGATCAAAGTGATTTAAACTAATTCAGAATTTGTTTCCACCTATTTAACGAGCAACTGTTAGAGACCAAGACTGTAAGACTCATTATTAGTAATGATGTGAATTATGTCAAATTTATAACATAGACATAGATTATAATGAGTATGTATCATCAGGAAGATTTAGTGTGTATAAATGAAACCTCCGAAAAAAGGCATTAAAAAATACAAGACTATAATTCACATTTTAAAGCTTAAAGCTGTGCAAGTACCAAAAAAAAAGTAAAATAAAAATAATAAAAATAGATTAAAGGATTAAATCCAATAGAAGAAACACTGCTCAGGAAAATTAGCCATCTGTTCTACGAGAAATATACATGTAGGACAAAGTCACTTAATCAGAGAATTCTGTTAACTTCTGGTCATAATAAAGATGTTAAGTAATGAACTAAATCCACATTGCCAAGAAATGTAATTTCAATACTTTTTCATAATATTATGCTATTATCGAACACATCTCACTCTGGTGAAATAAAGAAGAAACTAGACAAATGTGGACATTCAGATTGCACAGCAATTGATGTTGTCTCTTCTATCTGATTGATAATAATAGAGAATAGGGATTTTGAGATTTCGACTCATGCTCGATGGGATGACTAAGAGTCAGCAATGTTATCCCACTACACATCACAATTAATCATAGGGAGCAGCAGACTTCCTAATTACTGCAGCTAATGCATTAGGACAAAAGTGAAGGACAGTTACATGCTTATGTTTAAATATGTTTGTAAGATCCAGCTAAAATATTCAGGCACATACTTTAACCCCTTAGTGATCGGCCACGCGCGCACACGGACGGCACTAAACGCCCGCCGGACATTTTTTGTCATTTGTTTAAATGACTTCTGGGACGTACATGTACGTCCGGTGTCCACCTGGGACAACCGCTCGGGACGTACATGTACGTCCTCGGGTGGTAAGGGGTTAAATACTGTTACAGTTATTTATATTTTCAAATACTTTGAATTTGTAATATATATTATTTTACAATCTTTGACCAATGTTGTTATGAAAATGAAAGAACTCCCATGTCGCCAAAGGTTTAAACAAATCAATAAAATAAAAATCTTAAACTGAACCTGGTATGCCTAAGAAATGTGCTAATTTTACAGGATATCATGTCTATGATTAAGCACATCTAGTGTGGAATGTGTGAGATGTATCTTCCCACCCGGTGTTGATAGAAAAATAAACATTTGATTTTATACTTTATGTTGAGACTTCGGAGTGCAATCCTTTCCAGTTACGCGTGTCTCAAAGGGTGTCCATTCCTTGATCTGCACCAAAGGTCCCATCCTTCGGTTCGGTGAGTATATTTTCACCTACGCTGTATGCTTATTACCGCCATTGTTTCTTTCTTAAAGGGATAGTAATACTTGAAATGTAAAAAAAATATGTTGTAGTGTTTATACCCCTGTGTAAAACAAGGGTACTCCCACTGCTGAAAGGTGTTTTATTCAAAAGTTATTACAGCTCAAAGTTGAATTTTTTAGGTGCAATATCACAGTGGCCTGAAATTGTACAGTGGCACTGTTGCTACACCATCCTATGGAGGTTTATGGTCTACGGATCAGAGCTGTCCATAGGATGGTGTAACAACAGCACCATTGTACATTTGCAGGCCACTGTGATATTGCACCTAAAAAATTCAACTTTGAGCTATGATAGCTTTTGAATAAAACATCTTTCAGCAGTGAGAGTACCCTTTTTTTACTCAGGAGGATAAACACTACAATATGTATTTTTTTACATCTTAAGTATTGAATAAGTTCTTATGACAGATACAATGTTACTGCAGTCTGCTCACCAAATCTATGCTTGTTTTTTGGGCCCATAAAGCAAACAATTCAATCCAGAGCGTGAGTCCTCTCTCTATTCCCTTTAGTGTCTCTGTTGGCAATCTTAACTTTCCTTTTGTTCCTCATGTGGTTCGTGTCAATGAGAAGATAATAAAATCATAGAATACTATCAATGCTTTTTGGGGAATAGCCTCCATTTTTCAAGATAGTTTTGATTAATCAAATGCTGTGAATTGGCGGGACCTTTTGAAGAGATCCATAACCAATCATTGGCTTGTTTATAAAGTTCAAGTGTCATACATTCTGTTACAAGAAGTTACAAAAACTTGTATGTATGATGCATATATAGTATACCATACCATACAGCAAAATGGATCCACACTGGATTGAAGATAAATTAAAAAAAAATAATTTACAAAGAGGTGTGAAATTTAAATCAACTGAAAATAGTTATAACATGGCCCTTGAAAATGTACTATCATCTGAACGTGAGAAAACCTTATTTACCACTATTACTTGCAACATAAGTGTGTGCTTCTTAAAAACCGATATGCTATACATCACAATATGCTTCAAGATGTGATGAAGACCTGTACTGTATCACAGGTATCTCTGATCTTAAGAGGTCCCTACGTTGATTTACCATTAGATCAGGGTCTGTAGTGGATGCATTTGATACAATGCTCATACTTCTTCTGTGGTAGAGGAAATTAATATGGTACCTGTACTTCTTCATGGAAGATGGTGATATATTGTTCTTAATACCAGATTCATAACTGTTGAGCCATCCATTAAGAATCACAACTTCACATCTTTTTCCCCCCATTCACTTATGAATATGGTATTAGGAATAATATATCACCATTTCCTATGATTGGAAGTCTGTTGATACATTTATCTTGCCCACACAACAATCCCATATGGATTTCCCATACATTGCAAAGTGGGCTTGTTAATATACTATTAATTTTCATTTCCATAATAAATGTTATGTTTTAATTGTATAATCTGCATTGAGTGACCATAGTTTTCCTCAAACCCTGAGCCAGCCTTCTGACTAATTACAAAAGATGCTTAAGACATTATGGCAAAAGAGGCCAAAGCTCATGATATTAAGTTAAAGGAACAGTAATATCCCCAAAATTTTTATAGACTTGTAGAGGGTAAAAAAAGAATTTCATTGCCACAAACCTCATCTCTCAAACTGTTATGGTTTGAGAGATATTGGCAGTCAAAGTTCCCCCTTCCCTCCCTTTCTCTTGATGTCAGCTGTGAAGCTGACAGAAGGAGATCAGTGTAGGCTGACACAATGAGGGTCTTCAGCAGAGCCGACATTCAGTTATTAGAATAGAACTACTTCATGGGAATGGTGTACAACGTGTGCTTGCAAAGCAGGCATACTTTGTAGACCTTTCCAATTAAGTAATTATTTTCTAATAATGGGATTTAGGCTCTGCTGCAGAGCTGCCGGCTGGTCCCCGGACTGGGATCTCCTGCTGTCAGCTAGACGCTGACATCAGGCGAAGGGAAGGGAGGGGGGAACTTTGATGGCGAATATTTCTCAAACCATAGCAGTTTGAGAGATGGGGTTTGTGGCTTTGAGATTCTTTTTTTTACACTCTACAAATATATACAACATTTTTATTGGACATTAGTGTCCCTTTAATGCAAATAGAATGTATTTATTAAGTCTATTTTGGAACTAGAGAAAAGTGAGAAAGCAAAAACAGTACAGCAACTTTATTATTTTATATTACTCATAAGTGACTAAAAATGCCTAATGTGGGGAACTAATGCAGTAATATTAAATGAATTATTTATTTGTAAATAATTAATATAGAATCTTTTCACTAAAAGTAGAAAGGTCGATAATGTTAATCGGTGGGCGCATATTAAACTTTTAGTTTTTATTTGTATCAGATTATGGTCTTGGCACTGGCAGGGCAATTGTATACCACAGATGGACCCTGGGCAAAGTACAAGTCCCCTTAATCATTTGGTTGGTAGAGAGGTTTCCAAATCATAGCGTCACAATGTGTTGGAGACCTTACTAGAATCCAGGGGGTTAAAGAACAAGAGTTGCTTTCCCGGTCTGGTTAAAAGTATTCAAGCTATACTAGCTTCCCACAATTTTGAGTTTTTATTAAACTGACTTCATAGAATGTTGTATGTTCACCCTACGTGCAAACAACTGTAAACTCTTACACCTACAGAAACTTAAAGGGGAACATTCACATAAGTAAAACTTTCATGTAGTGTCTTCAATCACTACAACAAGATTAGCAGTGTTTTTTTATTTTACTTACCTACTATGAAAGATCTGAAGAGTTAAAATGTGGTACTTCCAGGTTCCGTGGCACACTGTATGTACAGCACATCGCCGCTGGACTTCCCACCTCCCTCCAAGCTGCTCCAGGGAGCACATTCACACTTCCCTTCGTGAGGGGCATTTATGTGTGCTATGGTTACAACAGCCATGCTACTGAGGTTGCAAGCTTAGTAGCATGGTAATCGATAGCCAAGATCTTCCACAGTAGGAAAGTAAAAAAAAAATAAAAAACACCTCTAATCTTGTTGTAGTGATTGAAGACACTACACGGAAGTTTTTCTTATGTGAATGTCCCCCTTTAATAAAATCCTGAGTATACACTCCCATCTTAACATAATGTTGTGTTTTCACAGCTGGCTTCAGTCTTTGCCCCATTGTGGAGAGGAACAGAAGGCGTGAGTTCCTAGAGGGACATCTTTTGCTAGCTCATGAACAAGATGTTTGATCACCCTTCTTCACTTGTGTTAATCCTTTAACCCCTTAAGGACCCTTGACGGTCCTGGCACGTCATGGCTGGATTTGCGTTAAGGACCAATGACTTACCAGGACCGTCATGGCTTAAATGATAGCAGCGTGCCTCCGTGCACGCTGCTATCATTAATGCCAGACTGAGACTGAGCGCTCCAAGACTGGGGCATTCAATCTCAGCCCTTCGTGCTTGTGCCGGTTCATGTGATCGCCGTAGCAGCGATCACATGTACCGGCATAGTGAGAGACAGAGGCAGCACAGAAAGCATGCAGTCTGTGCGTGTCTCGTCTGCCTCTGTCTCCCTTGCTATCAAAGTAAGGGAGATAGAAGTAGATGGGAGACACCTGGTGGCAAACAAAAATACAGCAGCTGGGGGCATTAACCCCTTCACTGCTGGTGCCAGAGGCTTGCTAAATGCAGGTCAATTTCTGACCTGCAATGATACTTTTTCTTTTTTTTTTTTTTTTTTTAAAAAACCACAACACACTTTTTTTTTTTTACAAAAATATTTTATTAAAAAAAAACAAAAACATATAGTAAGCCCAAGGCCTCTGTGGTGATGATTGTATTGAGCTCACAACCATTCTCTTTGTACCGTGGCACTAGACAGGGCTGCCCACTTACACCCGGCCTGTTTGCCTTGGCCTTAGAACCCCTGGGTGTTCCAATTCGTGCCAACCCGCTGATTTGGGGACTCAGAATAGAGGGTAGAGAGGAAAAGCTTGCATTGTATGCTGATGACATCTTGCTCTTTCTGAGTAATGATGGGAACTCCTTGTGGACCACGCTGCAGTTGGTGGATGATTTTGGTACATACTCTGGGTTTCAAATAAATTGGACTAAGTCCTCTTTGATTCCGATTGACAATGGTCTGCGGGACTCTCCTCCAACTGACATCCCGCTCTCTTATGTGGCTGAGTGTTCATATCTAGGGATTCGGGTGGCAGCGATGACGGACTCCTTTTTGGAGTTGAATTTAGTACCTACTATCCAATACTTTAGCGAAAAAACGATGGCATGGCTTCATCTGCCCTTAAATGTTATTGGTAGATCAAATCTTATTCAAATGATTTTCTTGCCCAAATTTTTATATATTTTTCAAAATACTCCAGTCCCTATTCCTAAAAAATATTTCCGACAAATAGACAAAATTATTTCGCGATTCATATGGCCGGGAAATCGGGCTAGACTTAAACTAACTACACTCATAAGATCAAAACGGGAGGGGGGAATTGCCTTGCCTGATTTTTATAGGTACTACTTGGCAGCACAATGTCGGTATGCAATAGACTTTGTCTCTCCCTGACCTCGTTACCAGACTACCCAAATAGATGCATTATTATTACAGCCTGCTTATAGGATGTCCCAGTTTTTGCATGGTGGACCCGCCATTTTTTAAAACTCGAACTCCTTTAGCAACAGCTCTGTACGGGGCGTGGATGGAGCTGAAAAAGTTGCTGGGATATATAGCTATGGATCCGGATACCCCCCTGTGGGGCGCTGCAGGGATACACCATTTACTTGGTAGTGAGTTTGGTCCCTTGTGGGCTAGATTTGGGGTTGATTCTCTTGGACAATTATATCGGGATAACCAATTGAAATCCTTCGAACAATTACATGATGAGTATCATATACCACATAATCTTTTTTACTCGTATCTATGTATCAGACATGCTCTAAGAGCTCAGTGGGGTGATCGAGTTCCAATGATTTCTACATTTCCGCTTCTTACTAGATTGATGACTCGAACCACCGAGGCCTCTTTCTTTCATCTATCAGTGGTTAGATTCTCATATGAGGCGTCAGGAGTTTCCTTCTAGGACCAAATGGGAAATGGATGTGGGTCCGCTGGAAGATTGGGAATGGATCTGGCTAAGGCAGGGACAGCTCTGGTGGCGACGTCGACTAGACATCAAATGATTCAGTTGAATATTTTACATAGAATCTATTACACACCGGTCAGACTGTTTAAAATGAGAGGCTCTGGCTCCGATTGTTGTCGTAGGTGTGATACTGTTCAGGGTACATACATGCATATGATCTGGGAATGTCCTGAGTCAAGGGGTTTTGGACAGAGGTAATGCGCATTGTGGCGCTGGTGTTTGGAAAGACCTGTTCCTGTGACCCCAAAGCTCTGTTTATTGTCTGTTTTCCCTGATGAGATTGAGGATGCAAATGACAGGACTCTCTTGAGTGAGCTCATGGTGATGGCGAGGAAGGTGGTGGTCTTGCACTGGATGTCAAGCAGGGCTCCCAACTGTAGAGCGTGGTTAAACTTGGTCCTACAGTGTGTTCCACATTATAAATTGGTTTACTTGCACCGGGGCACTCCGATTAAGTTTGACAAAATCTGGGGAAGGTGGCGGACCTGATGGACAAGTAGGGTGGAGGCTCCTGTGGCACCTGATGACGTGCAACTTCTTGGAGATGACTGACCGAAATCATTCTTGTGTGTAGTGTGGGTGATTGTGGCATATACTTGTTGCACGACACTGTGAATGAATCCTATTTGTACAGGGATTCTGTGAAATCATTGACTGATGGGCATGGGGGGGTGCTGTGGGCTCGGAGAAAAGAGGAATTGGGGGAGAGGGATTTTGTAGAATTTAAGTTCAGGTAGAGTTTAGAATTTTAGAATAATTATAAAAAAACTCAGATCGACTCTGTACGCCCTATTACTATGCATATGCTCTTTTCATTGCTATACCTGTTTCCATGCTTTTGGGTATTTGAACGATTTTATATGTGTTCTCTTTTTTTTGTAATCAAGATGTATGGAGTGATCTGATAATAAAATATATTAAAAAAAAAACATATCATTAAACAATTTTGGAAGTGTGATTGTTGTGGAGCTATGTAATACACACCGCCAAATTACAGGGTTAAAAAAAGTGCCAAAATAGAGTGGGAAAAAGGGACATGGGGATTTTCACCCAGGGGGGACAGTGGCCATTTTAAACTGAACATTTTGTAGGTATGACTGACCGGTCATACCTTTCATGCAGTCGCTATAAAAATTTAACCCTTTGTTCCCAACTGATCCCAAGGGAAAAAACAAAAATGGTGGTTTTTTTACATTTTGTTTACATTTTTTTTAATTTCAATAAAGTAATTGGTGGGTTATCCATATAAGTAGGGTATCAAATGAAAGCCCTATTTGTGCTTAAAAAAACAGTATATAATTTATGGGGGTGGGATAAAAGACTTAGAGGGAAAATACTGTTGAACAAAGACATAGTCAAAAAGGTCAGAATTGCTCCGGTCCTTAAGGGAAATCCACCTCAGATTTTCCCGGTCCTTTTAAGGAGAAGAGAAGGGTGCAATGCATTGTTTCACAATGTGTTGTATTCCCCTCTGGTCCTTAAAGGCATAAAAGTTTTTGCTCTAATATTTATCCATCTTTTTCTTTCCTGTAACACTTATGACAAGATTATCCCTCCAACCTTTCCTTTTCTACAATGGGAAGTATTTCCTATGGAACCACATTAGATGTACAAATAATTTCATGGTATTTCACACAAAATATGTAGCATAGATATATTTATGAAAAATTTATAAGAATTTATATGAGCATATTGATACGTTTAAAAAAAATGGCAGAGTTGTCATCAGTGGTGAGATATGAGGGAATATTACTTTTGTGTGTGAATTGCTGCAATTCACTGGAGGCTTCTTAGTGTCCTCTGACTTATTAAAGTTGAATTATGCTAACAAAAATGCATGAAAGCATCTAAGGCTTTGACATTCTGCAGAAGCAAAATATAGTACATCTACATTTAGTACATTTAAATTAGGTTGAAAAAATTATATGTCAGCAAGTTCAACCTTTGTCACAGTATATCTTAGAAAAAGAATAATTCCTAAGACCATCATCACTGTTTTCTTGTGCAAGGTCTGGGTGTGAGAAAATGTAGCCATTGACCCCACCCTAGCACCCTCAGGGTTCTCTTCCTCCTATGGTGTTCCACATTTGCCTCCATTACCTTTTCCGCCAGCTGATACCTATTCTATAGTTGTGAGGATCTGGCAGTTCATCTCCATCTATAGCACATTTTGTGGGGCACTGACAACACATGTCGGTGTGGTGGAGAGCAAACAAATGAGGGTGTCAGGGAACTTCTGCAGACATTTAGTCCTGCTGAATATGCTAAACTGGTGGCAGGGATGATTCTTTATTATTTTATTAAGACTTCTTGACATTATGTATGCTTAGCAGAGCGGACAAAGACCATAGTGACAGCAGTACATGATTTCTTGGGTGATAGTATAAACAGTGCTGACCTAAGCATCAAGGTGGTTGGTTGCAGTTGTGCCTATTGCTTAATGTGAGAGCAGATGTGTCAGTGGTGATGCTTCCTAGTCCTTCCCATATTTCACAATATTTCCTTTCACACATTGTGCACATTGCAGCTGCTGATGATTATCAAGAGTTCCTTCCTGCTTTCAAGAGAAAAATATAATTCTAATATCCCTGTGATTTTAGAGGAGTTGCCAACTTCTTCTCACTAGATGCACTTTAAGTGGTGCTTTTTGTTATGGTGTTGCTGCTGCCTCAGCAGCACTAGATCTAGTGGCAAGTGGAACCATCAGATTACCACTGCCGTGCTCATGTCACTGCTATTTATCAGTGTCCTATGTTGCAACCTAATCCTCATGCTGTTTAGAGGTCTCAGTGATATTTCAGGCTTTTCTTTCTTTAAGTGTAGCTAGGCTAACTATTATTTTCATGGCGATAAATAAATATACATTTACACTGAATGTGGCAGATGTGTATACTAGTGGTGGTGGAAGTGGTGGAATTAATGTATATATATCATCATGATTCATAAGAATAATGCTATATTAATTAGTTGCAGTATCATGTTTGAATCCAGTTCAACCTTGCATTATGATTATTATTGTCAAACAGTAATTAGTGGTCTTAGCATTTGTCCCAACTCTGATAGACAGTAGCAGCCTTTCAAATCACTAATCTTCTTCCTTGTCCTCCTTAGTGCTGCTGTTAATAATGCACGTGTCATTGGTTTCCCTGTTCTGTGTGGTTTTGCCTACTTCTGCTAATTGATACTCAGATTATATTAGATATTGCTTCGTTTTCAGAAACATGACTGTCCCAACAATGCTGCTTATTAAATGTGTCCTACAGTCTTTAGCACACATTCACAGAAAGTGATTCCTCAGAGATATGCTGTTCATGCCTTGGCAGAAATTCAGAAATGTTATGTTTAAAGAGGGGGTCCAGCAAAGTAGGAATAATATATTTCATATTACTTTTAATGGACACTGTGTGTGGATCTTGCTCAAAGAATGCTAATTTGTTATTCACTACCTGGTTCATGTCTGTGTTTTCATTATTGTAATAAACCATGTTATTGTTCATAAACCATGCTCCTCCTTGTCCACGGCAAATATATCAGTGGAAGAATCTTGCTAGTACCTGCCAACATACAACATGACAACCAGCAAGGGGGCCTCATCAAAATGTTTCAGCAGCTAACATAGGTCACACTTTAGTTGCCATTGACCAGGTGACAAAAAAGCCTGCATTGTATACTTGCTACTGGCCTTATTCAGCTTGTACAAATTCTCTACACTGTGGAATTCCAGCTGGTAGGGACCTCAATTTTCAGCTGGCGAAGGGGCAGGTTGTTACATACATGTGTGAAGTATGTGAGTACTGTAGGAGTGGCTAAAATTGGCACAGATTTTGCAGGCAATATTTACCATTTCTCTGAGGGTTTTGGATTCTGTGAAGAAATTGGTTACAACTAAATTTAGGACATGGGCAAAGCAGGGTGCATGCACCATATCATCTCAAGGCAGCTATTACTGTACTTTTGAGCCAATGACATTAGACAGAAAACCTGCCTTCAATGAGCAGGGTAGAAGAAGCCATTCATTTATCATCATGGTTAATTTAACATCTATTTGTGTTAACTTAATTGTAAAAATGGGAAAATGTATTTACAGTTCAAACATCAGTGTACATCTGCACACAAATAGGCACTGTGCATCCACAGTGTTCCAGAGGCAAAATAACTGGATGTGACCTGATGTTGCATACTGGTGCTGCCCACTGGTGGGAGAGAAACCAAGTGACCAGTGACAGCCATATAGTCTGTTATGTGGTCAATCTTCCGCATTTCTGTTGTCAGGTGTATTTTCTTGCTACATGAAGTTTCTTGACCTTTGCCCACCACACTAACCAACTGTTTATACAATACTGGCCCAGCCATCCTTGAAAAATAAATGTGGCTTGGGGATATGCCAGTGGAGTGCAACATATGAATTCTTTAAAACCTCTTCTGGCAGTAGATAGCAGCAGAACTCTGTAACTTTATTGCTTTAACCCCTTAACGATGGATGACTTATCAGGTACGTCCCGCAGAAACTGTCACTTAGTGACAGAGGACGTACCTGGTAAGTCACGGAAGTCTGGGTCTCCGTGCGGCTGCACGCCGCTCGGAGACTCCGGACTTGTTTGAAAAAAAATGTTCGGCGGGAGTTAAGGTGACAGCCGCGTACGAACGCGGCTGTCACTAAGGGGTTAACAACATGACTTGGTGGTGGATGTAGTAATGGTGGTGGTGATTGCTGAATGTATGTATAATTCATTCTGTAGACTTCATGGACTGAGGGTTACAGAGGGATTACTTCTGCTACTGGGCTAGATTTTGCTGCACTTCCAACAGCAGCAGTATCACTCATCATAGCTAGGGTTGTGTATGCTGATGTCGTGTTTTGCTGATAATTCAACAATTGTGTGTGGCTGGGTTGGAATTTGACTTGGAAGCAGTAATGATGCTAATAATGATTGACAGGATGATTATGTATTTTTGGCATCTTTACTTGTCCAGAGTCAGACTTTAAGATTTATCAAACAGTTTATAAACAGGCTTAGTGATCTTTTTTTGTGGTGGAAATTTTAGCCTTTTTCTTTCATCTAATTTTATTGCCATGTCATCATCTCTCTCACTCTCAACTTCATTTGTATCAGAAGAAGAGTAGGATGCTGAAGGAATATATTGTAGATCATCATCATCATCATCATCATCAATAGTTAGGTCATCCTCAGCATTACCCTCTGTTTCTTCCACACTACTTTTATATCCTTGTAGGGTTTTTGAAGTCTCAAACAATTTCTTTTTACTTTTCCCCTTAGAGGGATTTTCAGACCATTCACTACTACTTTCAGGACAGGTGTTCTGTTTATTTGTCTGACTGTCATGCAGCAGTTGGTTAAACTGCTACAACTTCCTCCATTATGCCATCAGTACTAGAATGTGAATTGTTCAGTGTTTTAAATAGAAGGAGAAGGATAATCATCATTTTTTACACATGCTGCAGCAATCCTGGCTGTAGTCAGTTTTTTTGACTACCACTTTACTAACACATCCCTGCAATGCTCCTACTCCTTTCACCCTACCAAGGCCCCAAATACATTTGCTGAACATTATCAAAGTACTGTGGATTTTAACAGTAATGTACACACAGAATTGATTGTATATGATGTCTTCTTGCCCTTTACAAAATGCTGTATCATATACAGTAAAGTCTTTGTCTCTTCTAGCATATTTAAACCTCAGTCATGGCTTATATCAGGGTCCCTATTTTTTAATTAACTATCCCTATCACTCCCTGTGCAGCTGCTTCTCCCCCTCTTTGCCTGTAACTAATATAAAGAGGATTTTAGTTGCTGCTAAAAATTATTCAGTCACAGAGGCTTGCTGAGCACAGGAAGGAACTTGGATCACCTGTCTGTCTATTGTCAATCAAAAAATATTTGGGGTGTTTAACTCTCCTTTTTGCCTTCACACTCCCCCAGACTCCCCAAATCCTTTGTCCTCTACCCTTGTGGGCAGAGAACAAATTATCTGTCGTGTTCACAAAACTCCCTAAACTAAATTCCAATTCCACTTTATTATAGGTAATATCATAATGAGCTCTAGCAATATGCTGCTTTCTCTCTATATAACAAAAAAACAGAATTAAAGAATTTGACACCCCTTTTATACTATCCTAGTGGGGAAAGAAGGAAAAATATCCACATACTGGGTACATGTATATGAATGAATTCATATTCCAGAAACTAATATATTTAATAGCAAAGGGAAACAAAGTTCATTAACATGTTAAAAATGTTTGTATGAATAATTCGAACAAAACAAATTTTAGTCACTGTACACATGTATACTGTTAACACAATGGAAGCAAAATACATCATCAGTGCTTTACTTCACAAACTCTTTGGAGATGTGTTCAGTTGATCTAAAAAGTACTTGATACCTATCCTTTTTAAGTATACCTGAATAACGAATTTAGTTTTGTGGTTATATTTTGCCCAATGTAGTTGGATATATTTTTAAAGGGATAGTAATACTTCATTATTACTATTGCCCATGTTGTAGTCCTTAAAATTCTGAATTCAACGATACCATCGTTATCTCTCAAACCTTTATGGTTTGAGAGATATCCACTTTCAAAGTTCCCTCTTTTTTCCTTTCCCCTGATGTCAACGTTCTATCTGAGTGCTGGGGAATCCTCTCAGTGAGCAAGCGGCGGCTCTGCAGGCGTCCTGAGATCTCATTGTAGAAACAGAAATCCTTCACTAAAATGGTCTTCTACGTGTGCTTGGTTTGTAAGCACACGTGGAAGACCATTTTAGTGAAGGATTTCTGTTTCTATAACAAGATCTCAGCACTGCTGCAGAGCCGCTGCTGGTCCCGGGACCGAATTCCCCTTCTCTCAGCTAGAACGCTGACGTCAGGGGAAAGACAAAAAGAGGAAACTTTGAAAGTGGATAGCTCTCAAACTATAAAGGTTTGAGCGATGACGCTGGTATTGTTGAATTCAGAATTTTAAGGGCTACAACATGGGGATAGTAATAATGAAGTATTACTGTCCATTTAATGGTAAAAGTGTCTTCCACAAAATCAAAGCTAAGCCATTTTTCACTCTACCTCTTGCTACAGTATATATGTACTTTTTAATTTAAGCTGTCATTTTGGTTCACAGTGAATAATAGACATGAAGAAAATGCTTAAAAAAGTGTCTGAATGTCAGTTGAAGGTCACTGATGTGCCCTGTGTGTCTCAGAGCCAGCATCTTTGACCACAAACTTTAATTTTTAATATCATATTTATTATTTATATTTACAACAGGAGAGTCATATAGATTTCATTTTCTGACTGGTTCAACCTACTTTCCAAAATACTTATACAGTGTCAGATGTTCCACCTTATTATATACAATATTTCAAATCTGTAGCTGAGGATGTGGGTTGTAAAATGAGTTTTAAAGAAGCCTTAGTATCAATACTTTGGTCACCAATCAATAATTTTAGCATTAAACACACTTTATACAAAGACTAAATGGGAATGAATCCAATGGCATAGAAAAATTGAAAATATATGACATTCTCTTTTATAACTTCTGCAGTGTGTTCACAAATAGCCACTTGGCAATGCATTGGACTTCATGCGTGAATTTGATGTTCCTAGTTTGAACAGCATTGTTCATAAGGGGATTCAGATTTTATTTCAAATGATGCCACTGTACTGCTTCTTAACTTATTCTCTCAGAGGTTGCCAAAGCTTGTTGTTTTAATGCTGCTCATGACTATTGTAGGGCAGTCTTTGTGTGTTTATGGGCATCTCTTTCCTCTACACCTTGTTTAATACCATGTATTAAACAAGGCTCAGAGGAAATGGTGGAACTTTACACCATTCTCCTGAGCATACAATATGGCAGTAGATTGAGCGTGCTGGCATTAAAGTCCTAACACTGCCAGAGTATGTTCTCTGGTATGCACTACAGTTATCATACAGTACACTATAGTGCATACCCTGAAGTGCACTGATGGAGTGGAAGTCTATCAGCAGTGGAACTGCATTGGTGCATTTCTACATTCACTCCTGTGTCCATAGCTTTTTATTTTTAGGAAATTGCACTAATTGACTATATAATATTTTTGTAAATGCGACTTTGATTATTTTTGTGTCATAGAATATGAAAACATATACAGTACAAATACAAAATGTACCAAGTACATTCTTCTAGTTAAAGCCAGTGAGATTGCTCAGTTCGTTAATACAGCAACTGTACTATGTAGTCCATTCGTTATAAGTACAAAGATTCACTGTCCCTTGGGTAAGGATTTTGCTGTAGCAATCTCTTGCATGCTGTAGAAGTCTCTAATACATTATGAAACAATACATTAGAGACGTATTTAGCAGCTAATATTTTAATATTTGTAAATGTCTTCATTATTGTTGCATGGAAATTATTGAATTGTATAGTACAATAATTCTCAACTCCAGTACTTGGGACAAACCAACAGGTTGAGTTTTCAAGATATCCCTAATTAAGCACTGAGAGATCAATTAAAATACTGAGCCACAAAGTATTCACATGTGACTAAGCAAGGATATCAGCAACACATTAACTACTGGTGTGCCTGAAGGACTAACATTGAGAAACACTCATATAGTACTTCATAGATATGTAAACCATTCACCTTTTACTATATATTTGAGGAAATTAAAGAAAACATATATAAAGGGTAATGCTGCTTTAGGTTCCATAGATATATCTAAACCAATGGGACATCTCCCTGACAATCAACCATTTAAATAACGTTGATACAATGTTGGTGACTCTTGTATATGAATTATATCAATAGACCAGATTTCGCCTATGTTCATTTATTTTTGTAACTATATCAAACTTCGCCAGTGGATTGATTAAATATACATATCTATCTACATACATAAGTATCAGACATTTACACATGTATCAATAATTTCTCAATTAAACTGAAACTGATGAGCTGAAGTAATTTTGGGGCAAGCCAATTAAACCATAGGGAACAAATATATATTCTTAATGATTTAAATGGGGCTTGTAACTCCTTGAATGCAATTCACTAGAAACATCGCTAACATTCAGGGTGTTAAACACCCCAATGAAACCAAAGAGAATATTTCTTTCTTCACTATAGTGCAGTTATTTAAGCCAATTATTCTTGATTAGTGGAAGTTACAATGTTGTAGTACAAAGGCTAGATTTTAGACTAGAACAAGTAAAATACAAGAGATTAAGGCGGCCAAGGAAAAGTCCTCAAAAGCCTAGGAACACAGAACTCATGTCAGTGCTTTCAATGCTCACTAAAATGTGCAGCAACTGGAAGCAATTTCTCGCTATTTGGACAAATTCATTGGCATGTACTCATTTGGCTTGGAAATGTATGAAAATTAGCTATTGTGACACAGAGATGTGTATGAAGCCAGCTGGGTTCAGCCTTGTCAGACACAATTAAAGGGAATCTGTTGGTGAAGAAAAGGATAGACAGCTTCTCTTTACTTGCATTTAGCACAGTATCACTCGTCTGGTATTGTATCAAACTGATATATCTTGCCCCAGAGGCAAAGCTTCATATATTGTTTGTCTTTGTTAAGATCAGTTGTGTATCTTCTTGGTGTCTTTGATAAATATCAAAATAGGTTAATCTTACCGTAACAAAACTTAACCCTTTGAGTGCAATGCGTTGCATACCCCTCTGGCACTCAGAGGGTTAAATGTGCTAAACCTATATTTGTTCACAATTTAAAGATCATTTAAAATCAGGTATATCCACACACCATTGGTTTATGCTAAAGTTGGAATAGCATTAAGCAAATTTACGACCATATAGAGTAATTCTACTGCAAACCAAGTGCACCATAGGGGCAACTAAAAGGCTCATTAACTCTTTGAAGGATATCCAAAGCATTGTGAAGCAATGAATCGGATACCCTATGGCACTGGATTAAAGGTTAGAGAGGTTTTCCTATCCTTGAAGGGATTACAATTTTGCTTTAATCAGTAGAAGATGCTATCCATCTCTATGGAACAGTTGATTTGTTCCAATGTTCCTTTCCTTTTCCATTGAGCATATGTTGGCTTAATTTGATTTGATTTAAAGGGTTAGTAATACTTAATTTTAGCTTTATTTCATACTGTAGCCATTAAAAAAATTAAGAACAATGTAAGTCTTATGTGTCAAACCTTTATGGTTTGAGAGATATTTGCAAGTAAAGTTTCCCCCTCACTGGCTATTTCAGTCAAGACTACCACCTAGCAGACACACTTGGAATCCGATCCACAGATCAGCCAGTGGCTCTTCAGCAGAGCCGAGATCACAAACTTTAAAAATAACTACTTCATTGGAACTGTCTACAAAGTGTGCCTGGTTTGTAAGCACACTTTGTAGACCATTCCAATGAAGAAATTCTTTTTAAAGATCGTGATCTTGGCTCTGCTGAAGAGCCACCGGCCGGTCTGTGGACCAGATTCCAAATCTGTCTGATAGATTGCTGACGTCAGTGAGGGGTAATCTTTACTTGTGGATATCTCTCAAACCATAGAGGTTTGAGAGATAAGACGTATATCGTTCTTAATATTTTTGTAATGCCTACTATATTAAATAAAGCTAAAATTAAGTATTACTATCCCTTTAAATAGTGATTTTAACCCCTTGACTTCCAGAGATGTCTCCAACACATTGATTTGTAATTTGTTGGAGACCTCTGTAGCTTTCAATGGATTAACCCTTTGAGTGCCAGAGAGGTATGCAACGCATTGTGTCGCAATGTGTTGATTATCCCACTGGCACTCAAATGGTTAAAAGTGCCAGTTAAATGAGTGAAAATGTTTGTCATCTATGGAGCAGTTGGTTTGACACATAATTACTGCACTATTCTTTTGTGTACAAGACCTTTACACCTTTTAAACTGCTGCTTTACCTGAAACCAACATATATAATGTAAAAGGATTTATGGCAGCAGTGCAGTTTCAGCTCTGACAGCTTGGAGCTCTGTTTTCAGCATGACACACAATCGGATCTTACCCATAGTCAACGCTAAGGGGCGACAGGAGGGACTGTTCTCTTGGGTCCATGGTAGAAAGGGTGCCAGTGTCCCGTATGTTTGAGTGACACTGGCATGAGCTGTCATGCAGGGGCAGACTCACAGAGGGGCCAAGAGGGGCGTTTGCTTCCAGGCCCAATCTACATTTCAAGTGTGGTTCAGAGTTCTGCTACTGCTAATGTTCAGAGATGTAGGCCATTTCCTCCTCAACATAGATCTTTCTGTGTGGTTGAGGCCACACATGGTAAACATGGGGAAAAGCTGACCCACATCTCTGAATGCCAACAGAGGATGCTTGCATGTTGTAACATCTATATAGGGCTCCAGGGACTATTTAATGGTGGGGCAGGTGTATATTTCAGTCACCTGGAAACCTCTTCAGCCAAGGACCACTTAATTATTTAGCAATGGGATCCAGTTGGCTGCACATTAACAGCTTATTATCAGTGCATGTGATTGGTGGAGGGTGCCACTGTGTTGACAAGCACAACACTGAACATGCTTTGTGGGTTTCATGCTGACATTTAAAGTCCCCAGGTCCACCCAGAAGATCACATACAGGTAATCAATTCATAATCAAAAGAGTGAGTAAGAAAGACAGAGAAACCGAGAGAGGGGGTAGAGACTACTTGTGAATAGGTATGAGTTATGTATGTGTGTGTGTGTGTTTTGAGTGTGCATATATTTGAATATGTGTGAATCTGAGTATGTGTGTTTGAACTTGTATTTGTGTTATGTGTTTTTGTGTGTTTGTTTGTATGTGTGAGTGTGTGTGTGAGAGAGACAGAGAGAGAGAGTCTGCATATGAGAGTGGATTGGTGTCTGTGTGTTTGAGTGGGCAACTAAGAGTGGATATAAGTGCATCTGATCATGGATGTGAATTTATCATTGTGTGTGTCCCTTTACAAGTTATTTTATCAATGATTCTATACATGTTATGGTTCCTGTATTTTAATACACATGACAGAGAGGAGTGAAATTAATTTGCATCCCTTAATCCTTCGAATGGGTGCATGGTGTGCCTCTCTGGCACTTACATTATTAAATCACCCTGTTTTCTCATGTACTGTGACACACAAATACACACACACACAGCCAAATAGGATATTGAAAACCATTATCCATTTCAGTTCCCTAATACAAAACTTTGAATAACAAACAAAAAAATGAACATAATAATATCCTAATAATCTGCAATAACAATATGCACATAAAAATCCACCTGAACAAATACAATAAATCTTTCATACACCGGTAATGCTGTGCTTCCTTTGCTAGTAAATAAATGAAAATCCCACTGCTATATACAGCAGCATTGTTGGAGGCTAATGGGGGAGAGCTACAGACCTACCCACTGTCCATGGTACTGAACACATTAAAAATCCATCTGTACTTCTGTTTTATTCAGTATCGTTGTGGTACAGGATATTTTAAATGTGTATGGAAAAATGTGGTTAATTAGTACAACTAATTTAATTTAAGCAGATGAACAACTGTTTTCCCACCTGTGCTTAGGCAGAGTTGATCAACCCTTTGAGTGCCAGACAGAGAGTACACAATGCATTGCAAATTAATGTGTTGTGTACCCCTCTGGCAGTCAAGGGGTTCATGTTTGACCACGCTAGTATATGTAGTAACAGGACACATGAAACTTTTAATCTGTGACTTCTATGAATCAGTAGATATTGTGAACCATTGCAAATACATACAACTAATGCTAATCAGCTGGTTAACCCTTTGCGTGCCAGAGGTCATTATCTGTCATTCAAGTAGTTACATTTCTATGATCAAAGCTATTAGGGCTGTATTTAGAAAGATAAAAAAGAGCAATTCTGAAGCAAACCAGTTGCATCATAGGGAACAAATAAAAATTTGCAAGGATTTATTTGGTACTTTGGAAATTGAACTAGCATGCATGGAGTTAAATGTTCCATCTAAATAATTCGGAATTTGGGAATATTTGGTTCTCTGTGGAGCATTGTGTTTACAACCAGAATTGCTCATATTTAGCTGATTATGAGTTTACGGCCATATTGATCAAAAAGAGATGCAATTTTGGAACACACCAACTGCGTCACAGGGGACAAATAAAAATTCTCAAAATTCCTATTGATTTAAAAAGAGGATTTTAACCCACTGAATGCTAGAATAGATGCCAATACACTGAAAAGCTATGTGCTGGAGACCTCACTAGCAGTTATGAGGTTGAAAACCCCATTTAAATAATTGGGAATTTCCATTTGTCCACTACTGTACCATTGGTTTACTCAAGAATTTCAACCCTATAGTTGCTGAACACAGACTTTAAAGGGATAGTAATACTTAAAATGTAAAAAAAAATATATTGTAGGGTTTATCCCCCTCAGTAGAACAAGGGAGCTCCCATTGCTGAGAGATGTTTTATATAAAAGTTATAGCAGCTCATACTTGAATTTTTTAGGTTCAGCATCTCAATAGCTTGAAATTGTACAGTGGTGCTGTTGTTACACCATCCTATGGAGGTTTATGGTCAACTGACCAGAGCTGTCCATAGAATGGTGTAGCAACAGCGCCACAGTAACATTTCTGGCCATTGAAATACTGCACCTAAAAAAATGCAAGTTTGAACTGCAGCAATTTTTGAATAAAACATCTCTCAGCTTTGTTGTACTTGGAAGGGTAAACCCTACAATATATAATTTTTACAGCATGACAGCATGACATCCTGGTCCTGGGACCAGCCGGTGGCTCTGAAGCAGAGCCAAAATAGCGATATTTGAAAATAATTAGTTACAAGCACACTTTGTAGGCCGCTCTAATAAAGTAGTTCTTTTTAAATATCGCTATTTCGGCTCTGCTAAAGAGCCTCCTCATGTCGGCCGACACGGATCTCCTTCTGTCAGCTTTAGAGCTGACATGAAGGAGGGGGGACTTTCTCCAGATAATTTCTTTTCTTTTTTTAACATCTACAATACTGTATCAACTTAAAAACAGACATTACTAACCCTTTAATTCTTAGTAGTAAATCTACAGACCTCATTTACTTGCATTTTATGAAAGAGTGAGTAGTAATTTGGACAGGGGAATTGCTGTTGATGTAGTATACTTGGATTTTGCAAAAGCCTTTGATACAGTGCCTCACAACAGGTTACTGCATAAATTAAAAGGCTTCGGTTTGGGCGGTGTTATCTATACATGGATTGAGAACTGGTTAAATGATAGATGGCAGAGAGTTGTTGTAAATGGAACTTTTTCAAATTGATCTAAGGTTACAAGTGGGGCACCGCAGGGTTCAGTCCTGGGACCAATGCTTTTTTATTTGTTTATTAATGCTCTAGAAGTGGGAATTGAAAGTAGCATCTCAGTCATTGCTGATTACACTAAACTATGTAAGGAAATACATACAGAGCTGGATGTTTTTTCCCTACAGAAGGATTTAGATAAACTAAATGAATGGACAGAAAAGTGGCAGATGTTATTTAATGTAGATAAATGTAAGGTTATGCATTTGGGCTGTAGAAACAAACTTGCTACATATACTCTAAATGGGAAACAACTTGGGAAATCCTCATTAGAGAAAGATTTAGGAGTACTGATAGACAATAGACTTCACAGCAGTGTGCAGTGCCACTCAGCTGCTGCAAGAGCAAATAGAGTACTAGCCTGCATAAAAAGAGGTGTAGAAGCAAAGGATGCTAATATTATCCTACCTCTGTATAAATCCTTGGTTAGGCCTCATCTAGAATATGGAGTACAATTTTGGGCACCTGTCCTAAAAAAAGACATTACTGAACTCGAAAAGGTGCAGAGACGTGCAACAAAAATGATAAAGGGATTGGAGGATCTGACTTACAAAGAGAGACTAGCCAAACTGGGTTTGTTTACATTAGAGAAGAGACGTCTAAGGGGTGATATGATTACCATCTCTACAAATACATTCAAGGTCAATTCAAAGAACTATCCAATGAATTATTTATGCAAAGAGCTGAGCTAAGAACAAGAGGTCATCCATTAAGACTAGAGGAAAGGCACTTTTGACTAAAACAAAGGCAGGGATTCTTTACAGTAAGGGTGGTAAGGCTATGGAATTCTTTGCCTTGGGATGTTGTGCTTGCAGATAATGCAACTGCATTCAAAAAAGCAATGGATGCCTATCTAGCACAGAACAATATTGACAATTATGACAGATGGTTTCAAAGCAAATAGGATAGTGATCCGGGGAACTATTTGCCTACCAATTGGAGTCAGGAAGGAATAACCCCCCCCCCACACACACACACTTGGGACTACATTGGAAATGGCTCCAGAGGGCTTTTTTGCCTTCCTCTGGATCAACAGGGGTGTTTTTGGCATGGGCTGGACTTGATGGACGCATGTCTTTTTTCAGCCTTATCTACTATGTTACTATGTATATTCTCACTGGAAATAATCTTGAAATACATACAAATTATACATATTTTATCCATTGCAATGTACAAAAACTATACATTTTCCACATGGCAAATAGCTGTATAAGCAAAACATGGTTTAACCCTATACTTTTACATAAGAAGCCAGTTTAACATTTGACAAATTGCTTGTTATTGAAATGTTCTGCTGCAAGAAGATTGTAGATTGTGATTTAAAAAATGGAGCTACCTTAAAGTACCTCTCGTGTGATACTGAAGAGTCTTAAAAGCACTTATCTTACATGTCCCTTTGTATGACAGAGGGAGGAGAAGGCTTTATAGCACAGAACATATTGATGAAACCGAGTTATTTATAAGGTAATTAGAACTGAACAGGTACTCTCATGTATCAGTGTACACTTCCCCATTCGCAGTGCATGGAGTAGCTGAGGGGATTGTATATTCTAGGAAGAACATCTTCAAAACTTAGTCTGATTTAAACTTTTACTTAAAAAGCATTCATATTTTCAAGTATAATATTGCTGTGCATAATGAAGTGTATAAACTGAACTTGTTGCAGTTAATATCTGTGGTATATTTATTAAGATGAAGTTGGGCACAATACTTAGTAGACCCAAAGAGCTATATTTCTCAAACTAAAGAGGTTCAGTTTCAAAGCAAATCATTTGTGTGATGTGGGAAATGAAGATTCCATTTATTTAAATGGGACTTTGAATGTTAAATGCACTAGAGACCTATGTAGAATTCAAGGGGTTAAAAGACTCATTTAACTGAATCAGGATTTGGAGAATTTTTATTTCCCTGTTATTATGGAGTTGGTTTAGTCCTAAAATAAATAAATAAATAAATAAATAAATAAGTTATATATATATATATATATATATGTATATATATATATATATATATATATATATATATATATATATATATATATGTATATGTAGAAGCAGAGCACTCACTTTAGTGACAATTCGACTTGCCTGGGTGCCAACCTCGATATGGATGTAGATGTAAAATGAAGAAAAGCGCACTCGCGGGACTTCTTGATGTGATAATGTGCTGATTTATTTGAATCAACGTTTCGGCCCCAGTTTGGGCCTTTCCCAGTTTGGAACAGCATTGCCCATTATGTTATGACCGTTGGAAGTACATGTCTGAAATGTAGACACCCTGATAAACACAGACATATGCAGCCCAAAAGCAGACACACTGAGTGGCAGAAACATGCAAAAGATATGCACACACAGACACACAACGGAGATGCACACATATACACACACGTGTAACAGATATATATGCATACACACGCAACAGACATGCTCACACACATGCAACAGACATGCTCACACACACACATACATACACACACAACAGACATACACACATACGCAACAGACATACACACACAGAGGGGACACTGACACAGTGATAGCCGCCCCCTGTGTGTGGCGGTTCTGGCTGTTGTTGGTCCCCTGGATCTGTAGGTTCTGAATGTAGAAGTGTGGGCTGTGGCCACCCTGGGATTAGTGTAGGAGCTTTACAGTGCTGTGTAGGTAACAATCTTGTATTGAAGTGAATATCTGCAGTATTCAGAGTGTTAGAAGCCAAATGTAGTCCTCTAATGACCAGAGGACATAGTTTAACAATATGTTGCAATCCCCTCTTAGGTCCTGAAACTGTTAAATCAGTGGTATTTGTTATTTCCTTCACTTTTGGGCAGAATTGCAGTATGATATCTGTGTTTTTGGTGTGTAGAAGTGGAAAGCACAAAATAAAAGGAGATTATGTGAGAGACTTATAGTAGCATGTTAAACCATAGAGTGCCAGTATACAGTGGTGTGTCATGTCACAGTTAACCCTTTGAGTGCTGTAAAGGCATCCGATGCCTTGTGGTGCAATTCATTAGTTACCTCTCTGGCACTCAAATGGTTAAATAGAGTGCTGTTAATGTATAAAGAAATGACATAAATAACGCAGATTCAGAGCCCCACGTTACTGGCCCCGGTATAGCAGAGACACTTCTCCTCACAATGTGCCTCACAATGTCCAGATCCAGTGCTGGAAGAAGAAGCCGCTGTTGGTTCTGGGGGAGCATGCTTGAGTCTTGGGGCTGGCAAGGGTATCAGACGTGGAGACAGTGCTGGGCATCTGTGAGTTGTGGAAAGGCTCCAAAAACCCCAACAACGTCACATCAGAAAAAGTTAAGAGAATATGTTTTAAAGGGGGTAGTAATACTTCTATTAAAGTTTATCTCTGAGTCTTCTTTATATTTTTTTACATGTATCCCTATATTTAATTACTTACAGTGTTGTAGTTCAAACACTATTGAAGCCGAAAGGATCCCCCTCCCGCCCCTTCTGGCCACCTCCCATTAGATCTGGAATGCGGTCACGGGATCGGATGGATGCAAGCGAGGGACAATGCTCATTCAGTATATCAAAAACTTTGCCCCCCTTGAAGAAGGAGGGCAGGATTTTCCTTTTGCTTACTGAAGATTGTTGCACTCCATCTAGACCAAAGTGACAGGCTGAGTGACACAGGGAAAAGGGCGGGAGGGGGATCCTTTTGGCTTGAAAAGTGTTTGAACTACAACACTGTAAGTAACTAAATATAGCATTACATATTAAAAAAATATAAATTAGACTTGGAGCTAGACTTTAATAGACATATTACTATCCCTTTAACCCTTTGAGTGGCACATACATATATATTTTTTATTACATGAGTTATATTTAATAAATGTGATCACTTGGACCCAGCCTGTCGTCTTTGGATTTTTTGTTGTGTAGCTGATTGTCTGTGATCCGAGTGGGGACGGAGGTGTTTTCTCCACAGGCACGTATGTCAGACAGTCTAATACCAGTCTGCTGACCAACTTTACATGTGAGTGCATTTACATTTATTATTATATCATCTCACTCACATTACAGTATTGCACAATTGGGGCACTCCGTGTTTGTTTTTTCTGTGTTGCATGTCCTACATATATGAGCCTACAGCCACTCGGGGGGAGTGTGTTTGGAGGGAGCAGTCTTGAAACATCAAGTCCACTATTGGAACACTGTATCTGGGGGCAGTCAGATATCCCCAGTAATTTTTTTAGCCGAGCTTGGCATATGCCAATCCTGGCCATTAATTTTGTGAGTACGCACCTTTGGATGACGGGAGTGGCCAACTGATATTCATTGATCCCGCACAGGGGCGCTTGTTCTTCTTTTTTTCCCCCTCCTTTCTTCTGTTTTCTATAGTGTTACCAACAGGGTTTCTCAATGAATTACTAAGCATACACCTCTGGCAGTCAAAAGGTTAACAATTTGAGTAGGATAGGAGTCCAACATCCCTCCCTCCCTTATACATTACTTCCCTGCAAGTTAAGAGACTATAAAGGTTTTACCCTTTGAGTGCCAGATTGGTTTGCAACACATTGTAAAGAATGCATTGTGTACTCCTCTGGCACAAAAAGGAGAGAGAGAGAGAGAGTGTGTATGTGTGTAGCAGGCGACATTTGGGCATATTTTGTGTGTTCTGCATATGCCCAGTAAGTTTCTTGTATTCCAAGCCTATTTTCATGTTGTGAGTATGCTCTTTCAGTTCCTTGAAATCAAGCCTCTTTTTCACATTCTGAACACTACCACACAGTTCTAAACAGCCTAGTAAGTCATTGTCAGTCACTAGGAGACCAACAATATAAAATATAGAGGGGGTTACATGTATGTATGTTTGTGTGTATGTATGTACTTCACAGTGTGTGTATGTATGTGTGTCACCGAATGTGTATGTGTGTGGATTTTAACAGGAGTGACCAGGGGCCTATCAAAATCATGCTCCTTGTATCTGCAGGACTGGCAGTAGGGAGGAGACATGAATATCCCCTCCTTACTGCAGCCCCTGGGTGTGTTAGGTCTCAGACAAGTTTTTCAGTCACATGCTGTAAAGTAAGAATGCTTTCAAAAATAGACATGTTAATAGTTTATTTTTATCAATTAACAAAATGCATAATGAGTGAACAGAAGAAAAGTCTAAATCAAATCAATATTTGGTGTGACCACCCTTTGACTTAAAAATAGCATCAGTTCATCGAGGTACACTTGCATACAGTTTGTTAAGGAACTCAGCAGGTAGATTGTTCCAAACATCTTGGAGAACTAAACACAGTTCTGTGGATTTAGGTAGCCTCAGTTGCTTCTCTCTCTTTATGTAATCCCAGACAGACTTGATGATGTTGAGACCAGGGCTCTGTGGGGGCCATACCATCACTTCCAGGGCTCCTTGTTCTTTTTTACACTGAAAGTAGTTTTTAATGACTTTGGCTGTGTGTTTGGGGTTGTTGTCATGCTGACAAATAAATTTATGTACAATCGGATGCCTCCCTAACGGTATTGCATAATGAATAAGTATCTACCTGTACTTCTCAGCATTGAGAAGACCATTCATTTTGACCAAATCCCCAACTCCATTTGTAGAAATGCAGCTCCAAACTTGAAATGAACCTTGAAATGCCTCACTGTTGCCTGCAGACACAAATTCTTGTACCTCTTTCCAGCCTTCGGAGAACAAACTGCCTTCTGCTACAGGCAAATATTTCAAATTTTGACTCATCATTTTCTGCACCCAAGTTCCTGTGTTTTCATGCACAGTTGAGTTGATTGGCCTTATTTCCAAGTCAGAGGTATGGCTTTTTGACCACAAGTCTTCCATGAAGACCACGTCTGACCAGATTTCTCCAGACAGTAGATGGGTGTAGCAGGGTACCACTGTTTTCTGACAATTCTGAGCTGATGACACTGCTATACTTCTTATGATTGCAAAGGGAAATAAGGATGATGTGTCTTTCATCTGCTGCACTAAGCTTCCATTGCTGACCACTGCGTCTACTGTCCTCAATGTTGCCCATGTCTATGTTCTTCTTCAAAAAGAGCTTGGACAGCACATCTGGAAACGCCTGTCTGCCTTGAAATTTCTTCCTGGGAGAGACTTTGCTGATGCAGTATAACTACCTTGTGCTTTGTTGCTGTGCTCAGTCTTGCCATGATGTATGACTTTTGACATTAAACTGTCTTCAGCAACCTTACCTTGTTAGCTGAGTTTGCCTAGTCCTCATCCAGTTTTATTCCTCCTTCACAGCTGTTTCTGTTTCAGTTAATGATTTTGTTTCAACCTACATATTAAATTGATAATTATTAACACCTGTTTGGTATAATTGTTTAATCATACACCTGACTATATGCCTACAAAAACCATGAATTTGTGCAAGTGTACCTAGAAGAACTGATGCTATTTTGAAGGCTAGGGGTGATCACACCAAATATTGATTTTATTTGGATATTTCTTCTGTTCACTTGCTATGCATTTTATTAATTGATGAATATAAACTATTAACATGTCTATTTTTGAAAACGTTCTTACTTTACAGCATTTTTTCACACCAGCCTAAAACTTTTGCACATTACTGTATATCTGTGGTAGGTAGGGACTAGTTGTGGTGCTTCTACTGCCTCAGGCATATCACTGTAACCAGTAGTAGCAAGTGGAACCATGATCATCATAACCCATATCACTGCTGTTATTGATCTCATTCCCTTGGAGCTGCCTCATCCTCCTGCTGCTTGAGGGCTTGTGCCAAACAAGTCTAGGTCCTACAAATCAATGCTACCATGGGGCTTGGGCCGCTATCCAGTCCTTCAAATCATCCTCTACAAAATATTCTATACTGTCAAGTTTCAGTCTGCCCCAGTCACAGCTTACATCTGGAGGTCTCTGTCTCTGTCGTGTAACATAACAATTTCTTATTTTATTTTAGTTGTATTCATTTTTTTATTGACTGTCCCCCCCTATCGCAGTCAACAAAATCCAGCAAAGAAAATTCCCTGTTCAACTGATCCTTTCCTCAGACTCCACCAACACAGGCACTTCCTTTTCTACCATGTCTTCTTCTTATTATCCTATATAATTATTTGCTAAATCGTGTGTAACGCCGTGACATGTGCAGTAGACACTGCTGCTGGTGCTGCAGTCATGCGCAGTAAAGACTGCACGCGCCATGGCTGATACAGAGCTGGGCGCTCTGAAGGAGCGTCCAGCTCTGTATCAGCCGTGGCTCTGGCAGTCTCCACTGTGCGTGACTGCCCCGCGACTGGGTGGCAGTGACACTGTGACCCGTGTAACGGGCTGTTCAACTAGTTATTAATATTGTAATTATTATTTTTTTATTAACTGTTCTGCTAATCCCAGTAAACAAGCCCCCCAAAAAATTCCCTGTTCAACTGATTGTTTCCCCACACTCCACCAACACAGGCACCCTCATGCCCCTTTTATACTTTGCTTGCAGGAAACAAAATTAACATTTGCTATGTGTTGCATGTAAATTAAATGTTCATATTAATTTCAGTGCAATGAGCTAGGACAAAATGAGACTTTTAACAAGAAATTATCCACCAAGCAGGAAATGTCATTATTTGCTGATTTTGGTTCGAAGTGAAAATATTTGTGCATCCCTAGTCATATTGAATAACAGATCACTGTTTTTCTTTTCTTTTCTTTTTTTTTTTGTATCAATCTTTTTCCCTTTTCTTTATTTTTCTTTTGTTATAATTGAGCATGCTCATTTACAATGAATTCAGGCATTAGCATTTTAAGTATGTTAACTGTGTATTCTATATATTTATTCTTTGCAGATTTGGAATATGTTGACAACTGAAAACAATGTTTTATTTGCCTCTTTAAAAACGTTTTTTATTTTTATTAATGTTGTCTTGTTTTACATTCAGAAAATGAATTGCATATTTATGTCATGTTATATATTATTGGCACCCACTTCAAACATATATTGCGATAGCTCAGTTGGTTAATACACCAACTGTGTAATCTGCTGATTTGTTGCAGGTTCTAGTCTCCAGTAAGGTATATATATATATATATATATATATATATATATATATATATATATACTTTATTTATATAGCACAACATATTCTGCAGCACTGTACAATAGGGAATAGACATACATAGATATCAAACAGTTTAAATGGAACATAGAAAACAAAATGATGAGAATTCTCATGGGTTGTAAGTGCCTTCTGCCACATGAACTTCTGGCTTGTGTATGAGAGAAAGACGTGCTTTTGAGTGCAGTGGTCCAGGCAAATAGTGGGTCTGTTTGGGACAACAATGAGATCGTGATGGGGTTTTAGGAGGGAGAGTGATTTTAGAAGGGACTGAGAGTGAACAGAAACTGGACTGGCTGTTGATCTGGGCTTGCTCATAACGCTTATGGAGGTAGCTGAGAAGCTTCCCTGAAGAGTTTTTAGTCTGAAGATCTGAAGGCTGGAGGAGAGTCTGATGGGGCAGAGGTGGGAATTCCAGTGCTCAGGTGCAGCTCGGGAGAAGTCCTGTAGGCCGGAATAGAAGGATGTTATAACAGCTGCTGAGAGAAGAAGGTATTGTGCAGAGCAAAGATGAAGAGCGGGAGTGTATTTAGAAATGACAGATGAACGGCAGGGTGGTGTAGTGTTAGCAAGGACTCTGTAAGATATCACCAGAATTTTTAATTTAATACTGTAAGCTAACAGGAGCCGGTGTAGGGATTGGCAAAGAGCGGTATTATAGGAGCAATGTGTGAGGTACAGTAGTCTGGTGGCAGAATTCATTATGGACTGTAGTGGGGGTTATTCACATGAGAGAAAGCACAATAAGAGGATGTTACAGTAGTCGAGACGAGACATGATTAGTGTTTGGATTAGAACTTTGGTAGTCCCTTGGGTGAGAAAAGGTCAAATTCTAGAGCTGTTTTATAGATGGAGATTGCATGATTTGGAAATTGACTGAATGTGGGAAATGAAGGAGTCAAAGGTGATCCCCGTGATGTGGAGGTTGGTGTGATATAGATGCTGTTAACAGTGAGGGCAATATCTGGGGATAGAGAGAGGGAAAAATTATAAGTTAGGTTTTGATTAGGTTAACTTTTAGATGACAGAACGACATATTTGAAGACACAGCAGAGAGACAATTACCGTAAAATCTCGGGTATAATATGTACATTTTTGCATATGATACACGAGTGAGGAAAAAAAAAACACCATAAAAAATGTTGGTGCACATTGAATCTATAGTACGTCCTGACAGGGCAACCATGATGCTCAGAGGAGTTCCAGGAGCCGGAAGAAGCAGGCAGCGAATGCAAGAATATCGCCCGCTGATCCTATTTCACAGCTGCCTCCAGAGGGGGGTATCCTGGTTATAAAGGTGGGCTTTAAAATTTTTCTGAGTAAGGCAGCATAGAGGAAGGGGGTGGTGGGAGCCAGAATGTTGCCCGTTGCTTCCATATTGGGGGGGACTCGTCAATGGGGGTCTGATTGCAGAAAAGGGGGCAGTGAAGTACTAATATTGAGATTGGCTTTTGGGGGGGGGTGTATTACACATAATAACTCCTGATTTTATCTTGGGTATAATTTACACTTGCGTATTATACAAAGGGGCGTATTATATCTGAGATTTTAAGGTAGATACCCCGGATAGGAGGGAAGGGTCTGTGGAGAAAAGATAGATTTGGGTGTCATCAGCATAAAAATGATGCTAATAAAGCAGTTTAATAGCTTGCAACGGAAGAAATGTAGAAATAGAAAGGGGCCCAGGAATGAACAGACAGTGGGAGGGGTGAAAAAGTGGAGCCACATTAGGAGACACTGAAGCAACAGTTGGAGAGGTATGATATGAACCAAGAGAGGGTGATGTCACAAAGGCCTAAGGAGTGGAGAGCGTGGAAGAGGAATGGATGGTCCACTATGTCAAAGGAAGCTGATAGGTACAGGAGAATGAGTATGGAGTAGAGGCCTTTTGGCTTAGCGGAAAGCAAGTCATTGGCCACTTTTGTGAGGACAGTCTCAGTGGAGTGATGAGGGCAGAATCCAGACTGTAGGGCATCTAACAGGAAACAGGAGTCTAGGAATTCTGTGACCCGATTGCATACAAGACTTTCAAGCAGCTTTTTTCTTTTTATATCTGTGTCATGTATAACATAGTAACAAAGTAGATGAGGCTGAAAAAAGACATTCGTCCATCTAGTCCCAAGAGTAATTTGCATATGAAAAGAGCCAGTCAGAGACTCTCAACTAGAAATGAGCCTGCCCTCAAAGTGATGAGGCTCCATAGGATAAGTATCCTACCCAGGGTGCAATCTCTTTTAGCCTCCAAAAATCAGTAGTATAGGGAGGGAGAAAATGTTATGTTATGAGAAATTTTGAAATGAATCAACCAATAGGAGGAAATTCACCAGCAAACATTTTGTGGAAATTTTCAGCAGGAAATGCAGAAAATCATGTTTTTTCTGCAACATTTCCAGCAGGAAAATAACAAGACTTTCACCCATCACAAGCTATAACTGTACATACATGTTTTACATTTATATAAAACTGATACACCACAGCAAACCCACAACAAGGGGCTCTAAATTAGGGGATACACATAGACTAACAAGTAACACAATATGCAGAGCAATCAGGCAGTATCAGACCCTTGATTAACATACAAATCTGGGCAGCACATTTTGGGAAGACTCTTCAGCAGCACAGGCAGAATCTTTGGGCCTTGTATCTCTCAAAACATTCTCAGAAAAAAAGAAAATAGAAAAGAGGATGTGGTATATTTCACCTATAGAAAGCCAAAGTACACTGCTGCTATATACTTAAACCTCTAACGATATAGGGTACTAGTTCAGTGTTGTATATACAAAGAAATTTAGAGTATAGAATATATAAAAAACTTGAATTTTATTCTAACAACTCCTAAAAACAAGACCAAGAAAAGCTCAATTTTTTGTCTACAGAGCCCAAAAATATCACAGTTGTACTGCGCTTAATTGAAGCCCTTTTAGTATTTACAGTTATTATATAGCAAATACAGAATCGTAATACAAGAGACCCTATGTCAGCAATTAGTAAGAATGTCACAGTTGGTTGCTTCTAGTTAGGCAGGAATATATTGCTAGTTGAATAATAATCTCCGCGATGTCTCCCAATATTAACTAGTCTGTCAGAATTCTCTGACAGTAGTGAGCAGTGAGATAAACTAATAGATTAACCCCATGTATTGTACTGTCCTGTTGTGACAGTTGTGTTACATGGTTAAGAAACTACAAAATGTATGGGTTAATTACCCGCATAGAAAAATACTGCCACCAAACATTTATTTATAACATATCTGTTATTTAGAACCAAACTGACAATGTTGCAAGTTCACTTAGTGTTGGAAGGTGTTATTATCTGCTCACCATCACTTTGTAAAATTGTTTTTATTGGAAGCATCTAATTGTGCAAAGTAATTATACGTTCTTTTGCTGTACTTGTCTGACCAGCAGGACTTCTACTTTAATTATCATTCACTTGCTATGTTGGTATATTACTAGCTATTATTTCTCATGGTGGGAAACTACATTCTTTTAAGGACTTCGAACTATGCAGTCTAGTTGTGCGCACTCAATCTAGTGCATTCATTATTGTAGAGTATTATTAGCTATTGTTCTTTACGGTGTATCGCCACATACTATTCAACATATCAAACAGTATAGTACTAACAGTGTTAGTAATGTTGCATATAGAAGAGCTTAAAAAGCTGAGCTATATGCAAAAAAAATGTATGTCTCAAACCGCTATGGTTTAAGAGATACAGGCATTTAAAGATCGCTGTCTCCTACTGACAGCTGTAAAGCTGTCAGTAGGAGATTCGTGTCGGTCAAGATGGTGGCGCTTGAGAAGTGCCGCAATCTCGTTACTTACAAGGAATCCTGTCATTGGAATGGTCTAAAACGTGTGCTTGATATGGTTTTTTGCACAGCTTTGTAAGCTCTTCTATATGCAAAAAAACATTTTTTTGGACATTACTAACACTTTAAACAGAATTTTTTTTACTATAAAGTGGCTCAGTGGTTAGCACTGTTGCCTTGCAGCGCTGGGGTCCTGGGTTCAAATCTCACCAAGGACAACATCTGCAATGAGTTTGTATGTTCTCACTGTGTTTGCGTGGGTTTCCTCCAGGTACTCCGGTTTCCTCCCACACTCCAAAAAACATACTGATAGGTAAATTTAGATTGTGAGCCCCAATGGGGACAGGAACCAATATGAGTGTAAAGCGCTGCGGAATCTGTGTGCGCTATATAAATAAAGGATTATTATTATTATTATTATATACTTATGTGGCTGGTAGAATTCCTTCATTGCTTCTAGTTATCTCAGTGTTTTAACTAGTAACCACCTACTGTCCCTCATGGTGTAAAACCGCATTCTGCCTACAGGCATCGTAGGATAGTTATAGGGATGGGAGAAAATTTTTGCCTCAAAATGGAATCGGAGAAAAATGGCATTTTCCACTTGGCGAAAAATTTCCTGTGAAAAGTGCAGATTTTCCGCTTTTTCGCCTAGCTCATTCCATTGAAATCAGTGGGAACACTGAAGTTACACACAACACATAGCAAATATTATTTTATTTCCAAAGGGCATAGTATAAAAGGGGGCATGAGGGTGCCTGTGTTGGGGTGTGCGGGAAAATAATAAGTTGAACAGGGAATGTTTTTTTGGGGGTTTGTTTACTGGGATTGGGGGGCACTTATTGCAAAATAAATCCTTAATACAATTAACTAAACCCCCATAAGACATGGTATAAAAGGAGTCTGAGGAGGGTGCCTGTGTTGGTGAATGAATAAATCAGTTGAACAGGGAATTTGTTTGGGGGGGTTTCTTGACTGGTATTGGGGGGGGACAGTTAATAAAAAAAAATCAAGTACACAAAATAAGAAATGTGTATGTAAAGTGATAGAGACAGGAACCCCCTGACATAAGCTGCCACTGGGATACACTGATACTTGACTTGACTAGAGTATTTTGTAGAGTATGATTTGTTAGATTTGTTGTTAGAGGCCCAAGCCCTGATGAAACATTGATTTGTAGGACTTAGACTTATTAGAGGCACAAGCACTGAATAAACATTGATTGTAGGATTTAGGCTTGCTTGAAACAAGCCCTAAGGAAACATTTATTTGTAGGACTTGGGTGGGTGGTGATGTGCCTAATACAAATGGGGCATATCTGACATGCATGTTGCTAATATTTTTATTTGAAGTCCTCATTTAGTAGACCTTTTATAATGTGGTTTTCTACCACGAGGGACCATATCTAGTGAGACTCCTTGAATGCAGGGACTGTCAGCACTCTCTTACTATATGCAGTCTACAATGAAATTTTATACCACGAGGGATAGAACCTGTATTGTGACCAATATTTTATTGCCAGTTGGAATGAGAAAAACATACTTTTGATTGATCGCTTAGGAGGTTGACCTCAAATACCCCAAAATTCAGTGTGAAGGACTGGCAAGACACAGGTAGCTAGGGTCCAGTTAGGTTGCTGATATTGCTGCTATTGTCTCTTTGGTGAGGAAGCCTGGCAAAATAAGTTGTTGATTTTGTTTTTTAGTTATAATATTTTTGGACAGACTGTGGTAAAGCTTTAAAAAATTTAAATAAAAAAAATAAATAACAAATAAAACGTAATAAATAAATATATTAGGTGACAGACAGGCAGACTAGGAGCCTGATGTGAGCTGTATGACTGAAACAGACTTCATAGACAGCATATGACATTGAGAATTTTTTTGAGGGCTAAGGCAAGGCATTACACTCAATCAGTTGTGTACTGTAGAGTAAAAACACACACAGTAGTTAAGTAATATACAGCAAAATGCACAAGGGACAGGGGGAGAGGGAAAGGTGGAGAATTTCAGGGATGTGGGCGTAAAGTGGTAGTTCAAAAACCAGTTGCAGCCATGGTTTCTGCAGCATGTGCAATAAATTATCTGATCCCTCACTTCCCGGGGAGGATATAGTTTATCAAAGTACCACCAAAAGATCCACTACCACTAGCACCAGTACAAAAAACACTTAAGAAGAATACTGAAGATGTCAATGAATTGCATTCTAGTGTTGATGAAGGCAATGGCATAATGGAGGAAGGTGTAGCAGCTGAACCAACTAATGCATCAGACAGTGAGACAAACAAGTGCCAAAACAACTTTCCTCAAAGTAGTAGTGAAGTTTGTGAAAGTAAAAGCACATTGTTTGACACCTCTAAAAGCTTAGAGGAATATAAGGGTAGTGGGCAAGAAGTGGTAGGCGATGCTGATGCTGAGGATGACCTAATGGTGACTGATGATGCAAATCTAGAATATATCCCTCCAGCATCCTCCTCTTCTTCAGATACAAATGAAGTAGAGAGTGAGAGAGATGGTGTCATGGTATGAGTATGTCTTTTTCATCATAACTTCCCATGCATAGAAATACAAACAAGTTTTACCTTTTCACTATTGCCAGTGATTTCCTCATAAGACGTCCCAGTTTTCCACCCATTTTTTCTATTCCACGAGAATTCTTGCCACAACTTTATAAAAACCTGAAACTTCCCGCAGTCCTGTGAGATTGTTAGTTCACAGAGATTGTAGACAGAAGAGAGAGCTATAGGGTAAAAAAAATAGTTTGAAGGAGTAGTTCTAGTCTTCGTTGCTACAATTGCAGTGAATGTGCACTTTAGTACTCAGTGTCACAACTCACAAAATGAGTTAGATGAGTTAGTGGACTGCTGATGATGATGAGGATGTGAAGACATCTACTAGCACAAGTGACAGAAGCAGAGGGGCTCAGAGCTCAGAATCAGCATATAGTGATGCTGTTACCATCCTAACACAAACTCTTCAAAAGATATAGCGTGATTAGTCACAGTTATGTAATTTGTACTCTGGCCACTTGCCCACATATCTCTCGTCAACTTTCTTGACTTTTCTTGCAATATGATGTTTCCAGTCTTGTACAACTAATTGTACAACTCTGGTACAGCCATACTTGAAAAATAACTGAGGCTTGAAATATGCCAGCAAGATGAACTACACGACATAGTTTTTTAAAACCTCTGTTTTCAACAAAAGAATAGGGCAGCATGTCAACTGCTAAAATTATAGCATGTTTGCCATTCTACCGCAGGATTTGTGGTGTGTGTACCAATTCCTGAGCTCTCATACAAACTTCTGTAAACCCCTGATGTCATGTTTATTATAATAGCCAACATTATTCTTTAAGCATATAAGATGTTTTTGAGAAGGTATTTTACCAGTAAGAATACACTGAGATTGTCTCCCACTTTTAAGTATGTCCCAGACTCATTATATATATACCTCGGAGGGGTGAAAGGCTGGACTGATTTTGCCGGGACTAGAACCTGCAATCTTGGGGCTTGAACACAGTCTACAGCTAGTGCATTAACCTACTGAGCCATCTCACCTGTTACCAGATATTTAAAACCTTGCAAAACTTTCACCTAACTTTTGGGTACCAAGCTGGTTCCTTACTTCCACAACTACCACCAGATGTGAGTGTGTGACACAGATTGCAGTTTTTCTCTCAAATCCATATCACCTCTAAGAGGTTTCTCTACCATTAAAAAGTATAGGTGTACCTTCTAAAATGGATCAAATAACATTTAACAACTGTACCAAAGGTTAGATAAAAGTTGGGGCTATAATTTTATACACACGTTTAGTACATTAAAGGGATAGTAATACTTAAAATGTAAAAAAAATTATGTTGTAGGGTTTATCCCCCTGAGTAAAACAAGAGTACTCCCACTGCTGAAAGGTGTTTCATTCAAAAGTTATTAATTTTCAAATTTGAATTTTTTAGGTGCAATATCACAGTGGCCTGAAATTGTACAGTGGCGCTGTTGCTACACGATCCTATGGACAGCTCTGGTCAATTGACCATAAATCTCCATAGGATGGTGTAGCAACAGCGCCACTGTACAATTTCAGGCCACTGTGATATTGCACCTAAAAAATTCAACTTTGAAAATTAATAACTTTTGAATGAAACACCTTTCAGCAGTGGGAGTACTCTTGTTTTACTCAATGGGATAAACCCTACAACATATTTTTTTTTACATTTTAAGTATTACTATCCCTTTAAGAGAAAAAAAATGCAAAAAAACAAACAATAGACTCTAAATTAAAGGATACGCCTAGACTAGCAAATGCAATATATGCAGCAATCAGGTAATCTTTCACTCTTAATTAACATGGAGTTCAAGGGAGTACCTTTTTGGAAGACTCAAGAGCAGCACAGGCAGAATTTCCAGGCTTTTATCAGCTAGTCCTGTATAGCTAGGATCAATATTTCCTTTCTTAGGCCACACTTAATTTCTCCTTTGAAATTCAGGACAGAGACCCAGACACCCCATCACTTTAGTGATCATTTACCCCTTATGCCCCATGCACTCTGTTTCTCCAGCTGGTCATCAGTACCTAGTTTAGGAGGACCGTTTTTTCTAAATGAAATCCCATTACTGAGGGTGTTAGCATCCCTTTATGTTCCAGAAAGCGGGCCCTTTTCTTATTTGAAAGGTTAGAAAAAAGAAAAAAAAACATTGTTATTGCATGCATACTTTTATGTTTATAGTGGCAGCATTGTATTCAAAGCTTTACTGTACTGAGAATAGTCAAGGATTTTTAGATTAATTATATTTTCTGTATTTTGGGGAAAAAATATGATATTCTCCTTGATGTTCAGTCATGCAAAATAATATCATACAGAGAATAACAGGGACTTTGGAGATAACATCAAAGACAGAAATAGCTGCTTGGTAATCAACAGTCTGCTAAGTAATTCAACAATTAGATTAGAGCAAGTATTGTATTCTTGTCAGTATAATATCTTCAGTGCAATACCCAATTAATTTTGAGCAAAATCTTCTGACAAGAATAGTTATCACATACAAAATAATGTCACAAAAGCACAATATTTACTGACAGGATGAAATGCTTTATAACTTTATTTGTTTACCTGATGGAAGACAGCCAGGAAAGTGACCCTAGTATAGCTACAAAAGAGGTGCAGATGATGTTAATTTCCTCTCTCTCTTAATGATATCACTTTCATATCACATAAAAAATGTAAGGGATAGCATATGGTAATTTCATAGAGGGTTGCAAATGAAGATTACAACAATCTCAAATTCTGTGTCACCACATGTGATCCTGCTGCTGATCCATTTGTATTTGTATATGTTTGAGGATTGTGAGATCCATTCTGGGTATTGCATCCTCCTTCTTCCATGTTTACTGTCATTAGTGGTGTGATACTATGCATGTTCTTAGTACTAGTGTTGAGCGAGCACCCCGATGCTCGGGTGCTCGGGTGCTCTGACCGAGCACCCCCTGAGGCTCGAGTGCTCGGCCGAGCACCCGAGCCCCATTCAAATGAATGGGGCGACATGAGCATTACACCAGGCACCCCCTGCTCTGATGAGGGGAGGGTGCCTGGTCAATGCCCCCCTTCATCTCCGCTATGCCCCCTTCATCTCTGAATGCCCCCTTCATCTCCGCAATGTCCCCCTTCATCTCCGCTATGCCCCTCTTCCACAATGTCCCCCTTCATCTCCGCTATGCCCCTCTTCCACAATGTCCCCCTTCATCTCCGCTATGCCCCTCTTCCACAATGTCCCCCTTCATCTCCTCTATGCCATAGAGGAGATGAAGGGGGACATTGTGGAAGAGGGGCATAGCGGAGATGAAGGGGGACATTGTGGAAGAGGGGCATAGCGGAGATGAAGGGGGACATTGTGGAAGAGGGGCATAGCGGAGATGAAGGGGGACATTGTGGAAGAGGGGCATAGAGTCTATGCCCCTCTTCCACAATGTCCCCCTTCATCTCCGCAATGCCCCCTTCATCTCCGCAATGCCCCCGTACCTCCAGTCCCTGGTGGTCCAGCGGAGCGTCTTCAGATCTGTGCCTCTTCCGGCACAGATCCCCGCCACCCGAACATGGCGGGCGAGCACATGGCGGTACTCGACGAGTACCGCCATGTGCCGAGCAGAGCGATGCTCGAGCCGATCCGAGCATCGGCCGAGCACGCTCGCTCAACACTACTTAGTACCTTAGTAAGTTCATTGCTTTTAGTGGTTCTCATGTGTACTCATTCTGATTCTGACCCTCACCTGGCTGATTGTATTGTTGTTTACTATACTATTCTAAGTTTGTCCATTTTCCCTTCTGACCTTTGGTCTCCCTGACATTTCCACTGGATTTTTATCTTGTGACCTGCCTTGTAGCATAACCTTCCTTTAGTCAACTCACTCTTGCATACTCCTTCCTTCTGCCCATTCTAGTGGCATTCTTGCCACAGTTCCCATATAGTTTTTCAGTTTGTGGTGGGGCTTGCCCTCTCTCTTTCTCTCCTCGCTCATTCTGTCCCCATCTCAGTGCCTTTCAGCCATGCTTCTTGGTTTCTTCTCTCCCTTCTCTGCTGCCACCTCTGGTAATCTGGAATTGAGCTCACCTTCCTATAGTCAGCTCTGACTCTTTTTTAGTCCCTCTGCTACGCTTATGGGTATTATACCAGAGGTAACTATAGAGTCCAGTCATTGGCTAAACAGATTCTTAAACACATTTAACCAGGCTTCTGTCACAGCAAAGCTGCTTACTAGGAAATGGAAAACCTTTCCAACATAAAAGAGAAAATGCAAAAAAAAAAGAAGCACTTCCTGTTGCGTGGGAAAATTCCATGAATCGTGGCAATTTTTCTGCCTTTTAAATTGCATTGAATGTAATGATAATAATGTATTCCCCCATGCCCCCTGCTAGTAAAGAAGAGGTGTCAGTGTCCTGAATGCTGTTAGACTATTCTTATAAGAGAAGAGAGAAAGCAGCTGAACCTGTGATGCTAGTTAGTGTATGCAGACAGGCAAAGATAGTGAGCTGGAGTTGCTTGAAGGGAGTATTAGTAGTAGCAGAGTTTTCTCTTGGTATAGCTGTGAAGGCAGAGTTAAAAAAAAATATTAGATTACAGAGAGTCAGCCAGGTAATCCTGGCTGAGCGTGGCTGAAACACCATTGAGAATGAGTAAGATATGTTATACATTTAACACAAACCAAGTAAACAGTGGGTATGAGTTGTCATACGGTGTCATGCACACACTCCAACATAAACAAGAACAAGAGAGAATAAAGAACAAGGGATGCTGCACCAGCTGCTGTGTACTTTATTCATTTATTGCAAGCTGGTGTTGCAGAAAACAACACTGCATTCCTCGTTAGAGACAGATCATTTTAACATTAGCTATCTAATATTGTAAAGGCACACAAGCAAAGAAGGCGAACTGGAGTTGCTTATGGTTACAGGGAGTGTGGGTGATTTTTATACAGTGACACCAACAGTAACATTGACAGGGACAATTTAAAAAAAAATTAACTGACAGATGACATGGACGGAGCTTTCTTCACCTGAGCTGTGACTGAAAGTAAAGATGACAGAAGCAAAAATCATACATTATTTTGAGACAGATAAAACATCAGTCCACACATAGTGTGATATACATTACAGTAAAATAAATGCTACTATCACTATGTGCACCAAACATGCTAGGGGCAGGGTAAGGGAATGAGATTGAGGAGTGTATGGATTTGCTGGAGATCGTTAAGTCATACAAAAATCATACTAAGTAGTTTAGTATAGTGAATGATCACTTTCCTATTTATAGAAAGGAAAGAGTTAATAGAATAATTGAGGAGACTAATAGGAAGTGGGCCTTTTTACCAAGAAGGAGAGTAGTTCTCTCAGAAATGAATTGAGTGGAACCGGAAGAGATCTCATTGTGTGAAGGAACAACACCATTAACCAGTTTTATACTAGTGAAATAAAAAGGAGGAATAACATTCTGGATTTCTACTAAAACACCACTTCAAGGGATATAATGTTTCACAATAACAGCGGCTTCAATTAATCTTCACAGTATTTGGGCCATGCAGAGTGCTATTTCAACACTGTCAGAGTTGTAGTTCAAGAGTAATTGAATGATAAAGTATCCCCCTCCCGCCCCTTTTACTGATGTAACTCTGCTCACCTCAGAGCAGCAAGAGTCCAGATGGATTGCAGACAGGGACAGTCTTCAGTGAGCATAAGGAAAAACCTGTCAAGGGGACATGGTGTTCCTTATACTCACAGTGAGAAGATTGTCCCTTGCTGCAAGCTGTCCAGTCAATTGACCAGGTTTCACAACTGAGGGGAGGTGGCTTACACTAGGTGACCGTGTGACCAAACAGAGTAACCTGTTATGGGTGTAGACTGTGAGTCTACATATGTGCACAGCCTGTCCCCATTTTGGTTCTTGAAATATAATGTATATGTGTATGTGAATATACACTCATTTTAGAATGAAAAAAGTATGAAATACTTGTTATATATCTAACAACATAAGCATAACCTCACTCTGCACAGAAAAGATAAATTCCACCCTCATCTTCCTCACAAGAAAACAATATTTAATCGTCTCCATGCGTTTTAATTTATTTGTACTCCTGATTATGCTTCTTGTTTGGTTATGTTAATTGACATGGTGGACATCTTGCCTGGCTCACAGCAGCTTCTCTTTGCCCTGGTATGACATGAACAGTATAGATCAGTGGTTTTATGAACAACAGAAAGATTCTTGTTAGTTGTCTCTGGTAATATCAGGGTATATTCAAACTTTTTTACCGTGCAATATCTCCAGTAAACTCTTTCAAAGAGTAAGAAAACAGTTGATTTTTACTTTTCCTATTTGTAGATCAGTTGTTCTGTATCCATAATTGACTAGTGTTCATAATGGACCTATTTTTTCCACAAAATAATTATTCTTCCTTCACACTGGTTAATGCAGTTTTTAAAGGGGATCTTTTATTGGGCCTTTAGTGTTCCAGATACATTTATATCTTCTTCTACCTCTGAGCTACATTTTTCTTTTCTAAAATTAGTGCTTGTTAATGATCTTCTAGGCACCTTTAATTTGCTGTTGAATAGAAGGCAGCATCATGCAGAGCATTAAATAGAGGTGGCTCTTGCTAATTCACTGTTCTACTGTTTAAATGAACACTAACTAAAAGTGTTAAAGTGAAACACAAATTATAGGAAACTTTAAGCTAAAGCCTGTTTTTAGTTCTCTAAATGTTGAGCATGTTAATAAAAAGAGACTAATATCCTAATGAGTGTGTAAGTGAGCTACAGACATGCAGATGAATTCAGTTAAAAATGTGCTTGCTAACTTGGTTATGTGAATAAAGGCAAAGTGGTGAAACTTGGGGCAAACCAACTGTGCCACAGGGGGCTAAAAAAAGTCCTAAAAGTAGTTTCTTCATGATGCTTTGTGATTTTTGCTTCTAAATCAGCGGATTGGTTACATACAGATTTCTGACTTAAAGGGATAGTAATGTTTCATAATAAATGCAGCTCTAATGAATCATCATAGTATTTGGACCTTGGAGAGTGTTATTTCAAATCTGTCAGAGTTGTAGTTCAAGAGTAATTCAATGACAAAGTATCTTCTCCCGCCCCTTTTACTGATGTAACACTGCTCAGCCAGATCAGAAGGGAGGTGCCCAGGTAGATTGCAGAGAGGGAAATCTTCAATTAAGATAAGGGAAAAACCTGAAAGACTTGTCAAGGGGGACAGGGCTTTCATTGTTCTCATAGGAAGAAGAGTGTCCCCTGCTGTTATCTGTCTGCTCTAGCAACCAGATTCCATATCTGAGTAGAGATGGCTCATACTAGGTAAAAGGGGTGGAGGGGGAAACTTTATCCTGAAATTACTCTTTGAACCACAGCTCTGACAGTATTGAAATAGCACTCTATATGGCTCAAATACTATGAAGATTAATTGGAGCTGCTGTTTTTGTGAAATATTACTATCACTTTAATAGTAGTAATAGTTAGTTTACCTCAGCAGACCCGGGTTCTTTAACCTCCTTACTTATTCTGAGATTCCCATAACATATCAGCTCTCTCCAAATAGGCTGACTAAATTAATGGTGAAAAATAACTATGTAAATCCTTTCCAGTGAGGTGATAATTTGGACAGATGACAGGTCCTCTTATGTCTTTGTAATTATGGCAGTGTCCATTCAAATGGAATAACTAGTAATATATTACATTTACACTGTAATCCAACATTTCTTTCCAATGATACAATGAAACTTTCTGATGAAACTGGTGTGTTAGTGAATAGTTTCTGATGAAATGCTGAGAATTTCCTGGCTGTTGCATTAAAACCTTTCAACACTTGTGAAGCTGGTAGAACATTGATAAGCAAGAATTCAACAATTACAGCTCAGCATGGGATACAGGGACAGTTTATCACATCTAATTTTTACTAGTTCTATGGAACAAACTTTAGAAAAGGTGGCGAATGGCTAAAATATGTTTCAGATTATTTTCTTCTCATGGTGATTGGACACATTTGGTTTCTTTGCAGTCCATAATGAATCCATTTCTATGGGGCACACTTATCAAGGAACATACAGAGAAGCAAATTTGACACATTGCAGCTGCTCCTAGGCACAATTTTTCATAAATTATCTTTAGACAATACTACTATATCATATCTGAGATTTGTATCAAGATTGTGTATGCTAATAGGCTGTATTGCATTGCATGCAATAGATATATTTTATCACTGGTTGTGCTGTTTCTCATGGATTCCTATAAATGTCTATGGTAACTTTGTAGAAAAAAACATTGAAAACATTAGCACTTGAATAGAGTGAGGCCCTGGGTAAGGGAGTCTGTAAACATCACAGGAATTATTATCTCCATGTGGCATGTTTAAATGGACAGTAGAAAGTTAAGCAATGTCATTTATTATAAATGGTTACATTAATATATACTAATGAAAGGCTTTCCTCATTAAAGCAGAACTGTCACCCTATACAACCCTCCCAAATCAATTACTTATATATTACATTTATTAAAGAGGCCCATTTCACCTACTATGCTATTTCACTGTAGGTGAAATCATAGGCCAAATGTGGAGCAGAGATGACAGGCAGCACTCTCCCTGTAATTTGTTTTCCCCTTTTCCTCCAGTAGTGTGTCTAAACAGCTGCCTGCTGCCTGCAGGACGTTGCTGTTTACTGTGTATTCATTGCCCGGCTTTCTCCTTCATGTCGGTACTGCCTGCAGTCAGCTGTTTAGACACACTATTGGAGAAAAAGGGGAAGGTGGTGGGTGGACATATATTGCCACAAGTGGTGCCGCCATGCCACAGGAAAGCTATACGCTGAATGTAGTAATCATGACACAAAATATATAGATGATAGTTCTCCTTTAAATACTAAAAATAACCTCTGCAAAATAAGTTTAAATGGATATGACCTTGTTAAAGGGAGTAGCTGTTGATAAGGATTTAGTAGTTTAGAGCAGGTTTGTTTGTGGGCTGGGAGTGTGGATGGGTGGCTGGAGTTTGAATTGTCTAGTGCTATAAGGTTGGGTCTTCTGTTTTCCAGCCTATCCTCCCCATTATCCCTCCTGTGTTGGTTCTGGTTTTCTACCTTCTATTTTTTTCTGTCTAATGTGTTTATGTAATTTGAACTATAATATATAATGCCAAAAATGTGTTTGTTGAGTTACAATTCTAATGCACAATGCTATTTTTTTTAAAATGGGGCTTCAATACATATCTCACTTGAAGGGCTTGTAATTTACATTGAAGGTTTGGTTAGCTTTTTTGTTACTGGAATATGGCAGTTTTGTGGAAATGCTAAGGGATGGTCAGAGAGGCAAATTATTGGGGGCCTTGAGGTGGGTCTGGATTGGTAGAACTATATCCTAAGAACATGTGGTGTTTAATGTATCAGACATATTTAACTAGGTACAAGTCAGTTATTTCTATTTACCTTGCATTTCCTCAGCTGGGATACTCCAAGCCGCTTCCATTCACAATTTGATAACCAATGTCCATTGGAGTCATTTAGGAGACATTTAGGTGTATTGTAGCCTATTGTTTGATGTGAGAAGCCATGAACAAAACCTATTTGATTAGATTCACATATTGATTCAGGGGACCTGGAAAAAACTTCAGGTTATACCAAAGAGTTGAGAATGTCTCATGAAAGGGGGAGGGTGAAGAATAGGAATTGAGAATAGAGAAATAAGGTGCCTGGTGCACCAGAGAAGATCAGAGTGGAAATTGTGAATGAAAGAGAGGAGGCAGGAGTTTAGGAAAGACCAGGCATGAGCTTGTAGAGAGAAGGAGGTGACAATTGGGAGCAAGGAGATGGCAGTTGCTAGGATGGGGAGATTGGAGACAGTATGGAGTGAGAAGGTGGTGGTTTAGAGAATGAGGAGAGAGAAGGCAACAGCAGGGATCACAAGGAGAGAAGAGGATACAGCAGGCAGCATGTGGAAAGAGAGCATAGGGCAGCGGACATAATGGGAAACATTGCATAAATAATACATATACCTTTCTCCATTTTGCTGCCACCAATGAATTTCCCAAAAGAACACTGTCATTTTCCACCTATGTTGTCTATGGCAGTGAAAAATTGTGCTGCGGTACTACTGTGACTGAGTGCTGAAGTGGTCCTACAGCAACATAAAGCTTGAAAGAATTGTTATCCCTTAGCCCTTTGCCCACAGCAGTAAACTTTGGACAACTGTTCTTAAAAAATAAATGTATCTTGTGTTATGCCAGTGGGTTGTAACATATAGTATCATCTCTTTAAAACTTCTGAAGAAGAATAGGGCAGCATGCCAACCACCAGAATTTTTGCAAGTTTGCAATTCCAGGGGTTGTGCTTGTGGATCATTTTTTTTGCAGAGTACTTATTTCTAATGTGTACATGGCAGGGGACAGCACATAGAAAACTATGTAAATTATGTTTTCTAAAAACATAAATGGTGGTAATCCTGAGAGTGGATGCAGGGACACAATGACTCTTGTCACCTCTAACTAACTCAGTCATATGCCTAGATGCTTTGCATTTGCACAGCAGCAGTTATAGGAGACACTGACACTATTGTTACTGAAGAAAATGTTGTTCTACTCTCTGAGAGATTTACAATATTACTATTATATTCTCCTCAGCCCTCTGTAATTTATATTGCTGCTAGATGTTGCCTGTCTGGCATGCTGCTGGTGTCAGACTGTTTGTTTGTTTCAGGTGTAATCTCAATGAGCATGTCCCCAGATATGATCCTGCTTTCTTCCTGTGCACATGTTGTTTTGCAACAGATAGCGATTAGCGACATGTTTAGGTTTTAAATCATAAATGAAGTAGGTGTTGTGGTAGTTTTAATTGTAGATATTAATGGTGCTGCACTTCAAACAACTGCAGAAGCACTCACAGGGTTGTGACTGATGACCTGATTTGTAGCCTAGTCAATAATAGTGGGATTTAGTGGGGCTTGGACTTGGAAGTTGTGACGTTAATGATGATGACATATCTGATTTGTTGAAGAAAATGATGGTAGTGCTGATTTTACTTTAAAGTTCACTAAAGAGCTGTTAGACTGTTGAGTGATGTTTGGTCTGTTTGAAAAGGTGTATAGTGTATGTCTCTATCACTGTCAATCTTAGTCTCTGCTCATGTGTAGGAGTAGACGATCTCCTGCTTGTCTCAGTCAAATTATTTTTTTTCTTTATCTGTCCCTATCAGTTTCAGTGACACTGTCTACAAATCCTGCCCACACTCACTGCAACCATCCATGGAACTGGCTAGCACCAATAATCTTTAAATTAAGTAACGCCAGCTCCTCATCTTTAATTGTCTGCCTCTACAAACTCATAACTTGTATTCATTTTCACAGTAAGTACAGAACAGAGTTGTTAGCTTCAGAAAAATCAGCTTGCAATAAAGGATAATGGTTACAGCAGCAGGATAAGCACCACCACACCTACATTTGTGTTTGTCCATGTTTTTCTTATGGATGTAGGAATTTTTGTGTCTAAATATCACAGTATGTGAAATTCTACCTGTTTATTTGTCTTATGTATGTCTGCCCTCATGGTATCTGTCACTTAGTCTTAGTAGAGTCTCACATTAGCCAGCCAGATCAGGTAGGAAATATCACTTGCCCTGCTTGTCTGACTGTCACTTATCAGTTTAAAAGTATTTTTTTTTTTTATTAACACTCACTTCTTCTTTCACACCCAAACCCAGAGAATAACTGGTAGTAGTAGCAATCACTGATACTCCTATCAAGACACTCCAGCTTCTTCACTTTACCTGTCTGACCACACTAGCCAGAATACAAAGTTCAGTTACTCTCCCTGTCTTTTCTAAGCACAAACTGTCACCATGCAGTAAACTGATACCCACTTGTGTACGTTTGCACAGCAGGAATACTTGGAGGAAACGTCATACGGAGAACAAATACATTATTATAATTTATTTTAATGTAATGAAACATGCTGAAAAAAAAGCTGGAAATGGTAACTTTTTTGGGGGTATTTACCCTGAACACTGAATACAGTTCCATTGTTCGCATATTTCCCTTACGGGGAAAAAGGTTCACCCATCCCTACTGAGAGTTGAAACTAAAGAGATGCAGTTCTATAGAGCTCCGTTTAAATTAATGATAATGTTCAGCTTTTTTATTTGTTCCCTATAGTGCATTTGGTTTACCCCAAATTGCACCACTTTCGTTTCTGAATATGGCCCTGCTATTTACACATTGTATACATTATACATGTTTCCACAAACAATCTAAAGTGAATCTTTACATACCTGATCAATAAAGGGAAATTTATGTTTTTATAGAAATGCTTACACTTTTTTTTTTATAAATCTGTTAATATGTATTGTACCATAAAATTGACTGTATATTTTCTAAACAGCTGTAAATATATGTAGCAGTGTCTTTTGAAGGACAATATTATCAAGCACCTGATCCTTTAGTTGTTGTGCATGACTATACTAGTTACAAAGGAACATTTGCCATTCATCTTAGCTGTCAAGCTATTATAGATTGTTTCTGTTTGCTAGAACTCCAGGTCTGTCTTCCGTTTATAGTACATGTGACTGTCTCTCTAGATGCGACTGAATGTTGACGGATGAATATGGTGTGTGTTTATTTAATAAAATGGCAATATTGGATTTTTGGACAATGGGAAAATAAAAACATGGCATTATATATTGCACAGATTTGTAGAACACAATTTCAATATCCTGAAGGTCCATTTTTGAACAAATTGTGTTGCCTAAATCATATTGCAGAGCACACGTACATTACAAATTAGGTCTCTTTGCTAACCATTGGGATACCTTTTTGAAAGGCTGTCACATCTCTACAGTGAGTATCGAACTAATTCCAGTGTTAGGAAATTATAGTGATCATTGCAGTCTTGTCTGGGTATAGACGTTTGATAAATGATGTTTACTATTAGATGACATTTTTGATTCCAGTAACCTCATATAACTTCCTAACAGTCATCGGATTGAAAGGATATGAGAATCTCTAAGACAGTGGGGAGAAATTAAATTGTTCTTTTTTTTTTTTCTTTTTTTTTTTTTTTTTGAATGGCCATAGCTCCAAATAAAACAAAACACATTGAGGCTGATATACTAATAAGAAATAGATTAAGTCAACTAAGTAACTAGACTAAATAGGTTAAGTCAACTATGTCAATTAAGCAAACCAACTGCATAAGAAGACAGAACTAAAGTTCTCTACATACCCAGTTGATTTAAAGGGATAGTACTGTTTACACAAACAGCAGCTCCAATTAATCTTCATAGTATTTGAGCCATAGAGAATGTTATTTCAATACTGTCAGATTTGTAGTTCAAGAGTAATTAAATGATAAAGTATCCCCCTCCCTCCCCTTTTACCTAGTGTAAGCCACCTCCCTTCAGATGTGGAATCTGGTCTTGAGACCAGACTGCTCACAGCAAGGGACAATCTTCTTACTGTGAGAATAATGAAAATCCTGCCCCCCATGACAGTTTTTTTCAGGTTTTTCCTTATGATCACTGAAGGTTCCTCTCTGAGATTCATCTGGACAATCTTGCTGCACTGAGGTGAGCAGTGTTACATCAGTAAAAGAGGTGGGAGGAGGATACTTTATCATTCAATTACTCTTGAACTACAACTCTGACAGTATTAAAATAATACTCTCCATGACACAAATACTTTAAAGATTAATTGGAGCTGCTTTTATTATGAAACATCACTATCCCTTTAAAAGGGTCTTCAATGTTCTCCAGCTAATTGCAAAGTAGTGCATTGAAAATCTCTCTAGCATTCAGGGAGTAACAATTTAAATCACCTGTCATTTTTATTTCTCCACTATAGTGCAGTTTGTTTGACCGATAATTTAGTTTTTTATTGCAACAGTCTCATTATATGTCATATGCATTCACATATATTATATACTTATAATCATGCACTACATTAATATCTGTGTTTTACACAGGAAAACAATAAATTCTAATCTTACTGTTAGACTGATACATGCTATAAAGATTGCATTTCGTGATACAATGTACTACTACTCATCTGCAGAGAAAGCCAGCAGTGCACAGCCAGATAGATGTACAGTATAATGTGGAGTGATTTCATATGCATAATGGGGTGCTTAGTAATAGCTATGGGTTACTATGAACATTGCCTGATTAGCACAATTGCATGTGCCATTTGCTGAGATATACAATCACTATGTCATATGTTTTTCCATCCAAAATGGCTTGTTTATTGGATGATGGACAAATTTGTTATTTGGTTAAGAATATATAAATTATAAACATGTTTTTATTCCTGTTCACCACACACTATATAACACCTTTATAAAACTTTCAGACCTAGTGTATAGTCAGTTATATCCCTGGGTTTTGAGTGGGAAAACATGAAATGTGATATTAGCCTACTTATCATGTATTTTGCACAGTCGGGCAAATGCTAGTGCTTGTAATCAGCATTATTCATTATCTTTAAAAAAGTTTTAGGCGGGTATGAAAAACTGCTATGAAGTAAGAATGCGTTCAAAAATAGACATGGTAATAGTTTATTTTTATCAATTAACAAAATGACATTGAGGGAACAGAAGAAAAATCAAAATCAGTTCTTCTGTGGATTTGGTCAGCCTCAGTTGCTTCTCTCTTTATTTAATCCCAGACAGACTCAATGATGTTGAGATCAGGGCTTTTTGGGGTCCATACCATCACTTCCAGGACTGGTCTTCTTTACACTGAAGATAGTTCTTAATGACTTTGGCTGTATGTTTTGGGGTCATTGTCATGCTGCAGAATAAATTTGGGGCCAATCAGATGCCTCCCTGATGGATAAGTATTTGCCTATACTTCTCAGCATTGAGGAGACCATTAATTCTGACCAAATACCCAACTCCAGTTGCAGAAATGGAGCCCAAAACTTGCAAAGAACTCCACCATGCTTTTGCCTGCAGACAGACACTCGTTCTTGTACCACTCTCCAGCCCTTCAGAGCAAAAACTGCCTTCTGCTACAGCCAAATATTTAAAATTTTGACTCATCAGTCTATAGCACCTGCTGCCATTTTTCTGCAACCCAATTTCTATATTTTTGCGCATAGTTGAGTCGCTTGGCCTTGTTTCCACATCAGAGGTATGACTTTTTGGCCACAAGTCTTCCATGAAGACCACTTCTGACCAGACTTCTCAGGCCAGTAGATGAGTATATAAGAATCCCACTGTTTTCTGCCAAATCTGAGATGATGGCACTGCTGGACATCTTTAGATTGTGAATGGAAGAAAGCATAATATGTCTTTCACATGCAGCACTACTTTTCCTTGGCCAACCACTACATCTAAGGTCCTCAGCATTGCCTATTTCTGTATGCTTCTTCAAAAGAGCTTGGACAGCACATCTGGAAACCTATCTGTCTTGAAATTTCTGCCTGAGAGAGACCTTGCTGATGCAGTATAACTACTTTACAGCTTCTTGCTGTGCTCAGTCTTGCCATGGTGTATGATTTTTAAAATTAAACTGTCTTTAACAACCTCACCTTGTTAGCTGAGTTTGACTGTTCCTCACCCAGTTTTATTCCTCCTACACCACTATTTCTGTTTCAGTTAATTATTGTGTTTCAACCCACATATTACATTGATGATCATTAGCACATGTTTGCTATAATTGTTTAATCATACACCTGACTATATGCTTAAAAAAATCCCTGAACTTGTATATTTCCTGGACATTGCTCAACTGCTCTGTGTGTGTGTTCTAATGTAAAGTATATGGTAGGACTGATTGTGTTTGATGTTTTGCCTTGGTCCTCTACAAAATAATCTCATCACAGCTCACATCAGGGTCCCTGTCTCTGTCATTTATCATTTTTAATCATTTTTTATTTAATTAACTATCCACCCCTTCCCTGTCACTGTCTACTAAAACAAAATCAACTTCTCTAGGACATATATAACAGCCAGATCAGGAAGAAACTTCTATCATGGTTGTCTGTGCCTTCCCAGTCAGCCACACAGAATTTTGTTTTTTGGAGGTAATTCTCCTTTGCTCTCTTCTCACAACCCCAGACTCCCCTGAAACAGAGATAACAGCCAGATCAGGAAGGAACTTGGATCACAGCTGCCTGTATCTACTTGGTCATACAACATGTTGGGGTATTTGGGGTAAACCTCCTTTGCTCCCTTCTCACACCCCCAGACTTCCCTAGGACTGAGATAACAGCCAGAGCAGGAAGAAACTTGGATCACAGCTCCCTGTATCTTACCAGTCAGTGACACAAATGTTGGGGTATATAGGGTAATTCTCCTTTGCTCCCTTTTCACACCTACATACTTCCCTAGTAAAGAGGTAACAACCATATTAGAAAATAACTTGGATCATATCTGCCTGTGTCTACTCGGTAACACAAACATTTGTGATATTTGGAGTAAATCTTCTTTGCTCCCTTCTCACAACCCCAGAATCCTCTGGGACAGAGATAACAGCCAGATTAGGAAGAAACTTGGATCAGATCTGCATGTGTTTTCCCAAACAGTAACACAGAATGTTGGGGTATTTGGGGTAAATCTTTTTGCTTCCTTTTCACACCCACAGACTACCCTAGGACAGAGATAACAGCAAGCTTGGGAAGAAACTTGGATCATGGCTGACTGTGCCTTCCCTGTCAGTCATACTGAATTTTGGAGTATTTGGGGTCAACCTCCTTTCACCCTTACTGTCCCCAGAGTACCCCAGACTCCACTAATACAGAGAACGGATTGTCTGCCTCTAAGACTCCCTAAACTAAACTTTAATTCCCCTTTATTAGCTCAAAAATGTGCTGCTTTTTCTTCCTCTCACAAACAAAGAATAGCAACCTGTGGGAACCTGGCCTTTTATACTATGCCTATAGATAATAAGGGATACTTGCCATGTGGTGGAGAGAAATTCAGTCTTCCCATTGATTTCAATGTAATGAGCTAGGCAAAAAAAACTGCACTATGCGGGAAAAATGTACCACTTGGCAGGAGGTGCAATTTTTCTCCTGTTTCTCTTTTGAGGTAAAATATTTGACTCATCCCTGGTCTCCAATGCATTTATGGAGTTGGCTATAGGGATGGAATGAGAGATGAAATGATTTCCTTAGTGACTTTCTTAGTGATGCTCTAGTAATTTAATTCCAGAAAAGTTGGAGTAGGAGGCAGTTGGAGGTATGTGGTATATCTTTGTTGATGATCAATGGAACAGACACTATATTGGAGCATTCAGTTATTTTATTGGACTCGTTTGGCTGATTTCCCAGACATCTGCATGATTTTGTTAATAAATGTTTCCATATAACAGTAGCTCAGCAGTTATTGAGCATAATAAGGTATGATTCAATGCTGGTGCAGCAGAAAATTACTGTCAATATGAGGAGAGGACCGAAACCTGCACTTTACTGCCAAAGCACTATAACCAGAAGTGAAATTTTCCTTTTTTAATTTACACCGTTTTACCATGTGACCTGTGGGTGCCAACACCATGAATTATTGATTAGTTTGTGGAAATATCCAGTCACTTTACTGAACATCTCTGCTTAGCTTCAGTGGGCTTCTATGCTTTTTACAAAGTACCCCTAAATCTAACATTAGAAAGACAAAGACTGCCACAAGAACAATATTATTTGCCTATGTCATATAAAAACAATGTTAATAACATAAGATAAAAGTTGTTCCATTATTTAATTGGAAGGTAACAAAATATGCAGTCTGTTTCATTTCCACAAATATGATCAGTTTGGACAATTACTAATGAAATATACAATGTATTTGTAAGCAATCTAACAGCAAACATCACAAAGGTAATTCTTAATTCGGCCACCAGAATACTGTTCCTCTCCTCCAGAACAGTTCTCACTTCTACACTTTTAAAACCACTGTCATGGCTTCCCGTAAAGAAATTTATTACATTCAAAATCCTGCTCATTACTTGGGATTGGCAAAAATCTTTGGCTCAATTGAAATTGGCAAAATGTAGCGCATTCCTTTCAAATCAATGGGAAAATTGAATTTACATACAACACATGGCAAATATTATTTTATTTCCCGAAGGCATAGTATAAAGGGGTCATGAGGGTGTCTGTGTTGGTGGAATGTGGAGAAAGAATCAGTTGACCAGGAAATGTTTTTTTCTGGGGGATTGTTTACTGGGATTGGGGGGGGGGGTCAGTTAATAAAAAATAAATCATAAATACAATTAAATGAACCCATAAGACATGGTGTAAAATGGGTCTGAGGAGGGTGCCTGTCACACCTGGCACAACTGTATCCAAACACCATGACTCCAGAAACCAAGTACATGCCAATGTCACTATTACCCTTGTCCACACCCCTCTAAGGACACATTAAAACTTACTGACAGTTTAACCCCTTAGTGACTGTCCCCGTGTAAGCACGCGGCCGGCACTTACCGCCCGCTGAACTTTTTTTTTTTTTTTTTTTTTTTTTTAAAGAATCCGGAGTGCGAGGGGACCCGGATTTCTGGGACATACATGTATGTCCTCTGTCCACAAGGGACATCTGCTCGGGACGTACATGTACGTCCTCAGACGGTAAGGGGTTAATAGTAATGATGAACCCTCCCTGCCAGCATCTTAGCATATTCTGTAGGATGGAATCTCCTGAGATGTTTGATGTCCTGCATGCGATTCTCCTTCACCACCCTGCCATGTGTGGTCAGTGCATCACACAGTGTGCAATTGGTGGACATGAACTGCCACATCCTAACATCTACAGAGTGGATATCATTTGGCGGGGGAGGTAATGTTGAACTAGATGGATTGGCAGAAGATGTAGTTACCCTAGAGGAAGAAGGTGATGACAAGCTAGCTGTTTCACTCCTCATTGAACTTCCAGCCTCTCCCTGGGTTTCTATATTCTTCCTCCTTTTTGATCTCCGCCTTGCCTCTTGTTGCCTTTCTGGAGAGTCAGGGGGTACACAGTGGTGCTTGATTTCGGTGGTGAGTGTTTGGCTTTAACATAAAGGTCATGGTGTCTGTGTCTGTGCGTTATTAGGGCGGTTGTGCCAAGGTGTGTTCCCTCCATTCCCCTTCTCACTGACTTGTCACAAATTGTGCACAGTGCCGTTGGTGATGACTGCACTGTGCCTGTCCCAAGAGAAAAACAGTCCCACATCCATGACTTAATGGGATAGGGAACAGGTGGAGAAGAATGTCCTCCTCCTTCTTCTTCTTCTTCTCCTCCTCCACATTCCCCTTCACTGTCTAGGGAAGAGGATGATGTTGCTGCTACTGCCTCAGAATCAACACTGGCAACTAGGACCAGGGTATTGCTGCTGATGGCAAGTGGAACCTGTCCTAGTCCCTCATCACTTGTTGACACCATTCCCGCTGTGGTCTGTGGCACACTAGCCTGCTTCTCAGCATCATGCTGCCCATGTAACTCGGCAGCAGCAGCAGGAATTAGAGAAGTTGCAAACTCTGCAAATTCCAAAAGCTCACTGCTGGTGATGGTGGTGATGCCCATCCTGTCTCCCATTCCTACTCAGTTTGGGCTAAAAGGGTCATTCATTTCTCTTCCACCCCAGCTTCTCCACCACCATCATCACCACCACCACTAGTCCCTATGTGCTGCTGCTGCTCTATTACAGACATCTCATAGAATTTGAAACATAGAATTTGACGGCAGATAAGAACCATTCGGCCCATCTAGTCTGCCCAATTTCCTACTGTGTAAAAAAAAAAAAAAAAAAAAAAAAAAAAAAAAAACACACACAACCTCAAAGCTTTTTTGGTCCTTGGTCTTTTCTTATGTTAAGGACCGCCTTATGCCTATCCCATGCATGCTTAAATTCTGTCACTGTATTGACATCTATCACTTCTGCTGGTAGGCTATTCCACTTGTCTACTACCCTCTCAATGAAGTAAAACTTTCTTACATTACATCTAAACCTGTGTCCCTCTAGTTTTAGACTATGGCCTGCTGGTTGGAGGAGGTGACGAGAAATGTGACAATGGGTCCATAATGTCACACTTTACATTTCTTGGTGACGTGAAGAAGGCAGACTGGCAGTACTAGCAGCAGGCACAGGCAACTTATCTGTGCTCCTGGCGGTGGTGGTATTATTGCTGCACCTTCTATCCACCACCAGTTCTTGCATCTTCAGTATCATGTTCCACCTGGACAATGCAGTGAAGGGAAGGGGACTCTCAAGCCAGGGGAATGGTGTGGGCTGCCTTGACCATTAGTCTGGATGCTCTCAAGTGCTTCCCCTACCACCCCCCTAAAACTAGTCCCATTGGCTGCTTCACCATTACTGTTACAACTACTAATACCAATCACACCAATTGCAGCCCATGAGTCTCCTCCTCACAGTCACTAGTAATATGATGATTACCCATCCTTCACTCCTAACAGTAATAAGCTGCTGGACCTTCTTAGCAGTAGTACTAGTATTGGTGGGACTGCTTGGGGATGGCAAGTGTGAATTAGTGTTCCTTGCTGTCACACATAGTATCATCTTCTCCCCTCCCCTCCTGAGTATTACAAGACACACTGGTAGCAGGTTCAGCACTGGTGGTAGCGGGTTCAACACTGGCAGCAGGCACAGCACTGGTGGCAGCAGGGGCAGCACATCTGACAGCAAGCACAGTATTGGTGGCAGCAGGTTCAGCACTGGCAGCAGGAACAGCACTGGTGGCAGCAGAGACAGCATGTCTGACAGCAGGCACAGTACTGGTGACAGCAGGATCAGCACTGGAAGCAGGCACAGCACTGGTGGCAGCAGGGACAGCATGTCTGACAGCAGGCACAGTACTGGTGACAGCAGGTTCAGCACTGGCAGCAGGCACAGCACTGATGGCAGCAGGCACAGCACTGATGGCAGCAGAAGCAGCATGTCTGACAGCAGGCACAGTACTGGTGACAGCAGGTTCAGCACTGGCAGCAGGCACAGCAATGGTAGTAGCAGTAGCAGGGGCTGCACGTTTGTCAGCAGGCACAGTACTAGTGGCAGCAGGGAAAGCACATCTGGCAGCTGGCACAATAATGGTGGCAGCAGGCGTAGCACATATGGCAATAGGCACAGTGTCAGGGAACCAAGAAAACCAGATGGAATCAGTAGATGCTGATAAATAAAATACCTTTATTAAAATAATACAAAATAGCCAAAATAAAAGGAGGAATCCTTTTACATGCCAGGGGTCAAAGCCAAAATGTGTAGTCACACAAGCCGAGTCAGGAACACAGGAAGCAGGGGAGTCAGGAACGGAAGCCAGGATCAGGAACCAGAAGAATCAGTCAGCCAGGCCAGGGTCATACACCAGAACAACAGCAGCAACAGCAGGAATACACAGGGGGGTCAAAGACCATGGAAGGGCAGAGAGATACTGAACCTTTGCAGATAAATAGCCATAGCACAGCAGGAAGGGGCTGGCTAATTGACAGGCAACCATGGTAACTGAGAAGGACAGGCAGTAGTAATATATCAGCTGAGTAAGCCTGAGACAGGGAAGTAAGGCTGCTCGTTAGTGATCAGCTGAGGTGTGTATCTGTATGCTGAGAAAATAACAAAAGTGGAATGGGGGAAGGGTAAGAACCCTGACACACAGCCAGCTGACCTGTCCTGCTCTCACTACTACTCTTTTCTTCCTCCCTTGACATTAATATCCCCAAGATCCTTAGGGGTGATTTAGGGGGACTGGCCAGGATTGGTTCTGTAATGCTTACTTACTCCCCAGACTCAGTGGACACATAAGGGTCCTTCCAGTTCCTCCTTTTATTATTTTTAAACTTTCTTGTAGTGATAGCAGTCACTATGAGCCTCTCCTGCCTCCATTTTGCAAAAAAGATAACAGCAGAACAGAACAGCATGTCTACCTTGCTCGGTAGTTACTTCTATTGTGTTTATCTTCCACAAATATGTCAGGTTTTTATAGCAAAAAGGTGAAAAACACATAAATCAATGGGAGGAAACTTTATAGCCATTGAAAAAAATGGCAAAGAATTTTTGCCAATGGGTGAAAAAAAAAAAGATTTTAAATGCTGCTTTTAAAGCAGATTTTCCCTACAAAAAAAAGCAGACAACAAAATGGTTTTCGCAGATTTTTTTGAGGATACGCGGGGGACCTTTCACTCAACCCTACTCATTACCTTCAAGGCTCTCTTACTACTCTTATTGTATCCCTTCTATACTAAATGGAAACAGTAAAGTGCTAAGTACACCTGTTGATGCTATATAATAAAAAATATACTTACATATATACATTCCAAGTGTTTTCCTCTAAATTTATCATGTCTAGTGTCAATGAATTTTTTTTAAATATATTTTATTATCAGATCGCTCCATACATGTCACAAATACAGAAAAATACATGTAAAATCGTTCAGTTACAGGAAAAATATGTAGACAGATGACACAATGAAAAGAACATAGACATATCAATAGGGTGTACAGAGCCAACCTGAGGTTTTATTGTTATGTAAAAACCAAAACTCCCAAAATAGCTAACCTACCTTAACTTTTTTTGTTAAACTCCCCTACCCCACTTCCGATTCCTCTCTCTCCCGAACCCGCAGCACCCCCCCACCCGCCCACCAGCCAGCAAATCCATAAGATCTCAATAAGTACAGGGTTCAACCACAACGCCACGCATCGACCCTGTCTCACATCCATCCACGCAACCAGCAAGCATGACCCAAATCAACCAGCGCCGTCAAATTGCACATCATCAAGTGCCACATTAGCAACAGCTCTATGTGTCCACCAGTTCTGCCATCTTCCCCAGATCTTGTCAAACTTGTTTGGAGTGCCCCGATGCAAGTAAACCAATCTATAGTGTGGGATGCACCGTAAAACTAAATTTATCCACGCCCTGCAATTGGGAGCTCCGTTTGACATCCAGTTCATGGCCACCAGCTTTCTTGCCAACACCAAGAGCTCTCTCAGCAGGGATCTGTCAGCTGCATCCTCAATCTCATCAGGGAAAATAGACAATAAACACATTTTTGGATCACAGGAACAGGTCTCCCCAGCACCAGGACCACAATACGCATTATTTCTTTCCAAAACCTCCCAACCCCAGAGTGTCAATGAATTTACTCAATAAATTGTGCAACATTGTGTCTATGGCCACTGAAGCACCTTCCATACAAGTATCTCCGTATAAGTGTAAACATTTCTCTTGTTATTTAATTACATTTTATAGGGTGTGCAATTTAGCACACATTTTGATTGTCCTGCAGGGGTGTTTCAATGATAAATAGCACTACTGTCCTAAATAACAAGTAGAATATTTGTATTTTCAAAACAGGCATTTCTTTCTGTCCCTTTACACTGCTACAGTTCACTACTTTTTGGCTGAAGTATGAAATTGCTAGACGTACAATTTAGGACTGTGAAGCAAGAGCCCCTCATGTCCTAAAAGAGTTAACCCCTTAGATGCCTAGCATCCATGGGTGAATGTTTGATTGAACAATGTCAGTGTATCCCTTACATTTTAAGCACTACAAATCCCTACCTAGCTAAAAAAACACAAATTTCAATTTATTTTTGTACTTTGTGCAATAGGAGGTCCGGGTGACTTGTTAAAGGTCACAAGGAACTGACAGGAATCAAACCAAGCGTCCCTACTTCAGATTCAGTGTCAGTAAGTGTGCATAAACATACGAGGAGAAATGAAGGGCACAAGCATTCACTTCCCGTAGATTCTTAATGGGAAAGTATTCAAGGTCAGTCATTAGAATTAGGAACAAATTTAATTTAAAGTGATCTGATTTTTACAAAGAGATTTTTAAAGGAACAATAAAGAGTAACAACAAGTATGTATTTATTTTAAAGGGCACAAAGTAACTTTTTACTGGTTTGTTGAAAATCACAACTTAATCTTTAATATAAGAAAAGATTGACATTTACCCACCACCACCACCACCACACACCATCTGGGATTTATCAAGGGATGAAAAAATCAGTGCATCATTTATGCAGCCTATTCGTATGCTTGTTGCATCCCCACTAATTACAATTGGATCCATCAGTCTGGATCTACTTAGCCATTCATCACTGATGAATGAGTAGGATGACCAGACCACAACAGACCGGGGACACACAGCAAATAGGCATATTTCATGACTGCACTGAAATCAAAAGCAGCCCTGCAGTATGCATTTTTCATATGTGTCCCCGGTTAAAGGTGAGGTCTGGTCAGTCTATGAATGAGTGATGGCAAGATATGATCTACTGAAGAATAAGCAAATGTTTGCAGTTGATCTCTTTGTAATCCATATCTAGTCACTTTTATTTTGCAATCTGATATTTTTGTATGCCTTCAGATTCCAAGGTGGAACTTTTTTGTAAAGAGTTTCAGCAAAATCTGTTCTGTTACCCATTTTAGGCTCTGTTGGTTTTCTCATTCTGGTCTTTAAAGTATACCATCAGGTACTGAGTTGTGTGAATTCAGTGTAGATCATTATAAGCAGATAGCTGTAGAGCTACAAATAGATACACCAGGTTACTTTATTAAAGCACCTACCTAAGTAATTTATTATGTTAATAAAACTAAAATGAACTTATTCCTAAAAGTATTTTTCCATTTTATCTAAATCTTATTATGATTTTTTTATTAAGTTTTAGTATTCTAGTCCTCTGGATATTTGGAGGATGTGGCTGTGACTTCCAAGGAAAGGTTTATAGCTTCCTGCTAAGTACCTTTCACCACCTTCCTTGTTGATTGATTTGTACTTTTTGTGCTGTATGATTCTTTGCTTATCTTGTCATTCTTTGCCTCACTATGTATAGAAGAGATGACGAATCAACGTACAAACACTTCTGTGACTTTTTTTTGTGTGTGATACCCTCAGCAATTTTGAATAATTGCTAAAACTGCTCCCCAAAACTCTCAAAGTTAGGTTTAATTTAGTTTAAATAATATTTATTATAGTCTGCAACCATTGTTGTTATCATGTTTAAGCCCTTGATGACTAGATGGGTAAAAGAGGCTTTTAACCCTTTGTATGCTTTTGAGAACTAATGCATTGGAGACCTTTCTAGTATTCGAGGAGTTAAAATCCCTATGTAAATCAGTGGACTTTTTTTTGTCCCTACAGTGCAGTAGGTTTGGTCTAGAATTGCTCTAGTGCATCTAATAAAATCTGCATCATGTATTATATGACAATATTCTGACTTTCCAGGAAGGAGTCATTTTATGCATTGCTTACAATCAATAGGAAGTGAGGTTGGATAGATATAAAAAGTGTAAGTTAAAGTAAGTTAAAAAACAAAACAAAAAAGTAAGTCATTCTGGGGCAAAAAAATACAGAGAAGGCGCCCAATAGTGCCTATTATCTTTAAATACAATAAACGTTGAAGTCTTCAAAATATACTGACAAGTGTGATGGTTGTGGGAGGGCCTATGCCCAAACACAACAGACCAGGCTTCCAGAGAATTTAACCTGTCTCTGTTCAGGTGACGCCAGATTGGAGAATGTAATCCACAGGATGCTTATTGTTTTTCAAAAAAACTTGTTTTTTTAATATTTTAAAATTATAACATAATATAAAATTATGTCTCGAAAAACATATATCACAAAATCTAAAAGTCAAGGCTAGCTAAACAACGTTTCATAGTCACCTAACTACTTAATCAGATTCAGCATGAGCCAAAGAAAAACACAAAGCAGCATCTAGATAATACGATTTTTAAATACCTCTCTAAAGATTCTAATTGGTCAGATGACCATACGACATTATGATTAGTCCAGACAGTTGTATCCAATCATAACGTTGTATGGTCATCTGACCAATTAGAATCTTTAGAGAGGTATTTAAAAATCGTATTATCTAGATGCTGCTTTGTGTTTTTCTTTGGCTCATGCTGAATCTGATGAAGTAGTTAGGTGACTACAAAATGTTGTTTAGCTAGCCTTTACTTTTATATTTTGTGATATATGTTTTTTAAGACATAATTTTATATTATGTTATAATTTTAAAATATTAAAAAAAACAAGTTTTTTTTTAAAAACTAGCAGCATCCTGTGGATTACATACTCCAATCTGGTGTCACCTGAACAGAGACAGGTTAAATTCTCTGGAAGCCTTGTCTGTTGTGTTTGCGCATAGGCCCTCCCACAACCATCACACTTGTGAGTATATTTTGAAGATGTCAACGTTTATTGTATATTAAAGATAATGGGCACTATTGGGCGCCCTCTCTGTCTTTTCTTGTATGTTTTATACTTCCGGAGAGTTGTCTTGAGGAGCAACCTTCCAGCTCTACTACTCCATACTGTTGAGGGACAGTGTTAAATACACCCCACAAGCAATATAATCAGCAGTCACGTATGTGCCAAGCTGATCACTATAATTTGTGAGTACGTTTCTTACACCGGTGATGGGATGGTGAAATATCAAATGATTGATGATATTGTACCAGAAGCACCTTCCTATCTTTTTTGTCTTGCACCATAGAGATATGGAGTGACTGTATGTGTTTACTTTTCAGAAGAACAGCATTTTTGTAGTCCAAAGGTAAAAAGAAAAAGGCATTCTGAGCCACTCTGGGGGAGTGTGTTATATGAGAGCAGCCCAAGATCCAGTGGAGTACCACTACTGATACTGCGTCTGAGGGCAGTTATTATCCTCAGCTGCTACTTTAGCTGGAATTGGTGAATGCCATTGTCTAGCAAGCAGTTTTGTGAGTATGCACCTATAGGTGTTGGTGGTGGCCAATTGATTCCTGACTGATACCGCACTGGGGCACTTGTGGTCTCATTCCCTCCCCCTCTTCTTTTTCTTGCTACAGAAGTGTTGTAGGTATCTTTCCCTTTTATGTTTGCAACATGGTCTCATGGACAGTGTTTGGGGTTCAGTTGATGGCTGTGCTTGGACTTAGAGACTACTGCTAGCTGTGACTGATTAATTAACTCTGATGAACTACATTATAAGTGGTTTATGTGATGTAATCATTATGGTTTCCTATCACCACACTTTTATGTGTCTGTATTATGCTGCATCTATTATGTTTATGTATTTAAATGTACTATTACATTATATACACTGTGTATTTTTATGTAGTTACTGTTGATAGGTCAAATTCTCTGTGCAAAGGTAGATAGATAATGATGGCCAGTGTGTTATACAGTCATTGTGCAGCCATGGGTATAAACCAGTCTGTGGTTCCATGCCTCCCATTTGTTTTTTTGTGTTACTATCACGGTCCCCGTGTCTTTCTGTCAATCTGACATGATTTACCTGTGCATTGGTGGAGACTGATTGGCCCGCCCAGGATGTGCCGTTATATGCTGGAGCTTGGGCACTTGTCAGTTGCCCTTTCGTGGTGTTCCTGTTGCTGCACCTTGTTGCCATATTCCTGTGCCTCCTGTGTACCGACCCGGCTAGTCTGACTCTTCTCCTGCTCCTGCTCCGTGATTTGACCCGGTTCTGGCTGACGACCCTGCTCCGTGATTTGACCTGGCTCTGGCTGACGACCGTGCTCCGTGACTTGACCCGGTTCTGGCTGATGACCCTGCTCTGTGATTCATTCCGGCCTGTCTGCTGTTCCAGTACTGTTCCGGTCCTGCCTGCTGTTCCGGTTGCTATTCCGGCCTGTCTGCTGTTCCAGTTACTGTTCTGGTTCTGCCTGCTGTTCCGGTTGCTATTCCGGCCTGTCTGCTGTTCCAGTTAACGTTCCGGTTCTGCCTGCTGTTCCGTTTGCTATTCCGGCCTGTCTGCTGTTCCAGTTACCGTTCCGGTTCTGCCTGCTGTTCCGGTTGCTGTTCCGGTTTGCCTGCTGTTCCAGTGTTCCTGCATCATTCCGGTCGCCTCGGCGACATTCTGAACTGTTTAAGTGACTCACTGTTCCTCTCACTTGTCAGCAGCTGTAGCCTGAGGTTGCTTTGCCTGTTGCTGGTTGCCAAGGTACTCGCTCCGGTGCAGAACCACTTAACCCTTGCAGTGCCTGTAGTCTCCGGTCTAGTGCCTCCAATATATCTTGCCAAGCATACGTTTTCTGACATGAGCCTTTTCTCTGAGTGCTTCTGTGTGTCTCTCATTCACCATCAGAGCCTTGTCTGTTCCGTGCTCATATTCGGGCTCAGGCCCACAGACGCTGAAGGTACATTCCCATTGCACTCCAGAGGGTGCCAGCTCTACTCCAGCTTGGGCAGTCACCATCAGTACAGCACCCAAGGGGTGTCAAGGCACAATCCAAGTGGCACACGCAGGGTTACTACTTTTCCAGTTAAGGGCGATTTTGGTTCTGATCATTACAGCGTTGCAATAGCATTCCTCTGTAGCCCACGGTGGTGGTACCGGCTCAGCTCTGGACTTTGTTGCGCTACTATATCAACTTGAGAGTGTATTCAGTGCAGTTACTTCTCTATCCAGCTATTGAGAGACTGTGTTCCAGAGACTGCTATTTATCCCGGGCGTTGGCCAATCTTGTTATATCTCACCCATTTCATTTGTTAACCCTTTGGGGGAATACTCCCTATCCATTCATAGCACCTATCACTATCATTGTGTGCATTCACTTTGCAATTATTACCAGTATTGCTATTTCTGTACTGGCCTCTAGGGGCATTGTTTTATTTTCAATAAAACTGTGTTTTTACTTCATATCCTGGTCTGAGTGTCAGAAAACCGTAACAGTTACATATCCAAGGTACTTGATCTCCTAAACCATACTGTGTCATTTTAAGATAATGCCAATAAAAGTGTTGATTTTAATATATGTGCAGTACTCTGGAAGTTTTCTTTCTACATAATTTCCTATCTGTGTATTTCTGTTAAAGCCACAGTAGCACCAAGGTGGAAGGGTATTGATCAAGCACATAGATCAGGCATGTCCTCAACCACTTTACCTCAACTTAGGGTTGCCACCTTTCTTTTTTCTGACATCTGTCTGGGACTCAATGGTTCTGAAATGTGGCACAGGTAGTGGCTATATACATTCACACACACACACACACACACACACACAAACATATAATGTACATATAACGTACAATGCAAGAGTTAGCAGTGGCACACACAACACAATGGCATAAAAAATCAGGCTTGTCCCATATAATATATATACATTTCCTCAGACTGGGCATGCAGAATGAAACAGCACTCGGGCATAGCACTCAATGCACAAAAAACTTAATGTGTCACATATTCATATCACTAAACATTTTCTGTCCATAAATGGACTTTCATCTTGGCAACAGTTATCATAAAAAGCATGATTTAAATGTAGTAGTACTACTTGATGGTTGTCCCTCTGTGCAATAGACATGGGGCACTATATTCAGCTACCTGCGGTATAAGTGTTACCTTTCAGTGCTTTGTTACATTTGGCTCAATACTTTGATTTTTAAGAGCCTTCTTGGACTAACACCCCTACTGGATTGTTGTCTTGCTGTCTGGCCTATGCTTGCTCTTCATTGAATGACTTTTCATACATACGTGCTGAGTTGTGATGTCACAGAGCAGAGTAGTATGCCTATATGGTGGTCCCTCTGTGCTTATTGTATGGGGCACTATACCCAACTACTCTGTCTTTTGTTAAGTGCTACACAATTATTTGCCTTTCCATATGCACCCATAATTCTTGGTAATTTTACCTTAGTTTGAGACTTATTGATTTAACTCTGTTCACCATATTTATCTTCCTTGTGTTTTTCAATTTATTTAAAAATGGATTGTAACTTCTTGAATACTAGAGGTTTCCAAAACATTGAAACCAATGAACTACAGGCCTCTATAGCATTAAAAAGGTAAAAATATCCGGTTTAAAACCAATGTGAATGTGTGTTTTTCCTTTATGGTGCAGAATGTTTGCTCCAGAATTACTCCAGTTTTCTACTGAACATAGAGTCTAAAGTGCTTGATGTTTCTGTGTTTACCAGCTAAAGAGCCTGACCACCAAGAAGAGGAAAGTGAGAGGTGCTACAAGCAGTTCTGGATAGGCTGACAGAGGATGATATAGCAAGAACGGAGGAAGAAAATGACTGTTGGTGTGTAGTAGAGGCAAGAAGCACAGCTCATCTCAGTCTAGAAGTAGGATAATGGTGCAGTGTTGTCCAGCAACAGAGAAAGCCCAAACAGGGGAGAAATTATACTACGTGGAATGATACAGTTTTATTGTTGTTATTGTAACATTAGTTAGGAAAACCTTTTACATATAAACAGCAGGTCTGAACATTATATGGACACAAATTATACAATAAAAAAAGAGTATTCAAAAATATGTGTGAAAATACTTAAATACCTTTATAGAACTTAAAGTAGCAATAATGTAATAATGTATTATTATGAATAAATCTCCGTAAGTTATTACAGATAAAACTTTATAAACCAAGGTTGGTTAATAGGTTGGTGGCAATGGGAGTTGTAATACCCAAGAGCTGGGTATGAATTTAACTATTCCTGGTTTAGCCCAATATTAATGAATAGTGTAAAAGCCCTTGTGTATGGGTCAAAGTGCATGATAAAAGGCTAGATGTATGTTTGTCTGATGCAGTTATGCGCAGTAGAGACTGCCCGAATGCACAGAAGCAGTGTGAATGACTGCTTCTGTGTGTTCTGTGCATTTGGCCAGTCTCTACTGCGAATGATTGCATCGGCAGTCTCTACTGCGCATGACTGAATCGGACAAACATACATCTGGCCTTTTATTTTATTGTATGATACAATGTTCTAAGAAGAGAACGACTAGCCTGGAAATAAAACATTACTAGTCCAGCTGATCTCATATTTACAGAAAAATAACATCATTTTTACTTAATTGTCTATTATTTTTTTTGTCACAGAATAGTGTAATAGTATCAGGCAAAGTTGAATATATTTAGTGATTTCCATTTTAGGTCTGTATTTAGTTTTCAACTTGGCACAATAAAGAATTGATTGCCCACTGAAGAATGCTTTTCTTTTTAAGACCTTGTGTTAAACAAAGCAAGAGTCACTTATTATATTAGTAGCATTCTCCTTTTAAAGGATAAGCAACACCTCCTAATAATAAACTCCCAATTACCTTCCTATTATCACAAATTCCTAGTAGATTCTATGAATTTTACCTTTGTGGTTTTGTTCAAGAAATCACACCTTCAGACATTCCTGAATGTTTTGTACACAGAGGAGGACAAATACACATTACATTGCTTACCAAGTTCTTAGCCTTTCTGGAACTTAAAGGGATAGTAATGTTTCAAAATAAAAGCTGCTCCAATTAATCTTCATAGTATTTGGGCAATGGATAGTGTTATTTTAATACTGTCAGAGTTGTAGTTCAAGAGTAATTGAATGATAAAGTATCCCCCTCCCACCCCTTTTACTGATGTAACACTGCTCACCTCAAAACAGAAAGGTGGTGTCCAGATGGATTGCAGAGAGGGACAATCTTTAATCAGCATAAGGGAAAACCCTGAAAAACCTGTCCGGGGGGCAGGGTTTTCATTGTTCTCACAGTAAGAAGATTGCCCCTTGCTGTGATCTGTCTGGTCTGTGGACCAGATTCCACATCTGAGGGGAGGTGTCTTGCACTAGGTAAAATTGGCGGGAAGGGGAAACTTTATCATTCAATTACTCTTGAACTACAACTCTGACAGTATTGAAATAACACTCTCCATGGCCCAAATACTACGAAGATTATTTGGAGCTGCTTTTATTGAGAAACATTACTAGCCCTTTAAAGAGTAGGCTCATACAATGTCCTTCTTTACCCAGACTGATCAAACGAAGATGTTATCTCTTGAACAGAGGTACAAGGACAAAATCCAAAGTGGCCATTAGGATTTTGTGCCCCTAATAAGGTTAGTGAGAGATTATTATTAACCTATATTGTTTTTCCATTGTGCTTCTTTCCCACGTTTAAGCATACAACTTGTTTTTATTTAAAATACAATTTTTAAATAATCACATTCTGTATCATTCCATATACTCTGCAGTTTCTCTGAATTTAAATGTTACATTTTAAATAAAAGAAACTGTTCATTTTTGACAAGTCACAAACATGTCACTGTTCTCTATTGTGTTGTTAATAAAGCAGAGACTGAATAGTGCAGCTGAAATTGTTTCCTCAGTGTACAGTTTTCTTTATGTACTTATACTGATTTTAAAATACTAGAACATACTCGTTGGGGAAATTTATGAATTTGCCATTTAAGCTCATTATCTGCACTGGCATGGGTTCAGAGTAATGGCATTGGTGGAGGGATTTGGGATTGAGTGGAAACATTTTGGACAGGTGTAGAAGTTGGGACTGGGAGGTGACTGGTGGTGGCTGCAAAGTCTGATGGGGGATTGCTGCTGGCTTATGGTGGGTTTCTGCAGACAATTTGGTCATCTTACTAGTGGAGGTTTTCTTGACTCCATGTTTTTGAAGAGGGGTAGTAGAAGTACTGACAGGGTCAGCACCAGCAGTGGCATGGTAGTGGAATTTTTATTTGTTGTTTTTGGTAACAAGAAAAATGCAAGAAAAAATGGTGTCAGTACTAGACCCCTGTTTTATTGGGACCATTTAAATAAATTAATGAACCAATAGCGATCTTCATAGGAATATACACTTTCAGACTAAAATATATTTGGAAAAATCAAAAAAGGAAAAAACCTTAACATACTCATAAAAGGGTCTAAAATGAATAGAATGAGAATAGAATAGAATATGAAAAACACAAAAAGTATAGGAAAATAATAAGCTGTATGTCATGATGATAATAAATATAATATGTTCTGTCCCTTTGATATTTTTGCACTCTAGTCTCTCAAAAGCCATGGAAGACATAATTTCAGTGATGCTCTATTGCTACAAAGTGTCTGTAGTAACACAGAGATAAGTCATAGTAAAAGATACATACAGTTCCCATAAATGTAGCCTTCCATCAGTTGAATGCATACACTGGATCAGAGAGGTAAGTAATAAGGGATGCACAAAAGTGTGTATGGAATAATTACAGTCTCTGAGTTACTGGTTATTCACCTGTGATCAAACAGAAACATATAAAGTGTTGGAATATCATGGGGACTAATGTTAAGTATCACTGCTCTATTACATAATCTCCATGCAGGCAGACATCTCCTCTGTCATTAGAACTTTGAGGCCAGAAATCCTCATATATAGTCCCCATAGCATTCACAAGGAAAATGACATAAAATCACACCATTATAGCAGAGGAATTTTGCAGTATGTAGCTTAGTAAATAGACATTGGACAGGAGTATGGACTGGAAATCGATTCTAGTCGATGATTTAATATGGAATCACCATGGTTTATTCAGCCTAGCATGTAGTTATTTTATTCATTGAGACATAGATGCTTAATGATGTTCTAAGAACTAGAGCTAATCTCGGACAACTGTACAGCACCCTAGAGGACCAATGCAAATTCTATTTGATTTAAGTAGCATTTGTTTAAAACTTGATTAAAATTAATGGGAATTTGGAAATTGTTATTTGTGCTTACTGGTATAATTGAATTAAAAGAAAAACAGGGTTAAAAAAACAGACGGTGAAGAAATAAAAATTGGGTAGATAGATATGAAGAAAATATAAACCCTTTTTTATTCAATGGTATACTCAAACATAAAGAAAACAATGGAATACATTAAGTAATATTCTATTAGATAAGCATCAGAGTTCCACTATGTGTTTCTCACTAGATGGTACACTTGGTTTGCTCCAATATTGTTTCAGTTCTAAGTGCATCAGCCTTAAAATGTCAACATGAAAATCCAGAATATTGTACAAGATACAGTAGTGATATTCCTATTTAGTTGTTATACATAATTATATTCTCAGTTGGGAACATTGCCAAAGTGACCATATGACTAAGTACATAACATTTTATGTCAGTCATATTAAGCGCAAGTTCATGTGCCCAAACATTATTTATGATGTTGAACTGCATTTCCTGAAAAATAACTGTGTGTCATTTTTATGACTAGCAAAGAGTCTAGGCCACAAATCCTGCTAAAGCTGTGATGAGATCATTTAGCTCTTCTATATAAACAGAATAAAAATAGAAATTGAAACAACTAATATAGGTAGTACAGCTGTGAGAGTAATCATTTTAGATTATATTATTATTAAATTCAGTATTATTAACTCTTTCTCTAATCCTGATGCCATTCACTAGGGGGGGCACATTTTGTCTCCTCCTTTTCCTCTCATTCAACCGTTTGTCAACCATGTCTCCTCTCTTTCTTCTTATGTCCTCCATGTCACACAAACCTCCCCAGGTTGTGGAGTGCAAGAAAGGTGAGAAAAGTGGAGAAGACTCACCTAAAACTTACAGGATTACACCTTCTACAGTTTACTAGTGCCTACTCTTATTTCTCATGGGAACTTAAGGCAACAATTTGTTGCACTGAAGCACACTGTGCCAGGCTCAAATATCATTAGCCATATGAGTGCCACTGCATTGCTTCTGACACACAAATGGTTAAACATTAATAAACTGATGAACAACAGTTATAATTTATTCATGTATCTATTTTTTTAATAATTAGGAGTAGGATTCAGAAATAGTTTGTAATTCTCTGGAAAGCTTAACTGCTGCATTCAACCTTTTTTAACTGAGAGAGGGTGAGATCTTGTTTGAATTCAGAGCTTTTTATCCAGTTGCACAACTTTAAATGCTCTTCTTACACTATAAAATATTAGTCAGTTACTCAACAAAAGCGGAAGAGTTTAACTTCATCAGCAAATTGTTCAGTTGAATTGCTTTGGCACCATTTTATGCATATTTACTCCAGAAACTATTTATGATATTTAGTTTATCTACAATACATTCATAATTTAGTCTTTGCATTTACTCAACTACTATTTAGAAATCAGGGTGGTAAAGAATATTTCTTTCCTTACTCAAAAATTTACAGAGTGAGGTGCTTTGTGTCCTAGAAATAAATATCTCTTACCTGGGTAATTGTCCTTCCTAGATCAATAGACACACACACACACACACACACACACACAAACACACTATTTTGCATTGGGATATAGCTGGACACAGTCTAGTGCTATCTGAAAAAATGCCCTAGTTCTAAATCAGGCATATATAACTCAAATATACTCCAGGGCTGCATACTGCCAACTATGAATGACCCTAAAAATGATGCTTAAAGGGATAGTAATGTCAGAAAAAAGTATTAACTATATGGTATATACAATTAAAAGAGAGTAATTGCACTTATTCATATCTCTCAGACCATTATGGTTTGAGAGATATAGGAAAATAAAGTTCTCTGGTCCCTCCCCTTTCTGCTTGATGAGCTGTAAAGTTGTCAGAAGCAGATTCTGGTCGCTTGACCAGATATGGCTCTTCAGCAGCGCCGATATAACAATATCTAAAGATTAATACTTAATTTGGAACGGTCTACAAAGTGTGCCTGGCTTGCAAGCACACTTTGTAGACCATTCCAATGAAGTATTTATTTCTAAATAGCGTGATTTCAGCTCTGCTGAAGAGCCTCTGCCTGGTCAAATGACTGGAATCTGCAGCTGTCAGCTAGATGGCAGACTTGAGTAAACAGCCAGGAAAAGGTAACTTTAGCAAGTTATATCTCTCAAACCATAAAGGTTTGAGAGATAAGACTTACGTTGATGTTAATATTTTTTTAATGTCTACAATATTAAATCAACTTAAAATTAACCATTACTATCCCTTTAAGTAGCTATGCAGACGTAGGTGGAAGGGGAAATGGTGGCCAGTGGAGGATAATGGTGAAGGGTGGCTGAGGAAAGCAAGAAACATGGCAAGAGTGGAGAAAAAGGAGTCAAAACACAAGAGAGTGCAAATAAAGAATGTGGAAGTGAGAATGGGTAAGGTAGAAACGGTATCCTATTGAAATGTCGTCCCCTACATGGCAACCCTCAAAAAGGCAACATCAGAATTCCGCTCTCTTACTATGCGGCAACATCAGAATGTCTTCTGCTTAAAGGTTGCCATGTGGGCACTCTGTTAGCAGAGAGATGCAGCATTTGACTGATTGAATGAACAACACATTGCAGACTCACACAACCCTTATTTCAACAAATATTTTATGCCGAGTGGAGGCGGTGAGATCTTTCCACAGGCTCATTAATCAGCTTTGGTTATCTGCTGACAATTCAGAAATATGAGTACAATATGTTTCACTTCATCATCTATTTGATTGTGATAATATTTTATGATTCAGCACCCCTTCTGTTTCTTTGTTGTTCTAAACAGATACTGGGCTGTATGGAAGAGCATTATTAGCAGGAAGAGAGATATATGAATGCAACTTTATAGATTACCAAGGTTTCACTTGAGGTACTGTGTACAGTTCTGGAGATCACATCTCTAGAAGGACGTTAATAAATATGAGGTAAGAAAAGCTACTAAAATGGTGCAAAGAATTTATGGAAACTTGACAGCATAGACTCAAAATCTCTCGGTTGTCTTCAGCTCTCCAACTGATGCTTATATAGCTGCACCAGGTGGGTTGATCCAACAGTTAACTCAACTATTTCCTGCCTCTTCACCGGAAATGGTTCAGTTAGCCATTGGATGATTTGGATCTACTTAGGCTGTTAGAACCTGTTAAAATATATTCATTAATGAGGATGACTAATCATGTAAATCCTTTCAAGATGGAAACTTCCAATGAGGAGGATTTGGGAAGGAGGATTTGGGAAGGTAATAGGTCATCTTTAATAAACAGAGGGCAGTTTGAATATTTCTAAATGTGGAGATCGATTGGACACCCATTTTTTTAAAGTATTTTAAAAGGAAGGATTCATTGAGACTTTCAGTTTCAAGTATATCCTGGGTATTCATTTTATCTACCATAGAAGTGTGAAAGGCTGAGTTACCCTTGCTGGGACTAGAACCTGTGATTGTGACCATGAGTGCTGAATGGATTTTACAGCTGCTGGATTAACCAACTGAGCTATTCTCCATATATCCCATAACTGTCTCTTTTAGCTACATTCTGCTGTAGATAAATTCTTAGTCAGGTGATGAAATAGCTCTTTTGGCCATACTGCATTACATAAAGCTGAATATGCAGCTTACCTCAGTTTAGTAGGCAGAGTGCTGTATGTAGCCCATGGGCTGCAAGTTTGATAAGTCTGTAGTAACAGGACATGAATGTTGCTTATTTTTACAGTTTATTTAATTTAGACAAAGACTGTTATCTGTTTTCAGGCACTTTTTACTAAATAAACGTTAAAGTAGAGCTTAGTAGGTAGCAGTCATTAAGAACACACTGAAAAGAATTAGTAAAATAAATAAGTCTGATTGCTGTATGAAGCATACCTAAGTTAGTCTATATGTTAAATTAAGTACAACTTATTACTAGGGCATGTTTCCATTTTATATTGTTCATTATATAAATAAAATGCAAAGATAGTTCTACATTCTCTTTTATTTGGCTGTAAAATCTGAAAATTCAAATAGCTTCCCTACCACAGATGTCAAACTTACTGGGCTGTAATTTCCTGGCTGGGATTTTGATCCCTTTTTAAATATGGGCACCACATATGCTTAAAGCCAATCCATGGGCACCATACCTGAAATAAAAGAATCCCTGAAAATCAAAAGTAACGGTCTGGCTAGGGCCTGGCTTAGCTATTTAAGTACCCATGGGTGTATACCATCCGGCCCCGGGGCTTTATCTACTTTAACACTATTCAATTGTTTTAACACTTTTTCTTGTGTTAGCCAGTCCCATGCTTGCTGTGACTGTTCTGTAAAAGTAGTTTGCAGGTTTTTGTCCATGGGGTCTTCCTTGGTAAAAACAGAAATTATTTAAAATATCTGCATTCTCTCTGTCCCCACTGACCATCTCACCTGTTTCAGATAACAAGGACCCAACATTGTCAGACTTTAATTTTTTGCCATTAATGTATTTATAGAATTTTTTGGGGTTGTTCTTGTTCTTCTTAGCAATAATTTTTTCATTCTCCAGTCTAGCTAATTTAATCAACTTTTTACAGGTTTTGTTGCCATTTTTGTATTCTGCAAATGCCTCTGCTGATCTCTCAGCTTTATAATGTTTAAATGCCACTTTCTTGTTATTTATTTCATGAATTACTTTACTGGTTAGCCACATTGGTTTTAATTTGCTTCTTTTGTACTTATTTCCAAAGGGGATACATTTATATGCATACTTTTGCAATGTTATTTTAAAGGCATTCCACTTACCTTCTGTGTTTTTTCCTGAATATATTCTATCCCAGTCAACGAGACCAAGGGATGAATTAAACCTGCTACAGTTGGCCTTTTTAAAATTCAGTGTTTTGGTGGAACCCATACCAAATAGCTTTTTTGAATTAATCTCAAACGATACCATGTTATGGTCACTATTCCCCAAGTGCTCCCTTACTTGAATGTTAGAGATAAGTTCTTCATTGTCAGTTATTACCAGATCCAGACATGCACCCCCTCTAGTTGAGGTCTGTACTAGTTGAGACAAAAAAACTACAATTCAACAAGTTTGGAAACTTAGTGCTTTTAGCAGAATTATTTGTTCCATTTTTACAATCTATTTTTGGATAATTAAAATTCCCCATAATTCTATTTCCTATTTGAGAAGCCTTTTCTATTTGCATTAATAGCTGTGATTCTTCAAGGTCACCAATGTTTGATGGTTTATAACAAATACCCACTAATATTTTCTGGGCAATTTTACCCCCATTGACTATTTCAACCCACAGGGATTCCACATGTTCACTAATGTCATCACATATATATTCCCACAAATGAGGCAATAATGCTGGTTTGACATAAGAGGGAAACACAATCTGAAACACTCCTAAGGTGTACTGACGGTAACAGTGTTACATGTATCTCTTCTCAGTAACAGAATAATGTTCTCTTTCCGACTAGTTTCGTGCTCAAAACGCACTTCCTCAGGGAACTTCCACTTATTGTGGTCGCATTGAATACGATGGATACATTATAACCATATAGAAAGAGAAGGAGGTGAGGAAAAGAGAGGTGAACGGGAGTGTATCCAGAGAATACATTGAGAGTAAAGGAGGAGGGGTTGAGAGACGGGAGCGCACCGGTGAATGGGAACATTGCCGAGTTCATACTCTGCCCGCGGATAAAAAAGGTGGGATCGTCATTGGAGGTAACTTAGAATCTATGGTTGCCAGATAAAACGATCCGCACAGTCTGATAGACTGGTTGTCCTAATCTTAAAACAGACGGGAGAGTTAAGTGCAATAGCTCATATCTAAAAAGTGGCTGCCCGCTAACCCTTACCTCACTCTAATATATCAATCTATATTTGATTCATGCGGTCCATATAAAGTTGAGAATCTTTCACCATCTTAGGACGTCACACTTAGACGGTTACGACCACTTTAGATTAAGTGCACCAACGTATATTAAGCTCCGAGCTATAGACTGTTTTCAAGTCTATTTATTGGCATTTTGTAGTGGTTTTATTGTCAGTAGCAGTGGTATTACATATATGAAATATTATATGTTTTATTGTATATTATTTTAATAAATTAATACAGTCTACTTGAGTGCTCTCCTATAGTATTGGATTTGGTAGTTTATTGGGGCTCGGGACACTATACGAGCATTGGATAGTAGCGATTTAGTTGACTGTATCAAAGAAGAGGTTGAAAGTGAATTTATCTGCACACGGATCGCCGTGATCACAGAAGTATATATATATATATATATATATATATATATATATATATTGTTGTTGTTGTTGTTTTTTGTTTTTTTAAAGTCTCAATATCTTTAACAATAGATGATTCTCATTCCACTTGTTCTTCTGATTAATACAATAGATGTGGGCTTTAGTTAAATTAATGGCTATTAGATAGTTTTCTGGCACACTCTTTGGGAAGAATTGTTATGCAGGATTCTGTTTGTAATGAAGAGCTGAATACCAAGCAAGAAGCAATCAGAAAATCAGACTAGTCTTAATTTATTCAAGCATCAGACCTATTTAAGGGACTCTGAACATTTTCTTTTTCAAACTAAATTTGCTTTACACATCAGGAATAAATTGCATACAGCTGTATACTTAAGTTTGTTGTCTCCTGAGCATCTAAAGAAATAAGCCCCAAAGCAACAAATTGAGATTTAAGCATAAACATAAAGACTAAACAGCTTTTACGAAAAGATTACTTTGATGCCACAGTCACTAATTACCCAATGTTCACTCTGAGATGTATTATAAGACTTTCATTTCTAATTTGTTGTAAACCATGTTTCAGTGCTGCAGGGTCTTGCTGTGTGTACCACACTATGTTTGTCTACAGTTACCTAAGGCAGTTAATATGTGGATGCAGCTATGCCCATTTATTCATTGGAGGTCTTTTGATGGTTGTCTAAAAATGAATGACAACAAGGAGTAATCAATGCCTAGGGACATATTTGATTTAATATATTCTTAAGCTTTAGCTGCATTTTTTACTGCAACATTTCTAGTCTTCAAGAGATTAAAAAGTCATTAAAATGCACTTTCTAAATTACAAACATATTTTTGGATTATTGAATCTTAGTTTTATAGAAAGAACATTAAATAATTAATATGCCAAAAGGTTTGAACATTTTGGAAAATGATATATAGCAATATTTATTTCAGCAAATGACTTTCTCAGCAGTCATATAAGTATGCTTAACTTTAACTGCAATTTTAGTAATTTGGTAATGATTTGTATCACTTTTCAGATCTAGTATACCCATTTAGTATTATACTAGTTGAACAGCCAATGTACACGGGCCACAGTGCCAGGCAGCAATGGCCGCGGTGCAGTCATGCACAGTAGAGACTGCCCATGCCGTGGCTGATAATTCAGACCGTAGTCCTCTCTCCTCACCTTCGGTGCTCAGAGAGGACTGAATTCGGAGCACCCCGCTCCATTATCAGCCGCTGTGCGGGCAGTCTGTACTGTGCATGCCTGCAGAATGTGCAGCCGTCTGTACTGCGCATGACAGCTTCTGACAAACGTACATTAGCAAATTATTGTATAAGATTATTACATAAAATGTGTCATAGTGTAAAAACTAGTTGGGTTAAATATGGCATACAGGATCATATTCAAATGTTAAACCCAGATATGTCCTTTTACTAAAGTCCCAAATTATAAACATAAAAATTTTCTCCCATGGTTCTTGTTTATAGTTCTCAGATTTTTCAGTGAGTAAATTTGTAATGGTACTTTTTTTTGTGTGTGTGCGTGAATACAGTGTGCAGAGCAATATGTAGAGCACACCTCTGGTACTCAAAGGGTTAAAGAAAAAACAACTGCAACTTTCCAATGTAGAAAATTATAAACATGAAAAAGTATGATTAACTCATTGTCAAATTAGTTATATTTTTAAAAGCCATATTCACTTATATTTCATGGTTACAAATATACAAATGTTTTGAAATGTTGATTCATGAAAGCCACCAGTGGTCAGAAAAACAAACCCAATCCTCAGTATGGAAGGACAAAGGTAAAAGAATAGTCAGATGGTTCGGTATCAAGGACAGGCAGCTCCGGTTCAGAATCAGTAAACAGACAGATGCATCAGAGTAGACAGCAATAGAGAGGAGTCAAAGGTAGCAAACTGGGTCAAAATCAGGAAGTCAGAAACAGAAAAATGGCACCAAGTAAAAAGGAATGAGCCAACACTATACATTTTTATGGGAGACGTTTGGCTTCAAGCAGAACATCGTTTGTGTGCTGTTGCTTTAGTACAGTGATTCTTAATTAGGGTGCCACGGGCATCCGATTAGGGTGCCCCTTGCTTTCAATAAAAATGATAAAAATAGAAATGTTCAGTTTTGAATGTATATTTATGGAAATGTTTATACGCAAAATGTTTGGTTTTGCTCTTCTGACTGTAAGAGCCAAGAATAAATATATATATTACTCATTTGTACCCTTCATAAAGCCCTTAACAAATGACACACAAATGTTAGGGGTGACTCGAAGAATCTACGTTGCATGTTAGGGGTGTTGTGAACAAAAAGATCGATAACCACTGCTCTAGTGCAACCTCCTGATGTTTTGGCTCTTCCAGTGCACCCTCATGACTGCATACTTTTACAGTGCTAACCTGCTCTATTTTTTACTCTAGCAAGTAATTTCACAGGAATTGCCAAAACATTGCAATTGCACACCATGTTATGGCATTGAGTTGATGTATCAAGACACTTAGCACAAAAAGGATACAACATATACAAGGATGCTGGATGGTATCTTGCAGACTGCATTTGGGAAGGACGCCTCTGTGATAGACCCCATCATGACATCTCCACAATGAGAAGTAGTACCTTAAATACCTGGGACATTTGCAGACTAAATTGCATTTCAATTAACTTTATTTTTTCTATTACTTTACAGTTTTATTTCTTTAGTATGAAAAGCAAAAGCTTTTGCTAATACAGAAATTATCACATATTTATAATATATTTTTAATTTAATAAAAAACGTGTTTAAAATGCACTGGTGTGTTAATTCCATATGTGTGCTCTACATGATACAACAACTTCTGCAAATCAGTTATTTTATGCAGTTATATTTCTTGGAATGGCAATAAAAATGCAGCAGCTATTTAGCCAAAAAGCAAGACTCTCCCTGATGACAAGAGAGGAGGACAAAGGTATATATTAACCTATATATATATCACCGCAGCTGATACAGAGCGGGGCACTCCGAAGGAGTGTCCCGCTCTGTATCAGCCGTGGTGCGGGCAGTCTCTACTGAGCATGACTGCAATGCAGCCGGCTGCCAGAGGCACTGTGGCCCGTGTAACGGGCTCCTCAACTAGTATATTATATGTCATGTCATCCTTTAGACAAGCTTGAGGAAGTTATGGTTTAACCATTCTGGCCCTGAAAAGTTGTAAGCATAACATTTATTTTAATGTTATATTTGAAAATAAACGTTTAGGACAGGTAGCCAATATTTGGCACACCCACTCTTGGAACTACCACTCCCGTAATCCACAAAACAACAATTGCTGGTTTGAGGTGAGGGGGCTTGTAGTCCCCAACAGCTGGAGTACGAAAGGTTGCCCCTCCCTGGCAAAGGGAAACAGAATGATTCAATCAAATTCATTTGCTCTAAAAGGAAGAGTCAGTCATAAATTAGAACATCCAACAGAATTTGCATTACTGGTCATGAAGCTGAATTATTTTAAAATATTGCATGTAAAGCCATCATACATTTCATGCTAGAAAGAGAGGAAGCAACCCTACATATTGAAGTTTTTCTACCATAAATGTTATGCTTTCTTAACAAATATGATTACCAACTACAGTTTAAAAAACACCTGGAGGCTGATTACCAAAATAAAATCTTGGAGTAATTCTGGAATAAGCCAACTGCACTATAGGGGATAAATACGTTTTAACTCTCTGATTGTTGGAGATGTCTTCAATGAATTGTAAAGCAATGCACTGGAGTCTTCTCTGATATTCAAGGGATTAAAGGCCCTTTTTAAATCAGTGGTATCTTTTTTTTTTTTTTATAAAATGTTTTTTTTATTGAGGAATCAGCAGGAAACATGGTACAGCAATAAAACAGCATTAGTAAAAGGTACACCATACATGGGTTACAAAAAGCATAAGTATCTGGTACAAATTTGTAAGATTACGATTCCCACTGAGAACTCCAAACATTTTTCATTTTAAAACAAGCCCAGAACCAGAATCTAACAACCAACTAACCCACTGGCCAGGGACCTCTAACCCCCCACCTTGTATGAGTCCTGTAATAGTAAAGTGTTCATTATGCATAGTAGGCTCATGGCGTGTCTGAGTGTATCATGACATAGCAACACCTCAGGACCCATAAGAACAGCATGTCTGAGATCATATCCCGGTAGCAAAGTTAAACCTTCAATCTTCTGGAATGAATGTGAGGTTTCAGATTGAAGAAATGCTAGAGCAAACTGACTGTAACATAATAACAGTAGAAATCCAGCAGGACTATAACCCCTTCTTCCGGAGGTCATTTAAGAGTACACATTTAATTTCTGGCCCTACCACCTGATCATATAAATGTAGTGAGGATTTTGTCAATTCGTTTAAATTAAGATGTAGGGATTGGCATTGTTGTCCTTTGAAAAACATATAGGAATTTAGAGAGAATGACCATTGTGACCAAATTCGCTCTACCCAGTAGGTTCAAACGAAGTCCAGACCAAGCAGTGGTTTTGACCAGGAAGGAATCAGTGAGAGGGTCCAAATTGTTACACAGGCATTTATTTGTGTCCTACAAGACTCGAATACCAAACTATGTGATAGTTCCCTCTGTACGCATGGGTGTAACCACAGCTCATGCAGCATTGGATCCAGAGGGAGTAAGGAGGAGTTATCCCAATTGATTTGCAACCCAGACATGGAGCCAAATGTATCTGTTACTTCAAGTAACCTAGTAAGGGAGCCACCAGCATCTCCAAGAAATAGGAGGATACAGTCAGCATAGAGAAATATTTTCTCCTCTCTAGCTCCCATCCAGAAGCCCCAAATCATCTCATCCTCTTTGACTCTGGCAGGCAATGGTTTGATTGCCAGGGCAAACAGATCAGGCGACAGGGGGCATCCCTGTCTCATGCCCCTGCCTAGCCTGAAAACAGCAGACATCATAGAACATGCAATCACTTTTGCCTTTGGGGATGAGTATAAAATCTGGATCCATGACAGGAAGACTGGGCCGAAACCAAATCTGCACAGAACAGACCAGAGGTAGTTCCATTCCACCGAATCGAACACCTTGGAGGCATCCAATGATGCAATCACGTGACCACCAGAGTTTGTATGTTGCATTTGAATGTTAGAGTACAAGCAGTGGAGGTTATGGAATGTTGTCTTACCCGGCATAAATACCTCTTGATCCTCATGAATAAAGGACGAGATCACAGCGCTCAGTCTAGCTGCCAGTATTTTAGCTAAGATTTTGGCATCTACCGTTAGTAAGGATTAGGGATGGGCGAAAATATTCAGCCTCAATCTGAAATCAGCTAAAAATGGCAGTTTCTGGTTGGCGAAAAATTTCCTGTGAAAAGTGCTGTTTTCCCGCTTCTTTCACCTAGCTCATTGCATTGAAATCAATGGGAAGAAACATTTTTCTCCCCCACATGAAAGTTTTCTCTACTTTTCTACAGCCATATACAAGGTTTTTAGGCTCTCACATCATGCCATTCTGTGCTTGTGAGAGGAGAGAGCAGCACATTTTGAGCTAGAGAAGATAGACAAATAAATGGGAACTGAACTTTAGTTTAGGGAGTCATTTGAGTAGGACATTTGTTCTCTGTATTAGGGGAGTCTGAGGCATCCTGGGGAAGTAGAACCCTATGTCCTCTTTCTATGGAAAAGCTAGGGGAAATTCTCAGGCAGCCCTATAAAACACAGATTGTTTCTTTGCAGCCAGTTCTCTAGACCATCAGCCTTCCTCTGTAAGGCTTTTACCTGCTGTTTCTGCATTTCCAGTGATTCATGAACAGTGGGCAAGGAGTTTTCCAACTCTGAGACTCTACATTGAGTATCCAACACCTTCTCTCACATAGCCTGTTGGTTTGCAGGTAACAGATTTAACTCCATCTGCGCTGTGTCAATCTTGGAGGTTAGAACATTCTGGAAGTTGGTAATAGCTGATATAATTTCTGTGAAGTGTGAGCCAGCAGTGTCATCTGGCAGCAATGACTGGACAGGAGAAACTGAAGCTTCCATTTTCTTCTCCGCCAATTGTCTCCTTGCATATTTACCAAGCATAGTTTTATAGTCCCCTGACTTCTTCCTCATATAAAGTATAACTGGAAAGTGACAAGATACAGTGCTTGTAACAGTATGGGTATGATATGGAACACTGGTACAGTGTGACTCAGGGCCACCAGTCACCTGGCAGTATGTCTTCTTCTCAACCCCTCTCCCACAACCCCTTTCTGCCCCTGCTATTCTTCTCTTATACACTGCAGACTAGCAGTCTCACAGGACACCACTGGAAGCTCAGAGTCTATGGACTGAGGGGGGGGGGCTGACAGTGAGCAATGTCTCCCCCAGGCCTCCATGCCTCCCAAGCCTATTCCACAAATTCCCCAGCAAATCAAGAGAAGGCTATCAAGTGTAGTGGTAGTCCTCCTGAGAGCCAGGCTAAGTGCCAGTAGGAGATGATATCCTGTAATGTCTAGTGCTCAAGGAGGAGTTGAAAAATAGATCAAGATCTCCCAGCTCTGTTATCCAATTGCTGTGTCTCAGGCCATTCCACTAGGTCTCAGTAGTCAGCTGGAACTCCATTCAAACCCCAGCAATGGGCTGTATTAGTAGGCTGGGTGTTTCCCGATGGCTGTGCAGGCATCCATGTGGGCTTGCCACCCCCAGCCGCACAGATCAGGGGTATAGAAAGGACCCTCTTCTCAAATACGATGTGGCTTATGATGCGGCTTATGATCACACCGCTGGATGCGCTGCTCAGGATCCCAATCCTGTTTTAATCAGTAGCGCAGCCAGGCAGGTACAGCGGTCACAGCAAGAGACATACCCAGGAACGACACAGAGAACAGGTCATGAGGTGGTCAACTCAGCCCCACAGCCTTGATCTTGGGCTCAAACGATAGCCTGTAATATGGGGAACACAGTGGGTGTAAAAAAAACAACTAAAAATGTAGGTGAAAAGGGATGGATGGGGACAGATAAACAAAAAAGAAAGAGGAGCTATAGGAAAGTGTGTGTGCTCCATCCTGCTTCTGGCCATGCCCTCCAAATCAGTGGTATCTTTTATTTGTCCCTATGGAGCAGCTGGTTTGCCACAGAAGTACTGCATTTCTTTACAGTATATTAGCCACAGTGTCCTGATGTTTCAACAGATTGATACTCACTAGATGACATATTTATACAATACTTTTATGCTACTAAATAAACTACAAAAAGACATACATGGAGTTTCATCATAAAGTTCTTTCTAATTATCTATCTTATGTTCAAGCTTTGGGACATCATTAACGCATTTAATGGAACTATTGTAATGCAATACTTAGTACTATCAAATATATTAATTTATAGCAATCAGCGACAAGAATTTTCAAAACATCAGTAAGTCCAGTGAAAAAAAGGTCAATTTAGTGGGAAAATACATTAAATTTTATTAACAGTGAGTCCTTTTCAGGTAATCCTCATATTTATTATATTCATATCCCAGTTGGTGGTTAGCCTATTATATGTATGCATGTGTGTTTAGTTGCCTGCATACCTAATTAATATACTAATTAACCAATTGACCTATTTTCCACAACACACACTGTGCAGTGCTACATATAGCTAGACAATAGCTCAAACAAACTGAAACCTCTTTTTTGGGCTCACAGTACTGGCTTGTCTCATGCAGGTGTATATAAATGTGCATCACAAGTATCATCCATAAGAGAAAGCTGCAAGTGTAGCATAATAACACCTATACCCTATGAGAAAAGTTAGAGGAAAGGGTAGGTATCAGCAATGCATTCTGGGATCTCAGAATTCCATGACTTGCCAGGGCTGTCACAGTCCTTAACTCACAAACACTGATTATGTTATCAGACATTAAGGGGTTGACATTTGTGTTGGGTGCATGTGTGTATAATCTACTAAAAATGGAGCAATTCTGAAATTCCCCAAAACCCCATTAAAGACCTCTCTGCCATTTAGAGGTTTAAAGGCCTCTTTAAATAAATAGTAATGTAATATTTCATTTTACTCTATAGTGCAGTTGGTTTGCTCCATAAATACTCCACTTTTTTGTGTATATGGTCATTAGTGTGGCAATAAATCCAGTATTTAATACAAAATGGGAAAATGACAAATGTGTATCACATTTATTAAAGAGGAAATATCAGGGGAGTAGGAGCCCCAGGGGTATCCATTTTTTAAACATTTTTGTGTCATGCAGCATCCAGATATATCTAGATAATTATAGAGTATAACTGAAGGACATACCTAGACAGGAGTCCATCATACAGCAGTCTGGTATATCTGCATAAATCACTGTGTGAACAAAAATAATTACCTATGTAGGTGTCTATTATACAACAGCCTGATATATCTATATAATTAGTACATATAACAGAAGGACTTACGTAGGCAGGAATCCTTCATACAGCAGTCAGGTATAGCTATATAATTAAAGGGATAGTAATGTTACCAGAAGAACAATGCTTCAATCCATCCAATATATACAACCCTTTTCAGTCTGTCAGGCCACCTCCCCATAGATCTGATGTCTGGTCACTTGACCGGACAGACAGCTACAAGGCACAATATCTAGTCTAGTATATGGAAACCCACCACCCCTCTTGACAAAGGAGGACAGGTTTTTCCGCATACTGAAAGAAGATTGACCTACGTTGTGATCCACTGCCATCTCTGAGGCTAGAAGGATGATTTAAGTATAAGGGGCATGAGGGGGATAATTTATAATATTATTTCAACTGATGTAGAGTGAAGTCAGCATTATTAACTTCAATGATCAGTTGTATACACTACAAGGGCGGATTGCAGCTTTATTCTTCTGGTAACATTACTAGCCCTTTAATGTTTTTAAAAGAAGGACTTAACTAGGTAGGGGTCATTCATACAGCAGTCATGTATCTCTATATACTGTGCACAACAGAAATAGAAATACTTATCTAGGTAGGTGTCTATCATACATCAACCAGGTATATCTCTATATATTTACTGAGTGTAACAGAAGAGCTTACCTAGTGTCTATAGCAGTCGGATAAACCTATTTAATTACTGTGTATATCAATAGGGCTTACCTAGTTAGGAGTGCATCATACAATAATATGGTAAATCTATATAATTGTTTACAACCAAATAATTCTCAAGGGAGGTTTTTTCATACAGCAGTCAATTAAGTGTGTCTATGTAATTTGTGGATTTTCCTAACAATTTGTGAAGGAAATCAGAATTTTATTAAAGACACGGAGGTGAATATTATGCAATAACTTTCTTCACCGCTTCCTCAGCAGCAAAGAACAGTTTATTACAGAAAAAACTTTCAGTAACCATAGCAACTATCCCACCAATGACGTTGAATCCCATGTTATAAGTTAGGCATCAACCCAAGACTCCGCCTCTTTCTTGCGAATCAAAATCCCTCAATGACACTGGAAACCGCCTATCTCACATGAGGTCTGTAATCTTCAAGAATAGAAAACTGCCAAACAAAACTGGTCAGTCCAATCAACAGGCTAACAAGACAATGAAAAAACAGGTGAGAAGAGATCCAGAAGTTACGGTATCACACAGGAACTCACAGTGGAGGAAAAAAGAAAAAACATGATAGGGGAGAGAACATAGGGAGGGATAATATTCACCTCCATGTCTTTAATAAAATTCTGTCTTTCCTTCACAAATTGTTAGGAAAATCCACAAATTTTATGGGAAACACGGAGGCTTCATATTATGCGAGTTTAACGCTAAAACAAAATATAAAACAAAATAGCATTGATTATACAGTACTAGTTGAATAGCCACAGTGCCACTGCCACCCGGTCGCGGGGCAGTCATGCTCAGTAGAGACTGCCCGCGATGTGACTGATACAGAGGCCGTGGCACGTGTAGTCTCTACTGCGCATGACGCAGAGTTACACACGTTTTAGCGAATTATTATGCAGGAGATGGTATGAGAGACATAAATCATCAGAGATTATGAAATACGGTGTTAGAGACATGATCAATGGACCTACAATAGAAATCCCTAAAGGTAGATTCCCTAGACTAATCAGCGGTGCGAAGAACGTCTTCCAAACGACCTCCAACCTTCAGTGCCATAGATGCCATTGCACCTCTAGAAGAGTAAGCACCAAAGAAACATCAGTACCGGCGAGCTGCATCACCCATCGAACCCAGCGCGCCAAAGTGGCAACGGAGACTGGCAAAAACAGTCTGCAAAATGAAATCAAAAGTTGAGACCAATCCGGATTACGTGTGGAAAAAGTCCATTCCTCATATTCTCTAAAACAGCGAACAACACAAAACTGAGGTTGAGAGGGAAAAGAAAGGTAAGAGACCACTCGAACCTCTGTTTTAGTACGACAAGAAACCAGGAATTGCACACCATGTGGCATAAAAGATCTGGAGGAAAGATCCAGAGCTCGAACATCAGAGACATGTTTAAAGGATACTAAACAAAGGAGCATGGTCAATTTTGCAGACAACTGCTTCAGAGACAACTGATCATTGGTAGGCCAGTGCTCCAACAAATGTAAAACATCATTAACATTCCACAACAACTGATATCATGATTGAGGTGGCCATGAGAAGCGAATTCCCCTCAAGAGCCAACAAACCACCACTGACTGGCCTACCGGAATCCCGTCAACTGGAACATGTCTCGCCGAAATGGCAGAACGATAGGTGTTAATCATGCGGTAAGCTTTGCCCATGTCGAACAAGTCCTGATTAAGCAGATGGTTCTCTGCACCCATCCCCAGAGGCCATGGATATCAATAGTGGGTTTTAGATAACAAGGCTTCCTCGGTCAATTCGAAAATTTTTGTAATGGGACCTACAGTATCCAGGAGCTTTTCTTGGCAAGATTTAAGGGCCTTCTCTATCCCTTTTCTGGGATCTTTGCCAGTCTTAGTAATAAATTTCACCATCTTGGTGTCTAACTCAGGGGTAACATAGTAACATAGTAATTTAGGTTGAAAAAAGACTTGCGTCCATCTAGTGCAACCCTTTTCCTATTCCTGTTTACCATCGTTGATCCAAAAGAAGGCAAAACCCCAATATAGCAATTTTAAATTGTCGCACACCTTATTAGGAATTACAGGAAGTGGGCACTCAGCTCTTAGTTTATTTCTTGTAGCTCTGTTAATTGGCTTGCAGACCCAGTTCTACAGGTATTGAGCAATGTGGGGCCATTGAAACCACTCCGAGGAGCGTGGGTGCTTAATACCCTCTGGGTAGAAAAGAGGGTTACCCCTGGCATATAATATACCAGGGGCAGCTGTGTCAGAAGGGGTAACTGTTCCAGATGTTTGAGGTTTGCTCTTCTTTGGTGGCAACACCTCAGAGTCTTCCTCATCACTAGAAGATGGGGCCCAGTCCAAATCAGAGGATTCCTCACTAGAGGAACAAAATGAATTAGGTTTTGACCTCCTCAGGTTCTTTTTCCTTAATGTTTTACCCTCTTGAGTGGAAGGTCTGTGTTGTGTGTCAGTGGCACACTGTTCACTGCCGCCACTAAGGAGCGGGTTCTCAAAAGATAATGCCACAGAAGATAAGCCGTCAGAGGCTGATACATTCATATGCCGCTTTTTGCGCACACACTTTCCCCCTTTAGTAGAAGGTTCCATAAGGGACATCAGGGTTTCTCCAGGAGCTACCTGGGGAGCCAAAGTGTTATTCCCCACACCAGGGGTCAAAGTATTATGCAAGGTGTTATTCCCCACTCAAAGGAAGCAGAAAAAACTGCACAGATTTAAATTTAAGGGATCTGCAAATGTGCACAGAAATATATATAATATACGTGTTTATTTTGCAGGCTGCAGCTGGAATCAAACTCAATAGTGCTATAAGAAGGTCCTGGGCCTTAACCACTATGCTATAGAGCAGTCTGGAGATTGGAAAGGTATCTTGGCTAAATAGTATAGCAAGAAAACAATACCAGAGAGCAAAGACAGGGCACAACCTCACCGCAACGACTTCCAGAGACAATGGCGACGCTGAGGTGAATTGAGAAGAAGAATCACCACCTCACGTATGCGCATAAAAGGATCCAGCTGCCAGGTGAATCCCAGCAGTGTACAAGCCCGGGAAAAGGTGCCCAGGGAAGGGAGAACCAGGTCTGCAATGGGAAAAAAAACTGAGAATAAGTCGAGGGGCAAAGAAAAGAGGCCCCTAGATGGGGCCAAGTGGGGAAAACTAGAGAGGTTCAAAAGAGAGTCAGAAAAAACTCCTACCTAAGTCAGTAAGCCAGAAAGGGAATGGAAAGTCAATTTCTAGTCATAAAATGTGGAATAAAGTCATAAAGCAATAAAGTAACAGGCAAAAGCACACCAAAGCAAAAAGGGGAAAACCAAGTTTAATGGGGAGTGAAGAAACACACACAATAAGCACAAAATATATATTCACAGATATATGAAAGCCCAACAAATCTAAGAAAGGGGGAAATCCAGTTTTAACCACTTGAGTGCCAGTGGGGCATGCAACTCATTGATCTGCAATGCTCATTGTACCCCTCTGGCACTTAGAGGATCAATGGGGAGTGAAAACACAAACAGTAAGCATACAAAGAACACAGATATATATAAGCCCACCAAAATTAAAGAGGTGGGGGGGGGGTAAATTTTAATGGGGGTGAAACACAACAGTAAGAATAAAAATATACATAAATATATACTGTATTATTGAGTGCAGAAAAGTGAAGTACTTATATCTGAGGAAGCAGCATAGAAAGAGGTGGAGTCTTTGGTTGCTGCCTGACTTATAACATGGGACTCATTGTCATTGGTGGGATGGTTGCTATGGTTACTGAAAGTTTTTTTCTCTCTAATAATCCATTCTTTGCTTCTGAGGAAGCTGTGGAGAAAGTTATTGCACAATATGAAGCCTCCGTGCTTACCATAAAATTACTGTTTTTAGTAAAAATACTTATCTAGGTGGTGTCTTTCATACAGCAGTCATTGATATCTGTCTATATATAATTTTGCATTACATTTGCAGTTTCCAGTATGTAGCGATATATCTGTAGATTACAACTCCTCACAAATAATGGGATTCAGCAGTCCTTGGGCTGGATTCTTTTTGTATCAGTAAAACAAGAGTCATTGTCAAATGTAGCTCTGACTGATAAACATATCCATTTGCTGGATATATTCTGTCACCTGGCCAGCAGGCTCAATAACGTGTGTAGGTTGCGTGAATCCATGTTACTGGATAACATAGCTTTTTTACAACTAATGAGTATTGACATCAAATGCTAAACCCAGCAAGAACCATGAAATTCAAAGCAAAACTGGTAACTCATGACATTACCTGGCAACATTTGACATTGACAAATAAAATACAAATCCAGCCAATCAAAAGCTATCAAGATTTAATCAATAATTCAAACCACTATATATAAACTACAAACCAACTTATATACCTTGCTTTTGTTTGGAAAGTTCACTGAGCTACAGTATCAGCCCCAGGAGTAGAGGAGAGAGGAGGGCTGGATTTACATGCCAGGTGCAGCTAGGCATGGCAGTTTAGGGGCCCTTAGCTCCACCCATGACCACACCCCCTCACTCCTCACCTGACTGCACCCCCATCTCATCCACTTTTTCCTGCTACAGATGGCCCACAAGCAAGGACAAAAAAAACACTTTAACCCCTTGGTTGCTAGAGAGATCTCTGATGCATTGCTTCCAGCATCCAAAGAGTTAACTAATAGCCTATAAATAGGAATAAACTGGTGCAAGGATATTGAGATTGCTCTGGCCACACCCACACTGAAGAATATGGGTGTGGCCAGCACAGCTGAGGCACCACTCAGAATATGGAGTTCTAGGCAGTTGCCTACTCTGCCTCTAGGGAACAGAGGGAGAAGCATAAATTGAATAGAGATAGAGTGGTAGTGGGTAAAGGAGTGGAGCGACATGCAGGACACCAACACATACTATACTTTTGCACATATTTTGCACACATAACCTCAATACATCATCACATACACAGATTTAAGTTTCTACTCAAACATTCATTGTATTTCCTTTCGTACAGTGTGTTTGAGTGAGTCTAAGGGATTGACCTAGTGTGACTGTGATCAAGTGACTGTGGGAGCAATGATTGTTAAAATTTACTGTGGGAGCAAGTGAGTATGGTTGGGTGAGGGAGGATTGAGAGAGGCAGGCAGATGGCAGGGAGAGGAGCAGAGGCCAGAGGGATGGGAGAGGTGCAAGAGGAGGAAGGAGAGCAGAGGGTTCCCAGTCAGGGAGTTAGAGGGAGAATTAGGAGTGGAGGGTAAAGAGTTGGAAGGTGGAGAGGTACCCATCCACCCATAGGTACACAACAACCAGGTACTGAGGGGGCAGGGTATGGAAGAGCTGGAAGAGTCCCAAAGCCAGGGACAGAGCAGGCAGGGCCTGATACCACAACAACCATACTGTGCCCACCATCGGAGGCTGGAGTTGGATGGACTTAGACACTCCACGTACAATATCAGTACAGTATGGCTCTATTCCACAGCATCCTCCAACACAAAATCATCCTGTTCACCACTGATAAGGTCAAGACCATTAATGGAAGAAGAAACAAGCTTGGACACACCATCGATTTCATCAAGAAATGCTGGGCAGACTGCAAGGCCAAGATAGGCAAAGTGACACTGAATGCAAGGACTACCCTTGATGGACCTCCTACACAGACCTCATTTAACCGCTGGCAGAAGCCTGTCTTCATTTATTGAAAGAAAGTACAGGAGTAAACTCCTGCCCCACTTACTTTTTTAATGCATAAAGTACCTGGCCTCAACTGGAGCTGGACTGTTCTTCAAAGGGGGCCCCACCATCCTCCAAGAGCCTAACAAAAGTGTCACTGTTCTGACTGCAAAGACAAGACACTGCACCACTCACAAACTAACTAATACCTGAAGGGAGCATTACATGACTTTTCACATGAGCCACTATGCCCGATCAGTTTAGAGAGGTGTCAGTGCAGCTTGCTCTGAAACCTAAAGTGCCGCCTTTGGTTCTCAAATATTTCACCATAGTTCAGCTGAACATGCTTGATATAAGTGCTGTAACAGCTTTTCCACTGTTCCAACATAGAAATAACGTGGATCGGATTTGTCCCCCCACATCCCCCTGCTTCTTACCCCCATGTACCAAAGGGAAAGATGCGTGGATAAGTCTAAAATAGGTTAATTTTGGGGACTAATTTACTATGAAGGCATGACAGGCACTGGTCTCAAATAAATGTTTAGATCTCTAATACAACCACTAAATAGTGGGGTGCACTCAAGACTAAAAGCGAACTTTACAGAAAGCTAGAGGGAATGCCTAAAGGAGGCCAACCCACACGCTGAGAAGACCTTTGGAAGTGGCACTCGGATCCAAAATCACTAGTTATAATACAAAAGAACATATCTTTAGTAGTACAAAAATATAAGTATGAACACAGATAAAGCATAAAATCTGTATAGTTATTTTTTGGGGACTATACCTGATGGTGAAACTTTAAGATTCTGAATGGTGGATGAAAAAAATGCTTTCACTTGTGCCAAAGGCAAATTCCTTATTTAGCTTCTTCCAGACTAACTCAGGATATTATATAACAGATTTTAAATTGTCAGAGAAAGATACAGCATAAACCAAAATGATCCAGAAGCCTTGTAAAACAGTTTCATGGATCCATATGGGCCAGTTCATGGCCTATAGACTATATACAGTAGTTATTTGTAAGTGCAAGAGCACATTCATCATTTTTCTATGAATATAACAGATTCAGGTGTATCCCAATACACAGTGTTTTTTTCCAAACCTTTATACAGGAAATCCCCAAGATAGTAAACTCTGTGGTTGTCCACTATCAGTCTTCTATAATGCTCCTCCCCTAACTTTTTATGCGTGAGAGCAGCTAATGCATGTGCAGATGTACATCAAACCTTTGGCTTTATACAGAGGGATATCACCTTGAGAAGTCTCCAGGATTTTTACAGGACATTGGTTACAGTAATGTGGGCTATGTGGTACATTTTAACAGATGTATGCATCTCGCCTCAGTAATGCTGACAGCTGATTCTGTTTTGGTCAATAGCTTCTGGATACTTAGACTGATATTCTAGGATAAACTGGAGAAACTTTAGGGCAAAAATGTTAGAGAATTTGCCAGTGCATTGCCCCATTTGAGTCAATTAAATTTTGAAGACGTTTTATTTGTTCCTTATAGTGGAGTTGTTTATTAACAGAATTCCCTGATATTTCTCAGTATATCAGCTTCATTATGCCTTGAAAACCTTGAAAACCATGAGGCTGATGTACTAAACAGAAATGGAACAATTAATGAGCAAACCAATTGCACCATAGAGGCAAATTCCTGATGAGTTAAACAGGAATGTGGTGGAGACCTAGCTAGCATTGAATGAGTTAAAAGGCCATTTAAATGCATAGAAATCTGAGGAGTCTTCATTTGACCCTATAGTGCATTTTTTTCCAGAATTGTTCCAGTTCTTCATAATACATAAGCCTCCATGTTTAAATTGATAAATATCCCCTAATATTTAACCTTTTGTGTGCTAGAGGGGTATGTAACACATTGCAAATCAATGCATTCAAAGGGTTAATTCCACTGCTTACCTGAAACTAAAACTGAATACATTTTATTAGTACTTACTTCACATATGGTTTTGTACCCACTCATCAAAAGTTCACCCTGGCAGACTGTGCATGGCAATAAAGGCAATGATAAGAAACATGTTTTGCTTACATCAGTTTGAATTATGTAACTTTATTGGTGTGAACTGACTAATGCAAGCTTTGTAATGTGTTTAAACTGCTAGAATATGTGCCATATGCAATATTCATTTTATAACCATTATACTGCAAGCTGTTAATTAGCAAATTAACATATGTATTAGTTTGTACACTAATATTAAGTGAGGATTTTAATCCATTGGATTCAAGAGAGGTCTTCAACATATTGCTGTTCAATGCACTGTAGACCTCTTTAACATTTCAGAAGTTAAAATCCCCTTTTAAATAAGGGGGAGGGGGATTTTGATTTCTCCTCATTGGTGCTCTTAGCTTGCTCCTGAGGTCACCCACTTTTGTTTTGATGTTAAGGCCCTTTGAGTGACAGAGGGTTTGGTCAGTGCATTTGGGTAGATATAGAGACGCATTATGTTCACTCCTTCAACAAGTGTGACAATGCAGCAACTGTACAAATAGCAGTTTGTTATGTACACCCAGGGGAATGTATGAATTTGCGAAGCAGCTATTTGCTGGGCTTATTTGTAATCTTGGAAATCCTTTGCCTATGCTGTGCTTTTGTACAAATGTCCTTATTGCTTACCTGCAAACATAAGCCTCTAATACTAACAAGCCCTTACTGCCAACGTTATATCATAAGGAGGAAGATAGGAAGAAATTAGAGCTGATTTACTGTGCTCCTTGTTAGTACCTGGCACACAACGAAAACATCCATACACAGCATTTTTTTGGAGTAAAAACTTTACTACATTAGTGTTAGTCTGGCACAGCACAGAAAACAGGGCCAATCATATTTGGAAATTACTCTCACTGTGTTACAAATACCTTAAGCTGCAGATATGTTAAACTAATGGATTTTGAGTTTTAAAGTTTTAGCTGGGTTTTGTGCACATATATATATATATATATATATATATATATATATCCTAGCAATGTGGGATGGCGCTGCCAGTCAGGATATATAGAGAATTAATGCACACACATGGATGCAAGACAAATACACACAGAGACACACACGCAAATGCACACGCATGCACTGAGATGCATAAAGAGTGACACAGTCATACACACATACATGCAATGCACAACATGCAGACACATAGAGTGTGATACAGACATGCAACACACACAGTGAGGAACACACAGACACACACACACACACACACACAGAAGTGAGTCATAAGGGGGTGACTTATGTGTCATTGTAATGAGTTTGTGTTTGTACTTATTCCTCAACTGTGGCATTCATTCATGTAGTTGAAATGCATGTGGTAATTGCACATACTATGGTGGAAGGTGGATCGTGCTGGCTCCCGGGGTGTGAGTGAGTGTGAGTGAGTGGCATTCATTCATGTAGTTGAAATGCATGTGATAATTGCACATACTATGGTAGAAGGTGGATCATGCTGGCTTCCGGGGTGTGAGTGAGTGTGAGTGAGACTATGGTGGAAGGTGGATCGTGCTGGCTCCCGGGGTATGAGTAAGTGTGCGTGTGAGTGCGAGAGTGAGTGATTGCATGTGAGTGATTGAGTGAGTGTGTTAGTGAGTGTGTGTGATTGAGTGAGAGTGTGTATCACAGTGCCTGTGATTCCTGTCACTCTCATCTATGGCAGACACTGATTTGCTGAGTTGGTTTGGCCCGCCCCCTGGTGACCTTTTTATACCTGGCTATCACTTCTGTCAGATGCCCTTTCGTGGTGTCTCTGAGCCAGTTATACTGTTGCTGTGTTCCTGTGTTCCGGATTCCTGTGTACCGATTCGGCTTGTCCTGACTATTCTCCAGTGTTCCTGCTTGTGTATGATCCGGTTCGTCTGACTACCACCCTTGGATCCTGACCCGGTTTGGCTGACGTTCCTGCTTGTGTATGACCCGGCTTGTATGACTACCTCCTACATGCTCCAACCCGGCCTGGCTGACTTCCTGCTCCGAAGATCAACTTCCAGCTTGTTCCAGTGACCTGCGTTCCAGTTGTTGCCGCCGCGACATTATTATCCGCTGTTCCAGTCTTTGTATGGCTGTCTTGCCTGGTGTTACCCCGATCAGTGCAGTGATTCTATCTGTGCAGAGCTGTGTGCTTGTACGCCTCACTCATACGGCAGAGCCTTGCTGTACCGCTGAAAAGCCTCGAGTAAACGTGCCTTTTAACCCTAGCAGTGCTGCCTTGGTACCACTCTCGCTACTCAGTGTGAGCCTCGTTCACGGTGATACTCCTGCTGAGTTGGCTGCTCTCCGTCGGCAACTCTGTACATCCTAGCAGAGTATTCACATCCGTTGGGCCGGTTGGGCGCTTTTGGCTCTCTCTCTCTCATTGCAAATACTGGGCGATTCCGTTATACCGAGTAGTGGCAGGCAAAGGCTTCAGCTTCAGCAAATCCGGTAACTACGCCCGTGGGGCTATTGGCTCTTGTACGTCATATCCCAGTGTCCGGTTGAGTCCGAGGAGGCTTGGGGAGCTCTTGCATTGCAGGCCGGTTCCAGCTACGCCCGTGGGGCTATTTTCACTCGCACTAGCAGTAACAGTTCCAGTAGGTACGCCCGAGGGGGCTAAGTGGATTCCTGTTCTGCTTATTACTGAACACCGTGGCGAGGCAGTCCTGTATCCAGTCTATGGTGAATGTTGTCTCCAGCACAGCTTAATAACACCCAGGGCGTGCCAAACCTCCACATCTGAGACTGACTGTTATCAAGGACTTAACCCCCTGTGGTTATATGCCATTCTACTGCCTTGTATTTGTACATTTAATACGTTTGTGCATTTACATTTGTATCTATCAGTCATCATTGCTGGTGTATATCAATCGCCACTAGAGGGCGGACCTTTGCCTTACCTTACTCTAAATAAATTGTGTTTTATTTCACACACTGGTCTGAGAGTCTTTAAAAACCGTTACAGTGTGAGAGAGAGACTGTGTGAGAGTGAGAGGGTGTATGAGAGTGAGTGAGAGAATGTGAGTGAGAGAGTGTGAGTGTGTGATTGAGTGAGTGTGTATGAGTGTGTGAGTGAGTGTATGAGTGAGAGTGTGAGTGAGAGAGTGTGAATGTGTGTGATTGAGTGTGTGTGATTGAGTGAAAGTGTGTGAGTGAGAGAGTGTGGGTGTGTATGATTGAGTGTGTGTGAGAGTGTGAGTGAGAGTACGTGAGAGTGTGTGTGAGTGAGAGAGTGTATATGACTGAGTGTGAGTGAGAGTGTGAGTGAGAGTGTGAGTGTGTGTGTTTTTTTGTCTGATGTGTTTGTGTCTGTGGTGTAGGAGTGATTGGCAGCCATTTTGTTTTTTCAGTCACTTGGATAGTGGTGGGTGGGCTGGATATTGGGGGCAGGCCAACTCCCTGCATGATTTAAATCACTCCCCCATTCAATCACCCAAGGGGAGCAGTAACTCCTCCTTACTTAACCCTTTGAGTGCCAGAGGGGTACGCAACGCATTGCAAAGCAATGCGTTGCGTACCCCTCTGGCACTCAAAGGGTTACGTTGAGGTAACATAGCAATATAACACACGGTGGCTCTTCAGTTGAGGCAATGTAGCAGTATGCTGAGGGAACAAATAGAAAGTGGTGTTTGAGGCTTGCCCTCTGTAACATACAGCAAAGAATCTCTCTCCCTTTAAGGAGAAAGGGCGGGAAGCAGGAAGTGGATGAGTGACAGTCGAAAACAGACAGTTAGTGAGGTGACTGAAGAGATGAAAAGAGTTAAATAAGAGGGTTGCTATTAAGATTATCCATGAGTGTTTAAATTTTATGGAAACATTACACCCTCTTACTAAAACAGAGTGTATGGAGGGTTACAGTTATTTGTGGGATGTGAAACAGTGTGTTTGTGGGGTCATTATCCTGAGTGAGAGTGTGTGTGGACCAAGAGATGTTATTGATATCCCCTACTTCAGGAGCGAGTGGCAGCTATATTTTTTTTTGTCAGCTGGATAGAGGTGGGCAGGCTGGAGGCGGCGGGTCAACTCCCTGTATGATAAACATGCCCCCATTGAATCACCCAGTAGGAGTTGTGTCTCCTACTGAGACATAAATTATGTAATGAGGCATTCTGTTCAATGTGTGTTTGTTTTCTGAGGAGACATAAATTATGTTCTGTGTGTGAGGTACCATAAATTATGCAATGAGGCTTATTCTTTTATATATATATATATATATATATATATATATATATATATATATATATACTTGTTCAGTAGCAGAAAGCACTCACAGGATCCTTTGTTGCAGTGGAAGAAAGTGGTTTTATTTAATTGACATTTTGGCTAGCACTCATGGCCTTCATCAAGATGAGGCCACGCGTGCTGACCGAAACATCGATTAAATAAAAACACTTTCTTAAATGAATAAAGTATGGATAGTAGCATATAATTAAGGGGTTCTCCAAGCACCCTAAAAGTTTGGCCAAGCAAAAACAAAAAACAGACCTGCGGTCTTCCATAAAAATCATCCAAGTGTGCACCCTTTATAAAGAATATATTAAACCACAATGTTAGTAAATTTGAGGTTTTCATTACATAGTTTGGCCAAAATATGTTTACGCTCACTTACCACGTCACAGTAACCCATATAAAGTAAGTCCATATCTAAAATTAAAAATACCCCTGATGTATTCTTGTTAATAATCTTGTAGAGCTTAATACTTGGCTAAAATAGTTTAAAACACTATTTCTATTCCAAATTTAAAATACCCCTGGTGAATTCTTGTAAATAAATGTGTAGAGCCTAATACCTAGTTAAAAACATTTAAAACACACCATTTCTAGGACTCACCTGCTTTCAAAACAGTGGTTGCTTGCAGTGAGTGGGGAGAAGCCCAAAATGCCAGCAATCCCATTTATAGGTCTTTTCCACCCACCACCACAAGCCACATGGGGTTTGCACATTGCAAAAAGACATAGGCCAAACAAGTCAAAGAAAAGGCCAAACACCATGCCTTTAAAGGGATAGTAATGTTTCATAATAAAAGCAGCTCTAATTAATCATCATAGTATTTGGACTTTGGAGAGTGTTATTTCAATTCTGTCAGAGTTGTAGTTCAAGAGTAATTCAGTGATAAAGTATCATCCTCCCACCCCTTTTACTGATGTAACACTGCTCAGCCAGATCAGAAGGGAGGTGCCCATGTAGACTGCAGAGAGGCACAATCTTCAATTAAGATGAGGGAAAAACCTGAAAAACTTGTCAAGGGGGCAGGGCTTTCATTGTTATCATAGGAAGAAGATTCTCCCCTGCTGTTATCTGTCTGTTCTATAGACTGCATTCCACATCTGACAAGAGATGGCTTACACTAGGTAAAAGGGGTGGGAGGGGAAACTTTGCTTGTGAATATCTCTCAAACCATAAAGGTTTGAGAGATAAGACTTATATCGTTCTTCATGTTTTTTTAATGCCTACAAAATAAAATAAAGCTAAAATGAAGTATTACTATCCCTTTAAACAACCTCTTTGCAAGTGATAGCAAATTTCAAGTGTATTTCATTCTATGTCACCTATAGTTGTGATATTCGGTAGAATATAGTGAAAAAGCAGCTAGAATAAGAAAAAATAATATATGCAAAAGAAAAAAGAAACAGCGCTTTTCTCCATAACATTTATATACAATGTACAAATATACAAGTTAATAAAGCATAGCTAGCAAAAAGGAATAAAGGGGTTTTACTTTAAGAAACTCAGTTTCTGAAAAAACAAAATTCCGATGAATATTTAACTTACAGAATTGGGTCTCTCATTATAGTTGTTGCGACATTGCTGTCCAGTTAAGCTTTTTTAACACTTTAATAAAATCAGGTAAGGCTGATGTACTAAGAGAGAACTAGGGCAAGTCAACCAAGTGCTAGCGAGTTCTGAAATGCATTGAGAGGCAAAGGATTAGAGCAGTGATGGGCAACCACATTCACTCAATATGCGGTCATCAAGTCTACCTAACAGCTGCACATTATGGTTAAGCATTCTAAATAGGGGTTGAAAAAAGTAGCTAAATCCTTGGGTGCTAGAGAGGTTTCCAACTACTCTATTACCAAATGGGTTAAAATATTGTAAAGGTAGGTATATGCCTGGCAAAATAAAGATGATATGCTGCTTTTTTTAGTTTTTTTATTAGAGAAATACAAAATACATACATTGATCAATACAAAAGACATAACACATATATCGCATATTGCATCACAACTTAACATAAATAATAATAGAAACCATTGCTCCCTTGTTGTCTGTGACCAGCAGGGGACCCAATAACTCTACCCTATTCCTAATTACCAGGAAACCTATTCAACCCCGGTTGCCATATCTTATAATAACTCCCTAAATTATAATGTGCCCTAAAATATCCTTTTTCCATTATAGAAAAGTGTTGATCTTGGTTTTTTTACCTCTATCCATGTAATATCCTCTGCTAATTTCCATTTACATGCAATGATCAATTTTATCACTAGAAATAACTGCACTACTAGATATCTAACACTTACTGGTATAATATCAAAGTCAAAATGTAATATTGCTGTACCAGGATGGGGGAGGATAACACACTTACTCATTCCACACATTATTATAAAAACTTCTTCCCAAGTATTTTTAATCCTTTCACGCTCCCACCATATATGTAAATGGGATCCTCCCACCTCTCCACATCTCCGGCATTCTTCCGGGATCCTATGGTGAAACTTATGCAGTGTCTGCTACTTTTTAAGATGAAAAGAATGTGTTTGTGATATGGTAGAAGGGAATTATCTCCTCGTCTTCCCACTGTACCAGAGAATAACCTTGGAACTGTAGGAGAAGCCTCCAATTGCTAGCGTTTGGGTTTGTGTTCAAGGGGTTAAAGCTCAATTTAAGTAAGTGGGTTTTTAATCACTTCAGTGCATTACACTTGCTCTCTCTTAGCTTACTGGTGTCATTTTAAAAACTCTGTTTTAGCTTTAGATAAGATTATTTTTTACTGGGAAACTTCATGGAAAATAAAATGAAAAAAATTAAATGAATATTACATTAAATGATAATTCAACATTATAACAGAAAATTAGAGCAAAGTTAAATTGTATTCTACTTGAGTAGTCCAAGGATTGAATTTAAAGAAGTGTTCCAATGTTTTGTATTGTCATTTCAATGTCTATGATTTGCTACAGTTATTCTTTATAATCAGAGATCATTTTTGACAATAGAAATCCTTGTTTTTTATGCTTTGTTACAGCTATAAAACTTGTTCAGTTTATAATGAAATAGCCTTGCACAGAAACATGTCATATAGATCTGATGCCTAATCAGTTAGTGAAAGATACTGTTATGCGTTTGAAAAAATACAGATCATTAGTTAAAGGGATAGTGATGTTTCACAATGAAAGCAGCTCCAATTAATCTTCATAGTATTTGGGCCATGGAGAGTGCTATTTCAGTACTGTCATAGTTGTAGTTCAAGAGTAATTTAATGATAAAATATCCCCCTCCAGCCCTTTTACTGATGTAACACTGCTCAGCTCAGACCAGCAAAGTGGTGTGCAGGTGTATTGCAGAGAGGGACAATCTATAGTTAGCATAAGGGAAAACCCTGTCAAGGGGGCAGGGTTTTCATTGTTCTTACAGTAAGAAGATTGTCCCTTGCTGTGAGCTCTCTGGTCTCCAGACCAGATTCCACATCAAGGGGAGATGGCTTACACTAGGTAAAAGGGGCGGGAGGGGGATACTTTATCACTCAATTACTCTTGAACTACAACTCTGACAGTATTGAAATAACACTCTTCATGGCTCAAATACTATGAAGATTAATTGGAGCTGCTGTTTTTGTGAAACATTATTATCCCTTTAAACATAAGACATGCTTAATGTAAAATATTTCAGTTTGTGTATTATTTCCATTTTAAATATTTTAAGAGGTTTCTATATCCATAAACTGATAATGAAACACTTTTTCCATGCAATGTATTACTATAAAACAGCACTACAAACGAACTTGAGAAAAATCTGGGTCAAACCAACAGCTCTGTAGGGTCCCAAAAAATTTAGATACCTCTCCGGCATTTAGTACTAGACAGTAGTGTTGAGCGAGCATGCTCGGCCGATGCTCGGATCGGCTCGAGCATCGCTCTGCTCGGCACATGGCGGTACTCGTACGAGTACCGCATGTGCTCGCCCGCCATGTTCGGGTCTCCTCCCCGCACGTTTTGCGGCTGCTGCGCAGCCAATAAACGTGCAGGGAGGCTCTGACATCGGTGTAATGCCAGCAGCCATGTTGGCTGCTGGCATTACACTGATTGGCTGGCCAGAACCCGTGGTCGGGTGCTGTATAGCACCTGACCATCGAGTTCGGCTCAGTCTGAGCCAGGGAGAGCTGAGGATAGGAAGGGAAAGGCAGTGTAGGGAGGAAAAAAAAAAATTGTGACAAAAAAGAACCAAAAGTCCTTTTTAGGACTACTGTGTGTGGGGGCAGCAGGTTATTTTGTGTGGGGGGAAAAAAAAAAAAAAAAAAAAATATTCTGTTTAGTGTGAAAAGTTGCAGATTAGAGCACATTCTGTTTAGTGTGCACAGTTGCAGATTAGAGCACATTCTGTTTAGTGTGCAAAGTTGCAGATTAGAGCACATTCTGTTTAGTGTGCAAAGTTGCAGATTAGAGCACATTCTGTTTAGTGTGCAAAGTTGCAGATTAGAGCACATTCTGTTAAGTCTTCAAACTAAAATATCAAAGTCACGTATTCCATTCAGTGTGCGTCGCCGCAGTTTAGCAGCACATTCTGAGTACTGTGCAGAGTTGCAGAATAGGAAGAAATACTGTTAAGTCTTCAAACTAAAATATCAAAGTCACATATTCCATTCAGTGTGCTTCGCCGCAGTTTAGCAGCACATTCTGTGTACTGTGCAGAGTTGCAGAATAGGAAGAAATACTGTTAAGTCTTCAAACTAAAATATCAAAGTCACATATTCCATTCAGTGTGCTTCGCCGCAGTTTAGCAGCCTATTCTGTGTACTGTGCAGAGTTGCAGAATAGGAAGAAATACTGTTAAGTCTTCAAACTAAAATATCAAAGTCACATATTCCATTCAGTGTGTTTCACCGCCGTTTAGCAGCCTATTCTGTGTACTGTGCAGAGTTGCAGAATAATAAGAAATACTGTTAAGTTTTCAAACTCAAATATTAAAGTCACATATTCCATTCAGTGTGTTTCACCGCCGTTTAGCAGCCTATTCTGTGTACTCTGCAGAGTTGCAGAATAATAAGAAATACTGTTAAGTTTTCAAACTCAAATATTAAAGTCACATATTCCATTCAGTGTGTTTCACCGCAGTTTAGCAGCCTATTCTGTGTACTCTGTACAGTTGCAGAATAATAAGAAATACTGTTAAGTTTTCAAACTCAAATATTAAAGTCACATATTCCATTCAGTGTGTTTCACCGTCGTTTAGCAGCCTATTCTGTGTACTCTGCAGAGTTGCAGAATAATAAGAAATACTGTTAAGTTTTCAAACTCAAATATTAAAGTCACATATTCCATTCAGTGTGTTTCACCGCAGTTTAGCAGCCTATTCTGTGTACTCTGTACAGTTGCAGAATAATAAGAAATACTGTTAAGTTTTCAAACTCAAATATTAAAGTCACATATTCCATTCAGTGTGTTTCACCGCCGTTTAGCAGCCTATTCTGTGTACTCTGCAGAGTTGCAGAATAATAAGAAATACTGTTAAGTTTTCAAACTCAAATATTAAAGTCACATATTCCATTCAGTGTGTTTCACCGCAGTTTAGCAGCCTATTCTGTATACTCTGTACAGTTGCAGAATAATAAGAAATACTGTTAAGTTTTCAAACTCAAATATTAAAGTCACATATTCCATTCAGTGTGTTTCACCGCCGTTTAGCAGCCTATTCTGTGTACTCTGCAGAGTTGCAGAATAATAAGAAATACTGTTAAGTTTTCAAACTCAAATATTAAAGTCACATATTCCATTCAGTGTGTTTCACCGCCGTTTAGCAGCCTATTCTGTGTACTCTGCACAGTTGCAGAATAGGAAGAAATACTGTTAAGTTTTCAAACTCAAATATTAAAGTCACATATTCCATTCAGTGTGTTTCACCGCAGTTTAGCAGCCTATTCTGTGTACTCTGTACAGTTGCAGAATAATAAGAAATACTGTTAAGTTTTCAAACTCAAATATTAAAGTCACATATTCCATTCAGTGTGTTTCACCGCCGTTTAGCAGCCTATTCTGTGTACTCTGCAGAGATGCAGAATATTAAGAAATACTGTTAAGTTTTCAAACTCAAATATTAAAGTCACATATTCCATTCAGTGTGTTTCACCGCAGTTTAGCAGCCTATTCTGTGTACTCTGTACAGTTGCAGAATAATAAGAAATACTGTTAAGTTTTCAAACTCAAATATTAAAGTCACATATTCCATTCAGTGTGTTTCACCACCGTTTAGCAGCCTATTCTGTGTACTCTGCAGAGTTGCAGAATAATAAGAAATACTGTTAAGTTTTCAAACTCAAATATTAAAGTCACATATTCCATTCAGTGTGTTTCACCGCCGTTTAGCAGCCTATTCTGTGTACTCTGCACAGTTGCAGAATAGGAAGAAATACTGTTAAGTTTTCAAACTCAAATATTAAAGTCACATATTCCATTCAGTGTGTTTCACCGCAGTTTAGCAGCCTATTCTGTGTACTCTGCACAGTTGCAGAATAGGAAGAAATACTGTTAAGTTTTCAAACTCAAATATTAAAGTCACATATTCCATTCAGTGTGTTTCACCGCAGTTTAGCAGCCTATTCTGTGTACTCTGTACAGTTGCAGAATAATAAGAAATACTGTTAAGTTTTCAAACTCAAATATTAAAGTCACATATTCCATTCAGTGTGTTTCACCGCCGTTTAGCAGCCTATTCTGTGTACTCTGCAGAGATGCAGAATATTAAGAAATACTGTTAAGTTTTCAAACTCAAATATTAAAGTCACATATTCCATTCAGTGTGTTTCACCGCAGTTTAGCAGCCTATTCTGTGTACTCTGTACAGTTGCAGAATAATAAGAAATACTGTTAAGTTTTCAAACTCAAATATTAAAGTCACATATTCCATTCAGTGTGTTTCACCACCGTTTAGCAGCCTATTCTGTGTACTCTGCAGAGTTGCAGAATAATAAGAAATACTGTTAAGTTTTCAAACTCAAATATTAAAGTCACATATTCCATTCAGTGTGTTTCACCGCCGTTTAGCAGCCTATTCTGTGTACTCTGCACAGTTGCAGAATAGGAAGAAATACTGTTAAGTTTTCAAACTCAAATATTAAAGTCACATATTCCATTCAGTGTGTTTCACCGCAGTTTAGCAGCCTATTCTGTGTACTCTGCACAGTTGCAGAATAGGAAGAAATACTGTTAAGTTTTCAAACTCAAATATTAAAGTCACATATTCCATTCAGTGTGTTTCACCGCAGTTTAGCAGCCTATTCTGTGTACTCTGTACAGTTGCAGAATAATAAGAAATACTGTTAAGTTTTCAAACTCAAATATTAAAGTCACATATTCCATTCAGTGTGTTTCACCGCCGTTTAGCAGCCTATTCTGTGTACTCTGCAGAGATGCAGAATATTAAGAAATACTGTTAAGTTTTCAAACTCAAATATTAAAGTCACATATTCCATTCAGTGTGTTTCACCGCAGTTTAGCAGCCTATTCTGTGTACTCTGTACAGTTGCAGAATAATAAGAAATACTGTTAAGTTTTCAAACTCAAATATTAAAGTCACATATTCCATTCAGTGTGTTTCACCACCGTTTAGCAGCCTATTCTGTGTACTCTGCAGAGTTGCAGAATAATAAGAAATACTGTTAAGTTTTCAAACTCAAATATTAAAGTCACATATTCCATTCAGTGTGTTTCACCGCCGTTTAGCAGCCTATTCTGTGTACTCTGCACAGTTGCAGAATAGGAAGAAATACTGTTAAGTTTTCAAACTCAAATATTAAAGTCACATATTCCATTCAGTGTGTTTCACCGCAGTTTAGCAGCCTATTCTGTGTACTCTGTACAGTTGCAGAATAATAAGAAATACTGTTAAGTTTTCAAACTCAAATATTAAAGTCACATATTCCATTCAGTGTGTTTCACCGCAGTTTAGCAGCCTATTCTGTGTACTCTGTACAGTTGCAGAATAATAAGAAATACTGTTAAGTTTTCAAACTCAAATATTAAAGTCACATATTCCATTCAGTGTGTTTCACCGTCGTTTAGCAGCCTATTCTGTGTACTCTGCAGAGTTGCAGAATAATAAGAAATACTGTTAAGTTTTCAAACTCAAATATTAAAGTCACATATTCCATTCAGTGTGTTTCACCGCAGTTTAGCAGCCTATTCTGTGTACTCTGTACAGTTGCAGAATAATAAGAAATACTGTTAAGTTTTCAAACTCAAATATTAAAGTCACATATTCCATTCAGTGTGTTTCACCGCCGTTTAGCAGCCTATTCTGTGTACTGTGCAGAGTTGCAGAATAATAAGAAATACTGTTAAGTTTTCAAACTCAAATATTAAAGTCACATATTCCATTCAGTGTGTTTCACCGCAGTTTAGCAGCCTATTCTGTGTACTCTGTACAGTTGCAGAATAATAAGAAATACTGTTAAGTTTTCAAACTCAAATATTAAAGTCACATATTCTGTGTAAGATGAAGAAGGCGGGTAAAAAGGGACGGGGAAGTGGACGTGATCCTGAAAGTTCAGGGCGCGGGTCAGGACGCGGAGAAACTGTGCCTGGTGCCAGAGCACAAGAAAGAAAGACATCCACCATACCTAGCTTCATGTGTAATTTTACAGGGCGTCGCAGGACATCACTCTCGAGGTCCGACCACTGCGAACAGGTGGTCGGTTGGATGACAGCTGATACTGCTTCCAGTCGGTTAAGCACCACCCTGTCTTCCACCAAGTCCACTCTCAGTAGCCAAGAGTCTGGTCAACATAATCCTCACTCTGATCATCCTTCCTCCCACCATACACGGTCTGGTCAAAGAAGTGATCCCACACTGGGATATAGTGAGGAGCTCGTCTCATCACCAATCCTTCATTTGACCCTCTCTCCAAGCACGCTTGCAGAGGAACATGACATCTTGTGCCCTGATTCACAACCTCTAGAGGCTACCCAATCACAAGAAGATGACAGATGTGAACGGCATTTAAGGTCAAAGGAAGTAGTGGATGATGATGATGATGATGAGACACAGTTGCCATTAAATCAACCACTATTTCCGTCTCAAGACCTTGTTGAGGAGAATGTTATACAGTTGTCAATGACTGAGTATGTGGTGGGATCAAGACTTGAGGAGGATGATCAGAGTGAGGAAGTGGAGGAGGACTTGGTGGACGATGAGGTGACTGACCCCACCTGGGAAGGTGTAGAGCCGAGCGATGACAGCAGTCCTGAGGGTGAGCCATCTGCAGCACCGCAACAGGCTGGAAGAGGCAGTGGTGTGGCTACAGAAAGAAGGCGGACCGCACCAAACCGGCCCGCAAATGTTCCACGGAGCACCCCCTTGCGTAAATCTACCTTGCCAAAGGGTAGGTGTTCCGCGGTATGGCGTTTTTTTAAGGAAAGTGCGGACGACAAAAGAATTGTAGTTTGCAACCTGTGCCACACCAGAATGAGCCGAGGCATGAACACTAGAAACCTCACCACCACCAGCATGATCCGACACATGGCATCCAAGCACCGTAGTAAGTGGGAGGAACGCCTGGATCGCCCATCTGTGTCTGCAGGCCACACCACTGCCTCCTCTTCCCCTGTTTTCGGTGCCGGCCAATCGCCTGTCGAAGGCGCAGGCCCGCATACCTCCCGCCCTGCACCTGTAGCATCTGAAGCACCATCAGCGACCACATCCACTTCCCTGTCCCAGCACAGCGTCCAAATGTCGTTACCCCAGGCATTTGAGCGCAAGAGAAAGTACCCAGCCACCCACCCACAGGCCATAGCACTAACCTCACACCTTTCAAAATTACTGGCCATCGAAATGCTGCCATTTAGGCTTGTGGACACTGAGTCCTTCCGCAGCCTGATGGCAGCAGCTGTCCCTCGGTACGCGGTCCCCAGCCGCCACTACTTTTCCCGGTGTGCCATCCCCGCATTACACCACCATGTGTCCCGTAACATCACCCGTGCCCTGACCAACGCAGTTACTGGGAAGGTCCACTTAACGACTGACACATGGACAAGTGCTTGTGGCCAGGGACGCTACATTTCCCTGACGGCACACTGGGTGAATGTCGTGGAGGCTGGGAGCGACTCGGACCCTGGGATGGCACGGGTGCTACCCACGCCGAGGATTGCGGGCCCTACCTCCATCAGGGTTTCCACCAGCACCTACGTTATTGGCTCCTCCTCCTCCGTTTCCACCTCCGAATTCTCTACACACACCGCCACTCCCCCATCAGCCAGTAGCTGGAAGCAGTGTAGCACTGCAGTGGGGAAGCGTCAACAGGCCGTGCTGAAGCTGATCTGCCTTGGGGACAAACAGCACACGGCCTCAGAGCTGTTGCAGGGGATTAGTCACCAGACCGAGCAGTGGCTCTCGCCACTCAACCTGCAACCAGGCATGGTTGTGTGTGATAATGGGCGTAACTTGGTGGCGGCTTTGGAGCTCGGCAAGCTCACACACGTACCATGCCTAGCGCATGTATTTAATTTAGTGGTGCAGCGATTTCTAAAAACCTACCCCAATGTGCATGATCTCTTGACCAAGGTGCGCCGCGTGTGTGCACATTTCCGTAAGTCATCAACAGCTTCAGCCGGCCTGTTGAAGCTGCAGCAGCGCTTACAATTGCCAGCTCACCGGCTGCTGTGTGACGTGAGCACGCGCTGGAACTCCACCTTCCACATGTTGGCCCGGCTTTGTGAGCAGCAGAGGGCAGTAGTGGAGTACCAGCTGTTACACGGTCGTCGCCTCTCCGTTCAACTTCCTGTAATCAGAAGTGAGGAGTGGGAATGGATGTCAGACCTCTGCGAGGTTTTACGCAATTTTGAGGAATCGACACAGATGGTGAGCGGCGATAACGCTATTATCAGTGTAACCATCCCACTTCTGTGTCTACTGAAACGCTCGCTGCTCACAATTAAAACCGACGCTTTGCATGTGGAAGAGGTGGAAATGGGGGAGGAAGAGCTTACACAAGGTGATAGCCAGAGCACCCTCACTTCGTCTTCTCAGCGACAATTGGAGGAGGCGGAGGAGGAGGAGGAGGAGGAGGAGGAGGAAGACACGGTTGCCTCCGCTACAGAGGGTAGCCATGGAACTTTAGTTCCATCTCTTCAGCGTGGGTGGGCAGAAGAGGAGGAAGAGGATGAGGATATTGAGAGTCATCCTCCTGGTGAGGACAGCGAAATCTTGCCTGTTGGTACTCTGGCACACATGGCTGACTTTATGTTAGGCTGCCTTTCCCGTGACCCACGCGTTGTACGCATTTTAGACAACACGGATTACTGGGTGTTCACCCTTCTGGACCCCCGCTACAAAGAGAATTTCTCATCTCTCATTCCTCCGGTGGAGAGGACAAGCAAAATGTTGCAATACCAGAAGGTTCTTGTCGAAAAATTGCTCCAAAATTTTCCATCTGACAACGCTGGCGGCAGAGTACGTGCTACCTTGGCCAACCGAGAAGGGGAGAAAAGGGGAGCACACAGCAGTTCCGAGAAAGGCAGGGCAACACTCTCCAAGGCGTGGGACACCTTCATGACACCCCGCCAGCACCCTCACCCTGATGCGCAGCCTAGTGTCACAAGGAGGGAAAAGTTTTGGAAGATGGTGAAGGAGTACGTAGCAGACCGTGTCAGCGTCCTCAATGATCCCTCTGTGCCTTACAACTACTGGGTGTCCAAGCTGGACACGTGGTATGAACTGGCACTCTACGCCTTGGAGGTGCTGGCCTGCCCTGCCGCCAGCGTTCTGTCTGAGCGGGTATTTAGTGCTGCTGGTGGCATCATAACAGATAAGCGTATCCGCCTTTCCACCGACAATGCTGATAGGTTGACACTTATAAAAATGAACAAGGCCTGGATTTCCCCTGACTTCTCCACTCCACTGGAGGAAAGCCCCGGGGGAACATAAACTCACTTTATATATGTTATTTACAATGATGTGAATACTCTGTATTCCCATTCACCCCTTCCACCCAAAAAACGGGTATATGGTTGACTCTTAATCTTCTCATCCTCCTCCTCCTCTTCCATATGCCCTGGGATATAATTTTTATATAGGGCCAGCTCACCAGCGGGCCCTGTGATATAATTTTTATATAGGGCCAGCTCACCAGCGGGCCCTGTTTGCCAATTTTTATATAGGTCAGCTCACCAGCGGGCCTTCTCATATAATGTTTTATTGGGTCAGCTCTCTAGCGGGCCCTCTCATATAATGTTTTATAGCGTCAGCTCACTAGCGGGCCTTCGCATATAATGTTTAGGATGGTCAGCTCTGCAGCAGACCCTCACCCATAATGTTTTAGATGGTCGGCTCAGCGCACGTTTCCCTCTTAATCATGGCCTCAGTTCAATAAAATCAAGGAAATTTTTGGGAGAATTTGCCTCTGTGCACGTTTCCCTCTTAATCATGGCCTCAGTTCTGAAAATCAAGGAAATTTTTGGGAGAATTTGCCTCTGTGCACGTTTCCCTCTTAATCATGGCCTCAGTTCTGAAAATCAAGGAAATTTTTGGGAGAATTTGCCTCTGCGCACGTTTCCCTCTTAATCATGGCCTCACTTCCGAAAATCAAGGAAATTTTTGGGATAATTTGCAGATGATATACAAGTAAATATACAGCAAATATTGTTTGGTAACAATTTTTCGCCTAAAGTCGTTTTTATTTTCCTTTTTGTGTGTTTTATGGTCAGTCTGTAAAAATGGCGTACTACGGGCGAAAGATCGTTCCCAGCAGCGATGTTGGAGTCCAAGATGCATCCAGACATCCTCCCTATGCTGTCCCTGAACCATTTCTGTGGTGTTTCCATCATTTTCTGCCCTTTTCCTATGGACCAGGCACCCTCCCCTCATCAGAGCAGGGGGTGCCTGGTGTAATGCTCGAGTCCTCCCATTGACTTCAATGGGGCTCGGGTGTTCGGCCGAGCACTCGAGCCTCAGGGGGTGCTCGGTCAGAGCACCCGAACACCCGAGCATTGGGGTGCTCGCTCATCACTACTAGACAGGCCTCCAACACATAGCTTTGCAATGTTTGGTGATGATCCCTAGCAATCAAGTGGTTAAAAGCTACAGTTAAATTAATGCATATTAGGAGATTTTTGTATTTGTTCCTTTTGGTGCAGATGGTTTTCTCCAGAATTATTACAATTTGTCTTAGTACATGAGTCTCATTATGTGGAAGAAGTAAATATATGTAATAATTTGTTTCTACTAGATGATACAAACACATATGCAGCCTTGTAAATGGTGCTTTAGAGTCGGTAAAATGATTGTTACTGTCAGAGGTGAGAGATTGGCATTATTTATAAAAGAAAAGATGAACCATTCTGGGGCAATCCAATTGCTCTTTATGGAACAAATACAAATTCCCAAAATTTTGATTAATTTATCCTTGTATGATGGAGAGGTCCTCAACTCACTATTAAGTAATGATTTGGAGACTTAGCTTGCATGCAGTCGGTTCACAGCCCCATTTATATCAAAGGACTGACTCTGATAGTCTGCATTCATCAAAATGTGCATCTTTTCAAAAGAATTTCTCTTACTGAAACATAGATATGGCTACCGTATTATAAACATTCAAAAGGCAAATATACAAAGATAAGGGGCGCTCATAGTATAGTAAGTCCTATAAATCCAGAAATCTTCACCAGACACCAGGGTTCTCACAATAGTAAATAACAGTTTGAGTTCAGTAAAGCAAGCATAGGATTCATACTACCTACACTCAGTTACAAGTGGCACCACTGCTTCTCTCCAGACACAAGAAATCCCTGAAAATTAAAAAAAAAACAGATAGGTGTCCCAGGCAGGGTGAGTATAAGTTCCTACATGTGATATCACTGGCTTGAAGTTGTCGGTAGTGCTACATTGTATGTTAATACCTCCTTTGTCAATTGTCTATTATATTGATTGTGATGCTCTCAGCACCACCATGTGAATTTTGCTCATTAAATGTAACATATGTCCTTTGAAAGAGATCTATTATTAGCCTCCTCAAATATAAAATTCACCCTCTGCTCATGTTGGAGGTCTACAAAAATGCACTGGAAAACTTTTGAGCAGTCAAGGGTCTAAACATCAATTGAAATCAGTGGAGTTGTTTTCCTATTGGTTCACTGTGGTGCAGTTGATTTGTTGCTACATCTCTTTTTAGTACAGCAGCCTCACTACGATGTCTACAAAGAGGCCCAGTCTACCACTGGAAATTCATTACAGATCATGAGAAAATTGGTCAGCATCTATAAACTATTGTAGCACAATCTTTTTTTTAGCTTTTAATAGTAAAAAACTAAATTTGATCAGCAGTGCTAGCACATTTTTTAATTTATTTTCTTATTTACATAGTGTACATTTAAGCACAAACTATAGATTAACATTAAAGGGGAACTATAACCCCTATACAAGTTTACCTTATTGTAATCCTTACCTAGCAATAAGCTTAAATCGTTGGTTATTGTTGCTTAACCCCTTAGTGACAGCCACGTGCATATGCGGCTGTCACCTTAACGCCCAGCTAACATTTTTTGTTTTTTTAGGAAATGATTCCAGGGTCCCCGAACGGCGTGCAGTGGCACGGAGACCAGGACTTCCGGGACTTACCAGGTACGTCCTCTATCACTAAGTGACAGTTTTTGCAGGACGTACCTGGTAAGTCAATTGTCGGGATGGAGTTAAAAAAGTACGCTGTGGCAAAATATACGTTATTAAAAATGAGCCTGTGTCTTACTTCCAGATAGACTGCGATTACAGATCTGTCAGTCTTCTTCTGTTCCTCCCCAAGTATCGTCGTGTTCCAACCAATTTACAAGGAGAAATCCTCTGTCATCAGAGGAGGATGGAACGGGACAATTCTTGGGGAGGAAAAGAAGATTGACAGACTGCGGTGCAGAGCCGTGTCCACAGTCTGTCCGTAAGTAAATACTATTCACTACACTAATATTTAATCCTATATAATAATTCGCTAAGTTGTGTGTAACGCCCGACATGCGCAGTAGACACTGCTGCTCGTGCGGCAGTCATGCGCAGTACAGACTGCCCGCGCCGCGGCTGATACAGAGCTGGGACCTCCACTGCGTGTGACTGCCCCGCGACCGGCTGCCAGAGGCACTGTGGCCCGTGTAACGGGCTGTTCAACTAGTATTCTATAATACAATAGATTTCTACTATTCAGTTAATTTGCATTTTCTATAGTAGATTGGTTGTGCAAAGCTGAATGCAATATGCCCATTTAGGGGAAATGTTACTTAAATGAAAATTAGATTTTTAACAACAATTGCAAATTCATAATATTCCATGAGTTTACAATTTAACAAGCATATTTTTTTTCTAAATCTGTGCCACCATAGTAAATAAGCAAAACTGATAGGAATAAGCAAATGTTAAAAGGAATATATGTGCAAAAAAATGTAACCAATTTTCTCCAATTGAAAAACGTACTCCGTAGTACACTAGTACATTCTCCATAAGGATCCCTGTTAACAATTTTGGATACGTGAATGCCTCAGTTATGTGTATCCTAACTTTATTTCCTTGATATAATTGTCACCTGCCTTCATATCATACTACAGAAACATCAACACATCACCTACCAAACAGAGTAATGCAACAGCTAGAAATTTGAAGATAAAATAGTATAGACGCTATATCAAGCTATCAGTAACCACAGATTTTATTGTTCATTGTTAATAGGCGATTCATCGCTTTCTTCATAACCTTATCCAAGGGAAAACTATACACATATGCTTACTTTCTCTTCCATAGAAATAACTGTAACCCTCATTGTTTATATTAAGAAACATAGTTAAATAAGATTACCAATATTATATGCACAAATTGAAATGAAAAATGTTCTTTCCAACAAACAGATCCTGCTTGCATTATATGCACTATAAACTATTAATGGATCTCTGAACAAGGAAACAGATAGCCTTATATATAAAGGCAAAGTGGAGCAATTCTGGGACAAATCTAGGTACAGAGTAATGCAGAAAGCATTTTCTTTATTCAGACTAAAATGCCCAGTGCAAATATTCACTTACAGGATTACAACAAACAAATATCTTGTGATGCTTCTGAGTGGTAACTAGCCATAGAACAGGCCATTGTGCTATTTGAGAAATCTCAGAAGCTTCTCACATTTTGTATGTATATTTTGAAAACTCTTACGGGGTTTTTCTAAGAGTGAAGGGTAATCCAGACATGGACCCCTTGCTCTCAGTGCCTAGGGAATCCAGCTGCACCTCAATGATGAGGCCCAACAAGGTTGCAACGTATGTCTAGGGTTAGCTGGTGTTCCTGTGCAGAGGGGACTTACCCATCATTTTGCAACTGGACCGCCCTTTTGGGCGGGATCATGTCTCATCTGTAACGGCACTAGAGAGCTAAAACATGATGCCTCTGAGCAGTGACTAGCCGTAGAACAAGCAATTGTGCTATTTGTTCATCCCCAGAAGCTTCTTACATTTTGTATATATAAACAAATATCTGGTCTTACTCCAAAGTCCTGTAAAGCCTCATACTATGTGCCCCATTTGCTCAGTCCAGATCTGTGTGGTCCTTTCCTTGTCTCCACATTACCAGATCTTGGCAGGTCCTCACACAGAGTTCCTGTTGGAGGTACCAATATCTCTCCCTAATATCACTCGGTAGAGTGCTAGAACAAACACGAGAGATAACCTTACATAGCATAGGAGGAATTATAGATAAGACATACTACGAGAATCCAAGCAACATCATCACTAAGACTCCACACTCAAGCAAGCCTGGGAGAGAAAACTTCTATAAGGAATCCTAAATTACCCTACGTGTATTAAGTAATCACCTATCACTTCATCCAGGCTTACAGACTGTTTTACTAGCCTGGCACATAACATTCTGCATTATAGGAGACCTAATAAAATACTAATTGATTTAAATAAGGCTTTTAACCCCATGTATATAGGAGTTGGCTTGCTCCAGAACTTCTCTGCTTTTCTTTATACATATGTCCCTTTACGATAAACAATTAGGCTACCTATGTATTATGCTCAGAAACTGTAAATGCCATGAACCCTTTCTTTATTACAGTTATAGAATTTGACACCCCTGGGGTAATTTGTTTAGGGGCCCACCCATGATCTCCTGGGTTATTTTGGATTTCTGGTAAATGGAAATCCATGAGACTGTTGAGAATTTGTGTTTGTCCCACTTGATTCATTTGGTATGGAACAGAATTTATTTTACAAATAAGGCCCTAAAATGGAATGGAGATCCCATAGCCCTGGGAATTATTGAACTCAATAATGACGGAACTTGCTCAGTAAGTACTGAATCTGATCTGTTTAAAGAAAATGATGATCATCTTGCATAATATTGCTTATCCCTATACCATACCAGCCTACAAGTTCCTTAGATTTGAACTTCCATGTATGAATTTACCATCCACCTTATCATTAAGAAGTTGATTACAGAGATCCAGAAGCAGATACCAAATAATAGAGAGAGATGGGGGAATTGTAGAACAATTCTTGCTCAGTCAGGGAATGCAGCTTCAGTAAAATGGTGACCAGGTTATTCAAGACTATTACTTTGCCCTACTTGAAATACACTGACTAGATAGTTACAGATTGTTCATTTTAGAAATAAGCTGCACCTGTTGGGAAAAAGCAAAGGATATGCATGGGTTATGCCAATTTACTAAGCTACTTACACAGAAAAACCTATCCTTAATGCAACTTGCACCAGGGGATGGCACTGGTTATCTCCTTCTCTCTTTAGATTCTCCCTCCTCATATCCCGTTCTCCACATGGTGTTCATTGTTACAAGCAGCTCAATGTGTAGACAGCAATAGACTCGTAAGTTATTGGAAGGCCTATTTTGGAAAACATGCAAAGCTTTATATGCAGCACATACATCGTGTGTCCACTAGATGAGGCCTTAAAGGCTTGCCAGCTACTTACAGCTGAAATATCTGCAGTGGAATTTTCTCAAAGATAGTTTTCATCTTCTGTACTGAAGAAATATATTCTTGATATTTGAGAAAGGATTTATTAATTCTTCAAGAACTAGGGGATAGGATGTTCATTTTATGAGATACCACAAGGTAAGTAGGAGCATCGTCAGACTGCATTATTGTCCCTATTGCTTCTTATGAGAACAATTGAAGGAGGTGCTTGTCAACCATATCAAGCCTATTTTGCAATAGGCCTATTAAGAATAGGAGTGGAATGTGGATCTCAAGTAATGGAATACTCACATCTCCAGCTTTCTAAGATGTTATGCAGTGCAGATTTGGGCACCAGTTCCGAAGAAGAATATTCTGGAACGGGAGAGAGTACTGAAAAGAGCAACAACATTTATTAAGAGCATGGAGGAACTAACATATGAACGTCTAGCTAAACTTGGGTTATTTACGCAAAGAGAAGATGCCAAAAAGGATCCCATTGAATTGTGTAAGTGCCTGTGATGTCAGTTCAAAGATCTCTCTAATGACCTTTTCAATCCAAGAAAGGCCTAATCTAATAACTAGGGCAACCCTTTATGATTAGAGGAAAGGAGGTTTCAACTTCAGTAGACAAAGGTGTAATTTACAGTATTGTCTGTGAAATTGTAGAATTAATTGTCCAAGAATGTGGAAATGACAGATACAATGGATGCATCTGAGAGAAAATTAGATACATTTCTTTTAGAAGGGGGCCAGATTCGGGATTACCAACCTTGGACAGTTGTATCAGGATAGTTGGCTGAAATCCTTTGCACAACTGCATGATGAATACCATATACCACATAGTCTTTTTTACTCATATTTGTGTATTAGACATGCTCTTAGTGCTCAGTGGGGTGATCGGACCCCGATGATTTCTTCATTCCCGCTTCTTGCCAGATTGATGCTTCTCGAGCCTTCGAGACCTCTTTCTTTCATTTACCAGTGGTTGGAATCTCATGTAGGATGTCAGGAGTTCCCTTCCCGGAATAAATGGGAAATGGATGTGGGTCCGTTAGAGGACTGGGAATGGGATATGGCCAAGGTAGGACCAGCAATGGTGGCAACGTCGACTAGACACCAGATGATACAGTTGAATATCCTACATTGAATTTATTATACGCCGGTCAGACTATATAGAATGGGGAACTCTGGTACCGACAGTTGTCTTCGGTGTGATAATGTTCCAGGCACATACCTTCATATGATCTGGGATTGTCCTGCGGTTGGGAGGTTTTGGAAAGAAATAATGCGTATTGTGGTCCTGGTGCTGGGGAGACCTGTTCCTGTGACTCCAAAAATTTGTTTATTGTCTATTTTCCCTGATGAGATTGAGGATGCAGCTGACAGATCCCTGCTGAGAGAGCTCTTGGTGTTGGCAAGAAAGGTGGTGGCCATGAACTGGATGTCAAACGGAGCTCCCAATTGCAGGGCGTGGATTAATGTAGTTTTACAGTGCATCCCACACTATAGATTGGTTTACTTGCATCAGGGCACTCCAAACAAGTTTGACAAGATCTGGGGATGATGGCAGAACTGGTGGACACATAGAGCTGATGCTCATGTGGCACTTGATGATGTGCAACTTGACGGCACTGGTTGATTTGGGTCATGCTTGCTGGTTGCATGAATGGATGAGGCATGGTCGATGCATGGCGTGTTTGAACCCTGTACTTATTGAGATCTTACGGCTTTGCTGGCTGGTGGGCATGCTGCGGGTTCTCGAGAGAGAGGAATCGGAATTGAGGTAGGGGAGTTTAGCAAAAGTTAAGCTAGGTTAGTTCTTTTGGGAGTTTTGGTTTTTACATAACAATAAAACCTCAGGTTGGCTCTGTACACCCTATTGATATGTCTGTGTTCTTTTCATTGTTACATCTGTCTGCATATTTTTCCTGTATCTGAATGATTTTACATGTATTTTTCTGTATTTGTGATATGTATGGAGCAATCTGATAATAAAATATATTAAAAAAAAAAAAAAGAAATTCAGCTTTCTTTTAAAAAAATAAAAATCATTCTTCCTTAAAACATTTAAGAAAAAAGCACTCCGATGCAAGTGAAAGAAATGGCAGCTTGTTAATTAATGTTAGAATTAGTGATGAAAACATTGATCACCCCGATTGATTTTGCTACTTAGCTGTTGGTCTTAATTCCTCTTTTCCTTATACCCATTGTTTAAAGATTTCTTTGTATTTAATGAGGATGATTGAAAGTCTGACATAAGAGTTTAGAATGAGTGATGCATTGAAAAGTGGAGGCCTGGAGGCAATGCAAGTTGTGTACCACTGACAACTGAATCATTTACTTTTATGTTCTGCACAATCATTCATGCTGGATATTACACTTGCACTTATTTAGAAAATCCCAGAGCAGTTCACATCCATTAGAAAACACCGAAACAATGTAAATGATTGACAAAAACTGACTAACAGAAACACGCTGTGTTAGCAAAAACAGTAGTAGCTAATCTTATTAATTACTCAACATAAATGTATTTGAATATACAATAGATCATAAAATAGATGATAAAAAAATAACATGATAACAATATAGGTTAGCAAATAGGATATTTTAGGGAAACCAAAGGTGCAATGAATACCTTTAGCCATTCCTTTGTTCTACCCTGAGTTAATCTGCTGTTTGTCTACACAAAAAATCAAATTCTACTGTCAGCCTAGACGCCGATTTGAAATAAATAAATAACACTGTCCTCCCCCACTGCCCTGAATTTGGAAGGTACACCTGAAAACAGGTTCAGAGCCAAAGGGTGACCCAAGCCCTATCACTGGCAAGTCTGAGGAGTCCCTAGAGTTTACATAGGACACACTGTCCCGGTATTAGTTTATGACCCACTGGTCAGTCTGGGAAAAAGCCCTGAAAATAGCCAATAACTTAGTAATCCAGTTATTATGGGCATCAGGGGTCCCCAAAGGGAGAAGACTAGGGATGGACAAACATTTTTGCTGCAAAAGATTAACATGAAAAAAGGCAATTTTCACCAGTTGCAGGAATTCCCATGAAAAGTTCTGTTTTTTTCACTTTTGTCATTGAATTAAAATCAGTGATAAAAATGTATTCCCTCAAAGTGTTCACTTATTTCCTCTGCTAATTATAGGAAAGGTATACATTCCCTCATGCTGTTAGCCTATGCTTGTTAGAACAAAAAAGAAGCTAATCATTTCATGATAGAGGCAGAAAGGAGCTGAAGTTACTTGATAGAAGTGTTAGTGGTAGCTGCTCTCTGGGTGTGGGCAAGAAGGAAAAATGGAGAATATTAACACTAGACAGGTAGGCGATCTAAGTTTCTACCTGAGCTGGCTGAGGAGCCTTTACTGAGGGGAGGGGGGTGACAGATACAGGTACAACTTGGCATATGTACATACTTGATCTTTCATTTAGAAGAACAAGAAGGATAAGTATATACTGAGAGGTGGTGGTGCTGCATGCCAGCAGCAGCTCATGTGAGATGAGCATACCTGGGAACTCTCCGGATTTGCCCCGGAGACTCCAGTTCTGACAGAGCTTTACTGAGTCTCCAGGGCAGAGGCTGATTCCTCTGGATGTGGGAGTTTCTATTGAAACTCTGCCATATCTGCTTTTTCTCCCGCTGTTCCTCTTTTCCCAGCCTACTGTGTGACACCTTTAAGCCCTGCCCCCCAACTCGTGTTAAGCCCCACCCCTTTTTTATTAGCGTCATTATTGTCACCCCCTGCTAAAAAGAGGACTCCCCTCTGGGTAGCCCTCAGTTGGAAGTTCCCAGGTATGGCGATGAGATGTGTCCTTTATTGCAAATTCTGAAGCCAACATGTCCCTCCTTGTCCTGTATTGTACTGTAAACATTAGATCAGGTCAGGAGAGAGTGCTCCAAAAGGGACTGACAGCGCAGGCTCACGGATGTCACTATGACGAGATGTCCGTGCATCCTGCTTCTGTGAGCCTCCGAAAAACTGGAAAATCTTTGAAACCAGGTAATATTTCTGGCAACTAGCGCTACTAAGCAGCTAGTCGCCAGATGAAGAATTAATGTAAAATTATTGTGAGGTGGTAGTTCCCCTTTAAGTTCATTTCCAAGTTCTTTGACTTTAACCTTACACCCCAATGGTGACTGTTCTGGAGGGTGAGTGTTACGTATCACTCAATAAATTAAAGGTATGCACAAGGGAAGGAAGAGGGCATGGCAAACAGCAATGTTTTATGACTCTAGGCATAAAAGGGGGGAGATTCACTAAGCAGTGATAAAGAAGTGATAAAGTGGATATGGTTTCTCCATTTTATCACTTCTCCAGTTCCTGTGTTATTCTACAGAGCCTATGCACTAAGATCTCCAAATTTGAAAAAATCTTAGTGCTGCATAAAATAAGATAGGAATTGGAGAATTGATAAATTTGTATTAAACACATCAATCTGCTATGCCTTCGACAGGTTTACGATTTTTTACTGAACCCATAAACAATATCTCATTTCCATATGGAAATGAAGGTTAATGAGCCATTGTCGTATTCATGTGTGTGCATATGTTAATGTGCCTGTTTTCCATATGCACTAGGTCTGATAGCAGTGTACTCTGTCGAGATCATAGTCACAACTTCGCCTACCTGAGGATGGGGATGTTGGGATCTCCCTGTAGCTTCCTGTGCAATAACATTGCTCAGTCAATCATAAGCATGTAGGGTTGTCATACTGTTGGTGATGTGTAAGGAGAGATGATAAAGGGAGAGAGAAGAGTAGATAAGGCAATGAAAGGGATTGAAGAGGGGTGGTAGTCACAGAGAAGCAAATCTGCAGAGGAGGGGTGGAAGAGTTAATAAGTCCTAGCACTTTACTGGTTCCTCTGATTACAACTCTTCAATATATATTTTTTCTGACTTCCTTTTTATAACCCTTTGGCTACTAGAAGTGTCTCCAACACATTGCAGAAGCAGTGCTTTGAAGACATCTCTACCAGCCAAGGGGTTACATTCTGTTTCCAATTTTGTTATATGTTTGTGTGTGCAGTAGAAATATTAAATAAATAAATAAGCTGAGAGGATGTTTGTGTATTGGTATACTGTACTTTTCGAACTCTTTGAGTCAAACAGGGGTGTGTAGTGCACATACCTATGGCACTCAAAGGGTTGATGGAGTCATGCTGTTTGTGGTTCTAAAGCCTTAGAGAATCTTCTCAGCTACCCAACTGAGCAACAGGGGAAGCAGAGAGGATGTTCTCAGACTTCAGAGTTGTTGAATTGCTGGTGATGTATATGGGAGGGCATCCCATCCACTTCCTCAGCAGTTCAACAACCCTCCATGCTAATGGGAAACTTCTCCTTCCCTCCTTATGCATATTTAATTCTTAGTAAATATGACAATGAGCTCACCAAGGTGATGTGCTTACCACATATCACCAGACACACACTGCCACAGCATTGAACCTTAGAGTATATCTCTCCTGGAGTAATTCTGAATAAACCAACTGCACCATAGGGGCAAAAAAGTCCCATTGATTTAAACAGGGCTTTAAGGAAAATAAGTCCCTATGGCGCAGTTAGCCTGCCCCTACTTTTTATTACACCAGAATGAAAGAGAGGTGCTAAGACACAAAACTGAAATCAATTTAAGGGACTAAACAAAGTTATAGATTGAAGCCTGTTTTCAGAGAAACAGGAAAGCTATAAAAAAATACTCTGTGTTTAGTATTGAAGATTTCCTGACAATAACATACAAGTATAACTTTGCCAAAAGGGAAGAGAACAGTAATAATGGTAGGAAGTAATATATAGTAAGTTAACCCTTTGAGTGCCAGAGGGGTACACAGCGCATTGTGGAGCAATGCATTGCATACCCCTGTAGCACTCAAAATGTTAATTCAGCAATGCATGGGAAACATATAAGGTTGGTTACCATGAACATATAATAAGGTCAGGTATTAATGAGGTATGATCTTGTATTATGCGGTAAGAAAAAGGACAGACTAGATGGGTCAATTTGTTTTTATCTGCTGTCAGATTCAGCGTTTATAGGTTTGTATCTGTTCCACAAGGTCAGAGACAAGATAACGTCTACATTTCTTGATGCAGTTACTTTGATATAATTTATTATAAAAATGTCTTCAATAATTACTCAATAAAGTCAATCTGCTACTTAAAAGGGAACATTTACTTGGTATTAAGCATCTCATATTTTTCAACAGATTCATTTACAAAGGTAGGTGACCTTCATACAGTATTAATTTAGGTCTATCTATCTATCTATCTATCTATCTATCTATCTATCTATCCGTGTTTAATCTGCATTTTCTAGTAAAGCATGATCTATGGTGACATCTTGCTCTAGGTAACATTCTCACAGCATACAGTGGACTTCAATAGACCTGACTGACTCACGAGTCATTAGTTTTGTTCAGAATAAAAACAAAAATAACAAGCAGTGTATTACAACAAATTGAAAAGCAAGTAAAGATAGTATATAGATAATAATGACTGCTGTTTGAAGGATGCATACACTGTCCTTCTATTAAACAAACTTGGGGCCGTATGTTCAAAGAAGTAGCGAAATAGCTTTTATCGTTTGTAACGACTTTTCAACGTACAGTGTCGTTGGGATCATTAATATTTTCAGAGAGTGTCAGTTGTAATCGGAAATATGTTGTTTGTCCTGACTGAAATTGTTGTATGTAAAGACAAAAATGTCATAAAAAATATCTTTACTATTGACAAAAATGTCTTAACTAAAGACAAAAATTCTCACATTCAGAACTTCACATTCCCTCCACTTTTTTCTTAACATACAAATTTTGTCTTTTGCAAGACATTTTTTTGTCGTTAGTTACGACAAATTTTCTTTTCCTCGATACGACACTGGAGAATAGTTTGGCCACGCCCTTTCCCCTCCCCTTAGCCAGGCAATTCTGGAATTATGTCGTACACAACAGACATAACTAGTTTTTTGCCATATACTCTATAGAAAATATGTTGTTCATGCACACAATTACTTATTTTTGTGGTTCATACAAATACAATTAAAAAAGAGCACTGGCACTTATTGGTATCTCTCAAACTGTTATAGTTTGAGAGATACAGGAAAATAAATTTCTCCGCTCCCTCCCCTTTCTGCTTGACGAGCTGTAAATGTATCCCTGACATAGCGATACCTAAAAATAAATTCTTCACCGGAAAGGTCTACAATGTGTGTCTGGTTTGCAAGCACACGTTGTAGGTCATTCCAATGAAGTATTTATCTTTAGATATCGTTATATCAGAGCCACTGAAGAGCCACGTCTGGTCAAGTGACCAGAATCTGCTTCTGACAGCTTTACAGCTCGTTAAGCAGAAAGGGGAGGAAGCAGAGAATTTTATTTTCCCATATCTCTCAAACCGTTATGGTGCAAGTACTCTCTTTTAGTTGTATCTACCATATAGTTAATACTTTTTTTCTGACATTACTAGCCCTTTAATTAAAATATCAATTTAATTCAGTGGAAATGTGTGACTTTTTATTTGTTCTGTAGGGTGCAAATAGTTTGCTCCAGAATTACTCTGCTTTAGAATACCTCTCAATGTAAAACATACAATAATGGTGGGGAAGTTGGTTTTAGAAAGAAAGTAAATTCAAGTCACATAGTATTAGTGTTTTCTCTCTCTCTTTCTTTCTCTTGCTCAGAGAATGAGTTTTTAATCTACAAATGTGGGAGCTTAATCTCATAGATAGTAATGGGGCAGAGGTGTCAGCATTCATCTGTGTTAGACAGCCTGCTTTAATTTATTGCTATTTCTGGCTAATGCAATTAAATTACTTGCAGCAGCATTTTGTCATTTAAACCTTAAAGCAATAATAGTAGTATATTTAGTGCAATGATAATATCCTGAAATCAAAGGGACTGGTTGTATGATACCTGTTTATCAGTTAAAAAAAATCATATTAGTTATATTGCTGGTGTATGCTGAAAAGAAGATGGATTTTCATCTTTTTAACCCTTTTTAGTCCCAGAGGGGTGTCCCAGAGGGGTGTGCAAAGTATTTCAAAGAAATGTGTTGCACACCCATCTGGAGCTCAAAGGGTTAAACACATATGTTCTGTAATGAAAATAGCAATCCACTCACCCAGTAATGCTGAAGTTTTAAAAAGAACTGGATCATTCTGGGGCAATCCAACTGCACCATAGGGGACAAATCAAAATTCCAGTTGATTTAAATGGGGACTTTTATGTTTCACATAGGCTATATGCTCTTTAATTAATAAAGGGGGCAATTGTCGCCCCCATGCTAGGGGGGTGTCATGAGGAGTCGTGATACCCCTCTTGAGGTCTGAAGTACTTTTTTAATACAAATTACATATATAATTTGAAAAAAATCATTGTTACACATAAATTAAATATTTAATTACATTTGCACACCAATTACATATATAATAAAAACAAACACCTTTTTATATACATATACAGGTTGCCTATTAACCCTATGAGTACCAGAGGGGTAGCAAACACATTAAAATACCTCTCTGGTGCTCATAGAGTTAATCTTACAATGCAAAATACGAAGGCATGTCGAATGTAATAGGAGAAGAAAAATGTCAGATAAAAATGGTGAAAGAAACTCATGGGAGCACTGTAGTTGACTTTTCGGGGGGGGGTTAAAATATTGGATGTACAATATTCATCAAATTAATATGGTGAAAGAAAGCACTGTAAGTCAACTTTGGAAGGGGAAGGGTTAATTGTCGACTATGAACAATATTTGTTGGATTAATGTGGTGAAAAAAAGCACTGCAAGTCGACTTTTAAAAGGGGGGGTTAATATGTCGAGGGGGGCACTCTGTCAGATTTTGTTATGTGGAGAACACATCTAACACTGAACTTGATCTTTTTGTTGTCAAATGTACTCCTATTTCCTTGGACTTTGACATTTTGCACATTTTTTGTAGGCGGTAGTTGGAAAAAAGCAGACAGAGGCAGTTTTGTTACTACTCTGAAATGTGCTGTCTATGCCAGTTTTGTTTCACTGTGGTTCTACAATAGAATACCGACGTAACACATGTTTACAAAATTTGTGCTACTTGTTTTTCTTGTAACGCTGGTTTTAGGGTGGGTAATAGAATTGTATTATAGCTTTTTGTTTGGACCGGTAGAGGCTTCTATGTGTCATGTGACCGTGGATGGATTTAAATGTCCGTGATTTCGAGAGTTTGTTGATTGGACAATTTGAATTTAGTAATGCCTTCTTTGGCTTGATTCTTATTGGATTCCACGGGACAAATGACAGGTTGTGTGGGTTCTCTACCAGGTCCGCTTAGAATGCTAGATTTTGATAGGTGGAATGTGATTTAAAAGAAAGGGAGGTAAGATTGTTGCATTCAGAGATCATGAGTAAGCGCTGTTAGCGCAAAACGCGTGGATCTGTTGGAGATGTGGATGTCTATCTAGCTGAAGTGCTTTGATTATACAAGTCTCTCCATGTTTAAGACATGGCCAACAAGTATTTGAGGTATTTTAACTGCAACAATAAAATTGGATGTTTTTATGAATTGATCTCCTCTGTTTTTTGAATGAGAGTGCAGGACTTTTTTAGTTATATAATAGAATCGAGACCTTAGTCCTTTGAAAGTTAGAGATCACCAATGCATTATTTAATAGTGCATTGGAGACCTCTCGAGCACGCAAGGGTTAAAATCACAATTTAAATCAATGGGAATTTGTTTTTTTATGTATGTATCCCCTAATGGTTTTTCAAAGAATTTCCCAAGTTTTTCTTCATACATAAGTCTTAGTAATTTTGAGAAGGGAACTTGTTTTGGAACAAACAGTGTCCTGAATTACATTGTAGTTGATAACATTATCAAGACAGGGTCTTATCTCCAAATGTAGCCATAAACTTCAATGGGAATCGGAAGATAAAACCAGTAATAGGACAGCAACTGCTATGTAATCTAGGCCATTGTGAGAAAAGCAGACAGCCTGCTATATTTATATGAACAAAATGAAACAGGACCAATTTTGTGACACACCAACTGTGCCATGGGGAGAAGTAAAAATTCCCAAAACTCCTATTGATTTAAAGTGATCTTTTCACCCTCTGATTGGCAGAGTGATGTCCAGTGCATTGCTTTGCAATACAATGGACACACCCTGGCACTCAAAGGGATATTCCAGGAAGTGCTAGAGAGGTATCCAACTCATTGCAAAGCTATCCCTAGTAGACCTCTAGCATTCAAGAGCCTGTGAATTTTTATTTGCCCCCCTATGGTGTACTTGGTTTTACCCCAGAAATGCACCTTTTTTTGTGCATCAGCTTTATTGATTATATTTCTCCATTGTTTCATTGTCCAACTCAGGGGTAGGAAACCTTTATCAAGCCCTTGGATGTTAGAGGATGGGAGTGTTTTCTAGGCATTCTCCCTAGGCAGAACTAGCTCTCTGCTTTTTAAAGGAGAAGGAACACTTCTAAATTATAACCCCCAACTACCCTTATTATGGAAAGAAAATTGTGATGACTATTGCCCTTGTGCTTTAGTCCCAGGGATCACATCTTCAATCAGTCCTTAAAGTCGTATCCATAGAGGCAGACATTACTGTTGAAGACAGTTTTTTTTCACAAGTTGAAGCAGGCTCAGTGCATTTACCTACATATACTTTTACATAAAGAATTAAGATTACCATGTGCAGTAGGCGTAGTTTGTGTCCTGTGAGCAGCTGTCATGTCTGCCTTCATGGACATAAGTTACTAGGACTAATTTATGATGTGATCTCTTGAACAAAGGCACAAAAGCAGAATTGATAAGGATAATTTTTTAGCCGCAGTAAGGTAAGTGGGGGTTATAGCCCAGTGCCCTTATTTTTATATCTCTCTACTATGGTATTTTTCAAGCTCTAGCAGCTGTGTTCTCATCCTATATAATAATTTGCTAAATAGTTTGTAACGACGCAGTCATGCGCAGTAGAGACTGCTGCGTGTGCTGCAATCATGCACAGTAGAGACTGCCCGTGACGAGGCTGATACAGAGTGAGGTGCTCTGAAGTTGGAGCGTCCAGCTCTGTATCAGCCGTGGCACGGGCAGTCTCTACTGGGCATGACTGCACAGCGACCGGCTGGCACTGTGATCTGTTTACACGGGCTCTTCAGCTAGTAAGCAATAAAAGAAAAGGCTGCTTTAACCCATAGTTTAAACCATTTCCTGTCACTTCTGGTGGTTTATGGTTAAACTACCACAAATAACATGGCTTAATTAAATGCAATATAATGTAGTGTTCTTATATGGCAATATTTATTATAACTTTTTGGGAATTAAAACTTTTAAGAAATGATAAATGATATATGCAAATTCCAATAAATTGCATGGGTTCATTGTGAATCCAAAACCAATTTGTCTTTGATAAAAGCATGGATTTAATCAAGAAAAAAGTATAACAACTTGTGATACATTAGGACCTCTTAGGTATGTTATATTGTTTTACTCACCTGTATTTGTAATATTATGTAATCTTCAATATTTACTTTATAAAAAGTCTTGATTCTCAGTAAGAAATATGTAATATTAGTATTGGCTTATTAAAACAAAAGGTCTGTCCACCTCATGACTATCATAAGATATCAGACAAGGGCAATCTTTAGATCTTTGTGATTCTTTTGCCTTGCAAAAAGAGTGATTGTGTATTCTTTTTGTGTGTTTTATTCAGTGGTCTGCCAGACAACATTAACACAATATACAAAGCTATGACGCCTCCTAATATAGAAATAATTTTTAAATACTTTGGAAAATGATCATTATTATTATTACACAGCTAGCAGTCCTACGTATGAACTATGTGCAAATGGTTTAAAGTGACAGGGTATTATGAATCCTTCACCTGTACATGCACTCCATGAATTCTGCTACTACATCCAATATCTTCTAACAAAGGCATCGAACAATCAGTATTAAAAAATAGATTATTTGACTAACAAAATAAAAAGGATTAAAACAAAATAATGAAAATCTCTAAAATAAACCAACATGTTCCTGGATACTACTATGCTTTCATCAGAATGTCAGACTCTAAAGTGAGCCCAGCCCACACAAGATACAAGCTTATCTAGATTTCTTACACATAGAAATCTAGATAAGCTTGTATCTTGGGTGGGCTGGCTCACTATAGAGTCTGACACCCTGATCAGAGGATTGTAGTATCCAGAAACACGTTGGTGTATTCTAGAGACAGTTATTATTTTGTTTTAATTATTTTTATTTTGTCAGATAATCTATTTTTTAATAGAGTTTATTCTCTGCCGTGGTTAGAAGATGCTGAATGTAGTAGCAGAATTCATACAGTGCCTGTACAGTGGAAGGATTCATAATCCCGTTGCACATAGTTTAACCAGAGAACTGCTAACTGTTAGTAATAATTATTTTCCAATGTATTTAAAAATTATTTCTAAATGAGGAAGCGCCCCTCCTTTGTATTTTGTGTTCCTGTGCTTTTTTCTTCTTTTCTTGAAGACTGATATCCAGGGAGCTGCTGATTTGAAACCTATCTGCATGGAGGTCAGTGTAATATCCCCCACTTGCCTTATTAGCCACAAGTGACCTAACTGTGGCCACAACAACATGTGAGTGTGTCTAATTATTTTATACATATCTTAGTTCCAAGACCTTATTAACCCTATGGCACTCCTTTGTTCCATATTTTCTTTCTTTTTTACTGGCAGACAATAGCTCTTTTTAATGTAAGTGATGTTCTTGAAGTGAAACTTTCACATCCTGCATATTTGATCCTAATTTATTTCTGTAGTAGTAATTTGTTATATAGTTACATAGTTGATGAGGCTGAAAAAAGACATGCGTCCATGAAGTCAAGCCCATGCCAAAAAACACCCATGTTGATCCAGAGGAATGCAAAAAAAGCAATCTGAAGCCACTTCCAATTTAGCCCCAAGTGGGTAAAAAAATTCCTTCCTGACTCCAAATGACTGTCAGATAGTTCCCTGGATCAACACCCTATCTGCATTGAAGCCATCTGTCATAATTTTCAATTTTGTTCTGTGCTAGATAGGCATCCATTGCATTTTTGAAAGCAGCTGCATTATCTGCAAGTACAACATCCTGAGGCAAAGAATTCCATAGCTTTACCTCCCTTACTGTAAGTAATCCCTGCCTTTGTTTTAGTCAAAAGCGACTTACCTCTTGTCTTAATGGATGACCTCTTGTTCTTTGCATGAATCTACACATTTTTGTTGTCATAAACATGGCATCTTTGAGTTAATAGCAATTAAAAAAGTTCCTCCTAATGCTGCAGTGTCCCTCCACGTGGGACAAGCTGTACCACAGAGCTTGTTGTAATTACCTCCCCGCTGGCTTTCCAATACATCACTTACATACGGGGGCTCATTCACACATAGATCACACAGAAGATTGGGGCAGTCTTTCCAGCTAAGATTGATGCTACATCATCAACATGGCAGGCCTCTCCCTGTCTTTACCGGCAATAAACATGGCAGCCATTACGGTAGTGGGTTACATTATAGTAAGTATTAATAACAAAATACACCATGGGGGATATTCATTAAGTGTTGATAAAGAGGTGATAACGAAGTGATAAAGTGGAGATGACATCTCGTTTATCACTTCTCCAATTCCTATGTTATTCTGTGGAGCCTATGCACTAAGATTTCTTCAGCTTTGGATATCTTAGTGAATAGGCTAACATAGGAACTGGAGAAGTCATCTCCACTTTATCACCTCTTGTCACAGTGCCTTACCTCAGCCTGCGCCATTCGGCCTGGAGAAGGGTTCTGGACTGACACTCCGGCATCATTAGCTGTGTCCCTCTTGCCTGCGGCCTGGTCACATATGTTTCTTGCTACTGGCATTATGAATCAGACACTTGCCTGAACACCTGTTATAAGCCCAGCCTGAGGGACCTAATTGGTCCCGCCTTTTCCTATTCCTTTATAAACCTCTCTGGGCCTGTCTATCATTACCCTTACGTTGGTGTTCAGTGCAGTTCTAGTTACTTTTGCTCCTGTATCCTGTGTATGACCCAACTTGTCTGACTATCCATTCTGGTGCTGACCTGTGGCTCTGTCTGACTATTCTACCTGTGCGGTCCTTTGTCTTTAGACATCCAATCTGGTGCAGACCTGTGGCTCTGGCTGACTACCCACTCTGTGTATGATCCTGGCTTGTCTGACTATCCAACCAGGGGCTGATCTGGGGCTCTGTCGAACTATCCTCCCAGAGTTGCCTACTACTATTGGACATCCTATCTGGTGCAGACCTGTGGCTCTGGCTGACTAACCACTTCGTGTATGAACTTGGCTTGTCTGTCTATCTTATCTGGTGCTGACCTGTGGCTCTGTCTGTTCACTCAACTGTGTGGCTCTGTTCCCCACAGACATCCATCCTGGTGCAGACCTGGGGCTCTGGCAGACTCAGACCTTACTCACTGCAGGCATGAGTCAGTAGTCTCCATTGTTGCTATATTTCGGGAGACTGTAGGTTCTGTGTGAATTACACCTATTACCCCGAGACTACCAGTTGGCTTCTGCCTAGTCTCCAGCAGACGTGGTTGACCTGTCACCAGGCTCCTATTTCTGAAACAGTCGCTAACCTCTCCAGTCACCCTCTGCGTATAGTATATTCATTTATTGCTTATTGTTTATTATCTAAAATAAAGGTGATTTTAACTATACCGTCTGACTCCTTGTCTTGCTTGAGAACTGTAACATCTCTGTAACACCGCTTTGTGGATCTCCCCCTATGTCTTGAAGGGATACAGCGATATGGTGGAGGGATGTTGTACATGATAGTTCCACTTTAACTAATATAGAGAGATGTATGTATGACATAAAAGTTGTACAGTATTGGAGCAAGTCAACTATACAACAGAGAACAGATAAAATCATTCACAAATGTGCTTTCATTTAAATGGTGTTTTAACCCCTTGAATGCTAGAGAGGTATCCAAGGCATTCAGAAATGCTATGGAGAGGTAAGGGGCCCCATTTAAAGCAATATGAATTTTTATTTGTTCCTTGTGGTGCAGTTAGCTTGTTTCAGATTTGCGCAACTTTTTCTCTTGCCCATTGTCACTTATACTTTAAACAGCTTTTTATACTAATGATTTAGCACACCCTATATAATCCATGCAAATAAATGGCTATTTCCTTTCTAATAAAATTATATATTTTTTCCAATTAAATGTTCCCTTTAGGTGGGCCACTTAATTTGTATGTTTGGTATTTATAGTATATAATTTCTTCTTAATCTTGAGATACAGATCCTGTGGTGCACTTGATTATTGCAAATTTTCTTTGTAAGGGATTATCTAATTTCTTCACTGCATTGCTATTCACACTGTGAAGATTCTTTGGGTGCTCTTTGTTTCCCGACCAAAAATAAATAAAACAAGAAAAATACAACAGAGATGACAGTTTTTTTTCTAATAGTCATTTGTCATGTTTTTACCTTGCAGCTGGTACAAGCTCCTTGACCTTTCTGTTGCCATTATTGGTCAACAGGGTTTTCTGTAATCTATCATTTTCCTGGTAAAGTATGACTCTTACTAAACTATCTTAAGCCGTGAGATCAGGAAGTCTAAAATTATTGTCTTGAATATGGTGCTATTTATCATGTAAACTGTTCTCTAGAGCCAGGCTATACTCTACAGTAAACATTTTGTAAACATGACCAATATTGCTTTGTGTGGCTAAGGTTATCGCATATCTTAGAAAACAACCTTAATTGGTTTTGGGTCTACTTTTAACTGCTTGGATACTGAAGAGGTTCTTAAAATGCTATAAAGGAACTTAAATCTATGGTCCTTTGAAAAAAATAGGATGTCTTTAAAAATGAATGATAGCAGATATGCTCTGATTCTAATATGGTTTCTACTGTCCTGTAAATATAATGGCAAGGGATAAAATGTACTTTCAGTACTGGACTAGTAAAATAAGTTTCACCTAAAAAATTTTTTTTCAAAAGCTCATAGCCCAATAAGTTTAAATATGGGCAGTATTAGTTTGCAATAAAAAAGTCAAGACTGCTTGGAATCCAAAATGAGGCCCCATAAAGCAGGCAGCCCATGGTATAAACACCAGGTACTCAAATATATTATAATGCCCTTGAACTACTTCAGCTAAATAGACTAATATAGGAAAAAAAAGAAAAGAAAAAACACACACAAACATTGGCGTCTTCACCACTTGAGCGCCAGAGGGGTATGCAACACATTGTGTTGCAATGAGTTGCTCACCCCCTCTGGCACTCAAAGAGTTAACATATAACACATAAAAAAATTATGAAATATAACATTTACCATTATAATCTCAGAATTTATGGAAAAAGTACTCCATTGTTTATGTTTCCATTATATAGGTTACATATAATGCATTAAACTGCACCTCTCACGCTCCGTAGGTTTTAGAGAATTAATTTTATTTTTTAAAAGTGATATGCTTGTTCTAGTCCAGTTCCTTACATCCCTCTTTGCTGGGTAGTTCACTTCTGGCCTTCCCGACCACACATGCGCTGCCTTTTCTCTACTCTTTGTCCCAGATGCTGATGACGTCACACGTCATGATGTCTAACACTGAGCCTATAGAAATCCTTGCTAGCAGGTCTCAGGCACTCTTTCAACGAGTTCCCTTGTGGTGTTCACTTACCCATGGCCTTGCTCCACATTGTATTTCCTGGATTTTTACCTATTGCTTGTTTTTTTGGATATTGCTAATACTCAACCTGCCCTTGACCTCGGTACCATTTTTTGACCTAGCCTTCTCTGCCAGCCCCTGACCTTGGCATGTTTCATGTATCTGATCCTCTGCAGCCAGCCCTGACCTTGGAATGTCCCCCACTCTCTCAATTTTCACTCTCGGTTTTGACGCATTTGGTTTATTCACTGTCTCAGCCTGTCTGTTTCATCTTCATATTATTTATATGCTGCTTGCTATCATCTGTGTAGCTCACTCTACACAGAGCTAGTATTCTAGTATTCAAGCAGCTGACACAGATGGTTGCAAAAACTACATTCATGAATATAAGATTGACATGTCATACCATTTTGAAAACTAGATATTCTTCTGTTCCAAATGAGGGAAGGGTTTCTCATTTCATTTCTACCCCTAGGCTGAACTACAGAAACATTTCTAGGCTGTAGCCTCACAATTTATTTGTTTATATTTTTACTACTGTTGGTGTTGAAATCTTCAAAACAAAAAAAGCTCATCTTAAGATGGCACTGGCCCACTCACCATATACAAAGTACAGTAAAGTTTGTTCAGTTATTGGAAAATGTACAAATATACATAACTATAAAATATTTGTCATATACTTTTTAAACTAGGCACAATAGGCAGCAAAAATATGTAGAACCTCCTTCAAAGGAAAGATGCTAACCAATTTTCTGCTTCTTCAATTTGTGCTACATAATGTATGTTTTCAAGAAACCTAGCTCTGCTTTCAAATGGGTTCTACAGCAGACAACAGTTTTTGCTTAAAAAATGCTCACTACGTGGGAGCCATTGAAAGCATGTCCTCATGCTATTGCCTATACCTTTTATTAGTCTTAAGTTTTGTGTAAATAGGATTTATATTTGCCCCCCTTCCATGTGTTTCGTAAATGGAGTGTGGAACTGATTCCATGACTCCTTGCTTACTGCTGGTACATTCCCATTACACCAAGGGGCTGAAAAATTGCTCTAAGCTCTATATAAAAGGACACACAAAGGGGAAGTTAGAAATTCTACCAACATAAAATAAAGAAACATAAAGTTAAGGGGTGTGGGAGCAGTGTACAGTGATGCAGTTTACCAAATACAGTTGCATCTGTGGATGATTAGAATGCCCCAGGCAGCCATAAATACATTGGACCTTCACCAGCTCATTATTAAAATTGGGGGGTGGGGCACATTATTTTAGACCGACCACAAAGAGAAGAAATCAGAGCATATACATTTTTTTCTTTTATTTTCTTTAACCTATATGAATAAATAATGATCTTATTTAAAATGTATTTTATACCCTTCCTTGGGGATCAGGAGCATAAACAACAGAATGAGACTGGATTCAGTCTCTCTTCTTGCTGTATGGAGCCTCAGGGAAGATAACCTGATTTCCACATCCTAAGGGCATATGAAAGAATATGCCTTGGAGTGTCCACTCCATTGCACATCTTTGTGCAAATAGATTCACCATACTTGAATATCATTAGAAATATAACTAACATCCTTCATCTGAATATATTTCATTGATTGATACATTGTTGCCTGTTCTTCAGCCAATTACTTAGCCAGTAAACTCTCCTTGAGTTAAGTCCTAAACTATGCATCTTAAGAATCAACATAATGTATGAAATGCTTTACTAAACTGAAAATAATAAGTTGTGTTACAGTAAAAAAAAAATTGTTTGCCAAAATCACCTTTTAAAAACCCATGCTGCCATGAATTAGACATCATTAGACATCAGATATGTTACAATTAGTTGATTAAGAACTTTTATTATTTTACCAACTACTTATGTTAGATTCATGTATCTGTAGTTTACAGAGTGATCCCTATTACCTTTTTGTTGTGAAGGGTTGCTATGCTAACAATTTCCCCATTATCTAGAACCAATCATGTTAACAATGACTGTTTAAAAAGCTCAACTAAGGGTGTTACAAGCACAGATTTAATAATTTAATTTTAGTACTGTTGGATGAAACTCTGGGCCAACTGTTTTGCCCACGCTTAATCTTGATAATGCTGAGTAATAAAAATAATAATAATCCTTTATTTTTATATAGCGCACACAGGTTACGCAGCGCTTTACACTCATATTGGTGCACAGATCCTTCTTCTCCAAGATGTCTGCTCTGTCGTATTGAGCCGAGTCTCACACAAACTTATCATTCCAAATAATGCCAACACTTAATAAACATTATAAAACTATTTCAGTAATTACTACCATACTAACAATTAATTGGGGGGCAATTATATCTACATGATAGTTCCACTTTAAGAAATATTTATCACACTTTTTATAGACTATTTTTTATCTTCTGCTTGAAATTTGATACATCTTACAATGTGCTTACCCTCCCTTTGTTTAACTATGTAAACTTTCCATCTTCCCGTAGCTTAATTTGCTATATTTCGTATTTGCATATTTTTTATCCTTTAATAATTTCTGCTTTCTTTTACACTTGTTATTATACCTAATGTAGAGTTCTGTTGCAGATTACATTGCATGTTTAAAATGTTCTAGTTGTTCCTACACACCGTGAAATAATCTCTTTGCTAAGGAATGGCTTACATGTTCACCTACAAGATAAAAACCAGCGTGTCTAAAATATAAGACTTTGTTTCTGTGTGGTGTTGCACAGATATTACCTGAATACTAAACACTGACTGGTAATCACTGTTCCCTAGGTGCCCACTGATATTGCTGATACTGTGTCAGCAATAGTGAGTTTAAATCAAGCAACACAGGAACATAGTAAATTAGGATGAAAAGAGATACATGTCCATCAAGTTCAACCTTTGCCTCATAACCCAGAGAAATGAGAATTATATAGTATTGTTACCTTATAATTAGTTCCTTCATAAGTGTGAAGAATGTCCCTGTCAAGGAATATATGAAATCCTTACTCTTTGTTGTTAAAGCAACAGGAACCTGTCAGTTCACATCTGGAATATTAAACTCCCTTAATAATAACTTCCTATAACTATAACTTCACCCCTAATTGACATTTGTGTTATTTCTTCCACCAGTGCTTTATCCAATTCTTCATCCTGTCCTGCGGTTATATAAACTACTCTAACCCAGGCAAACCTATCTCCAGTTTTTCTAGTTACCAAAATGTTCTCTAATTGTTCCTCAGTCCCCATTACAAATGTAGATTTTATGTTGTTCTTCACATAAAGAAAACTCCTCCTCCTTTTTACCCTTGTCTGTCATTTCTGCAAAAGCTATAGTCAGTTATAACTATGTCCAGTCATGAGGTTCCATGTGGCAAGTCATATTTCTAGCAGCCAAATCCCTTATCACTACAGAAATTAGTTCAGTGAGTTTTACTTTATAAAGTACAAATATTTGTACTCATGGCTAAGATTTTGCCTCAAAAGAAAAACCAGAGAAAAATTGCACTTTTCACCAAGTTGAAAATGTTTTGCAAGAAATTATGTTTTTCCTCTTTTTTCACCTAGCTCATTGCATTGAAATCAATGGGAAGACTGCATTTGTCTGTGGCAAGTTTCCCTTCTTTTCCAACAGGAATAGTATAAAAGGGGTATCAGGTTCCCACAATATGCAATTTTGTATTTGTGAAACAGAGATGAAGCAGCACATTTCTGAGCTACAGAATGCAGGCTAATGAAGTAGAGTGGAAGCTTAGTTTTGGGAGTTTTGTATGCAGGAAATCTGCAAAGGAGGTTGACCACACGTATCCCAACATTTGACTGATTGGGAAGACACAGGCAGTGTTGATCCAAGTTACATCCTGATATGGCTGTTATCTCTCTCCAAGGGGAGCCTGGGGGTAGAGAAAAGAAGAAAAGAGATTTACCCCAAAATTCTGTGTGACTAAGCAAACACAGGCAGCTGTGATCCAAGTTCCTCCCTGATCTGGCTGTACCTTTCATCAGCAACTGCACACAGTGTGTGTAAGGAATCAGGAAACATTGTGAAATAGGGAAAGGACTGGAAACAATGTACACATCTGCACTCTTATCAAATGGGCACAACTGCAACCAAACACCTTGATTCAATGTCACTGCTGGTGGTGGTGTTGATGCCAATTCCCATTTGAATCTTTGTCTCTCATTCCTTTTTTGGCCATCATTTTCTCCTCCACACCAGCTGCTCCACCATCTCCTCACTCTCATAATGACCACCACCAGTCTCTTGCTGCTTTTGTATTGGAGTTGTACTGGTTGGTGATCTCATTTGTGATAGAGGGTCCCCTACTGTAACACTTTTCATCTCTTCAGATGAAAAAGGCACAATGGTAGCACTAGCAACAGGCACAGGCAGCTGACATGTGTTTCTGTCATACTAGCCAGTTCATTATAATTCCCCAGAGGGACAATGCTGGGGGAATGGGAATCACAGGGTCAGGAGTATGTGGACTCTCTTGACCACTAGTCTGGCTGATCACTCCCCCTCCCACCTCAACATTAGGGTCCATACAGCTAGTCCCAGCAGCTGCTTCACTACCCCACCCTCACCCCTACCGGTCTCCAGTGGCTGTGTGGTAATGGGAATGCTTGGGGATGACATGTGTAACTTAGGGTCCCCTGCTGTCACACTTGCCATCATCTCCTCCGCCACAGAATTACAAGGCACAATTGTGGCAGTAGCAGAAGGCAAAGGCAGTCCATTTCCTAGCTTACAAATCTTTTCCTGTTCTACCCTGATTTCATTAGTGGCAAGTCCCGAGATGGACATCTACTACACATTCATGTCTTACTATTTCAACAATCCTTGTAATGTGACTTTTATGCCTGTGAGCAGTAGCTTCAGCAAGTCACCTATCAACACCATCATCATCATTGTCATCATCATTCCTTCAGATCAACACCTCTTACATTGGAGTCTTTAATGAAAATCTTCTTCCTTCTGACTTTATCTTCTCCTTCAGGAACAACAACCTACTGGCCTGAAAAGGAAGTGTTGTTGTTAGCACCATTATTAACCTATTGAGGACTAGAGGGTGTGCAACACATACCCCTCTGGTCCTCATGGGGCTATGTTAAGTCCAAGAAAAGACATATTTTATTATAATGGCAGGTAATTATTTGGCCATATGCAGAGTTCAGCAATTCTGGGGTATAAGGAACAAATACATATTTCCAAATCCCCATTTACTTAAACCCTGGCTTTTAAACACTCATGTTTAAAAGCACAATTTCAAACAATGGAATGGTTTACTTATCCCCTTCAGAGTGGTTAGTTTGTTCCAGAATTGCTCCATGTTTTACTTTAACCTTGTACTACTTGCTCAAGGAGCTGAGGGAAAAAAGGGGGTCATCTCATAAAGCAAGCGGAAAGGTACTATCAACTAAAACAATTGCAGGAACATTAGGGAGAGTAAGATTAATGGAACTCTTTGCCTCAGGAGGCCGTGTTTGCAGATATAATAGATGCTTTCAAAAAAGTACTGGATACCTTTTTAGTTCAGAACAACAAAGATAATAATAACAGTCATTTTAGTGCAAATAGATGTTTATCCAGGAAGATAGTCCAATGAGCTTTTAACCACTTGAATGCTAGAATGGTCTCCAAGGTATTTCTTCACAATGAATTGGAAACATCTCTAACATTCAATCGGTTAAAACTCAATTCTAGTTCACTTTTATACTTCAGTAAACAAGGCATTTGATTTTGAATAGATGTCAATTTTATGTCTGAAATACTTGATGCAGTGCTGGATTTACATCTCACCCTCCCTTCATCAAGAAACACTAGTTGGTTAAACCATAACTTGGCATGACCACACCCCCAGCCCCATTCACTGTTACATGGTCACAGAATATACCTGTAACCTATAACACAGATACACACAAACATAAACATACAGCACAAACCTTAAACTAGGTGACAGACAGGAGTATAGGAACTTTGCAAATCGACATTACATTCATATAATAAGCTGGTAAATAAAACTGGTATCATAATCCAGGGGAGTTTGTCTGATACACAGGCACTGAAATTGTTATGACCATACCCATAATTTGGCACAATGGGATTGGTCAGCATTTAAAGGGATAGTAATACTTCATTTTATCTTTATTTTATTTTGTAGGCATTAAAAAAACATGAAGAACGATATAAGTCTTATCTCTCAAACCTTTATGGTTTAAGATATATTCACAAGCAAAGTACCCCCCCCCTTCCGTCAGATCAGAAGGGAGGTGCCCAGGTAGACTGCAGAGAGAGACAATCTTCAATTAAGATAAGGGAAAAAGCTGAAAAACTTGGCAAGGGGGGAAGGGCTTTCATTGTTTTCATTGTAAGAAGAATGTCCCCTTCTGTTATCTGTCTGGTCTTACAACCAGATTCACATCTGAGAAGAGATGGCTTACACTAGGAAAAAGGGGCTGGAGGGGAACTTTGCTTGTGAATAGCTCTTAAACCATAAAGGTTTGATAGATAAGACTTATATCATTCTTCATGTTTTTTTAATGCCTACAAAATAAAATAAAGTTAAAATGAAGTATTACTATCCCTTTAAGCAAGAACGAATTGCCACTTAGAGTTTCACTGCCTAGGTAGCTGCCTACTCTGCCTAATGGTAAATTTATCCCTGAACTGGTCTGTATTCCTCTCTGTTTATCATTGGGATATCTTTATCATTAGAAGTTAAACAATGCTCCATAAGTGGAGCAATTCTAGCATTGATAATGCCTAATAGGGTATAAAGTTCTTCAAATCATTGCAAAGCAATTAATTGGAGACCTAGTATTCAAAGGGTTATACACCCCATTCAAATCTTCTAGAATTTGTATTGTTCGCTTCCATTTGGTTCACTTCACTTTTCACTTTATACATATTTCACATGGGGTGTCACCTTTGCTTTCATCAACTACTAACATATATAAATTCAGAAGATTATGGTAATATTAATTTTCTTCTTCCTTGTAGCAAACAATAAAACTAGTTCTTTAATATATATTAGATATAATGTTAACATAGGAAACATTTCGTTTTTTTTTTATCCCTTTCTATATTATTCACAGCCTTAAACATATGACTATTCATTATTCTGAAAGTTTTGGGAAATTGCAATAAGCCTACCTCAGTAACTTCATAATACTTCATATTTATTGAGCTTTTAATGGCTTATAAAAAACAAAATGATCTGTAATGTACAATATTTCAAAAGGTTCAGTAGTATGCATTTATTTTATGCTATAATATTCCTACCAATAAACACATACTGGTGGTGTACATGGTAACAACAACCTAAATTGTATCCTAATCAGATACATCTGGATAAATGTGAAATGTGCAGACCAGTGATTGGCAATGTGAGGCCCCACAGCTGCTAGATCACAGCTCACATAACAGCCAATGGCTGGTGGGGAATGATGAGAGTTGTAGCCTGGCAGCAGCAGCAGGAGAGACTTACGTTGCCTATCCCTGGTATAGATTTATGAATGCAAACTAGGGACCACATGTGCAAAAAAGAAGAGCAATTCTAGTGTAAACTAATTGCTGCATATGGAACAAATAATCCCTCAATCTCCAGTGATATATGCATTTCTTTTAAAGGGATAGTAATGTTTCATTATAAAAGCAACTCTAATTAATCATCATAGTATTTGGACTTTGGAGAGTGTTATTTCAATTCTGTCAGAGTTGTAGTTCAAGAGTAATTCAATGATAAAGTATCCCCCTCCCTTCCCTTTTACTGATGTAACACTGTTTAGCCAGATCAGAAGGGAGGTGCCCAGGTAGACTGCAGAGAGGGACAATCTTCAATTAAAACAAGGGAAAAACCTGAAAAGGGATAGTAATACTCAAAATGTAAAAAATATATGTTGTAGAGTTTATTCCCCTGAGTAAAACAAGGGCACTCCCACTGCTGAGAGATATATTAGTAAAAAATTATAACAGCTCAAACTTGAATTTTTTAGGTGCAATGTCACAGTGGCCTGAAAATTTACAGTGGCACTGTTGCTACACCATCCTATGGACTGCACTGATCTGTAGCTCATAAATCTCCATAGCATGGTGTAGCAACATCACCACTGTAAATTTTCAGGCCACTGTGATATTGAACCTAAAAAAATCAAGTTTGAGCTGTAATTTTTAATAAAATATCTTTTATTTTTTACATATTAAGTATTACTATCCCTTTAACTTTTTGAATGCTATAGAGGTCAAACAATTTATTGAAGGCCTAGCTAGCATTCAATGAGTTAAAGTCCCTTTTAAATCAATAGGAATTTTTAATTTATTCCTTATAATACAGTTAGTTTATCCCAGAATTGTTTCACTTTCCCACAGCATATCAGCCTCACTAAGGCCTAGATTACATGAGAGCTGATTTTTTTTTCTCCTGAGTAGACCATGGGCTGGATTCTATTGCAGGTACTAATTTTATCTCTGCTTTTATCTCCAGGTTTCCCCATAGACTTCAATAGGAAAATAGTTGATAAAACAGGTGTTAACATTTATCACCTGCAATAGAATCTAGCCCATATCAGTGAAAAATAATGGTGCCATAGGGCAAACAAAAATTTCCAAAATTCCCACGAATGTAAATTGGGGGTTTTAACCTTTTTATTGCTTAAAAGGTCTGATTTTTTAGCATGACGACCTCAGAATAGTATTCTGGGGTTAAACCCATCATTTAAACCATCAGGAATATCAGGTATTTTTATTTGTCCCCTTTACTATAGTAGGTTTGCTCCTGAATGACTCAAGTTACTTAGTGCCTACTGCCTTAAAAGGGATAGTAATACTTCGTTTTAACTTTATTTTATTTTGTAGGCATTAAAAAAACATGAATAATGATATAAGTCTTATCTCTCAAACCTTTATGGTTTAAGAGATATTCACAAGCAAAGTGTCCCCCTCCCGTCCCTTTTACTGATGTAACACTTTTCAGCCAGGGCAGAAGGGAGGTGCCCAGGTAGACTGCAGAGAGGGACAATCTTCAATTAAGATAAGGGAAAAACCTGAAAAGCTTGTCAAGGGGGGCAGGGATTTCATTGTTTTCATAGGAATAAGAGTGTCCCCTTCTGTTATCTGTCCAGTCTATGAACTGTATTCCACATCTGAGAAGAGATTGTTTACAGTAGGTAATAGGGGCGGGAGGGGGGAACTTTGCTTGTGAATATCTCATAAACCATAAAGGTTTGAGAGATAAGACTTATATCATTCTTCATGTTTTTTTAATGCCTACAAAATAAAATAAAGTTAAAACGAAGTATTACTATCCCTTTAATTCTTTAAAAACACAGTAACAGAATATTTGACACTGTGTAAAAAATTAGCCTGATCTTAAAACTTACCACAATTTTAAAAGACTGTTAACCCCTCTGCGTACCCCTGGCACTCAAAGGGTTAAAGCCTATAAAATACCAATGCAATTAATAATGTATAGAAGAGGAAAACATTTTTACTGTCTAAGGGCATTCCCTTTTTTGGGTGGGTTACAGTTCTAAAAGTTGACTTAATTAACATGTCTGACTTGCTTGGGGATCACCACCATCCCAAATTATCTATCTCCTTACAGGTTTTTACAGAGGAAAGCCTATAAGTTAACTCCAAATCTACAAGGAGCAAAACAACTTGCCGTTATCTCTTTTTAGATTTGAAAGCCTTCAACAGCTTATGTGCTCAATATAATGGAGAGTGTATTGCTCTCTTTGCTATATTCTCGCTCCTCAAAAACTCTTACTATTCTCAACTGTTCAAATGCAATGAGGCTGATGTACTAAGTAAGTGGGGCAATTCACTGCTATAGGCAACAGATGTAAAACTCCATTGCTTTAAATGTCCTCAAACAAAAATGGGACACTCCTGAAATACAATTATATATGCCATGTGACATCTGTTGACTTTAGTGATTTCATTATATTTCACTACCCTACAAGGTACCATCTTTTCATATCTGTTTAATTGATTTAATGGGGGGGGGGTTTAAAACCTTGAATACTAGAGAGTTTTCCAAAATGCTGAAGACATTTCTAATATTCAGTGGGTTTAAAGCCCATTTTAAATCAATGGGGAATTTTGGTAATGTGTACTAGACTTCTCTGGTGTAGCTGATTTGCTCCATAATACTCCACTTAGTACATCACTGATTATTTTTGACTCAGGCATTTTAGTTCTTCAACAAAATGGTGGGTGCCACTGTGAGCAGTTCAATAAAATAAGAGTTACTTTGTGACTGACAAATTTTTATCTACACAGTCAAAATGGTGGTCTCTACTTGGGAAACACCAGGGAGATGCCTAGAAAATTGTTATATGTCAAGAGTGCATCATATTTAAGAAGAATGGAAGTGGGAATCTTTGATACATACAGGGAACTCTCTCTCTCTCTCTCTCTCTCTCTCTCTCTCTCTCTATATATATATATATATATATATATATACACATTATACTTTTATGCCCTGAAAAGTATCCCTTTTCCACATTTCTGAACCATAATGAATACTTTCCAACATTTTTAAAAAATGCAGGCAAACGCAGGGTTATTGCCAGCATACATATATGCTACTTTGCATGCAACTGGTAAAGAGCTGATGCATTTTCTTAGATATTTTATTCCTGGTTATTAAAATTCTATTTTTGTTTTCCATGAATCTCAATGGCATTGGTTTTTTGCCATGGAAGGCAAATGACAGGTTTGTTATCAATTTCCTCACTGCTTTACTGCAAAAGATATTAGCAAGAAAATGTGATCAAATAAAATCACAGAAGCAGTTGTTGGGTGTGCATATTATTTCAGAAAGTAAATTGCTGTTTTCCCTGAATACATGAGGCTCTGTACTTACCACTACAAATAACTCAGAAATCTATAAACATGTCGCTTTTTTGCATTATATATAGTGTAGCTAAAGTGTAGATCACTGGAACTTCTACATGCAAGTTGATGAGATCCCTTACTTACTGCACATTTCTAGCCCTGCTACTTTATTATTTAAGACATACTGTAGGTATTGGCTCAATTAATGGCCTGCTTTTGATCTTTCATTCATTGCAGATGAACTAGTGATGAGCAATTAATCTCTCTCATGCAGATTTTTAAATTACAAGGTTTTGTTATTTTGACATATTGGAAGTTCATATAATATAAATCTATTGTGCACTGTTCCAAACACAGACAAACAAATGCAGATCCGCAGGAAAATGAAGTCCCAAATTTTCCATTAATTTAAAATGGTTTTTTAACATTGAATGTCTGGCAGGTCTCCAATATATTGCTCCACAATGTTTTGAAGTATTCAGTGTCCCATTAAGAGTCCCATTTAAAGAGATAGTAATACTTTGGTTTATCTTAATTTTATTTTGTAGGCATTAAAAAAACATGAAGAACTATATAAGTCTTATCTCTCAAACCTTTATGGTTTGAGAGATATTCACAAGCAAAGTTTCCCCTCCTGTCCCTTTTACCTAGTGTAAACCATCTCTTCTCAGATGTGGAATGCAGTCCATAGACCAGACAGATAACAGAAGGGGACAATCTTCTTCCTATCAGAACAATGAAAACCCTGCCTCCTTGACAAGTTTTTCAGGTTTTTCCATTATCTTAATTGAAGATTGTCCCTCTCTGCAATCTACCTGGGCACCTCCCTTGCTCTGCTGCTCTGCTCTGGCTGAACAGTGTTACATCAGTAAAAGGGGCGGGAGGGGAATATTTTGTCATTGAATTACTCTTGAACTACAACTCTGACAGAATTGAAATAATACTCTCCAAAGTCCAAATACTATGATGATTAATTAGAGCTGCTTTTATTATGAAACATTACTATCCCTTTAAATCATTGGGATTTTAATTTATCTGCTATGACATAGATTGGTTGATAATGAAGTGGTCCTGTTTTGTATTGTGCATGTGGCCCTACATCTTTATGGGCCGACTAGAAGACACAACCTTTCTGCATTCTTTATCAACTGTGAAACGGAATAGATAGGTGATGAACTACTCAGTTGAACAATCAAACAGTTGCAGCCACAATCCAATATTATAGATAATCATCCATGAAGACAACAAGTAAAATCACTTATTCTTTATTGTTAGAATTAAATCATACTGAACAGCATAGGATTGCAAGTTTGTAGCGATGTGTAGAGGAGTGTGGCGATAAGTGGAGGAGTATAGGGACCCCTGACTCTGTCTAACACGTTTCACGCTAACAGCTCTTAATCATAGACTTAGAACATAGTTGCAAATACCATTAAATTTCAAAACTCGCTACATGTAGCTGATTCGATAAGATTACCAAGTAAAAACAACGTAACATCAGAGGACCTGGAACTACTCAGTTGACAGAATGCTCACAAGGACTGTGACAGTTCTGTCACATATTTGAAAGAGCTCTAGCACCTACGAATAATAAATCCCCACTTACTTTAGGAAACTCTGAATCATGTATTGGTTCCTCAGAATTAATATTTAAGTAGAACTTGATAATCATATACACAGAGACAGATTTGATTACTTTGACAGAACTCTAGGACCCCAAGCTTATTACACTGAAGACTTTCTAAAAGCAAAGCAATGGGAGGAGTATTCTATGGCAGCTATGCACTAATATCTCCCAAGTGTTTATATCACCTTTATCAGAGCTTAGTGCATAAATCACCATGGAGTACCACAAAAAAGTATTCCTTACTTTAATGGAAAAATAATTGTGAATAAACAGTTCACGCAAAATTGATTTACAGAGAAAATTAATCTCTGTACATCAAGATAAGTGGTAGTTACTATTATGAAGCATTAATCTTCCTTTAATACCAAGCTATTTTAATGTTTAATAATATGGCTGTGTATTCCAGTTTTCCTTGATGAACTTTGAACCTCTTTTGTTAGAAAATTAAATGTTGAAAAACTATCACACAAATGTTAAGCCTTTCTATAACACAAATACGAAGAAAACAGATCTTCAGACATATCACAGTGACATAGCAGACATGCACGTTGCATGGTAAATAGCTTTTGCTTAAACTTTGTGCAAAGCTAATCCTTCAGAGTGTATAAACTGTATTTGATTTTCATTTCCACTCTCAGTCCTGAGCCTATCAGTGATTATTATAAGGATCCAATTTATCAGTGGTGATTGTTGACTTCAGTGGATGAGGTTCTTGAGGAAGGAGTGTTTCAGGATGGAATGCACAAGGCATGCCATCTCTATGTACAAAATAGATCAGATTCCTGCACTAGAGTTTTAAAGTAAAGTAATTGATACTAGTTATATAACAGCATATAATTTTGGATTAATATCTATATGAAAAAATGAATCATATTTTCTAAAATATTACCCTCTATTCATAGTAGTTAAGTGATTTAAGGACAAGAAATAATTTTTTTACATGTCTTATCCATTTAACTCATTTAATATTCACTGTGAGTGTGTTTGGGTGTTTATTAAGGGTTAAAAAGGCATATTCTTATTATTCATTGTGTGTGTGGTATATGTAAAGGGTTAAAAAAGCTAATTATTGTTTGTGACGAAATGGTTGTCACCCAGAGAAAGATATGTGTCTGTTTTCAGTGATTGCCATTGTCTTAACATGTTCCCATTCTTGAAACCTTAATGTCCCCTGTGTGTGCATGCATTAGAGAGGGTTGTCCAGTTACCAGCAGTGAATGGGTTGGTTAGTATGTAGGATGTACAGAGGAATGGTGCCATCCAGTCTAGCTAAACCCAGAGATTGTGCTATGAGATAGCCAGTGTTGGCTAGCATAGAGGGGGGTAGGGCAAATCTGTGTAGAGTGTGTACCTTCCCCCTCTACATCAGGCCAAGCTGAACAGACCTGGTACATGGTACCTGTGACATCACATCCTGTAAGGGGTGGGTAGAGAAAACCTGGGGGAAAGGAGAGTCAGAGAGAGAGTTGCAGAATGTAGGAGCAGGAGAGAGCCTCTCCCCAGCATGGAGGGGGGTGGCCTGGGGCCAGTCTGGAGTTGGACTGGTCCAGGTGCTTTCTAAAGGCGTACTGGAGAAACTCGGACTGGTGAGTGCCCTCACTGGAAAAGTTAGAGTGAGAGGGCACTGTTGGGCCAGGTCCCCTTTTCAGTTGTGGGCTGTAAGTCAAGGCGGCTTCAGACACAGAGAGAGTACCCTGATGTTCCTACCACAAGGATCTTAGGATGTCTTCCCCAACTCCTCTGCCAGGACTAAAAGATACAAGGAACCTTCATGTAATCCAGCAGCATGTGGAGTGGGCAGGATGCCTACTCTTGCCTTTAGTGGGACTATGAATAAGCTCCAGCATTAAGCTAAAATGGACTGTGAGTATTATTTGTAAACCCTGGCAAGTTATGCAACTAAGAAGAGAACAGCAGAAGTGTTTAGTTTTTATGTTTTACCCCTGTTTGTTTGCCTGTAATTGTTGTCCTATGTTTTGTGCCGTGACCACTCTAATAAATGCAATTTATTATCTTTTTGTCTGGCTGGATAAATAGCTTAACCCTCGGTCTACCAATTAGTAACCCCTGTACCCCCCTGTCACATTGTTGATCACTTTTTTTCAAAATGATCCACCTGGGTGTAGTTCTACTTTAAATGCAGGTCCTAGGCTTATATTACGTGAATTGCAGACTAGATAGAATTGGAAAGAATCTGAAGTTAGGACACATGCAGGAGTAGAAAATCAATAGTTCTGTGGTGAGGGTAATTTCAAGGAATTTACTACACCCACAATAAATCTGGTATACTATACTTAGAGTAAGCATTAGAGGGCAGTGTAATACTAGTTGAATTGTAAAACTAAGCATGAGTGATAGCAGGTTATACAATCTCACACAGTGCACAGCTTGTCATATGTTTGAACACTTGGAGCAGCCATTCCAGGGGTCATACCACTATGCCAAATGTGAGCATATTTTCTTTTTATAATCTAAAATATTCGATTTAGAAAGAAATATTGCAACATTATGTCACCATGGAAACCTGCAAAGGAGCTTAGAACTCACACAGCACATACTATTTGTAGTTAGTGGTGAAAAGGATGGAGTTGTAGATGAGGGAAGAAGTGGGCAGAGGAAGAGGAAGGCCAGTTATGAGTTGATTCATTCCAACAAATTTGCAAGATTGCTTGAAGATGTTGATGAGGATAGCTCAGAATTGGCATTACTGGAAAGGGCTACTTCCTCTAGCAGCCAGGGGAACAGTCCGCCTTTCAGTTTAGATGGGATGCAGAGTAGGCAGAAACAAGACAGCTGGTGGTAATAGGGAACTCTATTATTAGGAAGGTAGGGTAATCTGCCGCCAGGAACGTCAGTGTTGAAAACTTGGTTGTGTCCCGGGTGCTTGGATTCGGCATATTGCGGATAGAGCAGACAGATTACTGGGAGGAGCTGGAAACAACCCAGCTGTCTTGGTACATATTGGTACCAATGACAAAGCTGGAGGAAGATGGAGGTCCCTAAAGAATGATTTCAGGCATTTAGGGTGCAAGCTGAATGCAAGGACCTCTAGGGTAGGGTAGTGTTATCTGAAATACTACCTGTGCCATGCACCAGTGCAGGCAGGCAGAGGGGATTCAGTCAGCTAATGCATTGCTCAAATATTGGTGTGGGATGGAGGGTTTGGTGTTTTTAGAGCACTGGGATGACTTTGCTTTTGGGTTCAATCTATATGGAAGTGATGGATTGCACCTAAATGGTAGGTGAAAGAATGCTACAAAGGTTGGAGGAGCTTTAAAACTAGGAAAGGGGTATAGATATAAAAAATGGGGTAGATAAAGTAGATTAGAACTGGGTCCAAGTAAATGATAGTGGGGTTGGAGAAGGGGTGGGGATAAATGTAGCCAATAAGGAGGAACTCCTGTGAAATGAAGATATAGAAAAAAAGGCATGTAGTGGGTACAATTTTTAAAGACATCTAAAATTAATTGTATGTTGGCAAATGCAAGAAGTATGGTAGATAAAATTAGAGAACTAGACTTGCTTGTGATTAATGAGCATTTGGACATAAATGGTATAAATGAAACATGGTGGAATGATACACATGATTGGGCTGTAAATATAGAGGGCTACTCCATGTTTAGGAGAGAGAAGATTAACAGAAAAGTGGGAGGTGAGTGCTTATATTTGAAACCAAAGCTAAATCCAATTTTAAGGGATGATATTAGTGAGGAAACTGACCATAATGTGGAGTCTTTGCTGGTAGAAATTGAGACTAACTGTGGCATACAAGGTAAAAAAGGTGTTGGTGAGTATATGCTACAAACCACCAAATATTGATGAGAATGTTGAGGCCCAACTGCTTTTGCAAATGAAGAAAACTGTGCATTTTGGCCATACTATACTTGTGGGAGATTTAAACTATCTAGATATTAACTGGAAACATGAATCCTGTAAGTGTGCTAAGGGAAGTAGGTTTGTGATAATGATTAGGGATAGCTACATGTCACAAATGGTGGAAGTGCCGATATGAAATAACAATGTATTGGACCTAGTGATAATGAATAACATAGAAATAACATGAGTATCCAAAATTAAGGTAGGTGAACATTATGGAAACAGTTATCACAACATGGTTACATTTGAGATCAGCTTGGCAAAGCATAACTGGATAGATTCAACCAAAACTCTTAATTTTAAAAAAGCTTACTTCAAAATGTTAAGAGCATCAATGCAACATATAGACTGGGGTAAATTATTTAAAGGCAAAAATACTGAGGAAAAATGGTCAGAATTTAAATTTAGGTTGCATAAATGTATTCAACAATATATACCAGTGGGGAACAAATGCAAAAGAAGTAGATCACAGCCAGTGTGGTTGACTACAAATGTAAAGAAGGAAATGGCAAGGGAAAAAAAGGCATTTAAACTATTTAATAGGTATGAACGAAAAATGTCATCAAAAACTGTAATCAGCAAATAATGGCACTTCCCCTTTGGCAAATAATTTCCTGCGAAAAGTGCTGATTTCTGCTTTTTTCACCTAGCTCATTCCATTGAAATCAATGGGAATATTGAATTTACACACAACACATAGCAAATATTATTTCTCCAAGGCATAGTATAAAAGAGGCTTGAGGGTGCCTGTGTTGGTGGGGTATGGGGAAAGAACCAGTTTAACATGGAATGTTTTTTGTGGGTTTGTTTACTGGGATTGGGGACAGTTAATAAAACAATAAATCCTAAAAACAAACCCATAAGACATGGTATAAAAGGGGTCTGAGAAGGGTGCTTTTGTTGGTGGGTGGAGTCTGAGGAAAAAAATCAGTTTAACAGGGAATTTATTTTGGGGGGGTTGTTGACTGGTATTGGGGGATGGTTAATACAATAAATAAATAATTAAAATAAAATAAGACATTTGTACATAATGTGACAGAAACAGGGACCCCCTGACTTAAGAGTCCACTGTGGTGGACTGATACTTGACTTGATAGAGTATTTAGTAGAGGACGATTTGTTAGATTTGTTGTTACAGTAGAGGCCCAAGCCCTAAGGAAATCCTGGTTTGTAGGACTTAGTCTTATTAGAGGCACAAGATCTGGGGAAACATTGATTTGTAGGATTTAGGCTTGTTAGAAACAAACCCCCAAAATAGTTTTTTTGTAGGACTATGGGTTTTTTAATTATTACTTTATTTTTTTAACGCAAAAACCCTGAGGAAAAAAAATGCCCTACTGGCCTAGTGCCACCAGGTCATGTTGGTCAGTGGCCACTGGCCATTATCAAATGTCCTCCTGAGTCCATAATTGCAGAATTTTCAACTGCTGTTCTTGCTACTGCTGTTGAGTTGTTTAACAGCAGGACGATTAGGCAGCTCAAAGGGAATGGAACCAACAATAGCAGTAACATAGGTGATGGTGGATGATGAATGTTCCACTTGCCATGACTAGCTCCAGTGATGCACCTGAGACAGAAGCAGCACAATAAGTAGCCCACAATCTATGTGGAGAAAAGAAGAAGTTGGCCATTACTTCTTCCCACCTGCCCCTTTCCAAAATCATGGTGTTGTTGTGAAAAGAATATAATTTTTTCCCTTGAGAGCAGGAACTGTGGCTCTCATCAGCAACTGCAATGTGTACACTATATGTGTGGTAAATAACATCTGGGGACACAACTGTATCCAAACACCATGACTCCAGAACCCAAGTACTGCCATTGTCACTATACCCCTTGTCCAGAACCTTCTAAGGACACACACAACAACTTGCTGACAGTTTAATAGTAATGATGAACCCCCCTGCCACCATCTTAGAATATTCTGTGGTATGGAATCTCCTCAGATGATGCTTGTTGCCTTGGTATCGATTCTCCTCCACCATACTGCAGGTGTGGTCAGTGCACCACACAGTGTGCAATGGGAGATGAACTGCCACATCCTAACATCATCAGAGTGGCTATCATTTGGCGGGGGAGGTAATGATAAATGAGGTGGATTGAGAGAAGATGTAGTTGTTACCCTAGAGGAAGATGGCGATGGCAAGCTAGTTGGTTCACTCATCATGGAACTTCCAGTCTCTGCCTGGGTTGTTCTATTCTTCCTCCTCTTTAATCTCTGCCTCACCTCTTGTTGCCTTTCTGGAAACTCAGGGGATGCAGTAACAGTGGTGATTGAGTTCTGTGGTGTTTGTCATGGTTTCTGTTTCTCATATATGATATCAGGGCGGTTGTGCCAAGGCACGTTCCCTCCTTTCCCCTTCTCACTAACTTGTCACAAATTGTGCACAGTGCTGTTGGTGATGACTGCACTGTGCCAACCCCAAGAGAAAAATAGTCCCACACCCATGACTTCAGGGGGAGAGATAGGGAACAGGCGGAGAAAAGTGGCCTATTTCTTCTTGTCCTCCACATTGCCCTTCACTGTCTGCGCTGGCAGCAGATGATGTTGCTTCTGCTGCTGCTACTACCTCAGATTCAGCACTGCAACTAAGAGCAGGAGTATTGCTGCTGCTGGCAAGTGGAGCCTGTCCTAGTCCCGCATCACTTGTTGACTCCATTACCAATGTGTCCATGGTGGTCTGTGAAACACTAGCTTGCTCCTCAGCATCCTGCTGCCCTTGCAACTCAGCAGCAGAAGGAATTAGAATAGTTGCAATTTCCTCAAATCCCAAAAGCTCTTTGCTAGTGGTGGTGGTGATGCCCATACTCATCCCTGTCTCCCATTTCTTCTCAATTTCTGATAAAAAGGCCACCAATGTCTCTTCCACCCCAGCTTCTCCAACACAACTACTACCCCCTGTGTGCTGCTGCTCTATTACAGATATATCACTGCTGCTTGGAGGAGGTGACGAGCAATGAGCATTTATTTTTGACCTGAAGAAGGCAGACTGGCAGCAGTAGCAGCAGGCACAGGCAACTGACCTGTGTACTCCTGCTGTTGGTGGTATGAATTCTATGCCTGCTCTCCCCCAACACCAGTTCTGATCTTTTCAGGATCATGTTCCACTTGAACAGTGTAGTGAAGTAAAGGGGAGGACTCCCAGAGCCAGAGGAATGGTGCGAGATCCCTTGACCGCTAGTCTAGACACTCTCAAATATTTCACCTACCACTCCCCTAACACTAGTCCCACTGGCTGCTTCACCATTACTGTTACTAGTACTACTACTAACACCAACCACATCAAGTTCAGCCCCACAGTCTTCCTCCTCACAGTCACTAGAAATATGATGATTACCCCCTCCTTCACTCCTAACACTAACAACCTGCTGGACCTTCTTAGTACTTGCACTGGCGGGACTGCTTGGAGATGTCATGTGTGACTAAGGATCCCCTGCTGTTGCACTTGGCATCATCTTCTCCTTCCCCCCTCCTGAGTATTACAAGACACACTAGCAGCATCTTCAACACTGGCTGCAGCTTCAACACTGGCAGCAGACACAGCACTGGTGGCACTGGCAACAGGGGCAGCACATCTGACAGCAAGCAAGGTATTGGTGGCAGCAGGTTCAGCAATGGCAGCAGGCACAGCACTGGTTTCAGCAGGGGCAACATGTCTGACAGCAGGTACAGTATTGGTGCCAGCAGGTTCAGCACTTGCAGTAGACACATAATTGGTGGCACTGGCAACAGGGGCAGCAAGTCTAGCAGCAGGCAAAGGCAGTTGACCTGTCCTGCTCTCCCTAGTACTACCCTTTCTCTCTTCCTTCCAATTCCCTTTTCTCTCTTCCTTCCCATTCCCTTTTCTCCCTCCTTCCCCATTACATTCCCGAAGATCCCTAGGAGTGATTTAGGGGGACTGGACAGCATTGGTTTAGTAGTGCTCACTTCATCCTCAGAGGACACATAAGGGTCCATCTATTTCCTACTTTTTATATTTTTAAACCTGCACATAGTGAAATAAATCACTATGAGCCTCTCCTGTCTCAATTTTTTCAAAAGATCACACCAGAATAGCACAGCACATCTACCTTGCTCTGTAGCTGCTTCTATTGTGTATTATTTCTCAAATATGTCACATTTTTAAATGTACTTGTTTGTATAGGCTATGTAATTGAATGTCTGTAATAGTGATTTAAACTATTAAAATAAAAGGAGAAAAAAAACTACATTCTTGATAACATATTGTTGTTGTTTATATTTCTTTAATTTAAAATGTTCAAGAGAGACAGAAGAGAAGATAGCCCTGGAACTAGCACTCACTTATAGGAATGGCAGGGTGTAGTGGAGATATTCTTTATGTTGGATATTTAAAAGGTTAAAATTGTACTATTATTCCGAATAATTAGCTTAAAATCAAATAGTGTGGAAGAAGTAGCAAAATTAAAAACACAAATGTTATGTACTACTGGAGCACAATCCAGCAAGCTAGAAAAATAGTAAAATTCTATCAGAAGATAATCTAGGGTCAGGTGTAGGATATTGAACACACCTTTGAAAATGCTACAAATATAACAGATAATCTGAATTCTAAAAAACGTAGTGATTGTCCATCGCTTTAATGAATAATTCTTATCTACCTCTGACGGTGTCAATAAATGCTGCTTTGCCAAGTATGGGGTTTCCTCTGGCAGAGGACGCTTGGCCAAGCTTAGGGCTGGTACCACAGTCTCAAGCAGTATTAGTATCTTATGAGAAAATCCCAAAAGTCTAAAACAGAGACATTAACCCTTTAACTGCTATTTGTCTATTTACTTTGAAGTGTTTCTTGGATTTCTTTGTGTTGGTTTTGGATCTAAACTTTTGTACAGTGAAAAGTTTTTAAACATCTCACTAAACAAAAGAAGTAGCCATCTTGGGTATGGCATCCTATATTTTAACTAGTGATTTACCCCTTGGAGTACCCTATAGGTTTTACATATGATTGCTATGGTCATGTGTATGAAATATGTTGCATGAAGTTTGGTATACTATCTAGACATATATTATTAGATTGATTCTAAGTATATTCTTGGTATTATCTATTATTTACTATATTAAATGCAATTTATATGTTTTATTCAGAAGTAATATCTGAAATCGGTAGATAATTACATTTTTGTGATCTAAATCTGGAATTTTATTCCAGTTAGTTTCTCTAAATTTGGATATTATATATGGTATAATGAAATTGTCAGAGGACCTGGCTTAATATTAAAGTTTGCTCACCTGACAACCTACCTTAAACCTCAATTAACATAGTTTATACAGTTTATAGTGCAGAGGTATTCACATATGAGGCCGCCAGCTGTATTTTAATTAATTATAGGATCAATTATCCTTTTCTATGCTGCTGAATTAAATTATTGTTATTTAATATCTCTGAATATACCTATGTGTGTTTAACCCTTTAAGTGTTGGTAATCCTAATGGTGATAATTGTGGTTTGAGTTACTGTATATCTATTGTAATTGCTGGTCACTCATTTATATCATTGTTGTTTACACTTTATATATAGTATATTTTACTTAACCCATTTGCGTCCCATGATGTACCCGGACCGTCACGCTGGTCCGGCACTTAAGGACCAGTGACGCTCCTTGTACGTCATGGAGTTCATGGCTCCTGACATGGCTGTCACCAACTGCCGGCAGCGCGTGCGCGAGCCGGTCGTTAAGGGGTTAAATCAATTATATATGTTTTTGCACAAATATGCATAATTGATTAATTTAATCAATTCTTTACTGTGTGTGTCAATATCTAGTATTGTGTAAAGTTCTCAAAATTATTTAATATTGTCATTTATCTATTTATGTGAAGCTATCCAATCTGATTGGTTCTCTTGTTTTAACCCCTTCGATACCTTCAACATAATTGGTTCGACACCTAGTAGTAAATTATATTGCTTTTTATTTTGATAGTACTTCCTCACCATTTGATCTTTAATTAATTATACATAATAACATTTACGTTTTAACTTTTTATATATATACTAGTTGAAGAGCCCGTTACACGGGCCACAGTGGCACTGCCAGCCTGTTGCGGGGCAGTCATGAAGAGTAGAGACTACTCACTCCACGGCTGATACAGTGCCAGCCGGTCGCAGTGCAGTCATGCTCAGTAGAGACTGCCGGCACAGCGGCTGATACAGAGATGGATGCTCCTTCGGAGTGCCCTGCTCTGTATCAGCCTCGTCACGGGCAGTCTCTACTGCGTATGACTGCGTCGTTACACATGTTTTAGCGAATTATTATATAGGATATATCCAGCATAAAGAATATCTCCAGGGTGCACATTCATTCCTATTAGTGTGTGCTATCTCTTGCATTTCAAATGAAAGAAATATTAACAACACAAAATTTGCTTTTAATATTGCATTGCACATTTCAGTGCACTTCCATATGGCACTGAAGGGGTTAAGAGAGTGCATCTGCTTTCTCTGTCATTTGACTCTGAAGAGATCTACAGGGAGATTCCAACATCGCCAACCTTAGTACGTGATGTTGGGAGTTTAGTGCATGTGGCGAACACCTATATTAACATATGAACACACCCACATGAAAATGACAAAGGCTCATTGTCCTTCATTTCCACATGAAGGACAATGAGCAACTGTCCTTAATTTCCACATGAAAATGAGCCATTTTCAATGTGCAAGATTGTCAACCTTTTGAAGGCATGGTGGATCTATGATAGTGCCAGCAGACTGACAGAGGATTGAAGGGATGTGTAGGTGTGCATATTGGAGATGTACCTTTGACACAGATCCAACACAACATTGTCATCCTGAGCACTCATCGAACTTTAGAACCTTTTGGCTCATGAATAACTAATTGGAATTTGACCACTTGAGTGTGTTGTTAATGTACAATAACATGGGTTAAAACTGTAAGAACTCTATACATAAGCATCTTTCAGCAGTGGGAGTACCCTTATTTTACTCAGCAGGAAGAGCCCTAAAATATATATACATATATTTCATAACAAAAGTTTACTGCTACTTTAAGCTTTTGATAATCTTCATATAAATTAAATAAAATAAGGCATGTTTTCTACAAGATCCGATTTTAATTAATAATTTGTTTCCTTAAACTAAAAAGAAAATTAATTAATGGATTTGGCTTGGTTCAAAAGTACTGCAGCTTAAGCTAAATGCCTCATATATAAACTCTAGTTTCTTGAAACATTTAGTTCTTTTACAAAGGCGTGCATTTGCCTTATAGCTTATAATAATAATGACACCAAAAAGCTAAATATTTGCTTAACATTTTGAAGCAAAAGTTACCCAAATGATATCATAAAGGGCTTTTGATAGGCAGTACCTATGAAAACCTTATTTAATGATATCCTCAGCACACAATGACTTGGTTGGAAACGGATTAACTCTATACCTTATCTGTTGTATAAGAGAGATTCCATGGTCCATGTACATACTAGGGAGATATATAATCAGGGCTGTTTTAAAACCTCAGAGGCCTCTGGTTAAATTATGGACAATACCATCAATATTTGAGGGAAAATCTTCCCCCTCCGGACAGCCTCACTCCTTCATGACCTTCTTACCACAGGGTTCAATTGCTGAGAAACTTGAATTGTTGGGATCCCCTTGAACATAAGGGCCCCGGCAAATGCTAGGTACTCCTGCATTAAATGTCCCTGTGTATTAGTATGATAAACTAGGATCTGAAGTCTGTTTTTTAGTCCTACACCAATTTACTAAGCTACTTTGACCTACAATCTTCTCCTTATCTATACTTGCACCAAGAGTTTTTGAGGTGATTCTTTCTTCTGGGCTTTGTTTTACACTATAGTTCAACCTTTGTTATACCAGTCTTGTTTTGCTGATCAAGAGGGAGTAAAATAAAATGAAGCCATTTCTAAGAATGCTCCAAAGTTCCTTCCTGACTTAAAAAGACAGTGGGATATCTTCCTGAATCAACATTCTACCTGCATTGAAACCAAATGATCTGTTGTGTCTTGAGTTAAAAAAAGGTATATACATTTTCTAAATCCACATTTTCTTCTAACACAGCCTGCCAAGGCAAGAAATGCCACATCATTACTATATTTAGTGCAAACAAATCCCTGCATTCCGATGATCCTTAAAGAATGTCACCTGTTTTTTGCTCAGCTCCTTCAGTAAAAGGTTCTACAGAGAGTTCCTTGTACTGGACATTACTTTATTTGGAAATATTAATATCTCTGCCTTTTCTCTAATCTAAAGAAATCCAATTTGGATAATCTCTTTTAATAGCTAAAATGTTCCATTCCGTCTATCAGAACGTTTTCAGTTCAATAATGGCTTTCTTTAGAACAGGTGCCCAAAACTATACCAAATATTCCAGTTTCTACTAAGGATTTATGCATCTATACAACTTTTATATCTTATGACACCCTGTTGTCTCTTGCAACTGAGTGACACTGAACAATGTTTTTAGTCTATTCCTCCCATTTCTATCTTCAGCAATGATTACCAAGTAGTTTCCAATTTAGTATATATACTTACTTATTCCTGTAACCCAATTGCATAACCTATCTTTCTACAGAGAAAAATCATTGTGCTATATGTGTATTTCCTTACAATATTTAGTATCATCAGCAAAGATTGAGAGAAGTCTTTCAATACCCACTTCAAAATCATAAATATACAAATTAAAAAGTATTGGACCCAGGTACAAATGGTTAGCACTCTACTTACAGTTTTAGACCAGCTTGAAAAGTTTCCATTTACAAATACTGTATCCTTTAGCCAGTATTCTATATATGCACAGATATTGTTTTTCAAGCAAATTACCTTCCATTTATGCAGTAATCACTTGTGAGGCAAATAATTAAATCCTGTAGCAAAATCCTAGGAATACAACCAGGGCCGGATTTACATCTCAGGTGCCTGTAGGCACAGAAATCTGAAGCGCCCCCCACCCCCACTGGCCATCTCCACAATGCTCCAAATCTCCACATTACGTCCCATCTCCATATTGCCCTCACATTGCCCCATCAGATCGACATTGCCCCCATCACTTCCACGTTGCCCCCATCAGTTCTATATTGCCCTCACATTGCCCCCATCATCTCAACATTGCCCCATCAGCTCCACATTGCCCCCATCAGCTCCAAAATGCCCTCACATTGCCACATCAGCTCCACATTGCCCATATCAGCTCCATATTGCCTTCACATTGCCCCCATCATCTCAACATTGCCCTCATCAGCTCAACATTGCCCCTCATCATATCCACATTAAGCCTCATAGTGCCCCGCATCCGTTTCCCACCTCCCTGTTGGTCCAGTGGCAGGAGAGATCTGTGCTTCTGCACAGACCTGTAGCTGCTGGATCTCCCGTATGGTCTTCTCTTTAGTAATGCAGAGCACTGGTAGATGATGTCATTTCCCAGCGCTCTGCATTACTAAAGAGCCAGTGGAGATCAGCAGCTACAGGCCTATGCCGAAGAAGGCACAGACCTTACTATGCGGCGGGTGGCGTGGCACCCCACTTTAAAAAAAAATAAATAAAAAAAATAAAAATATCAATTCCAATGGCAGGCTCCCCTCTATGGGGCAAATCCGGCCCTGAATACAACATCCGCAACTATTCCCTGGTATAGGTTACCACTTACCTTTTCATGGAATGCAATGCATTGGTTTAATATAAACTATACTTCAAAAAACCACACTATGCTATACAAACGTACTACTGTTGATCATCACATTATTCTTAATACTGTCCTTTGGTATCCCTACTAGTATCTTACCCACTATGGAAGTGACACTTACAGGTCTATAAATTCCAAGTTAGATCTTGTCCCCTTTTGAAATAATGGGACTACATATACTTTCCTCTAGTCATAAGGAAGTACACCTTATTATTACAGTGAATAAATATATGTGAAGTAAGTATAATGGCCTTGCTATTACTTAACTAAGCTTCTTAAGTAAGTCCAGGTGCTTTATTAGCCTTAACCTTGGCAAATCTACTTTGGACTGTGTTCTCAGTTAACCATATACATGGTTCAGGAAATGCTGTGCTTCTCTCTGTTTGGTCAAAGCATGTAATTGTTGCCTCTGATGTATATAGAGGAAAAAAAAATATTTTGTGTCAGTTATCACATTATTCTGAATAGTTCATTCATCTCAGTTTTAAAAGGACAGTAATGTTTCACAATAAAAGCAGCTTCAATCAGGGCCAGCGCCACCTATAGGCGAGGTAGGCAGCGGCCTAGGGAGCACATCTACTGGGGGTGCATAAGCAAAAAGCGAAAATAGCAGAAATTGTGCTAGTATTCTGTGTTGTAAATTGTGTTACAGTATTTTTTCCCAATGTCAAAGCACAGTTATTATTGCTGTGAGATGTTCAACAAATCACAAGTAATTAAACAAGACTTTACTGTCTGGGCGGGCGCAGGCACTCTGTATTTCTGTCCCGTTTCTATAGATGGGAGAGATAGCGTGCTGAACCTGTCTTCTGCACCAAGCAATGTGTCGCTCCAGTGATCTCCTCTCTTGATGTAGTGCGAGGTGGCAGCAGTACAGATTGTCAGTGGGGAGGGAGAGGAGTTCAGACAGAACGGTGTGTATATCCGTGTATGTATGGTTAAGGTAGCTTGTATGTGTAGGATAGAAACGTGATTTTGACATAAATCTGTTGGAGGAGGGTCACGTGTGTGTGCATGTGTGTGCTGGGTTTAACCCTTTGAATGCCAGGAAGGGTACCCAATGTGTTAGATACTGCTCTAGCACTCAAAGGATTAACTTGTTGAGGGTGTAAGAGGCCTGGTGGGAGGAAGCAATATACATTTTTGTTGGTGGGGGGAGGAAGAGCCTGGTTAGAAGAGAGGTGGGGTGGAGGATAGAAAGCTTTCTGGAAGGGAAGACAGACGCACTGCAAAGTTTTCCACTGTGATGGGACACCCTGCCCCCATATCCTGAATGTATGGCTCTCTCTCAGATGCATGACACTGATACAATTTATGTGAGAGGGCAGCAAGAAATACCTAGTAGTATGAATGACAGTGAAGTCAGTCAGCTGTGTTTTACTTTCCTCTTTGTTCTGCTTTGACTAGTCAACCTTAGTTTTAACCTTTTGAGTACCAGAGGGAAACACAATACATTGTTTTGCAATGCTTTACATACCCCTCTGGCATTCAAAGGGTTAAGGCTGCATGTACAAAGAGAATGATCAGTTGTGGAGTAAACAAATTGCACAATAGGGACCAAATAAATTGATCCAAATTTCCACTGTTTTAAATGGGACTTTTTAACCCTTTTATTGCTAGAGAGGTCAATAAATCATTGCTTTGCAATGTCTTGGAGCCCACTCTACTATTCAGGGAATTAAAAGCCCAATTCAGATCAATGAGAATTTTCATTTGTTCTCTATGTTGCCATAGCTCCGAAGTGTCCCTCTTTAGGATATATTAAGTGTACATACCTCCCAAGTGTTCCTCATTAGGAGATATTACGGGTCCATACCTCCTAAGTGTCTCTCTTTAGGAGATATTAAGGGTTCACACACCTCCCACATGTACTTCTTTAGGAGATTTGGATTTGTACCTCCCAAGTGTCCCTCATTAGGAGATATCAGGGGGCCATATCTCTCTAGTGACCCTCTTAATTGGGGGAAATTGTAATATGCAAAATTAGCTAGTCTAGTAAAGTGTTGCGTGCAAAAACTTATGGGTTACTTTGACAATGACAAGCTGTCCTCTAAATTTGCGACAAAAAACCTGTTAACTAGTGCATAAAATGGGCTAAGGTAAAAATCATTAAAAGAGATGGGAAATAAATGGGTGGGGCATAAAAGGGAGGTACACAAGGGATGGAGACAAGGGGGCGGCAAAATGAGGTTTTGCCTAGGTTGGCAAAAATCCTTGCACCAGCCCTGGCTCCAATTAATCATAGTATGTGGGCCATGGAGAGTTTATTTCAATACTGTCAGAATTGTAGTTCAAGAGTAATTGAATGATAAAGTATCCCCCTCCTGCCCCTTTTACTGATGTAACAGAGCAGCAAGAATGTCCGGATGGATTGCAGAGAGGGACTATCTTCAGTGAGAATAAGGAAAAACCTGTCAAAGTAGGTAAAGAGTAAGAAGATTGTCCCTTGCAGTGATCTGTCTGGTCAAGGGACCAGATTCCACATCTGAGGAGAGGTGGCTTACACTATATAAAAGGGGTGGAAGGGGGATTCTTTATCATTGAAATACTCTTTAACTACAACTCTAACAGTATTCAGATAACACTCTCCATGGCCCGAATACTATGAAGATTAATTGAAGCTGCTGTTTTGTGAAGCATTACTATCCCTTTAAGCTGCCTTGCGGCTACCATTAATGTTTTGGTATTTATATGCTTATAAAATGTTTTTAGGATTTGGCTTGCTGTTTTTTTGCAATTATTTTCTCATTTTCAAATTTCCCTATGAACCTCTTTGATAAGTTCATTGGCCTTAATTTGTTCCTCTTACATTTATTATCTAAATTGCTCATGATATATTCCAATTTTTCTGTATTTTCATCAATGAAAATAACACCCAATTGAAAACGCTCTAACATTGCGTTTAGCATTGCAAAATGTTCCTATTTACAGTTTTCTATAAGAATGAAACATGGGTAAAGTAAATATAACTTTACTCTTTTTCTCTGCTCATGCCATATGTATGTATTTAGGCTTGCTGGCATTAAAGTTTCATCAGTGAAATAGTGTGTGCATAATGTGATGTTGGATGCTAACACCAGTGGAGCTGTAGTGGTGGATTCATACATATCCTCTCTTTTTATTTCACCCAGCAAGATGCATAACATAATAAGGCTTTGTAAAATGAAAACTGAGTTAGAGATACTGCTGTACTAACTAGAATTGGAGTAATATTTTGCAGTTCTGTGACTGACTCTCCTCACTGTCCCTGGCACCTACATCCTCTGCTCCGTGGATTGACCCTTGACTGCCAAACCATCTGTACTCTCCTGGATCACAGACTGTTGCACAACTCTGCTGCCCATTTGTTAACCCCACTATGGCCAATTTAGCTCCTTGCTTTGTCATCGCCATTCTCACCTACATAAGACTATCATCCTCCTGTGTCCACATTAGGTGTCACTCCATTCACATTACACCCTCAATTCTTCCCTAACCACTTCTCTGCTCCCATGAACTTTTCTCTTTCCTCCACTACCTATCACCACCATCTCTTTGTACCCCTGCAAAAAGCCACACTGCCACACTTATGTTCCTGCCCCTTCTCTTCCTGCTTGCGGTAGGTGACATCTCACCTAACCCAGGCCCCCCCTTCCATTCTCTCTTGTACTGCAGAACCCACTCACATGCGCAACATCCACAACCTAATAACCGTAACACGTCACCTAACCTCTTCAATCCCCCTTTTGTTTTGGTCTCTGGAACGCCCTCTCTGTGGGTAACAAACTAAAAGCTGTTCATGATCTGTTCATTTCTCACTCCCTAAACCTCCTGGCCATCACAGAAACTTGGGTCACATCATCAGACACTGCCTTCACTGCTGTACTTTCACATGGAAGCCTTCAATTCACACACACACCCAGGCCTGGCAACAGACGGGGGGGGGTGGAGTGGGCATCCTGCTGTCCCCTAACCATACATTTCAGGTAATCCACACTGTTCCTTCTCTCTCCTTCCCTACATTTGAAGCTCACACACTTCACCTCTTCTCTCCCTTCACCTTGAATGTTGCTATCATATACAGGCCACCTGGTCCCACTGGACAATTCCTTGATCGCTTCACCTCTTGGTTCCCTCACTTCATGTCCTCTGATGTCCCTACTCTCATCCCGGGTGACTTCAACATCTCCTTAAATAATCATAATACCCCCCCCCCGTCCTCAAACTCCTCTCCTTAACAACCTCCTTTGGCCTATCACAGTGGACCAGCTCTCCCACACACAGTGATGGTCACTCCGTTGACTTGATCTTCTCAAGTCCACGCCACCCACGCACAAGACCACTACAACCCTGGCACACAAGACAAACATAATACCTCCAAAGGTGCACACGCACTGCCAAAAGGCACTGGAGGAAATTGAGCTCCACAGCTGACTTCATACACTACAAATTCATTCTCCATTCATATAGCTCTGCCCTCTCACTGGCCAAACAGTCATACTTCTCCTCTCTAATCTCTAATATTTCCTCTAACCTGAAACACCTTTTCTCAACCTTCAAATCTCTTCTACACCCACCAACACAAACACCTTCCACTAACTTCTCTGACCAAGATCTCTCTACCCACTTCACGGACAAGATCAATTCTATCAGACATGACATTTCATCACTGCCACCCGCACCCAGCCAGCTTAGCCCTGTCACCTCTCCCACATACACACTAAGCTCCTTCCCACCCATCACCAAAGATGAAGTCTCCCTTCTTCTCACTCGCTCAAACCTAACCACATGCCCTCTTGGCCCAATCCTGTCTCAGCTCACTCAAGAACTTTCCCCTGTACTAACTCCAAGCCTTACTCACTTATTCAACCTCTCTTTGTTAACCGGCACCTTCCCATCCTCTTTCAAACATGAACTAATCACTCCCATCCTAAAGAAACCCTCCCTGGCCAAACTCGCTGTCAGATTACTGGCCAATTTCTCTACTTCCATTCACTTCCAAGCTCCTTGAGCATCTTGCATATAACTGGCTCACTAAATTCCTCTGCTCCCATTCTCTGCTAGATCCCTTGCAATCCGGATTCAGCCCTCATCACTCCTCTGAGACTGCCCTCACTAAAGTGGCCAATGACTTGCTCTCTGCCAAGTCAAAAGGCCATTACTCCCTACTTATTCTCTTGGAGCTGTCAGCTGCCTTTGACACAGTAAATTACCCATTCCTCCTCCAAGCCCTCCACTCCCTAGGTGTCACGCTTTGTTAAGACTCTCAGACGTAAGGTTAGGTAAAAACACAACTTTATTGAAAAGTTTAAGACAATCCCATAGGGTTTTATACACATACAGACAATACATAGAATAGGCAAATGTCCATAACAGTAGCAATACAGGTTCTACCGGCCTTGCCAATATACCGGGCAAGGCAACCTGGATGAATACCAAAAGGTGGCTCTACCAGCCCTGCCAAATACCGGGCAAGGCAGCCTAACGGAAACCAAAGAATAGGCTCTACCAGCCTTGCCAATATACCGGGCAAGGCAGCCTGATAGAATTGATGTAGTGGGCTCTACCGGCCTTGCCAATAGCGGGTAAGGCAACCTTGTGATGGAATAATAAGAGGTTCTACCTGCCTTACCAATATACCGGGCAAGGCAGCCAGACTGAATACCAAAGTAGTGGGCTCTACCGGCCTTGCCAATACCGGGTAAGGCAACCTTGAGATGGAATAATAAGAGGTTCTACCGGCCTTACCAATATACCGGGCAAGGCAGCCCAAAAGGAAGGTGACAACCACAATGACCTCAAGGACTGTCAAATTGTCAATAGACAGTAGTGACGAATATAAAGGCTACCAGGTCAGTGGATTCACTAGAGTCTGATATTCAGTATCCGTGTACATCAGAATGGTAGCTGTCTAGGACCGGACAGCGCACTGAGAAGCCTCACATGCAAGAGCAAGAGACTAGGAGTAAACCAGTGCCCTTACGCTAATATTGAGTAAACCCACAGGTCATGGAGCAAACCAACGCCCGCGCGTTGGTAACCAACAGACAATAATGTAGCGCCAGGTAGTGGAGCAAACCAACGACCGCACACTGGAGGGAGCAGGCTAGTAATAGCAAAGCCGTCAGGTCAAGGAACAAACCAGTGTCTGCACACTGGTACCAACAGGCTGATAAGTATAGCCGCGAGGCTAATGGAGCAAACCAGCATCCGCACGCTATCAAGTATAGGCCGCAAGGCCAAGGAGCGAACCAGAGCCCGCACGCTGGGACCAACAGGCTGTAAATGTAGCCGCAAGGCTAATGTAGCGAACCAGCGTCCGCACGCTAGGACCAACAAGCAGTAAATGTAGCCGCAAGGCCAATGGAGCGAACCACTGTCCGCACGCTGGGAACCAACAGATAGAGTATAGGCCGCAAGTCCAAGAAGCAAACCAGCATCCGCACGCTGGGAACCAAGAGTATTGTGAATAGGCCGCAAGGCCAATGGAGCAAACCAGCGTCCGCACGCTGGGAACCAACAGTATTGTGAATAGGCCGCAAGGCCAATGGAGCAAACTAGCGTCCGCACGCTGGGAACCAACAGTATTGTGAATAGGCCGCAAGGCCAATGGAGCAAACCAGCGCCCGCACGCTGGAACCAACAGGCTGTGAGAGTAGCCGCAAGGCTAATGGAGCAACCAGCGTCCGCACGCTGGAACCAACAGGCTGTGAGTGTAGCCGCAAGGCTAATGGAGCAAACCAGCATCCGCACGCTGGGAACCAGCAGGATAGTGACTGTTGCTGAAGAGACTGATGACAATGTCGCCACGGGTGCAGGAACTGGAAGCAGGAAACTAACAGGAACCAGCAGAGATGGTCAACCGAATCAGGAACGGCAAGAGAAGACTGGCAGCAGGAACAGCAACCTCTCACGATGACAACCGGAACCGGACTGGAACCGGCACAGCAGACAGGAACTCAGGAACAAGATGACTCAGCTACTCAGGAACACAGCAACAGGCCCAAATAGCAACAGTAGCAAGGTGAAAGAGGCTGCTGTCAGAGACAACACAAAAGGGCAATCAAAGGGTGCCCAGACTGAGTTTAAAAAGGCAATGTGAGGCGGGCTGAAGGCAGACAGCCAATGGAACCCCCTACAGGTAACAGACACATGAATGCAGCAATCACGGGCACCGTGATACTAGGTCTCTGTGACACTGCACTCTCCTGGTTTTCATCTTATCTCTGCAACCCCTCTTTCAGTGTTTCCTATTCTGGATCCACTTCCCCACCCCTCCCACTGTCTGTTGGAGTGCCTCAAGGATCAGTACTGGGACCCTTGCTCTTCTCAATCTACACTGCATGCCTTGGAAAACTAATTAACTCCTTTGGGTTTCACCATCATCTCTATGCTGATGACACTCAAATATCTTTCCCCCCCAGACCTCTCCCCTTCCCTCCTGTCCCGAGTATCTGACTGTCTGCCTGCTGTGTCTTCCTGGATGTTCTCCCATCAATTCAAACGTAACCTTGGCAAAACTGAACTAATTATCTTCCCTCCATCTACAACTAGCCTTACCTCAGATATTACCCTCACCATTAACAACACTGCTATCACACCAAGCCCTACAACACACTGCCTGGGGGTCACATTTGACTCTCCCCTATCCTTCATTCCTCACATACACTCAGTCTCCAACTCATGCCGCCTCCACCTCCGCAACATCTCTAGAATTTGACCTTTTCTCACACAAGACGCTATCAAAATTCTAATCCAAACAATCATTTCCCGTCTTGACTACTGTAATTCATTACTAATTGACCTTCCTCTCACCCGACTAACCGCACTACAGTCCAAAATGAACCCTGCTACAAGACTAATCTACCTCACTCATCGCTTCTCTAACACCAAACCCCTCTGTCAGTCCCTACGCTGTCTCCCATTAGCATACAGAATTACATTCAAAATTCTGGTGCTAACTTATAGAGCCCTCACTAACACCACACCTCCCTATATTTCATCTCTCATTTCCAAATACACTCCCACCCACCTTCTTCGCTCTGCACACGACCTTCTGCTCTCCACAGCTCCTCCCACTCCCACCTACAGGACTTCTCACATGCTGCACCAGAGCTCTGGAATTCCCTTCCCCACCCCATCAGACTCTCCCCCAGCCTTCAAATCTTCAGATGCTCCCTGAAGACTCACCTCTTCAGGGAAGCCTATCAACTGCCTCCATAAATATTATCACCAAGAACCACCCCTTTCCTGACTACTGCACTTAATGGCACTTCTCTCTCCCACCCACTGACTGGCAGTTCATGTGGCAGGAGGCACTTAAACCCAATAGCATTTAGTCCCTCTGTGTCAAACCTACCTTCCTCTAGACTGTAAGCTCTCACCAGCAGAGCCCTCTGATCCTTCTGTTCTCCACATCTGATTGTACTATTTAATACCTCTGTATGTCTTTTCCCAATTGTACAGAGCTGCAGAATTAGTTGGCGCTATATAAATAAAAAATAATAATAATAAAACTATAACATAAAGTCCTAGAATGTGTCGCTCACTGTGTGCGTAACCGCACATGTGCAGTAGGGATTTGCAGAATGGGCTGATCCGGAGCGGAGAGCTCCAGAAGGCTAACAGCCTGTCTGTGCTTCCGGCTCAGGGACAGCAGTAGAGGCAGCTGGGTGACAAACGGATCAGCCCGTGTATACAGGCTTTGTAACTAGTAATAAATAATTTGGAAGCATACCAATTAGCACGACCGGGAACAAATACATATTCTCAAAATTCTCATGGATTGAAATGGGGCTTTTAACCTGGTAAATGCTAGTGAGGTCTCCAATACATTGTAAAAACAATTAATTGGAGGCCTTCTTACCAATCTTAATTTGTTCATTACATTGAGGCATATGTAATATGCTCCAAAATGGATCTATAAAGATAAGTAGCTCTTAACTTTTTTAAGAGAAAGTTTTGCTTTAGGTAGGAGTCCATTATCCAGGGCCAGAAAAATATCTGAGTGTTACTAATCAGGAGAAAAAAAGTCACTAGTTCACTTCTAAACATAGTTTACAGATTTCACACATACCTTCCAAAATGTGTACTCATTAAAGAGGGACACTGTCATATATAATCAAGGTTCTGTGCCACACATTTTCTAATTTTTGTACACCATTATTATTTTGTGAAAGTGAGCTTGCAATCAACATGGAAATTAAACTAAGCATGAAAGCTGTGGAAGAACTGATCCAGAGTTTACAATACAGATAGAGACTTCATTAGAACTTGCTATCAGTAGTGACCAATGGTTGCTACAGAGCCACAGGTTAGTGGCTGAGGAGCTGTGCTCCAACAATAGAATTGAGCATAAAAATATTTCAGTGCCCACATGAACATAATCATACCTTGCTGTTATTTGTGTAGGCATAGGTGGACTATAAAAAAAATCATATCACCATCTAAATTGCGCACCTGTGTCTAATTTTATTTTAGTATTATGAGCCTTTTATTATGAGCCTCGGATACTGCGGGGGAGGAGGATGGGGAACTGCATTTTGTTCATTCTTGTGTTAAGTCATGCGGGAGCTTAAATCAGCCACTTTTAAGCTCGTGACATAAGAATCTCACCCTTTTGATGTGAGTGAGATTCTCATGTCACCCTTTTCATCCCCGTGACATGATTAATGCACTGTTTACTTGCTCGCACAATAGTGTGCAACATTTCAAAAGGATACCAGAAAAACTGAATCTTTAATGCTTGCAGTTTATAGGTGAGCTGATCATAGTGTTTATAAACATATACAATCTAAATCACAAAGGTTGCAATGATGAAAACTGAACTCTGATAGCCTGCAATATGCTCGCAGTAGTTACAGTAAATATACAGGCTGAATAGTGGAGTTTGCAATCACAAGGAAAACTAAACACTCAGAGATTTCAACCTATAGTACAAGATACCCACAGTGTTTACAGTATAGATACAGAATGAATCACAAAACATGCAGCCAGTAAGGAAAATAACAAAAAGAAGTTATAATTCATAGGGACTAACACAACATACAATCAAATGGCTATTTCATACTAAAAATGTATGCCAGCAGAATCCAAGAGAGAGACAGACTGAAAATGGGAATTAAGCATGAGAGAGAGAAGCAGGAACATAAAAGAGAGGAGGTAGAAGTGAATATATGGAGAGAGAATGAGGTAGAAACAAGAGCATGGGGAGAGGAGGCAGGAGTAAGAGCATGGGGAGAGGAAGCAGGAGTAAGAGCATGGAGAGAGAAGGCAGGAGTAAGAACATGGGGAGAGGAAGCAGGAGTAAGAGCATGGGGAAAAATAATGAACATAGAGAGAAAGGAGGTGGGAGCAGGGAAGAAAGAAAATATTGACGGGAATGTCAAGAGCAAGAGAGGGAATTAAACAGACCAGCCATCCACAGATTACTACTAAACCAACAGAAAAAACTCACAGTGCTAGAACACCATGATTAATGCATGTAATATTGTATCACACTTATGATACAGGCTCATTACAGGGTTTATAATTTATATCACCAGTATGGAGCAGTGAAGGTTTGCTTTTGGGTTTTCTTTGTTTTTCTGTATCCACAGATTAAGTTCCCAACACTTGCACAGATGAGATTGGTTAAAGTGGCAGTATAGGTACCATAAAGACCCATCTAAATGCAATGTGAGCTATAGTAATCAAGTTTGCATAGCTCAAAGTTCCTCCTTTTTCTTTTAGTTTGTCTTACAGATCACACAGATCTGAAAATCTGACTGATGACAGTGCCTCACTCTGTTCATGGGTGAGTAATCTGCTCTCTGTAGAAGCCCATTAATGGTAGCTTTGATGATACTAGTCTGTAGATTTCTGCAGAAGCCCGGTATTAGCAAACCTGCTTTCAGTGGGCTTCTACACAGAAGAGAGCAATCAGCTTTGTAGAATCTGTAAGGAAATGCAGGAGGTTTAAGCTTTTGGAACTCAGTTCCAATACTTTTTGGGGCACAGCCAACCATTTAAAGGTCTATTTTATGTACCTTTAAAACCTGAAATTATATGTGAAATAAAATACCTGTTTTGTAAGATACTGTTGGAAGTGTTGATGATGTCTTCAGAGTGACAAGGGGAGGTGATTCCAGGTCTCATTCTACTAAATCTAAGCTCAATGTTTCACTCATCACAGGCAAGAGTGATCATTTCCAGCCATGCATCAACCCATTCATTTTTTTGCATTGCATCTACAATTGTTTCTATAGAATGATCTACATTTTAGTTCACACTGTCTTGCAATAAACAAAACAATTCAACAGTAATAATTGCCCTTTATAGTTTTTTGTAGCCCTGCTCCAGTGCTGCATAAAGGTAATTTTAAAACTATACAAAAGGCACAGTTCTTTGGTAGGAGTGAAAAGATGATGTCCCATGGGGGTGGGCTGGTTTCCCAAGCAAACACCAGTGAGGGTTTTTATAGCCCTTGGAAATTGGAAGTTTGCTGTATTAAGAAGAATTTGAATCATTCTAGGGCAAACCAATTTAACAAGACATTTATAGCGATAAAGGGGTTTATAGCCCTATATAAATCACGGATAATTTGGGGGATGTTTAATTGTACCCTATCATGCAATGATTTTGTTCAATAATTACTCCAGTTATTCTTAGTTTATCATTCTTATTAAGCATTTTGATAAATACATATTGACTTCATACAGAGCATTAAAGCATACCATGTGTACTTTAATACTCAAGTTTTATGACAGTATATATATAATTTTAAGCAAAAGTATCAGTAGTGAGTACTTTAGTCTAAGACTACTGATTTGGACATTTATTTCTATGAGCAGTAACCAAGGTGGATCATGACTGATTACTGGAAAATGAGAGTTTTAAACATCTAGAGATTCCTCCATGTATTCCTGTTGTGCGAGAATATAACAGGCAGTGAGAGTTTACCATATGTTGTCTGTGCTCGGAAGAGAAAGGGAAAGCAGCTAGTGTAAGCAGAAAGGCAAAGTGAGGGAGCTGGAGTTGATTGATATTGGTGGTAGCCAGTCAAGTGTTCTCTGGATAGGTCAAGTGCAAGGAACTTGGGAGAAAATTCTGAGTAAAAAATAAATAAACAACCATTTTTGACTGATAAATGAGAGTGACTGTAAGGCAAATGATCGTAAGGCTTGAATGAAACTGCTGAATCTGAAACTAACAGGTTTATCCTGTGTAGTACTATAAAAATTTCCATTGTAGCCCTTGGTAGAGATAGAGAATGCTGCAGTAATTTTGACACTAGCTAATAGTGTAGAGGCAAATAGGAAGAGATGGAGTTGCCTGCCAATGCAGGCAGTAGACTGACACAGATAGTTACTGACAGGGGAAGGTAAAACAAAATCCTTTGATTGATAGGTGAAAGACAGACAGGTGATCCTGAGCTGAGAGTGGCAGTGACATTTACTAAGCACAGAGACATACATCCTACAATATTTTCATACAAACAACAGGCAACACATTTTTAAACACATTCACAGCTTTGTTATGTTTTTTACTGTTAAAATATTACTTTAACTATGCCCACCAAATATGTTAGGGGCAGGGAGAAGAGGAAAGGAATAAGACTAGGAGGTGCGCATGGAAGAGTTGATGGTAGTAAAGAAGTACTAAAAAAACTGCAGCCATAGTTGCTTTGCAAACTAGTGGTTAATGTTCTTTACATCCTCCATAGGAAAAAAGTAAAACAGATGCTGCTGAGGCTGGTGACCTAGTTATTGATGATAATGTTTATTTAGAATATGTTCCTCCTCAATCCTCCTTTTCATCATATGATACAGATGACATGAAATAGTGACTGATAACAATTATAATTTGGCCAATAAATTAGCTGTATATGAGAGGAAAAGGTTGAGTCTTCCATCACTCAAAAGGAGCAATGTACCTTTTTATAAACTGTTTGATTCTGATCAGCTGTCACTATCATTATCAGAATCACTGCTTCCATGTATAACCCCATCCAGTCACACTATGACTGATTAAGCAGTAACAATTATCAAAATCCTTGACTCAAGCTATGAAAGTTCTGCTGATATCTGAAGTACAGCAACACTAGTACTACTGCAGCACCTAGCTCCTATATAAGTAGCAGCCCTCAGGAACCCCTCAGTCTACAAAATCTGCTGTATATAGATATTTCACTAACTATCTAGAAACAAAATATATTGCTATATTTTGTCTTTGTGAAAAATATTTAAGTAGAGGAACACAAGATCAAATCCTTATTAATATTTGATCTGAGGCACAACAAAAGGTCTTATTTGGAGACTCACCAGAAGCATGTCAGAGGTACAAAGAATAACAGTAGTTGAAGCACACCTAAAATTGCATTGGGCCGAAGGCTACATAATAGTAGTGTTATAGATGAGGGAGTGTGAAAACATTTTCTTCAGTAACAATAACACCAATGTCTCCTACTGCTGTTGTGCAAATTCAGTTCAGGTGCTGTGGCAAATCGGGTGTTGTTGTTTCTCAAGACTTGTTACTGTAGACCTGAACCTATTCATTTTTTCATAGTTTATGTTGCTGTAGGATTCAACTTTCAACTGTGGATTTCTTCACTTCAGCATTCAGCTGCAGTAGTATTGCAAGGGTGATTTATATACCATGGAAACATTGCCAAAGTTATTTTGGGAATTTCATAGGCAGCAGTGAAAACATAAACATTTTAATGGACTTTCACAAAATATAGAAATATTGTGGGGTTGTCCATGAAATATCTAGGAAAAGAAAACAGGACTTTTCACCCAGCCCTGCATCTGAAACCTCCTAATAATAACCCTTCTGCATTTACATTACTATGGCAATGAACCACAGAAATAGCAAGCAACTTGTACAAACAGATGCAAATGACAGACATGATGATCCATGTCACAGTAAAGCAAACATTACCGTTTTTTTCAATCAAGCAATCAAAAATATATAAATCACAGCTATATTTCACAGAGGGGAACTTTAATTCCACTACCACCCTCTACTTCCCTACCATTTATCACTTGATTGAGAACTACAGTTACACATCACCTTTAAAGTTAAAGTTTTGCTTTATATAGTTCCATTGTTTATTCTACTTTTTTCATTTGACATTTGTATTTGTATAGTGTTTTGATCGCTTGAGCATGCTTTGCACGCACCATCAACCATTTTCTTCTATCTGATATTTTTGAACAAGAATTCAATTAACAATTTATATACAATTAACAATTTATATACTTAATTTGTTGCTCAATCAAGCAGACTTTCCATTTACACTCAACCACTTTTATATTTAGTATTCTGTATGATTGAAAACACTTTGCATGATCAACATTCCTTTAATTGTTTTATATTTTGTTTGGTCGAGCATGCTTTTAATTTTATTTTCTTTTTCTCATGGTTTACAAGGTTACAGTACTAAAATCTCATTGTGCAGGTTTTATTCTATAATCATCTTACAAAAGAGTTCTTTCTTGCCTCAAACAAGTGCGTTATAAATCTGAAACGGATTACAAAGGTTAAGGCCAACTTTACTGTTAATTGCCATCACTAACTACGAGTACATTTTTCTTTACACTCTAATTCAAGATCAGTGACACATATTCATCTACTTTTGACTTTTAAATATAAACATTCCTTTTAAATCAGTACTTTGAAATCATGTAACTTTTCTTTATAATTATAATTATAATTAAACTATATAAAGCCAACTACTGTTAACAAGGAAAGCATGCAAACTATGTTATCTCTTAGGTGGTGCTCTTCGTTGTCTGATCAACACCCCAGGAAGGCTTAGGAGAGATGGTCATGCATCACCGATGACAAGAGAAGTTGAGTGTATTGATCTATTTTTGTAGTTTAATAAAGTTTTTATTGCTAAGATGCTAATAATTCTACTTGACTTTGCTGTGATACTGATAGGATCTGTTTTTTTTAGGCATTTAGGTGATACACCCCACTCTTCCTTTGACTGAACAACCCTAAAGTTGTATAATTTAAATAATCTACACATTTTTTTCTTGACACTATTCTAATCCTAGTGCCATTTATTTGAATACATTTAGAAAAGGTCTGGTGTTGATAATATGACAAACATGATGGCTACCAAGCTAACAATGAACTTGTGTGCTTAAAGCAGTAAACTTTTTTATGAGAAACAATACATGTAATATTGGCTTTCTAACTCTTTGTAGAGTGTATTATACTTCTCCATGAAAATCCATGCAAATATATAGTTTTAGATGAGAAGGAAACATTTTTTCATGGACAAATATGCAATTGGACTTTTTATATGGAGTAAACAAAATAGTACTACGCTAGAGATTGTTTATTTGAACATATTTATAGCTTTTTTATATTAAAATCACATTTCTGTTTTTTGTCATCAGGTGGTATTCTTTTTAAAGAGCCATAGATAATAACTCAAGCTCTACCATAGAGTGTAATACAAAAAAATGCCTTTAGGCCTTTAGGATTGAAGCTTGCATAGTTGATAGTTGATAACAGTTTTTGAGCTCAATACCTTTTGAATAAACAATCCCCCAGCTATGAAAATACCTTTGTTTTATACATCTTGGAAAGCAGAAATAGCACTTTCTTCATGTAAGTAAACAATGGGGAAATTTTCTATCTCTAATTTGATAAAAAAGAATGAGAATTCTATTATTATCCAATAAAAGTTAGATATATGTTTGATCATTTCAAAATAATGAAAGTGTACCTAGTTCTGAAACAAAATGAAGTGGGGGGCAGCGTTGTACTGTACTGCTGGCTATATTTTCCAGTCCACCATCTGAACTCTGGGGTATGTACTAAAGAGTATTAATGCTATATACTGTTACAGTCCGTTATCATTAAAACTTTAATTCCAGCAAACCCCAAATATTACCCCAGTAGCATATGCAGGGAAATGGAGATGACCTATGCCATTTCCTCTGTATCCTGTTTAATACATAGAATGAAATAAAGCAAAGAGGAAAGAAAGGGAAAGCTATGTAAATCCCACATTCTCCTCTTTAGTGCAAGCAGCATTAAGGGGAATTTTTGGGCATAAGTACTTCAGTACATTGATGTTAATATAGTAATTTGTTTCAGAGTTGTAGTACAGAACCATATTAATATAATATACTATACCATACATATTCAAAGACTACTTGATTAATGGCCACAAGGAGCACACAAATCTAGAATAATTATTTTTAAAAGAATAGTGGCCTTTATTTTTACTTAACATGTTCAACAATTTCAGAATGCTATTTTTCATCTTTTTTTTTACACATTATCCCTGTTTTTAGAGATTTGTGGTCAAAGGACCATCAAAACAGGATGTAATCCAATGTTGCAGCCTCTGTGCAGCACTGAATACTCTTTTTATTATTTATTATGCACTTGTAGAATATATAAAGTAAGATTAAATGATTACTATTCCTTTAAGGAAAGCAGAAATGACAAGTCATGTTTTTGTGTTTACTCCAAATGTTGGTTTGGCAGGAATGACATAACTTTACAGATCTGATTTCATTCCTTTCTTTTATGGCTCACAATTTCTTCTTAATGCATGTCATACTTGCTATAACTTTTTTACGACAAACTTTTATTTTTCCACAGTGTGGAAATATGTAGCATAGTTGTCAGATATATTTATTCTATGGGGGATGTTTATCCTGGTTGTAGACAGTTATTAGAGTGATTTAACCCCTTGAGTACCAGAGTGGTATGCAATGCATTGCTTTACAATACATTGCTCTCTCTTCTGGTCCTCAAGGAGTTAAAATCCTTATAATTGTCAGCCACTTATTTATGAAGTACCACACAGTATTTCAGTGTCCATTAGTAAGAACTTTAGGGACTTTAGGGGGGAGACTCACTAAGCAGTAATAAAGAGGTGATAAAGTGTTGATGATTTCTCCAGTTTATCACTTCTTCAGTTCCTATGTTATTCTGTGGAGCCTATTCAAAAAGATCTCCACATTTTTAGAAATCTTAGTGCATAGGCGCCATAGAATAACATAGGAATTGGAGAAGTGATAAACTGGAGAAGTCATCTCCACTTTCTCACCTCTTTATCACTGCTTAGTAAATCTCCCCCCCCTTGTTCTGCCATTTCAAGTCATGCATTTGGTTATAGGTGGATTTTTCAGTGAGGCTTGAATCCCACTTTGCAGGTGGCAAAGGGAATTCACTTTATTTATAGCTATTTAATGTTAACATGAACATGTCACATTAAGATAAGTTTAGTTACTTTTAAAGATAAAAGAAAATGTGTAATTTACTTTACATCATTTTGGAGTTATTGACTTTTATGTATTAGTAGCAAAACGTGGTTCATTATACTAAATAGTGCTGGACCAATATTACTATGAATAAATCTTAGTACTGAGTCCACACACTTTGATACAGAACAAAGGACCATATTCATCAGGCTTAAAAGGTATATTTCCGGAGCAAACCAGCTGCTCTATGGGGGTGAAGATTCCCATTGATGTAAATGGAACATTTAACTCCTTGAATGCTAGAGAAATCTCCAACACACTGAGTAACAATAAATTGGAGACCTCTCTAACATTTAATGGGTTAACATCTCCTTTTAAACCAATGGAAATTTGATTTCACCCCTATGATGCATCTAGTTTGCTCCTGTATTCACCTCTAACTAATAATTGTGTGATGGCAGAAACATGTGTTTATGTTCTAATTCACTGGGGAACAGTGAGCAATACATTGCCGTGTGATGCGCTGCTCAGCCCTCATGCATGCAAAGGGCATTCAAAGGGTTAAGGATACGGAATAACTGTATCCATTTGCCACTCAGTGTATTATCTAGGTGTCATTATCGATTGCACACAGCATCTATAACATCTTCTGGATTCATTGAAGATCAAAATTTTCTACTGATCAATTCTTCCACTTTATCTTCCATTTCAGTTCTAAGAATAGATAATGGGCCTATTTTCTACCTGGAATGCTTTGTCCAGGAAATGTATTGATTATTTTACAGGCATTTATGACTAACTCATTGGTAATGAGGTTGGATAATAAGTGCTCAGTTTACATCCACAGTAGCTCTATTATAGCTCAGTCACAATGATTTAGAAATAGTGATTTGCATTAATCAATAAAGAATTACAAATAGAAAAATAAACACATGGCTCAACCAGTGATTGGCCATCTTACTGACTGTACACAGACACTAGTAATTATCTCAAGGGGAAGAAAATAAATGCTGATTTTATATTCTACCATTATTAATTAAGAATCAGGAAACTTTTATTATGAAAAAAGCTATACTGCAGGGCTTTTCTAGCTAAGTAAAGCAAGGATATCCCCACTGCTGGCAAATGCTTTATTCAAAAGTTATAACTGTTCAAACTAGCACAAAGAGGTAGAGAAGATCCTACAACAGTGTTTCTCAACTCAGGACCCACTAACAGGCGAGAATTTGATGATTTCCTTGTTAGAGCACAGGTGATTTAATCAATGTGAATGAGCCTCTGATCGCCACAGCTGTGCTCTAGCAGAGAAATCCCTAAGTCCTGGCCTGTTAATGGGTCCTGAGGACAGGAGCTGAGAAACACTGTCCTACAACATTTCATGGTGAACTGTAGCCAGAGAGTTTCCTCTGCTATTGAATGCAATACAACTACTATCTCAACATCAGGAGGGTTATGCACTATGGTATGATAAGGAGGAGATAATTTCTCCAGTGTTTTAAATTCTACAAATCCCATATTATTCTATGGGGCTTATGCACTAAGATCTCTCAGGTAGAAAAAATCTTAGTGCATTGGCCCCATAAAATAGCATAGAAACTAAAGAGTTTATCAATCTGGAGAAGTTATCTCCATGTTTTCATCTCTTTATCACACCTTAGTTCACCCCCATCAGGGGAATAGTATGTAAACTGTCTGGACAGCAGATGGCACTGCTAAGGTAAAAAACACAGTTTATACTGTAATAACATTGGAACAATGCATCTCCCTGCTGCGTGATAGCCCTTGTTTTATTCAGCGTAAAACAGCTTACAGTGGTTAACTTTTTACATTAAAGTTTACTATTAATTTAACTTTATTCATCCCTTGGATTTATTCAAGGCATAATAACAGTTGCATATCTGACCACTTCCTTAATATGTAATGGATGTAGCTAACAGCATAGGCTTATTTAATCAAGAAGCCTTTTTAAAATTATTATTTTGAAATTAACACAGGCAATAGAAACAACTGAACATTGGAAAATGAAAACCCTTTGACTGGTAGCTCAGATGATTCACCTTTAATTACTTGGAATACCTCAGTATAAATGTAGTGGTCTTTAAATCTGTCAGCCCAACTTGTAATTTTCACAAGGTTGGAAATGTGGGCCTGCATAGCCAACCTCCTGAAAATCATGAGCTCCCCTCTCACAGAAATTTCTATGTCAAGAGAAGCTTGAAAAATGACTTGTATGTTTCAGCGAACTTTCTCTACCACTACAAGTGTAAAGAGCCACACGATCAGTCCATTGGCTTGAGGGGCAATCGTGTGGCTCTATGGAAACAAAAAGTGCAGGATCCATGGATCCTACAATATAACTCAGTCCCTGTGCTTAGATTCCATAAGTTCCAATTTCCAGCAAACCCCACTTTCTCCTCCTATGTACCCCATGTTGGGGGGAGTTGCCTATTACCAAAAAACTAATTTGAATTTTCTCACTTGCGTGTTGCTTGTGCACAGCACACAACAGACCCTAATGTATCTGTCCCTTTACGTCTGGATTTGATGCATTAATGTACAGTAACATCCTGTCTCTGCCTGTCAGAACACCAAACATGGATCTAAACAGGCTGCACCTTTGTCATCAATGTGTATAGTTCAATCAACAGGACTGGGTGCATATATCTCTGAGTGTGAGCAATCACACGGTTGGGTGCATATATGTATGAGTGTGTACACATCTGTGTGTGTGTGTGTGTGTGTGAGAGAGAATGTGTGATTGTGTGACTGACCATATGTGTCACTGAGGCTATTATTTTCAAATCACTCCAGCCTTTACTAATCTTCTCCTGCACCCCCCTTCTGTGGTAGGGATGGGTGGGGGGAAGCAGTATCGAATCATCAGCCCATAATGACACCTCCATGGGGTGGCCATTCACTGGATGTTCCAACAAGCATTTCAGTGTCCAATTTGGCCTTATGCACAATCTGCATGGAAGACCATATTAAAACATAACTAATTAATACCATTACACTATTTCCAATTTGGGGCCACTGGAAGTAAAAATCGTGGGCTTGATTCAATGACCAACTTTAGGGAAACCAAAGTAACGTTGGTAGTTTTAAGTCACAGTTTGGTACCTGCGCTGTGACAAGCTACTGACTCCACAACAGCACAAAATTAGCACTCAATGAAAATAATGAAACAGAACACATTTTGCTCTTTTGTTGCCAGTATTTTAGTGCCTAAAAAACATAGCGCTCAATGCTATTCCCACCGGTAAAACAGCCAGTAAGGGGAAAAAACACAGACCAATAAACGCACTCATATACAGCAGCTATTCTATAGCTGGCCTGTTCCATGGAACAACAAGCATTGGTGGCCAAAACTCACATCTTGGCCAAAGGCTCATTGGTGTTTTTTGTTCTCACATCATCATCTGTCTTCTTCAAATAATCCTTAAATCTAATAAATAGAAATGAAACTTAATGAAATAATATCCCCCGTTGATAATAAGCGAAACAAAAATTATGTCCCATAGCAGTTTCTACTCTGGCAACTGCTAAAGCCAGAGTGAGGGAAATCTGAAGAGATTGGATTTTATATGGCCAATATGTTCTAATTTGTTCCCAGGCCCCGTTGGCTGGGATGTGGCATTACAGAGGGCAAGGAACATGCCCAGCATCAACCATACCTCTCAGACATCTTCTAGCTGGAGGAGTGACAAATGCATCTTTCATAATCCCTTTAGCTAGCCAATCACTTAATGCACATATTAATCAAAATACATTTGGGGAGTTCATTTATTCCCTATGGTGAAGTTGATATGCACCAGAATTGCACCTCTTTAACTTATTAAAAATGGACACAGGATGAAAACCTGGAAAAAGAGTGATCTGACTGAAGCTTCTATTGAAACACAAAGAAACATCTTACCTATAGTCCACTTCAAACAGTAATACATGAAAGCTGTAAGCTAATGAAGAAAATGCTAACATTTTAAATATTTTTTCCCCATTGTATTACCATATTTGTCTCTGCATTGGTATTCATTGTGTGTCTCATTTGTAGTCCTGTAGTGCCATATATTGATGATAGCCAGTACTGCACTTAAATGAATTATTGTTTCACTGTGAGCTCTCTTTGGAGCATTGCATTAATTAAATTAATGGTCATTACTTCTATTGTTTTTCTAACTTTAAATGCTAATATGTTCAATTATACTAATGCAACTTACTAGCTTAAAAAATTCATAAAATACTCATCTGGACCCTTCTCCCTGTCAATTTTATGAGAATCGATATTCTACTTTTGGATGTAGATCTGACTACAGTTTCTCATAGACCCAAATGGGATTTTTTTTTCTGGTACTCAGAAACCACACAGCCATTTTTTATTAAACTTGCAGAGGTTGACGGGACAACCAATAAGACATCTAATTCACGATTTCAGCCAATTCCATTGCTGGAATCAAAAGCTATGGGCAAACTAAAAATGACAAATAACACAGAACCTTTTATCTATTAAAACTATAGAAGCCCTGTAGCGCTTCTAAAATACACTAGCCAGTCTCACAGTCTCAAAATGAATAGTGACACAAAATAAAGGAGAACTAACATCCCCTGATAATAATTCTCCCTGTATCTTTCAAAGGCCAGAAAAACCTACTGATCCCTGTGAAGTTTGCTCTTGTGCCATTGTTCAAGAGGTATCACTTTCAATCTATCCTAGATGTCGTGTCCAAGCAAGCAGATATGATAGTTGTTAGCAGAACCAGAGGACGTCAGACTCTACTCACTGCACATTAACTGTTTAAGGACCAGAGGAGTACACAACCGATTGATATGCAATTATTTTCATACCTCTCTGGTCCTTAAGCAGTTAAGTAGGCTCATACGGTCAGTTTGAAATAACTACCAGCAACTGTTTTGTCTCCCTACGTGGACATGACATCCATACTTAGGGCGAGATATTCAAAAAGTTATCATAATGAAAAAATTGTCAGATCATGAGTTGCTGGTAAAAGAAGGACAATATTTTCAGAAATAAATCTGTCACGTTTGAAAATGCATCTAAAGAATTAAAAATGACGGTAAGAAAATCTTGATGAGCATTGCCTTTAAAAAATTCTGATGTTAAAAATGTCTTTGATTTTGTTTTTGAAACGAAAATTTTCAAAGAAAAATACATTTTTTGTCTTTGAAATGACAAATTGCTTCTCACTCCTGCTAACAGTGCTTTAATTTGTCTTCTCCAAGTTTAGACCGTTTTTATTTTGTCAGGAAAAAATTACATTAATCGGACAAAAAAATGACATTGAAATGAATATTTTTTACTGAAAATACCTTACACTATGACAGTAAATTAAACCACACTCACTTTTAAGACGAAGATGACAGAATTGGATGCAAAAAATGATGGAAACATGTTTGATAATTGACGGATCATGGCGTAAGAATCTTTTTATTCTGATTACAGACAATGTCAGTTACCACCACTTTCTGAACATCTCGCCCTTGGTGAAGCTGTTACCTCTTGAACAAAGGCACAAGAGCAAAATTCATCAGGGTTATTATGATTTTCTGGCCATGGTAAGGTACATAGGGAGTTACTATTAGGCAGTGTTAATTCTCCTTTTATATACCACCCACACATATCAAAATTAGCATTTATACCCTATTAAATATTACATCCTTTAATAAACTAATTATAGAGTTACATTTGTAAGTTAATTGAGCTTTAATATTTTACATCATCTCTCCTTCGGCAGTTTCAAAATAGCAAGTAAATTACTTCAAGAATTGTATGATTTGCTCAGACAGCACCAAGGCATTGTTAGCAGAGCTTCATTTAAATAAGCAAGCTAAAGCTGCAGGCATATCCACATTCAGATGGTATAAGGGTTTAAGCACGCAACACATAGGAAGTACTACATAGACTACCAGGCCCCACTCGTATGAGGATATTTCATACAGAGACAGACAAAATTAAAGCATAAATAGAGTATAACAACAATATCACAGGTTTATTGCCAGTGCCTTACCTCTACTTATCCTCCTGGACACAATAATTTTTATTTGCATTATTATATGGACTTTTCCACTACCCCAATACACGTTTTCTAGCTGCTTCTTGTTATTCTTGTCATTTATTTTCCTAGTCAATGAGGCTTCTAGCCACAAAGCTCACATTCTGATGATGAGAATGTCCTGATCTCAAATAACTTTAACTATTACCTTGGCGACTTTTGATTAGTAATAAACAAACAGATATGGGCGCCAATGTCAGGTAAAGTGTTAGTAATGTCTAAAAAAAAGTTTTTTGCATTTAGAAGAGCTTAAAAAGCTGATCTACATGCAAAAAAACGTATCTCTCAAACCGCTATGGTTTAAGAGATATGGGCGTTTAAAGTTTGATTTCTCCTACTGACAGCTGTAAAGCTGTCAGCAGGAGATCCGTGTCGGTCGACACGTTGGCGCTTTAGAAGTGCCAAGATCTTGTTACTTACACGGAATCCCTTCATTGGAATGGTCTAAAACGTGTGCCTGAACACAAGGCACACGTTTTAGACCATTCCAATGAAGGGATTCCGTGTAAGTAACGAGATCCCGGCACTTCTAAAGCGCCAACGTGTCGACCGACACGGATCTCCTGCTGACAGCTTTACAGCTGTCAGTAGGAGAAATCAAACTTTAAACGCTCGTATCTCTTAAACCATAGGGGTTTGAGAGATACGTTTTTTTGCATTTAGATCAGCTTTTTAAGCTCTTCTACATGCAAAAAACTTTTTTTAGACATTACTAACACTTTAAAGTGCTTCTAAGAATCAAAATAAATTTCCCTTATACATATTATTTAGAAAATGTTTTACAAGGAAGAATACATTGAAATTTATCTTGTCTTCAGGTATGTCCTGGAGAGATTTTACAGTAAAGAATTACATATTTCACAAACAGAGAAGCATTATTTATATATATGTGTGTATATATATATATATATATATATATATATATATATAGATAGATAGATAGATAGATAGATATAGATATATGTGTATCTTTATATAGCGCCATACATATACACAGGGCTTTACAGAAATTGTAATAGTATAACACAAAAATACAGAACTCGATTAAAGGAACAGTAATGCCCAATAAAAATGATTTCTTGTTTTGTAGATTTTTTAAAAAAAAATTATGTGGCGCAAATACCATCTTTCAAACCTTTATGGTTTGAGAGGTATTTGCATCTAAAGTTCCACATCTCCTTATGTCAGCTGTAAAGCTGACAGAAGGAGATCCGTGTCGGCTGACACGAGGCAGCTCTTCAGCAGAGCCGCAATAGCGATTTTGGAAAATAATTACTTCATTGTTACAGTATACAAAGTGTACTTGTAAACCCCCCATTCAGGGTGTTAAAAAAGACATTTAAAGGGTTAGTGATGGCCATTTTTAAGTTGATGCAGTATTGTAGATGTTAAAAAAGTATCTGGAGAAAGCCCCATCTCTCAAACCTTTATGGTTTGAGAGATATTCGCCACTAAAGTTGCCCCCACCTCATGTCAGCTGTAAAGCTGACAAAAGGAGATCCGTGTCGGCCAACATGAGGAGTCTCTTCAACAGAGCCGAATTAGTGATATTTAAAAATAACTACTTCATTGGAACGGTCTACAAAGTGTGCATGCAAAATAGGCACACTTTGTAGACCATTCCAGTGAAGTAATTCTTTTTAAAGATCGTTATTTCGGCTCTGCTGAAGAGCCGCTTGCTGGTCCCAGGACCGGAATCTCCTGCTGTCAGCAGAGTGCTGATGTCAGGAGAAGGGGAGGGAGAGGTGAACTTTAGAGGTGAATATCTCTCAAACCATAAAGTTTTGAGAGATAGGACTTTTTCCAGATACTTAATTTTTTTAACATCTACGATACTGCATCAACTTAAAAACGGTCATTACTAACCCTTTAAAGAAATGGGTCTTTTGTCCCCTATGCTATAGGTGGTTTGGCCAAGAATTACTTACTTTTTGTTTATGTGTAAGGTCCATGATATTTATCACTATTTAAATAGTATCACCATAAACACGCAAAACAGAGTCTTGCAAAGATACAAGCTATTTTTGTAAGATGTAATAAGAGAAAGGGAAAATTATGTCTGGCACTTCAAAAAAAGTCAGCCATGAAAAACAGATCAACGAATAAATTATGCAAAAGAGAAAAATAAATTTGTCTCTGGAAATGACTACAAGTGGAAAATGTATCTAAAGTGCACTTGTGCCTGAACATGGAATAAAAGTAAGAAAAAATGGTTTGCTTTACACCAGGGTTAGTCAATTGTTGGACCACTAGCTGTTGGAGCCTACAACTCCCTTAATTCCCAAACAGCCAATGGCTGGTTGGGGATGATGGGATTTGTGATCCCCAACAGCTGCAGATCCAACTATTTACTGATTCTGTTTTAGAGACTGGTTCTATGGGCATTATGTGAAGAAGAAAAATGCAGTATCTTTGGCACAAACCAATGACACCATAGAGGACAAATATTCTCATTGATTTAAATGTTTTTTTTTAACCCCTTGAATGTTAGAAATATCTCTAGCACATTACAGAGCAATGCACTAGGGACATCTCTAGCATTCAAAGGGTTAATTTTTTTTCAATGGGAATTCTAGGATTGTTTCTCTCTCTGCTATAATGCATAGTGCAAAATGTCCGATAGCTGTGTCCTCTGCTTACATAGATGTTCAAGAACAATCAGTACATGGACACTACACCATATAACATAATTTGGGATTTAGTACCTGCTTTATTTTAGACTATGCAGTATTTCTGTATATTGAAAAACTTTATTAATTCTTTGAGTGTCCAAATGGGACACCCTTCTGATACTCAAAAGGGGAAAACTGAGGCTTATGGTTTGTTGAAGATTAGTACTTTAGAATTTTTATATTCCCTACTTAGGTCATAGTGTCCAAAAGACAAGTGGAGTAATCCTGGGGGAAGCCATTGAAGTAAAATGTGACTTTCTAAAATTCCTATTTAAATGGGTCTTTTCACCCATTGAATGCTAGAGGTGTCTCAAATGCATTGTGAAGCAATGCGTTGGAGACCTCTCTAGCATTCAGGGGGCAAAAATTGAATTTAATTAAATTGAAATTTTATTTGTCCCCTATGTTACAATTATTTTTCTTTTGCAAATAAGGCCTCATGGGGCTAATATGTGAATACACAGGTATAGCCACATGGGGCAGATGAACTAAGAAGCGATGTTATGGTGATATATACTAAACATTAGAGATAGAAGGGGACGGAGGGAGAATCAACTCATTAGTATGGGTTGTCTAACTACTGTTGATCTGTAACAGATGCCCTCCCTTATACATCTCCAGAAGTCTGACAATCCTAAAGTCTCTGCACATTCTCGCTGCTCCCCCATTTACTTACTGGGGGAGCAGAAAGGATCCACTGAGACTTCAGCACTACAAACAGCATCACTTCCTTAACCCTTTCCTTGCCATAAAGATATGGATTAATGAAAAATAACCATGATATATAAGTATAACTTATGATGTCAAATACATATAATTGAAACATGATAATCGGAAATGAGCAGAATATGTGAGGAATGAAAAAATTAGTAAGACCCATTGTTAGTATTATTGATGCTATATCTGGTCTCCAACAGTCAGATGTATAGTCAAGAATAAAATATCATAAAGGGCAGATTGTCAGAACCCTGTGCAGCAGTATATATCCATGGATCCCCTTGGGAGGAATATGTGTGAAACCAGAGCACAATTTTAATAAATTGTTTGTTTAATAAAACAATAAAACAAAAAGTAGTAGTATTACACTAATAGCACTGAAATAAAAATCAAGTGAAATCCATCCAGAGTGTAAGAAGAGGCAATATCTAAATTATAAATATGCATACATAAAAGCTTAGACAATTAGCATATAGATAAAATACGATTTAAATGCGGACATGGGATGAGATGCCTAACAAACCATTAGAAACACGGAACAGGTATGGAATAATAGATGGACCAAAATCTCAAATCTATGGAAGCTACATATGGTATAATAAAGAGTGAGAGCAGTACATAAAGAGATGCAGTTCTTTTAGTAGCATATATTACACAAGTAATATCTCTCCCAAATACATATATTATGTGCTTACTATAGCCATAGCTTGGATCAAATGCTTCACATATATAGATCGATCAGCTTTTAATATATACATGTGCGCACCAGCGTGATTCTTTGATTCTCACGTGCATGTTGGTCATGTACAATAGTTGTAATATATAGCATTCTTCTCTTCTTTTACTCTCCTCCATGTCCTCTTTCTATATGCTATTATTTACTATGTTCCAAGTCACAAACTCCTTCCCTTATTCTGATGAATTACTCTTCTCACATATAAGTCCAAATTAAATATTTTGTTTAAAACAATTTATACAAAATAAAAGTGGTCAGTGCATTTCAGAGTAGTCTCTAACCACTTTGTCTGGATAAATGTACTTACTCGAACTGAAAAAGTCTGAGAAAACTCAAACTGGCAGGACCTCTAATTTAACATCTAATTAGCCAATCAAATGGTCAGTTCTTAGTTGAATGTAAAGAATACTGTGTATTGTCATAAAAATGATCAATCAGATTCATATTTGGTCCACCACAGATGACAATGTAAAACGTAAAGAAGAAAAACAAAAAAGTTGTGATCTCAAAGGGTGAAAAGGGACAGGATCATGGATGGACATATTAATGATAAAAGAGCCCTAGAAAAGAACTTGACCATACTAAATGGTTGAAGGGAATGATACACAACCAATTGATCTCAAATGGATTGACAAGATGGTTTGCCATAATTGGTTGCTCAAATTGGAGGCTAAAGCCATAGTGATGAATTTCTCAGCGGGTACAGACTATGGGACAGATTGTTCCTGCTGGTATAAGTTATTAATAAAGAATATACATAAACAAATGTCTTATATAAGTTCTATGGTAAATCCTAGAGAAAACATTATGTTTGAATGCAAAAGATCTATTTTATTTCCAAGACATACACCAAAGTCCTAGAAGAAAATATATTTCTAAAAATGCTCAGTTGTTCCTGTTTGAATGATATATTTAGGCTAACTCCAATTTGTCCTAATAACAGTGAGGGTTCTCTGAATTTTTCATTTCAAATAGATTCAACGAAGAATGAAGAAGGTTATATATAATGACTATTGAATATGACAGTTATACAAGCGATACACAAAGAATCTCTCTGGTGAACACATATGTATATTGAAAGATGATCTATCTATATAGCTAAAGCATTTGATCCTAGATATGGCTCTAGTAAAAACATAATATATGTCTTTGGGAGTGATAACATTTGTGTAATATTAGTTATTAATAGAATTACATATCCGTATGCACTGCTCAAGCTCTCTATTATATCCTTCCTACATAGCCTCCATAGATTTTACATTCTGGTCCATGTGGTATTCCATACCTGTTTAGTGTTTTTGATGCTTTGTTGGGCATCCTATCTAATGTCCGAATTTGAATCATATTTTATCTGTGCACTGATTGTCTATTTTTTATATGTGTATTTATATTTATTATCATTTAGACTCCTCTCATACTCTGTGCAGATTTTACTCTGTTTTTATTTTGCTGCTATTGTAAAAATATAAACACTTTTTGTTTTATTGTTTCAATACATTTTTTTCTTTAAAACAGCACTTAGATCTACATGTGCACTGCTCTTTGTTTCTGTTTTCATGAGTCCTCTTTATACCTGAATCAAGTGATTGGCAGATAGCCTACTCAGCTTGTTCAGTCAGTCAGTACCGAAGGGCAGAGAAGCTGTGATATAAATATCTCCTCTGCCATTATCTCATTTTGGAATCCTTTCAGAGCCACAGGGGTGTTCAATACACATTCGTATGGCATGGGATGGGTTGCAGGAGGGCATCTGTTATCTCTGCTCTTTAGGAGAGGCAGCAAACTATCCTCTGTTGAGCTATAGGAAGAACCCCCCATTGTCAGCCTCAGGTTGGAGATGTTGGGACTGTGAACTCTGGCAGTAAAGGCTTCCATCAGAGGTTAGTGCAAATTGAGAATATCCCCATTAATATATAAATACACCTACATGAATACGACACTCATTAACCTGAATTTCCTTTTGCATATGAGCCATTGTTGAATTATAGCAAAATCATAAACCTTTAGAAGGCATGGTAGATTCATGGCAATGTTGGCAGATTGTAGTGGATTGGTGGCAGATACACATGGATATTACGGCAGACATTTCAGTGTATACTGTCAATATGCCATCAATAAGAACTTGCCACCTTATCTCCATCCTGCCCCTTATCAACCTTTAATGCATCTCCCCCTTGGTGTTATTGTCTAATTCATTTGGCTGCATCTCAAGGTATGTACTGTAGTATTCTGTAGTGCATACCAACATGCACACTCTGCCAGAGTAGGGCTTTAATGCCAGCAAGCCATTCACACCAGCCCGATAAGATACTCAAGGAAATGGCATACACTAACATTACTATCTCTTTGCATTGTTCATTGGGAAAAGAAAGGAATAGAGAAAAGGACCTCCTAAAATTACCACAGGCTTGTTCTCCCTCCCATCTTGTCCTCCCACAAATGGCATTAACCCCTTAAGGACCAGCCGCACATGCACAGGGCTGTCACTTAAGGACTACGGAGCATTTTTTTTTCATCTGCTTCCGGGCTCCCCGAATAGCGTGCAGCCGCGGGGGGAATCCAGAATTCCATGACATACATATATATAAGTCCTTGGTCCTTTAGGGACATCCACCTAGTGACGTACATGTACGTCATGGGTCATTAAGGGGTTAAGCAGAGGATTTGTTGTGCATGTATCATAGTAAGTTAAAGTTGCTTTATGGACAGAAAGCTGATTCCATCACCTGCTGAGTCTGTGTGGTAGATTTGTCCCAATGTGTTTGAAACCTCTAGCATTTGAGGGGTTAAATCCCCATTTCAGTCAATGGGATTTTTTTTTAAGTACAGCTGGTTTGCCCCAGAATTACTCAACTTTTATTTTTCACATAGTACCCGTTCATTTCTTTCAATCACCCCTGTCTTCTTTCAACTTCTTGCTCTATCATTCTCTACTATCTTTATATCTTTAATTGTCTCTCTCCTTCTTCCTGTACCTATGTAATTAGTAAAAGATGCTTGGTTCAGGATTAAGGGAAATCCGCATGATAGCAAATTTGGCAATTATCAGTTATACTTGATGCAACTACCATTGATTCAGATTTTGTGTGTATGTCAATAAAATGATATCTATGTTTTCAGCAAATCTCCTTCATCTAGGAAACGGACATCGAACAATATTGTCATTGGAAATCCCTGAATTTTGGTGTTTAAACAGACTTCATCAGTATCTTTTACTCCACCTCTCTAACACAGAAGTGTTGCTTGGTTCTACATAACTGTGTTAAAATGCCAGAGTACTGGGTGAGGGGTTAAAGTTCCAGCTCACATGCTTAAAGTTTGGGAATTGTTACCTGCCTAGGATATATTATGGTGTTATTCACCTTATTAGTAACACTGCTGTTGGGCTTCATGGTGAAAGGTAACATAATGGACGATGGTGCCTCTCACACAGTTGACTATCTCCTTGGTGATCATTTCAAAGTCCAATATGTAGCAACTTTACTGCATTCCCTCAGGAACACACAAAGTTAGAAAGGTCTTCATGGCAGCCTGTAGGGCAACTTTCACAACCTCCAAGGAATGGAGATGTGCAAACTTTTGCTGTTACTCTGAAAGCTAATGAAATCAACCATAACATGTAAAAGATGTCTAGGGTTTAATTCACATGAACAACACCAAGGCAGTGATGCTGCATTGGATCTTTCACCCAATCCTCAATGCTTTAAATTGATCTTTTAACCTCTTGAATAATAGAGGTATTCAACTCAATTCATTTGGAGACTTGTATAATGTTCAGCAGGTTAAAATCTCTATTTTATTTCTCATCTATATTGCAGTTGGCTTGTTTCAGAATTGCACCTAATTAGCTTCCTGAATAAAGTCCCTTAGAGTCTGGAAATACGCAAATAAAAAGACCAGTAATGTACTGAAGAATTGCCAGTACAGTATAAACGATGCTGCCTGCACTTTACTAAAGCATTTACATATTACAGTATGTCATTTTACCACTTGTACACTGTGAGAACATGATTTTAAAAAGCCTACAGAACAGATAAATACACATAAATAGTCCCAGGTACAAAAGCTTTATAATAAGCAAATAATCAAAAAGAGTTGATAAATAAGTTCAGGAAAAGAACTGTAAATGAGCGCAGTTAGATTCTGATAAAGCAAAACCATAGTGATCAAAAGAAAATAAAGAAAGAATGAATATATTAATAATGACTGCAGTTGGAATAAAAGCTTGACTGAATGGCTCCCTTGAATAAGAAATGGTGCTTGGAGGTGAAGGAGTAATGTCATATCCATTTTGGAATAATGAGTTGCCAGCTTGACACTGTAAATAATCAAGTCATAGAAAAAAGAGCAGTGATTGCATTTTGCTGATAACACCAGTACTGTATATTGATGCTGGCAGGTATTCCCAGTCATACGTGAATTACGTTTACTATAGGAATTTTGGAAGATGGAACATCTAACAATCAGTTTTAGCTTGTATTTAACCCCTTGGATGCTAAAAAAAAGTCTCAAATGCATTGTGGCGGAATACTTTAGAGGTGTCTCTAGCATCCAAGAGGTTAAAATTATTGCCTGATATTCTTAACCCTTTGAGTGTCAGAGGGGTACGCAGTGCATTGCTCTGCTATGCATCGTGTACCCCTCTGGCACACAAAGGGTTAAATGCACATTTTAAATTACCAAAGATCAAATACTCCAGCGGGGAAGAGTCACTAAGCGGTGATAATGAGGTGATAAAGTGGAGATAACTTCTACAGTTTGTCACTTCTCCTGCTCCTATGTTATTCTATGGAGCCTATACACTAAGATCTCTTCAGCTTTGGAGATGTTAGTGCATAGGAGCTATAGAATAACATAGGGACCGGAGAAGTGATAAACTAGAGAAATTATCTCCACTTTATCACCTCATTATCACCTCTTTATCACCGCTTAGTGAATCTCCCCCTGGACTCTTTTTAAGCTCCTTCCACATATATGACATTGTCACAGAGACAGCAACAAATGAAAAAATATAAAATAAAAAAAGTGAATCATTAGACTGTATTTATTAAACTAAGGAAATGCAATCCTGGAGTAAACCATCTGCACCATAGGGGGAAATGAAAATCCTTGTTGATTTAAGTAGAACTTTAACCTGCTTGAATGTTAGAGAGGTCTCCAAAGCATTTAAAAGCAATGCACTGGACACTCCTATAGCATTAATGGGCTATAAGTCCTATTTTCATCTATAGGAAGTTGCACACTTTTCATTTCAACCCTACAATATAACTTTACAAACATACGTGGGAACTATCTGGACCTGCCCTGGAGATTCCGGTTATCAGAATGAATTATTATGCCTATGGGGACAGTGGCTGATTCATAGGGAACTAATAAAAAATCCGGTTGGCTTAGCCCCTTAACGACTGGCGTGCACGCACTTGAGGACCATGTGGCATTTTTTTTTCTTGCAATCCGATTCAGGGCTGTGTGGGGAGCCCTGAATTCCATGACGTGCCAGGACCGTCACTGGTCCTTAAGTGCCGGACCACCGTGACGGTCAGGTCACGTCATTGGACGCGAAGGGGTTCAACTCCTTGAATGCAAAGCATTGAATGCTAAAATTTTTTAACATTCAATTGGTTAAAAGCCCCATTTCAATCAATGGAAATGTTGATATGCCTAAGAATTTCTCCAGTCTCTCTTTGTACATGATTCTCATCATATGGTAAGTATGGAATATTTCATACTGAGATTATACAGCTAATTTATCCATGACAGCCCTTCCTATTTAGGAGTGAGACCCTTTTTTGGAGTTAGTGTTCTTCTTCCATATTTGTGTTGAATATGTTTATCTTTTTGCAGAGGGAAAAAGTCTGTATGACGTGCATTGTAGATGATATACTAAGTAAAAGTGGAACAATTTTGGAGCAAACAAACAACACAATAGAGAACAAATAAACATTATCCAAGCAGTGTGCTAGAGACCTATATCACAATGGGTTTAAAAGGGACCGCTATTTTACACTTTACCCTAAACTCAGTAATGTCTTAACACTTCCCTGGTCATTGAGAGAGGGCTGGAAAAAATTGCAGATGTTAAGTGTATTGCTGGATTTTAAGCCTTTGCGTGCCACAAGGTTATCTGATGCATTGGTTCACAGTGATTCAGACACACTTCTGGAACTCAAAGTTTCAACTCACAAATTCTAATTCTAAGGAGGATTTTTTTATTTAGAGTTATCTGTGTATGTATATGTACTATGAACCTGTTTTCCAATATTATGAAACCTCCAATTAAGCCTCCTTAAATAAATAAAGGTTAGTACTTTAAATATGGCACCCCCGCATGTTTATTAGGGAGCAATTTGGAATTAAAAACCTGCAATAGAATTAATTAGCCCTGAGAGAGAAGAAACTTCACAGTTATACTTAGTGAGAGAAAGGGATAAGGGTTTGTTATGAGTTCAAGCATGATTAGGGAGAGTTTACACTACAGTTATAGGGATATGGAAACTCAAGCAATGCAGAAATATAAAATATATTAAATCATTTGCTGCTAGTAGATAAATCAATTAATTTCTGATACCAGAACAGAAAAGAGGTTAAAAAGGTGTGCATCAAAATGTATTTGTGCAACTGATGCAGCCTTTTCTTTTATGATAAATTAAAGTGTCATGTTTAAGATGGCATTTAATTCTGTGTGAAAGAGATCACATCTCATTAATTACACTGATAAATCATAATTTTAATTGGAGTAGCAGAATTCTTAGCAATATATAAAGGCCAATATTCTCAGTGACAGTGTTTAACTTTTGTTACTCTGAAGCAGCATAAAAATGTACTACCAGAGTTGACATTATATATTAACTGGCACATATTAAGAGATATTCAGTAAAATTAGTGAAGTTGCACCAGTTTATATGAACAAAATGGAGTAATTCTAGAGCAAATTGTACTAAAGGTGACAAATGGAATTTACCAAAATTATCATTGATTTAATGATCATTGAGTTAATAAAACTGTAGTTAAAGGGATAGTAAAGTTTCATAATAAAAGCAGCTCTAATTAATCATCATAGTATTTGAACTTTGGAGAGTGTTATTTCAATTCTGTCAGAGTTGTACTTCAAGAGTAATTCAGTGACAAAGTGTCCCCCTCCTGCCCCTTTTACTGATGTAACACTGCTCAGCCAGAGCAGAATGGAGGTGCCCAGGTAGATTGCAGAGAGGGACAATCTTCAATTAAGATAAGGGAAAAACCTGAAAAGCTTGTCAGGGGGGGCAGGGATTTCATTGTTTTCATAGGAATAAGAGTGTCCCTTTCTGTTATCTGTCTGGTCTATGGACTGGATTCCACATCTGAGAAGAGATGGCTTACACTAGGTAAAAGGGGCGGGAGGGGAAACTTTGCTTGTGAATATCTCTTAAACCATAAAGGTTTGAGAGATAAGACTTATATCATTCTTCATGTTTTTTAATGCCTACAAAATAAAATACAGTTAAAATGAAGTATTACTATCCCTTTAAAGGGGATCTATCACCCCTATACAAGTTTATATTAAAATTTAGATTATATAGTGATTAGGTGAAATAACATATTAATTAATTTTTTAAAATCTCTATTTGGCCAAAATTCAACAAATAAATACTGCCCTGAGCCCTACTTCTGGACAGACTGTGGTTACCAGCTCTGTACCACAGTCTGTCCTCTGCTCCCCTCCCTCTATCCAGCTACCTCTGATGATGCAGGCTTTCTTCATGTAAGCTGGAGCACTCTCATTGGCCAGAGATCACTCAAGTTTACATGCAGAAATCCTCCATCATTGGAGGAGGCTGGATAGAGGGACAGGAGCAGAGGAAGAGTGACAGACTGCGTTACAGTGCTGATAACCACAGTTTGTCTGGAATTAGGGTGCAGTGCAGTATTTATTTGTTAAATTTCAGCCAAATAGTGATTTTATAAAAGAAATTAATACATTATTCCACCTATTCGCTATATAACCTAAATTTTAAGACAAACATGTATAGGGGTGATAGAGCCCCTTTAATGCTCTTTGGATGGCTGGGAGAAATTTCACTCAGCTCACCTTGTCCTTTTTTATAATAATAAAGATATATTTTCTATTGTGGCCACTAGGTGGTCATGTTCCTATCACTTAGTAGAAGAACCATTGTTCATGACTACTGCTCTCTCAGAGAGTGCACTGTAAAAATATATACACATTTTGCACACCTGAGGAGAGATGCACTAAACTTGGATTAGGGTCCAGTTTGGCAATATGGTGAAGAAATTGACATAAATCCATTTCCTGGTGTACACTAAAGTGTCTTCACCAATCTCATTCTTTCAGTTGCACCTGGAATACACCAACACCACCATGCTCTCTCCATCCCTACACCAGGTTTGTGATGTTACAGTGCCTCCTTCACTAGTGGCACATTTTCTTATTGAAATATGACTTTATAGGTTTATAGGTTAATGTGGCTATTCACCACATGAATAAAGCCTTGACAGCTGGCAATGTTGTTGGAGCTCACCAAAACAAATTTGCCTCCCTTATTCTGGCAAACTGGGGATCTTACCGTAGCCACTGATCAGCTGACCAATGTTACCAGTGCAGAGCTATGCTGGCATCTGAGAATCCAGATGAACTTACTGTGCTGTTGTATCGTTTGTGTAATAGGAAGCTGCATGCCAACATAGCTCTGTACAGTTTACATCAAACAGCTGATATCTGTGCACTGTTTACATGGAACAGCGGATTGGTGGCTAATGGGGAGGTGATTGCTCTGTGGATAGGACTTATAAACACTAAATTGTATATCTCTCCCAATCTCCTGGGTTTTATTGGATTTGGTTTCACATTCACCACTGTGGAGTGCTTTTTCCCTCTTGTGGGTGTTGTCCATGTATACAATTGTTATGTTTTTGTTCCCCTCTTATACTGACATGCCCAATGCCCGAGTCTATGTTAGGTTTGTATCCTTACTATTTCAATAAACTTGCATTTACTTTTGATGTACAAAGCTCTGCACATTTGTCTGGTACTCAGATGTATAAGAGATATATGCTGCTGGTTTTGATTCTGAAGTATGGAGGGGAAGGCATCCTCTCTGTTTCCCCTTTGCCATCCCTAACACATTGGCAGTTATAGGCCAATATCATATGCTAATGATCACAGTCTTTCTCCTCCCCTTATGTTGTTAATTGTAGTTTATATTATTCTCCATGGCAAAGTTATCTCTATACATCATCAGACAGACTTCGCAAGTGCATCTGACTTTAGCCTGATTAAAAAAGAATACATTTGCGCTGTAATAGATTTTGATTGAAAAATCTTTGAGCTGTGTAAGTGAACATATTATTGATTTCGGGAAGAAGCATGAAACAGTAAATCTCTGTACTTTAACTTTCTGGCTAGTAGTGTTGTTCCTCAAGCATTTAAGATGGATGGGAAATTATCTTATAGGGATATAAGTAACAGTGCGCACAACCTTTAATATTATATCGATCATCACCCGCTGCCCACTTACAACATTTACGGCTTGATTCAATAACCTCTGACACAAAAAAAGGCAATGGCATTTTTTCAAGCACTGTAAGGTATTCAGTTACCTGTGCTATGAAAAAATGCTGCCAAAAAAAACAACCTGTCGGCAGCTAAAATTAGTGGTGTTTTTATCCCATTCAAAGTAAAAAAAAAACAACACAAGATGCAATTCAACTGACCGTGTTAGCACTTAAAGGGATAGTAATACTTCGTTTTAACTTTATTTTATTTTGTAGGCATTAAAAAAACATGAAGAATGATATGTCTTATCTCTCAAACCTTTATGGTTTATGAGATATTCACAAGCAAAGTTTCCCCTCCCCGCCCCTTTTTCCTAGTGTAAGCCATCTCTTCTCAGATGTGAGTCTGGTTGTATGACAGGACAGATAACAGAAGGGGACAATTTTCTTTGTATGAAAACAATGAAATCCCTGCCCCTCTTGACAAGTTTTTCAGCTTTTTCCCTTATCTTAATTGAAGATTGTCCCTCTCTGCAGTCTACCTGGGCACTTCCCTTCTGATCTGGCTGAACAGGGGGGGATACTTTGCTTGTGAATATCTCTTAAACCATAAAGGTTTGAGAGATAAGACTTATATCGTTCTTCATGTTTTTTTAATGCCTACAAAATAAAATAAAGTTAAAACGAAGTATTACTATCCCTTTAAGATAAGTTAAGGGACTCACTTTATCGCTGGGAATTTAAGACCCAGTTTGTTTGGCCGTAGAGTGCCTTATCAGATCTCAAAATAACTAACAGAGCATTTGAAATAGAAAAAACCTAAGTCCCCAGTGGATGGATTGATATGGGGCTCACAGCCCCATCATATCAATACATCCAAAGTATACCCAAAATGTGTCTAAATATAATAGAATTAACCTTATATGTGCCAGTGGAGTATAATTACCCCACTGGCACCCATAGGGTTAAACCAACAAAGTAACAGCCCCTGCAAATTAACACTTACCATTAATCCTAATGTCCAGCAGGGTCATCAGCACCCTGGTCATCTACTGTCCGTCTTCTTTCTTCTATCTTGTATCTTCTCCACCTTCTTTCTTCTTCTGTCTTTGCTTGTAGCTTTAAAAAAAAAAAGAGAGCCATAAAGAAATGTTCACTAAAAATAACCCACACATCTATAAATAGTTTAACCCCTTTAGTGCCAGAGGGGTACACAACACATTGCAGGGCGTACCTCTCTGGGACTCAGTGGGTTAAATAATGCTTAGATGTGCGGGTTCTTTTGTAAATAAAATGCCTCAAGTTGAGATAAAATTGTGCCTATTAATTATCAAATGTCAAAACATTTAGCATGAAAATAATATGACCTTTTACCATTTCTCCGCTGCTGTGTGTGGCGGTGGTGGTGGGGAAAGTGAGTTGCAGCATCTCCCCCCCCCCACACACACACACCTTTGTTCAGTATGGGCCGATGCCAGTTCCATTGCGAGGGAATTTAAACAGAGACTGCCTTTATATATGAGCAGTCTCTGTTCCAATTCCTTCACAGACATTGACTGGGATGTGTGCTTATGCACCTCCCAGCCAATCAGCTTCGAGTGAAGATTCTTGAAACTGATTGACTGGGACGTGTATAAGCACAAATCCCATCCAATGGCTGTGAGGGAATTGGAACAGAGACTGCCCATATATAAAGACAGTCTCTGTTCAAATACCCTCACAAAGGAATGGGCATCAGCCCGTATGGTACAAAAGGGGAGGTTGTACTGCAACTCACTTTCTCAGCCACCACCACCACTGTTGCACACAGAGGCAGAGAAATGGTAAAAGGCCATATTATTTTCATGACATATGTTTTGACTAGTGATGAGCGAGCACCCCAATGCTCGGGTGTTCGGGTGCTCTGACCGAGCGCCCCCGGAGGCTCGAGTGCTCGGCCGAGCACCCGAGCCCCATTGAAGTCAATGGGAGGACTCGAGCATTACACCAGGCACCCCCTGCTCTGATGAGGGGAGGGTGCCTGGTCCATAGGAAAAGGGCAGAAAAGGATGGAAACACCACAGAAATGGTTCAGGGACAGCATAGGGAGGATGTCTGGATGCATCTTGGACTCCAACATCGCTGCTGGGAACGATCTTTCGCCCGTAGTACGCCATTTTTACAGACTGACCGTAAAACACACAAAAAGGAAGATAAAAACGACTTTAGGCGAAAAATTGTTACCAAACAGTATTTGCTGTATATTTACTTGTATATCATCTGCAAATTCTCCCAAAAAATTTCCTCGATTTTTCTGAACTGAGGCCATGATTAAGAGGGAAACGTGCGCAGAGGCAAATTCTCCCAAAAATTTCCTTGATTTTTCTGAACTGAGGCCATGATTAAGAGGGAAACGTGCGCAAAGGCAAATTCTCCCAAAAATTTCCTCGATTTTTCTGAACTGGGGCCATGATTAAGAGGGAAAAGTGCGCTGAGCCGACCATCTAAAACATTATGGGTGAGGGTCTGCTGCGGAGCTGACCATCCTAAACATTATATGCGAAGGCCCGCTAGTGAGCTGACGCTATAAAACATTATATGAGAGGGCCCGCTAGAGAGCTGACCCAATAAAACATTATATGAGAAGGCCCGCTGGTGAGCTGACCTATATAAAAATTGTCAAACAGGGCCCGCTGGTGAGCTGGCCCTATATAAAAATTATATCACAGGGCCCGCTGGTGAGCTGGCCCTATATAAAAATTATAGCACAAGGCATATGGAAGAGGAGGAGGAGGATGAGAAGATTAAGAGTCAACCATATACCCGTTTTTTGGGTGGAAGGGGTGAATGGGAATACAGAGTATTCCCATCATTGTAAATAACATATCTAAAGTGAGTTTATGTTCCCCCGGGGCTTTCCTCCAGTGGAGTGGAGAAGTCAGGGGAAATCCAGGCCTTGTTCATTTTTATAAGTGTCAACCTATCAGCATTTTCGGTGGAAAGGCGGATACGCTTATCTGTTATGATGCCACCAGCAGCACTAAATACCCGCTCAGACAGAACGCTGGCGGCAGGGAAGGCCAGCACCTCCAAGGCGTAGAGTGCCAGTTCATACCACGTGTCCAGCTTGGACACCCAGTAGTTGTAAGGCACAGAGGGATCATTGAGGACGCTGACACGGTCTGCTACGTACTCCTTCACCATCTTCCAAAACTTTTCCCTCCTTGTGACACTAGGCTGCGCATCAGGGTGAGGGTGCTGGCGGGGTGTCATGAAGGTGTCCCACGCCTTGGAGAGTGTTGCCCTGCCTTTCTCGGAACTGCTGTGTGCTCCCCTTTTCTCCCCTTCTCGGTTGGCCAAGGTAGCACGTACTCTGCCGCCAGCGTTGTCAGATGGAAAATTTTGGAGCAATTTTTCAACAAGAACCTTCTGGTATTGCACCATTTTGCTTGTCCTCTCCACCGGAGGAATGAGAGATGAGAAATTCTCTTTGTAGCGGGGGTCCAGAAGGGTGAACACCCAGTAATCCGTGTTGTTTAAAATGCGTATAACGCGTGGGTCACGGGAAAGGCAGCCTAACATAAAGTCAGCCATGTGTGCCAGAGTACCAACAGTCAAGATTTCGCTGTCCTCACCAGGAGGATGACTCTCAATCTCCTCATCCTCTTCCTCCTCTTCTGCCCACCCACGCTGAAGAGATGGAACTAAAGTTCCATGGCTACCCTCTGTAGCGGAGGCAACCGTGTCTTCCTCCTCCTCCTCCTCCTCCGCCTCCTCCAATTGTCGCTGAGAAGACGAAGTGAGGGTGCTCTGGCTATCACCTTGTGTAAGCTCTTCCTCCCCCATTTCCACCTCTTCCACATGCAAAGCGTCGGTTTTAATTGTGAGCAGCGAGCGTTTCAGTAGACACAGAAGTGGGATGGTTACACTGATAATAGCGTTATCGCCGCTCACCATCTGTGTCGATTCCTCAAAATTGCGTAAAACCTCACAGAGGTCTGACATCCATTCCCACTCCTCACTTCTGATTAGAGGAAGTTGAACGGAGAGGCGACGACCGTGTAACAGCTGGTACTCCACTACTGCCCTCTGCTGCTCACAAAGCCGGGCCAACATGTGGAAGGTGGAGTTCCAGCGCGTGCTCACGTCACACAGCAGCCGGTGAGCTGGCAGTTGTAAGCGCTGCTGCAGCTTCAACAGGCCGGCCGAAGCTGTAGATGACTTACGGAAATGTGCACACACGCGGCGCACCTTGGTCAAGAGATCATGCACATTGGGGTAGGTTTTTAGAAATCGCTGAACCACTAAATTAAATACATGCGCTAGGCATGGTACGTGTGTGAGCTTGCCGAGCTCCAAAGCCGCCACCAAGTTACGCCCATTATCACACACAACCATGCCTGGTTGCAGGTTGAGTGGCGAGAGCCACTGCTCGGTCTGGTGACTAATCCCCTGCAACAGCTCTGAGGCCGTGTGCTGTTTGTCCCCAAGGCAGATCAGCTTCAGCACGGCCTGTTGACGCTTCCCCACTGCAGTGCTACACTGCTTCCAGCTACTGGCTGATGGGGGAGTGGCGCTGCGTGTAGAGAATTCGGAGGTGGAAACGGAGGAGGAGGAGCCAATAACGTAGGTGCTGGCGGAAACCCTGATGGAGGTAGGGCCCGCAATCCTCGGCGTGGGTAGCACCCGTGCCATCCCAGGGTCCGAGTCGCTCCCAGCCTCCACGACATTCACCCAGTGTGCCGTCAGGGAAATGTAGCGTCCCTGGCCACAAGCACTTGTCCATGTGTCAGTCGTTAAGTGGACCTTCCCAGTAACTGCGTTGGTCAGGGAACGGGTGATGTTACGGGACACATGGTGGTGTAAGGCGGGGACGGCACACCGGGAAAAGTAGTGGCGGCTGGGGACCGCGTACCGAGGGACAGCTGCTGCCATCAGGCTGCGGAAGGACTCAGTGTCCACAAGCCTAAATGGCAGCATTTCGATGGCCAGTAATTTGGAAAGGTGTGAGGTTAGTGCTATGGCCTGTGGGTGGGTGGCTGGGTATTTTCTCTTGCGCTCAAATGCCTGGGGTAACGACATTTGGACGCTGCGCTGGGACAGGGAAGTGGATGTGGTCGCTGATGGTGCTTCAGATGGTACAGGTGCAGGGCGGGAGGTATGCGGGCCTGTGCCTTCGACAGGCGATTGGCCGGCACCGAAAACAGGGGAAGAGGAGGCAGTGGTGTGGCCTGCAGACACAGATGGGCGATCCAGGCGTTCCTCCCACTTACTACGGTGCTTGGATGCCATGTGTCGGATCATGCTGGTGGTGGTGAGGTTTCTAGTGTTCATGCCTCGGCTCATTCTGGTGTGGCACAGGTTGCAAACTACAATTCTTATGTCGTCCGCACTTTCCTTAAAAAAACGCCATACCGCGGAACACCTACCCTTTGGCAAGGGAGATTTACGCAAGGGGGTGCTACGTGGAACATTTGCGGGCCGGTTTGGTGCGGTCCGCCTTCTTTCTGTAGCCACACCACTGCCTCTTCCAGCCTGTTGCGGTGCTGCAGATGGCTCACCCTCAGGACTGCAGGTGGGGTCAGTCACCTCATCGTCCACCAAGTCCTCCTCCACTTCCTCACTCTGATCATCCTCCTCATGTCTTGATCCCACCACATACTCAGTCATTGACAACTGTATAACATTCTCCTCAACAAGGTCTTGAGACAGTAATAGTGGTTGATTTAATGGCAACTGTGTCTCATCATCATCATCATCATCCACTACTTCCTTTGACCTTAAATGCCGTTCACATCTGTCATCTTCTTGTGATTGGGTACCCTCTAGAGGTTGTGAATCAGGGCACAAGATGTCATGTTCCTCTGCAAGCGTGCTTGGAGAGAGGGTCAAATGAAGGATTGGTGATGAGACGAGCTCATCACTATATCCCAGTGTGGGATCACTTCTTTGACCAGACCGTCTATGGTGGGAGGAAGGATGATCAGAGTGAGGATTATGTTGACCAGACTCTTGGCTACTGAGAGTGGACTTGGTGGAAGACAGGGTGGTGCTTAACCGACTGGAAGCAGTATCAGCTGACATCCAACCGACCACCTGTTCGCAGTGGTCGGACCTCGAGAGTGATGTCCTGTGACGCCCTGTAAAATTAGACATGAAGCTAGGTATGGTGGATGTCTTTCTTTCTTGTGCTCTGGCACCAGGCACAGTTTCTCCGCGTCCTGACCCGCGCCCTGAACTATCAGGATCACGTCCACTTCCCCGTCCCTTTTTACCCGCCTTCTTCATCTTACACGGAATATGTGACTTTGATATTTGAGTTTGAAAACTTAACAGTATTTCTTCCTATTCTGCAACTGTGCAGAGTACACAGAATAGGCTGCTAAACTGCGGTGACGCACACTGAATGGAATATGTGACTTTAATATTTGAGTTTGAAAACTTAACAGTATTTCTTCCTATTCTGCAACTGTGCAGAGTACACAGAATAGGCTGCTAAACTGCGGTGACGCACACTGAATGGAATATGTGACTTTAATATTTGAGTTTGAAGACTTAACAGTATTTCTTCCTATTCTGCAACTGTGCAGAGTACACAGAATAGGCTGCTAAACTGCGGTGACGCACACTGAATGGAATATGTGACTTTGATATTTTAGTTTGAAAACTTAACAGTATTTCTTCCTATTCTGCAACTGTGCAGAGTACACAGAATAGGCTGCTAAACTGCGGTGACGCACACTGAATGGAATATGTGACTTTGATATTTTAGTTTGAAAACTTAACAGTATTTCTTCCTATTCTGCAACTGTGCAGAGTACACAGAATAGGCTGCTAAACTGCGGTGACGCACACTGAATGGAATATGTGACTTTGATATTTTAGTTTGAAAACTTAACAGTATTTCTTCCTATTCTGCAACTGTGCAGAGTACACAGAATAGGCTGCTAAACTGCGGTGACTCACACTGAATGGAATATGTGACTTTAATATTTGAGTTTGAAAACTTAACAGTATTTCTTCCTATTCTGCAACTGTGCAGAGTACACAGAATAGGCTGCTAAACTGCGGTGACGCACACTGAATGGAATATGTGACTTTGATATTTGAGTTTGAAAACTTAACAGTATTTCTTCCTATTCTGCAACTGTGCAGAGTACACAGAATAGGCTGCTAAACTGCGGTGACGCACACTGAATGGAATATGTGACTTTAATATTTGAGTTTGAAGACTTAACAGTATTTCTTCCTATTCTGCAACTGTGCAGAGTACACAGAATAGGCTGCTAAACTGCGGTGACGCACACTGAATGGAATATGTGACTTTGATATTTTAGTTTGAAAACTTAACAGTATTTCTTCCTATTCTGCAACTGTGCAGAGTACACAGAATAGGCTGCTAAACTGCGGTGACGCACACTGAATGGAATATGTGACTTTGATATTTTAGTTTGAAAACTTAACAGTATTTCTTCCTATTCTGCAACTGTGCAGAGTACACAGAATAGGCTGCTAAACTGCGGTGACGCACACTGAATGGAATATGTGACTTTAATATTTGAGTTTGAAAACTTAACAGTATTTCTTCCTATTCTGCAACTGTGCAGAGTACACAGAATGTGCTGCTAAACTGCGGCGAAGCACACTGAATGGAATATGTGACTTTGATATTTTAGTTTGAAGACTTAACAGTATTTCTTCCTATTCTGCAACTCTGCACAGTACACAGAATGTGCTGCTAAACTGCGGCGAAGCACACTGAATGGAATATGTCACTTTGATATTTTAGTTTGAAGACTTAACAGTATTTCTTCCTATTCTGCAACTCTGCACAGTACACAGAATGTGCTGCTAAACTGCGGCGACGCACACTGAATGGAATATGTGACTTTGATATTTTAGTTTGAAGACTTAACAGTATTTCTTCCTATTCTGCAACTCTGCACAGTACACAGAATGTGCTGCTAAACTGCGGCGACGCACACTGAATGGAATATGTGACTTTGATATTTTAGTTTGAAGACTTAACAGAATGTGCTCTAATCTGCAACTTTGCACACTAAACAGAATGTGCTCTAATCTGCAACTTTGCACACTAAACAGAATGTGCTCTAATCTGCAACTTTGCACACTAAACAGAATGTGCTCTAATCTGCAACTTTGCACACTAAACAGAATGTGCTCTGATCTCCAACTTTGCACACTAAACAGAATATATGAAATTTTTTTTTTTTGGTTTTTCTCCCCCCACACAAAATAACCTGCTGCCCCCACACATAGTAGTCCTAAAAAGGACTTTTGGTTCTTTTTTTTTCACAATTTTGCTTTTTTTCTCCCTACACTGACTTTCCCTTCCTATCCTCATCTCTCCCTGGCTAAGACTGAGCCGAACTCGCTGGTCAGGTGCTATACAGCACCCGACCACGGGTTCTGGCCAGCCAATCAGTGTAATGCCAGCAGCCAACATGGCTGCTGGCATTACACCGATGTCAGAGCCTCCCTGCACGTTTATTGGCTGCGCAGCAGCCGCAAAACGTGCGGGGAGGAGACCCGAACATGGCGGGCGAGCACATGCGGTACTCATACGAGTACCACCATGTGCCGAGCTGAGCGATGCTCGAGCCGATCCGAGCATCGGCCGAGCATGCTCGCTCAACACTAGTTTTGACATTTAATAAGTAACGGCCACAATTTTATCTCAACTTGGGGCATTCTATTAACCAAAGAACCTGCAAATCTAAGCATTCTTTAACCCTTTGAGTCCCAGAGAGTTAACGATTGGTGCATAACATTATGACAGGCACCGATCGTTAGCTTTTTTCCTTTGATGTTCCCATTATAGCCACTATTTAGTGATGTTTTGGGAATGTAGCACACAACATGGACGTTTGGCCACAAGACCTTTTCTGTGGTCTGTACTTTTAGCTGGTAGGGCAATTGAATACCGACTTAGACATTTGTTTTGGTCTGTCGGTATCCATTTTTGCCCTACCGCATGTTTTAGGTCAGGCAAATGAATCGAGCCCTTAGTCACTGGCACAAATCAGTGTATAATGTATATGGACATGAAAGGACTGTATGGATCGTATCTAAATTCTGGTGGCTTGTAAGAGTCACTTCAAACAGTGAGCGTACATATTTATTTATTTATCATACTATACATGCACAAGAATATTGAAGAATGATTGATTTTAGCAACAGACTCTGTTTGTTACCTTTTTTGATCACTATTTGAAATATTGAGAGATTTTATTTTGGACTTGTTCACTTGATATATTATTATTATTATTATATGTTTGTTCATATTTGATACAAGTGCTATTAAACATTCATATTTTTAGCCAGAGGTGCTCTCTTATTTTTATTTTAGTTTGCAAAGTTGTTAACAGGACCACAGCACCTCAAATTCTGCTCCATCTACATGGTAATTTTAACTCTTGAAGGACCGGAGAGGTATGTAGTTCATTGAAAAACAATGCAATGCACTGCACCCTTCCCTATTCCTTAAAGAATTAAATAGATGCATACACTCAGCTTGCTATAGTTTGAAAACATGACTGTCAGCTGTCATGACTGCCTCCAAGGACATGCCATTTATGTCCAATTGAACAATTTTATCTTTTGAACAAATTAAAAAGGAAGACATTAATAGTGGCCCTTAGCATTTTCTGGCCATAGTAAGGTAAGTGAAGGGTTATGATTTGGAGGTGTTAGTTCCCCATTACGCTTAATGATCTCTACTAACACGTCATCATCACACATGCACAAATGCATGTGTGTGCACACAGTCACCTCAGTTCTGAATATAGAGGCCAAAAACAGAAAGCACCTTCTTGTGAGAATTGTATGGCAGACAGAAGCTCCTATTGTCAAACAAATTTCTTCCAACGTCAAACACTTTTGTACATTCCTAGAAAATGTTGACAGGATATAATACCAAAGTGCATATTTTTGCATCATGCTCATATACATGGTTTTATATCATACTACTATTTCAAGGTGAATTGTTTCTATATTGTTCCTTTGCTTTCTTTTTAAACATTATAACACAATGAAATATTGTTTTTTTTTCTTTTTCCCTTAATTCTGAAAAGGGACCGATTCAGTTGTACAGTGATTATGTTCTTGGTGACAAAATGCCATCCCACCACAAGAGAGAGTACTGAATTATTAAATGTCTGATCTTCAACTCAGTCGGGAATTTTGCGAGGTAGAGAAACCTGGCAGGTTGTCAGGGAAACAGGAAAAATGCATCCCAATGCTAATGTTCAATGGAGAAAGCCTTTTTTTTTTGGTGTGGTATTCAGCTAACTTTACAGCTGTTACTGAAATTAATGATATTGTACAATAAACACAGATGCATTCCCATTTGTATTTCTGTGGATGTCTTGCTCATATTATTATATTGTTCCCATGAACAGTTATTGGCCCATATTCATTAAGCTTTTACAGTAAAGCTGTATTCAGAAAATATATATAGTATCATAGCAAAGCTTAAATGGACTCTGTCACCTAATATTAATTTGATGATTTTGAAAGAACATTCAAGATATTCTATATGTTTTATTAGCCATTTTTAATTAGAAAATATGGTTTTTAGTTATGTAATTTAATAGATTATGCTAATTAAAGCATTCTATGTAGTCACTTTCTGTGCTCCCCCATTGATACTGCACTGCAATGCAATTCCCACCTTCTCTAGCACTGAAAGTTACCCTTTTGAGCACCACAGGGTCCAACACATTGCAGAGTATTGCTTTCAAAACCTGTATTCCACATAATGAGTTACATGTCAGTGAATGGTGGAGGTAAAGTAGATCTAACACTTATTACTAATACAACATATGTGATTTTGAAAGCTGTCTCAAAACCACCAACATTGTTTTTAGGTGATAGGGTCACTTTATGACCAACTTTAAAGAATAAACATAATGTTGATTTCCAAATCTAGTTTAGATATAAATAAAATGCCAAAGTTATTAGGTTAAACACTTGAATGTTCATCAGCTTGGTGGCTGATATTAAATAACATCATCTTATTTTCAATTAAAGGGGCATTTTATTATTCAGGTCACTCAATCCAAGTGATTGAGAGCCTCTGTTAACACTTCTATTCCCTGTTGAGAACAATTGACTATGAGGATCAAACAAGATAGCAGATATAAGTTACACGATTAGCTAAAATTCCAGCAGGCAAAATATAGAAAGACTCTATTAAATTAAACAACAAAAGTAAAGACCATATACAGAAAGAAAGAGCAGTTTGGGAGCAAACCAACTGCACCATCAGGGTGAAATAAAGATCTCATGTGATTTAACCCTTTGAGTGCCAGGAAAGCATTAGATAACTTTCTAGCACTCAAAGTGCTTTTATAATGCAAAGCACTGGAGAAGACCTTAAAAAAAAATAATAATAATCAAATGGTTAACTCTTTTAGTGCCAGAGTAGTATGCAAGAGTTGTATACCCCTCTGGCACTAAAACGGTTAAAATGCCAATTTAATCAACAGGAATTTTTATCCCCTTGCCCTTCCAGGAACAGTCGGTGTGCTCCAGAACTGCTCGCCCTATGCTACTTTACTTTATCATAAAGATACTTGTGATTAAGATAAATTATAACTCAAAGATATTTAATCATGACATAATGATTATAAATTCTAGCTGCATAGTATGAGACAATAGGGGAATATATTAAAACTAGTGTAAAAGGCCGTGTACATGGGCCAAGGTCCGAGTAATGTTAAGCGGCCACTACCTCACTGCTCAATGCCATGCAGTCTTGCATTGCCTCACTCACACAATGCAATCTTGCTCAGCAGAGACTGCCAGAACCCGAGCAGTCTCTACGGCGCATGACTGCATTGTGGCAAACATCCTACCAAATTATTATATAGGATGGCTCTGCCCTGAAACATACAATGGAATTAGCTAAAGAGATGACAGTTGGGGAGTGTGTGTGTATTTTGGGGTGTCATTTTTCTCTGAGCGACACCGGAGGAGGTGCTTCAATGAATTCACCACAGCCAAGGAAAGGTCCAGTCACTTGTTCGATAAAAAATACTTTATTCATCCACTTTTAAAAACACCATTCACTATGTGGGATACTCATATGATAGACAAAGCAAATGTCCAGTATCATGAAGCGCCTGACGTGTTTTTTGACTATATCACTTAATCTTAGGCTCAGGTGTCCTTTTTCTCTGTGCTTTGTTTCCCTTGTTCTAGCAAGGCTTAGAGGGAATTGTCATAAAATGTGTCAGTTTTCCTGTGCATTTAAAGATTGCTCAAATAAAAGTCTTAAACATTATTTAGAGAGCTAGTAGGATTTAAAACACACAAATGCAATCACACCACCCCAAAGTAAAAGGTCATGGTTTTTATGCAATGGCATGAGCACAGAAAATTAGTTTAATTCCTGGATTCATGTATTTGCTCTACTATTTTCATGTACTGTTTAAGATAAGCTTATTATATGAGTTAAGATAGTTAATAGATTAGGGTCCAAGTCTTTGGAGGGGATCGGAGGCTCCCATATGCATGATTTTGATTAATATTTCCATCAATTAAAGGGGACTCAGTACTGAGTCTGGGAGATACCATCAGATATGTTTGGATTCATAGTTCTCAAATTGTGGCTCTATGCTTCCAGTGTCATCCCAGTGACTTTAAAAATATTTGCTAAAATTGTATATGGCATTCATTTTGTGATTTAACTGTGAAACGAATCTGATATTTTTTCAAAAGAAAACAGTTTACAAATCTATAGTTTTTACCTTCTCAGCAAATTAAACTTACATATATCTAAGTTATGAAGACTATGCAGCATGTTTAAGAGAAGGCCTTACTTAGACAGGATTCCTTCTTATGGAAAACTATTATTGAAGGCCCGTATACACGGGCCAAAGTGCCAGCCAGCGGCCTCAGCTGCTGCCCCGGAGCGAGGGGAGGTGGGCCGTATGGAGCGCCCTGCTCCAGATCAGCAGTGCCTCTGACTGGAAACCAGCACATTCGTGCAGTCTCTACTGCGCATGATTGCATAATTCGGGCAGTCTCTACTGCACATGACTGCATTGTTTGGGCAGTCTCTACTGCGCATGAGTGGTTAAACACATAGGGAGTGACGCATTCTAGCACTTTATGTTATATATATATATATATATATATATATATATATATATATATATATATATATATACTAGCAATGTGGGACAGCTCTGCCCGTCAGGCTATATAGGGAATTAATGCACACACACGGATGCAAGACACACACTCACACACACACACACAGACACACACGCATGCACTGAGATGCATAAAGAGCAACACAGTCATATCCCGGGGTGTGAGTGAGTGTGTGTGAGTGAGTGGCATTCATTCATGTAGTTGAAATGCATGTGGTAATTGCACATACTGTGGTGAAAGGTGGATCGTGCTGGCTCCCGGGGTGTGAGTGAGACTATGGTGGAAGGTGGATTATGCTGGCTCCCAGGGTGTAAGTGAGTGTGAGTGATTGCATGTGAGTGATTGTGTGTGAATGTGTGAGTGAGACTGTGTGAGTGAGACTGTGTGAGTGAGAGTGTGTGAGTGATTGAGTGTTAGTGTATGTAAAAGTGTGTGTGTGAGAGAGTGTCTGTGTGTGAGAGTGTGAGTGTGTGTGAGAGAGTGTGTGTGTGAGTGAGAGTGTGTGAGAGTGTGTGTGTGTGTGTGTGTGAGTGAGAGTGTGTGTGTGAGTGTGGGAGTGTGTGTGAGAGTGTGAGTGACTGAGTGTGAGCGAGTATGAGAGTGAGTGTGAGTGAGTGTGTGTGAATGAGTGTGAGTGAGTGTGTAAGTGTGAGAGTGAGAGTGTGTGAGTGTGTGATTGAGTGTGTGAGTGAGTGTGTGATTGAGTGAGTGTGTGTGAGTGTAAGAGTGAGTGTGTGAGAGTGAGTGTGTGAGTGAGAGTGTGTGAGTGTGTGAGAGTAAGTGTGTAAGTGAGAGTGTGTGAGAGTGTGAGTGAGAGTGTGAGAGTGTGAGTGAGTGATTGAGTGTGAGTGTGTGTGATTGAGTGAGTGTGTGTGTGTGAGCGTGTGTGTGAGTGTGTGAGAGAGTGAGTGTATGAGTGAGTGTGTGAGTAAGTGTGTGTGTTTGTGTCTGATGTGTTTGTGTCTGTGGTGTAGGAGCAAGTGGCAGCCATTTTGTTTTTTCAGTCACTTGGATAGTGGTGGGAGGGCTGGATAGTGGGGGCAGGCCAACTCCCTGCATGATTTAAATCACTCACCCATTGAATCACCCAATGGGAGCAGTAACTCCTCCTTACTTAAGCTGAAGTAACATAGCAATATAATACACGGTGGCTCTTCAGTTGAGACAATGCAGCAGTATGCTGAGGGAACAAATAGAAAGTGGTGTTTGAGGCTTGCCCTCTGTAACATACAGCAAAGCATCTCTCTCCCTTTAAGGAGAAAGGGCGGGAATCCGGAAGCAGGAAGTGGAGGAGTGACAGTTGAAAACAGACAGTTAGTGAGGTTGACTGAGGAGATGAAAAGAGCTAAATAAAAGAGTTTCTCTTAAGTTTATCCCTGAGTTTGTATTTTATGGAAACATTACATCCTCATACTGAAACAGAGTGTATGGAGGGTTACAGTTATCTGTGGGAGGTGAAACAGTGTGTTTGTGGGGTCATGATCCTGAGTGAGAGTGTGAGTGGACCAGAAGAAGTTATTGATATCCCCTACTTCAGGAGCCAGTGGCAGCTATATTTTTTTTTGTCAGTTGGATAGTAGTGGGCGTGCTGGAGGGGGCAGGCCAACTCCCTGTATGATAACCATGCCCCCATTGAATCACCCAACGGGAGAAGGAACTTCCCCATTGAATCACCCAATGGGAGTTGTGTCTCCTAATGAGACATAAATTATGTAATGAGGCATTCTGTTCAATGTGTGTGTTTTCTGAGGAGACATAAATTATGTTCTGTGTGTGAGGTACCATAAATTATGGAATGAGACTTATTCTTTTATATATATATATATATATATATATATATATACGGACGGAAATATCTGCTGAGCTCCATTTATATTTAGCTTGTACATATTTACAATAAAAAAGAGCTTTTACCAGTCTGAACAAGATGCCATAGAGAGAAAGTTCAACCCACGGCTCTTAAAGATTATTAAAATGTTCTGTCTGTAGTAAAATGTTACTATCCCATTGAAGGATCATTCAAATAGAAAAAGAAACAAGTAATAGATATGCCAAACTATTCAAATTCCAAAGACATCTCTAGACAATTCCTTGAATTTAATTTAATTTTATTAAAACTTTCTACGCACAAACAATACCCTTTTAAAGTTATGACATACAAAGTAATGTGGAAATCTATAACTAAAATGACTCCTCGATGACTACTGATTTAAATTTGAGTTTCCTTAATTAGTGATTTAAAGCATAATGTAAATTAATTTGATTTAAATCTAATTCATCCTGGCTTCTCTCCCATATGATAACATATTTATTCAGTCTCTAAACTGAAGCAGCATGAGATAAGAAAACTGTTGCACATCCAGAAAGTAGTAAAAATCTCATATATGAAATTAGCAAACCTGGCATTGAGGGATTCATAAAGACATTTAGCAGTTTTAACCCTTAGATGTTAATAGTCTCCAGTGGATAAAGTGGATATCCAGTGACAAAAAGAGTGAAAAGAAAAGTCAACCCCCACAAAAAAACTTCATCCTATTGGCCATTCTACCCTTTAATTAACAATGTTAATATAATATGACCAACTCCAGACATTCATACAATATCTCTACAGTTTCTGCAGTGCCAGTTTATGGTGACTCCTTTTTACACTAATATTGCAGAATAATGATATAGGGTTTGAAAAAGATAAAATGTTCTCCCCAATTCCATTTGCAGAAATGCAGCCCCAGACTTGCAAGGGTCATCCAGCATGTTTCACTGTTCACTGCAGACACTCATTATTGTACTGCTTTCCAGCCCTTCGGCGAACAAACTGCCTTCTGCTACAACCAAATATTTCAAATTCGAACTCATCAGTCCAGAACACCTACTGCTATTTTTCTGCACCCCAGTGCCTGTGATTTCATGTATAGTGGAGTAGCTTGGCATTTTTTCCATGTCAAAGGAATAGTTTTTTGGCCAAAAGTCTTCCATGAAGACCACTTCTGCCCAGACTTCTCTGGACAGTAGATGGGTGTACCAGAGTCCCACTGCTTTCTGCCAATTCTAAGCTGATAGCACTGCTGGGCATCTTCTGATTGAGAAGGGAAGTGAGCATGATGTGCCTTTCATCTGCCTTGAAATTTCTGCCTGGGAGAGACCTCATTGATGAAGTATAACTACCTTGTGTCTTGTTGCTGTGCTCAGTCTTGCCATGGTGGATGACTTTTGACATTAAACTGTCTTCAGCAACCTCACCTTGTTAGCTGAGTTTGGCTGTTCCTCACCCATTTTTATTCCTCCTACACAGCTGTTTCAGTTAATGATTGTGTTTCAACCTACATATTAAATTGAAGATTATTAGCACTGGTTTGGTATAATTGTTCATTCATATGCCTGACTATATGCCTAAAAAAATCCCTGACTTTGTGCAAGTGTACCTAGAAGAATTGAATGCTGTTTTGAAGGCAAAGGGTGGTCATTCTAATTATTGATTTGATTTAGATTGTTCTTCTTTTCACATACTAAGCATTTTGGTAATTGATAAAAATAAACTACTAACATGTCTACTTTTGAATTAATTCTCACTCTACAGTATTTTTTCACATCTACCTAGAAATTTTGCACAGTATTATAACTATATATATATATATATATATCAATCATTGTGTGGTGACAGTGTTGCCTGTGTTGTTTTTGTTTTGTTTTTGTGGGTGGGGGGGTTCCCTTGTCTCTCTCTCCTAGGCCCATCTCCTAGTCTTTTTTGTCCCCTATGCAACAAATAAACACAGGAGACCATTTTAAATTCTGACGCTCAGAAATAATGTAAAACTGTGCTGTGGGTATGCAGTTAGGCCAGTGGACACATTTTTCTCAGGTCAGTGGGCTCATTTTTCAGGCAGCAAAAGTCTTAATAATAGGAATATATGTTTAAAACTTGTTCTTCCTCTTCTCTTCCACATTTCCATTACTTAATTCCATTGACATAGGAGACCGCAACTGTATTGCAAAGAAATTTATGGCAGCCTATAAGGCAGCAAATGGATAACTGGTACTTAGAAAGAAAATATAGAAAGCAAAACCCCTCCATCTGAACAGTATAACAGATGGTCTGCAAAATTTCTTCAAAGCAATGTATAGTGGCCCTTAACCTTTGCAGTTGCAGAGCCCTCTGTCACTCAGAAGTTCTAAAGAAACTATTTGTGTTGAGTGGAGGGTGGAGACTGAAAAGGAAATGTAATGGATGGATAAAGCATTTTGAACACATAGACACCCTCCCTACCTTTTGTCTCATCACCTGGGGCCTCACCTCTGGTCATCTGAATCATGTAGCCTGCTCTACTCCAGTCCTGTGCACCTGAGCTGCTTATGGGAGAAGTATGTGATTGAGTAGAATTATGGCAGGGCAGCAAAGACTTACGGCTGACCATATTGTCTCTTCCTTCAAGTGTCTGAACTTATGTTTAACTCCTTGAAGACCAGGAGTTTTACAGAGCATTACAAATGAATGCCTAGGTGCTAGTGTAGAGGCATAGATGTATAATCCAGAAATATATATTATATTTCAATGTGATTACTGTACAAAATGGTAATGTGCATGAAACAGTAATGTTAACAGTGTATAACTAAGGAAAAAGAATTATAAATGCAAGATAAAACATAAAAGTAAACTGTACAATGTATCCTACATATCCCCAACAACAGCATATGATATATATAAATGTGAAAATGCTAATATTGCCGCAGTGAGCTGTGGAAAATAACAGTTCAGCCATCCTTGCAATATTAGACAGTTCACAAATGGACCTAAATGTAAAGTAAACCAAAAGCCTATTACTATTTCTTGTTAGATTTTTCAGGTCCCACTGAATGCACACATGCTCCATGAAGTAACTGATGGTTTATGCCGCTCTGTAGAGATCTGTGCATTTCCATTTAGTATGTTACATATGTCTCAGGCTTCTGTTCTGCTTTGTTACTCCAACCTGAACATTTTGGTAGCTTGCATATTTCCTTCCTCTTTAATTTAGGTTTATATGCAAGCTGTAATGATTAGTGCTTACCATGTTACTGAATGTATGTCTTGGTTTGTTTGAGCAGTATATTATTATGATTAACTAGTGTGAAAGCCCGTGTACATGGGCCAAGGTCCAGGTGATGCTTTGCAATGTGTTGCATGCCCCTCTGGCACTCAAAGGTTTAAGAGGTTGGTCCTGCTTAGTAGAGACTGCCCAAAAGCACAGAATGCTCCCAGCATGAAACTCCCAGAATTCTGTGCATTTGGGCAGTCTGTACTGCGCATGATGGCTTCTGACAAAATCCTAGCAAATTATTATATAGGATGTTATATAATACAGCTTTTATTTAAGGAAAAAGGTGGGGTTTTGGACACTTGTAATCTCAACAAAGAGTTGGATATACTTGCTGATTATAGAGGGGGAATGCACTTAAACTAATTATTACTGACATGGAACAATTGTGAAAAAAACAAGAAAAATATTATCTCTGGATTATCTAGGCCATAAAATATACATGTGATTCAGAATGTAAAGTTTTATGGGGACTGAGACAAACCTGGGATAACTTTAACTGTTGATTACAATTGTGGATTTAAACTGGATGTCAAATGGTTTAGCTCTCAGACTTTTAACTTAGAGAAGTTTCAGAGGCTGACATAATAACCTTAATTGGAGCCATTTGGGGACATACCAACATAGCATAGAGGACAAATAAATATTTCCATTGATTTAAATAGGGCTTTTAAATCCTTGAATGATAGAAATCTGGCACATTGCTATATCTTACATTGGAGACCAAAAATTTGGTTTACTATCAAAATGTTGAACAAGCAACTAAATGGTACATTAACCATGTCGCAAGGATGAAAAGGGTGACATGAGAATATCGCCCACATCAAAATGGTGATATTCTCATGTCTCGGGCTTAAAGGGATAGTAATACTTTGTTTTATCTTTAGTTGTAGACATTAAAAAAACATGAAGAATAGTCTTGTCTCTCAAACCTTTATGGTTTGAGAGATATTCACAAGCAAAGTTTCCCCTCCCGCCCCTTTTACCTAGTGTAAGCCATTTCTTCTTACATGTGGAATCCAGTCCATAGACCAGACAGATAACAGAAGGGAACAATCTTCTTTGTATGAGAACAATGAAAGCCCTGCCCCCCTTGACAAGTTTTTCAGGTTTTTTCCTTATCTTAATTGAAGATTGTCCCTCTCTGCAGTCTACCTGGTCACCTCCCTTCTGATCTGGCTGGATAGTGTTACATCAGTAAAAGGGGCAGGAGGGGGATAATTTGTCATTGAATTACTCTTGAACTACAACTCTGACAGAATTGAAATAATACTCTCCAAAGTCCAAATACTATGATGATTAATTAGAGCTGCTTTTATTATGAAACATTACTATTCCTTTAATCGTCAATCAGAGTGGCCTCAAGAAAATAAACATACCGTAAAATCTCAGGTATAATACGCACCTGTGTATAATACGCAGGTGTTTATTATGCCCAAGATTTAAGGGAAAACAAGAGTGCCTATGTATAATACGCACCCTTGTTTTCCCCTTCCTAAAGAAAAAAAAAAGTTAGAGCTTCCAGCTCCCTCTCTCTCCCTGCGCGATCCGGTGATAAAGAAAGACTTACTTTTTGAAGCTGTAATTGTAATTGTAATTGTATTTGTATGGTGTACCAGTATCTGCAAAAAGATCCCTCTCTCCCATCTTCCCTGCAGGCGGCACGCTTGCATCTGCCGCCCGCTTCCTTCAATCAGTTTTCAGGACCTTCCTCCCATGGTATTGCCCTGTGAGGATCTCAAGGTCCTGAAAGCTGATTTGAAGGAAGCGGGCGGCAGATGCAAGCGTGCCGCCCGCAGGGAAGATGGGAGAGAGGGATATTTTTTCAGATACCGGTACACCATACAGATATTGAATTACAGCTTCAAAAAGTAAGTCTTTCTTTATCACCGGATCGTGCAGGGAGAGAGAGGGAGCAGAAAGCGCTAACTTTTTTTTTTTTTTAAGTCTGGAAAAAAAACTCTCGGGTATAATATGCACCCCCCACTTGACATAAGGTCAAGAGGGGTAAAATTGTGCGTATTATACCCGAGATTTTACGGTACTTATGATATTTGAGCTCCGCATGAACACAAACATACCTTGCTGATATGTGTGTATGCATATGTTTACTATAGCCAGAACAGTTCTGTGTGTACTCCCGCTCTCTTTCCACAGCTAAAAATAAAAAAATAAAAATTTTAGACACAGGTATGCAATTCAGATGGTGATATGATTTTTTTTTAAGCCCACATCATGGGAATCTCACCCTTTTGATGCGGGCGAGATTCTCATGTCGCTCTTTTCATCCTGGCAACATGGTTAATGCACCGTTTAGTTGCTCTCACAATACTGTGTGACATTTCAGAAGGTTAACCTAAAATTTTAGGGGTTAAATGCCATATTTAAATCAGTGGGAACTTTGGTAGATTTTATATTTCCAATATTGTGCAATTTGTGTGCTGCATAATTAGTCTAATTGTTTTTACTACATCAGCCTCCCTATCAGAAGTGAGTTTTACTCTTATTAACTTCATTTATCATGCCTTTTCCCAATACCACGGGTGGGAAACCTGAGGTCATCTAGCTGTTGTAGGCTGCAACTACCATCATCCCCAGCTAGACATTTTTGGAGGATAATGGGGATTGTAGTAGTTCTCAATACCTGCAGGGCCTCTAGTTGCCCTTTGCTGCTGTATGTATTACTCTGTAATTATGTTACATGGTTACTGTGATGACATCAGCATTTGAAGGATTGGTTGTTTGTTTTGGGTGAGGGTATTTAATATGGAACTTTCTGCGCTGATTAACTGTCTATTATATATATATATATATATATATATATATATATATTATATTATATCATTTTTTTCTCCCTTTTGGCATAAATCATGAGTGTGACATGTCTGTGCACTTCCAGATCTATGAATGCTAGGGCAACATACCATTATGACACTATGACAGTATTTTCTTTGCTCCTATGGAAACCCTTTTTTCATCAATACCTTATTATTCCTTTAAAGATCAAAGAAGTGTGCAATGCATTGCGCTGCAATACTTTGTGCACCCATCTGGTTCTTAAAGGGTTCAGGTGAATGGCATTATTTGCACTTAGACTTGCATGCCATACACAACAGGAAAGCACGTAGAATGAATTGGATAATTCATCATATTAGCAAGTTTCAACCTTTCCATTATATTTTAGGCAATATACAGTGAGTGATTTTTATAGCCCTCCTCCCACATGCTGTAAATTTACAATACAAAATTCAGTATTATATTTTTTAAATGCAAATACATGTCTCTTGCAGACTTCAATTTCCACGGCCCTGTTAATAAAGGCAGAGTACAACCTCCTGATTAGGAGATGAGTGTAAAAGAAAATGCTTTCTCTAGCCATCTGAAAATTATGCATACATTACCATATCTAAAAAGAAAAGAAATACTTAATAATAAACCCTTACTTAACTTAATCTGTGCAGAACATCCTAATGGATTCTGTGTAAATTGATCCTCCAAAATAAGTTTTATTTAATACTGCTATTGGTTATCATGCCCATGGATGCAAAGATAGCTATATAGTAGTTTAGGTTGAAAAAAGACTTGTGTTCATCAAGTTCAACCCTTTTCCTAATCTTGTTTACTGCTGTTTATCCAAAAGAAGGTAAAAAAAACCCTTACCCCTAAATATGATTCTTTGTGCAGGAATCAAGAATCCCAGTTTCCTTCTACTGAAAATTTCTTGGATGACTTCAATGGGAATAGTTTGGCTCCTTAGGTAATACAGTTAAAACTCATGTTTTCCTCCATGGACATAATACCAAGTTATAATATAATTTTCATTTTGGACAATCAGTACACAAACAGAATTGACTTATAAGAGCCATTTGGATTTTCTGTGCATTATAACATAAGTGGGTATTTATAATAGGGAAGTGTTAATGCTTCATTTTTCATGATGGTATAAAAATATTTGCACATATAGCTGTGAATATTACACATTATCTCTCTTTTACATAAAGTAACTTGTATTTTAGTGTTAGTGTTCCTATAAAATATATATTCTGTACAATATATTTGATCAAATGTATCTGCCATGTGCAAACTTCAAAGGACTGGATTTATTCAGAAGGAAAAGGGATGTGAAAAACAAACTTATTAAAGAGATTTAGAGTTATATTGATTCTAGTTAAAGCAGTAACGATAAACAATTAAGTGAATGATTCCTAGGTGTAACAATCACTCCTCATTAGTGATATTTAACAAGCTTACACATAATAAAACAGCTTAGATTCACTACCATCCAGTTCCTATAAAAAATTAGTATCATGAATGAGGCATAAACCTAAAACTGCATCAACGTAATCATCATCATTGTCTGACCCAGGTGTTCATTAGGGATGAGCAAACATTTTTGTCAAGTGAATAAATCTGCAGAAACTAGCATATTTCATCTTCTACCAATATCATCTGCAAATAGAAGCTGGTCTATCTGCTTTCACTGCTTTCTCCGCACGTTTTGGAAGGCTGTGCAAAGAAATGGCTCATAATCCCCTTAAACATGCAGGGAAAGCCATGAAATCAGATATGCCACTGAAGAAATAGAAGATCCACTGGCCTGATTTGATTGGAACCTGAAATAGGGGTGTTTGTGTGTGTGTTTGCACACACTTGCATATGTGTGTATTTACAGTGCATATATATATATATATATATATATATATATATATATATATATATATATGTATACACAAAATTATGATAATGTGTGTGCGCCCATTCATGTGTGAGTTATAATGCGTGTGGACATGCATAATTTTTGATTGGAAGATTAAGCCCTTTGGAAATAATGGACTTAAAGTGGAACTACCACATGTTAACAACTTTAGCTTCAATAACTCTTCATCTGGCGACTAGCTGCTTAGTAGCGCTAATCGCCAGAATTATTACCTTGTAAAAGAGAAATAGCCATTCTTCCCTGGGTGACAGGCAGGACGGATCACGGACATCTTGCCACAGTGACGTCCATGCACCTGCTCTGTCAGTCCCAGCCGGCTGTAGGTGGTGTTGCTAGGAGCCATTCGGATCCGGAAGGGACTGACAGAGCAGGCGCGTGGACGTCACTATGACAAGATGTCCACAATCCATCCTGCCTGTCAGCCGGGGAAGAATGGCTATTTTTCCTTTACAAGGTAATAATTCTGGTGACTAGCGCTACTAAGCAGCTAGTCGCCAGATGAGGAGTTATTGAAGCTAAAGTTGTTAACATGTGGTAGTTCCACTTTAAGTCCAAAATATATTTTGTTTCATGAAAACCTCCATGATTCATAAACATTTTGAACTTTTGGTATCCTTTCACTCATTCCTAGTCCTTCCTGACCTGTCAACCATGCGATCCTCATGTAATGACATCTTGTCTAATGTGTTTTAATATTTTCCTCTTATGAATCTGCATTAACCCAATGGATGCTAGAGATGTCGCCAGTGCATTGGAAATAACATATTGGTGTAATCTCTATCATGCAAGTGGTAAGTTGCAGAATGAATCATTAAAATTAACAGAGACACAATTCATAACTTTTTATGCACACTGCATTGTGTTACAAATGTGAAGACAACAGGAAGGGAGCGCTCACTGGACCACCAACAAAGCTTCAGCCAATCCAGATTTTCTTAAAAATGTTTTAGTTTTATAGTATATAAAAAAAATAAATAAAAACAACAAACTTTGGATCAAAAACATATGTCTAAGTCCTATGTTAATCTATGAAGCCTATGCACTAATATTTTTCCACCTTCGGTGATGTTCGCACAAATGCTCTATAGAATAACATAGGAGCTGGAGAAGTGATATCACTAGTGATGAGCGAGCATGCTCGGCCGAAGCTCGGTTCGGCTCGAGCATCGCTCTGCTCGGCACATGGCGGTACTCGTACGAGTACCGCATGTGCTCGCCCGCCATGTTCGGGTCTCCTCCCCGCACGTTTTGCAGCTGCTGCGCAGCCAATAAACGTGCGGGGAGGCTCTGACATCAGTGTAATGCCAGCAGCCATGTTGGCTGCTGGCATTACACTGATTGGCTGGCCAGAACCCGTGATCGGGTGCTGTATAGCACCCGACGCGTGAGTTCGGCTCATTCTTAGCCAGGGAGAGATGCGCTTAGGCAGGGAAAGTCAGTGTAGGGAGAATAAAATTGTTGAAACTCTTTCAAGACCCAAAAGTCCTTTTTAGGACTGTTGTGTGTGGGGGCAGCATTTATATTTTGTTTGGGGGGGCACAATTTCCTTTTTTTTGTGGGGGGGATATTTGTAAGGTGACATATAATACTAGATGCACAGGAAGTCAGTGTAGGGAGAATAAAATTGTTGAAACTCTTTCAAGACCCAAAAGTCCTTTTTAGGACTGTTGTGTGTGGGGGCAGCATTTAATTTTTTTTGGGGGTGGCAGAATTTCATTTTTTTGTGGGGGGGGACATGTTGTAAGGTGACATTGTACTAGGTGCACAGGGACAAATATTTCACAGTGCAGTGACAAGCTGACATATTCTGTTAGGTGCACAGGGCCAATGATTTTACAACGCAGCGACAAAAAGGGCCATTTTAAACGTGTGCCTAGCCATAGATTATTGTCACATTCTGTTTAGTGTGCAAATTCACAAATTAACGTCACATATTCCGTTCACTGTGCCTAGCCGCAGATTAGCGTCACATTCTGTTTCGTGTGCCTAGCCGCAGATTAGCGTCACATTCTGTTTCGTGTGCCTAGCCGCAGATTAGCGTCACATATTGTTTAGTGTGCAAATTCACAAATTAACGTCACATATTCCGTTCACTGTGCCTAGCCGCAGATTAGTGTCACATTCTATTTCTTGTGCCTAGCCGCAGATTAGCGTCACATTCTGTTTTGTGTGCCTAGCCGCAGATTACCGGCATATATTCCGTTTAATATGAAGAAGGTGGGTAAAAAGGGACGGGGAAGTGGACGTGATCCTGATAGTTCAGGGCGCGGGTCAGGACGCGTAGAAACTGTGCCTGGTGCCAGAGCACAAGAAAGAAAGACATCCACCATACCTAGCTTCATGTCTCAGTTTACAGGGCGTCGCAGGACATCACTCTCGAGGTCAGACCACTGCGAACAGGTGGTCGGTTGGATTTCAGCTGATACTGCTTCCAGTCGGTTAAGCACCACCCTGTCTTCCACCAAGTGCACACTCACTAGCCAAGAGTCTGGTCAACATAATCCTCACCCTGATCATCCTTCCTCCCACCATAGAGGGTCTGGCCAAAGAAGTGATCCCACACTGGGATATAGTGAGGAGCTCGTCTCATCACCAATCCTTCATTTGAACCTCTCTCCAAGCACGCTTGCAGAGGAACATGACATCTTGTGCCCTGATTCACAACCTCTAGAGGGTACCCAATCACAAGAAGATGACAGAGGGGAACGGCATTTAAGGTCAAAGGAAGTGGATGATGATGATGAGACACAGTTGCCATCAAATCAACCACAATTACTGTCTCAAGACCTTGATGAGGAGGATGATACACAGTTGTCAATGACTGAGGATGTGGTGGGATCAAGAAATGAGGAGGATGATCAGAGTGAGGAAGTGGAGGAGGACTTGGTGGACGATGAGGTCACTGACCCCACCTGGGAAGGTGGAAAGCCGAGCGATGACAGCAGTCCTGAGGGTGAGCCATCTGCAGCACCGCAACAGGCTGGAAGAGGCAGTGGTGTGGCTAAAGAAAGAAGGCGGACCACACCAAACCGGCCCGCAAATGTTCCACGGAGCACCCCCTTGCGTAAATCTCCCTTGCCAAGGGCTAGGTGTTCCGCGGTATGGCGTTTTTTTAAGGAAAGTGCGGACGACAAAAGAATTGTAGTTTGCAACCTGTGCCACACCAGAATGAGCCGAGGCATGAACACTAGCAACCTCACCACCACCAGCATGATCCGACACATGGCATCCAAGCACCGTAATAAGTGGGAGGAACGCCCGGATCGCCAATCTGTGTCTGCAGGCCACACCACTGCCTCCTCTTCCCCTGTTTTCGGTGCCGGCCAATCGCCTGTCGAAGGCGCAGGCCCGCATACCTCCCACCCTGCACCTGTACCATCTGAAGCACCATCAGCGACCACATCCACTTCCCTGTCCCAGCGCAGCGTCCAAATGTCGTTACCCCAGGAATTTGAGCGCAAGCGAAAATACCCAGCCACCCACCCACAGGCCATAGCACTAACCTCACACCTTTCCAAATTACTGGCCATCGAAATGCTGCCATTTAGGCTTGTGGACACTGAGTCCTTCCGCAGCCTGATGGCAGCAGCTGTCCCTCGGTACGCAGTCCCCAGCCGCCACTACTTTTCCCGGTGTGCCGTCCCCGCCTTACACCACCATGTGTCCCTTAACATCACCCGTGCCCTGACCAACGCAGTTACTGGGAAGGTCCACTTAACGACTGACACATGGACAAGTGCTTGTGGCCAGGGACGCTACATTTCCCTGACGGCACACTGGGTGAATGTCGTGGAGGCTGGGAGCGACTCGGACCCTGGGATGGCACAGGTGCTACCCACGCCGAGGATTGCGGGCCCTACCTCCATCAGGGTTTCCGCCAGCACCTACGTTATTGGCTCCTCCTCCTCCGTTTCCACCTCCGAATTCTCTGCGCGCAGCGCCACTCACCCATCAGCCGGTAGCTGGAAGCAGTGTAGCACTGCAGTGGGGAAGCGTCAACAGGCCGTGCTGAAGCTGATCTGCCTTGGGGACAAACAGCACACGGCCTCAGAGCTGTTGCAGGGGATTAGTCACCAGACCGAGCAGTGGCTCTCGCCACTCAACCTGCAACCAGGCATGGTTGTGTGTGATAATGGGCGTAACTTGGTGGCGGCTTTGGAGCTCTGCAAGCTCACACACGTACCATGCCTAGCGCATGTATTTAATTTAGTGGTTCAGCGATTTCTAAAAACCTACCCCAATTTGCATGATCTCTTGACCAAGGTGCGCCGCGTGTGTGCACATTTCTGTAAGTCATCTACAGCTTCAGCCGGCCTGTTGACGCTGCAGCAGCGCTTACAATTGCCAGCTCACCGGCTGCTGTGTGACGTGAGCACGCGCTGGAACTCCACCTTCCACATGTTGGCCCGGCTTTGTGAGCAGCAGAGGGCAGTAGTGGAGTACCAGCTGTTACACGGTCGTCGCCTCTCCGTTCAACTTCCTGTAATCAGAAGTGAGGAGTGGGAATGGATGTCAGACCTCTGTGAGGTTTTACGCAATTTTGAGGAATCGACACAGATGGTGAGCGGCAATAACGCTATTATCAGTGTAACCATCCCACTTCTGTGTCTACTGAAACGCTCGCTGCTCACAATTAAAACCGACGCTTTGCATGTGGAAGAGGTGGAAATGGGGGAGGAAGAGCTTACACAAGGTGATTGCCAGAGCACCCTCACTTCGTCTTCTCAGCGACAATTGGAGGAGGAGGAGGAGGAAGACACGGTTGCCTCCGCTACAGAGGGTAGCCATGGAACTTTATTTCCATCTCTTCAGCGTGGGTGGGCAGAAGAGGAGGAAGAGGATGAGGCGATTGAGAGTCATCCTCCTGGTGAGGACAGCGAAATCTTGCCTGTTGGTACTCTGGCACACATGGCTGACTTTATGTTAGGCTGCCTTTCCCGTGACCCACGCGTTATACGCATTTTAGACAACACGGATTACTGGGTGTTCACCCTTCTGGACCCCCGCTACAAAGAGAATTTCTCATCTCTCATTCCTCCGGTGGAGAGGACAAGCAAAATGGTGCAATACCAGAAGGTTCTTGTCGAAAAATTGCTCCAAAATTTTCCATCTGACAACGCTGGCGGCAGAGTACGTGCTACCTTGGCCAACCGAGAAGGGGAGAAAAGGGGAGCACACAGCAGTTCCGACAAAGGCAGGGCAACACTCTCCAAGGCGTGGGACACCTTCATGACACCCCGCCAGCACCCTCACCCTGATGTGCGGCCTAGTGTCACAAGGAGGGAAAAGTTTTGGAAGATGGTGAAGGAGTACGTAGCAGACCGTGTCAGCGTCCTCACTGATCCCTCTGTGCCTTACAACTACTGGGTGTCCAAGCTGGACACGTGGTATGAACTGGCACTCTACGCCTTGGAGGTGCTGGCCTGCCCTGCCGCCAGCGTTCTGTCTGAGCGGGTATTTAGTGCTGCTGGTGGCATCATAACAGATAAGCGTATCCGCCTTTCCACCGAAAATGCTGATAGGTTGACACTTATAAAAATGAACAAGGCCTGGATTTCCCCTGACTTCTCCACTCCACTGGAGGAAAGCCCCGGGTGAACATAAAGTCACTTTAGATATGTTATTTACAATGATGGGAATACTCTGTATTCCCATTCACCCCTTCCACCCAAAAAACGGGTATATGGTTGACTCTTAATCTTCTCATCCTCCTCCTCCTCTTCCATATGCCCTGTTTGACAATTTTTGTATAGGTCAGCTCACCAGCGGGCCTTCTCATATAATGTTTTATTGGGTCAGCTCTCTTGCGGGCCCTCTCATATAATGTTTTATAGCGTTAGCTCACTAGCGGGCCTTCGCATATAATGTTTAGGATGGTCAGCTCCGCAGCAGACCCTCACCCATAATGTTTTAGATGGTCGGCTCAGCAGCAGACCCTCATTCCTAATGTTTTAGATGGTCAGCTTAGCGGCATGCCCTCGCCCCTAATGTTTTAGAGGGTCACCAGCAGGCCATTAATCCTAATTTTTCAAGGGTGTGTATGATGCCCTCCTTTATGTGTAATAAAGGGTGTATTGGAGTGACATTTCAGTCTAATTTTTGGCAGCCCTTTCACTTAGTGCATAGGCTTTATGAGTGTTGGACCACTACCTGAACTATTGTACCACAATGTGAATGAGGCCCTCCATTTTGTGATATACAGGTTGTATCGGAGTGCCTCAGGTCCTCCCATTGAATTAAATAGGGCTGGGGTGTTCGACAGAGCAGAAGGTAGTTCTTGGCTTCATCCACTAAGTCACTTCGTCACTTTTACTCAATGGATCAGACCCCACTGTTCCGACTATAAATTTTGGACTTAACAAGGGCAAACGGACATGTTGTAAAACCTGTGGTAGCTGCGGCCTCCGTTCCTGAATGCTGTACCTTACCCGGGCCATAACCACGTTGAACACCTGCTTTACGCTGCGCACGTTTCCTTCTTAATCATGGCCCCAGTTCCGAAAAATCGATGAAATTTTTTGCAGAATTTGCAGATGATATACAAGTAAATATACAGCACATACTGTTTGGTAACAATTTTTCGCCTAAAATCGTTTTTATCTTTCTTTTTGTGTGTTTTACGGTCAGTCTGTAAAAATGGCGTACTACGGGCGAAACATTGTTCCCAGCAGCGACGTTGGAGTCCAAGATGCATCCAGACATCCTCCCTATGCTGTCCCTGAACCATTTCTGTGGTGTTTCCATCATTTTCTGACCTTTTCCTATGAACCAGGCACCCTCCCCTCATCAGAGCAGGGGGTGCCTGGTGTAATGCTCGAGTCCTCCCATTGACTTCAATGGGGCTCGGGTGCTCGGCCGAGCACTCGAGCCTCCGGGGGCGCTCGGCCAGAGCACCCGAACACCCGAGCATCGGGGTACTCGATCATCACTAGAGATCACTGGAGAAGTTTCCTGACACTCTTAAGTGAATCCACAGATCTTAAAACGTACAATTACTTTTTAAAATTTCCCCTTTCTCTTAATTTCTCTGAGTTTGTTAAACTGACTCTTTATTTATACCTCTCACTGATAGTCAAAAGCAAACTCACTAAAGGAAATTTGAAGGAACAGTATGAGTTGGGTCAAATTGCATTTGTGTATGCATGCATCTTTATTTATGTAGTATTTTTCATATACACAGAGCTTTGCAGAAATGATAATAGTAGTACAATTAAAAAAGACAGAATTTAGAGCACCAGTTTAACCAATTAATTGCCGGCAAGGTTTCCAATGGATTGCTCTGCAATACATTATATACCTCTCTGACACTCTGAGAGTTAAAGAGGGATCATCACATCTTTTAGCAGGAGATAAGTCAACAAAGTGAATCATACATTAGAAAGTGAAGCCCGCCAATAAAGTAGTTTGAATTCTACAAACAAGAGAGACAAATATGTGAAGAGGTGTGGTGATGGCATGTGCCTGCAATAGCTTCTGCTCAGTGTGCTTTATCCTTTATTTAAATAGTAACACTTAGGTCATTTTGGGAGAGAAAGAGAAGTTGCAGGCAAAGAGCGGGAGCTGCAGTTGCTTCCAGTTGAAGGTACTATGGGTGTGATTTCTATGTAGACAGTTAAAAAACAATCATAGATAAATGTGATAGAGGTGGAGTGTAAGGACATGTAGGTGATAGTAAAGTAGTATGTTGACCAGGATTGCTGCAGTTTCTGCAACAAATAATGAGAAAAAGTGATATGAAAAACTTCACCAATCTACCCCACCACTAGTAGTAGTAGGCTTTAGCAGTGAGACCAGTTTTGGAGTCAGACAGTGACAGTAACACCCCACCACAAACTATTGGTCAACACTCCACTAAAGAAAAAAGTAAAAATAAACTTTTTCAGTCTCTAATAAACTTGGAATATTTAGAAAATGCCCATCTACTCTTCACCCCTTCTTCTGATAAAGATGAAATAGAGACTAAGAAAGATGACAATCCAAAAAACTAGTTGGAAGGAAAAGGCTCAATCTTTCACCAATATGCCTGTTTATGAACTCCTTGAGAGATCTCCTGGAAAGTCTGACACTGGGCAAGTAAACATGCCTAAATATACATAATCATCTCAGTCCAAATCATCACTACCAAGCCCAACCCCCTCTCAGTCAATACCAGTCATTGACATACACAATCCTACTTGTGCTTCTACTGCTGTTTGAAGTGCAGTGCCACTGATGCCTAGTGCTAGTACTTTTGCAACATCTAGCCCATGTAGTTGTAGTAACAGTAGTAGTAGTAGTAGTAATTGTAAAAGTAATAGTAGTAGTAGTAGTAGTAGTAGTACTATTAGTTGTCCCTCTGGAACTCCTCAGTTTATGAAAACCCCCATATGGAGATACTTCTTTCAATATCCAAAAGCTAAGCATGTCCGGTCTGATTGGGAGACAAACCAGCAACATGTTAGATGTGTAACAACTAGTGGCACTCCTAAAAGAGCACTGCACAGAGGGGCACATACAGTAACACATTTAGCTGCTGCCCTTTTGAAAATGTAAAGCACAGAGGAGGCTAATCCTGAGTGAATGGAAGGTGACAAGAGTAAAAGAGTCTCCACAAGTTCTAGTTTCCCCCACCACTAGTAGTACTCATGTTGTTAAAGAAAATATGTTACACAGTTCAGTGATGCAGATAGCAGCAGTAGAAGCACTCCTACATGTTTAAAGGGCTCAGGGACACATAAAAGTAGTGTTCTAGATGTCTCTTATTTATTTACAATAACACCTTTAGCTCCTGCTGCTCTAATGCAAATGGAAAATACTGAGAAGTGTGACACTAAGTTTCGTAGAGGAGATGGCATGATTCATAGAGTGCACATACCTGTCACAGTAACGCCATCTCCACCTCTGCTAGTCATGTTGTTAAATCAGTTAAGTTACATAGGGGAAGATTCACTAAGCAATGATAAAGAGGTGATAAAGTAGAGATGACTTCTCCAGTTTATCACTTCTCCAGTTCCTAAGTTGTTCTATGGCGCCTATTCAATAAGATTTCCAAATTTGAAGACATCTTAGTGCATATGCTCCATAGAATAACATAGGAACTGGAGAAGTGACCTCCACTTTATCACCTCGTTATTATCTTTTAGTGAATCTCCTAGATGGTCCTTCCTCCATGTACTGCAAATCCACACTTACTGAGCTCGTAGCCACAATCTGCAATAAAAAGTCCAAAAGTACTCCTGTTGAATGGCAAATGAGCCAGAATGTTGGTGGTTGCCATGATGCCATTTAAAGAAAACAGAGGTTTTAAAGAACTAATGTCAAGTTTAGCCCCCCCACTGGCATATCCTAGGTGGTAGTTATCTTTAAAGGGCAGCTGCACCAATGTTGTACCAGCAGATAGTTGCTATTGTTGGCATTGGGCTGGAAACATCATAAGACAAGAAAGTTCACCTGACCACACGTATGTGGACAACTGGCCAGACTACAGATTAAAGCTTCTGAACAGGTAAATACCAGATTTCACACACAGATCTTATGATTTGCTTTTGAGTACTAGTTCAAAACCGTGCTATCATTACCAACATATTTCTGTCGAAAGGTACTGTTTAGCACATGTGTAGTATATGTTTACACAGAAATATTTGATGTGGGAATTTCATGAGCATGTACAGACCTGGTTTTCAAATGCTGTCTACCTTAGATTGCTCAAGTGCGCACAGTGAGCTTGAATGATCTAAACAAAATGGACATGGATTTCGACAATCCAAACAAAATACATTTTCTAAGAAATCAATAAATTGCACTTTGCATGTTTGGTAAACCTGAACAAAGTAGATTAAAAAAAGATAATTATCGAGTGAGTGAACTGCACCTGATGAATACAAACAAAATTAAAAACAATCCTCAAACTGAGTTTGACCAATACATATTTTAAGAACTGAGCAAGCAAGCAAGTCACATTTGATAATGGATTAGAAATGGATTAAATCGAGTATGCAACATGCAAAGTGTGCTTAATAAATAATGGATTCAACATGTGAAGCATGCTTCATTTTGAAGCATTGCTTCAAATTCCATTTAAAAAAAGATCATGATTGATTAAGTGAAATAAATAGATTAAAGGAGTATAGGGTCAGAACAAGTTAATTATAAGTGAAATGATAGCTCATGCTGGCAACATCAATAACAGTCAACGCTGTGTCTTCAAAATTATAGCACCTTTATTCTTCCAAAGTCACTGTTTTTCCTCCAACAGTGTTAAGTCATAGATTTTTTGGTGCTCATGGAATATTTTCATAGAGCTCTTTGTAAACCTGTGACATTAAGCTTTTCACAGCCTGTGATAGCAACAGTACAACTTGGTCTGAAAATATCTTGACTGCAAGCTATCATAAATTGTTTGTAAGAAATATCTTTAAGCATCGGGAATAGCATAGTAAAAACCCCACAACATACTTTACATAATTAGGGTATACAAGCCCTTTAACCCCTTAACGTCCACAAGTTAAGGACCATGTCGTTTTTTTTAACTCTTTCTCTAAATGGATTCAGAGGTCATTTTGCAGCATGCAGCCATGCAGGGCCCCCTGAATTCCATGACATGCCCGGACCATCATGGGTCCTTACCTAGGGATGGGCGAAAATTGTTGCCATGTTCCCATGAGAAATTTCATGAAAACCTCATTATCTGCTTTTTCGTGGGAAAATCTGTTTTAAAACTAGCGGTTAAAATTTTCACATTTTTCACCAATTGGCCAAAATTTTTCGCCATTTTTTCAATGTCTAGAAAGTTTCCGCCCATTGATTTATGTTGTTTTTGTACTTCCGCTATAAAAGTGTGATGTTTTCGCTGAAGGCAGACACAGTACAAGCAGCTACAGAGCGAGATAGACGTGCTGTGCTGTTCTCTTGTGATATTTTGCAAAAATTGAGGCAGGAGAGGCTCATAGTGACTGCCACAACTATGAGCAGGGTAAAAAATAATCAGCGGAGAAGCTGGAAGGACCCTTATGTGTCCACTGAGTTTGAGGAGGAGGAAGAAGTAGCAGTACTGAACCAATGCTGTCTAGTCCCCCTAAATCATCCTAAGGGATCTTGGGGAATTTAATGGGTAGGGAGGGAGAAAAGGGAATGGGAAGGGAGGGAAAAATGGAATGGGAAGGGAGGGAGAAAAGGGTAGTACTAGTGAGCGCAGGACAGGTCAGCTGCCTGTGCCCTTCTGCAAGACGTGCTGCCCCTGCTGCCAGTGCCACCATTGCTGTACTTGCAGCCACTAGAGTTGTACCTGCATCCAGATGTACTGCCCCTGCTACCACTAGTGCTGAACCTGCTGCCACCAATACTTTGCCTGCTGCTAGTGTTTCTTGTAATACTCAGGAGGGGAAGGAGAAAATTATGCCATGTGTGACAGCAGAGGACCCTCTGTCACATTGCTCATCGCCTCCTACAAGCAGCAGTGAAATGTCTGAATAGAGCAGCAGCACGTAGGGACTAGTGGTGGTAGTGGTGGTGGTGGTGGTGTTGGAGAAGCTGGGGTGGAAGAGACATTGATGGCCTTTTTATCAAAAACTGAGAAGGAATGGGATACAGGGATGAGGATGGGCATCACCACCACTAGCAATCTGCTTTTGGAATTTGTGGAAATTGCAACTGCTCTAATCTTTGCTGCTGCTGCTGAGATGAAAGGGCAGCAGGGTGCTTAGGAGAAGGCTAGTGTGCCACAGACCACCGTGGACACAGTGGGAATGGGGTCAACAAGTGATGTGGGACTAGGGCAGATTCCACTTGCCAGCAGTAGCAATACTCCTCCTGATCCTAGTTGCAGTGCTAAATCTGAGGCAACAGCAACAACATTATTCTCTGCCACAGAAAGTGAAGGGGAATGTGAAGGACAAGAAGAAAAAGGCTATTATTCTTCACCTGTTCCCTATCCCTCCCCCAGAAGTCATAGGTGTGGGACTATTATTCTCTTCCGGCAGGCACAGTGCAGTCATCATCAACAACTGTACAGTGCAAAAGTTAGTAAAAAGGGGAAAAGAGGGAACACACCTTGGCACAACCTCCCTGATAACACACATGAAACACAGACACCATGACATTTATGTCAAACATGTTCAAGCCAAACATCCATTACAGAAATCTAGCACCGCTGTTACTGTACCCCCTGACTCTCCAGAAAGGTGGAGATCAAAGAGGAGGAAGAATAAAGAAGCCCAGACAGACACTGGAAGTTCCATGATGAGCAAAACAACTAGCTCACCATCAACATCACCTTCTTCCTCTAATGTAACAAGTACATTTCCTGCCAATCCACCTCATTCATTATTACCTCCCCTGCCAAATGATAGCCACTCTGTTAATGTTAGGATATGGCAGTTCATCTCTACCCATTGCACACTGTGTGGTTTTCTGATCACACATGCCAGTGTGGTGGAGGAGAATTGATATCAGGTCATCAGGTGGCATATGAGGAGATTCCATCCAGGAGAATATGCTAGGATTCGGTCAGGGAGGGTTCATCATTACTATTAAACTGTCAGCAAGTTGTCATGTGTCCTTAGCGGGTCTGGAAAAGGGATACAGTGACAGAGGCAGTACTTGGTTTTGGGTGTCATGGTGTTTGAATACAGTTGTGCCCCCAGTTGTTATTTACCACACACACACTGTGCACATTGCAGTTGCTGATGGAAGCCACAGTTCCTGTTCTCAAGAGAAAAATATATATTCTAATAACAACACACCCATGATTTTGGAGGAGGAGCAGAAGGAGAAGATTTAATGGCCAACTTCTTCTTTTCGCCATATATACTGGGGGCTACTTATTCTGATGCTACTGCCTCAGGTGCATCACTAGAGCCAGTTGTGGCAAGTGGAACCTTCATCAACCATCTTCCCTGTTACTGCTCTTGTTGACCCCATTCCCTTTCAGCTGCCTAATCATCCTGCTGCTTAAACAACTCAGCAGCAGCAATACGAACAGCAGTTGCAACATAGGAATCAAGAGGACATTTGACAGTGGCCACTGGCCAACATGACCTGTTGGCATTTGGCCAATAGGGCATTTTTATTTTTTTCTCAGGGCTTGTGTTTACATAGTCCTACAATAAAATAAACATTTTTTGTGGGGGGGTTGCTTCTAACAAGCCTAAGTCCTACAAATCAATGTTTCCTTAGGGCTTGTGCCAAACAAAGCAATGCTTTTTCAGGGCTTGTTCCCCTATTAAGTCTAAGTCCTACAAATAAATGTTTCCTCAGGACAAATCATCTTCTACAAAATACTCTATCAAGTCAAGTATCAGTTCACCCCAGTGGCAGCTTATGTCAGGGGGTTCCTGTCTCTATCACTTTACATATAAATGTCTTATTTTATTGATTGATTTATTATTAACTGTTCCCCCAATAGCAGTCAAGAAACCCCCAAAACAAATTACCTATTCAAATGATTCATTCATTCACCAACTCAGGCACCCTCCTTAGACCCCTTTACACCATGTCTTATGGTTTTTATTTTATGTAGGATTTCTTTTTTATTAAGTACCCCCCAATCCCAGTAAACAACCCCCCCAAAAAATCATCCCCTGTTCAACTGATCTTTCCCCACATCCCACCCACACAGGCACTCTCATGCCCCTTTTATACAATGCCTTTGGGAACTAAAATAATATTTGCTATGTGTTGTGTGTAACTTCAATGTTCCCATTGATTTCAATGGAATGAGCTAGGTGAAAAAAGCAGGAAAAAATTGGAAAATCTGCACTTTTCGCTGGAAACTTTTCGCGGCTTTCAGTTGGAGGCAGAAATTTTCTCCCATCCCTATCCTTACCGTAAGTTTACCCATGACGGTCCTGGCAAGTCATGGGTCCTTAAGAGGTTAAAAAAAATGGAAAAGGGAAAAAAAAAACATTAAAGCCTCTGATATTATTCTCAGTCATGCAAAGAGATGTATGGAAAGTTTGGGTTATAGGAGATAACGGTAAAAAATTATATTTTTATAAAATTATTAAAATTTTATTTATGCTAATTTCTATTATCTCATTAATAAAGCACAGCTGGGTGGAAATAATGTTCAGTGAAATATAACTCTGAATTTCCATATATGTCTATCATGAGTGAGAACTGTAATTCAGACATTATCATTATTTTTGGCTTATAATACTAAGTACTGGGGATACCTTTATACAAGCCAATTCCTTTGTTGATGTATTGATCATATTGGTTTAATTGGTTAAATAATATATTTCATTTTTCAAGATGTTTGCATTTTTTAATGTGATTTGAAGAAAGACAATAATGTCCCATAAAAAATCTTCTAGTTTTGTAGAAAAAATAAACTATGTGCCACAAATCCTATCTCTCGAACTGCTATGGTTTGAGAGATATTCACATTGAAAGTTCCCCCTTCCCTCCTCTTCTCTTGATGTTAGCTGTAAAGCTGACAGCAGGAGATTCAAGTTGGCTGACTCGAGGCTCTACAGTAGAGCCGAAATTGCATTATTTAAAAAGACTACTTCATTGGAACGGTCTACAAAGTGTACTGGCAAACTAGGCACATTTTGTAGACTTTTCCAGTTAAGTAATTATTTTTAAATAATGCAATTTCAGCCCTGCTGCAGAGCCGCTGGCTGGTCCCCGGACCAGGATCTCCTGCTGTCAGCACAGCGCTGATATCAGGAGAAGGGGAGGGAGGGGGGAATGTTACATACAAATATCTCTCAAACCATAGCGGTTTGAGAGATAGGATTTTGGGCATATAGTTTATTTTTTAACCTCTACAAAACTAAAAGATTTTTTATCTTTTAGTTTCCCTTTAATTTTCCTGAAAGCATATCCTTTCTACTATTATCAAGTAGAAACAAGTGTTGTTTATTTGTTTTGTTTTATTTTATGCTTTATCATTCATGTTCTATTTCTAAGGTGCTGGAAAGTTCTGGTGTAGTATTCCACAATCTGTATCTGTCCTAGAAATATAGGGTACCAGCTCAGAATACTGAATAACTTGGAAGAGTCTGTGTTGTCAATGTTCTAGGCATCATGGTGCACTTAAGGACATGCATTAAACACCATCTAGCTCTGTTGTTTATACTTTTTTACACAATTCTAGAACTAAAATGCCTCTATAATGAATGATCATAGTAAAATGTCTTAGCATACACTTTTTTAATTATGTTTGTAACAATTTGGAGTACATTATAGTCTGTAACATAAAAATAATGGTATTTATTTGACTCAGCTTAGTGTTTTAATTTGTTGAAATTAAGTATTTTACCACAATTCTGTGCTACTTGGCAACATAATTAAGCAATGTTTTCTCTGTATTTATATGCATATGTAACAATAGAGATTACTATTTTTATTGCTTTTGGTTTGACATGATAAATATCACAAACATTTCCTAGCAGAACAAAATGTTTACAAATATTAGCAAAATTGTTAATGGAGAATAAAAATGTGTACAAAATATATTATTTATAATGCATTTTTTTCATCAAAAAGCAATTCATAAAAAGAAAAATATAAATATCCCTTTAACAGGCACCCTCAATTTGTTAATGGTTGCTATAATGAACAATATCCCCACTATAAAATATAAAAAAAGTAAAAAATGCATCAAATACTTTGAAGTACCACTACTATTGAGATCAGTAACCAACCTACAAGAGTATACTATATGTGTCCAAATATAGGTTTATTAAAAAAAAGCCATCGGGTGATAGATTTAAGAGATGTTTTCAGCCATATCATATAATGAAAACACCATAATGAAATTCATGTGTCTGCGTTAGCCATTAAGATCCGATAAGGGACTCAATTTATTGCAGGAAATTTAAGTCCCAGTTTTTTGGAACTAGAGTCCCTTATCGTACCTTCAAATAGCTGACGCAGAAACAGAAAAAGGCCCCAATGGATGTATTGATATGTGGGGCCCTAAGCCCCATATCAATACATCCAAAGTATCTAAAAAGTGTGTTCAGTGTTAGTAGAATTAACCCTATGAGTCCCAGTGGGGTATATTCACCCTACCAGCATTCATAGGGTTAACCCGACTAAGTAACAAAGCAACATCTCATTGCAAGAAACACTTACCATTAATCCTGATGTCCAGCAGAGTCCTCAGCATCCTGGTCCTCTTCTGTCCTTCTTCTTTCTTCTCTTCATTCTTCTCTTCTTTCTTGTATTTTCTGTCTTCCCTTCATTCTTTTTTCTTGTATCTGTAAATAAAAACTACAAGTATGAATACAATGCTGAAATATCCGGCACACTAATACATAGTTTAATCCCTTGAATGCCCTAGGGGTACACAACGCATTGCAAAGCAATGTGCTGTGCATCACTCTGGAGCTCAAAAAGGGTTAAAGCAGGTATTGCTGTCCAGTTCTAAATATCAATATGCTTTCCATTATTCAACCGTGTCCAAGTTATTCAAAATAATATATCCAGAAATGCCATAATAACAAAATTAGCTTTAATAAAATAGCTCAGAGTTGTCTGTCTCCATCGCTATGTGCGGCTGCAGAGCCAGTGGCAGTAGCAGAGACAGTGCTATATGGCACAGCCCTCTTGTCTTGTCCCTCATGGGCTGATGTATATTACACACTGGGGGAATTTGAACAGAGACTGCCTTTATATATGGGCAGTTCACACATTGTACCCACCAGTGTAAACCAAGGGAAAAAATAGATCTCCAATTCAAGGGGACAAGGGTTTTAGCTACATTAGTGAGATGGAGGAAGAGGGCTATATGGCAGGAATTCTTATCTAAGGGTTCTGTGAGTCCGTATGTGAACAGGATCAGTAGCGGGTCCTCTGGAATGGGCAATCCCGGCATCTTCCCAATGTTACAACAGACATTGTGCCAGTAAGGAACAAGGATAGGACAAGTCTACCAGATGTGGAAGAGAGATTATAAACTAGATGAGTATCTCCAACAGGTTGCAGAGGCAGAGGGGTACAAAGTACGTAGAAGTTGGGGTGTACGGTACCAGTGTGTCAGTAGTTTAAAGTTACATTCCCTGGTAGAGACATCCTGCGGGGTAGATAACAAACTTCTATGAACCTTAAGCTAATGTGAGTGGGGTAAGAAGACCCCTAAATCTTATTCCCATTCCCAGTAGAACCAGGGGTTGAAAATGGGAGAACTAGAAAGGAGAAACCTGTAACATTTGGTTATTGTGTGGTCCAAGATCTTAGGACAGAAAAAAAGAGCTTCAAAGAGCAGAGTTTCATTAGAAGCTATAGAAGTCACCGATCTTTTAGATATTGAAAGGAGTAAAGTTTCCCCTCACACCGCAAGTCCCCTACTGTGCCCAACCGCAATTCACACCAATTATTAAAAGAATCGGGAACGTGTCCTGGAAGATATGCTGGGTTATAAGATATCGTGGTTTGAGGGGAGGGAAAATACCCTTTTACTTAAATGGGGATTTTAAATAAAAGATGTTGGAGAGGTCTCTAACACCTTGCAAAACAATGCATTGGAGGCCTGCCTAGCATTCAAGGGATTAAAAGCCTAATTTAAATCAGTGGGGGGTTCCTCAATTTTTATGTGTCCTCTATGGTGTATTTTGCTTGCATCAGAATTGCACCTGGGATTTTCTGGAGTACAGAAGTTATTACAATTTAATTAGAGAGGTATATCCTATATTTTACCACTATAAGTCTTTGTTATTCATTTCAGTAACATGGATGAAAACCCTTAGATTCTTCTATGACATCTTATAACACAGAGAGAGATTACAATATTAATTGTCATTCACAAATCAGCATTGAAATATTGGACATAAATATATTTACACATTCACTTAGGTAGTCTACAAAATACAAGATATGTGACAAGAGAACAGTGAAAATGAATACAGTTCCCTTTCAGGTGCTGCTCAGATATTTTTCTGGTCACATCCACAGGTATGAACAGAACTCTTACTGCCTTCTATTGACCTTTGTGTGCCTAGTACAATTGCAGGAATTAAGTTGGGGTAGGAACAGAACTCTAACTGCATTCTTGTAACCTCTGGTGTGCCTGGTGCATCTGAAGGAATTAATTTAGAGTATGAACAGAACTTTAACTTTTCTTTCTATTAACATCTTGTGTACCTAGCTTATTAACACCGTCAGCTCATAGACTATCTGACTAGGTTCACCTGCATATATAATTACCTGTCACACCTCCAGCTTCCCCTCAGCCTTTTGCTCAAACATTTGATGTGTTGATAGTTTGATTGCCAATCAGTTTTCTTGGGCCTATATATCTGCACAAACTGTGGGGGGGAATATTTTGTGCTCGTCTTCTAAAGTGCCTGAAAAAGTGTAACATATTTCTCTTGTAAGGTGCTGCGTACACTGTTTAGCACCATATAAATAAAGATACACATACATACATACATACATACATGTACCATAGTGGAGAAGCAGCGTACATTTTCGTATGTCGGTACCTACCTGGTCCGGGGCACCAAACCGGGAGGTCTCTGGTGCCAGCTCTGGCTTCCACGGCGTGTCTGCGCATGCACCGACGTCAGACGCTCAGACGTGTTGTAACGTCAGCTTCATGACGCGTTCTTCCCATTTATTTGAGTGCACGGCCCCGGACCGGCGCTCAGTAATCGGCGCTTCACTGGAGATGAGCATTGTCTCTGCTCTACCTCTCCAGCAGCTTCCCAGTAGAGCTCTCCTCTTTCCTCCCTGGACCACCAGTTTGCTCTAGTACTCTGGCTGCTCTTCCTCCCTGGATCACCAGTTTTCACCAGTCCTCTGGCTGCTCTTCTTCCCTGGACTACCAGTTTGCTCTAGTACTCTGGCTGCTCTTCCTCCCTGGATCACCAGTTTACTCCAGTCCTCTGGCTGCTCTTCCTCCCTGGACTACCAGTTTGCTCTAGTACTCTGGCTGCTCTTCCACCCTGGACCACCAGTTTGCTCCAGTACTCTGGCTGCTGTTCCTCCCTGGACCACCAGTTTGCTCCAGTACTCTGGCTGCTCTTCCTCCCTGGACCACCAGTTTGCTCCAGACCTCTGGCTGCTCTTCCTTTTTGGACCACCAGCTTGCTCCAGAACTCTGGCTGCTCCTCCTTCCTCCTCTGGATCCCTGCTTGTCTCTGGTTCTCCGGCTGTTTGTCTGCCTACCACTTCTGGATTCTGCGGCCTACCTCCTCCCTGGCCGGTCTACATTCCCTGTACCCCAGCCGGCATCTCGCTTCCACTTCATGGTGAGTTCTATCTTAGGTGTAGACTCTCCCTGGGGCAGTTGGTGTTAGTCCTCTCTATAGTGTGTTCTCCTGGACCGCCTTCAGCTCAACTGAAGGGGGTCATCTGGCTTTGCGGCCAGCATCTTTACCCGGCTTTGGCCGCAGCACAACACGCTATAGGGGGCCTACGTCCGCTAGCAACTCACCCTAGCGTCGCTCCCCAGCTTCTCTCCACCTGCCCTTGTTGGAGGAGTCTCTTATATGCCTTCTCTTCGGGCCTAGGGCTTTCCTAGTCCTGCTTCTGGGTTCCTTGTCCAGGAAGGTCTCTGTCATCATATTAGTCTGGTCCCATCAACAGACATGCAGTGCTGAAATATCATGCAACTCTTTTTCACACAAGAAAAACAGTAAAACTCCAGATGTATATTTCAGATTTTAGTGGACCTCACCAGTTAGGTACAGCTGATTATTGCTAGTCTGGGGGTACCACTCAAAATAAATGTTTAGGATTTTGTTATTTCTCTTGTGCAGAGATTTGTTTGGCATTTCAGTGATGGACCATCTGTAGGGACCCCAATCATGTGAATATGGAAAATTCTTCTCTGGCAGCGTCCATGGAGATTTGTGGCTACCAGCAGCACCCAAACGTATTCCTTTGTCCAATGGTAGCCACAGATCCCCAAGTACACTATCTGACCTCCCCAGCTTTGTTCTCTTGTTTACTGGTAGCCACAAATTCCCATGGGCTCTGCCTCGGCAAGGAAACTAGGCTGGGTGGGTTTCAGTCAGCACATCCCTGTGGCACTCAAAGGGTTAAAAACACACCAAGCAGTATACAACCATCCCCTCAGCTCTGTTTCATATTTCATACATGTTGTGCACTCCCAAGAGAACAAGGCTGGGATCAGGCAGCGTCCATGGGATTTTGTGGCTACCAGCTGCCCTCCAGGGTTGTTCCCCTGCCCACTGGTAGACACAGATCTCCACGTATACTGTTTAACCCCCCCCTTGTTCCTTTACCTACTGGTAACCACTAATCCCCATGGGCACTACCTGGGCAAGGGAACAAGGATGGGGGTTGTCAGTCAGTGTATGTGGGGCTAACACACAATGATGATGTTCCCCATGTTGCCCCACAATATTTATGCTCAAGATGCTGCCTCACAGTTAAAATTTTATATATGCTGCCTCCCCAGTAAATTTTTATATATGCTGCCCCCCCAATACAATTTGACATAAGCCTCTCACCCAGTAAATTTTGATATATGCTGCCCCCCAGTAAAATTCAACATATTCTGCCCCATAAATTCGGCATATGCTGCCCCTCCAGTAAAATTCAACATATGCTACCCTATAAATTCAACATATGCTGTCCCCACACAGTTAATATTCATGTAATATCTGTGTAAATATTTTTAAAAATGCACATAGTTCAGGATCTCTAATCCTACACTATGTTCCATTTTGCGTTTTTGTTGTGAAATAGAATCAGACCTCTCAGGGGGCATCAGGACTCCTCCTTATGTCCTCCTGGCATTGATCACCTATTCAGTAGGATAGGTGATCAATGCTGAGACCAGGAAGGCACTCACCAACTTCCTCTACTGCCTCCTACTCAAGCTGGCTTTCCATGAATGACACGTGATGCGAGTGGGTCTTAAGAATCCTCCTAGAATCCTCTTAGAAAGCTGGCTTGAGGAGGAAATAATAGGGGAAGGCAGTGATTGCCTTCCTGGTCACAGCATTGATCACCTATCCTATTGGATTGATGATCAATGCCATGGGGTCTTCAGGAGGGGTCATGATGCCCCCTCCAAGGAGTGATTTTATTTTGTATCAAAAACACAAAACAGAACATAGTGCAGAATTAGAGCTAATATACTATGTGTATTTTTAAAAAATATTTGCACAGATATTAACTATGATTGGGCAGTATATGTTAAAATTTATGTAGTAGAATATGTAAAATTTTACTGAGGGGGCATCATATGTCAAGTTTTGGGCCAGCATATGTCAAATTTTACAGGGGAGGGGAGAATATGTCGAATTTTACTGGGGGGGCAGCATATGTTGAATTTTAACTGTGGGGCAGCAGGTTGAATATAGGTATATGGGGAACATCACCGTTTTGTGTTAGCACCACATACACTGACTTACACCCCCCAGCTTTTTTCTCTTTCCCAAGTAGTGCCCATGGGGAATTGTGGCTACCAATAGGCAAGGGAAAAAAGACTAGGAGGGTTCATACAGAGTACATGAGGATCTGTGGGTACCAATGGGCAAGGGAAAAAGGCTGGAGGGCAGCTGGTAGTCATGAATGGATGCTGCCTGATCCCAGCCTTGTTCCCTTGGGAGTGCACAATATGTATAAAATATGACACAGAGTTAAGAGGATAATTGTGTACTGCTTGGTATGTTTTTAACCCCTTGAGTGCCAAAGGGGTATGCAATGCACATCCCTAAAGGGTTATGGGAGTTATGCTGTTCATGGTGATGAAAGTATTCTCTCCACTCCCCTATTGGCCAAGTGGGGAAGCAGAGAGAATGCTCTCAGACTTCAGGATTATTTACTGCTAGTGATGTGTGAGGGAGAGCATCCCTTACACATCAACATCAGTTTACAACCCCGCATGCTTATGGAGAACTTCTCCACCCCTCTCCTCCCCTTGCATCCCTAAATTTTAGTGCATATGGCAATGTGTTTCGCTGTCTATATCGAAAAGTCAAAGTGCATTGAAAACATTGACAAAATCATATTGCCACGGCATTGACCTTTAATGCATCTGCCCCCTGGAGTTGCATTTGTGCTCAGAGGTGCAGCTGATTTGCTCAAGCATTGCTATTCTGCTTAGGACCAGTGATTTCGGTTTCAAAAGAGTATTTCCAAGTAAAACATTGAACGTGTTTTTATACCACTTAATTCTTCCTCCTAATTCAGAGTAGAAACTTTGGTAATAACAGGCAAGCATTACTCTCATAATTCCTATTTGGAGACAGAGCTTGGCTGTTTAAAGAATGTAATTAATAATATTTCCAAAATGTAAATACAAGCTGAGTAACTATAATATTTAACCAAATACTTTTTAAGGTAATCATATGCCACTCTACTAATTATTCTGATTGTCACATTAAAGTTAAAAATTATATAATATAACATTTTGATCTGTCACAGCACAGGTATCAGTTAGTGTGGAATGAAGATATACAGTATATACCAGTAAAGCTCTAATATTGCAAGGGATAGGAAGACAAATACAACTATATTATTGAGGCTGTAATGCAGAAAATGGGTCACAATCCTCTAATACATTTCCTGCAACCCTCTTTGGTTCTGTAATTATATTTTGTACAGTCATGCTGAAGGAGCAAGATGCATAATGTTCAGCTGTATTATTATTATCTTTATTTTGCTGGTTGTATAGCTAAATGTCAGGGGAAGATAATACAGATGTCAAACAGATGGAAATAAGAGCATTTACACCGTGTGAAGGTCTGCTAGAAGTAGAGACAGGAAACATCCAAAGATACTACATGAGGCAGGTGCTGGATTCCCCAAGAAAAAAATATTAATTGAGGATAATGTAGAAGGAAGAACTAGAGCAAACCCTATTGGTTGAAAGGAGCATTCATCTCTGATTACAACAGTAGAAAATGAGAGTTTAATTAAAAAATTCAACTATAATAACTTCTGAATGAAGGTACAATAAATAATGTTTTGAATAAAGGTACAAGCTGGGAAAATGGCAATCTAAAGTTATAGGAAGAGTTATAGGAAGCGTTATTGTATGTATTGTATTGTATGTTATGTCAAACCATATTTATGCATACATTATAATATCATACGGCCAGGTTCGTTGCCACTGTCTATGTAACTGCACTATTGCAAGGCCTTTATGTTCATATGGATTTGTGAAAGGAGTACCAATGCACACAAAGAAGAGCACACTTGGGGGAACTAATTCACCAGGGTTATCACAAAAGAGTTTCATTGTTGTCAATTGTGATGGAAGGCCTGTTAGAAGAATGGACCAGCCATGGGTTCTTTTATTCCTTCCTGGAAATAATTCACATCAAGCTGAAATTCATGGCCAATAAAATTTATTTCAATGATGGATATAAATAATGGGGTATCAGAACATGGTCATAAAGTGTCCACATCACAATAATCTGAATATTACCTTTAAATCACTTGAGACCGAGGTATGTATGCTCCCCAACTTCCTGGAACTCTCCATTAGCTACCATCTCAGGTTTCCTTTGAGGTACAGCAACCAATCAAGGGATGAGATATGCACTGGGAGATCCAAATCAGCCAATTAAAGGATTGCCAGTTAGAGTCAGGGTTTGAAACTACCCAATGAGAGTCTTGTTATTATTTTCCATATAACAAATGGCTAATGCTAATGCTCTGAGACAATGCTATCCCTGAGTGTGTGCAGGCTTCCTGGTGCCCCCAAGCTTTACTACAGGGCTTATTCACTGGCTTGGGTAGCTTTGCTCCACCTGCTGACCATGGTGCTGAACCCAAGAGCCCTGAACCTGGTAGAATGTGTGCAGAAAATACTTCAAAGTTTCTCCTTTTCTCCACTGCAAATGCCATTTTTTGTCAGTGTTTTATATGGTTTTCCACAGCAAAACTACTGCTGAGGGTTGAAGTGTGGAGAAGTAAACAGATGAAAGTAAAAGTTGTTTGCAAGGCAAGTTCTACAGCAACATACACCTTGAAAAATTGTTAGGAGACTGCGTCCCTTTGTCCATGACACTAACCACCTGCGTGTACAACTCTGGTACAGGCATCCTTGAAAAATAACTGTGGCTTCGGATGCTCAGCTCTTTAAAAGCCCTGTTTGTTTTGCCTTACTCATTATGCCGCTAACTTATTTATGGGACATACTGAACTTAGTGTTGATTTTTTTAACGTAAAACACACAACAGAGCACTTAGTGTGTATGTCAGTGGTTTTGCCCATATACATTGTATATGTGTGTGTGTGTGTGTATAAATTGACCAAAAGGTATATTGCTTAACCATTTTTCAAAATGGCAGCTATCTGCATTGATATAACAGTCAACATCAGTTTGTTTTCTATATTTATTAGTTTCAATTTTGTTATCAATTGCCATAATTTCCAAATCCAAGAAACAAATTAGAATTTTACTATACAAATGAGTGAAAGCCAAATTTTAGTTCTTGATCCCTATGTTCTCCAGAAAAATCATTAGATCAGTTTACTCCCCTCTGCAAATAAAAATATGTCATCAATACACTGCCTCCAAAGCACCAGGTTCACTCCAAACTGGTTTTTATTCCACATATGTTGATGTTCCCACCAACCCATATACAGGTTGGCATAGCTTGGAGTGAACCTGGTTCCCATGGCATTGCCCGTTTTCTGGCGATAATACAGGTAAAGAGGCACAAAGAATTTCCAGCATGGTTAAGATAGGAGTGACGGGAGTGAAGACAACAAAGGTAAGGGGAGATGTACACTCTCGACCTTTAAAAATATAGTCTCTGGCTCCTGGAATATATCAAAAGGATAACATTAAGACCAGTGGGCAATTGGGCTGTTAAGTTCTGTTTGAGAAAGTGGTCTCATTACACCAAACATTTGGAAATATCTATTATTTATGTATAATTTATGAGCATTTTAATGAAGAACAGTGGATTTTACAGAGGTATTGGTAACAGATATTATTTATATACACCATTGTGGTAAAGGCAATCATCTCCTATTGGTGTTTAATTTGAAATACCTGCACCCAATAGCAGGTGAAGATGGAAGTATTCACGGAAGAACAAGATTTCATCTACTTGTGTTATCGCCACATTGTATCAACTTATATAACCGTTATATTGCTTTATTGGGAATGTTGTTTGCAAGCCTTGGAAAGTGTAAACCGGAAAGTTGGCATATGAAAGATATCCAGCCTACCGATATTTTTGAACACTATTAGGATTTATCACTATTTTTGACATGGTTCAACATTTTAGTTAATTTTTGGATTAATTGCATTTTTTTTACTTTTTTATAATTTGGAATGATATAGAGGATTTTTTATTGCACTTGATTATTAGTGGAATCTATATATTTTTTACTTCAATATTGTTTTCTTTTTTATATTTTACATTTATATTTGCTGAGAGACTATTTTGCCATTTGTTCAGCACTTTACTCTCAGTTTTATTTTACATACACTGTTTTCCTTGCGGTTCCGATTATATTCGGGCTTCAATTATTCCACTGTATGTAACATATTTTTGGGTATGGCACTTTGACTGTGTAACATTGTGTTTATAATATAGTTGCAGTTTAGATAGTTATAGAACGGTTGGACGGGTGTCCCATTTGCAGTATTGGGAACATTCCGGTTATAGAATTAGAGGTCCGAAGGGGTGTCACACGCACATGTGGGGACTACTTGGTAGGTGACGGTTGTGCGTCCTAGTGGAATTAGCTGGGTATGGGGCCCATTTTGTTGGGCCCCAGATCCTATACATCCCGGATATAGTGATCAATGTTCATTGGAGGGCACACATATGTGTGAGTGATATTTCAAGAGGATTGGGATAGGGATTTGTATATATAGGTTGATTTATGTGACTTGTCCCCCATTTATGCCAGTACGCTGGTTTAACATCAGTTATAGAAATTTAAGCTGAAGAGCCACGACGTGGTGGTGAGACTCACATATAAAGGAAAGTGCATAGTGGCCATATATGGTGGTGATTTATGTGAATGTATATTGAGGCAATAAGGCCAGATAATATCCACTGTTGTTTATTTGTTTAAAATATATGATTTTTATAATTTTAATAACAAATGTACATTTATACGTGAAACTGATGATTGTGTCTATTATTGATAATTTAGTGGCACTACACACTAATTTAAAGTTGAATACCTCCTGACTAGCATAATCTACTCTTCATCACAAAATATCCAAACAAAAGCTGCTTGATAGACAGATAAATAAATGAAACTATTACACTTCAAAATAAGAGCTCTTTATCACTACCAAGGTATTGTAGAAAGTTTAAAAGGTTTTATAGAAAGGAAAATTATTTTCTAAATCGAATCGATGATGGCAAATATTAAACAATCAATTACTACCCATTAATGTGTTTACAGATTTCAAAATGGTGCCAGGGTTTAAAAGCCTAGTTTGTTTCTAAATTTCTTAATACACTTTGTCCACTGCTGTGATTTGCAATAACATTGGCTTCCTGCTGTCAGTCCCAGCTGGACATTGATTGCTTACTTTTTTAGCAGTTTGTTTCGTTCAGCAGCAAGAAAGGTTTGCTTAAGCAAAACAACTTGCTTTTTTCTGTCTTTTTTGATTCTGTAATTGTATGAAAATTTTACATTGATTAGAACAGTATTGTCTTATATAAAAACAAAATGGGGGCAATTCTGGTGCAAAGCAACTACAGTACAGGGGGTGAATAAAAGTTCACTTTGGTTTAAATGGGGCTTTAGAAATATTGGAGGTCTCCAACACATTCCTTTGCAATTTCTTGGATACCTTGCTATCTTCCAAGGGGTTAAGAGACCAACTTAAGTCAATGGTAATTTGGGGAATTTTAACTTGCCTCAATAGTGTAGTTGGTTTTCCCAAGAATCACTCCTCTTTTCCTTTGTATATAAGGCTCACTGGGGCAAATGCACACATTTTCAGTGCAGCTCCACATGTAGCATTAAAGTGATAGTAATGTTTCATCATTAAAGCAGCTCCAATTAATCATCATAGTAATTGAGTCATGGAGAGTGTTATTTCAATACTGTCAGAGTTGTAGTTCAAGAGTAATTGAATGATAAAGTATCCCCCTCCTGCCCCTTTTACCTAGTGAAAGCCACCTCCACTCAGATGCAGGCACGTGCACACATAGACACCAAGGGAGGCTGGAGCACCTGCCCTTTTTGTCCAAAGTGCTCTCGTGCCCTTTTAACAAAAAAAAAATAATAATAATTATGAGAAGGGCCCTTTTTTTTCATTTGAGCCCCTGCCCCCCAAAATGTCTGTGCACGTCCCTGCTCAGATATGGAATCTGGTCCTGGGACCCGACAGCTAACAGCAATCTTCTTACTGCGAGTATAAGGAAAACCCTGCCCCCCCCTTGACAGGCTTTTTCAGGTTTTTCCCTTATTCTCACTGAAGATTGTCTCTGCTATCCATCCAGACAGTCTTGCTGCTCTGAGGTGAGCAGCGTTAAGGGTGGAAGGGGATACGTTATCATACAATTACTCTTGAACTACAAGTCTGACAGTATTGAAATTACACTCTCCATGGCCCAAATAATATGAAGATTAATTGTAGCTGCGTTTATTGTGAAACATTACTATCCCTTTAAGGGGATGCTTTTGCATATGCAAGTAAACAATGTCACAAGGCAAAATTGATTTTTAAACAGGTAAACTAAATAAAACCTCTGTCTTTTGCATTCATACTGTTACAACAGAGCCTATAGGAATAGACATCATATATTCCATACTTTGGCTGCATACCATACATAAAGATCTAGCAGAGATGTATAATCTTTAGCAGGTTTCTAGCTGTAAGGGTCATTTTTGAAGCAGAGCATTGGAGACGTCACTAGCATCCAACAGCTTAATCGTATCCCAAATTTATTTTCAATCAACTATATAATTTATATTTGTGTAGTGCAGCCAGTGTAGGCTGTGGTCTACATATGCCTTTTCAAGCACATAGAATACCTGCACAATAAAACCTAGTGATTTCATTTCTAGCACTTGTCACTAGGAACTAACATTGCAATCAGAACAGAGGTCCCTACTTTAGACTATGGGTAGACATAAAGTGAGAACAATTTCTGCATGACTTTTTGCAAAAAACTGCCAATTTTTCTATTTTTTGTAAACGTTTTTTCCTTTTCTCCAATGCAAAATATTCCTCCATTTCTCCTATTTCAGCAAATTTTTTGCATAATCCAACACATTTTTCTCCTATTCCAACACATTTTTTGCCTTTGGTTTCCATGCTGCAACATTTCCCACTGCAAAATTACTTCTGCTGAGAGCTATAGTGGAGTAATAAGTAGCTGAAAGTCAAAGCTGTGAGACCTAAAGCAACATATACCTTGAAAAATGAGTTAGCATGCAGAGTGCATTTGTCTTTTGCCCACAACACTATCTTCCTGCTTAAGTGACACTGGTACATATTCATGATGATGTAAGAAAAAAAAATACAACCTACAATGTGGCAGATGTGTATGGAAGTGGTGGTGGGGACTGGTGTGGTGTGATTGGTGGGACCGTGACAAACTGCATCCACCCCGGGAGGAGAGGGATCATCATCAGTTATTATATACACTGCAGCAACCATTGCTGCAGTCAGTTTTTGAACTATCACTTTACTCCCATGTCCCTTCACTGTTCCATCCTTATCCCTCCCCCTGCCCCTTGTGCATTTGCTGGACATTACTCAACTACTGTGTGTGTTTTTAACCTCTACAGTGCACAACTGATAAAGTGTGATGTCTTGCCTTAGCCCTCAACAAAATTCTCAATGTCCTCTGCTGTGCTGTCTATCTGCCTCAGTCATAGCTCACATCAGGCTACCAGTCAGCTGTTTGTCACCTAGTATATGTATTTGTTTCATTATTTATATACTAATTTTTTAATTTTTTTAATTTGTTTATTATTTCTTAAGGTTGTCCATCCTACCTTATCACAGTAAAAAAAAACAACAACTAAAAAACAAAATCAACAACTTCTTTCCCCAGGCTTCCCCAGCACAGAGACAATAAAAGCAAAATCAGCACGAGATTTGGACCCCATCTGCCTGTGTCTTTCCAGTCAGTCACACCAAATTGTGTGGTATTTGGGGTCATTTTTCCCCTGACTTGCAATTGGATTGCTCCAAAATTGCTTGAATTCTTCTTATTGAATCACTCTCATTAAGGATGATATACTAAAAAGAACCTGAGCTATTCTGGAGCAAACTAACTGCACTGTAAGGAACCAATAAAAATTAGCATCAATGTCTGTCATACACACATAAACTGAGCACTTAGAACACCAAAAGTTTGTATCTATTCACCCTAAAACATAATTCAGTCAATATAATCAGATAATCAGTTACTGTAGTCTTGCTCTATATTCGCTTATTAATTGACATTCACAATTTGAAATACATCTGACCATACTGGAGGTGAATGGCTGATGGTATTCATTGTTTTATAGCCTTAAAGGGATAGTAATGCCAGAAAAAAAGTATTGACTATATGGTAGACACAATTAAAAGAGAGTACTTGCACTTATTCGTATCTCTCAAACCGTTATGGTTTGAGAGCTATAGGAAAATAAAGTTCTCTGCTCCCTCCCCTTTCTGCTTAAGGAGCTGTAAAATGGTCAGAAGCAGATTCTGGTTGCTTGACCAGACGAGGCTCTTCAGCAGCGCCAATATAACAATATCTAAAGATAAATACTTCATTGGAATGGTCTACAATGTGTGCTTGCAAACCAGACACACATTGTAGACCATTCCGATGAAGTATTTATTTTTAAGTATCACTATGTCGGCGCTGCTGAAGAGCTGCCTTCTAATCCAGGAACCAGAATCTGCTTCTGACAGCTTTACAGCTACTCAAGCAGAAAGGGGAGGGAGCGGAGAACTTTATTTTCCTATATCTCTCAAACCATAACGGTTTGAGTTATACGAATAAGTGCAAGTACTCTCTTTTAATTGTATCTACCATATAGTTAATACTTTTTTTTCTGACATTACTATCCCTTTAAAATCAACATGGTGAGTGTCCATGTGTTCACGTATCCCTGTGGGTGCCGTGGGGGTTGCAATGCAGTGGTGCACAATGTGTTGTGTACCCCTCTGGCACTCAAAGGGATATAACAGCATTTTGTATTATTTCACAGTTGTTTATTAACTTCGTAAGGACTGTCTTTGAGACCTGATTCCAAAATTCCCACTGATTTAAATAGGAAGTAATTAATTGAATACTTTCCAAGGAATCAAAACATTAAAAGTCCAATTTAAATAAATGAGAAGTTTCATTCACCCACAATGGTGCAGCTGTTTTGTAACATGATTTCTCCAATTCTTCGTAGTGAATCAACCTCCCTGTATTACACCAAATACTCCAATGTTCTGTGTGATTGACTGGGAACACACAGGTAGAGGTGTTCTGAGTTTCATCCTGCTCTAGCTCTTATCTCTGTCCTAGGGCAGTCTATAGGTGTGAGAAGGGAACAAAGGAGAATTACCACAAATACCCCAAAAACAACACAGGCAACACTGATCCAAGTTTCTTCTTGATCTAACATAGTAACATAGTAAATTAGGTTGAATAAAGACACAGGTCCATCAAGTTCAACCTTCTCCTCATACCTTAGTAACTGAGAATTGTATAGCTTTCCTGCTGTTCTGGCTGTTATCTCTATCCTACGGGAGTCTGGGGAAAGAAGCAGTTGAACAGGGAGTATGTTTTTTATTTTTTGCTGACAGTGATAGGAGAGGGGGAAGTTAATTTAAATAAATAAATAAATGTACAGATGATAGAGACAGGGACCCTGATATGATCTGAGACTGAGGGAGACTGATACCAGATGAGATATAGTATTTTGTAGAGTAACACATCATCACAGAAAAAACACGCACAGTAGTTGAGTAATGGTCAGTAAAGGCACAAGGGGTAGGATGAAGGGATTAGGAGAAGTGCAGGGACATGTGATTAAAGTAGTAGTCCAAAAACTGACTGCAGTCATGGTTTCTGCAGCGTGTGCTCCATAAAAGCAAAAAATAATTTTTCTCATGAAAAGTCCTGCAGGAAATTGTTCTGACTTTTCGACCATCCCTAATAGAGCAATAGGTTGTAACTCAATCTCTCCCATATGTGCATTATAAAAAAATATCTTTTGGACAACAGTCAATGCTGTTGCTAACACTGTGGTTAACACTTTTTAATGAAAGTCTCCCAGAAGTGGGAGTAACCTTGTGTTACTCAACGGGAAAAGCTCTGTAACTTTTAATTAAAAAGTATTCAGCTTCTTTAAGATACGTTGGCCCATTCAACCTAAAATGGTAATTCTGACTTATTTTACTATTGCGTTTCAAGATAAATCTTTGCTTACAATTATTTATACAATATAAATTAGCACTTGTAGGAAATTCTAAGTAAGAATTTTCATGATTAAAGTGGCTTTGTCAAAAAGTTATGGAGAATTATATCCTAAAAAAAGCATTGCTTCAATGCCTCATAATGCACCAAAAGAGTGGCAGAATTCTATTATGCTATCTTACATATTATGAGTTCCATGGACTTGTCTTTTCACTGTTTAAAGGGAAAATACCAGTTTCTAATAATAATAACCCCTCTTTCCCTTTCTGTTTCCAGAAAAATCCAATGACCCTTTGATTTTTTCCTTGTGACTTGAATCAAGCGATAGCATCATCAATCAGTCCAGGGTGTAATGTCCATGTAGGACAACATGACAGTTGATAGCAGGACCACAGGACACAAACTCTGCTTACTACACATAATAATCTTAACCCATTAAGAACCAGAGTGGTGTTCAACACATTGTTTCACAATGCACTACACACCCCTTTGGTCCATAAAGGCTTAGTTTATGCAAGCTTCAGTTTGAACGCTTGCAACTGTAATGTCAGCCTCCACATACATGACATTTAGAACAGATTTAAGATGTTATCTCTTGAACAAAGACATAAAAGCAAAGTTTGTAGAGGCCATTTTAATTTTCTGGCCATAGTAAGACAAGTGTGTATGAGTGAGTGGGGTAGTTATTAGGAACAGTCACTTCTCTTTAAATTGTGTTTCAGTGAAGTTTTTTATATCCTCATTATGGTAAATCCTTTTACATTAACAGCTAATGTAATTAAATGTGGAGAATTTCCTGTCTTTTGCCTTAATAAATGTGTCCTTATGTGTCTTAAGTTATCTTGTTAACACAACACATTAGGGGGTAATATGATTCTGTGATAAGTAAGTGATGGAACTGATTTCTTAGTGGTACACCTGCTTAACATCAATTTACTAAGCTACTTACATATAAAAATCATCCTCTGTATGTCAGTTGTACAAAGAAGAGGACAGTGGAAAAGCATGAGTTCTTTTCATATGTACCTTGTTAAATTCTGTTTACTAATAGGGTGCCAATGAAAGTAGAATAACGTATCTTAATTTTCCTGCATATGCAATAAAGAAAATAATTCATGATTGCATAACAGTTTTAACAACAGTGGAGTGTGTGCAATGGTATGCACTAAAGCAAACATATTCTCTAGTACATAGTCCTGTGTGCAGCCACATGATATGGAAGCCAACTTCCCTGCACAGAAAATTAGCTTTACTGTTGGATTCTGCTGATTCCAGCTTAATGTGTTCTTATTTGTTATTTTATTTGTTCATGCCTCATACCATGTGTATACATTCACTAAGCTTATTGCTGCCTTACCAAATTCTGTAGATAATTCCAGGTGCCTGCAATAAATATAATGATTCTGTATATCCACTCTGAAGATTAGTTTCCAGTGTCTTGAATACAATATTTTCTCCTTCATGATCTTTAAACAAAAAATATTGATTTTCCTTTTGTCTATATATTGATCGTATATGATTGCATTGGGTATTGTGCCTGAAATCATGTAAGCATATTAACCTATTGAGTTACAGAGTGGTATCCAATGCAAACATGTTGAGTTGTATACCTTGACCTTGAGTTAACCTCTTAAAGAGCTGACGGTTGTGAAATGCTTTGTTTCCCATTGCTCTGGTCCTTAGTGGGTTAATGGTGATTTGATTTGCTTCACATAAGATTTGCCTTATTTTAGTTTTGTATGAATTTGTGTATTTTTGTATGAATATATGTAAGCTGCCAACATTATTTTAATGATCTAGATCAGTTCAGCTTTTTTTTTTCAATTTATCTCACCTGTCAAATCTAGAAGAACGTGCAAGGATTGCCTTGAATGCTAGTGAGATCTCCAATGCATGACAGAGCAATGTAGAAAGATCTCATAGCATTCCAGGGGGGAAAGAACAACCTAAATCAATAGGTTTTTTTCAGTTATATTAATTTAATGCACAGTTTGATGAGGAATAAAAAGAAGAACTTTCTATGCAAAGTTTACTACTACAACTTTAACCCGTTGAGTGCCAGAGTGGTGCAGAATGCATTGCAAAGCAATGCACTCATAGGGTTAAATAGTACCATTAATCAACATCAACTAAGTTTGTATTTCTCTTGTGATTTGTGATTTGACTTTTGGTTTAAATAAACGAAGAATCATGACATTCCATTCAAAATCTATTGACAAGCTTTACATAAAGTATATCCATAGATATTTATGTAGAAATTCCATTCTATCAGGTATATTTTAAATAGCATATATCTTTAATCTGAGTGTCTAGCATCTTAGGTTTTAACTACATTTTATTATTTTTTTAATCGGGAATATAACTACATTTTCTATCCAATCATTTACCAGCATCCAGTACAGTTTTAATTTAAAAATATAAATTTGTCATTCTGGCTACAATTACACTCTGATGTATATTATTTGTTCTACATTATACCCCATTAAATCCATGTTCACATTAATGTATTAATGGATAAGCATATTATGTATAACTGTAGGGTAAGATATTTTATCTAACTAGTACTAAAATGAAACACCGCATTTTCTATCCACGTATTTTAAACCGATAGCTAACGCATTTATATTAAAAAGAGCTTGCTTTAATATACCCATGGACAAATTGGATACAGTTACACTAAGCACAAGAGTTATTAAATATAGCTATATTGGCTTTTCTATGAGTATATTGCTATTTTTTATAGATTGTTTTCCACATGTTATCAGTCACTTAAATTGATTCATGGTTTAAAATCACACAGGTTATTTATTAAAGGGATAGTAATACTTAAAATGTAAAAAAAATATGTTGTAGGGTTTATCCCCCTGAGTAAAACAAGGGTACTCCCACTGCTGAAAGGTGTTTCATTCCAAAGTTATTAATGTAAGTTAAGTTAATGAATTAATTGAAGTTGAATTTTTTAGGTGCAATATCACAGTGGCCTGAAATTGTACAGTGGCGCTGTTGCTACACCATCCTATGGAGATTTATGGTCCCAGGACCAGAGCTGTCCATAGGATCATGTAGCAACAGCGCCACTGTACAATTTCAGGCCACTGTGATATTGCACCTAAAAAATTAAACTTTGAAAATTAATAACTTTTGAATGAAACTCCTTTTAGCAGTGGGAGTACTCTTGTTTTACTCAGGGGGATAAACCCTACAACATTTTTTTTTTACATTTTAAGTATTACTATCCCTTTAAAGTGTTCCACAAATTTGAGGAAGAAACCACTAAAGAGTCTAAAGCTCTATATTTATAAAGAGCTATTATGTTGTTCCACTAAAAGTAATGACCAAATACTATATACTTGCTTTTTTTTTGTTAGGCTAATTTTGCTACCAATAACTTGTATATGATAAAAATAACTTAAAAGGCAATTATGTTTTATTAAGCTTGTGTCAAGTTCCGGGTTTTTCTCTTGTCCTTATTCTTGTCCAATTTTGTATATTTCTTATACCTTTAAATCCTCCACTTCATGGTTGATTGGCACTCCTTGAAAGCCTAGTTTTTCTAGCTTGTCTGTTTCCTTTTTGCTGCTGTAAAGATTTCAAGTTCTTTCTAGTCTTGCCTTCATCAAGCTTTTTGGGTCCTTCAGTTTTCTGCTCAGCTTTGAGAAACCATTCAAGTTTTACCTTCAGAGTAGCTGTGTTTCTTGAATATGTACTGGTTCAGATTACTGTTAAGCATTTTTCAGCCTTGCTTTGCTTGTAGGCGAAGGAAGGAGAGTTATTACCAAAGCATTCCTGTTCCTGTTCCAAGCCAAGTATTTAACTTTTGTTCCTATATCTAATGCAGTAATTTAATAAACCTAGTAGGTTCTTTGTGTACAGATCCACACAGCTGTGGTATTTTTCTGACTAGTTATTTCTCCTTTGCAGTGCAGCTGTTGCCAATCAGAATTTGGAGTGAAATTTGTTTTCCACTACTTTCTAAAATGTGATTTTTTTTCAGGATATGTCTTTTTTCATTTGATAGCTGTAGTTATACTTTAGTCTGTTCAGTTTAGTCTCTCTTAGGACACTGATGATCTATGATTCTCTTCAAAGTCACCTCCGCTTACATCCCTGGTCCAGTCATCCTGAGTTCTCACTGGCTCAGTCAGTGAGACAAATCTGATTTTGTGGTCAGCACCTTTAGTTTCATTTAGGCCACAACAATGCTTGGAGCACCAATGCATTCTAGCAAAAGACCCTAGCTTCAATCACCAGATATTGCAGATGTGATGTTGGATGGGGTTTCATAGCATTCCTTCTTTGCTCATCTATTTAGATATCCATGAAAGTGTCCTTCAAATGCAACATACTTATTAAAAATCCAGAGGCTTTTCTGAGAAGCCACAAAATGGCTTCTATCAACTGTGCTTGCACAGTCTACATAGACCCTCTATATAAGTCTTTTATGCCAGATGCAGCAGGTCTATGTGGACTTGCATCAAGCTGGATAAAAAACTGATCTAAAAAATACAATTACTTTTATCAGGATATAGTCTTAAATTTACCACACATAACTATTTCTCCATACTATCTGCAAAAAATAATATATTGCATTTAGCACCAAAATTCTGGGGGAAACCAACTGCGTCATGAGGGAAAAATAACAATTCCCATTGATGTATAGGATTGTTCAATTACATTTTTTGATAAGGAATAGCATATTTTTTTAAACTCTCTTTACCTTTATAGTCTTCATTAAAATCAATTCAAAAGATTCCCCCTCCCTCCCCTTTCCATCACGTCATTCACAGTTCCCACAGATCCGAAAGCAGGTCGCTTGACTGAAGGGATTTCAACAAGGAACAACGTTGTGTCTTTCAGTATAAGTAAAACCCTGCACTCCTTGATGAAGAGGGGCAGGGTTTTCCTTATGCTGACAAAATATTGTCCCTCTTTGCAATCCATCCAGACTAGCTTTTCAGATCTGAATGATTCGATGTAAAGCACCGGTGGGGGTGGGTTTAAATAAAATTTGATGACGAATATGGAGGTGAAGAGATTTAAAAATATGCTATGCATTATAACAAATTCAACTGAACAATCCTATATGGGTTATTTATATTACTATCCCTTTAAAACCTTTAAATTATTTATATAAGTGGTCATGCCTTCATTTTGTATTTTTGAAGCAAAATATTAAGAAAAAAAATGAGTACATTTGCATAGGTCATACAAGTCCATGCTTACTCACACAATGTAACTGTAGATATTTCAACCATTATATAGAGGGATTTTGATTTTTGAATGCTATCATGTAATAGATTCCTTAGCGATATAACCAAGTTACTGTACCTTTATTGTGCCAAAATGCTTTCAGCAATATTATATGTTATTGTATTTGCATTGGGAACAAGCTTTAGCTGTCAATTTGTAATTTTAATATAATGTCCATTGCTTTTTTGACCATTTTACTGTAAATTCGCCTAAAAATTCTTCTGAAATACACAGTAACTAAGGTTATATTTGTTTAGTCTTTTTGCTTCTCCCATTTTAAACATGGATGAGCAACATCATCATCATCATCATCAATAATAAAAGGACAGATGTATGTTTGTCCGATGAAGTCATGTGCAGTAGAAATTGCCCGAACGCAGTCATGTGCAGTAGAGACTGCCCGAATGCAGGATTTGTCTGATGCAGCCATGAGCAGTAGACACTGCCTGAACGCACAGACTTTGGCCTGTGTATACGGAGTTTTACAGCAGTAACTATTAAACTAATACAAACAGGCTACATTTTCTCTAATATTGGATCCCTGGTTTTTACATGAATGATACCTGATACTGAGGCCTTTGAGTATTTCTCCATTGTTCCCTAGACAAGCTGGCCTGCCCTCTGGGGCAGTGCTGCATACCTCCTGATTGCAGTCTCCTTCACACTCTTGGTCCACTTCTTTGTACCATCTCCACCTATATTCTTCACTGCTCTTTCTTATATACTCTATCCAATGCCTAAGGGCTACTCACTAGTTGGTCCAAACTAGGGGTCTAGCTCCAGGGTCACAGGGATTGTTCATCTGGCTGCATGGGGAGTTGAGGCTAGGTATTGGGGGGTTAGGGATAGGGGTAGGGGTTAGGTAGGGGGTGGAATAGGGTGAGTTGTGTTGGTTCGGGGGTTGAGTAGATGTATTCCAAACAAAAAGTGAAAACTTTGCAATATGGGCATTTATCTTGGGATCTAATGTGTATGATCTGCATGTTTGTCATCTTTTGATATTATTCTTTGAGATATGTACCATTTTGTATCTGTAAAATGTGCCTGTTTGCAATAATAAAAACTTATTAAAAAAAAAAAAACTAATACAAATGGATAAACTACATCACTGCATGGGTTAGAAATACGAAACCAGAAACTACACTTACTAAAAGACCCCATTGTGAAACTGGTAGAATGAAGGCCTGAAAATAAAATGAAATCTGGTACCAAGACACAAAGATAAAGGAGTACATCTAGGTAATTCGGTGTAATTCTAAGGCACAATGTAATACATGATTCAAAGACAGACTTTCTGTGAAGCTAATGGCCTTATGTTTGCTGGAGCAAACCATCTGCACCATAGGGGGCAAATAAACATTACCATTGATTTAAATGGAGTTCTTAGCCCTCAGTGTGGTGGAAACCACTCAAACATTCAAAGGGTTAAAAGCCCTATTTATATCAGTGGGTGTTTTAGAAATTGTGCTCCAGAAATTATTCACTTTGTCTTTACACACAGACAAACACAGATTTATATCCCATACTGGGGGTAGTCATCATCTAGACCTCCATTTGTTATTCCCAATGTTTGGTTGGAAGTGATTGGAGTTGTAGTACCAGACAGTTGGAAGTCCAATGCTTTACTACTATCCAATAGGTTCTAGTGAATGTCCAGTCTCCTGACATACTTACAGTATGATAGGGTACTAATATTAAATAAGTAAGTAAATAAAGTCAACATATAAAATAAAAATATTACTTTATTTTTTACTAGATGAAGAGCCCATGTACACGGGCAACAGTGCCAGACGGTCGCGGTACAGTTATGTGCAGTAGAGACTGCCCGTGATGCGGCTGATACGGAGCGGGGCACTCCGAATTCAGACCGTGGTCCTCTCTGCGTCTGAATTCAGAGTGCCCCGCTCCGTATCAGCCGCGTCACAGGCAGTCTGTATTGCGCATGACTGCGTTGTGACAAACTTTTAGTGAATTATTATATAGGATTTGCAAGCCGCATTTTATGCATGACAATTAAAGTTCCATACGAACAATAATACCAAGAACTGGACACCAGTGTATGAAAGAATAAAGTAAATAGTAAACTTAGGGTTTTGAGAAAATAAATTCATGTTTTCTGTACTCCAAGCAAGGTATTTAATTTAAACCAGAAGTAGCCTTTAGCTCAAAGAACAATGTCTGTTTAGTATGCCATGCTCTTTTCCCAGAGCAAGCTGCAATTGTGAACAATATGTCAGGATCATATCCACAGTACCATAGTCAAGTTGCTTTCAAATTGAAATCCAATTACATTAAGCACACAAGAGTTATGCTTGTGACCTTTTCTCTTCAAGAAATCATGTAATATTCTCATGTCCCCGTTCAATAATTTTATTATTGGTTACATTATTGAAAACATTTAATATGTGGAACATTTAGAAAGCTTTAGTAGAGAGCTATGGTTGCTGCTGCCATTGAGATAGTAACCCCTTAAAAACCAGTAGGTGTACAATTTATTGCTAATGCATTGGTCCTCACAGGGTTCATATAAAACCTTGAAATCTGGAAAACAACTTTCTTATAGTTCATCCAGCTGTGTGGTTGATGTGATATTGATTTTCCTTCTTAATATCCAAGTGTTGTTTTTTTGTTTTTTTATAATTTTGTGAATTATCATGCTACCCTGAGTTCAATGTGCAATGTTACTATACAGTTTCTGGTGTGGCCACTAGATTTCTTAGTTAAAGAAGTAGCAAACTTATTTCATGAAAATGAAAGTGTAGTATGGTTCTGTGGCTACCAGTGGTACAGCTTTTTGGCTGGCAGATAATGTAGTAGGGTTCATTGTGTGCACATTAAACAGTGATGCTAGAAAGTATATCTATGGCTCTGTTATAAGCTGGACAAGGCTGGGCCATATGGTTGTGTGTTATCTCTTCTTGTATGGGCAATGCATTTTAGAACGCCCTTTAGAACCAGAGGGTGAACAATGTATTGCATGTGCATTGGTCCTCACAGGGTTAATATAAAACCTTGAAAACTGAAAAACAACTTTCTTATAGTTGATCAAGCTTTGTGGTTGATGTGATATTGATTTTCCTGTTTAATATCTAAGTGTGTTTTTTGTAGTTTTTATTACAACTCAAACTTTTTTAAACTAAACTTGCAGGTATTAAGTATAGTGTAGTTGTGTGGCTAACAGTAGAAGGCTTGGATGGCAGATAGTAAATTTAGGTTCTGTGGTTACCAGTGGAACAAATCTGGTTTGGCAGACAGTGCAGTTCTGTGGCTACTAGTTGAGCAAAAGCTGGGATGACAGACAGTGTAGTATGGTTCTGTGGCTACCAGATTTGGGTTGGCAGATAATGTAGTGTTGGTTCTGTGGGTGCACTTTAAATAATGCTGCTAGAAAGTATATGTATGGCTCTGCTATAAGCTGGATAAGGTTGGGCCATATTGTTCTGTGATCACATCTTCTTGTATGGGCAATTCAGGTTTTTTTTTGCTACTATATACAGTATTGTGCAACTGTTTTAGGCTGGTGTGAAAAAATGCTGTAAAGTAAGAATGCTTTCAAAAATAGATATATTAATAGTTTATTATATCAATTAACAAAATGCATAGTGAGCGAACAGAAGAGAAATCTAAATTGAATCAGTATTTGCTATGACCACCCTTTGCCTTCAAAACAGCATCAGTTATTCTAGGTACACTTGCACAGTCAGGGATTTTGTAGGCATATAGTCAGGTTATACCAAACAGATGCTAATAATCATCAATGTAATATGGAGATTGAAACACAATCATTAACGGAAACAGAAACAGCTTTGTAGGAGGAATAAAACTGGGTAAGGAACAGCCAAACTCAGCTAACAAGGTAAGGTTGCTGAAGACAGTTTAATGTCAAAAGTCATATACCATGGCAAGACTGAGCACAGCAACAAGACACAAGGTAGTTATACTGCATCAGCATGGTCTCTCCCAGGCAGATATTTCAAGGCAGACAAGGTATCACAGTGCCTGTGATTATCCTGTCACTCTCATCTGTGGCATACTTTGATTTGTTCAGTTGGTTTGGCCCGCCCCCTGGTGACCTTTTTATACCTGACTCTCACATCTGTCAGATGCCCTTTCGTGGTGTTTCTGAGCCAGTCTTGCTGTTGCTGTGTTCCTGTATCCGGATTCCTGTGTACCGACTTTGGCCTGTCCTGACTACGCTCCAGTGTTCCTGATCGTGTTTGACCCGGCTTGTCTGAGAACCTCCTACGTGCTACGACCTGGCTTGTCTGAGAACCTTCTATGTGCTACGATCCGGCTTGTCTGAGAAACTCCTACGTGCTACGACCCGGCTGGTTGACTTCCTGCTTCGTGATCGGCCACGGCCTGTTCCAGCGACCTGCGTTGGCCTGTTGTCGCCGCCACAACATTCTGACTCCTGCGTTGCTGTGCTGACTCAGTGTGACCATTACACTCCTGTGTAACCCATCTTCTAGTGCAGAGTTCCTTGCTGACTTGCATAAGCTGTGCTCCTTGTACCGAGCCTCCATACGCTGCAGAGCTAAGTTACTATACCGAGCCTGGGAGATTTAAACATACCTTTTAACCCTTGCAGTGCCGCTTCTCTCTTGCCGAACCTCCTTTCTAATTACCGAGCCTCTACCTCGTAAGTCTACTTCTGCTGAGTTGGCCGCTACTTGGACGGCGACTCCAATTTACATCTGCAGAGTAGTCTAATCCTGTCAGTCCGGTTGGGTGCCTTAGGCTCTTGGTATCACGTTTATTACCGGAGGTATCCATTGCGGCTATTGGTTCTGAGAGGTAGCAAGGTTAGGCTCCAAGCTCTTGCAGGATCCGAAGGTCCACGCCCGTGGGGGCTATTGGCTCGTGTTGTGCTCACTTTGGTCTCCGGTTATACGCCCGTGGGGGCTAAAACGCCAGCTTTGCATCTCAGGCTAGTCTACGATTACACCCGTGGGGGCTACATACTCTTGCACTTGCAGTCTCAGTGGTCTCTTTGTGAACGCCCGCGGGGGCTATTTTGGGTCACTGTTCTGCTGAAGCTCATGTTGGTCACTGAACATCTACTATCCATCATTGCTTGAACTCTGTGCTGTGCACATTTGCTCAGTTTATCACTACACCTTTCGGGCGTGCCAAACCCCACAGCTGAGACGGACAGATTGTTCTCATTTACCCTTTAGGGACCAGTTCCCTATTATCTGTACCACTTGTGTGTGCCTTCTATCCATTATAGTGAATCTATGTGTACTGTGTATTCACTTGCAATTGCTGCTGTCAACTGTAGAGGGCGATCATTTGTACTTATTTTCATTCAATAAAAGTTGTTTTATTTTACCTACTGGTCTGAGTGTCAAAACAAACCATTACACAAGGGTTTCTGGATGTGCTGTCCAAGCTCTTTTGAAGAAGCACAAAGAAACTGGCAACATTGAGGACCGTAGACACAGTGGCCGGTTAAGGAAACTTACTGCACAGATGAAAGACCCATCATGTTTACTTCCCTCCACAATAGGAAGATGTCCAGTAGGGCCATCGAACTGGCAGAAAGCAGTGGGACCCTGGTACACCCATCTACTACTGGAGAAGACTGGTCAGAAGTGGTCTTCATGGAATACTTTCAGCCAAAACACAATACCTGCCTATTAACAAGGCCAAGCAACTCAACTATGCACAAAAACCCAGGAACTGGGGTAGCAGGTGCTCTGGACTGATGATGATGTGAAATATTTGGCTGTAGCAGAAGGCAGTTTGTTCACTGTAAGGCTGGAGAGCAGTACAAAAATGAGTGTCTGCAGGCAACAGTGAAGCCTGGTGGAGGTTCCTTGCAAGTTTGTGGCTGCATTTCTGCAAATGGAGTTGGGGATTTGCTCAGAATAATGGTCTTTTTAATTCTAAGAAGTACATGCAGATACTTATCCAACATGCAGTACCATCAGGGAGGCATCTGATTGGTCCCAAATTTATTCTGCAGCATGACAACAACCCCAAACATACAGCCAAAGTCATAAAGAACTATTGTCAGTGTGAAGAAGAACAAAGAGTCCTGAAAGTGATGCTATGGCCCCCAAAGAGCCCTGACCTCAACATCATCGAGTCTATCTGGGATTACATGAAGAGAGAGAAGCTGCCTAAAGCCACAAAAGAACTGTGGTTAAGTATCTAAGATGTTTGGAACAACCTAACTGCCGAGTTCCTTAAAAAAACTGTGTGCAAGTGTACCTAGAAGAACTGATGTTGTTTTGAATGCAAAAGGTGGTCACAGATCACACCAAATATTGATTTGATTTGGAGTTTTGTTCTGTTCCCTCACTATGCATTTAGTTAATTGATAAAAACGCATTATTAACATCTATTTCTTTTTTTAAAGCATTCTTATTTTACAGCATTTTTACACACCTGCCTAAAACTTTTGCACAGTACTATATATATATATATATCCCACTGCGGGATGAATGCCTCCACAGCAGTTCTCCAACTACTTCGGTCATGTGCCTTTTGTTGCTACTGTGTACCAACCAATTTGGTGGTTTCATCTACCCATCTTGTCTTTACTCTTCTTTTGGGGCATTTTGTATCAAGTGGAATCCATTCCAAAATCAGTTTGGTCCATCTACCATCATTGCTATGTGTCCTTTCCATTTCCATTTCAGCTGATATACTCTTTCAATGATGCCATAGACCTTTGTTTGTTGATGAATCCATGCACATGTTTTGGGTCTCTTTTTGTTATATTTAATATTTGAAGCTTCATACGTCTCGGTGTAACTTTAAGTTTTTGTATAGCTTTGGCATTCAGTGTCCATGTTTCACAGCCATAAGTAAGTACTGGGAGGATACATTGGTCAAAAACCTTTCATGTGAGGCAGAGTTGTACATTTGTCTTATAGACAGTATAAGTCTTATAGACAGTACAAGTAAGTTTTCCAAATGCCTGTCATCCCAATTTTATTCTTCGCTCAATTTCTATCATGTTTCAATCATGTTTCAATTAGTTGACATTTCCTGTCTAAGGAAACATACATGTCCACTTATTCTAATTATTGTCCGTCTACTGTGATTGTCCTTAGTATGGTGAATTTGTTAAATATGGCTTGCGTTTTGTTGATATTCATATTTAGAGCAACATTTATCCTCTTCTATTGTAGCACTTCATCAGGAATACTGGCAAAGACTATGATATCATCTGCAAAATGTAGGTTATGTATGTGGTCTCCATTGGTCTTTCATCTTTTTTGTCCCAATTTAGTTTGTGGAAATTTTTTTCTAAAACTGAAAATAGTTTTGTGGGGATTGTATCTCCTTGTCGGACGCCTTTTTCTATTGTTGACCTGTATTGACCTGTATTGATGCAGAGGCATTTTCATTTTGACTGGAGGATATTGATGTACGCTCTTTCTATTCTTTGATTGATCAGGGTATTGATTATTGCTTGCTTTTTCACTGTGTCAAAAACTATTTCATAATCAATGAAGGCTATGCATACTGGAAGGTTGTATTCATTATGCCACTCCACATATAAGAAGAAACCTGCATGTCTGCCATTCACACCCAGGGGCTGCGGTAAGGAGGCGATATTCAAATCTCCTCCATACTTCCAGACCTGGAGTTACAGGTTATATATATATATATATATATATATATATATATATATATATATATATTAGCAATGTGGGACGGCGCTGCCCGTCAGGCTATATAGGGAATTAATGCACACACACAGATGCAAGACACACACACAGACACAAATGCATGCACTGAGATGCATAAAGAGCGACACAGTCATATCCCGGGGTGTGAGTGAGTGGCATTCATTCATGTAGCTGAAATGCATGTGGTAATTGCATATACTATGGTGGAAGGTGGATCATGCTGGCTCCCGGGGTGTGCGTGTGAGTGAGACTATGGTGGAAGGTGGATCGTGCTGGCTCCCAGGGTGTAACTGAGTGTGCGTAAGTGTGAGTGATTGCATGTGAGTGCGTGTGAGAGTGTGTGAGTGAGTGTGTGAGTATGTGTGAGTGTGTGTGAGTGAGTGTGTGAGTATGTGTGAGTGTGTGTGAGTGAGAGTGTGTGAGTGATTGAGTGTGTGTGAGTGAGAGTGTGTGAGTGATTGAGTGAGTGTGTGTGAGTGTGAGTAAGTGTGTGAGTGTGTGCGAGTGTGTGTGAGTGTGAGAGAGTGTGAGAGAGTGTGTGTGTGAGTGATTGTGTGATTGAGTGAGTGTGTGTGAGTGAGTGTGTGAGTGTGAGTGAGAGAGTGAGTGAGTGTGTGAGTGAGTGTGTGAGTGTGTGAGTAAATGTGTGTAAGGGTGTGTGTGATTGAGTGTGTGTGAGTAAATGTGTGAGTGAGAGTGTGTGTGATTGAGTGTCTGTGAGTAAGTGTCTGAGTGAGAGTGACTGATTGAGTGTGTGTGTGATTGAGTGTGTGATTGAGTGTGAGTGAGTGTGTTTGTGTCTGTGGTGTAGGAGCGAGTGGCAGCCATTTTGTTTTTTCAGTCACTTGGATAGTGGTGGGCGGGCTGGATAGTGGGGGCAGGCCAGCTCCCTGCATGATTTAAATCACTCCCCCATTGAATCACCCACTGGGAGCAGTAACTCCTCCTTACTTAAGCTGAGGTAACATAGCAATATAACACACGGTGGCTCTTCAGTTGAGGCAACGTAGCAATATGCTGAGGGAACAAATAGAAAGTGGTGTTTGAGGCTTGCCGTCTGTAACATACAACAAAGCATCTCTCTCCCTTTAAGGAGAAAGGGGGAATCAGGAAGCAGGAAGTGGAGGAGTGATAGTTGAAAACAGACAGAGAGGTTGACTGAAGAGATGAAAAGAGTTAAATAAAAGAGTTGCTATTAAGTTTATCCCTGAGTTTGTATTTTATGGAAACATTACACGCTTGTACTGAAACAGAGTGTACGGAGAGTTACAGTTATCTGTGGGAGGTGAAACAGTGTGTTTGTGGGGTCATGATCCTGAGTGAGAAGTTATTGCTATCCCCTACTTCAGGAGCGAGTGGCAGCTATAGTTTTTTTTGTCAGTTGGATAGTGGTGGGTGGGCTGGAGGAGGCGGGACAACTTCCTGTATGATAATCAGGCCCCCATTGAATCACCCAATGGGAGCAGTAATTTCCCCACTGAATCACCCAATGGGAGTTGTATCTCCTAATGAGACATACATTATGTAATGAGACAATATAACAGCAAGATCAGCAAGCAAATTGGACCCCAGCTGCCTGTGTCTTGCTGGTCAATGACACTGAATTCTAGGGTATTTGGGGTCAACCTCCTTCCTCCTTTCTTTTCCCCCAGAATGCCACCAGACTCCCCTAAGACAGAGACAAAATGTTCTAACTAAAAGACTTCCTAAACTAAGCTTCAATTCCCCTTTATTTGTCTATCTTCTGTAGCTCAAAAATATGCTGCTTTCTCCTATCACAAACAGAGAACGGCATGCTGTAAGAGCATGACACCCTTTTATATGCCTGCAGAAAAAGAAGAGAAAACTGGCATGTGGCATAGAAAAATTCAGTCTTACCACTTATTTCAATGCAATGTGCTAGGCAAAAAAGCTGGAAAACAGCACTTAGAGATTTTTTCGCCAAGTGGGAAGTACCATTTCTCACCAATTTTGGTTTGAGGCGAAAGTTTTCGCTCATCCCTACAGAAGAGAGGAGGCATATGGCAAACACCTTATATAATTTAATGGATTTAATAAAGTTATAGAGAGATGCATTTTTCATAAAAAGAGGACTATTAGAACAAGAGGTCACATCCTAAAGTTAGAGAATGGAAGATTCAGAAGTAATGTGTATAAGTACTACTTTACAGAAAAAGTGATAGATTCATGGAACAGCCTTCAGGTAGACATGGTAGGGGCAGATATAGTAAAGTAGTTAAAATGCCTGGGACAGATTTAAGACTGTTCTGAGAACTATGTAAGTCAGAGCATATTATCTTTTGCTTCAGTCACAGAAGCAGAGGTCTCCTGTTTGCTGTCCACATCACTGCTCACCACCTGCTAACTTTATGCTATACCATCCCACCTCCTGAATCCTTTGTCATTCATGTTAGTTCCCATGCTAGTTAACTCATCCTACTTATCATCTGGCATCAAGCATTAGCAGTATCTTCAATCCTTAAGAAAAGCTCATTAGACCCCACCTCCCCATCCAGCTACAGCTCTGTATCACTCTTGCCTTTTGCCTCTAAGCTCCTTGAGTGCCTAGCCTACTCTCATCTACTTACCTTCCTCAACTCCCATAACACTCTGGACCCACTGGAGTCTGGCTTTCAGCCCACTTTCACTACAGAAACTGCCTTTCTCTGTGGCAACTGATAAAGTGCTTTTGCTTTAACTACCATCTCTATGCATATGATACACAAATCTATCTCTCTGCACCTGCACTATAATTTGAAATACAGCACTGGCTCTCAGAATGCCTTACTTGATATATTTTCATGGATGGCTCATCATAACTTAAAAACAACTTCATAAGTTCATATTGCAGCCCTTAAAAATACAAATTAAATGAGCCCAGCTGCATCTTTCAAAGTTCCCACTCCCCTGACATCAGCGTTCTGGCTGACTGCAGGGGAATCCTGTCCCTGAGCAAGCAGCTGCTCCGAGATCACATTATAGAAACAGAAATCCTTCACTGAAATGGTCTTCTACATGTGCTTGGTACAGTGAAGGATTTCAATTTCTGTATTGCGATCTCGGATCTGCTGGAGAGCCACCGCCGGTCCTGGTACCGGATTCCCTTCAGTCAGCTAGAACGCTGACATCAGGGGAGTGGGAACTTTGAAAGGGGCTATCTCTCAAACCATACAGGTTTAAGAGATGTTGCTGGGCTCATTTAATTTGTATTTTTAAGGGCTACAATATGAACTAAAATTGTTTTTAAGTGTTACTATCCCTTTAACAAGTCTAAAACTGGGCTACTTATCATGTCATTCCTCATAAACTATGCACAATACCTCCATTATCTATAACTGTCAAGGGCTCCACATTACCTTCAAGGCTCTCTGCTACTTTAACAGCTATCGCTGTATCACAACTGAAGGATTTTTCCCTTGCTGCTCCTTACCTCTGGAACACACTACCACTCAGCATTCACCAAGCCTTGACCCTCAACAACTTTGAATCTGAGCTACAAATACATTCAAGGTGAATACAAAGAACTAGCCAATTAATGTTTTATGCCAGCTGAACTAAGAACAAGAGGTCATCCATTAAGACTAGGGGAAAGGTGCATTTGAATAAAACAAAGGCAGGGATACTTTACAGTAAAGCCAGTAAAACTATGGAATTCTTTGCTTCGGGATGTTGCACTTGCAGATAAAGTAACTGCTTTCAAAAAAGCAATGGATGGCTTCAAAGCAAATAGGATGTTGATCCAGGGAACTATCTTACTGTCATTTGGAGTCAGGAATGAATTTTGTTACCTACTTGGGGCTAAATTGGAAATTGCTCCAGAGGGCTTTTTTGCCTTCCTCTGGATCATCAGGGGTGTTTTTAGCATGGGCTGGACTTGATAGACACGTCTTTTTTCAGCCCCATCAAGTTTGTTACTATGTGACTATGTAAAAGAATACCTTTTAAATGTAGCAGTACCATAATATGTAAACCTTTTCTCAGAACTGTCAAAGACTGCACTTCTTCCTCTACCTGCTTGTATTAGTATGTCACTTATCCTATACTTAGATTGTTAGGTCTATGGAGCAGGGAGCTCCTATCATAATGAATGCTCACCTGGTGTTCCCCTTATGATTGTCTACATAACCACTTAATTGTTTTACCCTATCTATGCAAATTGTAAAATTTAAAGTGCTATGTACCCTTGTTGGCACTATATACATACATATTACATACATACATTATCTAGATAAGAAAATGGGCATGCTGAATGGCTTGATTGGGTCATATCTGCCATGAAAAAGTTTGTAAATCCTAATAACAGAGAAAGGCAATCTGATGAAGCACAAATAAAGAAAGACAAAACATTACAATTTGTCAACATTTATTTATTAACAAATTATTTCACATGCAATATCCATGTGTACCTTTAGATTCGGTATCTAGGAGTGCTGTCTAGAACAGCAATTACTTCAACAAAGTGTAATGGCTGGTATGTCTCTCACATCAGTTTTGAGGCATCTTGTCCCATTTCCCCAAACAAAACTCCAAAATTTGAGGGTTTCCTTGCTTGGAAAGCTTGTTTCAGGTTCTGCCACAACAATTCCACAGGGTTTAGGTATATACTTTGACTATGCTGTTCTAAAATGTGAAATTTCCTCTTCTGCAGCCATTCTATTCTATGATTTCTATCATTTACTTGTTTCAGCTCAAATCAAGGACAGATTCCTAGATATTCTCACCTTAGAATCATCTGATATAATGTAGTTGTATTGATGAAGACAAACTGTTCAGGTCCTGAGACAGTAAGTCCTAATCCATCATATTTGCAACACCATGGGGAAGATTCATTAATAGTGATAAAGAGGTGTTAAAGTGGAGATGAGCTCTATAGTTTATCACTTATATAGTTCCAGTGTTATTCTATAGAACCTATTCATTAAGATCTCCAAAGTTGAAGAAATCATCGTGCATAGGCTCCATAAAATAACATAGGAATTGGAGAAGTGATAAACTGGAGAAGTCATCTCCACTTGATCACCTCTTTATCACCGCTTCGTGAATATTCCTCCATATGTCCAAAAGAACATTTCATATTGAGGTCAAGAGTTTGACCCTACATATATGTACAGAAAACAAGGCTCAGAAGTCTTGTGGATCATCTATGTGCCCTTTACTGAATGTCTTATAGCAACAATGTTTATTTAGACAGCAATGGTTTCTTACTGTTTGTACTTTGAAAAAAAACATAATTCATGTCATAGTAGAGTCATAGTAGAGTCATGACTGTTCATATTTGACAAGGAAAAAAGTGGACTAGGGATCCTGAAATATTACTTTGTCATTTTTGTGACTTCCTCCCGATGTGTTTTGGAGGAGATTTTAGTATAAACTCTTTGTACACCTTTTGTAAATTATCCGACAGTCAATGGGTAATGTTTCATATCCTTAGCATTTTTTTAACTGTTTCCAGACTGATAACTGAAGTTTTGGAAGATTTCTTTTGATAGCAGCATGACTTGTTCCTACACATGTGTTCCACATATCTTTTTACAGTGTAGGGACTCCCAAATGTGCTCTTGAATATTAACATTATTAATCACTTGATTCTAATTAACCCCTTTAACTCAGCTGATAAAACCATGTTTTCACTTAACTTTGTGCAAACCCTGATTCTTTAATACTTAATCTGTAATTCATACATCATTTTGTTTCAAAAGTCATGGGATTGGTTATATATACACACTTTTGGATATTTAAGAAAACTTGATTTAGATTCATGGGAAAACTGTAATATCCATAACTGTCACTGGAGTTCACAATCTTTTTCTCACAAGGTAAGATGCAAGGCTCACTTATGAAGTGGAGGGAATCTTATGTTTATCTAGTTAATATTTTAGCAAAAAGTAATAATGAACAAAAGCTAAAATATAGCTGCTTCTACTAAAATTTTCTAAATTTGTTTTATTGACTTTTTGGTTAGAGAAATCTGAATACTGTAGCTTTATAAATCAAAAAGAACAGAGACAGGCTAGACAGTTTTTTAAAGATAATTAATCCCTTGGATAAAAGTCTACAACACACAGATTCACAATGAATTGGAGATCTATTTAGCATTCAAAGAGTTCATTCAATCTTTGTATGTCTTTTATGTATTTAATTCCAGATTCTGGCCTGAGTCTCATTGCAGTCCACTTTGTTTGAAAATTCCAGGAAAACGCTATACTACATATTATGCTTTATGTGTAAAAACAAAGTGGAGCAATTCTGGGGCAAACCAAATGCACCATAGTGGACAAAAAATGTAATTCTTTGAAAATGTTTTTTTTAAATACAGTTAAAGTGATAGTATTACTTCAAAATTACTATCCCTCATATTGTAGCCCTTAATAAACTGAGTTAAATGACACCAGCGGCATCTCTCAAACCTTTATGGTTTAAGAGATAGTGGCTTTCAAAATTTCCTCTCCCCTGCTGTCAGCGTTCTGCTGCCAGCAGGGGAATCCGGTCCCGGGACAGGTGCAGGCTCTTAAACAGAGCCGATATCTCATTATGGAAGGAAAAACGTTACCAAGCACACGTAGAAGACTGTTTAATTAATCATTTTTCCTTCCATAACGAGATATCGGCTCTGCTGAAGAGCCTCCGCTTGATTCAGAGCCCGGATTCTCCTGCTGGCAGCAGAACGCTGATAGCAGGGGAGAGGAAACTTTGAAAACGGTTATCTCTTAAACCATAAAGGTTTGAGAGATGCCGCTGGTGTCATTTAACTCACTTTATTAAGGGCTACAATATGAGGGATAGTAATTTTGAAGTAATACTATCCCTTTAACAGCAAGCCATATGATTATAACAATTACAGCAAAAGAGCTACTGAAATAAAGCATAAGAAAGTTATAAGGAATAAAACAAGAAAGACAATATAGTCTTTGAGAGAGTTGAGAAAGGAGGGATTTTCAAGCCGGTCTGAAGTTGTAAGAGGAGTGCCCCAGGGTCAGTTCTAGATTCAGCACTTTCTAATATGTTTATTAGTGATACCGAAGTGTCTTAGTTTTTCCTGTTGTTAAAAAACTGTTAAAGAATATACATGCAGAGTGAATGGGCAGATAAGGTTTAATATAGATAAATGGAAGGTTATGCTGAAATAATCATTTTACATTACATATATATTAAATGGGCAATTACTTGTGGAATCCTTATTATAGTAGTTATTACTGATAGACAACAGACTTCATAAAAACGTGCAGCATCACTTAGTTGATGCAACAGTGTCCTAATTCTCCCATATTATAATGTCTTCATAAAGTGCTTAACAGCATGTTGCATCTGCAGAACGACTAATTGTGCCAGCCATTTAGAGCCTATGACTAGGGATGAGCGATCATTTTCACCTCAAACTGAAAGCGTTAAATAATGGCACTTCCCGCATGGGGAATAATTTCCAACGAAAAGTGCTGTTTTTCGCTTTTTTTTTGCCTAGCTCATTGCATTGAAATCAATGGGAACATTGAATTTACACACACAACACATAACAAATATTATTTTATTTTCCAAAGGTATAGTATAAAAGGGGCATGAGGGTGCTTGTGTTGATGGAGTGTGAGGAAAGGATCAGTTGAACAGGTACTTTTTTGGGGGGTTTGTTTACTGGGATTGGGGGACAGTTAATAAAAAATTAATTCTAAATACAATTAAAAAAACATAAGACATGGTATAAAAGAGATATAAGGAAAGTGTTTGTGTTGGTGGGTGGAGTCTGGGGAATGAATCAGTTCAACAGGGAATTTGTTTTGGGAGGATTTATTGACTGGTATTGGGGTCCAATCTATAAAAAAAAGACATTTTTATGTAAAGTGATAGACACAGGAACAGCCTGACATAAGCTGCCACTGGGGTGGACTGATACTTGACTTAATACAGTATTTTGTAGAGGATGATTTGTTGTTAGAGGCTCAAGCCCTGAAGAAACATTGATTTGTAGGACTTTGACTTTTTAGAGGCAAAAGCCCTGAAGAAACATTGATTTGTAGGACGTAAGCTTGCTTGGCACAAGCCCTAAGGAAACATTGATTTGTAGGATTTAGGCTTTTTAGAAAAAAAAAAAAAATTGTTTATTTTTTTGTAGGACTATGTTTTTTTTCATTTTTTTATTTTATTTTATTTTTTTTTAACGCACAAGCCCTGAGAAAAAATGCACGACTTGCCTAGGGTCAGCAGATCATGTTGGCCAGTGGCAACACCTAGCACAACTCTATCCAAACACCATGACACCAGAAACCAAGTACTGCTGCTTGCACTATGCTGCTTGTCCACACCCCGCTAAGGACACTTGACAACTTGCTGACAATAGTAATAATGATGAAACCTCCCTGCCACCAACTTAGCATATTATGTGGGATGGAATCTCCCCAGATGCCTCTTGATGTCATGCTTGCTATTCTCCTCCACCACACTGCCATGTGTGGTCAGTGCACATAAATGTCATGGTGTCTGTGTTTCATGTGTGATATCAGGGTGCTTGTGCCAAGGTATGTTCCCTCCTTTCCTCTTCTCACTGACTTCTAACAAATTGTGTACAGTGTCACTGGTGATGACTGCACTGTGCCTGTCCCAAAAGAAAAATAGTCCCACACCCATGACTTCATGGGGGAGGGAAAAGGTGGAACAAGTTGAGAAGAATGGCCTCTTTCTTCTTGTCCTCCACATTCCCTTTCTCTGTCTGTGGCAGTGGATAATGTTGCTGCTGTTGCTGCTACTGCCTCAGATTCAGCACTGCAACTAGGACCAGGAGTATTGCTGCCACTGGCAAGTGGAACCAGTCCTCCTCCCACATTACTTGTTGACCTCATTCCCACTGTGTCCACGGTGGTCTGTGGCACACTAGCTTGCTCCTCAGCATCCTGCTGCCCTTGCATCTCATCAGCAACAGGAATTAGAGTAGTTGCAAATACCTCAAATTCCAAAATCTCACTGTTAGTGGTGGTGGTGATTCCCATCCTTATCCGTCTCTCATTCCTTCTCAGTTTCTTCTAAAAAGGCCATCAATGTCTCTTCCACCCAAGCTTCTCCAAGTTCATCATCATCACCACCAACACGACTAGTCCCTACATGCTGCTGCTGCTCTATTACAGACATTTCACTGCTGTTTGGAGAAGGGGGATGAGGAATATGGCAGAGGGTCCCCTAATGTCACACTTGGCATTTATTTTTGACCTGAAGAAGGTATACTGGCAGCAGTAGCAGCAGGCAAAGGCAGCTGATCTGTGATCCTGCTGGTGGTATTAATTCTGTGCCTGCTCTCCCCCTAACACTAGTTCTGGCCTCTTAGTCTTCAGGAGCATGTTCACTTGGACACTGTAGTGAAGGGAAGGGGAGGACTCCCAGAGCCAGAGGAATGGTGTGGGTTCCCTTGACTTGTAGTCTGAACCCTCTCTAATGCTTCCCCTACCACTCCCCTAACACTAGTCCCACCAACTGCTTCACCATTACTGCTACTACTAATAACACCAACAACATCAAGTTCAGCCACAGAGTCTTCCTCTTCACAGTCACTAGTAATATGAGGATATCGATTACCCCCTCCTTCACTCCTAAGATTAAAAACCTGCTGGACTTTCTTAGAATTAGTACAAGCACTGGCGGGACTTCTTGGGGATGGCAAGTGTGACTTAAGGTCCCTTTCTGTCACACATGGCATCATCTTCTCCTTACCCCCCTCCTGAGTATTAAAAGTTACACTAGCAGCAGGTTCAGCACTGGTGGCAGCAGAGTTTATTTTTAGCTATAACATATAGCACACAACATCTTGCGCTTACAGGATAAAATAAAGAATAAAGCTTACCTGATTCCTCCAGATGTCAATCTGTACCAGCTTCCACCTTTATGGGACAACTCCTCCACATCTTGCCTCCGTGGGCGTTAATATTGGCCCCCCCTTCACACATTTATGCGAGCAAGGGGAACTAGTCCCTCAGGACTTCTCCTCCCCTCTGATCTAGTCCTGTACTCAATGGGGAGATCTCGATACGTAATTGCACCCAATCTTCACAGACTGCCGACACATATCACAGATGTCACTGTCTGCTTCCTCTGGGTTTACAGAGGCTACCGCTCTGCCGGACTGAAATACCCATTGATCATCACGTGGCATCCAGTCTGGATGAGATAATGCCTCCTCCTCACCTCACTCTATTACTCTCGATAATATACAATATAACCCTTCTGTATTAAATTATCTTCTATTGTTTACACCAACAAATAAGTCATATCGTATCTGTATAAGCATCCAGGGATACAAGCACTTCTATCATTTAGAATTCCTATTTAGCTATACCCCCCCTATTAAAATTAGCCAAATCTACATTTTATGTTAAACAAAATAGTATACTTCCACTAATTATAACCATACACATGTCACAGTTACCTTAGATCCAGAGATGCCTGTTGGGTTGACGCAGGTAATGGATGGCCTGAAATGTCATCCCATGTGTCACTCCGGGAACTGGGCCTAGGCACTCTTTCATCTTCCCCAGCCATCCATGTCCTCATGTGAGATGGGCCTGCTCCAGTGGATGACGCGTTGATGGGTTGGAAGTTTAATGCATCTCAATTTCATGCGTCAATTTTGGGCTAGAGGTTGCTATGCAGGCATCTTTCTTTTACTGTTTGTGGCTGATAGCTCCACCTATCTACTTCCTGGCTGCCTTTATAAGGGAACTGGATATCTATTCAGTTACCCTTACGTTGTTGTTCAGTGCAGTTCTAGTTCCTGTTGTTCCTGTATCCTGTGTATGACACGGCTTGTCTGACTATTCATTCTGGTGCTGACCTGGGCCTCTGTCCAACTATCCTCCCAGTCTTGCCTCCTATTATTGGACATCCTATCTGGTGCAGACCTGTGGCTCTGGCTGACTATCCGCTCTGTGTATGATCCTGGCTTGTCTGACTATCTAACCTGGTGCTGACCCGGGGCTCTGTCCAACTATCCTCTTAGTCATGCATCCTATTATTGGACATCCTATCTCGTGCAGACCTTTGGCTCTGGCTGACTATCTGCTCTGTGTATGACCATGGCTTGTCTGACTATCCAACCTGGTGCTGACCTGGGGCTCTGTACAACTATCCTCCCAGTGTTGCCTACTATTATTGGACATCCTATCTGGTTCAGACCTGTGGCTCTGGCTGACTATCCACTCCGTGTATGACCCTGGCTTGTCTGACTATCCTAACTGGTGCTGACCAGTAGCTCTGCCTGTTCGCTCCACTGTGTTGCCCGTTTCCCACAGACATCCATCCTGGTGCGAACCTGGGTCTCTGGCAGACTCTGGCCTTAATGACTTCAGGAGTGAGTCTGTGTCTCCATTGTTGTGATCCCTTATTTGCAGATGAGCTGTCCCTAACTGCAGGTGTGAGTCAGTAGCCTCCCTTGTTGCTACCTATTAGGAGATCACGGATCTATTCTGAGTTCCACTCATTTCCATTGAGACTTCCAGTCGGCTCCGGCCTAGTCTCCAGCAGTTGTTGTTGACCCATTGGCAGACTCCTATTTCTGATAGAGTATCTGGCCTTTTCCGACACCCTTTGCTTTTGCTCGTTATTCTAGCTATTTGCATTACTACATATTATTCTAATGAAGGTGATTTTAACTATACCATCTGACTCCTTGTCTTGCTTGAGAACTGTAACAACACATTAACCAAAATAATCTTCATAATTTATATAAAATCAACTATATCTAAATCTATATTTAGACCATTAGGAGTTAAAGTCTTTAGCCGATATATCCAGTATATCTCTCCTGTCTTACCAGTAGTGTCCTATCTCTGCCCTTTCTATCTAATTTCACCTGTTCTATAGCCATAACAACTATATTTTCTACTTTACATTCTGGATGTTCTTGAAAGTGTTTAGGGACACTGTGGGTATCTAATTGGTTTCTAATATTTCTTAGATGTTCCCCAACTCTAACTCTCAATATTCGTGTGGTTCTCTCCATTTACTGTTTACCACACTGGCATATGAGGAGGTACACAAAATTAGAATTACAGTTGAGGAATTGGCATACCTTATATGTTTTCCCTGTACCCGTGGACTTAAATCCCAACTTTGATTCCTGATGTTTATACGGATAATGTGCATATGTAGTGCAATTCTTAGCCCCACACTTATACATTCCCCTTTCCTTTAATGTTCCCCTTCCCTCTATTTTATATATGTCACGAGGGGCAACAATTTCCTTGATATTTCTATTTCTTCGGAATGAACCCTTAGGGGCTTCCTCCAAGGATGGACCCAAATCCGGGTCCTCTTTTAATATTGGCCAGTGTCTCTTCAGGATATTTTCCATCTTGTATGCTTTTTGGGTATAGGTGGTAGTAAAATATGGTGCCCATTCATTACATCCCTTCCTTTTATCTCTATAGTTTATCAATTCCTGTCTAGGTATTTGTTTTACTCTTTCTTCTGCCTTGTCCTATCATACCCCCTGTTCTCCAATTTATATCTCACTACCCTGTCTTCTTCCTGGTAGTCCAATTCTCTACTACAATTTTGTTGTATCCGTTGCAGCTGACCAAATGGAATATTCTGTTTCCACCGTCTATGATGTCCACTTTGGTAATGGAGATATCCATTAGCATCCACCTATTTTCTATAATTTCTTGTGTAGATGCAGTTATCCTCATGAAACAGAATCAAATCCAAAAACTCAATGCTACTCGAATTTGTATTCATCGTGAACGACAGATTGAAAGTATCCTCATTGATATACATAAAAAACTCACAGAGGTCTACATTAGACCCTTCCCATATCATCAAGATATCATCAATGTATATTTTATAGTAAGCTACATGGTACTTAAAATGATTGTTTGTCCAAATGTACGCCAGCTCCCATTTTCCCATATACAAGTTGGCCAGCGAGAGAGCAAATGCACAACCCATAGCGGTCCCCATCTTTTGGCTATAAATTTCATCTGGAAACAAAAAATAGTTGTGCCCCAGGATGAAAGACACAGCCTCCAATAGGAACTCTACCTGGGCTCTCAGCATCACTCCATCTTTCTCCAAATGGTACCTGATGACCTACTCCATCTACTTGTGGTATGTTGGTATAAAGAGCTGTAACATCTCATGATACCCACCTATAGGTTTCTCTCCATTCCAGACCTTCCAGACTTCTAATGACCTGGAGAGTATACTTCAAATATGAGGTTAAAAGTGTAACCAAGAGTTGTAGGTAAAGATCTATATACTGTGACAGACTATCTGTCAGTGACCCTATCCCAGATACAATCGGCCTTCCTGGGGGATTTTTAAGATTTTTATGCAATTTCGGGAGGTAGTAAAAAATTGGCATTACATGTGATTCTTTATAAATAAACCCATACTCTTCTTTCGTTAATATTTCCTCTGCCCTAGCTCTCTCTAAAATCTCTTTTAATTCTTTTCTATATTCTTTTCGAAAATGTATTTATTAACAAGTAGGTTATGAAATAGACACAGTTACAAAGGCATCATAAGCATGTTTACAAAATAGCAAGACAAAAGAATACCGCTTAATATCATACAATGCTTGTCATCAGCATAAGACAACCCACTTGCATTTTTCTTGTTATATAAAACCTAACTTCCCCAACATTAAACCACCTCCCTCCACCCAGCTCCACAAATCACTCTTTCCCCCCCAGGCCAAGGAACAGACCCATAGCACATAAGCATTGCTTGTAAACACAGCAATATCAAGACCGCAGGATCACCATACCACCAGAGAGTGCATCTGTCCACTACCAGTCTCAGTGTATATAGGAACCCTCTACTCCAGCGTAGCACAGACAAACTGGTGCCTCCAATCTTTCCATCTTATATATCCCAATGGTGTATATTATGATCTAAATTCCTCTCCCCGACAACCATTTCCCCCAAATTTGCAGGAATGTTTGTTCTGAGCCCCTATGTATATAAACCAGTTTGTAATGGGGAATATTGGTGTCAATTAAATTAAGCCAAGCCATTCTCTCGGGTGCACACACAGACATCCAGCACATAGCCACCACCTTCCGAGCCATAACCAGGAATTCTCAACTACTATCAACTACTTCATTCCAGAATTTTCTCACTAGTGGACAGTTCCATATGAGATGTAGGAATGAGCCCTCTACTCCAACACAGTGCAGACAATCCGGTGCTTTTCTATATTCTTTAGTTGGATTACTTCTTAAGATCTCATATGTATCCTTATCCAACAATAATATATGGGCCTCCTGTATGTAATCCTCCATATTCAAAATGCAAATACCACTGTAACGGTTTTCTGACACTCAGACACTGATATAGTAAAACACAGTTTTATTGAAAAAAAAATGAAAGAACAGTGCCCCTGGGGGCCAAGAATGGTAACTGTGATACAGGCCCAAATATGTCTAACAGAGTAAAGAGTACAGATATGCAAACAGAGGGTTAAATGTGGAGAAAATTAACTAGATAAGTACACTGATTGGCCAACGCCCAGAATAGATATCAGTCTATTGATGATGGGCAACAGGTCGGCCCAGTTATCATGATGATCAGTCACAAAGCAGTGCAAAAACTGCTCCAGTCCCTGATTGGCACGCTCAGTGGCCCCATTGGTCTGGGGATGGTAGGCGGAGGAAAGTGACAATTGAATGCCCATCTGGCCACAAAAAGCCCTCCAGAATCTCGAAATGAATTGACTCCCCCGGTCAGATACGATCACTCTGGGAACCCCGTGCAAGCAGAATACTTCTCTGGCAAAAATTGTTGCCAATTCCTGGGCCGAAGGAAGGCCAGAGAGGGGCACGAAATGAGCCATCTTAGAGAACTTATCTACTTATCAGTATAAACGTAAAGCCCTTGGAAGTTGGCAGCTCTCCCAAAAAATCAATAGAGATGTGGGACCACGGACAATCACCATTGGGCACAGGTTGGAGCAGTCCCACTGGGAGATGCCTGGGAGTTTTGGCACGGGCACAGGTGGCACAAGCAGCGGTAAACGCAGAACAGTCATCCTTCAGGGAAGGCCACCAGAATGTACGGGACAATGACCATGCCAACTGATCCCTGCCAATGTGCCCAGCTGCCTTAGATGAGTGATAGGTCTCTAGTAGCCGGGTACGAAAAGGCTCGTCCACAAAGCACTTGCCAGCTGGGGTTTCAGGAGGTGCCTGCGCTTGTGACGCCAAGATTTGCTCTCCCAGTGGCGAAGTGATGCTGGTACGAATGGTGGCCAGAATCCTATCTGGCTGAATTATGGGAACCGGCGTCTCATCCCTCTCAATGTCTGTGCAGAATTGTCTAGAAAGAGCATCTGCCCTTATGTTCTTAGACCCTGGTAGGTATGATACTATGAAGTTAAATCTGGACAGAAATAGGGCCCATCGAGCCTGGCGAGATGACAGCCTTTTGGCCTCGGATAGGTATATCAAGTTCTTATGGTCCGTGAGGATCAAAACTGGGGTTCTTGTGCCTTTCAGAAGATGTCGCCATTCTTTTAATGCCAAGATGATAGCCAACAATTCCCTATCACCAATTTTGTAATGGCTTTGGGCACTAGAAAGTTTTTTGGAAAAGAACCCACAGGGCCTCAGGTTCCCCCCTTCCTTGGGGCGTTGGGAGAGAACTGCCCCTACCCCAACCTCGGAGGCATCCACCTCTAGCATAAAAGGCAGGGTGGGATTAGGGTGGGATAATATAGGAGCAGATGCAAACGACTTCTTGAGGGTTTCAAAGGCTATCTCAGCTGCCTCAGACCATTGAGAGGGATTTGCGCCCTTATGCATAAGGTCAGAGAGGGGTTTTGCAATGATAGAAAAGTTCTGAATAAACTTTCTGTAGTAGTTGGCAAAGCCCAAGAACCTTTGGATAGCTTTTAACCCCTTGGGTCGTGGCCATTGCAAGACTGCAGCCAACTTTTCTTGGTCCATAGCTATGCCATCTTTAGATATAACAAAACCCAAGAAAGGTACTTTGGAACAATGAAATTCGCATTTTTCCAGTTTACAGAACAATTTGTTCTTGCGTAATCTAAGCAATACCTCAGAAACATCCTGGATGTGCTGGGTTAAATTAGCAGAATGAATCAAAATATCGTCCAGGTAAACAACCACATGAGACTGTAAGATGTCGCGGAGGATATCGTTGATGAACTCTTGGAATACGGCAGGTGCATTACATAACCCAAATGGCATCACTAGATATTCGTAGTGGCCTGACCTAGTATTGAAAGCCGTCTTCCACTCATCACCGGCCCTTATGCTTATTAGGTTGTAGGCGGCACGTAAATCGAGTTTCGTAAAAATAGAGGAGCCTTTCAACCTGTCAAATAACTCTGTGATGAGTGGAATAGGGTATGCGTTTCTGGACATCAGCTTATTGAGGCCACGGTAGTCAATACAAGGTCGTAGTTCGCCATTCTTCTTTTTCACGAAAAAGAACCCTGCACCTGCCGGAGAGGATGATTTACGAATAATCCCTCTTCTGAGAGCATCCTCAATGTATTCCTCCATGGTCCTAGTCTCCTCACAGGACAATGGATACGTCCTACCCCTCGGTGGCACCACTCCCGGAGGCAAATCAATAGCGCAATCATATGGTCGATGCATAGGCAGTTCGCTAGCCTCACCCTTACTGAATACGTCGCTGAACTTGCTGTATTCAGCTGGCAACGAGGGAGAGGTACACATAATCTTGACAGGACGAGATATACAGTGACCAGAGTAGTGGTCAGACCATGACTTAATTTCACAAGTTTGCCAGTCAAACTGGGGGTTGTGCAGCATTAACCAAGGGAACACCAGAATGACCGCATGATGGGGTGAGTGTATAATCTGGAAACAAACCTCCTCCTTGTGGAGGACCCCAACAGACATAGTGAGGAGAGTAGTCTCCATGGTGATAAGGGCTGGTTCAAGAGGTCTGCCATCAATAGCCTCAATGGCTAGTGGAGTATCTCTTTTAGACAGAGGAATATTGTGTCTTTCAGCAAATGCCCGGTCCATGAAATAGCCTGCTGCGCCAGAATCTACCAAGGCTAGTACCTCCACAGCTTGGTCGCCCAGGAGAAAACTCACCGGTATGGTGGGTTTATTAGAACAAGGATCTGGGGACGATTGTACACCACCTAGGGCCTGTCCCCTAAGGTACCCTAGGTGCGTGCGTTTCCCGGACGTACCGGACATGTGCGTAGTAAATGCCCATTTTTGCCACAATATAGACATAACCCTTGTCTTTTGCGGTAAGCCCGCTCCTCCTTAGACAGCCTGGTGAAGCCGATTTGCATAGGCTCCCCTGTTTCAGGTACCCGGTCAGGAGGAATGGGAGGAGAGGGTGGGTTAAAAGACTTATCGTGCCCATGGGTCTTGGAACTTGCCCTTTTTGCCAGGCGCCTTTCGCACATGCGGTATCAATGAGTATCACGTAATCTATATACTCATCCAAATCAGTGGGTACTTCCCTGGCCGCAATCTCATCTTTAATGGGGTCCAATAACCCTTGGGTAAAGACTGCCAGTAGTGCCTCATTATTCCAGGCCACTTCTGCAGCTAAAATCCGAAATTCTATTGCATAATCAGCCACAGTACGATCGCCCATCTGTATAACCATCAGTTTTTTGGCCGCAATGGTGGCTCTCCCAGGCATCTCGAATACTCTGCAAAGCTGTCTGACAAATTTGTTAAAGCTCATAGTACATGGTTTAGCCTGCTCCCATAGAGGATTAGCCCATGCCAGGGCTTTGCCAGTTAATAGAGATATCATGAACCCCACCTTGCTACGGTCATTCGGAAAGGCGTGGGGTGTGAGTTCAAGAAATATCTCTAATTGGTTACGGAAACCTCTGCACAGTGTGGGTTCGCCATCGTATCTTAGGGGTAACGGTGCTGCCGCCGTTAAACTTCTAGAGGAAGCCAACATTTGCCCATGGGTACTATCCGGTGTCATAACTAGGGGGACCACCGGATTTTGATCTGGTTTACCAAGGTGTACCGTGCGTTCTAGTAAGGTTTGCATGGCCAGTGCCAACTGGTCTAAGTGTTGCTCGTGAACATCCATCCTCCAGTGGAGGTTCTGTGTATTACTGTCACCTTTGCCGTCTGAGGTCATGGCCCTTTTGTACTGTAACGGTTTTCTGACACTCAGACACTGATATAGTAAAACACAGTTTTATTGAAAATAAAAATGAAAGAACAGCGCCCCTGGGGGCCAAGAATGGTAACTGTGATACAGGCCCAAATATGTCTAACAGGGTAAAGAGTACAGATAAGCAAACACAGGGTTAAATGTGGAGAAAATTAACTAGATAAGTACACTGATTGGCCAACGCCCAGAATAGATATCAGTCTCTTAATGATGAAGAGAAGGGTGTATTGTGTGACTGAACTAATCACTCTCAGAACTTTTGGAAATGAACACCCAGATTGACCAGCAAATGCCCAAAACTGAGCCTATACCACCTTAGTGGAATAATCTGGAGTAGAGCCACTGCAAGTAGATGGACCAGAATCGGAATCGCCCTTAACCTTGTCACGAATATAACCCTGCTTATGCCAACGGGAGAAGAGCCGTACGCACCCCTTGGGTGCCAGAGCGCATGAATACTGCACAAGCGATAGTGAGCCAACGGAAGGTAATACGGTAGTAACACAATGAGCGCTAAAGGTGACCTGGACCAGAACACCTCACTGGTGTCCAATGGAGCACAAACAGCAAGAGCAAACGGAGGGACCAACTCCAGCCGGCTTGGTTGCAGTGTAACGGCACCGGAAAGGCTGCAGCTCTGCTAGTGCAAATAGGGAGGTCTGGTCAGGTAGGCACATTCAGTGTTAACAGGCTCGTAAGGAATATACTGGCTTGGCAAGTAAGAGTACAGGCTCAGAGATCAGAGGCAACCGGCACAGCAAGGGTTAAAACTGGTCATACACGGGTACTAGCACTGCAGTGCTAAAGGAACAGGCTCAGGCAACGGTCCAGTACTCAAGAGAGGATTAGTCAGAGCAACACAAACACAGTTCAGAATGTCGCCAGCCGGCGACCTGGAACACGCAGGAACACTGGAACAGATGCAGCACTGGATCCCAAACGGAACCGGATCAGTACTTGGAGCTTGAGTCGACAGCCAGAGCCGGGTCAATCACGGAGCAGGAACGTCAGCCAGAGCCGGGTCAATCACGGAGCAGGAACATCAGCCAGAGCCGGGTCAATCATGGAGCAGGAACGTCAGCCAGAGCCGGGTCAATCACGGAGCTGGAACGTCAGCCACAGCCGGGTCAATCACGGAGCAGGAACAATGGGATGGTCAGACTAGCCGAGTCAGTAAACCGGAAAGCAGAAACACAGCAACAAGGCGCAGGCTCAGGAACACCACGAAAGGGCAACTGACAAGTGCCCAGAACCCAGTGTATAAAGGAACATCCTGGGCGGGCCAATCAGCATCCTCCAATGTACAGGCAAACCAGCAAAGATTGACAGGAAGCACGGGAACCGTGATAACCACCCCCTTTAGCCGCTTGATTTATCACTATTGTATCATCTTTTGAAGATCTTGCAATGCCTTTCTTTCTTCCCTGTTTAGATTGTATTGGGGTCTCTTATCCTTCCTACATAATTTTTCCATATCTTCTTCACTAGTTTTTCAAATACTTTAATGTATTCACCCTGTTGGTGTACCGGATAGAAGTAGGATCGATTGCATTTCCCACTATGTATTGGAGAAAATTTTATATCTTCCAATCTCCTAATTCCATACCTGTCATGTATAGATACATCTTCTACCACTTCTGACCCATCTTTTTGGCCATTCAAGAATAATCATTTAACTGTCAGAGATGTTATATACTTCTGTATATCAATGAATGTTTCAAATTGGTTAGTCTCTTTGTGAAGTGCAAATGAAAGTCCTTTCCATAATACACTGCTCTCATATTTGCTAATATCTCTATTGGAGAGATTATTTATCCCTCCTTCCCCTGTTTCACCACTCCTCACTCCTTTCTTGACACCTTGGCATAATTGATTACCCCTTCCTCTTCCTCCCCTACATTCTCTTCTGATCTTATAGACCTTTTTATTCTCTTCAGTACTGCTTTTTTCAACCATGATGGGCTCACTAAACCCTCCTCCAAAAAAGGCTGTTCTTCTTCATCTCCCCTATCTTGTGTAGTATTCCATCCCTCCATCTCTTTCCCATTTTCCTGTTTTTCCCTTCCCATTCTCTGGGTTTCTATTGTTCCATTTCTATCTCCATGTGCTTGTTTTTCCTTATAGTAACTACTGTTAGAGGGATAGTATACTATATTTCAATATAATCCAGTCCGCTTATCTCTAGGGCACTGAATTTTACCTCTTTTATTCCTCACTTCAAAGATGGGGCTCTCCTCTCTTAACTGACTTCTTACCTGACTATTTTTGTAATTATCACTACTCTGTTTTCTACCATTCTTCCTTTTTCCACTACTTTCTATAAAACTCCTTAGTTGTTTTCCCTGCCTAGACTGATATTTCACCGGATCTCTGGAAAAGTTCTTTCTTTTTGTACAGATGATACTGATTAGTGTTGAGCGAGCGTGCTCGGCCGATGCTCGGATCGGCTCGAGCATCGCTCTGCTCGGCACATGGCGGTACTCGTACGAGTACCGCCATGTGCTCGCCCGACATGTTCGGGTGAAGGGGATCTGTGCCGGAAGAGGCACAGATCCGAAGACGCTCCGCTGGACCACCAGGGACTGGAGGTACGGGGGCATTGCGGAGATGAAGGGGGCATTGCGGAGATGAAGGGGGACATTGTGGAAGAGGGGCATAGACTCTATGCCCCTCTTCCACAATGTCCCCCTTCATCTCCGCTATGCCCCTCTTCCACAATGTCCCCCTTCATCTCCGCTATGCCCCTCTTCCACAATGTCCCCCTTCATCTCCTATGCCATAGAGGAGATGAAGGGGGACATTGTGGAAGAGGGGCATAGCGGAGATGAAGGGGGACATTGTGGAAGAGGGGCATAGAGTCTATGCCCCTCTTCCACAATGTCCCCCTTCATCTCCGCTATGCCCCTCTTCCACAATGTCCCCCTTCATCTCCTCTATGGCATAGGAGATGAAGGGGGACATTGTGGAAGAGGGGCATAGCGGAGATGAAGGGGGACATTGACCAGGCACCCTCCGCTCATCAGAGCAGGGGGTGCCTGGTTTAATGCTCGAGTGCTCCCATGCTTTTCAATGGGGCTCGGGTGCTTGGCCGAGCACTCGAGCCTCAGGGGGTGCTCGGTCAGAGCACCCGAGCACCCGAGCATCGGGGTGCTCGCTCATCCCTAATACTGATTATTAATTTTTTTTACAAAATATTCTATTGCAGTGCTTTCGTATCATCTGAGCTTTTTGCATCTTGTAACTTCTTTTCTAATTTCTCAATCTCTTGTCTTGTTCTTTCTAAGTGCTCTTCTCAATATTTAATCAATAACTTTATCAATCTTTTAGAACAATCCTCTGGTATCTGTTCCCAATCTGTCAAGAACTCCACATCCTGTGTTTCGAACGTGGGGTTCTTAAAGATACACACTCCTATAGAGATTATGTTATGCTTTAGATAATTTTCCAAAGAGATAAAATCATACCAATCTCTCGTCTCTTTTTCTAGACTCTTTTCCATTTATTCAGCAGACTGACTGGGTCTTCTCTGGAGGAGTTCTCTTTCATCTCTATCATTAGATAGAAGTGCTTGTATCCCTGGATGCGGGTACAGATACATATGACAAATTTGTTTGGTGTAAACAATAGAAGATAATTTCATATAGAAGGGTTATATTGTATATTATCGAGAGTAATAGAGTGAGGTGAGGAGGAGGTGCCATCTCATCCGGACTGGATGCCACGTGATGATCGATGGGTATTTCAGTCCGGTAGAGCAGCGGCCTCTGTAAGCCCTGAGGAAGCAGACAGTGACGTCTGTGATACGCGTTGGTAGTCTGTGAAGATTGGGTTCAATTATGTATCGCAGTCTACAGGCCTCCGGGGCAATCTGAAGAGCAAGACAACATGCTAGTGGACGAGATTACCCAAATGGCAGTAAAGGGAGATATAGTAGTTATGGGAGACTTCAACATGCCTGATGTTGATTGGATTATCCCTTGTGCGTCCACATGTAGAAGTAGGAGCATCGTAGAAGCCCTGACGGGGATGTCCCTAAAACAGCTGGTGAAGGCGCCAACTAGAGGGGACAATATCCTAGACTTAGTATTCACAAATGGAGACCTGGTATCTGAGGTGAAGGTGGGAGAAAATCTAGGTTCCAGTGACCACCAATGTTTGTGGTTCGGAATCCAGACTGACTACGAGAAATCCCATTCTGCAACCAAAGTATTGGACTTTAGGAAGACGAAGTTTGAGGATATGGGAGAATATGTAAAGAAAGAATTAAAAGGGTGGGATAAAACACCGAGAGTGAGTACTCAGTGGAAGACACTCAAAGAAGTCCTCTTAAAGGCAACAAGATTACATGTTAGACAAATTAGCAAGAGGAAAAGAAAGAGAAATCCACTATGGTTTACTAGAGAGGTAAGAGCTATAGTGAAAGATAAAAAGTCTGCCTATAAGAGATATAAAGAGACTGGAAGTGAAGCGGACAGAGAAGGGTATAAAACTATACAGAAGAAGACTAAACAGATGATAAATGCTGCTAAAGCCTCAAAAGAGGAAGAAATGGCCAAATCTGTTAAGAAGGGGAATAAAACCTTCTTCAGATATATCAGTGACAGGAAGAAGAAAAACTGCGGGATTACAAAAATTAACAACGGAAAAAATCAGTATATAGAAGAGGAAAAGGCGGTCGCTGACCATCTGAATAACTACTTCTGCTCAGTTTTTTCAGACGGCGGCCCTCATAATCAGAAAATGGCTGAACACAGCATTGCCTCTAGTTGTATAATTTTAGCCCCAGTGTTTTCAGAGGCCGATGTTCTAGAGGAACTTGTCCGGCTAAAGTCAAATAAAGCGATGGGTCCGGATGGAATCCACCCTAGAGTTCTTAAAGAACTCCGATCTGTCATAGTTGGCCCCCTGACTAATCTGTATAACCAGTCCCTTCTTACGGGAGAAGTTCCTGATGATTGGAGAATGGCCAATGTTGTACCCATTCACAAGAAGGGTAGTAAAGAAGAAGCTAGTAACTACAGGCCAGTCAGCCTGACATCTGTAGTGGTAAAAATGATGGAGACTCTTCTAAAGAAGAAGATAATTGACCATCTAACAAAAAACAACCTGATGGACCCAAACCAGCATGGCTTCACTGAGGGCCGATCCTGTCAGACTAATCTCATTGATTTCTTTGACTATGTAACTAAAGTGCTGGATGAAGGTGGTGCTGTGGATATCGCCTACCTGGATTTCAGTAAAGCTTTCGATACAGTTCCCCATAAAGAGCTGATAGATAAATTATCAAGAATTGGACTTAACCCCTGGATAGTTCAGTGGATCTGCAGTTGGCTGAAGGACAGAAACCAGAGGGTTGTTGTTAATGGAGTGTATTCTGAGCAGAGACTGGTTACAAGTGGAGTGCCACAAGGATCTGTTCTGGGCCCTGTTCTGTTCAACATATTTGTAAGTGACATAAGGGAAGGCTTGGCAGGGAAGGTTTGCTTGTTTGCTGATGACACAAAAGTGTGTAATAGGGTTGATGTTCCAGGAGGTGTCTGTAATATGGAGAATGATTTGGCACTATTAGATAAGTGGTCAAAACAATGGAAACTTCAGTTCAATATTTCCAAATGTAAAATAATGCACTTGGGGAAAAGAAACCCTCAATCTGACTATCGTATTGGCAGTTCTGTGGTAGCAAAGACTTCAGAAGAGAAGGATTTGGGGGTGGTCATCTCTGACAGCCTCAAGATGAGTAACCAATGCAACCAGGCGGTGGGGAAAGCAAATCGTATGCTTGGCTGCATAGCTAGAGGTATAACAAGCAGGAAGAGGGAGATTGTGATCCCTCTGTATAGAGCTCTAGTGAGACCACATCTGGAATACTGTGTACAGTTCTGGAGGCCTCATCTGCAAAAGGATATAACTAAAATTGAGCGGGTTCAAAGAAGAGCTACAAAAATGGTGGAAGGTCTAAAGCATAGAACTTATCAAGAACGACTCAGAGATCTAAATATGTATAGTCTGGAGGAAAGAAGAGAAAGGGGGGACATGATTGAAACCTTTAAATATGTTAAAGGACTGAACAAGGTTCAGGAGGGAAGTGTGATTAATAAGAATCTGAATACAAGAACAAGGGGGCACAATCTGAGGCTAGTTGGAGGAAAAATCAAGAAAAACATTAGAAAATATTATTTCACTGAAAGAGTAGTAGAAACTTGGAACAAACTTCCAGCAGAGGTGGTTGATAAATCCACAGTAACACAGTTTAAACATGCCTGGGATAAACATGTATCTATCCTAAGATAACAATAAAGGAATACTAAAGGGCAGACTAGATGGACCAGGTGGTCTTTTTCTGCCGTCAATCTTCTATGTTTCTATGTTTCTAAGATCTCCCCACTGAGTACAGGACTAGATCAGAGGGGAGAAGAAGTAAAGTCCTGACCTGCACCAGAGGGACTGGTTCCCCTAGCTTGCATAGTTGTGTGAATATGGCTAATATTAATGCCCACAGAGGCAAGCTGTGGAGGAGCTGTCCCAAAAAGGTGGAGGCTGGTACCGATTGACATCTGGAGGAATCAGATAAGCTTTATTCTTTATTTTATCCTGTAAGCACAAAGATGTTGTGTGCTATATGTTATAGCTAAAAATAAACTCTGCTTTTAGATGTCTTTGTTTTTGCGCTTCTATTTTTAGATTTTAAGATTGATGTGGGTATGGAAAAAAGCCATAAAAGGAGCAGCATATAAGGTATGGTGGATTTACTCTGACCTCTTATGTGACAGGTAGAACTAATCTCATCTGTGTTCATCCTCATACCATTGTGACTAACGTGGGTGACTACTGTTATTTTCATATATAACATCATTCCATCCTGTATATCTGTTTTTTAAAATCATCATGAACATTCTTTACATCTGTTTCTAACATCATTATGGACCTTGAGATCCGGTAATTGGTTCCAATTACTGTTTTGTATAGGACATTGGAACTAATGTGTTGGGGATTTAGGTCTTAGAGTTGGATATATCTGTAATACCTATTGCTATAGGGTGGAGTACACTATTGGATTATAAGGTGGATACCATTTTCTGGTTTATTATCATATTGGATAACAGTCAGTTCGATACACACAGGTATATATCCATATATTGGGGACTAGAGCGCCACTTATTCCCCTACTGGTGGCAGCAGGGTCAGCACTGGCAGCAGGCACAACACTGGTGACAACAGGGGTAGCACATCTGACAGCAGGCATGGTATTGGTGGCAGCAGTTGCAGCACTGGAAGCAGGTACAGTACTGGTGGCAACAGGGGCAGCACATCTGACAGTAGGCACAGTACTGCTGGCAGTAGGTTCAGCACTGGCATAGGGCACAGCACTGGTGGCAGCAGAGGCAGCACTGGCAGCAGGCACAGCACTGGTGGCAGCACATCTGACAGTAGGCACAGCACTAGTGGTAGCAGAGGCATCACATCTGACAGCAGTCACAGCAATGGTGGCAGTAGGAGCAGCAAATCTGACAGCAGGTACAGCAATGGTGGCAACAGATACAACAATGGTGGCAGCAGGGGCAGCACATCTTGCAGCAGGCAGCTGACTTGTCCTTCTCTCACTAGTAGTACCCTTTTCTTCCTCACTTACCATTAAATTCCCCAAGATCCCTAGGGTTGATTTAGGGGGACTGGACAGCATTGATTGGTAGTGCTCACTTCTTTCTCCTTCTCAGACTCAGTAGACACATAAGGATCCTTACAATTCCTCCTTTTCCTATTTGTAAACCTGCTCATAGTGATAGCAGTCACTATGAGCCTCTTCTGCCTCAATTTTCAAAACAAATAACAGCAGAACAGCACAGAATGTCCATCTCGCACTGTAGCTGCTTCTATTGTGTTTCACTCCACAAATACTTTATGTTTTTATAGCGAAAAGGCGAAAACCACGTAAATCAATGGGCGGAAACTTTGTAGCCATTTAAAAATTGGCAGAGAATTTTGGCCAATGGGCGAAAACCACAAAGATTTTAATTGCTGTTTTAAAAGTGGATTTTCCTGTGAGAAAGTGAACAATAACATGTTTTTTGCTGGTTTTCTCTCAAGAACACCGTGACAACTTTCACCAATCCCTAGTCATTACTCTGTTTCAATATTGTATGACAATTTGAATGCTTGTGATTTTTACCAGATCTGTCTGTCAATAAAAATAAATTCCTCAACTCCAACAATCTTTTGGACCCTTTGCAGTCTAGATTCCGGTGTGGTCACTCAACTGAGACATCCCTCTGTAGAGTGGCTAATGACTGGCTAATGATCTCCAGACTGCAAAATCCAAAGGCCAGTTTGCTATCATCTGCTTTTGATACAGTTAACCATTTTCTTCTTGTTCAAATTCTCCACAATCTTGGGTTTCAAAATCAAGCTACTTCATGGCTCTCCTACTACCTTTCACAATGTTCCTTTTTGTGTCTTCTGGCAATAATATCTCCTCTACACCACCTCTGGGGTTGCCTCAAGGCTTCATTCTGCATCTACTACTTTTCTCACTGTATACCCTTTCATTGGGTGAACAAATTAATTCATTTGGCTTCAAGTGTCATCTATATGCTGATTATACCCAAATTTGCATGTCCACTCCTCATCTTTCACACAAATCCAGTTATACATTTCAGACTGCCTCTTGGCCATATTTGCCTGGATACATTTATTTAGAAAATGTTTTACCAGGAAGAATACATTGAGATTTCTCTCATTTTCAAGTATGTCCTGGACAGTTTTCAGCAGAGGGTTGCATATTTACACAAATTGAGAAACATTATATATTACATGTTATTAAATACACATACACATATGTATACACATACATATGGACATTTTAAAATTATATACAGTTACACTGTTTTTAGATATAAATAAGCATTTACTTTTAAGGATTTTAGACTGGGAGCAGATTTGATTATTTCAGGCAGATTGTTCCAGGCCTTTGGAGCTCTGAAGGAGAAGGCAGATCTTCCTGCTTCTTTCTTGTATTGTGGTATACGAAGTGAGTTGTTTGCAGTGGAGCGGAGGTTATAGTTAGTATGGAGAGCAGGAGTGAGCAAACTGCTCAGGTAGTGTGGTAGTTTTCCAGAGAAGTGGTTGTGTACTAAGCAAGAAAGGTGAAGAGCACGTCTAGCTTTGAGTATTAACCAATTTAGTTATTTTAGCATATCTCAGCGATGAGTAGTGTAATTACATTGGAGGCTAAAGCGGCATATTAAATTATACAGGGTGTCAAGTTTACTAAGATGGATTTCTGGCGCTGGAGCATTAACTACATCACCATAGTCTATGACAGGCAGCAACATCTGTTGCACAGTATGTTTTCTACCCAGGGGACTTAAACATGATTTGTGTCTAAAAAGAGTACTGATTTTGGGATAAAGCTTGGAGGTTAATTTGTCAATATTATGAAAGTGAGGTTGGGGTCAAGCCACATACCAAGATATTTGTAGGAGTCCACTGTTACAATGGATAGGTGGGTATTGCCGAGATTACGCAGTTTGTGCTTTGTGCCAAATATCATTGTGACAGTTTTGTCTGTGTTTATGAACAATTTATTCCTTGCTATCCATCTTTCAACCTCCTAGAAATCATTTTGTAATATGGCCTCAAGGTGTGGTATGTTTGAGTTTTTAGTATAGACAATGGTGTCATCTGCATACATGTGTACTGAAGATGATTTGTAAACCTTGGGCAGATCATTTATAAAAAGAGAAAATAGAAGAGGGCCAAGAATAGAGCCTTGAGGAACACCACTTTTTACTTTGGGTGGAAGGGAGTCATTGCCGACAACTGACACATACTGCATTCTGTCTGATAAATAGGATCGGAACCAGTTTAGAGAATTATTACCCAGTCCTGATCTTTGGAGTTTATTTATAAGAATATTATGGTCTACTATGGTCTAACAAATGGATAGGCACTGGAATCAATATAGTCACTTATAAATACATACTGCTATAGTATGGTGCACTACAGAGCAAAAAATACAATAGTATCAGAAACTATTGGAAATTAGGGTAGAAGGGACAAAGATAATCCCTCCCAATGAGTCCATTATAAACAGAAGCTCATTAGTGGAGGCACTCAAATGAGTGACTAATGAATATACAAAATTATAAGTTATTTTTTACACAGAATAACAGATCACAATTAAAATAATTTAAAAACACAGCAGAATGGATGACAATTAAAATCAGAGCCAGGGATGGTCAGTTGCTGCATATAGGATACCTCGGTGTCTAGTGTCAGGATGGTCAGTTGCTGTAGATACCTTGGTGTCTAGTGTCCCCTGCTGATATTCCTCTGAGTATTTTTCTTGCATTCATCTTTTTTCTTATATGATATTGCTTTTTAGTTTGTTCACTTCTTTCACCAGATTCTTTATAAGTGTTATTTTAGTCCTGAGACACTTCAGGAGTTTTGTATCACTTATATTGTGAGAATTGATTTATTGTGAGATTCTGCTTATCCAGTTATTTTGTATTTTCTCCAATGAAACTCATCAGTTTATTTATGTATTACCATTAAGTGTGTAGTATTGATTATTTTTGGGACAGTATCATTCATTCTGCTGAGTTTTTATATTTTTTTAATTGTGATCTGTTATTCTGTGTACCAATAAACACTTTATATATCTGCCTGGATCGCTCACGGCCAGCTGAAGATAAACATGCACAAAACTGAACTTTTGAGACTAAGACCTTACCCAACACCTAGCTTCACCATTACAGTTGATGGTATTTGCATTGATCCAGTCAGCTCAGCTCGCTGCCTTGGGGCCATATTTGATTCCTTCCTTTCCTTCTCCTTTCACATTAACTCCGTAGCTAGAACCTCTCACTTATTTCTCTGCAACATTGCTAAAATCCACCCTTTCTTTTCCCAAAAATGACTAAAACTGTTGTACATGTCCTCATTCTGTTCACTTAGACAATTGCAGTGTCCTACTAACCTGCATCCCCTGCTACCCATCTTTCCTTTATGCAATATGTATTAAACATGGCTGTATGAATCACTACACTCTCCCCAAAAACTGAAACTGCTTCATTTTTAGACATCTCACATGGCTCCCTATTCAGCAACGCATCACTTACAAAGTCTTCTCACCTTTAATGCTCTCCATACTTATACCCCACCTTACATCTTTTCCCTCATCTCCTCTTATGTTCCTGGCTACCTCATTCACTCAGCACATAACACCCTTCTTGTTGCACCATCCACACCCTCTGCTCTCTCCCATCTCAAACCTGTTTGACTTTCCACCCCTACCTATTGGACTCCATACCCCTCTCCCTATGTCTTGAACAATTCCCCTCTGTCTTTAAGTCTACCCTGAAATCTTATCTTCTGGAGCACTAGGTGCATGCACTACCTTTGGGCAAACTCAGCACTTGTAATCACAGCATTTGACACCCTCATACCCAACTTATAATAATGGTAGCTTTGATAGGATCACCAAAGGTCCCCTTATTAATGGAAAAAAATAATGGAGATGAGGGAGATCCCTGGCATGTTCCATTGGATAGGTGACTTTTTTTGAAAAAAGAGGCTACTAACTCTGATAGAAGATGTGGGATTCTAATATAGGCCTGAAGGGTATATATAAACCTGCCTGACAATCAAAACTCCTGTAGAGTTGAAAGTGAAAATGAAAGTCGGTAGAAGGCTATTTGTAACTTATCTGTGAATTATGCTAAAATGTAAGTAAATTCAATTTAACTAAAATAAGTATAACATTTTTGCTCTTATCCCTAGCAATATCAAGTAGCCCAGCATACTTTGAAAATTCAGCTCTTCCCTGTCTAGTAAATTCAGTTCCTCTACCTGTTTATGCCCTCTTCTTCCTTTAAGAACAGTCTGCATTATGAGAGATTAGGAAAGATTTCAGTATCTAATGTCACCAATGGAGAAGGGGGGATTTAATGAAAATACTCTCCCTCTTTACCTTAAAAGTAGAAACAAAATAAAAACACAGATCTGTTTTGTGCCAGTTCAGATACCTTTAAAGTGGAATGTTACCCTAGAAATAAGTCACATAATTTAGCACAGGAGGCAAATATAGTCAAGCTGATACCTAAGCAGCAGCTTTAGGATGCAAGCATTCAAGACCTCTCAGGCCTCTTCATCAGATCAGAGTATCTGGGTCTGGACTGAAATGATCTTATCTGTTTTCTATTCTAAACAATGCAATGTGTACTTGTGTTTAACCCCATGGCGACAATGGACGTACATGTACGTCCCGCAGAAACTGTCACTTAGTGACAGAGGACGTACATGTACGTTCAGGAAGTAATTTGGCAGAATACATTAAAAAAAAATGTTGTTAAGTGCCAGCTGCGGGCGAGCGTGGCCGGTCACTAAGGGGTTAAGAGAAATGTTTTCATATTTATCTGTTTAACATGCCTGAGAAAGAGACCTGAGAGATCTTGGAAGCTTGCATCCTAAATCTGCTTAGTTAGCCAGTAAAGGTATCAACTTGACTATATTTACCTCCTATACTTCCATGTCTGACATGGTACCAACTTTCATATTTTATAATTTATCCCAAGCACACACATTATATGAATTAATAAATGTTTATTTATATAGAACCACAAGTTTACAAGGTGCTTTACAATTTAACCATTTGGACAATATAGGGTGACAACAGATACTTAGGAAATGAAACACGAGAAATGGGATCCCTGCTTGGAAGCTTACAAACTAAAGTGATAAATGGAGACAGACAGAAAACATAAGGGTTAATATATATATATATATATATATATATATATATATATACACACACACACACACATACAGTTTCTTATACATAGTGATCTCTAGTGAAGTCTCCCTCTGTTGAGACCACACTACACAAAGCCCTGAAATAGACTTCATTGGATTTTAAAGGGACCTCAGTTGTTATAAGACTGAAATAGCTCGAAACTGAAAAAGATGTAAAATGCACACCAAAAAAAATTAGAACTAACTGTCTGCTGTTTTAAGGGATCTTACCTAGGTAAGTCTTCCCTATGAATAAACATTTTATTATTAAGGTGTAGTTACCTTTTTAGGTCTAGATATTTTTACTGTAGAACCCAAAATAATATTCATTTAGAAGTTGTCATACCAAGCTAATCATTTTTTGATAGGAAAAAAGTCATGCAGTAGTATCTGTTTACTGTAAAATAATATAAACCATCTGTGAATTAGGAATTATTAAAGAATATAAACACTTGCATATACTAACTGTCTTTTGGAACAGATGTACTATGGTATCATTTTTCAAGCTACCCTAAATGTCTGCCAATCTCGACAAAATTCCCTCTGTTTATCTAACTGTGTATTACATATGGCCATTTAAAATTTATTACTGGAATAAAAATAACCACACCGAGTATCTAACATTAATAACAATGATATAAACAATCACTCACTGATAATTTTGTATTGTACAACACATGAAACTAATGTCTGATGACACTGCTTTTTATGGTGCAATTTATTGTCAGCACTGACTTTATTTGAGCTGTCTTTATGAATTGGATATCAATACACTGCCAGTGTAGTTTACAGCTATAAAATTGTAATAGAGTCTAGTTATCTGATAAAGTCAATGATACTGGTCTTTGGAGAATGTGCCAGTAAAGCATTCTACTTGGAATGCTCTGTTACATTTTGCCTTATGCTTCTAACATATATAGCCTGGGTTAAGGTAATTTTTCACAATTTTGTAATGAACATGTGTAGCAGTTATTTATTAGGTAAAATCACAGAGGAAGGTCATCACTTGTTCTGGATATTCCTGATTCAGCAGATAATTGTAAACTATTGTATTGAATCGTGTCAGAATATCTACCCAAATAATACAACGGGAAATCTCCAGCATTTTGGAAATGGTAAGCAGTAAAGTACATTGGACTGCATGACAAAGCTTTTTTAATTATTTTGTACAAAAACACACCATTGTGCATTCAGATGTATTTGAATTTATAATTCCTTCATAGCTATGTGTAATATAATAAAAAATAAATACCAATTTCACTGTCAACTTTATCCTTTGATATTGATATTGATGTTGCATACCCCTCTGGCTCTCAAAGGATTAAAAATTGTCTTAACGTTCCGAATAGTTATATCTATCTTAGGAGATCTTAATATATTTTATTAATTAGCCCAAAACATTTCCTCTTGCGTGTGTTCAGTCACAGCAGTGTTCGGTGTGTTTGCTTTTATTAAATTTTATTTTTCAGAGTTCCTATAATTAGCCATATTAACAAATACTTTAGGACTGTCAGGGCTTTGGCTGTGCAAATGTAAATCTGTAGTATGTATTTCTTATAAGCACCTCTGATTACATTCCAAGAGAATGGATTTTAAACATGCAAAATAGCAGTTAAAAAGGTAATTTTTGACTTTTTCCTTTAATATGTGCCCCAAACTTGGCTAAAACATCTAAAAAAGCATTGCAAACAGTCATTTGAAGCATCACATTATAGATGAATGGCTCTTGCAATGCTCTCTTTTTATTGTCTAAGAATCCTTCTGAGACTCAACAGCTCAATACTGCAGAGGCTAGGTAAAAGGCCTTGGGGTATATTCACTAAGAGTGGTGATAAAGAGGTGATAAAGTAGACATAACTTCTCTGGTGATATCACTTCTCTAGCTCCTATGTTATTCTATGGAGCCCATGCACTAAAACTTCTTCAACTTTGGATATGTTAGTGCATAGGTTCTATAGAATAACATAGGAACTGGAGAAGTGATATCACTGGAGAAGTTATCTCCACTGTATCACCTCTTTATCACCGCTTAGGAATCTACCCCCTTGTCTATTGAAAAAAACATGGCTACTCCACCCTCCATGTCCCCAAGTTCCCTAAAGCACCTTTCTATACCTTCCCTACACACACACACTCTAATCCCTTTAATCCCTTTAATGCCATACAGCTTTCAAAACTTTGCTCTACAATGCATTGCAAACTCACTGGCATCAGAGTGGGTACTGGGGATAGGCAAAAGTTTTCGTCTCAGAACTGAAATAGATGAAAACTGGTATTTCCCAGATAAAGTGTAACCTCCCATGAAAAGCACAGTTTTTCCTGCTTTTTTGCCTAGATCATTGCTTTGAGTTCAATGGGCAGACTGAATTTACACACAACACATAGCAAATTTTCATTTATTTCCCACAGGTAAAGTATAAAAGGGGTCTGAGGGTACTTGTGTTGGTAGAGTCTGGGGAAAGAATCAGTTAAACAGGGGATTTTTTTTGGTTGGAGGGTTGTTGACTGGGATTGAGGGGACAGCTAATAAACAAAATTAATTAATTAATTAATTAAATTAAATAAAACAAAAATTTAGTACATAACATGACAAAGACAGGGACCTCCCTGACTTAAGCTGAGACTGGGGCAGACTGACGGGATATTTTGTAGAGGATGACTTGTAGGACTTATGACTTGTTAGCAGCTCAAGCCTGAGGAAAAATTGATTTGTAGGAGTTAGACTCATTAGGCACAAGCCTTGAGGAAACATTGATTTGTAGGACTTAGGGCGAGATGTTCAGAAAGTGGTGGTAACTGAAATTGTCTATAATCAGAATTTTATGTCAAGACCCGGAGGCTCATATTATGCAATATTGTCCAACTTTACTTCTCAGTAGCAAAGCTTGAACAAGTTTAACTACAAAATAGAGAAAAAATTGGATGGTCTGATAGCCCCACTCCTGTATTAGGTAGCCAATCACATTCCCCTTAAGGTGTATAACTATTAAGCCAGGTAGTTCCTCATCCTCTTTCTTTGCTGCTCAGCAGTTGAGTAACATTACCTGTATTTTACATGTTAATTTAATCGTATAATTAATGTGCATTATTGTCTTTTTACTATTATTATTACATGTACATGTTTCTTGCTACCTCACAAGCGGCAAGACGCCCTCTACTGTGCTCTCTTCAGATATTTCAGTATCTGTGGTGAAATTTATCTAAATTTACTACTCCGATATACATTCATTGCTATTATCCAAATTTAATTGTATTTAGTGTTGTCTACACATATTTGCATGTAAAAAATTTGTAAAAAATGTTATTTCAATATCAATTGTTTTACTGTATCTCTCCATACCTGTAATACACATTATGGCTCACAAAAATATCCTCTCCCCCCGCACTCCTTTGAAGGGACATAAAATTCCACCGTATTTTTTTTACTAAAGATGATTTGTTGGGGTCAGGATACTTAGAGGCACAAGCCCTAAGGAAACAGTGATTTGTAGGACTTGCACTTGTTAGAAACAAGCCCCTAAAAATTGTTTTTGATAGGCCTCTGTGTTATATTTAAAGAACAAGCACTGAGGAGAAAGAAATGTGCCCTACTGGCCTAGTGTCCGCAGGTTATGGGGCCACTGGCCTTTGGCAAATGCCATGGTGTCATTTACGACTGCTGTTCTTGCTGCTGCTGTTGAGTTGTTTAAGCAGCAGGACGATTAGGCATCTCCAAGGGAATGGCATAATACTCCACCACATGCACTTGGGGAGAGACAGAGGGTACAGCAACAGTGGCACCCTATTTCTTTTGTGGGGGTTTGGCTTTAACATGCTTCACATAAATGTTATGGTGTGTATATTTCATGTGTGTTATCAGGGCAGTTGTGCCAGGATGTGTTCCCTCCTTTCCCCTTTTCACTGATTTATCACATAAAGTGCACAGTGGCATCACTAATGGCTGTGCTGTTCCTGCCCCAAAAGAAAAATAGCCCAACACCGATGTCCTCAGGGGGATGGGAAAGGGGTAGAAGAATGTCCTCTTTCTTTTTCTCCACAGTCCCCTTCACTGGATGGGGCAGAGGATGATTCTGCTGCCCCAGAATCCACAACAGAACTAGGACCAGGATTATTGCTGGCAAGTGGGACCTGTCCTAGTCCCACTACACTACTGCTGAACCCCATTCCCACTGTAGCATGCTAGCCTGATCATCATCAGCCTGCTGCCCTTGCAACTCAGCAGCATCAGGAATTACAGCAACAGCAAACTCCACAATGTCACAACTGGTAGTGGTGGTGATTCTACCCCCATTTATATATTGGTCTCCCATTCCTTCTTGCTTTCAGCTAAAAAGACCATCCATGTATCTTCTACCCCAGCTGCTCCACCATCACCAGCATCATCACCACCACTACCAGTCCCTCCTTGTTGCTGCTGCTCTATGAGAGTCACACTGGTTGTTGATGATGATGACAAATTTGACATGGATCATCTACTGTCACACTTGTTATCTCTTACTTGATGTGAAGAAGGAAGACTGTCAGCACTAGCATAAGGCACAGACAGCTGATCTGTGTTGATTATAATACTGGTAGCCAGTCCTGACTTCCTCAGCATCATGTCCCAGAGGCACAATGCCAGGGGACGGGAAATCACAGGGTCAGGGGGATGTTTTGGGGTCCCTTGACCACTAGAAAAATAGAAAACTCAAGAGCAACTAAGCATAGTATATAGAACTGGAACAGTCCTTCATCATCTCCAAAAATTAGGAAAATGACTCACAATTTTCAGAGGCTAAGACCTGCCTAATGGTTTACTAGCTTATACTGGTTTACACCCCAGTATGTTGTCCTTCTCCAATAGACTGGGCAGATATCAGCTCTTTATGACTCCAACAGGCAAATATATACTTATATTTTTGTGAAATCAGCTACTCCAATAGAGGTATATGGCCTACCCAATATTGATTTTAGGCTGAAAAATCATTTTAGGTCATGAGAGTACAGAGCTAAGCATGAGACATTAACTCCTCAGGATAGAAACTTAAAAAACAAACACATGTATTAAAATATAATTGCATAAAAAATTATCATCAGGTTGAAACATTAAAATACCTAGCAATAGGGTCAATTCATCAGAAGCCCAATAAAGCTATATATATTCCTTTCTCCTTTCTTGTCCCCAAATACAGAGAACATATTTCCTTCCTACAAGACTCCCCAAACTTAGCTTCAACTCCACTTTATTAGCTCATCGTCTCTAGCTCAAAAATGTGCTGCTTTGTCTCCTTCTCACATAGAATGACATGCTCTAAGAACTGGGCACCCCTTTTGTATATCTTCAGGAAAAGAAGAGACATTTGTGATGTGGTGGGTACAAAATATCTTTCTGTTGATTTTAATGCAATGAACTATGTGATAAAAGCAACAAAAAAGGCACTTTTTGCAGAATATTCCCTGCTTGGCAAAAAGCACAATTTTTCTTCTATTTTGCTTTTGAGGCAACAACTTTCACTCATCCCAGTCCATCACCAGCTTAAAATGTGTTTGCATGACTTAGGAGAGACAGTGATGGCAGCAGCACTGGTACATTTCTATGGGAGTGGCTCCACTCCATGTGAGATTAATATAACATACTTGTATACATATGATATATGATAACTATGTCCTAGACCAAAATGGTGACCCTCTTGTTTTCTGGTAAATACTTAGCTGTACACCAACAAGCGTACATTCAAAACAAGTTTTAAGTGGTGCTGGTTATATAATGACAATAGGACACATCTAACTAGCAGCAGTTTTGGTAGACGTACACTTGTAATAACGAACAAGAATGTAATATCATCCAGATGTAATGTAGCAGAAATGAAAAACCACACAAGACAGAAGGATACAGCACATGTAGTAATACTGAGGAGGAAGAGGTATCTTCACAGTTACCACCATCTACAATATTTGAGACCAGTGCTATTATATACTTTGCTGTATAATTGAAAAATAATAATGTATAGTTACATTAGAATCAGACATCATGCTGCATATAATTTGTCTAGCATACCTATTCATCATCATTGTCGTTATATATTCACTACAACCATCCACATCTATCACATTAACTTCAGCCTTTCATTTTTTTAATTATCTTCATATTATTAAATGATGATCAGAAGTTAAAAAGCATCACCACTTTTGTTGTTTATGATTATAATTTTAAAATGACAGTATTTTATTTTATTGTATTTTGATTCAGAGAACACAGCCACCTGAGTACTATTCAGTATTCATGCACACACATTCCATCTTCAGCAATATACAAAACATTATTTTGTGGGAGTTACTTGGAGATACCTCCACTTCCACTTCATTATTTTAATTTATCTCATTAATTTGCCTTGTTTAGGTCTATATTAAAAGTACACTATGTATTTTTATTCAGATATCAGTACAGACTAGCCACTCACATGTGACTTACACAGCCAGCAGATAAGCCTTTCCAGACAAGATTAACAGCCTTACTGTACTGCATCAGCATGGTAAGGAAAGAGGACAGGCATCTGATGGTGTACTGCAGAGCAGAAATTTTCTAGATATGCCTTTATAAAAATTTACATAGCTTAATCCAGTTTATAAAAATTGCAACTTCATGAAAAAGCATTTACAAAGGTTTTAGCCAGCAGACCAAGTAAGCTATTTAAAGTGGACCTGTCACCTTGAATTTTCTTTACACGTTTGAAAACTTAATTCAAAACTCCCCTGTGTCACGTTTACCAAAATTCCTGATGTATAGTTTAGGAGACATTCCCACTTTTATTTCTGGGAAAAGTAAAAATGTCCTGGTACTGCATAGAGCTTAATTAGCATATAAAATGTCACTGAAAACCTGCAGTAATAAGAGGATCTTGATTACCCCCTCCTTCATTCCTAACACTAACAAGCTGCTGGACCTTCTTATTAGTAGTAGTACTAGCACTGTTGGTACTGCTTGGGGATGGCAAGTGTGACTTAGGGTCCCCTGCTGTCACACTTGGCATCATCTTCTCCTTCTCCCCCTCCTGACTATTACAAGACATACTAACCACTACAGCACTGGTGGCAGCAGCTTCAACACTGGCAGCAGGAACAGCACTGGTGGCACTGGCAACAGGGGCAGCACATCTGACAGCAGGCACAATATTGGTGGCAGCAGGTTCAGCACTGGCAGCAGACACAGCACTGGTTGCAACAGGGGCAGTACATCTGACAGCAGGCACAGTACTAGTGGCAGCAGGGACAGCAATGGTGGCAGCAGGTGCAGCACGTTTAGCAGCAGGGGCAGCACGTCTAGCAGCAGGCACAGGCAGCTGACCTGTCCTGCTCTCAATAGTACTACCTTTCTCCCTCCCTTCCCATTCCCTTTTCTCCCTTCCTTCCCATTAATTTCCCCATTATCCCTTGTGGTGATATAGGGGGACTGGACAGCATTGGTTCAGTACTGCTAATCACTTCCTCCTCCTTCTCAGACTCAGTGGACACATAAGGGTACTTCCAGTTCCTCCTTTTACTATTTTTAAACCTGATCATAGTGATAGTAGTCACTATGATCCTCTCCTGCCTCAAATTTCAAAACAAATAACAGCAGAACAGCACAGCATGTCTACCTCACTCTGTAGCTGCTTCTGTTGTGTTTCATTTACACAAATGTGTCACATTTTTATAGAGAAAAGGCAAAAACCATGTAAATCAGTGCGCATAAACTTTCTAGCCATTGAATAAATGGAGAAAAATTTTGGACAATGGGCGAAAATTACAAAAATTTAAATTGCTAGTTTTAAAGCAGATTTTCCCATGAAAAAGCAGACAACAAAGAGGTTTTCGAAGAATTTCTAGCGGGAACACAATGAGAGATTTCACCCACTGCTATTTATTAACCCATAGAATGACGTAGTTGTGAGCAAAGCAGTGCATTGCTCTGGCACTCAAAGGGTTAATGAACGAAAATTCTGACTAACTCAGTGGGAAGGGGGTTGGTTTAATATGTTTGTTTCACCCTAATGTGTAAAACAAAAGATTTGCAAACACATTCAGGCAAAACAATTTTTTTTGCTGTGCACAAGTCTAGTATTCTCAAAGCTAAACATTCCAGTAAAAAAGACACTTTTTACCCATACCTATGTCAGATATTTTATGATGGAGTTGAGATCTATGTGAGCCCTACACATGACAACTACTCAAGTTGTTGCTTACTGACATAGTAGTAATACCTTAGTTAATACATTAGTTAACAAAACAATCAAAACTTGATGGATGATGACAAAATATTGAAAGAGATAAGGAAACTATCACGGTGTCCATGATTCTGCCTGAGCGACATTCTTACTTCCGGGTTTGCTTTGGCTGCTTCTTATTGGCTCTGGGTTTTCAATTCCTCCCAGGGCTTGCCTTTATTTACGCCCTCCTGTCACTATGCCGGTGCCCTTTTGCGGTGTTCCTGACCAGACGTTTGTTGCTGTGTTCCTGTTCCGTGTATGATCCGGTTTCGTCTGACCTTGCTTCTGTCTTTGTTGCTTGTATTGATTTGACCCGGCTTGCCTGACTATGACTCTGCGACCAATTTGGCTGATTCCACTCTCTGTGTACTGATACTGGTTCTGGCTGACTACCGCACTCTGTGTACCAATCTAGGCTTTGGCTGACTACTGCTCTCTGTGTACCGATCTAGGCTCTGGCTGACTACAGCTGTCTGTGTACCGATCCAGGCTTTGGCTGAGTACCGCTCTCTGTGTACCATTCCAGGCTCTGGTAGACTACCGCTCTCTGTGTACCGATCAAGGCTTTGGCTGATTTCCGCTCTCTGTGCAACATTCCAGGCTTTGGCTACTCGCCTAGCGTCCGCTCATCGCTAGTGCTTCTGTTGTCATAGTCTAGTGTTTGTTGCCTTTGCCATACGGTTGCCTGCCGGTCTGCACTACTCAGTTGCCTCGGGTTGCGCTACCCTTTCAGCCTGTTCCTCCCTGCAGTCTCCGTTTGCATACAGTACAGCCTGTGCTGTACGGTCACTAGCGGTTCTACCTCCTGTCGGTCTGTACTTCTCCCCTGCCTTCGATTGTGATGCCGTTCAGCCTGTGCCTCCCTGTAGTCTCCGTTTGCATACTATACAGCCTATGCTTTACGGTCACTAGTGGTTCTACCACCTGTCAGTCTGCACTTCTCCACTGCCTCTGGTTGCTCTACCTTTCAGCCTGTGCCTCACTGTGGCCTCCGTTTGTCACTATATGGCTTGTGCCTCACTGTAGCCTCCATTTGTTACCATACGGCCTGTGCCTCACTGTAGCCTCCGTTTGTCACTATACACACTGTGCCCTAACGGTCACTTGTGGTGGTTCGACCTGTCCGTTGCACCTATCAGCTGTCTCAGGTTGCATTGCTGTACAGCTGCTCTTCCTATTGCCACCGGGCTAGTTTGACTCAGTCTGCCTACCATCACCTCTGGTTGCACTCCGTGCAGACTGTGCCTACTCTGCTTGCCTCCGGGCATCTCCTCAGTATACTCAGTTGTACAGTCACGTGGGCTGCCTTACCCGGTTATAGGTAAGGCTGGTAGAGCCTATCCGCTCCCCAATATTTGGGGTGTTTGCCCTGCAGTACCAGTCTCTCTTAAGGCTTCTCCTGACCTGTACTGCAGAGGTTTTGTTCCAGTTATTTTTACATTTCTGTATTTTGTTTTATCTGTTATTGCCCTGACCTGTGTCAGATTAAATAGTGCTATCCTCTGTTTGAGTCTGGACCCGTGAAGGTCATTTCTGTTCTGTATTATTTTGTCTAATAAAGATTCATTATTTTACCTTAACCAAATTGTCTGAGTGTTTAGTAAACCGTGACAGAAACCCTGGGGACAAAGAGGATAGCAAATAACGCAGTTTAGTTTAGTTTAAAGCGGAACTTTCAGCGTAGGTAAAGTCAGCGTGCAATAATTAGGCAGGTGGCGACTAGCTTAATAATAGTTCTCTTACCTCTTAGAGTTACTCCTTTCTAATGAAATCCGTACTCTTCCGAGACAGAAAGTCAGGCATCAGCGCACACATCTTGTCTGCATGCCTGCACTGTCAGTCCCAGTCTCCATTGAGAACTATTGCACTGTGTCACAAGATAACTGAAAGGGACTGACAGCGCAGGTGCGCATACTGCACTAACCTAGCCGTCAGTCTCTGAAGATTAAAGATTTCATTATAATGGTGTAATTCTAAGAGGTAAGAGAACTATTAATAAGCTAGTCGCCACCTGCCTAATTATTGAAGGGCAACTTTACCTATGCTGAAAGTTCCACTTGAAAAAAGAAGACTAATCTTTGCCCAATTATTAACACTTTAGTACCTCTCATTCTGGTGTATACAAAATAAAAAAATCCAAAATAATTCTATTAAATTTATTTTAGCAAAATCAAATTATAAATGCTATAGTTAGAGTAACTAATACATTCTTTTTTGAAAGCAATTAATTTCATTATTGATTAGACATTGAAAAATGTAAACTAATGTACTGAATTAATTTAACATTTTAATTCATATTTTAGCATTCTTTTAAACTGTCTCAGAGTAGAAAATAAATATTTTTTTCTTAAAATAGATGATGATTAGTTGTGTATTTTTCTGATTTCACAGATCTAATCCAAGCAAGCATAAGAAGGTAACCTTGATTTTAATAAACTGATAAATCAGCAACTGCAGTTAGTCTAGATTTGAACAGAACACTCAATTAAATAATTGGACTTAGTGACTGTATACAATTCCAGATTCAGGAAGCACAAATCATAATTTATTTCAATCAAAACTAACATTTTAATTGATAGAATTTCAACATATTACCAACACAGACGTTACTGTACAAATTGGAACAACCCAACTGCATATAGGGACAAATAACTCCTGTTGTTATAAATGGGGGGGGGTTAGCTCCTTGGATTCTACAGATTTCTCCATCACATTTCTTCACAGTTCATTGGAGCCCTCTATAGCAGTCATGGGGTTAAAAAAAACAAACAGTTAAACCCATAGAAATGTAGAGAAGTTGTATGTGTGCCCTTAATGCAGTTGGTACAGTGCAGTTCTAGAATTGCTTCAAATATTCTTCATACATCAGCCTCACAGTCTTTAACCTCTATAGAATTCTTGAGTTTAAACTGTGCTTTGAAAATGTTCTTCTGTCTTTTATGAGATAATAAAAACACAAAATAGTTTAGGACTTTAAGAGCAATTTAAATTTGGAACAGTGTATGGTGTTCAAAGGAGAATTAAGTCTTTTTATGAAAGAAAGAAAGAAATGTTTATATATATATATGTATATATATATATATATATATATATATATATATATATATATATATATATATACATAGTCCAAGGGATTTCCAAATAAAGAACATACCAACAATTGGTAGAACAAATCAGGAATTCTGTAAGAGATGGACTAAGGTCCTGGATCAATGCTCTTTAATGCTTCTAGTGGTAGAATAGGTTGGTAATGACCTATCCAAAGTGTGCAAAAATATTGCTGAATTTGAACTGAAACATCCTACTATATTATCAGCAGCAGGCAATAAGGAAAGTTCCACTATCCTTAAACTACAGATTGAAAAACATAGAGCTGATTTAATATGTTTTAAAAAAAGCAAAACTCCAACGGGTCAATGAGGACTATGATGAAAGCAGAGTTTATGGGTGGTTGAGTGGCCAAACGTCAAGAGCACGTCTTGGGCAAAAAAGGAAGGCTCAAAGAACAAATGTTAATAAACCAAACTTCCAGAGCATTGATGTTAGTTCCAGAGATTCAGAAGAAGAACAGACCAATTAGGCCAGTGGAGGCCAACATCCCCCAATGACCACAAGAAGCATTCTAAATAAGATGCCTTTTTTGGAACAGGATCCTGGAAAAAAACCAAACCTCCACAACAAGCTCTAACTACAGAAGAGGAGGAAGTCCTACAAGAAGGGGCCAAGAACGAGGCCAGAACTGAAGTGAATGGATTGCCCAGGAAGGCAAAGACCAAATAGACAGTGTAGTGTATAACCTGTCTAAGCATACTTTAAAAGCAAGGGAGCTATCTCTACTTAATAAGGGTCTGTCATTCGTTCCTATGATTAAACACAATGAGTTTGAATGGGAAATGGAGAGCTACAAGCTATATAGAACAATGAGCCTTAAAGAGCTTTTTACCCAGTCCACATCATCGACCAAAACAACTTCTGCCACTAAATTTAAACTTCAAAGCAATAAAGACTTTTGTTCCCTTAATCCAACCCGTCTCACTATTAACATGGTATTTGACAATGATGTACAAGAAACTGTTAACTCTAAACATTCTGTCCACCCCAAAAAGAGGAAAGACATGCCATAAAATCTTTGCAAGATGATAAGTCTATCTGTATACGACCTGCAAATAAAGGTAAATCAATTGTCATACAGGATTACTCAGACTACAGTGAATCATTGAAATCTCAGCTTAATGACACGTCGATCTATTTACAATTTAACAACCACAGACAATCTAAACATGATTAAAACCCTTATTGACCTGGGTCTCCAAGGAAAGTGGATTTTACCGGATACAGGCAACTATCTATTTGTAAAACATCCAGTTTACCCAATTTTATATGGACTACCAAAAATCCACAAAAACCTCAGTAACCCCATGAGACTGATAGTATCCTCAAGGAGAAGTTTGTTACAAACAATTGAGGCTTACATTGCCTTTCATCCATCAACCAATTATATAGCATGTTTCTACTGTACTCAAGGATACTCCAGCCCTTATCAAAATACTACAAAAAATCCCGGATGTGGGTGAAGATGTTTGGCTCGTATCTTTAGATGTGAAGAGCGTTTATACTGTTATACCACACAAAGAATGCATTGAAGCAGTAAGGGATGTTATTGTCCAATCAGATAAATACCAGGGTACTCCCGTGGAATATTTGGTTTTACTGGAGATTTGTCTCACAAATAGTTTTTTCCAATTTGAAGGTAAATTCTATGTATAAGCAATAGGAACAGAAATGAGTGCAAGCATGGTGCCGTCAAAGGCTAATGATTGTATGTATGTTTTTGAGACAAAACACATTTTGCCTAATTATCAATAAAACATTGTCCTATACCATAGGTTCATTGACAATGCTATGGCAAGGAAATGAAGAATCCTTACTATCCTTTGTGAGTTCCATTAACTCTTTGAATACCCCAGTGGAATTCACAATGTCATATGATCAGCATGAAATTAATTTTCTGGACTTAAAAATCTTCAAATAAGACCAAAGACTGGGTTATAGCCTCTTCAGAAAAACAACAGATAGCAATACACTATTACACGGCTCCAGTTTCATCCTTAAAGATTCTTTACCAAAATCTCAGTTTTTAAGAGTAATAATGATGAAACCAACATGAAAATTCAATTAAATAATATGGTGCAATGTTTTATACACCGGGGATATCAAAGAAAGAAATTGGAAACTTTGCGCCAACAATTATTACCGGAAATAAATCAATAAATAGAATGCAACAATGTTCAAATGGATAGAATGCTGATTATTACAAAATACACCATAGCTACAAACAGCATTAGGAGATAAGAACTGGAAAATACTCATAAAGGATCAGAAGTTGCCACCAATGTTAAGGAATCGTCCTCTTTTTTGACTATCAATGAGGACCTAACTTAAGAGATCTACTAATTAAAACGGATCAGGAGGAAAGCTGAATGATAGATGGCAGAGAGTTGCTGTAAATGAAACCTTTTCAAATTCATCTAAAGTAATAAGTGGGGTGCCACAGGGTTCAGTCCTGGGCCCAATGCTTTTTAATTTGTTTATTAATGATTTAGAAGTGCTAATTGAAAGTAGAGTCTCAATCTTTGCAGAAGGATTTAGATAAACTGAGTGAAATAGCAGAAAAGTGGCAGATGTCATTTAATGTAGATAAATGTAAGGTTATGCATTTGGGCTGTAGAAACAAACTTGCTACATATACTCTAAATGGGAAACAACTTGGGGAATCGTCATTAGAAAAAGATTTAGGAGTATTGATAGACGATAGGCTTCACAGCAGTGTGCAGAGTCACTCAGCTGCTACAAGAGCAAATAGGATACTAACCTGCATAAAAAGAGGTGTAGAAGCAAGGGATGCTAAAGTTATCCTACCTCTGTATAAATCCTTGGTTAGGCCTCATCTAGAATATGGAGTACAATTTTGGGTGCCAGTTCTGAAAAAATACATTTTCGAACTAGAAAAGGTACAGAGACATGCAACAAAACTGATAAAGGGATTGGAGTATCTGAATTATAAAGAGAGACTAGCAAAACTGGGTTTGTTTACATTAGAGAAGATACGTCTAAGGGGTGATTTGATTACCATTTAAAAATACATTCAAGGTCAATACAAAGAACTATCCTATGAATTACTTACGCAAAGAGCCAAGCTAAGAACAAGAGGTCATTCATTAAGACTAGAGGAAAGGTGCTTTCGACTAAAACAAAGGCAAAGATTCTTTACAGTAAGGGCGGTAAAGCGATGGAATTCTTTGCCTTAGGATGTTGTGCTTGCAGATAAGGCAACTGCTTTCAAAAAAGCAATGGATGCCTATCTAGCACAGAACAAAATTGAAAATTATGACAGATGGCTTCAAAGCAGATAGGATGTTGAGCTGCGGAACTATCTGACTGCTATTTTTCCCCCACTTTGGGCTAGATTGGAAATGGCTCCAGAGGGTTTTTTTGCCTTCCTCTGGATCAACAGGGGTGTTTTTGGCATGGGCTGGACTTCATGGACACAGGTCTTTTTTAAGCCTCATCAACTATATTACTATGTATACTAAAAAGAAACGTACTTGGCTGACAACAGCCCCTCCTGGGTGCTATAGATGCACAGCCTTCACCACATGTGGATCGATGAGACCTGGACACTTTTGGACTCACATTACATGTACCATGGAAATTTTGGTCTATTTGCTGACATGCCCATATGGCTTATCATAAGTGGGAAAAACTAAGCTCATGCTACGAGAGAGAATGTCAGGCCATCGCTTAGCAATAAAAGTGGCATTTAGAGACAACTAGTGATGAGCGAGCATGCTCGGCCGAAGCTCGGTTCGGCTCGAGCATCGCTCTGCTCGGCACATGGCGGTACTCGTACGAGTACCGCATGTGCTCGCCCGCCATGTTCGGGTCTCCTCCCCGCACGTTCCGCGGCTGCTGCGCAGCCAATAAACGTGCAGGGAGGCTCTGACATCAGTGTAATGCCAGCAGCCATGTTGGCTGCTGGCATTACACTGATTGGCTGGCCAGAACCCGTGATCGGGTGCTGTATAGCACCTGACCAGCGAGTTCGGCTCAGTCTTAGCCAGGGAGAGATGAGGATAGGAAGGGAAAGTCAGTGTAGGGAGAAGAAAAGCGATTGTGAAAAAAAAAAAGACCCAAAAGTCCTTTTTAGGACTACTGTGTGTGGGGGCAGCAGTTTATTTTGTTTGGGGGGGCAGAGATATAAAAAAAAAAACTTCACATATTCTGTTCACTGTGCCTAGCCGCAGATTAGCAGCACATTCTGTTTAGTGTGCAAAGTTGCAGATTAGAGCACATTCTGTTCAGTGTGCAAAGTTGCAGATTAGCAGCACATTCTTTTTAGTGTGCAAAGTTGCAGATTAGAGCACATTCTGTTCAGTGTGCAAAGTTGCAGATTAGCAGCACATTCTTTTTAGTGTGCAAAGTTTCAGATTAGGAGAACATTCTGTTAAGTGTTCAAACTGTAAAATATCAAAGTCACATATTCCATTCACTGTGCGTAGCCGCAGTTAAGAAGAACATTCTGTTTACTGTGCAAAGTTTCAGATTAGGAGAACATTCTGTTAAGTGTTCAAACTGTAAAATATCAAAGTCACATATTCCATTCACTGTGCGTAGCCGCAGTTAATAAGAACATTCTGTTTACTGTGCAAACTGTAAAATATCAAAGTCACATATTCCATTCACTGTGCGTAGCCGCAGTTAATAAGAACATTCTGTTTACCGTGCAAAGTTTCAGATTAGGAGAACATTCTGTTAACTGTGCAAACTGTAAAATATCAAAGTCACATATTCCATTCACTGTGCGTAGCCGCAGTTAATAAGAACATTCTGTTTACTGTGCAAACTGTAAAATATCAAAGTCACATATTCCATTCACTGTGTGTAGCCGCAGTTAATAAGAACATTCTGTTTACTGTGCAAAGTTTCAGATTAGGAGAACATTCTGTTAAGTGTTCAAACTGTAAAATATCAAAGTCACATATTCCATTCACTGTGCGTAGCCGCAGTTAATAAGAACATTCTGTTTACTGTGCAAACTGTAAAATATCAAAGTCACATATTCCATTCACTGTGCGTAGCCGCAGTTAATAAGAACATTCTGTTTACTGTGCAAAGTTTCAAATTAGGAGAACATTCTGTTAACTGTGCAAACTGTAAAATATCAAAGTCACATATTCCATTCACTGTGCGTAGCCGCAGTTAATAAGAACATTCTGTTTACTGTGCAAACTGTAAAATATCAAAGTCACATATTCCATTCACTGTGCGTAGCCGCAGTTAATAAGAACATTCTGTTTACTGTGCAAAGTTTCAGATTAGGAGAACATTCTGTTAAGTGTTCAAACTGTACAATATCAAAGTCACATATTCCATTCACTGTGCGTAGCCGCAGTTAATAAGAACATTCTGTTTACTGTGCAAACTGTAAAATATCAAAGTCACATATTCCATTCACTGTGCGTAGCCGCAGTTAATAAGAACATTCTGTTTACTGTGCAAAGTTTCAGATTAGGAGAACATTCTGTTAAGTGTTCAAACTGTAAAATATCAAAGTCACATATTCCATTCACTGTGCGTAGCCGCAGTTAATAAGAACATTCTGTTTACTGTGCAAAGTTTCAGATTAGGAGAACATTCTGTTAAGTGTTCAAACTGTAAAATATCAAAGTCACATATTCCATTCACTGTGCGTAGCCGCAGTTAATAAGAACATTCTGTTTACTGTGCAAACTGTAAAATATCAAAGTCACATATTCCATTCACTGTGCGTAGCCGCAGTTAATAAGAACATTCTGTTTACTGTGCAAAGTTTCAGATTAGGAGAACATTCTGTTAACTGTGCAAACTGTAAAATATCAAAGTCACATATTCCATTCACTGTGCGTAGCCGCAGTTAAGAAGAACATTCTGTTTACTGTGCAAAGTTGCAGATTTGCAGCACATATTCCGTGTAATATGAAGAAGGCGGGTAAAAAGGGACGGGGAAGTGGACGTGATCCTGATAGTTCAGGGCGCGGGTCAGGACGCGTAGAAACTGTGCCTGGTGCCAGAGCACAAGACAGAAAGACATCCACCATACCTAGCTTCATGTCTCAGTTTACAGGGCGTCGCAGGACATCACTCTCGAGGTCCGACCACTGCGAACAGGTGGTCGGTTGGATGTCAGCTGATACTGCTTCCAGTCGGTTAAGCACCACCCTGTCTTCCACCAAGTCCACTCTCAGTAGCCAAGAGTCTGGTCAACATAATCCTCACCCTGATCATCCTTCCTCCCACCATAGAGGATCTGGTCAAAGAAGTGATCCCACACTGGGATATAGTGAGGAGCTCGTCTCATCACCAATCCTTAATTTGAACCTCTCTCCAAGCACGCTTGCAGAGGAACATGACATCTTGTGCCCTGATTCACAACCTCTAGAGGGTACCCAATCACAAGAAGATGACAGAGGTGAACGGCATTTAAGGTCAAAGGAAGTGGATGATGATGATGATGAGACACAGTTGCCATTAAATCAACCACTATTACTGTCTCAAGACCTTGATGAGGAGGATGATATACAGTTGTCAATGACTGAGTATGTGGTGGGATCAAGACATGAGGAGGATGATCAGAGTGAGGAAGTGGAGGAGGACTTGGTGGACGATGAGGTGACTGACCCCACCTGGGAAGGTGTAGAGCCGAGCGATGACAGCAGTCCTGAGGGTGAGCCATCTGCAGCACCGCAACAGGCTGGAAGAGGCAGTGGTGTGGCTACAGAAAGAAGGCGGACCGCACCAAACCGGCCCGCAAATGTTCCACGGAGCACCCCCTTGCGTAAATCTCCCTTGCCAAGGGGTAGGTGTTCCGCGGTATGGCGTTTTTTTAAGGAAAGTGCGGACGACAAAAGAATTGTAGTTTGCAACCTGTGCAACACCAGAATGAGCCGAGGCATGAACACTAGAAACCTCACCACCACCAGCATGATCCGACACATGGCATCCAAGCACCGTAATAAGTGGGAGGAACGCCCGGATCGCCAGTCTGTGTCTGCAGGCCACACCACTGCCTCCTCTTCCCCTGTTTTCGGTGCCGGCCAATCGCCTGTCGAAGGCGCAGGCCCGCATACCTCCCGCCCTGCACCTGTACCATCTGAAGCACCATCAGCCACCACATCCACTTCCCTGTCCCAGCACAGCGTCCAAATGTCGTTACCCCAGGCATTTGAGCGCAAGCGAAAATACCCAGCCACCCACCCACAGGCCATAGCACTAACCTCACACCTTTCCAAATTACTGGCCATCGAAATGCTGCCATTTAGGCTTGTGGAGACTGAGTCCTTCCGCAGCCTGATGGCAGCAGCTGTCCCTCGGTACGCAGTCCCCAGCCGCCACTACTTTTCCCGGTGTGCCGTCCCCGCCTTACACCACCATGTGTCCCGTAACATCACCCGTGCCCTGACCAACGCAGTTACTGGGAAGGTCCACTTAACGACTGACACATGGACAAGTGCTTGTGGCCAGGGACGCTACATTTCCCTGACGGCACACTGGGTGAATGTCGTGGAGGCTGGGAGCGACTCGGACCCTGGGATGGCACAGGTGCTACCCACGCCGAGGATTGCGGGCCCTACCTCCATCAGGGTTTCCGCCAGCACCTACGTTATTGGCTCCTCCTCCTCCGTTTCCACCTCCGAATTCTCTGCGCGCAGCGCCACTCACCCATCAGCCGGTAGCTGGAAGCAGTGTAGCACTGCAGTGGGGAAGCGTCAACAGGCCGTGCCGAAGCTGATCTGCCTTGGGGACAAACAGCACACGGCCTCAGAGCTGTTGCAGGGGATTAGTCACCAGACCGAGCAGTGGCTCTCGCCACTCAACCTGCAACCAGGCATGGTTGTGTGTGATAATGGGCGTAACTTGGTGGCGGCTTTGGAGCTCGGCAAGCTCACACACGTACCATGCCTAGCGCATGTATTTAATTTAGTGGTTCAGCGATTTCTAAAAACCTACCCCAATGTGCATGATCTCTTGACCAAGGTGCGCCGCGTGTGTGCATATTTCTGTAAGTCATCAACAGCTTCAGCTGGCCTGTTGAAGCTGCAGCAGCGCTTACAATTGCCAGCTCACCGGCTGCTGTGTGACGTGAGCACGCGCTGGAACTCCACCTTCCACATGTTGGCCCGGCTTTGTGAGCAGCAGAGGGCAGTAGTGGAGTACCAGCTGTTACACGGTCGTCGCCTCTCCGTTCAACTTCCTGTAATCAGAAGTGAGAAGTGGGAATGGATGTCAGACCTCTGTGAGGTTTTACGCAATTTTGAGGAATCGACACAGATGGTGAGCGGCGATAACGCTATTATCAGTGTAACCATCCCACTTCTGTGTCTACTGAAACGCTCGCTGCTCACAATTAAAACCGATGCTTTGCATGTGGAAGAGGTAGAAATGCGGGAGGAAGAGCTTACACAAGGTGATAGCCAGAGCACCCTCACTTCGTCTTCTCAGCGACAATTGGAGGAGGCGGAGGAGGAGGAGGAGGAAGACACGGTTGCCTCCGCTACAGAGGGTAGCCATGGAACTTTAGTTACATCTCTTCAGCGTGGGTGGGCAGAAGAGGAGGAAGAGGATGAGGAGATTGAGAGTCATCCTCCTGGTGAGGACAGCGAAATCTTGCCTGTTGGTACTCTGGCACACATGGCTGACTTTATGTTAGGCTGCCTTTCCCGTGACCCACGCGTTATACGCATTTTAGACAACACGGATTACTGGGTGTTCACCCTTCTGGACCCCCGCTACAAAGAGAATTTCTCATCTCTCATTCCTCCGGTGGAGAGGACAAGCAAAATGGTGCAATACCAGAAGGTTCTTGTCGAAAAATTGCTCCAAAATTTTCCATCTGACAACACTGGCGGCAGAGTACGTGCTACCTTGGCCAACCGAGAAGGGGAGAAAAGGGGAGCACACAGCAGTTCCGACAAAGGCAGGGCAACACTCTCCAAGGCGTGGGACACCTTCATGACACCCCGCCAGCACCCTCACCCTGATGCGCAGCCTAGTGTCACAAGGAGGGAAAAGTTTTGGAAGATGGTGAAGGAGTACGTAGCAGACCGTGTCAGCGTCCTCAATGATCCCTCTGTGCCTTACAACTACTGGGTGTCCAAGCTGGACACGTGGTATGAACTGGCACTCTACGCCTTGGAGGTGCTGGCCTGCCCTGCCGCCAGCGTTCTGTCTGAGCGGGTATTTAGTGCTGCTGGTGGCATCATAACAGATAAGCGTATCTGCCTTTCCACCGACAATGCTGATAGGTTGACACTTATAAAAATGAACAAGGCCTGGATTTCCCCTGACTTCTCCACTCCACTGGAGGAAAGCCCCGGGGGAACATAAACTCACTTTATATATGTTATTTACAATGATGGGAATACTCTGTATTCCCATTCACCCCTTCCACCCAAAAAACGGGTATATGGTTGACTCTCTTCCATATACCCTGGGATATAATTTTTATATAGGGCCAGCTCACCAGCGGGCCCTGTGATATAATTTTTATATAGGGCCAGCTCACCAGCGGGCGCTGTTTGACAATTTTTGTATAGGTCAGCTCACCAGCGGGCCTTCTCATATAATGTTTTATTGGGTCAGCTCTCTAGCGGGCCCTCTCATATAATGTTTTATAGCGTCAGCTCACTAGCGGGCCTTCGCATATAATGTTTAGGATGGTCAGCTCCGCAGCAGACCCTCACCCATAATGTTTTAGATGGTCGGCTCAGCGCACGTTTCCCTCTTAATCATGGCCCCAGTTCAGAAAAATCGAGGAAATTTTTGGGAGAATTTGCCTCTGCGCACGTTTCCCTCTTAATCATGGCCTCAGTTCACAAAAATCAAGGAAATTTTTGGGAGAATTTGCCTCTGCGCACGTTTCCCTCTTAATCATGGCCCCAGTTCAGAAAAATCAAGGAAATTTTTGGGAGAATTTGCCTCTGCGCACGTTTCCCTCTTAATCATGGCCTCAGTTCAGAAAAATCGAGGAAATTTTTGGGAGAATTTGCAGATGATATACAAGTAAATATACAGCAAATACTGTTTGGTAACAATTTTTCGCCTAAAGTCGTTTTTATCTTCCTTTTTGTGTGTTTTACGGTCAGTCTGTAAAAATGGCATACTACGGGCGAAAGATCGTTCCCAGCAGCGATGTTGGAGTCCAAGATGCATCCAGACATCCTCCCTATGCTGTCCCTGAACCATTTCTGTGGTGTTTCCATCATTTTCTGCCCTTTTCCTATGGACCAGGCACCCTCCCCTCATCAGAGCAGGGGGTGCCTGGTGTAATGCTCGAGTCCTCCCATTGACTTCAATGGGGCTCGGGTGCTCGGCCGAGCACTCGAGCCTCCGGGGGCACTCGGTCAGAGCACCCGAACACCCGAGCATTGGGGTGCTCGCTCATCACTAGAGACAACCGTTCCTATAAGCCAGTGGCTAAATACTATCTTGCAGAAAATCATTCTCTTACACACTTCAGCTTCATGGGTATAGAACATGTACCAGCATCCAGACGGGTTTGTGACCGTGCCAAAAAACTTCTCCAGAGAGAATTTTTCTGGATTAAAGAACTCAAAACGCTCAATCCCCATGGCTTACATAAAAAAAAATTACAATTTTTGTTTCTTTCTGAAAGATAATTAGCAGTGACTTCAATTACCAACTGATTTATGTTTTAAAGTATCCATGTATTAATTATCAAGGTTTGAATATATTCTCCATATGCTGTGCTATATATTTTTTTCCATGTCTTTTTATCTTCTGACACAGGGTGGCACTGTTTTTGAATTCTGTCTTGCGTGCTTTTGGGTCTATGGTACCAGTTTCTTCTATTTGCTCTCTTATACCGTCTCCTTTACACATCATCACTGGTGGTCATGAGGAGTACACGAGGTGAGTCTTTTTATAGTATATATAGTAGGCAATGTTCATTGATTCAAATGTTTGCTTGACAAAGGTCCTAAATTGAGAACCGAAACGTTGCAGTCTTTTTCACCATTAAATTGGTTGATGCTTGATGAGTATGGATGATTGGTGAATGGCGATAGGGTGGCCATTCCAAAATCAAGGGCCAGACAGCGAAAAAAATTGCAGCCAAGAGATGGCGTGAGTTGTGTAGGGAGAGGACAAAATGAACCCTTGACAAGAACATAGGTGACAGGAAAGGGTATAGAGGGAGGTAAGAGCTATGTCTCTGTTTATGTACAGATGCATTAGTGCAATTCCTCATACAGCTTCTATGTGAACAAGGCCTTAAAGATGCACTCTCACTTTCTAATGTGTTTGAGTCCTCTCTAGAATTCAAGGATTTTAAGGGGGTTATGCACTGAAACATGATAAAGAGGTGATAAAAAGGAGATAACTTCTCCAGTGCTATCAATATTCCAAGTCCTATGTTATTCTACAGAGTCTATGCACTAAGATCTCCAAAGATGGAGAAATCTTAGTGCATTGGCTCCACTGAATAGCAAGTGAATTGGAGAAATTATATCACTGGAGAATTCATCTCTGCTTTATCACCTCTTTATAAAATCTCTCTCCCAATAGTACTGTTGGCTTGATCCAGAACATCTCACATTTTGCTTTTTTGCAGAAGTCCCTATAGTATGTATTGAAATTAAGCAGAGGTTAAGTTAGTGGAAGTTTGCATTTTTTTTTAAATATTTATGGGATGTTACAGCAAGTATGTATTCATATTAACACTCGCAGTGCCAGAAAGGTATCCAACACATTGCACACATTATGTTGGATACCTTTCTGACACTCAGAGGGTTATTATTTTACCTTAAAAAATAAGCCTCTGTTAACCCTTTAAATACCATAGTGATAAGCAATACAGTGAAACCAACCAGAACCCTAGGGAGTAAAAGTAAAATCTAATTGATTTAAGTGGTATTTTGTCTCCTTAAATGTAACCCCCCTCTCTAAATCAATCCAAGGCTTTATGTCTCACCTGCATACTGTTGGTTTTCCTTAGAATTGTTCCTCTTTACTTTTGTGCAATGGACTTCTGTTGGCTGATGGACGTTCTCACTGAGTATGATACAGCAAGAGAAATGGAGTAATTCCAGGCCAAACCAACTGCACCTAAAATAATCTGAAATTCTAATTGATTTAAGTGCTTTAACCCTTTGAATGCTAGAGAGGCCTTCAACACATTCTCCAGCAATGGTGACCTTTCTGGCATTAGAACTGTTAAAAGCTCAATTTAAATCAATGGGAATTTTGATACTGTTGATGTCCCATATAATGCAGTTGGCTTGCCTTAGAGTCGTTCCACTTCTTCTAAGAACATTAGCCTCTCTGTATCCGTCCCTGAGAGCTGAAACCTTTTTTGTGTAACAGTAGAATATATGACAAGAAAACAGGTGTGCACTGCTGTGCTTACTAGCATAACAGAAACATGTGGTCTCAGCTGCTCTAAGAAGTGATTAAAAATGTTCAACATTAGCAGGCACAGAAGTTGGAGCAAGGAACACAGCTAGAGTGTATGACAGTGCTGGGCAACCTGAGGGCTCTACTTTTTCAGGACTACAATGTCTAGCATCCCCAGCAGGGACAGGACTATTGTCAGTGCAGCCAGTACAGGGTCCTGGAGCCCATAGCAAAAATGAGACCCTTTAGCTCCTCTCATACTGGGGGAGATTCACTAAAGGTTGATGCTGTGGCTATATGATTTTGTTGATGTGTTCAAAGCACTACAACATTTCGATGTACACACTCATCGACATATTCACTAAAATTTAGGCATGTAAGGGGAGGCAAGGGTCCTTAGTAGCATACAGGATTGTCGAACTAGTGTTGATGTGGAAGGGATGCCCTCCCTCAAATATCACCATCACTAGAACAATTCTGAAGTCTAAGAACATTCTCTCTGCTGCCCCAGTAGGAGAGTGGAGAAAATACTTTTAGCACCATGGACAGCATCACTCCCTTATAACTCAACGGGTTTAAAAAAGTACAAGCACTAGGCAATTATCCCATTAGCTCTGTATTATATTAATTTCATACATGTAGTACACTCCCAAGGGAACAAGGATGGGGGTCAGGCAGTGTCCATGAGGATTTATGGCTACCACTTGCACTCTAGCCTTGTTTCCTTGTCCGCTGGTTGTCATAGAACCTCATGTACACTGCCTGGGTCCAAGACTTATTCCCTTGCCCACTGGTAGCCACAGATCCCTATGTACACTGTCTGACCCTTTCCAGCCCTTTCCTCTTGCCTACTGCTAGCCACAAATCCCCATGGGCGCTGCCTGTGCAAGAGAAGAATGCTGGGGGGTGTCAGTCAGCGTATGTGGGCTAATACATAATGGTGATGTTCACCACAATACTTATATTCAACATGCTGTCCCATAGTTCAAATTTGACATATGCTGCTTCCCCCTGTAAAATCCAACATATCATGTACTGTCATTCGACATATACTGCCCCCACATTTCAAATTTGACAAATCATGCCCTTTCATTCGACACATGCTGACCTCATGTTACTAACCCTGTAAGTGCCAGAGGGGTGCAACGCATTGCAAAGCTGTTGCATACCCTTCTGGCACTCAAAGGGTAAATGTACAAAAAATGTTCCTTTGCACTTAAAGTATGTATTCTTCCTAAGTTGCAATGCATTGTGTATCCTTTGGCACTCATAGGGTTAAAAGTAAAACTGTTATGTTTTTTAGGTGATTGTACTAAAGTCAGACCTCGAGGGGGCATCAGGACCCATCCTGATGTCCCTTTGGCATTGATCACATATCCAATAACCCCTATACAAGTGCTTTGTTTTTTTGTCAATGAGCGCTTGTGTAAGAGAATACAAATGCTCATTATTATTATTTTTTATTTATATAGCGCCAACTTATTCCGCAGTGCTGTACAATAGGGAACAGACATACAGATATATTAAACAGTACAAATCAGATGTGGGGAACAGAAGGATGAGCGGGCCCTGCTTGTGAGAGCTTACAGTCTAGAGGAAGGTAGGTTGGATACAGAAGGTGTAAGTGTTATTGGGTGTAAGTGCCTCCTGCCACATGAGCTGGCAGTCAGTGGGTGGGAGAGAGAAGTGCTATTGAGTGCAGTGGTCAAGGTAAGGGGTGGTTCTTGGTGATAATATTTATGGAGGTAGTTGAGGTAGTAAAGGTGAGTTTTCAGGGAGCGTCTGAAGATCTGAAGGCTAGGGGAGAGTTTGATGTGGCGGGGGAGGGAATTCCAAAGCTCAGGTGCAGCACGGGGGAAGTCCTGTAGGCGGGAGTGGGAGGATGTAATAAGAGTTGTGGAGAGGAGAAGGTCATGTGCAGAATGAACATGGCGAGTGGGAGTGTATTTGGAAATGAGAGATGACATAAGTTAGCACCAGACTATTGAATTTATTTGTATATGCTAATGGGAGTCAGAGGGGATTGGTGTTAGAGAAGCGATGAGTGAGGTAGATTAGTCATGCAGCGGAGTACATTACAGACTGTGGTGGGGTTAGTCGGGTGAGAGGAAGACCAATTAGTAGTGAGTTACAGTAGTCAAGACAGGACATGATGAGTGTTTGGATTAGAATTTTAGTAGTGTCTTGGGTAAGGAAGGGTCGGATTCTAGAGATGTTGCGGAGGTGGAGGTGGGATGAGTTTGAGATCAACTGGATGTGAGGAATGAAGGATAGGGCGGAGTCCAATGTGACCCGCAGGCAGCATGCTGTAGAGGTTGGTGTGATGGTAGTGTTGTTGACAGTGAGGGTAATATCTGGGTTAGGGCTGGTAGTAGAGGGAGGGAATATAATTAGTTTGGTTTTGCTAAGGTTAAGTTTGAGTTGATGGGAGGACATCCAGGAAGACACAGCAGACAGACAATCAGATACCTGGGACAGGAGGGAAGGGGAGAGGTCTGGGGAGGAAAGATAGATTTGAGTGTCATCAACACAGAGATGATGGTGAAACCCAAAGGAGTTTATTAGTTTTCCAAGGGATGCAGTGTAAATTTAGAAGAGCAAGGGGCCCAGGACTGAGCCCTGAGGCACTCTGACAGATAGTGTGAGGGGTGAGGAAGTGCAGCCAGAGTAGGATGCACTGAAGGAGTGGTTGCAGAGATATGATGAAAACCAAGAGAGGGCAGTGTCTCAGAGACGTTGGGAGTGGAGGGCTTGGAAGAGGAGTGGGTGATCTACTGTGTCAATGGCAGCTGACAGGTCCAGGGGAATGAGTAGGGAGTAGTGGCCTTTTGACTTTGCGGAGAGCAAGTCATTGGCCACTTTAGTGAGGGCAGTCTCAGTGGAGTAATGAGGATGGATTCCAGATTGCAAAGGATCTAGCAGGGAATGGGAGCAGAGGAATTTAAAGAAATGGGCCGGTAGTTTGACAGTGAGTTTGGGTTTAGGGAGGGTTTCTTTAGAATGGGTGTCATTAATGCATATTTGAAAGAGGATGGGAAGGTGCCAGTTGACAGAGAGAGGTTGAATAATTAAGGGGTGGTGTTAGTAGAGGTGAAACTTCTTGAGTGAGCTGAGATGGGATTGGGTCAAGAGGGCGTGTGGTTAGGTCTGAGCAAGTAAGGTGAAGGGAAACTTCATCCTCGGTGATGGGTGAGAAGGAGCTTAGTGTGTATGTGGGGTAGGTGGCAGGACTAATCTGGATGGGTGGGAGTAGAAGTGATGAGATTTCATGTCTGATGGAGTTGATCTTGTCTTTGAAGTGGGTGGTGAGGCCTTGGGCAGAGGAGTTAGTGGAAGGTGCTTGCATTGGTTGGCGTAGAAGTGACTTGAAGGTTGAGAAAAGGCATTTTGGGTTAGCGGAAAGATTAGAAATTAGAGAGGAGAAGTATGACTGCTTGGCCAGGGTGAGGGCAGAACTATAAGAAAAGAGAATGAATTTGTAGTGTATGAAGTCAGCTGCGGAGTGTGATTTCCTCCAGTACCTTTCAGCAGTGCGTGAGCACCTTTGGAAGTAATGCATTTGTCTTGTGTGCCAGGATTGTAGTGGGGTTGTGCAGGAGTGCTTTACAGTTGCAGGTGCAGCTGTGTCAAGGGCTGTTGTGAGAGTGCTGTTGTAGAGAGCAGTAGTTTGTTCTGAGCAAGCAAGTGTGAGGATGGGGATGAGAAGAGGTTGCAGAGAAGTAGAAAATTGTTGCAGATCTCTTCGCATGCTCTTGATCACGGTTGGGGCAGGGATTTGCGTGGTATGATTACGTTTCAAGTGAGGAGGTGGTGGTCAGAGAGGGGATAGGGAGTATTAGAAACGTTGGAGACTGAGCAGAGGGTAGTGAAGACAAAGTCAAGGGAGTGACTGTCATTGTGTGTGGGAGAGCAGGTCCATTGTGATAGGCCAAAGTAGGTTGTTAAGGAAAGGAGATTGATGGGGGGGTCATGGTTGTCAACAGGGATGTTGAAGTCTTCCAGGATAAGAGTAGGGACATCGGAGTACATGAAATGAGGGAGCCAGGAAGCCAAGTGATCAAGGAGTTGTGCAGTAGGACCTGGTGGTCTGTATATGACAGCAACACACAGGGAGAAGGAAGAGAAGAGACAAAGTGTGTGAGCTTCAAAGGTAGGGAAGGAGAGAGGGAACAGTGGGGATTACCTGAAATGTATGGTTAGGGGACAACAGGATGCTACTCCACCCCCTGTCTGTTGCCAGCCCTAGGTGTGTGGGTGAAGTGAAGGCTGCCATGTGAGAGTGTGGCAGTGGAGGCAGTGTCTGATGATGTGAGTCAAGTTTCAGTGATGGCAAGGAGATTTAGGGAGTGAGAAATGAACAGGTCATGAACAGCTGTTTGTTACACACAGAGAGGGTGTTCCAGAGACCAAAACAAAAGGGGGGGAGGAGGTTAGGTGACATGGTACGGTTATTAGGTTGTAGATGTTCTTGGGAACAGAGAAGTGGTGAGGGAAGAAGTGAGGGTGCAATGTGGATGGAGTGACACTTAATATATACACAGGAGGAGGAAAATGGCAATGAAAAAGCAAGGAGCCAACTTGGCCATAGTGGGGTTAATGTGTGGGGCAGTAGAGGAGTTTGTGCAACAGTTTGCAGTCCAGGGGAGTGCAGGTGACTTGGCAGTCAGGTGTCAGTCCAAGGTGCAGGGGTGTAGGTGCCAGGGAGGATAAGGAGAGTCAGTTGCAGAATTGTGAAGTATTTGATGAGGGTAGGAGTCAATGCAGGGTTAAATGAAGTAATCCATTGATGATCAGTAGAGGTAGATGTTGTAGTGGTTAATGGTGGTTGAAGAAGAAATCAGAGACAAGTTTTCCCCTTCAGCGGTTTAGTGGTTAACTGAGCTGTTTGTAAATTCAGTCCCGGTAATCCTAGTTTCTTGCATCAGGTGTTCAGCAGTTTTGGTAGAAGGAGCAATGTTAGTGCTTTGTTTAGATAAATGTTTCTGTGCTCTGAATCCAGCATGAGTTGTTCTTTGTTGATAGCAGGCTGTCATCCGTCCATCTTCTGTCCAACTCAGTCTACTTCTCTTATGGAGAATTGAAAACCAGATTTTAGAACCAAGCACACTGCAGCAGATACACTTATAGTTTTGACCCCTTATATAGGGAGATTTAAGCCATGTAAGTCAATATAGCTCATTCATCCAAGTGCAGAGACTTGCTTTTAGGAATGAGCCATCTCAGCTCTTGTATAGGTGTGTGTGATCCACTCATAAGAACTTTTTTGCCTCGGCAGTACATCTCAGATATTAATTTGCTTCTCCACTTCATTTGCTTTTTTGTTTTATTTTGAGCCAATACAAGTTTCATTCTATGATTCTGTCTTGTGCCTGTGTCCCATTATGCTTTGGCTTGAATGCTAGTTAGGCAGGGTATCTTTTTCTTTTTTCATATAGCTTAACTCTTGGACTATACTGAAAAAATATAATTATACTGGAATTCAAAAAGTCTGACCATCTGGATTATAATTCCAAGCCTTTCATCAGCAGTATAAATAATTTACCTGAATATGTACTTCCTTTTGTCAAATTCATGTTAGCATACCAGCTATTCTTTGAAGATGAAGATGAAGGTCTTTACACCTCCCAAGTTGGCTGCCACCTTTGTGGATGATTATATATCCAGATGCAGACTGACTTTACCTGCATGAATCAGCTTCCCTTATTCCCATCCTCTCACATCAGTGATTTAGCTCACTTAGGGCTAATTTTATCACTGCTTTTATCTCCAGTTTTCTCCATAGACTTCAATAGGAAAATGTTTGATAAAACGGGTGTTAACATTTAGCACCTGCAATAGAATCTAGCCCTTAGAGTTTCTATGACCACAGCTGGTTCACAATAAGGAATTTCTATGGCATGGCACTAAGACCATTGGGATAATGATAATGTTTTTCATAGCTTTGGAAACTGATGAATATTTCACTATGAGGTAATTTCTAGACATAGTCATCATCATATCTCCATTTATGTCTTCAAATGTTTTCATTGTTTTAAGATTTCCTCTCATGTGCTTCTTCCTTTCTTTTTCCTCTTAAACTTTTTACCATGCCCCTTGTCCTCTTTCTTGTTTCTTCTTCCTTCATTCTCTGTGTCCTAATCAATTCTTTTTACTCTCCTGAACTTCATTTAGCCTTTAATTTTCATTTACCCCTTTCTTCTCCTAACTCTCTGACCTTTTCTCTCTTACTAACCTCTTTTCCTCTCTCCTAATCTTCATTCTCCTATTTCTCCAATTCCTTACCCCCCCCCCTTTTCTTACCATTCATCCATATTTGAAAGGCACATTATAATAATATTGGAGACAGCTTCTTTATGATTTCTAAGTCTTGTGTTTCATGCTTTGAAAAGGTGGAGTTCCTTATGATATTGCTTTTTTCTTTTCTTTTCCTTATTCCCTGGTTGCTAGGGTATTAAGGACAAGAAATTGCTCAGGTATTAAGGACAAGAAATTGTTTGCCATCCCAAAATCCTCTGCTTTTTGTTGTTTATACTAGGTGCCATACCTATATTTCAATTATATTAGGTCTTTCTGGATCTCTTGTCTGTTACTTTTGAGGGGTACAGTTAAGATATGTCATTAATCAGAAGTGTCAGTACTCACTTGCAAAGTTGTTTTATCAGCCTACTATATAATAGGTTAGATAATCCTGGCAGTCATCATTTCTCTATACTATGGCCAGATTAGTATTCTGGGATGTGAAAGGCATATTAAGAGATCCAGGATCTTTAAACATCTAAACTTCCTTAAAGCTCATATAGCTCTTATACATGAAGAGATCCATCTCTCCAAATAAAACAACAAACTACCCAGAAGTTGGTTAGGCCATGGTATATACTATCCTTCTACACACAAGTAATGTGGTGTGACATTCTTATTTAATAAAAATGTAACTATATCCAAATTGGCCTGATAATGCTGGCAAGATACTCTATGTCTCATTTTCATGACTCATTGTCTCTGTCTAATTTTCATGAACATCTATGTCCCCAATGGCAGAAAGGGGTGAATTCTTATTATTTGTTTGGCCTTATACTGAATCTGGAGCTATTATGCTTTTAGAGTTTGTTACTATTGAATGATATTATTGAAACATAATTCTGTGAGACCTATCATGTGCATTTCTATTTTATTCAATTACTTTTCCAGTCTCACGATAACCAATTAATGTAAAATGTTCAACATATTTTACTTAAAATCACTAGAGTGCAGCAAAATCCCCAGCCACACCAAATCATCAAGTAGCACAATTAGTATATGACTTGTAAGTGGTGTACTTCATCATGGTGAAATCAATTTGCAACTTACTTATTTTAATTAATTTGGCTGCCCACCTCATTTTAGTATCTGCTACAAACTATATGAGCTAATCTATATTTATTCAAGGACTTAAGTATACTTATTTTTTCAGTGTGACAGCAATAGAAACAGCATATAAATTATAAATATGTGTACAGATGTAATTCTATGTTGATGTACAACTGCCAAAATGCAAAAGTTTATTTGCTACACCACTGATTATGAAAATGAATGTGTATTTATGGAAGGCCAATCATTTATTTTATTGTACATTTGGCTGTCATTTGGTAAGATTAGAGAAGCAACATCAATATTTCTCTAATGTGATTAGAGATGGGTGAAAAGTCTCTGTTTTCATGTGAATTTTCTTAAAAAAAACAAAATTTGCCATTTTTTCTGAGGACATTCTTGCAAATAAAAAAAAAAAAAATTAAATGTTCACTTTTTTGCTAACTCCAATGAACTACCTGTGGGAACTTTGCTGTTTTCTACCTATTTTTTATGGCTATAAGTATTCCTGGAGACTGGGTGCTACAGCAACTTGAGTCTTGAAAATGTACTTTGCTCTTTGCTCATGACACTAACCAACTGTGGGGTGCAACATATGACACCAGCTACCAACAATTATGCATGTTTACCATTCCTCTGGTGTACTTTTGGATTATTGTTACACATTTTATTTAAATTTGTAGAAAAACTAAATAACAGTGGGTTGGTAACACTTAGAAGAAGAACTGCGTAACTTCAGCGTTCAACAACATGAATAGAAGTTGCCATGGCAGGCCTGGGGGTGGGGGTGGAGAATCTATGATTTGTCACCTCCAACGAAATCTCTCCCTGCGACATATATAACACTTCTATTATGTGCCCCTGGACCTGTGCACTTTTAAGAGTGTTTCTACTGCTGGTAGTCATCACACATCTGAGGTCCTGCTGGTGTGTCTCCCACTTAGATCTGTTGTTTCAGGTAGGATATCAATTATTATTATTTTTATTATTATTTATTTATATAATATAAACTTATTATGCAATGCTGTACAATAGGGCATAGACATACACAGATATTAAAAAGTACAATTTGAATATGGAAAACAAAAGGATCAGAGGGGCCTGCTTGTGAGAGCTTACAGTCTAGAGGAAGGTAAGATGGACACAGAAGGAGTAAGTGCTAAGGGGTATAAGTGCCTCCTGCCACATGAACTGCTTGTCAGTTGGTGGGAGAAAGAAGTGCAGTGGTTCAGAGAAATAGTGGTTTTGTTTGGGAAAAAAGACTATGTGAACAATGAGGTTGTGATGGGGATGTAGATGAGAGAGTGATTTTAGAGGAGAATAGTTGGACAGGCTGTTCGTCTGGCCTTGTCATAGCAGTTATAGAGGTAGCTGATAGGCTTCCCTGAAGAGGTGAGTTTTCAGGGAGCGTCTGAAGGCTGGGGGACAGTATGATGGGCTGGGGGAGGGAATTCCAGAGCTCAGATACAGCACAGGAGAAGTCCTGTGGGTGGGAGGATGTAATAAGAGCTGTAGAGAGGAGATGGTCATGTCCAGAGAGAAGATTGCAAATGGGAGTGTATTTGGAAGTGACAAATGAAATATAGGGGGTGCAATATTACTAAGGGCTCTGTAAGCACCAGCATTTTTAATTTAATTCTATAAGCTAATGGGAGCCAATGTTGGGATTGGCAAAGGGAAGTGGTGTTAGAGAAGCGATGATTGAGGCAGATTAGTCTTGCAGCAGAGTTAATTATGGACTGTGGGGTTAGTTGGGTCAGAGGAAGGACAATTAGGAGTGAGTTACAGTAGTCAAGAAGGGACATGATGAGTGTTTGGACTGAAATTTTGAGAGTGTTTTGGGTGAGAAAAGGTTGGATTCTAGAGATATTACTGAGGTGGAGGCGGCATGAGTTGGAGACTGACTAAATGTGGGGAATGAAGGACAGATCGGAGTCAAATGTGACCCCCAAGCAGCGTGATGTAAGGGTTTGTGTGATGGTGGTACTGTTAACACTGAGGGAATATCTGAATAAGGCTGGTTGGAGAGGGAGGGAAAATTGTGAGTTTAGTTTTGCTAAGGTTAAGTTTGAGATGACAGGAGGGCATCCAGGAAGACACAGCAGACAGACAATTAGATAACTGGGACAGGAAGGGGAGAGGTCTGGGGAGGAAATATAGATATGATTGTCATCAGCATAGAGATGATGTTGAATCCAAATGGAGTTGAATAGACTGCCAAGGGGTAAGGTGTTGATTGAAAAGAGCAAGGGTCCCAGGACTGAACCTTGTTGTACTCTAACAGACAGTGGGATGGGTGAAGAAGTAGAGCTAGAGTAGAAGACACTAAAGCAGCTGTTGCAGAGATATGATGAAAACCAAGAGGGTGGTGTCTCAGAGACATAGGGAGTGGAAAACTTGTAGGAGGAGTGGGTGATCCACTATGTCAAAGGCAGCTGACAGGTACAGGAGAATTAGTAGGTAGTAGTGGCCTTTCGCTTTAGAGGAGAGCAAGTCATTGGCCACTTTAATGAAGGCAGTCTCAGTGGAGTCATGAGGGACCAATACAGATTGCAAGGGATCTAACAGGGAATAGAAGCAGAGGAATTTAGTGAGCCAGTTATATATGAGATATTTGAGGATCTTGGAGGTGAATAGGAGAAGAAAAAGAAGAGTTTAGGTCCAGGGAGGGTTTCTTTAAGATGAGTATGTTATTGCAAGTTTGAAAGAGGATTGGAAGGTGTCAGCTGTCAGTGAGAGGTTGAATAAGTGAGTAAGGGTTGGAGTTAGTAGAGGAGAAAGTTCTTAGGTGAGCTGAGATGGGATTGGGTCAAGAGGGCATGTGGTTAAGTTTGTGAGGAAACTTAATCCTTGGTGGAAGAGGTGACAGGGATAAACTGGCTTGGTGGGGGTGGGGTTGGAAGCAATGATATTTCATGTCTGATAGAGTGGATCTTGTCCTTGAAGTGGGTGCTGAGATTTTGGGCAGATACGTTAGTGGAAGGTGTTTGTATTGGTGGGTGTAGAGGAGATTTAAAGGTTGAGAAAAGGCATTTTGCGTTAGAGGAAAGATTAGAAACTAAAGAGGAAAAATATGATTGTTTGGCCAGGGAGAGGGCAAAGCTATAAGAATTGATAATTCATTTGTGGTGTATGAAGTCAGTTGTGGACTGTGATTTCCTCTAGTGCCTTTCCGCAGTGCATGAGCACCTTTGGAGGTATCACGATTGTATGCTACAGTTGTAATGGGGTTGTTCACGGGTGGTTTAGAGATTCCGGTTCAGCCGTGTCAAGAACTGTTGTAAGAGTGCTGTTGTAGAGAGCAGTCATTTGTTCAGGACAATAAGTGTAAAGATTTGGTTGAGAAAAGGTTGCAGGGATGTGGAAAATTGTATTTCAGATCAAGAGTATGCAGATTTCTCTGCATGCTCTGGATCATGGTTGGGGATATGGATTTGTTTGCTGTGATGAGGTTGTTGTTTAGGGGGTGATGTCAGAGAGAGGAAAGGGAACATTTAAGAATGTGCCTAGATGTGATCCTTCTTTCTCCCTGCTCACGTTTTCTTATAGACATAACAAATAGCAACATGCTAAGCTTTGGGATGTCCATACTGGAGATATGCTAGACTGAGGTTTTCCTGAGGGACAGCTACTACTACTACTACTACTACCACTACTACAACTACTACTACTACTACTACTGAGGCTAGATGTTACTATTGTACTAGCAGTAGTTCATCAGTGGTGCAGTACTTTGAACAGCAGCATAAAACATCTAGCTAAGGTTGTTGATGTTGAGTTGTGTTTATGGTTTATAATAATATAGTTTATAATAGTGAGTAGGGGTGGGCGAGATCTCTTACCATGTTCCTGCAGGAAATTCTGTGAAAAACACATTCCCAATTTTTCATCATTTTTTCAACAGCGAGAAAGATTCCGCCCATTGATTTACATGGTTTTCGCCTTTTCCACTATAAAAACATGACGTATTCCAGGAAGTGGAACACAATAGAAGCATCTACAGAGTGAGGCAGATATGCTGTGCTGTTCTGCTATGATTTTGAGGCAAAATTGTGGCTGGAGAAGCTTATAGTGACTGCTATTGCTATGAGCAGGATTAGAAATAATAAAAGAAGCAACTGGAAGGACCATTATGTGTCCACTGAGTCTGAGTCTGAGGAAGAAGTGAGCACTACAAAAGCAATGTTGGCCAGTCCCCCTAAATCACTTCTAGGGTTTTTGGGGAAATGAATGTCAAGGGAGGAACAAAAGGATAGTCCTAGTAGGGAGAGCAGGACAGTTTAGCTGCCCCTGCCTACTGCAAGACGTGCTACGCCTGCTGCTAGACATGCTGAAACTGCTGTAAGATGTGCTGTGCCTCTGTCAAACGTGCTGCCCCTGATGCCAGTGCAACTACGAATGCTGTGCCTGCTGCCAGTATTGCCCTTGCTTCCACCAGTGCTGTGCCTGCTGCCAGTACTGCACTTGTTTCCACCAGTGGTGAGCCTGCTGCCAGTGCTGAACCTCTTGCCACCAGTGCTGAAGCTGATGCTAGTGTGTCTTGTCTCAGGAGGGGGGGAGAAGATGATAACAAGTGTGACAGCAGGGGACTCTAAGTCACACTTGTCATCCTCAAGTGCTAGTACTACTACTAATAAGGTCCAGCAGCTTGTTAGCGTTAGTAGGGGGTAATCAAAACTGTGACTGTGACTGTGAGGAGGAAGACTCAGGGGCTGAAATTGATGTGGATGGTGGTAGTAGTAGTAGTAACAGTGATGGTGAAGCAGCCGGTAGGACTAGTGTTAGCAATTGAGAGCATCCAAACTAAAGTTCAAGGGAGCCCACACCTTTGCACTGACCCTGGGAGCCCCCTCCACCCTCCATGGCATTGTCCTTGTGGAACAAGGAAGAAGGCAGAATTGTCACCACCGCAATAATACCACCAGTACCAGTAGGAGCACAGATCAGCTGCCTGTGCCTGCTGCTAGTGCTACCAGTCTGCCTTCTTCAGGTCACCAAGAAATGGCAAGTGTGAAATTAGAGGATCCTCTGTCACATTGCTCATCACCTCCTCTAACCAGCAGTGAGCATTTGGAAATTTGCGGAATTTGCAACTTCTCTAATTCCTGCTGCTGCTGAGTTGCAAGGGCAGCAGGATGCTGAGGAGCAGGCTAGTGTGCCACAGACCACCTTGGACAAAGTGGGAATGGGGTCAACAACTGATCTGGGACTAGGAAAGGTTCAACTTGCCAGCAGAAACACATATACCAGACATGGTGGGGGCTAATTATGGTGCTGCTACTTTCTCAGGTGATACTGATACAGAAACGAAGCTGATTGACAAACTAGTTAACTCTGGCTTCAAAACTCTGAGAGATCTAATTTTTAGGGATGGTGTTATAGACTGGGATTCCATTAGGTATAAGATTAATGGGAAATTTAAGGATGAAATAATATTTCATGAGACTGGGGTGAGAATCAAAACCTATCTCGGTAATTATATTACTGAGACACTTACAAGATTTGAGAGTCTCTTCCGAATTTGGAATTCCTCCTTAAGATCAATTTCTCTGCTCTATAAGATTTTTCTGTTTAATAAAGAGAAACTAAAATGTCAAACCTCCTTGGGAACATTTTTGGGGAATCAATTGATGCCGAGAAATGGAACTTAATCTGAAGAAGAATTTTTAAAAGCAGTTTTAATATTAACTCTGTTGAGCAATTGTTTAAGATGCTTCATTTAGTTCCAAGCAGGTTAGCATCAATGTTTTATGACACCATAAACATATGCTTCAGGGGCTGCCAAATGGAGGGATCAGTTTGTCATATTTGGTGAGACTGCAAAAAAGTTAAGATAATTTGGCATGGGTCTGGTTCTCTTTCCCAACTTCTGAACAAAAATATCAGTCTTAACTGTGGGAATGCTTTGCTAGGAAGAAAAATTCCAGGGTTGGGTAAATCTGAGGATAAGTTAATCCAGGCAGTCTGCTCCACAATTAGGTTGACCATCACTTCAAACTGGAAACAGGCTGGGATTTCATGGAGCTCAGTTCTGGAGAGGATTAACACTGTTTGCGTTAATGAGTATCTATCCTCCATAGAGATGGGAAGTTACGACAAGTTTCGCCTGAAGTGGTCTCCATGGTTAGATAATAGACATGGTAGAAATTCTAGACTTCTCCTGAGGGCTTAATATATTGAATTTTATACTGTCATTTCCTTCCGCTGAGATAACTTATATTTATTGATTTACATCTTATTGTGGATACCTTTTTCTTAAGCTTTCTGTAATATTTAACAATTTATTTATTATTGTTAAATCGTCAAAATAAATAAAAATTCTTAAGCTTAAAAAAAAGACAGTTGGACATGGATGATTATAATAACTGAGATGATTTTTGGACATAATGATTTTAGTGTTGATTTGTACTCTAAATTGCAGGGCTATTAATGTGGGAAATTATGCTTTTTCTGCCTGAAAATTATGTATGTCTTCGTCTCTTTCACTCTGTCCCTGCTCCGGTGTAGGAATAGGATCTCTAGCCTGTCTCTATCAACAATCAACAAAATTTTTGTTTTATTTTATTTTTAAAATGTCTCTGTCACTGGAGGAGTCACTGTTTACAAACCACAACCACACGCTCTGGAACTATTCTAGTAGCACCAATATTCCTTAGGTCAAGCCACTCCATCTCCTCTTCTTTGTAACCTTATACTAATAGTAAATATAGCTTAAACTTTTGTTCACATGGGCTGCAGTGTTCATTTTTTAAAATACAGTATAGTACAAGCTAGACATATTAATGTCAGAATCAGCAACTGGCAATAAAAGGATACAGTGCTGATGAACTGATGAAACAACACCATACCGTAGTGTGTAGTATATATTTTTACCTCTTGTTCTTGTAGATTTAGTAATTAGTGTGTATGTAACACATTATGCCCCATAGGATTTCCCTGATGAAGTTACATAAAAAAATGAGTAGGGCTATTGGTATAATTTGACATGGTTTTATATGTAGACATTTTCTTATATGTTTCTATAACTACAACAATAAATGGAGGCTTTATAAAATAAGCCCCAGTAGTGTTACCTGATTTTACATTCCTGGATTTCTCCGAATTGCAATGTGAACCAAGCACTGGAGAAATTGGCAAAGGTTTACCATCCAGTGATTATGAGCCTATATAGTAAGATGCTGGTGTAGCCTCCACATTCAGTGAGTACCCACCCTGATGGGATTTGCCAAGGCAGTTACAGTCGATAAAGATTTCTTTTAGTGGTGCTTTTTGCTCTGTGATTGTTTTTTTTTATTCTTTCTGCAAAGACTGTGACTCGCAGAGGAATAGAGAGGAAAATTATGGCTGGGCTTTTTAGTACAATATCGAGATTGTTATTCTGTTGTTTATTGTGATAAGTATTAAATTGTACCTGAGTGCCCTAGAGTATATATGAGGGCTGGCCTACATAGGTAGACATACACTCACTTTTTGTATTATAACTGAAAACAAACTGTTCTTAAAGGGATAGTAATGTTTCACAAAAACAGCAGCTGCAATTAATCTTCATAGTATTTGGGCAATGGAGAGTGTTATTTCAATACTGTCAGAGTTGTAGTTCAAGAGTAATTGAATTATATAGTATCCCCCTCCCACCCCTTTTACCTAGTGTAAGCCACCTTCCCTTGATGTGGAATCTGATCCTGGGACCAGACAACTCGCAGCAAGGAACAATCTTTTTACTGTGACCATAAGGAAAACCCTGCCCCCTATGACAGGTTTTTCATGTTTTTCCTTATGCTCAAAGAAGATTGTCCCTCTCTGCAATCCAGTCTTGCTGCTCTGAGGTGAGCAGTGTTACATCAGTAAAATGGGCAGGAGAGGGATACTTTATCATTTAATTACTCTTGAACTACAACTCTGCCAGTACTGAAATAACCCTCTCCATGGCTCAAATACTATGAAGATTAATTGTAGCTGCTTTTATTGTGAAACATTAATATACAGTCAGTTTGGTACAAAGCACACACACTACTTAAACTCCACAATACCCATCTAACCATTATAGCAAAGTCTAATCATAACTTGGCCCCCTTTGGATGCCTACAAATATCTTGGTATATGGCTTCAACACAACCTAATATTTGTTATTCATATTGATAAATTAACGTCCAAACTGTATCCTAAAATAAGTGTTCTGTTTAGAAACAAATCTTGTTTAAGTCCCCTGGTAAGAAAACGTATTGTTCAACAAATATTAATGCCAGCCATAAATTATGGGGATGTAGTTTATGCTCCCGCACCACAAATCCATCATGGTTAACTGAACACTCTGTATAACTCATTATGCCACTTTGTCCTCCAGTGTCATTACACTACTATCACTGTGATATGTTTAAAGAACTCAAATCTAGCCGTGCCCTTCACCTTTCTTGTTTCGTTTACAACTACTTCTCTGGAAAGCTAACAGACTACTGAGAAGTATGCTCACTCTAGCTCTCCATATTAACTATAGCCTCCACTCCACCACTATAAGAACTCAATGTGTATTCCACACTACAAGAAAGAAGCTGGTCGATCTGCCTTCTACTTCAGAGCCCCGAAAGCCTTGAATAACTTACCTGTAAAAATCATATCTCCCACTCTAGAATCCCTAAAAATAACTGCTTATTTTACCTAAAAAAATATGTAATTGTATATACATTTTTATATGTATGTGTGTGTAAATAAATATATATATATATATATATATATATATATATATATATATATATATATATATATATATATGTGTTGTTTTATTCCATCAAAGTTTCGGCCCTGCTGTGGGCCTTTACAGATGCCTACAATAGGGTGAAATGTTGATGGAATAAACTAACACATAGGTTTCACATTTAAGAAGACCTGTGAGTGATTTTTTTGAATACAGTGTCATGTCATTAGATGATCATCCTCTAATTTAGGACCCAGGTGTAAGTGAGCGCACAAACATGTGGAGTATACATATTTATCTTTTTTTCTCTTCCTAGTAAAATATTTTTGAAATGAACAAATACAATTATAAACCCTCTGAGTTCTTGAGTGGTAACAGGTGACAAACTAGTGTTGCAGCAGACATGTTTTGTAGTATCTCTCTTTGGAGAATGTCTTTAGGCTATCTTTTAAAAATCTGCAGATAATGAGTCACTTATTGTTTATCTTTTCTTTCCTGAAAACTGTTCTCATCTAGGGAAGAACGAGATCCTGATTCTATAAAATAATCTGCAGTCACTGAGTCTGCAGCCACAGGCCCATTAAACCACCGTTGTATGAATATACAATGAACCTGCCCACATAATTCTCAGACATCTGTCATGGCTCCCGATTCAGCAGCGCATCAATTACAAAGTCCTTCTTCTTACCTTTAATGCTCTTCACACTGCTTCCCCTCCTTACATATCTTCCCTCATCTCCTCTTATGTTCTTGGCCACCTTCTTCACTCAGCACACAACACACAATGCACCATCCACACCCTCTGCCCTCTTCCGTCTCAAACCTTTCTCGCTTTCTGCTCCGTACCTATGGAAATCCATACCCCTCTCCCTACGTCTTGAAAAATCCCCCTCTGTCTTTAAGTCTACCCTGATATTTTATCTTCTGGAGCACTAGGACCATGCAATGCCTTTGGCCAAACTCAGCACTTGTAATCTCAGCACTTGACACCCTCTTACCCCATTGTCTGTCTACTTTTACCCATTTAGACTGTAAGCTCCTTGAGGCAGGGACCTCTCTCCCATTGTTTCAATGAATGTCGCACTTACTTCATCCCTTCTTGTTTATTGCAACAGATGTCTATTGTAAGGCACTGCGTACACTGTGTGGCACCATATAAATAAAGATATACATACTTATATATACACATGCATTTAGAGGCAAAAGAGGCTCTGTGTTGCCTATCTAATGCTATGCTGTTGTTGATATGTGCAAATGCACTTATATATTTCAACTGCTTGTCTAAAATTTTGGGTTCTAGGTCATATTGCTGTTCTCAACTAATTTCATGCAGATCTGTCTCCCAACAACTATATAATCCACTTAAAAACTACAAATGTAAACTATAAACAAGACACAAAAGACAAGCGCTACACTTTCCTATCTAGAAGAGGGGGTATAATAATAACACAACAATCAATATAAAATGTAAATACATAAAATTAAATGTATTCTAAAAGTGATAGCATGACATTTACCAGTGTCATAAAACACTGATATTACCAATGAAAGCAAGCACTGGGAACACATTAAGGATTTATAATAATATCTAACAGATATCCTATTGGACCATCAAAGGTATTACAAAATACCAAATAATTGCTGAAATAGGACCTAAAAGGTGATCTTCTGTCTGTCCTAGAAACACTTTATCTGATCTCAGTGTTTATATACCAAATAATGGCCGAGATAGACCAATCACCTTTTAGGACCTATCTGCCCCAGAAACACTATGTTTGATCTCCTCACTGTGTAATACCGGAGTGTCAACCTGGCACAGGTCTCTAACCAGAATCTCACCAATCTCACCTCAGATAAACCAATATCAGCCACACTGGGAATATACCAAATACTGTATTGTTAACCTGGCACAGGTCTCCAACCAGAAACCCAGTATCTCACCTCAGGTAGGCCAATATCAGCCACACTAGGAGTATACCAAATCCCTACATAATTCAAATAGTTTGTGAGATGATAATCTGTGTATATATATATCAATATAGATTTAGAATACTAGAATGTTTGGTGGCCATCTAAAGCACTATAGCATAAAATACCAGATGCAAAATGATGTTCACCACACTATAAATCTAATTGGAGGCCAACATAAGAATCAATATTCTATTTGATCTAAAATTCAGCTCTAACTTCCATATGACCCTCATGAATTCCAAAAAACAATACACAATTGATCCAGGAATCCACTGTCATAAAAAGAATAAACCCCACATAGAAAACACTTGCGCAAAATAAAAATAAAAAAAAATAAAAAAACACAGGATGGTTATCCTAAAAACTGCATCTGTAAAAAAGATATAAATGATAGTCTCTGAATATATCAGCATAAAATCAATATCTTGCAGTATGAAAATCAATAAACGTAGTGGTAAACTCTTAAGTCATCAGATAACCAGCCATCTATAGTCTTTTTGAATCAACAATAAGTCACAGTTATGATGCACTCTGGCTTACTGTTGTGGGACAAAAACAACACCACCTGTAGTGTTGATAAAGGGTATATAATTTGCTGTCCTCCTCTCTCCCAGGTGCTGTTCTACCTTAAGCCTCAAATTGCCTACTGCCTGTTGGGAACCTTCTTCATGCCTCAACTACATAGACATCAGCTGTCAACATCTACATGCATTTTTTATCAAATATCAGCAGCCACCTCACTGATAATTGCTTGTCGGTGTTTTACTTCCTTCTGTGAGTCAAGTTAAAGGTGATGGCTCACATTCTTTATAAGTAGATTCTTTGTTGGTCTTCATAGCATACCTGGCTGGATATAGATCACAATGCTAGTATCAATTATCCATCTGCAATCTTTTCTCTCATATTCAACTTGTTTTGAAGCAGTACTCTTGCTTCTTCCTCATTCCTATTATTATATCCTCTCTTCTAGACAGGAAAAGTATAGCTCTTGTATTTTTTGTCTTGTTTATTGTATTCTTTTTGCACCTTGGGAGTGGAGGGGTATTTTCCGAGCCGCTAACTGATCTGCCAGATCTGAATATTTGTAACTAATGCATCACAATTTGATTGTATTACAAATGTAAACTAGTTTCACCCCCTGTGTTTAAATTATGCATCATTCCTCCAGCTTATGTATATACAATGCAGAGTGAATGAGTGGAACACTCACAAGACTTGGAAAAGTAAAACAACAGATGAATTACTAATAACCCCCTGGACACTAATGAAGTTAGTACATTGCAAAGTATTGTGTATGAGACTTCCCTAGCATCCAAAGGTACATTGAACACTATTTTATACCTAAATATTAATTGCCCTTTACTACAACAAAGTCTTCCCTCGTACCCTATATAGTTAAAATGGAAACTGTTTTCTGAGAAAACCAAAACCATGTATATATTTGTAGACATATTTTTTTACAGGTGACTGTTTTGTAACAAAGTATCAGTAGTGTACACATAGCATTGTCCCCTTCACGGACTAACACTTCTATCAACCTATCAATCAACATGAGTGGGAGATGGACAATGGAGCTATAAAGCTGTCATCATTAGTGAAGCAAAGAAAAGTTGAAGATAGCTGGGCCATAGACTTTAATGTGCAGTTCACCAGTCTGTAGATGCAGCAAAGTCTTTCAGGAGCGGTTATTTCTTCCTTGGAAAATTGATTTATGGCACACTAGGGATGATAAGGGCACTTATATTGAAAATAAAAAAGAAGGTTGTAAAAAAAAAAGTACAGAAAGAAATATGAGAAAGACAAGGAGAAAAGTAGAAAATGTAAACTGAGAACAAAAGAGACAGATATGAAATAGGGAACAAAAGTAGAAGAAAATATCAATTTTAACTCCTTTGGTGCTTGAGAGGACTTTAATGCATTGTAAAGTAATGCACTGGAGGCCTTAAAACGGTTAGAGTTGTACAATAATAAAAGTAACTAATTATAAATCCCCCACTACATATCTAGTGTTTAAATTATGCCCCCATTCCTCCAGCTTGTGCATATACAGTAATGAGTGAATGAGTGGAAAACTCACAAGACTTGGAAAAGTAAAACAGGTGAATTACTAATAAATGATTATAAATTTGTAGCTGCTGAGAAACATTGACTGAATTGAGCATAGTTGGATATTTTGTTTGTTTAAAAGGAATCAAGGGCAGCCTACAGGAAAGTGGAGTATTCACTATTTTATAAAAGCCATAAATGTATGTGCTATTTGTGATTGCTCACGTTTTGATGTAAGAAACCTATTAAAGCTTTGATAATGAATAGCTTTGCTGAATTAAGCAGAATTGCTAATCCTCTCACAAAATGGCAGATAATTTAGCCACAGCCACTTTTTGAAGAGAATTTGCTAAAAAATTAGCAAAAGTGAGAAAAAGGGGATTTCAGTAACATTCTGGTGTAATTGTAAATGGCAATTGCATATATTTCTTGCATGCCACACTTAGAGATATGTATTCCTGAGGTATAATTCCCCTTTAAACAACAGGCTTCACTGACTGTTTGTAAATGCCTTCCTAGGCTACAAAAGTTGGGTATAAAATAATCTGTCATTGCAGTTTGTGGGATTTGCTCACACACTTGAGACATTTCAGTTGGATCTATTAAGTAAACCATTGCTATAGCAGCAAGGTGCAAATGAGCTGTTGTTCTTTATTTATAATAATTTTAACACCGTTACTTAAATAACCCCCTATATCTACACTATGTGTATATGTCACTAAAAACATGCAGAGAAACATCCTCCTTGCATTTTCCAAGCAAACGTCTTGTATAGTGGCTTATTCCTTTTCATTTGGTCAAGCATCCAATGTTTTACACAGGGTGGGTGAAGGAACTGAGTGTTTGGCTGAATGAGCAGGTACAAGTCACTACACTTCTTTTGTCACAAAGCTGCAGGGAGAACATCTCCATTCTTTTATGCTTACATATCCACATAGCATAGAGGGTTTTCTAAGCAATGGCGTTAACAGGATTATAAATAAAGCACAGCTAATTTGCATTGCTCTGTTATAGTTCTGTCTTATTAGATAGGTCCCAAAAGTCTTGTTCAATCCTATCTGCTCAATCAGCATGGGAGCCACAGGGGACATTTTTGTAACCACCATTCAGCTCTCCAGCTGAACTTCTTAGATTTTAAATGTGATAGCTTTCCTACAATATTCCTTTATCTCTGGTGGCCCTGTTTAAATGGCATATAGCTTTGCCCCAATGACAACTAACATTGGAATCTGGATGTAACCATAACAACATATCATATTCTAGTAAATGTAATCAAATTTAATCTCAATCTCCTTGGTGATTTAGATGTATGGGGTAAGGGGAGGGGGATTATTAATGTGCAGAATTTCTCAATCTACTGAGCAGGTTTACAATTTCCTTAACCTTTTGTTGGCCAGACAGATCTCTGATGCGTTGCAACATAATCTCGCTGTTCCCGGCAGATTCATGTCTATGATTTTTTTAACTTATTCATCAAGCTAAAGAGGTATGATTCTGGAACAAACCAAATGTACACAGGGGACAATTCAGTGTTCCCTAAAACCTTATTGTTTCTAGTGTGGCTTTTAGTTACAATGCATTAGAGATCTCTCTAGCATTCAATGGGTCAAAAGTCCAAATCAGACCAATGGGAATTCAACAAGTTTTCATTTCAGCACTATGGCAGAATTTCATCTCCTTAGCTTGATGAATAAGGTCCTTATATTTTAAGTAGCTAAAATTGAAACAGCTGCAGTTCTCAGTTGCCATAGTACAACGCTAAGTGAATTAGAGAGCTAGTTATATTGACGTAGCTGTAATTGCAGGACGTATTTCAGCAAAGAAAATATTTGCATACTGCAGTTAATACTGTCAAGGCAGCATATGATGCTTATACATGATTCACTTGCACTGTATTATTCTAATATAGTATGAATTGCAATCTGATTTATTGAGCTGTGTTGTTTTTTTAACCCTTTAATTGCCAAATTAGAGCATAATGCATCTCAGAGTAAGGCACTGGGGTGGAATCTATAAAGCTGTATTCCACTAGTGCTAGGGAGTCTGACATTCTAATTTAGAGCAAAATAAGTTGGGTCAATTAAAATGCCAAATACCTAATAATTTAAATATGGATTCATTCTAAAGGATTTTTTGTTGTAATTCACATATAAAATGTCAGTTGAGTTGTGTAATGAAACCTGTATCATCCACTACTGTTTTAACCTTTTGAATGCCAGAGTGGAATGCAACATATTGCTCTGATGTGTCTAATCTTGCTCTATTACATTGGTTATTAAAGAAGCAGAAACATATATGTTTAACTCTTTAAGTAGCAGATTAGTGTGCAATGCAAACTCGAGCTGTAATACATTTTGAATGAAGCACTACCCTTCAGTCGGTATCCTCATTTTACTCAGCAAAGAAATGTTATATTTTACTTTTGTGGTAAAGAGGAGTTGCTGTTCCCATCACTTACTATGGAGGACCATAATCTGTGAATAAGGTTTTCCCATAATGTGCATTATTTAACAAAAATGCCTTTTAGACACAAATTGTCATTATTGTTAGCAGTTTAACCAAATGAGGACCATAGGGTTGCACAAAGCATTGAGAAGCAATGTGATGTGCATCCCCCTGGGCTTCGAGGGGGTCAAAGAAGGAAACAATTCAGCTGTTATAACTTTTGAGGAACCTGGTTTGGTAACAGCAAGATCCTTATACTTAACTTTTAAAGACTCACTATCATCAGGCAGAGTGCCCTGTGATTGGAGGAAAGCAGATGTAGTATCAATATTCAAAAATGATGAAGCCTGAATGGGTGATACACATTGGGATGCTGTGTAGAGACTGTTAAGCTTCATGTAGCGTCTTTTTCTGTGGTCCTTTATCTTTCTCCTCTGATAAGTATCAATCTTCCTTAACCATACCTTATTGGTTTATTTGATGGGGCCCCATTTGTTTGCATTGATTTTTTTCATTTATTCATTTTGGGCATGCATTTAGCACCTTATGGTATGGGTTGGATATTATAGCATATTCATTGCTTGGGATCTGTATTGGATACTAGTTATTTTGACTTTGAACAACACAGCTGTGATTAGACTTTTTTTGACCAAAATACCTTGTATCTATATTTTGCGATATATTTCATGCTACATATTTGTTACTCACAGTCTCTTTCTTTGTTTTTATTTGTTTTTATTGAGCCACTTTGTTATATGTTTATTTTTGATACAAAATAAAGATTACTTCTTAGATTATTCTGTTCTATGGCCATGTATACCTCATTAATGGGTCTTCTGTTTTGAGGAACTTTCTGTTTCTCTGTCTCTATTACTGATTGTCTAGTCCCTGAGAGCACCAAACTATACAGATACGACTATTTGGGGCCACTGCTTTATTGTAACATGTACTACCCTTTCTTTGTTGCATATAAATATTCAAAATTTGGGCAAGATCTAAACCACAAAATTATAGAGCTGTGAACTTGACTTCAGCAGTGTGTAAGGTATCAGTGGGCTGGATTCTATTGCAGGTACTAATTTTATCACTGCTTTTATCTCCAGGTTTCCCCATAGACTTCAATAGGAAAATATTTGATAAAACAGGAGGTACCATTTATCACCTGCAATAGAATCCAACCATAGAAGTGTTACAGACTGATAGTATTCTGGACTGTGTGTTGAGCAACAACATTATTTGTAGGAGCCGGCATGGTTTTATGAATAATAGATCATGTCAAACTTATTTATTTGCATTTTACAAAAGCGGAAGTAGTAATTTGGACAAGGGTATTGATGTTGATGTAGTATACTTGGATTTTTCAAAAAACTTGTGATTCTGTTCCTCACAACAGGTTACTGCATAAATTAAAAGGCTTTGGTATGGGAGGTGGTATCTGTTCATGGATATAGAACTAGTTTAATGATAGATGGTAGGTAGTTGTTGTAAATGAAAACTTTTCAAGTTGGTCTAAAGTTGTAAGTCAAGTGCCACAGGGTTCAGTCCTGGCCCAATGATTTTTAATTTGATTATGGATCTAGAAGTAATGTCTCAAACTTGCTGATGACACTAAGATATTTAAGAAAATACAGAGTAAAATGTTTTTTTTTTCTATTCAGAAAGATTTGGATAAACTGAGTGAATGGGTGGAAAATTTGCATATAAGATGTAATATAGATAAATGTAAGGTTATACATTTGGGCTGTAGAAACAAATATACTACATATACAGTACATGGCAATCTACTTGGGGAATCCTCATTAGAGAAAGATTTAGGAGTATTACATAGTTACATAGTTGCATAGTAGTTTAGGTTGAAAAAAAACTCAACCCTTTTCCTATTCCTGTTTACCGCTGTTGATCCAAAAGAAGGCAACCCCCCCCCCCCTCAATACAGCAATTTAAAATTCTGCTTTGAATGGGTTGAAAAATTCCTCCTTGATTCCATGTGGCAATCAGATTTCTCCTCGGATCAACAAGCACTAAATAAATATGAATCCCAATACTAACATACATAGCCCTCTATGTTCTGCTCTTTTAAAAAAAAGTATCCAGGCCCTTTTTAAAGACATCTACTGTATTCGATAGCACTACTGTCACGGTTTGTTTTGACTCTCAGTCACAGAGTTAAGATAAAATCAAACTTTATTGAAAAGTTAATAAGAACCCTCACAGGTCCTGAAAATACACATATGAAACATACACAGATAGGTTCAAAATAGTAACTCATACAATGATACAGTATCGTAGGCTCTACCGGCCTTGCCAAATACCGGGCAAGGCAGCCTGGAACTGGCCACACAGGATGAAGGAGGCTCTACCGGCCTGGCCAATATACCGGGCAAGACAGCCTGGGGAATGGTACAACAATATGAATGAGTCTCTACCAGCCTTGCCAATATACCGGGCAAGGCAGCCTGGAGGATGGCACAACAATATGAATGAGGCTCTACCGGCCTTGCCAATATACCGGGCAAGGCAGCCTGGGGAATGGCACACACTATGAAGAAGGCTCTACCGGCCTTGCCAATATATCAGACAAGGCAGCCTAACACAATAACTGAGGAAGCACCGCCACTAGTGCTGTAACATAGGTAGCATCAGCAATAGATGGTATTGTGGAGCAAACCGGTATCACGTACTGGACAACCAGGGAGGCCCTACCGGTGCTGTAAAGTGGGTGATGTAAGCAACCAGTGTAAGATGGAGTAAACCAGTACCGCGTACTGGACAACACGGAAGTCCTACCGGTGCTGTAATGGAAGCAGCTAGCAACCGGTGATATGGAGTAAACCAGTACCGTGTACTGGACAACATGGAAGCCCTACCTGTAGTTGGTTTAGAAAAACTGAATATCTTTCTAGCTCAGAACAATATCGAGAATTATGATAGTTTCTTTCAAAGCAGATAGGATGTTTGACTGATATTTGATGTTTCGAAGGAATTTTTTTTTCACTTGGAGCTTAATTGGAAATGGCTTCAGTACGTTTTTTTCCCCCATTTTTGTCATTTTCTGGATCAACAGGGGTGATTTGGCATGGGCTGACCTCGATGAGAGCATATCTTTTTTAAGCCTCATCAACAATGTTACCATGTTAAATCTCTCAGTGCCAAAGAGGGCTTTGCAAAGCAATAATTTGGAAATCTATTCAGCATTAAAGGGATTAAAAGACCCATTAAATCAAAGTGATTCACATCAGCTTCACAGATGCCACCAACTTACTACAAAGCAAGGAATCAGAGACCATTATGGTAACCTCAGGGTTAAATGACTTTTATCAGGACTTCATTATGATTTTAACCCTTTGAACACCAGGGGATACAGAGTGCATTGCAAGGCAATGTGTTGAGTACCTCTCTGGCACTCAAAGGGTTAAAAGGCTTCTTTTTATATATATATTATGGAAATCAAAGTTATTTTATCTAAATAGATGCCATTCCCCAAATAACATGTTGAATCAAAGTAGGCAGATTAGGGCACATTTATGAATTAAAATGCTAAGACAGAAAATACTGAAGTAGTGTGTTTGTTTCTTCTTGAATATTTATCAGAGCAGCTGTGTTTGAACATAAATAATAATCTTTTCCATTGTTCAATTAGAAATTATAGTATTTGTGTCAGTAACAAATGCATAGACTGAAAAATGTGAAAGAAAAGAGGAGTTGCTTATTAAACACACAGTGGTAATCTTTTGATAATTGGAATAAATAATAATTTGTTAAAAATTCTTTTACATTTTAAATCAAGGGTTATTAAAGTTGTTGTTAGACTGCAATTAGCGGAGGATGGAGATAATCTTAGAACAACAACAGCTTTGGGCCACAGATAGCCCACCAGTAATTTAATTTATGTGAAATGGGATGTAGAGGTTATTATGATAGAGTTCTAGACAATTATTAACTATATATTTACCAGAACTCAGTTTACTGAGCTCAACCATGGTAGCATTCTCCAATGGATTAGCTCCTCCCCTTTCAGTTTATAGGAGAGAGAACAAGTCACACAAAATTCAAACAATAAAAGAAACCCCCTTCACGTGTTGACTTAGTCTCAAAGCTATAAGGTAACGAGAATGGGAAACTGGTGAATGCTGCAGTGCTTATGTCCAATAAAAGATAATTTTGGTAAGTATGATACAATCCTCCATTTTCCTGGACATAACCATTGGCATCATTCATCAGATGTATAAAGTCCCCAAACAATGAGAATGTGAGGGACCAAAACACAAACAGACAGAATATTTCTTCAAAATAGAAAATTAACAGAAGTTCAACAGTTATCTTCCATCCTTCTAATTAATGGTTTGACCTTGCTGTGAGAAAAGTGGATTATTCCTAAAATGTGATTTCTAGAATGGAGGGTCATAAGAAGGGCTTATGTATGATTGCAAACCACTTCAAAAACGAAGTGGGTCGAATAGGAGTATGAATGCCCCAGAATACGGGATGTATCACAAGCTGTGTCGATAATGTTGTAGGGTATCCAGAAGGGATACAATGTAGGAGAAATGAGAGGAAGTCAAAAGAAAGACAAAGAAGTATGAATAGTTGGAGTATTTAAAGTGAGAGGAGACCAGAATAGTACAATGTATGGGAAGGGGAGAAATGAGAATGGACTTGGGCAGAAAGGGGGGACTAGAGGAAGAGGATGATGGATTAGCCTCAGGTCACACAGCTCTGAATAAGGAGTCCACAAAAGCCACAGCTTGGAGTTATAAAAATCTAGGGAAAGAGGGACCCATGCCGGGAGGAAGGCACTGCTTAGCACAGGGACCCGGGAAACTGAAATTGTTCCCATGGAGACCACAGCTCACGGAAGACACCCACACTGTTCGTAGCCAGGGCATGCACATGCTCAAGGGAGTGCACCAACTATACTCTCAAGCGCTATTGATGTATCGAAGGGGGGGTCAGCTTCTTCCATTGCAGGGGTATAAGCCTTTTTGCTGCATTGGCTATAATATAAAACAGAGACCTCCTTAACTTCTTGAGAGTAAATAGCAAGGGAGGAGAGAGAAAGAAGAGTACTGCCTTGGGTGCACAGGGGATTGTCACTTGCAAAATCCGCAAGACAATAGAGAAACAGCTCTCCAGAATGCCAGTATCTGGGGGCAGGACCACGACATGTGGTAAGAGGAAGCTGGTGTATGGTCGCATCTCCAACAAGCGGTAGTCAAAGCATGATTAATACGTGAAAGATGAGCAGGAGTGCGGTGCTATCTCAATAGCAGTTTGAAGTTGCATTCCCTAGTTGCAGTGTCTAGAGAGGATTTCCATAAGCCTATTGTCACTTTCAGCCAGGTCGAAGTAAGTAGATTATTGTTAAGCACTGAGCCCCATTCGCGTATGAAATATGGGCTCGATGGAAGCTGGCGTTCAAGTAAAACTTTGTAGAGTTTAGATAATGAGTTGTTTGTCATCTTGGGGGAGAGGAGAAGATCGTCAAAGGATGTGTTTGCCCTAGCACTGTACCCCTCATTTAGCATCTGTTGCAAGAACGATCTCATTTGTCGTCAATGTGACCAGGGGGGAATCCTGGATTGTGCGGTATGGACATCTAAGGGGAAGGGTATGGACTTAAGTTGAATTTCTGATTCAATGTGTTGCATACCTCTAGCAAATGGCCCCAGATTGGGTGTTTTTTCATTGAAGCAGGGATAGAAACTAGGGACAGCCAAAATATCTGGGATGTGTCTAGAAATGGACGGGTCCACTGAGAGCAGTCAACCCATTCTGGTGCTTCAGGAGAAAAACAGTTGCTTAAGTATGACAAACCGGCAGCTTTGTAGTAGGACTGAACATGTACCATGCCCAGTCCACTGCTTGTCACAGTCTCTAAGCCGGGCATGGAAAACACAAACTCCGACACAGAGTCGGAACCCTACTGCAAGAGATCGGCAGACGAGGAGAATCAGATGTCTTTAAGACTGCAAGTTGAAACAACTGGGGAAGAGATGCAGAAGAGTCGAGGTAGAAGCAGATAGTCGAGTAAAGCTGGAAGCCGACCCTTAGGGGTCGAGGTCGAACAGGAGTCGACTCACAGGACTTTGAGTAGTGTTGATAGCTGACCCTTCAGGGTTGTAGACAAACGGAGAGTCGTAGACAAGCTGGAGTTGGTACACGGTGAGTCGAGAAATGTAGTAGTCGGTAGTTTGGGGTCGTAGACAAGCGGGTGGTCGTAGGCAAGCTGGATCCGGTACACAGAGAGTCAAGAGATGTAGTCGTCAATACCTTGTGGTAGTAGACAAGCGGAGAGTCATAGACAAGCAGGATTTTTTACAGCGAGTCAAATAGACGATGGAGAAAAGAGTCGAGACCCAGGATAGTCGGGAACAAAGCCGGGATCAGGAAACCAGATAGTCCGATGAATGAGGATCAAGCAGAGGTCACAACAGGAATCAGAAATCAGGATATCAGATATGCAGGTACACAGGACACTAGGACCAGGGGAGGGCTGGCCTGGGGGGCAAGGGGGCAATTGTCCCCTGGTCATATGTCTTGGCTGGTGGGCCACTACCTCATTCAATCTCCGGATTACTGCTGAAAATGGAGCTACACAAGTGATTCCACAGAGCTGCAATCCAAATGGAGCTACGACAGTAGCATAACCCATTTCCTTTGTAAGCTCTGTGGTATCACTAGTGTAGTTTTACTTAAATTGTAAGCTCTGTGGTATTACTAGTGTAGCTCTATTTCATTTGTAAATGATGTGGTACCACTTGCTTCACAACATTAATGCCAATTTTAAAATGAACAAAAAGGGGGTAGGATAGGACAGTAGGCTGGAACAATAATATAAATTGTCCACTTTATTGTATTTTCCCCCCAGGCCACAAGTCACCAGCCCTCCCCTGACTAGGGCGCTGAGCACTGACCATCAAAGGGTGGGGAGAGGAGCCAGGTCCCGAGCATTAGTAAACTACAAACAAGTGAAGGGTGTCAGCAATTAGGTTTGAGTCCACCTCTGGGGTGGAGGAACAAGACATGTTGTGACACTGCTCCAGGGTGGCTGGACCATGTGTTGACATCCTAATCTGGGTGTCTTGTATTTCCAAACAAATGATGACAGCATGGCCTGAAACGTTTCTAGACAGTAGAGGGGGACATGTAGGGGTAGCATGTTGAGGATGTATAAGAGTTTTGGTAGTACTACCATCTTTATAAGTCACTCTCCCAAGCCAGGAAACAAACAAGCCATTCCACGTGAGTAATTCAGCCAAAATAGTATTTGTTACTTGCATCAAATTAAGCAACATTAGGGTGCGGGGATTGTTGGTGAGGGCGACGCCCAAATATTTAACGGAATCACGAACCCAGGTAAATGGGAATTAGCCTGTAGAGATTTTGTCAAAGTCAGTGGTAAATTAATTTTCAAAACCTCCAGTTTGGTCATATTGACTTTGAAGTGTGATAGTGTACTATATTCATCTAGTAGTCTGAGCAAGGGAGGCAAGGAACTCTCCAGATAAATATGTAAAATAAGATGTCATCTGCATAGGTCGATAGTTTTGAGGAATCCCCTGATGTGTGGATAGATGTGAACTAACTGCAGAAGGGGTTCCAGCACCAATATGAATAGCAGTGGAGAAAGGGGGCATCCCTGTCTAGCACCGTTCGATATTGGGAACGGTTGGGACAGATATCCAGTTGTCTTTTCTCTCGCTGTCGGACAGGAATAGAGAGATCTGATAGCTGTTAAACAATTCTTACCCAAGCCGGCATATTCCAGAACTGCAAACAGGAAGTCCCAACTAACCCTGTTGAATGCCTTCTCGGCATCAGTGCTCAACAGGATAGCCGGGATGCCGTGTTCAATAGCATGATAAATCTATGCAACTGCCTTGGAGGTGTTTATCTTGGAGACTCTATGAGGTACAAAACCAGCCTAGTTAGGGTGTACTAGAGAGGGTAAGAACGAGGATAAGCATTTCGCAATGATTGTAGAATATAGTTTCAGGTTGATATTGCGAAGGGAAATAGGTTGGTAATTTTGACACACTGAAGGATCCTTGCCCTGTTTGTGGAGTACAGCAATGTGGGCTTCAAGTGCACGATGGGGAATGGAGGTGCCCTGTGCAAGTGCATTAAATGATTCCAACATATAAGGGGACAAGATGTTCACAAATGATTTGTAGTAATCAATGGGGAAACGGTCAGGGCTGTGGCTTTTCCCTTTGGGGGAATGTTTGATCGCCGACAACAGTTCCAGTTCCGTAAAAGGTAGTTCTAATGTGCCTGCTGAATCTGGGGATATTTTTGGAAGGTTTGTTCTATCAAGAAAGGTTTTGATATCGGCAGAAGAGGGTTTAGGGGTCCCGGGGCCATCCAGGTCTTTGAGATTATAGAGCTCTTTATAAAATACTTGAAATGTTTCCTCTATATCCGGGAAAGTCCTGCAGTGTAACCTGGACGGGGTTTTCACAGAATGAATAAAATGTGCTTTCCTCTTAATCTTGCTGATCCTAAACAGGTTTTTCCAGCACTTACCACCGTTTAAATAACAATCACCTTTAGTCCACATATATGATTTGTGGATCTTACTCGTTAAGAGATTCACCAACTCGGAACGCACCGGTTCCAACTGTCCAACATCAGACTGAGACAGGTTCAGCTTATGTACCTGTTCCTTCTGTTTTATAGTATCTAACAGCAAATTGTTTCCTCTGGGCTTTCTTCTTTTATGAGTCTATCTTAATCAAGCGCACTTATGCGTCTCCCACACTACAGTAGGAGAACAGGAACCATTGGCATTCAAATCAAAGTATGTAGTAAGAGCCTTTTTTATCTATTATCTGCTGCTGGGTCCTTCGGAAGTGTGTTGTTGAGTTGCCAGGAAGATGCTCCAGGGTAGATACCGGGGAGTTCCAATTTCAACCAAACAGTGCATGATACGACCACGTGAGGGGTTCGATACTTCTCTTTGATACTGTGTGTGAAATAAACAGGAAACCAATCCTGGAATATGAATTATGTGGGTGAGAATGGAATGTGTAATCTCTAGAAGAGGGATAGAAGTGCCTCCAGACATGTGTCCCTAAATAGTGTGTTCAAGATTTTGTGGGGAGTTTGGGGAACAGTCTAATGAGGGTTGAAATACAATCTTCAAATCTCCTTCTAACAAAATCTTTCCTTCTGAGAACTCCAGTATTTTCAGAGTTTTCCCTAGGAAGGATGCCTGGGCACTGTTAGGAGCATAGAGATTTGCAAAAATAAATTTTTCCGAGTTAATGATCCCCTTAAAGAACAAAAAGCACCAGTAAGGATCGCATAGAGAGTCTTCCAAAATGAGGGCACAGAGTTAGCGACCAGGATGGAAACTCCCCTCTGTTTTTCAGTGGTGGAGGAGAACCATGCATGTCGAAAGTGGGAGTTAGAGAATTTGGGAGGGTTAGACGAAAGGAAATGTGTCTTTTGGAAGAAGAGCACATTGGCCCCCAGTCTGGATGCCTCCAGCAGTGCCATGGATCTATTTCCAGGGAGTTGAGTCCCTTAACATTCAATGACATAAATTTGAATCTGTCCGGTGCCATTATATAAATATAAAATGTAAATGGATCTTGTTATATAGTATATGGAATATTTGGCCAATATGGCACTCCCAGGAGCTGTATAATCCTGTGCAGATGGTGGGGAGAAGTGGAGGGAGTCCGAGGGAAAGCTGAGAGGATGGGAAGAGGTGGAAGGAGAAGAGAAAGTATAAATGAAAGACACAAAATTGTGTAGTAACTGAAATTGAAACAGTAGCAGTAGAATTTATTGGTTGGAGAAACCATGTCTATATTGAAGCTGAGGGTGTGTACTGGTCTCAGGAACCAGAAGTATAGTCACAATACTGAGACGGTGAGTAGAAGTTAAGGGGGAACCGGCTCTGTCATCCATCACCATGGATGACAGCATGGATCACTGGGTTCTGCCAACTGACCAACTTAGGAACAAGTAAACCGTAATAAATATGTAGTGTCCTTATTGGACATGAGACGTACACATGTATAAAAATAAAAATGTGTGCTACAAATCCAGCACTGCAACTCAGAGAGATCAAGTGGAGGTCTAGGGGGTCACACTCTAGTTATGTGCAGGGTGCCAGTCCATGTAGTGGTCTACCCTTGTCACGAATCAGAGCCGGGAGGTTATCTTAATGCTGACCCATCAGTCACCATGACTAATAACTGCAGCCCAACTGTAGGAGTAAATCAAACACATATGGGAGTAGGTATATCACAACTTACTCCCAGCTCGATCCAAAGGCAGACAATGGTCACAAGCAGATAGCCTGGTAAGCCCGGAGGGCCGGGCCACCTTCAGCCAAGTGTGAAATGCCGGTCAGGGCGATAGACCGCAAACATCGTGGGCCACCCCCCCAGAGGACAAGCTACAACATCCCCACATTCTACCATAACATACATCTGCTAACGAGTTGGAAGAACAGTACAGCAGTGCTTATTTAATGATACATCAAACAACCTCATAAGATCACAGGTAGGATGGCACCCCCACACCTCAGGGAGGAGGGGGAGAGGGGCCATGCCGAACAATACAAGCGACAGCCGGGGTGACAAGCTAGGCCAATACTCTCTCCTCTGAGTTAATAAAAGTAACATTATGGTATCGGGTAAAATTGACTGTGTGTAGATACTGGTTTAGCGGAGAAGCTATATGGTGCTAGACCGAGAGGCATCTCCCTGACTGTCGCATACAATAAACAACCAGACCTGTTGCCATTCTGGGAGTCTAATCCATGCCGCTTCACAGTCCGACTCACCAGGAAGGCAAATGACATGAACCATACCAACCTGCAACTTGTTCCCTAGGATCATAAAAATATAAGAGGGTGATACCGTGTCATGGAACATGCGGTTACAAGGGGAACGGATCTAGGGAGAAGATGTCTCAGGTGTTTTCAGCATCAGACCATGGTTGAGACTGAGAAGGGTAAGTGCAGTCCAGTCTGATGGAGACTAGGACATCTAATACCAACATTAGTCCCAGTCTGTTGTTGTATGCTGTCGGTCCGACATTGAGGTTGCTTCACCCTGGCAGGGCCTTTTGGAAAGCGGAGCCATCATTAGTGACCATCTCTCCTGCCGTTCTTTACCTAGAGAAGAAGCAGGCAGGGCCGAAGTGTCCTGTGTTGTGCGTTGTAGAAATTGTGGGACAGCAATGTTCAGGTTAGCACAGAAGTTAGGTATTTTCCCAGGGTCCAAAAGGGTCGCAGAGAGCCGGTTATGGGTAGCAGTAAGACTCATGGGGAAACCCCATCTGTAACGGATACCCAAATTCCGTAGATGGTCTATCAGTAGCTTCAGTGCCCGGCGTCTCTGTAGTGTATGAACCGACAGGTTGTTGTATAGATGAATAGGCATTCCAGCAAAATTTAGGTCTGGGATTTCACAGCTATGCTGCATGATATGTTCCTTATCAGAATAGTTGTGTAGGCAGCAGACAACGTCTTTAGGTTTAGAGCCCGGTGGGCCTCTGGGTCCCAACGCTCTGTGTGCAGGATCGATTTTAATCGGAGGATCGCCATAAATAAGTCCAATTTGACTTTGGAAACAAAAGATTGCATGTCGGTTTTGCTAAACAGATGAGCAATATCCCATTTTGTTAGGAAATCATGCCGTGGTTTGGACTGCATGGTAGGCCCAGAAAGGAGGATGGGCCTGGATGCAGTAAAGAGCCCAACATCTGGTGCTTCTTGTAGAGATTCCTGGATCACAGGGGAATCCGTGAATGAGGGGTTGAATTCAGCTGCTTTGGGGTCCATTGCTGTTGAAGGTGTAGAGACTAATGGATTTGATGAGGCCCCAGTGGGTTTAAGTCCAGTTTGCAGGATTTTGTGAGTTGGTATGTACTCTGTGATCTTCTTCACTGCCTATTTTGTGGATCTATTATTGCGGCTCATGAGGTATAAAAAGGTGCCCCGTCAAACGGTGGATGCAGTGAAGTAGTCAGGTATAAAATGAAGTATCAGTTGCTGCTAAATAATAGAATAGTTGCCTGTGGTGCGAGGAGATTCAGGATAACGCTTTCATCTTGGTCCGCGGATAGCTCCGCCCCCAACTGTATTGCTTTAACAACATGACTAGAGGAGGTAGTGGAGGTAGAGGTAGCATTTGAGGGCAGTCTATGTCTCTTGCCATCTCCTACAGCAAACCCAGAGTCATCATATTCCTCTGCAACAGAAGTCATAGGTCTTATTTGGAATACACAAACTGTTGGCAGTGGTACACTCTCTGACACATAAATAACATAACTAGTTATCTTATCTGCCCCAGAGCCCTGGGAACTTTTTAGAATGCTTATGCTGCTGCTCGTTGTGTCACCTCTGACCTGCTGATGGTGTGTTTTCCAATCAGACCTGTGGAGGGGCCTAGGTGTGAGCCTGCTTTCCCCCTGCTCATGTGCTTCTTGCACAGACAACATATAGCAGCATGCTTAGCTTTTGGATCCTGAATGAAGTATCTCCATACTGTGGACTTCATGGACTGAGGGGTTCCTTAGGGGCTACTACTACTGCTGAAGCAAGATGTTGATGCAGTTTTCTGCAACTACTACTAGGTGTCAAAAGTGCAGCACTCCCAACAGCAGAGGAACTTGTCATAGCTAAGGTTGGATGATAATAACCTGTGTTGCTGTTGTTGTTGCTGGTTACTCAAAACTGAGGTGTGTGGCTGAGTGGGAATTGGACTTGGAAGCAGCGATGATGCACATGATGACAGGATAACTGCATACTTTTTGCCATCTTTGCCTGTCCAGGGATAGACTTTCCAATGGTTTTCTCAAACAGGTTATAGACAGACACAGTGCTCCTTTTCAGTTGTGGAAGACTGAGCCTTTGCCTTTCTGATAACTTTATGGTCATTTCATCATCTCACTCACTCTCAACTTCATCTGTATCTGAACAAAAGGAGGATGCCGGAGAGATATATTCTAGATCTGCATCATCATCACTCATCATTAGGTCATTTTCAGCATCAGCATCACCCGCTGCTTCTTGCCCAATACCATTATATTTCTCAAAGCTTTTAGAGGTGTCAAGCGATCTTTTTTAATTTTCATTTCACACAGTTCACACTACTTTAAGAACAGGTGTTTTGGTGCTTGTTTGTCTCATTGTGAGATGCAGGAGCTGGTTCAGTTGCTACACCTTCCTCCATTATGCTATTGCCATCACCAAAACTAGAATGTGTCTTGATGTCATCTTCAGTGTTCCTCTTATATAGGGATCATCATAATTTATTGCACATGCTGCAGAAAAGATTGCTGCAGCCATTTTTTTTTTTTTTGGGTGCATCGGAGAAAGAGAGAGAGAGAGAGAGAGGAGCAGGTTCAAAGAGGATTACAGGACTGAGTTTTAGGTTTTGACAGTGGTGTTAGTGTCAGGATTAGTGGGAATGGATGACAGACTGGTAGCCAGGGAGGATTGGAGAGCAGTGATATTAAGTGATTTGAGTTTATGTGTGAAGTGGGGAGAGGAAACAGGGATTTAGGAAGATGTATAAACAGTGCTGCATGTTAAAATATTCTGATAGTGGAAGAGGGGAGATATCAAAACCAGAATGTGCACAGCCTCTAGTAAACACAAGGTCTAGGAAATGACCATCCTTGTTAGAACTAGCATCTGTGCACTGGTGTAGTCCAAATGTCTGATGACAGGAAAAAGGAAAGTCAGAAAGGAAATTAGAAGGTGTAAATATAACAGTAGGTGGCCGATAAGATAACTGCAACCCATAGAGACAGGAGCAAAGATACAGACAGCATGTGACTCAGAAGAGGAGAAGCAGAGTGAGGTGCGAGCATAAAGTGGTTTGTAACTGCAGTGTTTAGAGAGTAGCAATCCCACACCTCCCCCACATCCAGTTGGGAGTGGAGTGTGAGAGAAGGAGAGACCACCCTACGAGATTGCTGCCTCTAAAGCAAAGTCAGATTGAGAGAGACAGGTTTAAGTTAGTTCAAATAAGTTTAGGGAGTGGGATAAAAATTGCAGTTTCTCTATATTAGTTTTATTTTTTTATTAGAAGTTTTCACTATAATCTACAGCTGCAGATCTCTTGCATTCGATGAAGAACAGTCTTGCCATAGACTCATGCAATGTATTGTTTACACAGGACCAGGCACTCTCGCTGTTGGAGACTGCAACTCCCATCAACAGCTGGCATGAGAATGCGTGCTTTACCCTGGTTTACAGCACAGGTCTCACAGACAGTGCATGCTGTAATAATATCCCTACTTTTGTATAGGTGTTTCATTCAAAATCACTGAGCAAATGATTTTACAAATGACACTTGTACAAAAGTAGGAATATCCCTACAATCTGCTCTGTCTCACTGTTCTATGAATACAGTTTGAGATCCCTGTTTACAACAACACAGTGAGGTGAATACAAAGAAAATCTTTTAATTTTTTTAATAATAATATAAACTAATGAAGAACTGACAAACAAGTAGTCCAGAAAAGAACTATATTCAGACTTTCTATCATATTATACAGAAAAATGCACTGCACTAAAAATAATATATATATAAGAAAATAAATTTAATGTCAGTTTTCCTTTAACAAAAGAAAAACAGGACTAGTAATATTTAAGTAATATTTTACCATACTGAATACATAGGAAATCTATTCTGGCAGTCAGGTAATAACATTTATAATACAAGAAGAGACCAAGAAGCTAATAAATGTGGATTCAAAAATAACTTCCATCTTAAGAATTCACTTTGGAATAAGTTTTCCAATAAAATCCATTTGCCAAATATATAGTGCTGAATACCCCACTGTATTCTGCTAGGTAACAAGTTACAGTAGCAGTGTCTGCAAAATATTCATGCTTCTGTCATATATATTCTCTGGATATACCGTGAAATGCCTGTCCTCTTTAATCAAGCCTTTAAAACACTACTGAAACAGCTAACATGACACGTATACTCAAATTATTCTAATTACTGTCGTTTTGGTTCATTTTGTAATCCCCAGTCATTTGAGATAACTCAGTGGAAAATAGATCCTAGTGTGGAAAGGGTAATGACAATTATTAGTATGTGTGCTCACAAACGTCATCTCTTCTTAAGCAATCTAGAAGATTCATTTAACAATGAGTACAAGAATAGTGTTTACCCCTCAACATACCTCAGCTCTCTCTATTCTGACCACAGACAAGTTTATTTTTTAAACAAGTAGAGACCCTGTTATTCATTCACTTGTGAATTTACTGGATGTGTTTGTATGAGGGTGTGCATGCTTGTGTGTGTATGCATTTGTCAGTGTAGTTATATATTTTTGTGTCTGTATGAGTGTGTGTAAATGTGTGATTGTGTGTGTATGTGTCTGTGTGCATATGAGTATGGGTATATGTGTGTCTGTATGAGTGGTATATGTGTGTATGTATGTTTACATGTTTATGTGTGACTGCATTTGTGTGTCAGTGCAGCTGTACATGAGTCTGTGTATGTCTTATTACCATCCTTCTGTTTATTCCCTCTAAAATATGCTTTTTCTATTTCCGTAGCAGACATTTTTCATGCACATTCTTTGATATGCAGACATAATGGTTACATTTTACAATATCTAGCATTGTTTAACTTGCTTGCTGAGTTACACAACTACAAAACACTAAAAAAAATTTTTTACAACATCTGTATATATTTGGATAGATATTTTTAAATGTTCTTGCTTTATTTTTAGCTTTCTGAGAAGAACATTGTGTTTGCAAACAGAATTGAAATCCCATCATTTATTTGCAAAAGCTCTCTGGCTATGTCACACAGGAGAATGTGCATTGCAAAATAAATAAAACCAAATTTTATGTGCAACTAACTTAGAAAAAGTATATAAAAGCTCAGTCTTTTATAGTTAATTGTTTCTGCTGCCACCTCTGATAGTGGCAGCATTATGAACTTACAGTCATCATTGTACAGGTCCCCTGCAGATTACCTCTCTACAATGGTTGTTGATGATTACTGTTGCATGTTGTGTTGTTTCATTACATGCAATAAAAATAAGGCGTTCACTTGCATCTTAAGCCCATGCATGAGGTAGGACAAAATGCTCGGGCTGCAGGTTTATAATGTTATGACTCACAAACAGGGCTGGATTTGTCAATAGGCAGACAAGGCACTTGCCTAGGGCGCCTGATTTTCAGGGGCGCCTGGCAATGGCCTTGTCACGCCCACTATTACTCCCCAGGGTCATAATAAAATAATGCTGTGCCACTGACACTGTCTGTCTACTGCTGTGTGCGGTGCGCCTGTGCTCGCTCGCCCTCAACGGCACTTGTACGGTAACAGACTGTCACAGTAGTATGCTCCGGATCCAATCCCATTGGTAGCCTCTAAGTTGTACCTGCGGCTCTGCCTGTGCCGTTGGGGCCGCCCCATGTGACCTACTGCTGTGCCTGCGTGCCACTCACCATTCTCATTGGTCACCTCGCCACCTCCTGTGATACCACGATGCTTCCGACGCATGTAGACAGTCAAAAGCAGCCTTGCAAGCTACACCAAAGTCACAGTGCGTAAAAGCCTAGATTTAGTGGCTGTAGCGGTGCAGTTCACATCCTTATCTGAAAGGAAGCATGTGGTAAGGGGGTGCAGATTTTTTATTCTTTCTAAACCTAAAAATGAATGTGACTACAAGAGTGTGCAGCTAATGGAGGGGTGTGGCTTAGTGAGGGGAGTGGTTAGGGGGTTGGGCAAAGGCGGGCTAGGGGCACCAGAGGGTGTGGTGCCTAGGGGCGTCTGAGATGTAAATCCGGCCCTGCTCACAAAGGTAGGAGAAACAGCAGTTAACTAGGAAAATATCAAGGTTAATTGTTGTCCTTTAACTAAGGAAGATAACAAATTAAAAAAAAATCTCTGTATGCAGATTAAAGGGAGTTAATAGGATGTAAGCTTATTTTACATTTTGGATAGTAGAGAAGTCTACGTTGCATTGCATTCATAGAGTGTGTGTGCCAGTATGCACTAAATGATCATGCACACTTGTATATACCTAGATGTGTAGCTCAGCATCTCAGCTCTGGAAGTAAACTGTGCTGGTAATTGTTTTCTAGTTCTCCCTTGCATCTCACAAATGAACTGTACACCCCTCTGGCCCTTTCAAAAATATATAATGGGTTATCATAGAGATGTCATTAACCATACAGCAGTGTTTTTCAAACTGTACCCTGGGTGTACTTGGGATACAGGCAAAGGGTACCTGCAACAGGAAGGCCCTGTCCTCTGTACACATGGTCTGTGATGGTCTTCAGCAAAATTATATAAGCTGTTTCTTGTATAATGTGGCATAGGGCCTTCCTGATATTTCTGGGCTATGGGTATGTGGGTATGTAATCCAGATTGCTAAACCTTTAGCAGATACTTGCATGTAGCCAGTGATTCACCATTAACACAACCAAAGAGTAGGTAGGAGGCTTGGAGGAAAGTGACTTGCAATGTGAAGTGAGATGCAGTAAGGAAGGACATACTCTCAGAAAGAACAAAAGTGACCCCACTAGCATAATTAAAGGAATACTAACATATAAACAAAGATCTGGGGTTATACACATTTAAATACCCTGAATTCCATGTTTCCATCTGTAAAAATCCTCTATTTGTTTTTTTTAGGCTGGATATCTCCATATGTTCTGTGGGGGCTTCAATTCTTGCCTTTTTCCAGGACACACATTACCATAACTAGATTGATAATGTCTCTTAGAAGTGATCATGTTTTATTATCTGTAAAAGGGTTGATATAATGTGACAGCCTTTCTGAAGAGAAGAGCATTGGATATTAATCTCAATACATTAATATCAGTGGCTCTTCACAATTAACCAAATGTCTAGACAGTCTATACATACATTAAAATAAAAGTTTAGGATTCGATTTTAGTGATCTAACAAAATCAAGGATGGACAAACATATAGTAAATGTAGAAATCTGGAGCTAGCTGGAAGTTTTAGGAGCCAGTATGGGGGGGGCATATATTGACCTATTCAAAATACTAAGATGTATAATTTTAGGAGCAGATGTTTCTTGGATTATATATACACTGCATAAAATAATGACATTTTATAGATGCCAGCTGGAAGTACATAATATTTAAAACCATGAAGCTTACCACCATCTTTCTTCTCTTACCTCCTGACTAAATAGTTCATATTTGGACCTTTCATTTTAACAAGTTATTAATTCTAAATAAAAAAAACAGTAAAAGAAAATTAAGATATTTATAAAACATTTTAGACCTGCAAGGGTAATTGTTACCCTGAAGGTTGAGGAACCTGTCTATAAGACCGGGACAATTTCATTTTCAGCATCTGCAACCCTCAGTGACATTAGGTCTGAAACATTATCTGTATTTATTTACTACTGTTGTAGGTGTATGACATCTTATAACTCTATGTTAAATTATAACCCTAAGCCATGAGCATACAAGATTTGTAATTTAGATGTTAAATCTCATTTGCCCAGAAAAGTCATTACTCAACATAATCTGACAAACAGGGACAAATAAAATACATTTTACAATATCATTTTTTTTATTTGCCTATACTTATTTGTTCTATTTATCCCAAATTATTAATGAATATATTATGCATATATTTGCATATATTAACCTTTTTAATATGTGAAATGCATTGCTTCACACGAGTACTACTAGTAGGGATGGACAAAAGTTTTCACCTCAGATGAGAAAAGGAGAAAAATTGCACCTTTCACTAGGGATGGGCGAAAACTTTTGTTTCAAACCAAAATCGGAAAAAAATGGCACTTCCCGCTTTGCTAATAATTTCCCACAAAAAGTGCCATTTTCCTGCTTTTTTCACATAGCTCACTGCATTGAAATCAATGGGAAGAAACATTTTTACCTACTACATGAAAGTTTTCTCTACTTTTCTACAGCAAAATAAAGTGTGTCAGGCTCTCACAGCATGTCGTTCTATATTTGTGAGAGGAGAAAGCAGCATGTTTTTGAGCCAGTGAAGATAGGCAAGTAAAGGGGAATTGAAGCTTAATTTAGGGAGTATTTTAGATAGGACATTTGTTCTCTTTATTAAGGGAGTCTGGGGGCACTCTGGGGGAGAAGAAGGAAGGAAGGAGGTTGACCCCAAATACACTGGAAAGACACAGGCAGCTGGGGTCAAAATTGCTTGTTGATTTTGCTTTTATTGTCTCTGCTGGAGAAGTCTGGGGAAAGAAGCTGATTTTGTTTTTAGTTATATTTTTTTTTTTGACTAACTGTGATAAAATAGGGAGTTCAACTTAAAAAAATAAAAATAAAAAAATTTAAAAATTAATACATAAGGATTTAAACAAATAAATATATTAGGTGACAGAAAGCTGACTGGAAGCATAATGTGAGCTCTGTGACTGAGGCAGGCTTGATAAACAGCAGACGACATTGAGAATTGTAATGAGGGTTTAGGGGGAGAGAGAAAGATGGAGCAGTGCAGGGATAGGGGAGTAAAGTGGTAGTTCAAAAACTGACTGCAGCAATGGTTGCTGCAGCATGTACAATAAATCATGAGCGCTCTCCTCTCGCGGTGTATGCAGTTTGTCAAGGTCCCACCAATCACACCATGCCAAGTTCCCACCACCAATACTATACACATCTGCAACATTGTAGGTTGTACTTTATGTTTTTTATTACTTGACATCATCCTGAATATGTGCCAGTGTCCCCATAGCAGGAATTTAGTGTTTTGGGCAAAGTGCAAATGCACTCTGCATGCTAACACATTTTTCAAGGTGTATGTTACTATAGGACCACAACTTAGATTTTCAACTACTTATAGTTGAAAAACTTGCTGGAATAGGCAAAAAAGAGCAAAATTTTGCATTGGAGAAAGGGAAAAAATGTTTGTGAAAAAAAGAGAAAAATTGTCCATTTTCCGCAAATAGTCACGTGGGAAATTTTTCTCACTTTTCGCTCACCCCTACTTTTTGCCAAGACAGAAATTTTTCATGACAGAATTTCTCCTCAACATGGCACTTTTCTCTTCTTTTCTCACAGAAATATAAAAGGGTGTCAGGCTCTCACGACAAGCTATTCTGTATTTGTAAGAGGAAATCAGAACATTTTTGAGCTAGAGAAGGCAAGCTAATAAAGTGGGGTTGAAGCTTAGTTTAGGGAGTCTTGTAAGCAGGAAAACTGTTCTCTGCATTAAGAGATCTGAGGGACTCTGGAGGACAGGAAAGGAAAAAAGAGTTTGACCCTAAATTCCCCATTTTCTTCCTGGCTGTTGATCTGTCTTGCAGGAGTCTAGGGGTATTTTAGAAGGGAGCAGAGGTGTTTTATCCCAAATACCCCCCCATATTTTGCGTGATCACATAGACACAAAGAGCTGTGATCCAAGTTCTTTTTTTTTAATCTGGCTGTTATCTCTGCCAGTGGAGTCTGGGGGTGTGAGAATGGAGCAAAGGAGAATTACCTCAAATACCCTAAAATTCTGTGTGACTGACTGGGAAGACACAGACAATAGTGTTCCAAGTTTCTTCCTGATGTGGCTGTTATATCTGTCCTAGAGGGGGTTATGAGGAAAGAAATAGTTGACCAGGGAGGGTTTTTTCTGTTGACAGTGATAGTGATATGGGGGACAGGTAATTAACATAAATACATAAAATAAACATTTGATAGATGACAGAGACTGATACTAGATGAGAGAGAGTATTTTATAGAGATCCAAGGCAAGACATTACACACAGTCTATTACTTTACAGTAAAAAAAAAACAGTAAAAACACACACCATCACCATCAGCATCAGTACTATTAATAAACCATCCAAATGCACTGAAGATGATGAGTTACATTCGAGTGTAGCAGCTCAAACAGTTGCTGCATCTGACAGTCAGATAAACAAGCATAAAAACACCTGTCCTGAAAGTAGTAGCGAATGTTGTGAAATTAGCTCCAAGGGGGAAAGTAAAAAATAAATTGTTTGAGGAACTGTGCGGTTAACTCATCGTCTGGGAGCTCCCCGTTTCTTATCAAGTACGGGTTCCAGCCGTGCTTGCTCCTGGATTAATTTCAGTCTCAACAGATTCCAGCTCTGGATGAGCATATTGAGCAGCTCCGCTCCACATGGGCACAGGTTCAAAGGGCACTCAGTCTTTTCAGCGTCATCAGCACCATGCTAATCGCAGACGGCTGCCAGCGGTCTCTTTCCAGTTTGGGGACAGGGTATGGCTATCCTCCAGAAACCTTAAGTTACAAGTCCCATCTAATAAATTGGCTCCCCGGTTTATTGGTCCGTACAGGGTGATCCGTAAAATTAACCCTGTTTCGTATGCCTTGGATATCCCTGCTTCCATGCGCATTCATAATGTGTTCCATGTGTCTCTCCTCAAACCTCTTGTATGCAACCATTATACTACTAACCCTGTGGTGCCAAGGCCTATAGAGGTAGAAGGTCAGGAGGAGTATGAAGTTCAGAGTATCATTGATTCTCGCAGGTTTAGAGGAAAATTGCAGTTTTTGGTACATTGGAAGGGTTATGGTCTGGAGGATCGATCCTGGGTGGATAGTAAGGACCTTCATGCTCCCAAATTACTGCAAATTTTTCATTCCAAGTACCCTCAGAAACCAGGTCCCTCTTCCAGAAGGGGGGTCTTTGAGAGGGGGGTACTATCACGGTGCCGTGATTGCTGGCTTTTGCTGTCAGTCAGTTGTAAGAGCTCTCCATTGGCTGCCTGTCATTAGTCTGCCCAGGGTTGCCTATATAGACTGAGCTCAGGCACCCTTTGGTTGCCCTTTCGTGGTGTCTCTATGTCAGCGGTCACCTGCCCTTGGTTCCTGTGTCTCTGGGCCCGCTTAAGCTACCTATTGCCAGTGTCAGTATCTTTGCACAGATGTCAGTGTCACTCCTGAATGGTACCTGTTTCCGTTCCTGATCCGTTTCGGCTGCTGTTCCTGCTTCTGTTCCTGATCCGGTGTGGCTGACCTTCCTGCTTCTGTTCCTGACCCGGTTTGGCTGTCGCTACTGCTCCAGTATCCTGTTCTGGCCTGACTGTCGTCCCTGCTCCTGGATCCGGACTGACATTCTCCTTATGACTATGGTCGCCTGGGCGACATTTTGACTCTGGATTCTCCTTAGGTTGTCTTCTGACTAGATGGACCAGGTGGTCTTTTTCTGCCGTCAATCTTCTATGTTTCTATGTTTCTATGTTTCTGATCCTAGGCTGGGCCTTCGTGTTGTCCAGTACCCAGTACTGGTTTACTCCTTATCACTATTTGCTAGCTGCCTCCATTACAGCACCGGTAGGGCTTCCGTGTTGTCCAGTACGCGGTACTGGTTTACTCCATATCACCGGGTGCTAGCTGCCACCATTACAGCACCGGTAGGGCTTCCGTGTTGTACTGGTTTACTCTATATCACCGGTTGCTAGCTGCCACCATTACAGCACCGGTAGGGCTTCCGTGTTGTCCAGTACGCGGTACTGGTTTACTCCTTATCACCGGTTGCTAGCTGCCACCATTACAGCACCTGTAGGGCTTCCGTGTTGTCCAGTACGCGGTACTGGTTTACTCCATATCACCGGTTGCTAGCTGCTACTATTACAGCACCGGTAGGGCTTCCATGTTGTCCAGTACATGGTACTGGTTTACTCCATATCACCGGTTGCTAGCTGCCACCATTACAGCACCGGTAGGGCTTCCGTGTTGTCCAGTATGCAGTACTGGTTTACTCCATATCACCGGTTGCTAGCTGCCACCATTACAGCACCGGTAGGGCTTCTGTGTTGTCCAGTACACAGTACTGATTTACTCCATATCACCGGTTGCTAGCTGCCTCCATTACAGCACCGGTAGGGCTTCCTTGTTGTCCAGTACGCGGTACTGGTTTGCTCCTTTACACACCGGTTGCTAGCTGCTTCCATTACAGCACCAGTAGGGCCTCCCTGGTTGTCCAGTACGTGATACCGGTTTGCTCCACAATACCATCTATTGCTGATGCTACCTACATTACAGCACTAGTGGGGCTGTTTCCTCAGTCATTGTGCTAGGCTGCATTGCCCGGTATATTGGCAAGGCCGGTAGAGCCTTCTTCATAGTGTGTGCCATTCCCCAGGCTGCCTTGCCCGGTATATTGGCAAGGCCGGTAAAGCCTCATTCATATTGTTGTGCCATCCTCCGGACTGCCTTGCCCGGTATATTGGCAAGGCCGGTAGTGCCTCATTCATTTGTTGTGCCATTCTCCAGGCTGCCTTGCCCGGTATATTGGCAAGGCCGGTAGAGCCTCATTCATCCTGTGTTGCTAGTTCCAGGCTGCCTTGCCTGGTATTTGGCAAGGCCGGTGGAGCCTACTATACTGTATCATTGTATGAGTTACTATTTTGAACCTATCTTGTGTATGTCTCATATATGTATGTTCAGGACCTGTGAGGGTTCTTATTAACTTTTCAATAAAGTTTGATTTTATCTTACTCTGTGTCTGACAGTCAAAACAAACCGTGACACTAATGCATGGAATCAAATGGAAAAATCAGACTTTTTTTTAATTGGTTCAAATGGATGCAAATTTTAGCACCCAATGTGCTTTTTTCACGCAGTATTTTTTCACAGCACAGGTAATTGAATGGCTTACTGTGCTTGAAAAAATACCGTTGTTGTTTGCAGATAGGGTCAATTGAATCAAGGTCATGATGTCTACAACCACCAGATGAAGGAACACATCAGTGATAGGCACACTTTTTCCATAACTTAGAAGTTTGCAGTAACATGCAGAGAATTATAAAAAGCAACTTCCAACTTCAACTTATATAAAATACAAAACTGAACAAACAACTATGGATGGATGAAATGTCCAATTTTTTTAGGACATTTTTGTGAAAAATACTGAAAATTCCCACTCAAAATTTCCCCCAGAAAATATCTTAAAATGAGGAGAAAGCAAAGAAAGTGGGCTGAGAGAACTCTAAGCTTTTAGGTTGATTATTGCAGTCTGTGTTTTTTGCAATTGTCTTCTGCACTGTGCAGTATGTAGAAATGAGCATGATGAGTTAAAGGATTTGTCATTGATGCTGAGGAGTAATTTAACCACAGAAGAAGTAACAGTAGGTCTCTGAACCTAGCAGCACCACCAGCAGATTGTTCTGCCATCCCACCACCTCAAACACACCCCAAAGCCTCTGAGGTATGGTTTCACAAAGAGAAACATTGGTTTTCTTAAAATGGTTAGCAGCAGTGGCACACGATTTACAGTTGCCTCAGTCTCACCCTGAGTCTGCTCCCTTGAGTGTTACAGTAGTTGTACCACCTACACTTCTGTCATACTCACCATCATCACCAGAGGTTACACCAGTTGCACTGCCTACACCTATGTCATACTCAACATCATCTAGCAGTGTCACTAAAAAAGCAATAGTAGAAGAAGAAATTAGCAGTGTTTTTCTTGTTGGTGAGGTTGGCACTAGTGGTGATGCAGCAGAGTTAATGATAGCTTTCCTATGTGAGACCAATCAAGAGTGAAATATACAGTAATAGAAGTGGTAGGACTAGGATCCAAAAGCTGCAGAAAAGGAAGAATCAGGCCCAGCAAGTGATATGGGTTGGGTGATGATGAATGCTAGAGCTAGTGCTGGCTGTGGCAGCAGCAGCACCAGAGTCCACTTCAGATGCATCTGGTAAGAAGATTTGCTTCTCTACCTCCATCGCCAAAGTCATGGGTGTGGGAATAATTGTTGTTGGGGTCAGGGAGTGTGTAATTGTCCTCAGCTGCAAAATTCACTCTCTGTTACCAGGCTGGGAAGAAGGGGCAACACCTAGAAAGATTTGCCCTCATAAAGCACATGAAGTAGACGCACCCTGAAATGCATGTGAAATCAGGTGTTGCTGTCACTTTACCCAGTGTATGGCTTCAATGATAAGAGAAATGTGGCAACACCTACCCCTACCAGCCCATGATGTTCATATCGGTCTAGTTTATGTGTAATCATATTATAAAGTTTTCTCCTCCTGCCCCTTTTACATGCTTCACTATTCTGTCTTCAGATCAGAAAGCTTGCCCAGACAGGTCACAGTTTATTTCACATTCTATAGAGAACTGGTTATCATAGACTTTCCTCTCGAATAGAATGTAACAGAACAACTGATTGGAATCTGAGTATTAGAGGGCACTGTTAAAGAAAAAAACACAAGTTTAAACTGTTATTACTCAGAAAATATCAGCAGTGGCCACCCATTTATTTTACTCAACAAGAAAAACCCTACAATATATATTTATATTTTTTTATAACAAAAGTTTACTGCTCTTAAATTTCAGGCCTATTATTCTTGCCCTAAGTTCCACGGAGTGGCTCAGTTGGGTAATGAATTGACTTTGAAGCCAAGACACTGATTGTGAAGTTGTTTAAACCTGGTTCAACTGCCAGTTTTGAAAATGCATTGTAACCTTTGGTAAAAAAAAACTGTGACTCAGGGACGAAAAACCCAATGGGGCAGCACGTCAATGTACATAAAAAATAATTTTGTACAGTGCTGCATACAAATTAGTAGTATTATGAGAATAAACATGTTATTTGTTAAATATTTTATATTTTCACTAGTAACTGGGATTCTTCAGACTAATAAATGTTTCATATTTTATAGCAAATTCCCAAAAATAATTTTTCAAACTGTGAATTTTAGTTTGCCAGACATCTACATAGTCTCATTTTCTTTTGTGCATTTGATTTAATTAAGGTTCCACATAGGGGCATGCTCCTTCTCTACCACATTTATTTACTTTCTTTTTTTATTGCATTTTAATTATATTGGAATAAACTCAACATTTTATTTATAAATGAAACTCTTGATGTTAAAGGAATAACATTTGCCTTTTTTTGCAGGGCTTATCCTGCTGAGTAAAACAGTTTTGCACTCACTGAAGAGATATTTTTTATTAAATAGTAACTGAAGTTCAGATCTAAATTTTTGAATGCAGTACCTCCATGGTCTGACACTTTTATGGTGAATCTGTTACTATGACCTATGGACATCCAGTGATATTATCCCTCCATAGACTGCTGTTGTAACAGCATCACTGTACCATTTTAGCTGAAAAACACAAAGAGAGGAGGCGCTCCTAGTGTGGTATGTAGATAGTTCACAATTGGAATATTACCAGATAGACTCTACTCACAAAAAAGGTGTTCAGTGTGAAACATATATTTCCACTGAATTCCGAACTTTTAGGGAACTTGGACCGTCCCAAAGGTCTACTTCAGGGTGTGTATCTCTATGGCTGCACCTCTTCAACATCCATATCCAGGAAGCTCATATAAGAAAAACACACAAAGACAGAGGGCGCCCAATAGTGCCTGTAAACGTGATTATTTAAGTGATAACCAAAAGCATAAAGGTTATACTCACAATTTGTAGTTGCTAATTACAAGGCATATGCCCAGAACCAGCACTTTAAGCTTGTGGAGAATTCAAAGTCTGTCTCCACTCAGATCTGTTTGTAGAAATTGTTCTAATGAAAACCAAATCCAAAGGAGCAAGATGATTAAAAAGAAAAATGTAGTAGGCTGCTAAAGTTTCTAAAAACAATCAGCTTTTTATTATAAAATAAAATAAAACAACAGACCAATTGAAAAAAATAATATACTAGCGTAACGTTTCGCAGCTCTAAGGCTGCTTTATCAAACCAACTGGAATGTTATGTAAAATAATACAAAGAAACCTTTTGTTTTATTGATTGTTTTTAGAAACTTTAGCAGCCTACTGCATTTTTCTTTTTAATCATCTTGCTCCTTTGGATTTGGTTTTCATTAGAACAATTTCTACAAACAGATCTGAGTGGAGACAGACTTTGAATTCTCCACAAGCTTAAAGTGCTGGTTCTGGGCATATGCCTTGTAATTAGCAACTACAAATTGTGAGTATAACCTTTATGCTTTTGGTTATCACTTAAATAATCACGTTTACAGGCACTATTGGGCGCCCTCTGTCTTTGTGTGTTTTTCTTGTACCATTTTAGGCCATGAAGGTACTACATCCAAAAATGCTAGTAAGAAGTGCAATACCTTTCAAATAAAGCAACTCTCATTGGGATGAATACCCTTGTTATACTCAGCAGGATAATCTCTGAAATATATATTTTCCATGTTATACTGCTCCTTTATATCTAGGTCATGTCTTTTCTTTTTTCTATAATTTTACCTATGTTTTTGCAAAATACAAATGTATGTAAGCATGTATAAAAATTAATTTTACAAATATTCAGCATTTGCAGATTTTTCCAAGTTTAGATGGATTACACATGAAGCACACTTACATGTTCATTTACTAAATGCCAAATAGCCATAAAACAGGATGGTTTCTATAACGTGGTTCCAGTTCTCCAATTTGTCAGAGAGTTACTACCTGAGGCTATGCCTTTCCTTTGTATGTCAATAGCTTAATCTAGACTGGATAACCTTACCAGTTTCAGTTCATGTAGAAAACCTTGCTTATGCAATCTGTCCTGAGCATAAAGTAGGACTTTCAACTAATAATATTGATTCAGTTCCTGGCTGTGTACATTATGGCAGGAAAGAAAGCCACTGATGAATACCTGAAGGTTGAACAGTTGCACAGAGCAGCAGATCTGTTGCTCTGCTTTTTTAACTAATTAGTAAACTGACCTAGTAAAGTGTATCTATGATATTTTTCTGTATAAAGAAATAACATTCATTAAGTAAATAGATCTGATCATTAATTCAGCAGTGCTGCTGTGCTTGCTAACATACTAAATGAAAATAGGATGGTAAGATAGTATGCATTTTAGTATGGGATGTACCTCACTGTATAAAGAATCTGCAAAACATGCTGTTTCTTTATCAATGTAAAATTGTATGAATATTTCCAAATTACACTAGAATATTATACTAATTATTTTGAAGAAAAAAATTACTATATAATTGTCATATAAATTTTGTATGTAATTTTCTTAGGTAAAAGTAGTTGTTATCCAAGCATGCTTTAACTCATTTTGATATGCCAAAGAGTGTGGTTACCTAATTACCCACTACAGGTTGCTGTCAGGAAGCCATGTGGTCAACTAAAGAAATTGTCACAGCTTTACTATATCAATCAGATAACTGACTGAACATTATGCCTGTGGCATAATTTTTTGCAGTTAAAACCTGTCTCTCATGTATTGCCTGAACAGCGATGTTTTGTTACAAAATAATTATAGTAATTAAAATTAAACGGCCGTAAAACAGTCAAGCTGTACCATTTTTTTAAGGAAATATTTTAGCCATTTCCATATAATATAAATGGACAGATTAACTTAGTTGTATTCATAAATTCATAAATAAAATTAAGATTATTTTATTAATGTTGCTATAGCATAGTGCAGTGGTTCTCAAATGATTTTTTCTGGTGCCTGCCACTGTAGCCATTGTCATGTTCTTGTGGTCACAGTACATTCACAAATGGTAAAATTTGATTAACAATTACCCCATAAAAGGCTCTTAAAACATAAGAGTTTTTAGAAATATACAGTATATTTCAAAGACAGTGATTTTATTTTCCAATCTCAAAGGTTATTCTTTGCAGAAAATGGCAGTGAGCTCACAATCTTTTCTTGCACAGGTATATAGGGTACTCTGCCAATGGGTAACCTCTAACTTTCAAATAAACTATAATGCATCACAAAGCAGGCACAGATCCACAGATGTTTAAAACATACCTTTTAGCCATAAACAATCTGAATTGTGGATCTACGCATTATTTGTTTTCTATATAACACTAAAATGTGGTCTCCACCTCCCCTAGATCAAGATTCACAGTCAGTTTATGATTTTAAATCTATTCTAAGCAGGCATAGGTTAATATTGGCAACAGATTACTTGTGATTTTCTATGGTAGACATATAACCACACAGCCTTGTCTCATATTAGCCATAGAACCACACATGCAGACCCCTATCCTTGCCCAACAGTATCCATAGAAGTACTCACATATTTACCCCAGGTCAATGGTAGCTATACTCCCAACAGCCTTGTCATACTGACACATATAGCCATATAACCAGCAATAATCCCTAATCATTAATAAACATTAGGAGACCAAAAGTGCACTATACCATATAATTGTAAGTGATCAGCAGATGAATATATCATAACAATCCGGGCAATTACCATATAGTGTGTATGGGATTAAAGAAAATATATGTGGAACTCAATTTTCCAAAATGTATCAGTCAACTCCCCATACCCACACTTTGATCCAGACAGTAAACATGTGGTTCTGACAGGTAAAGAAAAAACAGGGGGTACTCAACCTGCCCCTGCTCTGGAGCATGCTTACAAAAGATAGTCTGGATCTAGAAATTGTCTTTAAGCATTTCAGTTGTACAATGCATTTGGTATTGTTTTTACTTCATCCATACATTAAAATTGTATTTATATATAAATATATTCAAATGGATTTGGACCATATTTCATAGAAAACTTTAAAACAGGGGTAGGTTGATTCCCCAAATGGAGCAGGGGCAGTTTGATTCTCCCTTTGGAATAGGGGTGGGTTTATTTCCTCTATTTGTTTTTTTTTTTTTTGCTGGTTAGTACCATGTACTGTGTGGTGCTTACCTACAGAATGTATGTACATATCACACCTTGGCATATATACGAGTGATCCCCATATCATTTTCTTTGTTCTGTCCAAAGCTATCAGTGATAACCACTGAAGAGAAACAGGCATGGGTATCTGTATGGAGGTTGATATAATGGGGCACCCTTGATTTTGTTTGCAAATCTATTTCTCCATAGGAGATAATATCAATTCTCAAATTTCTATTTCATTTTAATGGGGATTGTAACTCTTTGAATTCTAGGAAGTTTTCCAACTCATTAAGAGGCCCCTTAGAATGCAGATCTTTCAAAATCCAATTTAAATCAATAAATATTTTATTTATTCCCTGTGGTTTAGTTGATTTGCTTCAAAATGTCTACTCTTCTCATCTTTCATTCATAACGTCTTAAGAGTAATATAGTTTCCAGTACACTTTTGTCAAGCTGCTTAATGTAGTGCTTTTATTGAATGTTTTTGATAATGTTTTCCCCTATTATGCCAATTTGTAAAATAACTTGAAAACGTTTTCATTTCTCCAAAACAGAACTGTAACCTAAATGTAGTACATTCCCAATATGTATATTTAGGGTACAATGTAATAATCTTATGAGGCACAATTATAGAGCAAACCAACTACACCTCAAGGAACAAATAAAAAGTCCCAGAGTTTCCTTTGATTTAAATAGGACTTTTAATCCCATGGGTGATAAAGAGGTCTCTAATGTATTACTTTTCAATGCAATTGAGACCTCTCAAGTATTCAAGGGTAATAATCCCCTTTTAAATCTATGAAAATTTTCATTTCTCCCCTATGGTTCAGTTGGTTTGTTCCAGAATTTCTCTTTATAAGCGTCCGCATTTATAATCTTTTAAAACTGTAATTCATCCTGATTCTGCTTAATGTTTGTTTAAACAATTCTATAACTGAAATGTCTTCTTCCTTGTATGACTTTAACTGTTTCAGAACCAATAGTGTGTGATTGTAAAGTAAAAAAATTCACTTAATCTTACTGCTACATAAGCACTTATTGAGACTTAAATAGCTTTAAGAAACCAGGTCATTAAATATCTTCAGAACCTTGGACAGCTTCCCACTGACCTATTTACAATTTGCTAAAATCCCAATTTAAACCCAGGCAAACTACAGACTCGATTATATTGCAGGTACTTATTTTATCTCTGCTTTTATCTCCAGGCTTCCCCATAGACTTCAGTGGGAACATTTTTGATAAAATGGGTGTTAACATTTATCTCCTGTAATAAAATCCAGCTCTAGACGTTTAATAGGGTCCATGATGCCTTTTTAAATGTACTAGCCCCTTAAAAGCACAGAACAATTTTTGATTGTGTACTCTAATTAAAGACCATTTTTGTGCTATTTGCTCTGTTTTCCTGCAATGCATACATTCATCTTATTCTGCTCTGATTTTAAATAATGTTGTATTTTCTTCCTAGTTTTTTCCCTACTGATGTTTCTTCTGATGTGTTGTTCTTGTTTCGTTGCATACTATTACCTCTTTTTGCCATATACCATAAACCAATGTTACATGATAATTTACTACGAAGAAGCATAGGCCATATGCACCAAAAAGAACAAATAACATTGATCTAGATTGTACTATTAATTTGGTCCTGAAACCTACTTTACAATTACTCTCAATTTATTATATGTTCTAGTCATTGATGGAATGCCCTTGTAGGTCATCTGCAACTCATATTTCTAAAAGATCAATACTAGTTTGGTAGTGGAAGCCCTTGATGAGGATGGATAAGCTATGGTCCTCCTAGTTATCTCAGGAAAAAACAACTGGTCTGCCAATTAGAATTGGATCAGTTTGGGAACAAAAAACAGTTGTGACAATGAATGTCTAAATTCTTTTGTTTTCTGTGGTGCTTTCAATTCTTTGAATGCAGAGAAATGCAGTTGGTACCTCTCTGTTATTCATGGGTTTAAAAGCTCCACTTCAAATAATTTAAAATTGTATTTGTCTCCTATGGTATAGTTGGTTTGCCCAATATTGTTCAGGTACTTGTAAGAACATCATCCTCTCTATGTCTTGCTTGGCTATCTAAAATACCTTTCTTTGTGTACTCAAATATTGTCTATAATTTATGGGAAAAAATCTTTTTTTTTAATTCATTTATGTGATTGATTGCAAATTTCCATTCTTCATTTCACTCTACATGACCAATTAAGCATTTGTCTGTTGATAACTCTTTCAGAATTACAAAGCTTTCAGTATTTTTAAAGAATCAGCCTTTGAAATAAAAATACTCCAGTTCTCTCACATATAAGATTAAAAGGTGACTGAACTAATAATTTAGCTCATTAATACAAAAAGTTTCTCATTACCACAGAATTTATTAAGGTCATTTCAATAACTTTTGCACACATTTTGACATTTGTTTACAGAAAGTTGTTTGTAAAAAAGTGATTATTTGTTGTCATTTATCACACATGCTATCTTAATTCAAAAAATGTTATCCCCTCCAAGACAGTATTTATTTCATGATCTGGAAGAAAATGGAAGATACGATTCTGTAGCTTGGACTAGAAGGACACACTCATATTATTACAACATGTTCAGATTATTGTTTATTAATTTTTTTATGTATTTAGCCAGTTTTTCAAATAACTTTTTTAGGAAGAAATCATTTAAACAGTTCATGTAGTCAAATCATTTAAACAAATTGTCTAGATTCTACAGGGCTCAAAATTTCCACTCACCTCCTCGCATTTGGTGAGTGGAAATTAAGTGAGGGCGAGTAGAAATTGAAGTCCTGTATTAGGGCCTATTTTAATGCTCCTTTGTGGCGCATCCGGTGCCTGGCGAGTAGGACAAGACTGAGAGGACACTTTATCATTCACTCTCTGCTGATGTGGTAAGTGTGGCCGGGCTGGGTGAGGAGTTGCGCAGCTGCGTCTGATGTCACCGGCCGGCGTCCACATATAAATATCTCCCGCTCACTTTCCATGCACAGGAAGCTGATGGAGGCAATGAGTTTGACTGATGGAGGCATTGACTGAGGCACCGAGGCTGACTGACGGAGGCACTGACTGAGGAACTGAGGCTGATCAAACTCAAAAGAAACAAGGAGACAGAAAAGAGGACGTGATTCATTCACTTATAAGTAACCGCAATACAAAGATGCTAAGTATGGAAATCACTCACAAAAGTGACTAGTTCAGTGTTGTCTGATAATGACAGGATAACACGTAAAGAGTTTATTAAAAATACAGTTTTATTATTTCCCACATTAAAATATTATTAGGAAAATTTCTAAAAAATGGAGACACTTTTTATACAGTATCAGTGCCTATGTTGCACAGTGCTTATAGACATATTCCGGACTAATTAACTACAACTTCTTAGGATTGTAATTAATAGGCATATGAATGTTGTTTTCAATGGACAACAAAATTAAGCAATTGTTAATTAAAGGGATAATAATGTTTCATAATAAAAGCAGCTCTAATTAATCATCATAGTATTTGGACTTTGGATTTCTGTCAGAGTTTTTCAATTCTGTCAGAGTTGTAGTTCAATAGTAATTCAATGGCAAAGTATCCCCCTCCCACCCCTTTTACTGATGTAACACTGCTCAGCCATAGCAGAAGGGAGGTGCCCAGGTAGACTGCAGAGAGGGACAATCTTCAATTAAGATAAGGGAAAAAGCTGAAAAGCTTGTCAAGGGGGACAGGGCTTTCATTGTTCTGATAGAATGAATATTGTCCCTTGCTGTTATCTGTCTGGTCTATGGACTGCATTCCACATCTTAGAAGAGATTGTTTACACTAGGTAAAAGGGGCAGGAGGGGGAAACTTTGTTTATGAATATCTCTCAAACCATAAAGGTCTGAGAGATAAGACTTATATTGTTCTTCATGTTTTTTTAATGTCTACAAAATAAAATAAAGATAAAATGAAGTATTACTATCCATTTAAATTTGTTGTCCATTGAAAACATTCATATGCCTTTAGACTATAATCCTAAGAAGTTGGAGATAATTAGTCCGGAATATGTCTATAAGCACTGTGCAACATAGGCACTGATACTGTATAAAAAGTGTCTCCCTTTTTTAGATTTTTTCTTTATAATATTTTAATGTGGGAAATAATAAAAATGTGTTTTTAATAAACTCTATACTCGTTATCCTGTCATTATTAGACAACACTGAACTAGTCCCTTTTGTGACTGATTTCCATACTTAGTATCTTTGTACTACGGTTACTTATAAGTGAATAAATCACATCCTCTTTTCCGTCTTCTTGTTTCCTTTGAGTTTGATTTGATTATTGTTGGGATTTGCGGTGTGATCAACAACACAAAATTATAGTCATCTATATTGAGCACTGAATCACTGAGCTACTGTGTATCGGCACACTGGTAATTAAAATAAATGCAATACAGCAATATAATCATTTTCCCTTCCCCTCTTCCTTAATTATAAGTGTACCTACTAGGATCTTGCCCAAATGTTCCTTGGCTATATTTGTCCCTCTCCCATGATTTCACATGAATCTGTTTCTGGTAGTTGTAACTGATAGGCTGGGGAAGAGAAATACAAATACTGCACAGAAAAGCACCTGCACAATGAGTGGTCACCATTCATGGGAGATGCACAGTGAGTGGTCACTATTCATGGGAGATGCACAGTGAGTGGTCACCACTTACTGTGCTGCTGCTGTTCTTTGCAGTATTTCTTTTCCACAGTATGTATAGCCAGTATGGCTATAAAGCACCAGTGGTTTGGTTTTATACTAACACAAGGAGTAATGTGATAGTCAGTGGGCAACCTGCAGCACTTCTTGTACTACAGATCCCATCATGCTTAGGCAGCTATCAGCTCTCTGAGGATGATGGGAGATATAGTTCACAAAATGGTGTAGAGCTGTTATGGTTAATGCAGCTGCTAGCTGCACGATATTTTACAAGCGACTTTTAGGGTTCAAAAGAATTATATGCCAGGGCATAGGTTTTGGGGGATATTTTATTACTTCTTTATGGTGCAGTTAGTCATTTCAGAAGTGTTTCAATCACATTTAATGTCATGCTCATGGCACTGAGTGTCAGAGCTGTATACCACTCCCTCTCCGACATTCAAAAGATAAATGCATTGTAGTAAGATTCGGAACTGGAGTAGTTAAAAGAACATCTATAAAATCATTTATGCTTTGAAGTTTGAACACTCACTGGACTGGAAATAATGCAGCAGAGGAAAGTTTTATTTATAGAAAGGCACACCCTACTGTTGCTAAAACAATTGCTGTGGCTCCATAAAAACAGTATTGTTTGTAGCAAGTAAAGCTTTGTATCTCCTATATTGTCTTGTTATATCCACTACAGTGTAATTTCATCAAAGGGAACTTGACATGGGTGGGGTTAAGGGTGGGGATATGGGTGGGGCTAGGTGTGAAACTGGTGGCATGTAACTTTTCAGCCCTGGCTAGTTGCTCAGGACTTGAAATTCTGAGCCCTGGACTAGATCATACTTTTATATGTATCAGGAGAGTATAGTAAAATTTAGCATTATGTATCTGTGAAGTGAAGGTTTATTTGACATGCCTAGAATCCTCATGAATCACTGCAGGTTTGCTAATTTCCATGTAGAGGACAATGAAATTATTACTGTAACCCCTTGAATGTCAAATAGTTCTGTGGTTCATTGTTACACATTGCACTGTACAAATATATTAAAAGATTAATCATGAAATGCTCTAGCATAGTCTGGCCATACCTCACCTTTAAAGGGATAGTAATGTTTCATAATAAAAGCAGCTCTAATTAGTCATCATAGTATTTGGACTTTGGAGAGTGTTACTTCAATACTGTCAAAGTTGTAGTTCAAGAGTAATTCCATGACAAAGTGTCCCCCTCCCGCCCCTTTTACTGATGTAACACTGCTCATCCAGAGCAGAAGTGAGGTGCCCAGGTAGACTGCAGAGAGGGACAATCTTCAATTAAGATAAGGGAAAAACCTGAAAAACTTGTCAAGGGGTGCAGGGCTTTCATTGTTCTCACAGAAAGAGGATTGCCCCCTTCTGTTTTCTGTCTGGTCTATGGACTGCATTCCACATCTGAGAAAAGGTTACTTAAACTAGGTAAAAGGGGAGGGAGGGGAAACTTTGCTTGTGAATATCTCTGAAACCATAAAGGTTTGAGAGATTAGACTTATATCATTCTTCATGTTTTTTCAATGCCTACAAAATAAAATAAAGATAAAATGAAGTATTACTATCCCTTTAAAAAAGGACACATAGGAAATAGGCATATTTTAGGAGTGCACCAAAATCAAAGCAAACCTGTAGTATGCATTTTTTCATGTGTGTCCCTTTTTAAAGGTGAGGTATGGTCAGCCTACTCTAGAATTAAATGTTAGAAGCGTTCTTGAGAATCATTAATAATTATATTTTAGTTGAACATGCAGTGATGGACACTAATCTTCTACAGGAGCTAGAGATGTGAGTTACATTCAGTTAATCAGTTTCTGCTGAGTTTTTCATGAAGTATTATAACGGATTAACAATTTAATAATGGTTAAAACCTGTAATATTATCACAAGATGAAAAATTATATTTCTATTTAACAGGGATCAGTTAATGGTACCAGTGCTGATTAATTCTAATAGTGATTTTAAAGCTCATGGTTATTACAATGAATTTGGAGTGTCTACATATTAAAAATACAAATTGTATTGATTAAAAGCAACATGTTATATCTTTGCTCACTGACAGTTATAATTAAAAAAAACTACTAGGGGGAGATTCACTAAGCGGTGATAAAGTGGAGATGACTTCTCCAGTTTATCACATCTCCAATTTCTATTTTATTCTATGGAGCCAATGCACTAAGATCTCCAAAGCTGAAGAAACATTAGTGCATAGGCTCCATAAAATAACATAGGAATTGGAGAAGTGATAAACTGGAGAAGTCATCTCCACTTTATTACCACTTTATCACCTCTTATTGAATCTCCCTCCTGGTATTTTATTTTTTAAAAAGATGGTAAAGCTCTTGCTCTTATTAGAATAAACTTTCACTTTGTATTAGACAGCACCAGTAATCTACACATTCCACACCTCCCTGAAGACATTTCCTCTCCTGTTCATACTATGATATAGCCTAGATCATTATTACTCATTGCGGAAGATTAACTAAGATTTGATAAAGCCGTGATAAAGTTCACTATGATGCTTAAAGCATAAGAAATCTTAGTGTATAGGCTCCATAGAATAACACAGAAATTGGAGAAGTGTTATCACTGGAGAAGTTATCGCCAAGCAGGATAATGGATATTGAGAAGCTGAGTGTTAATGGGCAGGGCCAATGTTTTGTTGAACTGTCAACAAATCCTAAAAGGAAAAAACAAGAACAAACATGAAGGTGCAAATATTTTCTTTCCTGCCAGTTTTTGAGTATATGAAAGAGGCAGGTGAAAACACTAGGCACCAAGAAGAAATTCTTATTGACCTTGGTTTGTTGAGCCCATGATGAACCAGTTAGATAGTTTGAGTATATGAAAGAGGCAGGTGAAAACACTAGGCACCAAGAAGAAATTCTTATTCACCTTGGTTTGTTGAGCCCATGATGAACCAGTTAGATATCTCTAGTATGTAAGACTTAAAAAGACAAACTAGAATCCTGGCATTAACTATCTAACTGACTATCCACCTCCAAACAGATTAAGAACAGTATAACTGCGGTCGAAAATTTTTACATGGTTGAAAGTGGCAAAATTGACTTTCAGAGATATAGATGTGATTAGATTTAAGGAAACTTAAAAAATTCTGTATTTCAAATGTTATCCCTGTTCTTAACTAGACTTTGTAAGTGGCAATATATCTCAGAAACAAAGCTCTAATTATTTTTTTTCATAACTCAACATCACTGTGAAGGTACCAGCAAACACCCTGCCTGGGTGTCTCTGTCAGTCACAGCTTCCTTCGATCTGGAACACAAAACCTCCAACGATATCCCACAGATCACTCCAAGCACCAGGCAAGACCAGTGTAGGGGCAACAACAAGAACTGCTTTACTGTAGAACACACATAACAAGTTATCCACACATATTAGAAAACAATAAGATACAGGTTACTGCAAACCACATATGGAGAGACAATGGGGCCAGTGGTGAAGGGGCATATAATATAAAGAGGCACAATGGGAACAATAAACAAGTTACACAATGGGAGTAAACATATTGTGTGATGGAACAATGGGTAGGTGGGGACAGGATACAATCTGGCCAGACATGAGTGAATTAACAATACAATGGGACAATAGGTGTATACATATGGGATACAAAGGGCTGGGGTGCATACAGTGGGAAGGGCGAACATGGGCACAAAAGAGGTCTGGTTCCCCAGTCCTGATAAGGCTGGGAAAAGTGTTCACTGGGGAAACAGAGGAATCAGGGGAAAGGGGACAATTGCCCCACTTGGCAGGGGTAGGGACTCAGGGGTAACTCCACGACACAAGGTTAAAATAGTCCATCAGACCTGGCTAGATTCCTAACAGGTCAGCCTGGGGCTGTCCGTGAGATGCTTTTCAGGGCCCCAAATCTGTATGTGGGGACAGGCCATCCGCATTACCATTTTGTTTCCCTGGCCGGTATTGCACTGTAAAGTTGTAGTGTTGTAATGCGAGGCTGTACCACAGTAAATGGCCATTGTTCCCAGAGACTCTGTTGATTCAAATTAGAGGATTGTGGTCAGTGAGCACTGCCCGTACAAGTAAGGTTGCAGTTTCTTCAAGGCCCATACCAGCGCCAGACACTTCTTTTCAAACGCAGCATACCCCACTTACCAGGGTAGGAGTTTCCGGCTAATGTAGGCTACAGGATGCTCGCTGCCGTTGGGTTCCACTTAGCTCAATACTGCTCCCAACCCCAACATGGAGGCATCTGTATGAACACAAAAATGTTTTGTTAGGTCAAGAACAGCCAGTTGTCATGGTAACCAGTACAATTGAAGGTCAGGCAGAGGTATATTGAATTAAAGGGATAGTAATACTTAAAATGTAAAAAAAAATATGTTGTAGGGTTTATCCCCCTGAGTAAAACAAGGGTACTCCCGCTGCTGAAAGTTGTTTCATTCAAAAGTTATTAATTTTCAAAGTTGAATTTTTTAGGTGCAATATCACAGTGGCCTGAAATTGTACAGTGGCGCTGTTGCTACACGATCCTATGGACAGCTCTGGTCAGTTGACCATAAATCTCCATAGGATGGTGTAGCAACAGCGCAACTTTGAAAATTAATAACTTTTGAATGAAACACCTTTCAGCAGTGGGAGTACCCTTGTTTTACTCAGGGGGATAAACCCTACAACATATTTTTTTTTACATTTTAAGTATTACTATCCCTTTAAAACCACTTTTATTGAAGATACACAATAATAGTAATACCCCAGCAAGCCTCAGAACATAAAATGGACAGGCCACAGTCCACTACCCAGACTGACACTGTGCGGAGGCCTGTACTACTCAGAGAGGAGTAGTAAACCAGCCTATGGTTCTTTCTCCTTAAGATGTATTAGTCGCCCAACGGAATGTAATACTATCACGCGGTACAGAATGGAGACAGTGGCAAAGGGAGCGGAGGACAACACGAGCCACAGTACTGCTAATGCAAATAGCCCAATGAGTCTAGGATACACAAAGTGAGTAGACAGTAAGAGCCACAGTTCAGAACCGGAGTGGATAGTTAGACAAGCCAGGGTCATACATGGAGCGAGTAGTCAGCTAGAGCCAAAGGTCAGAACTGGTGTGGATATTAAGCAAGCCTGGGTCATACACGGAGTGAGCAGTTAGCCAGAGCCACAAGTCAGAACTGGTTTGGATAGTCAGACAAGCCGGAGTCATACAAGGAGCAAGAAATAACTAGAGCCACAGGTTAGAATCGGTGTGGTTGGTCAGACAGGCCGGGGTAAAACAAAGAGCGAGAGATAACTAGAGCCACAGGTCAGAACTGTAGTGGATAGTAAGACAGGCCGGGCTCATACAGGGAGTAATAACGGAAGTTGATCCTGAGAGTCCATCCTGGACAGGATGCTCAGAGAAGGTGGATTGCCTGTACCTTCTGTACTCATGGCCCTTATGTACAGTCACAGTACCCAGTACAAATGAAGATCAGACACAGGTATATTGAATTAAAACCACCTTTATTGAAGATACACAATAATAGTCATACCCCATCAAGCCCTAGAACATAAAACGGACAGGCCACAGTCCATTACCCAGACTGACGCCGAGTGGAGGCCTGTACTACTCAGAGAGGAGTAGATAACCAGGCTATGTTTCTTTCTCCTTAAGATGTATTAGGCGTCCAACGGAATAGAATACTATTGCGCAGTACAGAATGGGGACCGTGGCAAAGGGCGCGGAGGACAGCACGAGCTACAGTACTGCTAATGTGAATAGCCCAATGAGTCAAGGATACATGGAGGGAGTAGACAGCCAGAGCCACAGTTCAGAACCGAAGTGGTTAGTCAGATAAGCCGGGATCATCCCCGGAGCGAGTAGTCAGCCAGAGCCACAAGTCAAAACTGGTGTGGATAGTCAGACAAGCCGGGGTCATACACAGAGCGAGAAATAACTAGAGCCACAGGTCAGAACCGTAGTGGATAATCAGACAGGCCGGGATCATACACAGAGCGATAATGGAAGCCAAACCAAGGACACAACGTAATGAGTAATCACAGGAACACCACATAAGGGCAACTGGCCTTAGGCCCCGGGAAGTTCATATAGGCCCACACTGAGGCGAGAATAAATTTGCCTACACCTGTGACCAGCAGAAATAGCAGCAAAATAGCAGAGGGTAACTGGCAGCATGGATGCCAAGGTACTATGTGATACCAGTACAGGAGCTGAGATTAGGGCATGTTTTAGCAGAGTCACATTCAGGAGACCACAGGACCTGTCGGGAAAGGTTCTTCTTAGTCAGGTCCATCAGGGGCTTAGCTATGGTGCTGTAGTCAGGGACAAACCTAAGGTAGTACCCTGCTGTACCTAAGAAGGCCATAACCTGGGTCTTTGTTCTGGGGGTGAGCCAATTCGTGACAGCTTCTATCTTGGCTGGCTCCGTGCTCTGTCGCCCGCTGTCCACACAGTGACCCAGATACTGGACTTCCGACATCCCTATACTGCACTTCTCGGGTTTTAGGATCAGTCCTGCGGTCCTGATGCGATCCAACACAACACTTAGGTGGAGCAGGTGTTCCTCCCAAGTGTTGCTGTAGATTGCAGTGTTATCCAGGTATGCACAGGCATACTCCTGGAGACCATCTGGGAGCTGATCGATCATCTGTCGGAATGTTGCCAGAGCATTCTTCATCCCAAATGGCATGACCTTAAACAAATAGGGTAATGAATGCTGACCTAGGGATTGCTTCCATGTCCACAGGGATCTGCCAGTACCTCTTGCACAAGTCAGCGGTGTTCAGAAAGTTACCCTGGGCGATGCAGTCTAGCAGCTCATCAACCCGGGGCATAGGGTAGGCATCAGTGGTCGTGGTCATTAAGCTTGTGGTAATCTACACAAAAGCATGTGGTCCCATCCCTTTTGGGTACAAGGACGACTGGGGATGCCCAGGGACTACTGGAGGGTTCTATTACTCGGCATTGGCGAAGTACCTGCTTAGCCAGCTCCACCTGTACGGTCCCTAGCTGTTCTGCTATCTTCACTGCCTCGACCCCTGTATTCACCTCACTCAGTACTGGCTTCGGAAGACACTCTATGTCTTCTGAAGTGGGAGCACAGATGACTGCTATCTCCTCTGGCCGGGCCTGGGGCATGTTAATATGGAAGGTCCTCTTGACTCTTTCATCTGAACATTTGGCAGCCAGGTAGGTAGTGTCACATAGCTGCTTCACTACCTGATAGGGCCCTTGCCAAGCAGTCTGCAACTTGTCCTGTTTAACAGGTTTAAGGGACAGAACTTGCTGTCCTACCAGCAAAGTACGGGTTTGGGCGGTACAGTCATACTACCATTTCTGCAGACTTTGTGCAGCTTGAAGTTTCTCTAGCATTGTGTCCATGAGTTCCTTCAGCTGGTCCCTGAAAAGTAGTTTCTTCAACGTTCCATTAAACCTCTCACACAGGCCATTAGTCTGGGGATGGTAGGGGGAACATTGCAGTAGTCTAATGCCACAGAGTTTCCACATCTGCTGGGTAACCTGTGCTGTAAACTGTGTCCCCTGGTCAGAGATAATCTCCAGAGGAAAACCCACCCTGGCAAAGACCCAGAGAAATGCAACAGCCACTGTCTCCGCATGAATGTTTGTCAGGGGGATGGCCTCAGGATAGCGGGTGGCATAGTCCACTACCATCAGGATGTATTTCTTCCTAAAGGAACTAGGTTGGGGCACTGGCCCTACCAGATCTATAACTATGCGGCTGAAGAGCTCGTCAATGATGGGCAGAGGGTGGAGGGAAGCTTTGGGATGGTCGCCCATCTTTCCGATAGTTGACAGGTGTTGCATTGTCAGGCATTGTTGCCTAATGTCTCCCATAATCCCAGACCAGAAGAAGGACTGGATGATTCGGTTGTGTGTCCGAGTTACCCCTAGGTGTCCAGCCAGGGGGATGTGATGCCCTATGCGCAGCAGGTCATGCTGATATTTCTGCAGTACTACCAGCTGGTGCTTGGACACACGAGTCACCTTCCTCCTCTCAGTGACCCGGTATAGTAACCCCTGGTCCCATTCCAACCTGTCTCCTCCTAACCCACCCTGGGTAGGCCCCTGCCCTATCCCCATAAGTGGCCAACGTTGGGTCAGTGAGGGTTTCCTGGGTGAAGTCGGTTGGGGATTACTGGTAGATAAGAAGGATGGTCAGGGCTGGGTCCTGGTCAAGGTCAGAGTCTAGAGGTCTTACCTGGGTCTCATCCTCAAAAGGACCTGTTGCTTTCAGTGTTTGCCGCCGGGTGGTCATGGGACAAATCTCTGGGTGCACATCCATGAGAAAAGATGAAGTCAGGCAATCTAGGTCATTGCCTAGTAGAACCTCTGCGGGGAGGCTTTTCATGACTCCCACCTCCACCTCTCTGGCTCCCAACCCCCAGTCCAGATGGACTCTGGCCGTAGGAATCTGCATCACAGTACACCCAGCCACTCAGAGAGCCACTGACCGGAACATTCATTCCGTGGGGCCAACCAATTGGGGTTGTACCAGGGTGATGGTAGCTCCTCTGTCCTGCAGACCCTAAGCTGGATGGCTCTTGACCCATGCCACCTGTCGGTAATGAGGATGGTTGTCAGCCTTGGCAGTTTGAACAAGGTCTACTATGTGTAGCACCCCACAGTCATCTTCACCCCATCCGTGGGCTGTTGTGGAGATCCAAGTGTCCAGGCAGTGGGCAGCCACCCTGGGGGGGCTGGGGGGTTGCTGGACCCAGGTGTCCCTGGTGGGTTCTTGGGGCAGTCAACCTTCATGTGGCCCACTTGGTCACATCCATAGCAACAGATTCCTGGCCTCCGGGGAACCCCACTAAGTGGTGGTCTGGAGGGCAAAAGAGGGGTCGGTGTGGGCGTGCCAGCACCATACCTCAAGATAGTGTCTGAAAAACTCGAGCAGGAGGTCAGGGCTCAGGTTCTCCCAACCTTCTGGAGTCAAGGTCCTGGTCTGCCAGTATTGAGGCTTGATTCCCCAGGTTGGGTCATTGGTCACAAATCCAATCCCAGACCGCCACTGGAGAATGCTCATAAAATTGCTCCAGCAGGATGGTTGTAGGGCATCCGTCAGGGTAACAGCCTGGCACCTGGTCATCCAGCTTTCTGTGGCCCTTGCCATTCAATGTGCCCAATCTGTGAAAGGCTGTCCATCTTTCCAGATTGTGGAATTATATGCGGTTAGCCTCCGGGGTAATTGCCTATCTGCTGAGAAGTCTTTCCTTGACTCAATCATAATCTGTACAGTTCTCCGTGGGCACAGTCTGGTATGCTTCGGCTGCACTCCCTGACAGCTTGATTACAAGGAGGGTGACCCAGTCTGACTCTTAGAATCCCTGCAGGACACACTGCCTTTCAAATACCTGCAGGTAACCATCAATATCATCCTCTGCGTTGTTTAAAGCTTTAAACATGGAATACGGCAACTTCTTCTTGGCCACCCCACTAGGTCTGGGGCCCATCGACCCCCCTCCCAGTCAGCTGGAGATCAGTCATCCATAGGTTGGTGGCATCGCTGAGGATCTGGGTGATCACTTCCTGGGGAGGAGTAGAGCCATACCGGGTCAGACGCCACTGACCTCTCGATGGACCTCCAACATGTCGGCGGCTTCAGATAAAGGGTTGCTTACTTGGTCTTCCTCCATCAGTTCTGAAATCAGGGTGGCTTTGGATTTGTTGCTTGCCACTTGTCCTCTGAATTCCAGGATATCTTTCAGTGTGCTTCATTTGAGCCTGTTGTATCGAGGCTCCATTTGTTTCAGGTGAAACTATCCTGGTGGTGGTTTGGATGTTCCATAAGGTTAGGAAGCATCCCACCACTGCCACCAAATGTGACAGTACCAGCACACACCCTGTCTGAGTGTCTCCGTCAGTCACAGCTTTCTTCAGTCTGGAACACAATACCTCAGATGATATCCCACAGATCACCCCAAGCACCCCAGCACCCCAAGCACCAGGCAAGGCCAGTGTAAGGGCAACAGCAACTGCTTTACTGTAAAACACACAGGGTTTGTATACACACATAACAAATTAGCCACACATATTAGAAAACAATAGGATACAGGTTACTGCAAACCACATATGGAGAGACATTGGGGCCGATGGTGGAGGGCCACATAAAACAAAGAGGCACAATGGGAACAATATACAAGGTATACAATGGGAGTAAACATACTATGTGATGGAACAATGGGTAGGTGGGGACAGGATAAAATGGGGCCAGATATGAGTGAGTTAACTATACAATAGGACAATAGGTGTGTACAAATGGGATACAAAGGGCTGGGGTGCATACAATGGGAAGGGTAAACATGGGCACAAAAGGAGCTGTTCACAATAGGAGCATGTTTTAGATGATTTATTATTGCATTTTGGAGGTCTGGTTCCCCAGGCCAGATAAGGCTGGGAAAAGTGTTCACTGGGGAAACAGAGGAACCAGGGGAAAGGGGACAATCTTCCCACTTGGCAGGGGTAGGGACTCAGGGGTAACTCCATGGCACAAGGGTAAAATCCAAATGTGGTTCCGCACAAAAACAGTCAGGATGGCCCTGTTCCCATGACAAATTGACAAAGTTGTTTTTTCTTGTTTGTTTTTTTGCCAGGAGATATCTTACCTATTCATTAAGCTACGTCCATCTATATGTATATATCAGGAATCATCAAAGCTAGTACATACTACTAGCAAACTATTATAAATGATTCTTGAAAACATTGATCAATGAATTATAGAATGCATATTTATAAAAAAAAAAGGAAATTGTAGGTGTATTTGAAAAAAAAATTGTTTTTCCAAATTTTTCCAAATACAGTGACATTGCATTATACTAAACAGTTATGTTTGCTTTTTTTAATAAAATTCTCAACACAAGCATTTAACATTTATATTTAACCTGGAATATGACTGTGTACTGTGTCATGTTCCCATGCTAGCCATTTCCAGGATTTACAATGACATGACTTGCTTGCTTATTCTGCATCTCTTTCATTTCCTTAAATAAGTTAAGTCAACAAATCTTATTAATGGCATTTTTTTTGTAACATTTTATATAATAATTGACAAGGCTGAGGTATTTATTTGAAAAAATATTATCTGGAGTTCTCATTAAAAGTGGTAGTATTCAAATGTCTCTGTTGATGGCAGATGCAATGTAGGACACCATCATTTGTAAATAAGGTGTTAAGCAGATTGTTCTGTTAAAGTTGCAGAACCAGGAGAAAAAATGCACAACACTACTAAAAAAAGGAAATGAGATGCCAATAAAAAAATAATATTCCTTTCTGTTACACTAAAAAATAAATTTCAGTTATTCAGAGAGAGAGATTGCTTTAAACCCTTAAGGACCCAGGTGTGCACTTGCTTCCGAATCCATTGCATCTCTTCTGGCCCTCAGGTGATTAAAAATGCACTTATTTTATCTTTGGTTAAAAACACAAAGTATTTAATGGTATATTATACTCAAAATTGTGTTGATTATTCCTAGTACAACAAAATATAGCAAGGTAGAGTAATATTGGGGCAAGCCCACTGGACTACAGTGGAGAAATAACATTTCCCATTGATATAAATGGGGATTTTAATTCATTGATTGCTAGATGCACTGGCATGTAGAGATAGGGAAAATAATGGAAACTTGTCATGTGCTTGGTAGAAATTCAGTCTTACTTTTTATTTCAATGCAATAAGCTAGGTGAAAAAAGTGGAAAAACTGCATTTTTTGCAGGAAATTTTCTACTAGGCAGCACGTGCCATTTTTCTTCTGTTTCTCTTTCGAGGCAAAATTTCCTCTTTCTCTTACCCCATTTGATGGGCATAATGATAGTAGAGTTGGTTTTTACTGTAAAGTTCACAACATAGCTGTTACCTTCAAAGCATCTGTAGTATGCAATTAGTTTCAAAGGACAGCAACGAAGCAGCAGCACCAATATGTGTGTGTCGTTTTACTGACTAAATGTGAAGTTGTGTTTGCCTGTTGTTGTTAATTGGAAAATAATATATGAAGTATTTCTCTATCTATAATATATGTCTCTGTCACAGCTCAGGTAGGATGTCATGCCTGTCTTTCATCTATCATTGAAAAGTTTTTTTAAACTTGCCCTGTCACTTTTAGTGTCACTGGCTACAAATCACATCAACAATATTACAATCAGTGTGCAGGATTTTGGAGCCCTTTGGCAGACATTGCACCTACCAGATATAATAGCAGGTACAGGATAATGGGTATTTGATTGCAGGTATTGGATCACAGGTATTGGATACAGGTATAAAGTCAGCAGACAAAGACATGGTCACAAGGCAGGCCCAGGTTGAGACTGGCTGCACAGATTTTAGTGTAAAGAAACGGAACAAGGTCAGGATACCAGAAAACACAGAAGAGGAGCCACAAAAGGGCATCATAATATGGATTATCAGGGTTTATGTAGGAAGGAATTTCAGACAGAGGCTGACTTCCTGGTTAAGGTTCCATATTGGAGGAGGGAATATCCAGTTCCACCAGCCATCTTTGTAGAAGCAACAGAGAATCCAGCTAAGCAGAGGGTGACACCTGCTACTTGGAAATGTGAACTGCATGAGTTCATATACCAGGCAAGACACACACTCCCTTCAGCTATTCAGAGAACAAATGGCTAGTACCACAAACATTCCTTATATCAAGCAACTCCAGTTCCCTCTCTTTCTCTCTGTTTCTCCCAAACTCCCTGACAAGTGTGTAAGCAGTAACTAGTAATATAATGTAAGCAGTAAGTTAATGTGAAAAACTTTGGTTTTGGAGGTCATATCTGTGCACAGATAGAGAACTTGTTAAACAATAGATGGCAGATTAGTTGTAAATAGAACCTTTCAGTTTGGTCTAAAGTTGTAAGCAGGTTGCCACATGGTTCAGTCCTGGGCCGAATGATTTTTAACTTGTTTATTAATGATCTAGAAGTGAGTATTGAAAGTAATGCCTCAGTCTTTGCTGATGACACTAAGCTGTGTAAGTAAATACATACAAAGCATGATGTATTTTCTCTGCAGAAAGATTTGGATAAACTGAGTGAATGGGCAGAAAAATGGCAGATGGTGTTTAATATAGATACATTTAAGGTTATATATTCAATCTACAGAAACAAACATGCTGCATGTACACTAAATATTTTATTTTAGTAATTTAGAGATTCCCCATCTTATTAAATGTATTTCTTACCGTTATTTTACATATTTTTATATTTATTTATAATTTTTTTATGTATTTTTTTTTGTTTTATTCTTAGATTTTGTTATTCTATTCTATCTAATCCATTGTAGTAGACACCCCATCAGAGAGTAGGGGGTAGACTGTTTCTTTTACATAGACAATTACATTTTTATTGTATTTTATTTATTTCTGTAATTACTGTGGCAAACACAGTAATATTAGCTCAGTCTATAACAGAATGATATCCAATTGATTCCTTTACTTTATCCCTATATTTCCTTCCCTCTTTTTCCATCTGCTACTCTTTTTGCATTTAGATTTACATACACTAAATAGGTTTGTCTACATTAGAGAAAAGACATCTAATGGGTGATATGATTGCCATTTACAGTAAAAAAAACTATCTAAGGAACTGTTTACTCAAAGAGCTGAGCAGAAAAAACAAGAGGCCATGCATTAATATTACAGGAAAGGCAGTTTTTTTATAGTAAGGGCAGTAAAGTTATGGAATTTCTTTGCCTCGTGATGATGTGCTTGCAGATACAGCAGTTGCTTTAAAAAAGTAATGGACACCTTTCTAATTATGACAGCTTGTTTAAAAGCAGATAGAATGTTGATCCAGGGAAGTATCCAACTGTCATTTAGAGTCATTTGTCATTATCATTTAGCTCTGGACCAGATATCTGTTAACTGAGTGAGGGCGGCTCAAAGATCCCTCACAAATCTCTTTGGACCAGACGCTGGCTGGCCGAGTGTGGGTGGTTTTAAAATGCCCCACAAGCATTAAAAAGCCCTGGGAAAACGGAACATTTCCCAGGCCAACATAAAAGTGTGAGTACCAAAGATCGTGTCTTTTGAAGTGCATCTTTAAACCTGTGGATAGCTGAGTGAGGGCAGCTGAATAAATAAAGCTACATGCAACATAAGCTTGACTAGACCATTTAATGATCACTCAAGTACACTTTTATACAAGTGAGTTCTATAAGAACATTTTATTATACTTGAATATACCTCTAACAGATTTTATATCAAGACAAGCGAGTGATTTTGATTACTACTATCAAAAATCAAATTGTGGAAATATATTGTTCTGGGACTCTGATCATTCTCTCTAAAAGATTTATCACATTTTTTTTAATGTATTTGTAAACTGTATTATATGTATATATATATATATATATATATATATATATATATATATATATATATAATACTCACAGTTTACAAATACATTAAAAAAACAATGTGATAACTCTTTCAGAGAGAATGTATTTGTAAACTGTGAGTATTATATGTATATATATATATATATATATATATATATATATATATATATATATATTTATTTATTTTTAAAGCGGAACTATCACCAGACACAATCTTTAGCTTCACTAAGTCCACATCTGGCGACTAGCTGCTTAGCGCTAGTCACCAGAATAATTACCTTATTTAATAGACTTCTGCTCTCTTCCATGGGTGACAGGCAGGATGGTGCGTGGAACTCTTGTCATTGTGACGTCCGCGAGCCTGCGCTGTCAGTCCCAGCCGGAGCCAAATGGCTCCTAGCAATGCCTCCTAGACCCGGCTGGGACTGTCAGTGCAGGCTCGTGGATGTCACAATGGCAAGATGTCTGTGCTCCGTCCTGCCTGTCAGCCGGGGAAGAGAGCAGAAATCTATTAAATAAGGTAATTATTTTGGTGATTAGCGCTACTAAACGCTAGTTCTGCTTTAAATATATCCACTGTTTCTTCTACATAAAGTAGGTTAAATGTACTAACTGTCTTGGCTTAAATTCAAACAAGCTATTTTTTTCACATTTGTCAGCGCTTACCCATATGTTATATTAATATTGCTCTTTGATTAGATATGTTTTTTTGAGCTACTTATATATTTTTTATGTAATTTTCTTTATTATTGTTTACACTATATATAGCACTCACCTATTGTATACTCAGAAGGAATTTGTTTTACTCATTTGGAGCTTAATTTAAAATTGCTTCAATTTTTTTTCCTTCCTCTGGATCAACAGGAGGTATATGGAATGGGTTGAACTTAATGGATAAATTTCTTTTTTCAGCTTCATCGACTATGTTACTATGTTATTATGTAACATGAAGTAAACTAACACTCCCTTTATACTGGAGAGATAGCATGGGGAATGCATGGGAGGAAATCTACAGTTGTGGGTGGGGAGGATTAAATTATAAAAGGTTGTTTTATTCAATGTAATTCTTTGTACACACAGTGTGGAAGAAATAAGCATTTCCTAAACCCCAATTGATTTAAATGGGACTTTTATCCCCTTGAATGCAAAAGATGTATCTAACAAATTTGCTATATGTTTAAGACCTCCCTAGCATTCTCAGGTTTAACAGCTCCATTTAAATCAACAGGAATTTCTATTTGTCACCTGTGGTGTAGCTGGTTTGCTCTAGAATTGCTACTTTCTTGTGTCTGAAGCTCAGTTTGTGCAGCTGCACAACTGAGGCATTTTAAAAATACTACAACAAAGAAATAAGTTTGAAATGCAATGTGGAAAATGAACACCGCCCTAGGGAGGATTGTAATGGTTCTTTTGGGTTTTGTTCATTACAGGTTAAATTGCACAGGAGTTTTCAGTAATTCATGCATGACCTTTATCTTCTGTAAAGTAGATTGGGGATTTTCAGTTTCCTCACTACTTGAAGTGGCAGGGGAGCATGCCTTGGGAAACTTCAAGGGATATTTATTAATAAGCTTCACTTCTCAAAACTGAATGACAGAGATGAAATTGTAGGATTCACTAGGCCTTCCAAGCCTAAGGAGATAGATTGCAATCTATGTTTAGCATACTGATGGCTGAGGTCTAAAAGACAGCAAGAAGTGTGTGTGCATTCCAGTGCACAATTGGCCATAGGTAATTTATTTTGTTAATGGTTCATTTGCATGCTATGACACTGTAAAAGCATTTCTCAGATGAAATGTGTTTCATTTCAGTAAAAACCCTCTGAGAAGCCCGTTTTCAGCTTAGAATAGACATTAAACTACTTTGTAAAAATAGGTAAAAATAATGTAATTCTGTGAGCAAGAGAAAATCATGAGATGATTTCTAGTTACTCTTTTACCCCCCATTAGGTCAGAGAGAAATCTAGATCCTAAATAATGAAAATGCTTTATTGCTGCTGTCTTTTTGTCTGTGTCAGTGAAAGCAAACTATCCCTCCAGCTGTTTGTGGGCTACAAATCTCTTAGCTTTTTCGGGGATCATGGTATTTGTAGTTCAGCAACTACTGTAGGGTAGCAGGTTGCTTTTACCAGGGTATTGGACAGGAGGTTGTAATGGATTATGAAAAGTTCTATAAAACAAATGATATATGTTACCGTGTACTTATTTTACTTTATGGAAATCCCTTACCTGAAATCCTAGGCAACAAAAAAAGAAGAATCTGGAAATGCAAAATATGTTAATATGAATACATGAATCTGCTACAATACACTTCTAGGGGTTGAGTTGAGTAGTATTCTGGAATGCACCTCCCTCCTTAAACAGAATAGCCATTTTTCATATATAGTTTAGCATTTCAGCACGCTTGTAAATATATATATATATATATATATATATATATATATATATATATCATCATTAGCAGCAACCATTGGTCCTGTGCCTTTTGTTTCCACTGTGTACCAAACATCTGGTAATTTTATCTTCTTCTTGGGCTTTTAGTATAGATTAGAATCCATCTCAAAATATGATTGGTCCTTCTACCATCAGGTCTTCTTGCTATGTTAGAAAAAGAAAAGAAAACAAAACAGAAAGGGGAGCCTCATAGAGTAGTATGTTGATACTGTTCATGTAATCGTTTACCCACCTCCAACCCCTATCATGGGGGTACTCACATTTTATGATGGTCTATCTAGCACATATGTGCGAGTTAGACTGAACAAGCGGATGGAAGAAATTTAAACAGCCCCACTTCCACTTGGGTATTCCTCTTTAATCATGTATAGCTCAGCTGCTCATCTGGGTCTAAACGATACTCCTCACAGTGACCCACCGGATGGACCAAAAATACAAAAAGAAACAAGTGCTAGTACAATCACCAAAAATATAAGTGCTTGAAGTATAGGAATCACAAACAACTTAGTACTCATAGAATCAGTCACACCGGTGGTTCGATCCTTCACCGGTGTTTAAAATCGCAGACAGGGATATTCTTTGAATTCTCATCCCTGCTCAAGCACTGCTCCCTGATGGGAGTGATGAATCCAATAGCTGTTGGTAGCTATTTATATGGAAAATGGTTTTAGTGTCATTGTGACACATATTTTTTAAATAAATTGATTACTTTTATAAAGCAAGCCTGATCTGTCCTAATCCTTACCTGGAGCTACCAACAGCTATTGGATTCATCACTCCCATCAGGGAGCAGTGCTTGAGCAGGGATGAGCATTCAAAGAATATCCCTGTCTGCGCTTTTAAACACCGGTGAAGGATCGAACCACCGGTGTGACTGATTCTGTGAGTACTAAGTTGTTTGTGATTCCTGTAGTTCTAATGCTTATATCTTTTTGGCGATTATACTGGCACTTGTTTCTTTTTGTATTCTTGCTATGTTGCCTTCCAATTTCAAATTTGGACCTTTTACCTTTTCAGTGATGTCACAGACCTTTGTTTTCTGATGAATCCATGCACACATTTGTCGGTCCCTTTTTGTTATGTTTAGAATTCGCCATTCCATACTTTTTCTGTGTAAGCTTAAGTTTTTGTATGAACTTAGCATTCAGTGTCCATGTTTCAAAACAATATATATAAAGAAACCTGCAAAGGAACATGGGGCAAAAGTCACTAATCTAAAGAGGTTCAATTCTAGAGAAAACAACTGCATGATAGGAAACAAATACAAATTCCTTAAATTTCCGTTAAATTAAATTATGCCTTTAAGTCCTTGGAGGCCAGAGAGAGGTCTCCAGTGCCTAGCTAAGCAATGCATTGGTCATAGTAACATAGTAAATTAGGTTGAAAAAAGACACAATTTTGTTGCTCTATGTTGTACTCTCTCCAGTTCTAGAAGATCCTTTTTCAGAACCGGTGCCCAAAACTGCACTGCGTATTCTAGGTGAGGTCTGACCAATGATTTGGACAGTGGCAAAATGATGTTATCCACTCTTGCTTCAATACCCATTATTATGCAAGACAGGATTTTGTTTGCTTTTGCCACTGCAATTTGCCACTGGTCTCTGCTTCCATGTTTGTAATTCTCAGGCCTTTCTCTAGCAATGAGTCCCCTAAAATAATTCCATTATGTTCATAAGTAGCAATGGGATTTTTTTCTTCCCAAATGCATTCATTTTCACTTTCCCACATTAACCTTCATATTCTACTTATTTGCCCAATCTGACATTTTATGTAAACCCCTCTGTAGAGAACAAGCATCCTATTCTGAATTTATTCCCTACATATACAGGTATTAGAATGTAAGGGGTTTAAAGATTCCATTGAAATCACTGGATATTTCTGTTTCTTTTCTATAGTACAGATGTTTTGCTCCAGAATTGCAACTCTTTAGCTCATTTGCTACGACCCATGATGCTGGTCTTTTCAAATGGCACATAGCACACATGCAATTGAGTCGCTGAATGTTATTCTTGGTCCTTCATGTAATTTGTGCATATATTTAGGTTATCACAATAGTAATTGAAGATGATGGTTAGTTTCCATTACCACTAATCCTTGTTGTTGCTGTTTACATTTCTACAAATAGATATAGAAAGCAAAATATCAATATTTGCAGATGATACTAAATTATGCAAAGTCATTAATTCAGAACAGGATATTTTCTCTCTACAGAGGGACTTACATACAATGTCAGATTGGGCAAACGTGGAATATGAAGTTTAATGTGGGGAAGTGTAAAGTCATGCATTTGGGAGGAAACAATCCCAAGGCTACTTATAAACTTAATGGAATAATTTTAGGTGACTCGGTAGAAAAAGACCTGGGTATCCTTGTCAACTACAAACTTGGAAACAGTGACCAGTGTCAAACAGCAGTAGCAAAGGCAAACAAAGTCCTGTCTTGCATAAAAAGAGGTATCGAAGCAAGAGTGGATAACATTATTTTGCCATTATACAAATCATTGGTAAGACCTCACCTTGAGTATGCAGTGCAATTTTGGGCACCGATTCTGAAAAAGGATATACTAGAACTAGAGAGGGTACAGCGGAGAGCAATAAAATTAATTAAGGGAATGGAGGACTTGACATATGAGGAACGACTAAACAAACTTGGTTTATTTACTCTAGAGAAAAGACGACTAAGAGGAGACCTTATCACATAGTACAAGTATATGAGAGGTCAATACAAGGATCTCTGCGGTGAGCTATTTATTCCAAGGCCTGATCAGGTGACCAGGGGATACCCCTTGAGATTAGAGGAAAGAAGGTTTAAACTTCAGCAGAGGAAGGGTTTTTTTACGGTAAGGTCTGTCAAATTGTGAAATTCATTGCCCAGGGAGGTAGTTATGGCAGATACAATGGATACATTTAAGAGAAGATTAGATACATTTCTTTCAAAAGGGAACATACAGAGTTATACTCTTTATCAGTAGGCTGATCAGGAAGGTCTGATAAAGACTAATTTAATTGGTAGCAGGAAAGCTATAAAATTCTCAGTTACTGAGGTATGAGGCAAAGGTTGAACATGATGGACTTGTGTCTTTTTTCAACCTAATTTACTATGTTACTATGTTACTATGTTACAATTCTAAAATCAGTTGTGTGAATAAACAGTCATAGCACAATAAAAAACACTATAAATAAACAAAAGAGTGTTGTAAATAAAAAGTTCTGCTTCTAGAGACCACATATAGCCTTTAATCTAATGATAAATACAATAAAGGTGATCTCTATATAGGCTTAACATTTCTAAATATAATGTTCTGGAACTTGTTTTATTTTGTTTATTTATTTAGAAACTCATGTGACCACACTGATTGACAATAGAAGATGTATGAATGTGGCCATTCAAATCTAAAGTCTATTAAATTGTTTAACACCTTTAACTCATTCTACAAGTTCTGCTAAGCAGAGAGGCTTTTGGGTCAGAACAAGCAATTTGAAGTCAGGGAGTAGCAATCAGCTGGAATGAGGCATCCACTGACAACTTTAGCTCTTGCAGGAGGTGGGACAATAACCTGCAGAGAATTAGACCTATACCTTTAGAACTATAATGCTGCCTTTCCAAATGATGGGAATAGCATACATTTACTATTAAATACTGAATTTCATTATTATTTACATTTATTTTTCACTTTTAAACTCACTCTATGAATTAGTGATGACCTACAGTATATAAGGATACAATATCATAACATGATATAAAAAATTGTCAAGATACTCTTTCATGTTTTATTAAAAAACAGTGTGTATTTTATATTTAATATCGGAGTTGTCAGCTTTCTCAATCCTTACCTAATTAGATTAGCTGTTATGGGATGTAGTATGGTTGCAGCCTAATGATAATGAGGTAAACATGCTGGAGCCTGGAACACATATTACAGTGTGATTTGCACTATTACTGCTGTATGTAAATTACCTACTTACATTACTAGACATGCTACTGCTACAGCTCTTAGTTTTCAAGAGTAATCAATTCATTTATAAATTGTTTTAATAAGAAAAATATATTGACATTTGCTTATGTACTACAATGAACTTGATATAATATAAGTTGATTAGCACATTAAGAAAAAATGTATAACAATGATTAAAATTAATGTATAAATAATATTTACTGCAAATAAACAGAATATTACATTCACTACTTGCAGTTACAGTTACATTTGAAATAAGAACTAGAATGTATTGTGAAGGGTTTGTTGTTGGAAGAAGATCTGTTGATTAGGAAAAGAAGACCAATTACGGTGATCATGTTAGCAAAAACAAAATAACTGGACAAGTCAAAGCAGTAGAACATTATTTTAGGTACTGTCACCTGAGAAATATAGGTGTAATCATATCTTAGGTACTCCACAGCTGCTATCAGTTATTGTAAATTACTTCAACCATATCAATGTAAATGTTATGAGACTAAAGCATCATTTTAAGATAAGTCCTTTTTAAATAGAAGTACAAATTGTCTATTTGCTGTGATTAGGGGTAGGCGAAAAGTGAGAAAAATTTCCCGCGTGACTTTTCACGAAAATTGGACGATTTTTTTTTTTTGCAAATGTTTTCACCTTTTCTCCAATGCAAAATTTTCCTCCTTTTTACCAATTACAACAAATCTATGACCTATGTTTCCTATGGTGCAGCATTTCTCACCACACAGTGGAGTAATAGGTAGGGAGTCCTACAGCAATACATGCCTTGAAAAATGTGTTCCTGCTTAAGTGACACTGGCACATATTCATGATGATGTCAAGAGATAAAAAAAAAACCAAAACAAAACAAATGTATAACCTACAATGTGGCAGATGTGTATGGTAATGATGGTGGGGGACTGACTTGGTGTGACTGATGTGTGTGTATATATATATATTATATTATATATGTGTGTGTGTCAAAAGTAAACTACCCTTCTTATCCTTCTTCTCATACTACTGAGAAACATTATTGGTTATAGCACTGGCACCAAGTCTGTAGATGGTTGCAACCCTTCTTCACATCCTTGTGCTATTGTTAATACATTTGACCTGGCTTTCTCTATCATAGCTTTTGGAATCTGTGGACTGCTACTACTACTGGGGCTAGATGTTGATTCAATTCTATTGCTACTATGACTATTAGGTGTCAAAGGTGCAGTATTCCCAGCAGCACTCATCATAGGCACTCATCATAGCGAAGGTTGTGAATGTTAATAGCCTGTGTTGCTGTTGATGTTGCAGCTGGTTATTCAACACAAGTGCATGCTGGTGAGTGTGACTTGGACTTGGAAGTGGAGATGTTGCTGATGATTTCTGACAGAATGACTGTGTACTTTTTGCAATCTTTGCTAATCCAGGGTCAGCGTTTTCATTGGTTTTCTCAAACAGTTTATTGACAGGCATGGTGCTCCTTTTCAGTGGTGGAAGATTAAGCCTTTGTTTTTCAGGTAACTTTCTGACTATGCCATCATCTCTCTCACTCTCAATGTCATCTGTATCTGAGCAAGAGGAGAATATTGGAGGGATATGTTCTAGATCTGCATCATCATCAGTCATCATTAGGCCAAACTCAGCATCAGCATTGCCTACTGCTTCTTGCCCACTACCCTTATATTCCTCAAAGCTTTTAGAGTTGTCAAACAATGCCTTTTTGCTTTTACTTACATAAAGTTATTTACTACTTTGAGGACAGGTCTTTTGGTGCTTGTTTGACCCACTGTCAGGTGCATCAGTTGGTTCAGCTGCTACACCTTCCTCCATTATGCCATTGCCATCATCAACACTAGAATGTGTGTGTGGTTTTTATTCTCTACAGTATACAACTGATGGAGTGTGATGTCTTGCCTTAGCCCTCAACAAAATTATCAATGTTTTCTGCTCTCTATCAAGTCTACCTCAAAGTTCACATCAGGCTCTCAGTCAGCTAATACATTTATTTGTTTATTTGTAATTTTTTTTAGCTTTTTATTTATTTATTTTATTTTTTAAGTTTTCCACCCTATATTATCAGTCTGTCCAAAAAAAAAATATGTCTGAAAAACAAAATCTACAACTTCTTTCCCCAGATTTTCCCAGAACAGAGACAGCAACAGCAAGATCAACAAGCAAACTGGACCCCAGCTGCCTGTGTCTTGCCAATAAGTCACACCAAATTTTGGGGTATTTGGGTTCAACCTCCTTCCTCACTTCTTCTCCCCCAATGTGCCCCCAGACTCCCCTAATACAGAGAACAAATGTCCTACTTAAAATACTCCCTAAACTATGCTTCAAATCCCCTTCTCCAGCTCAAAAACATGCTGCTTTCTCTTCTCAAAAACACAGAATGGCTGCTGTGAGAGCCTGACATCCTTTTATGTGCCTGCAGGAAACATAGAGAAAACTTTCATGTGGTGGGGAAACATTTTTCTTCCCATTGATTTCAACGCAATGAGCTAATTGAAAAAATCAGGAAAACTTAAATTTTCACGGGAAATTATTTGCCTAATAGGAAGTTCTATTTTTCACAGGTTTTGGTTTGAAGCAAAAATGTTCACCCATCCATAGGTGTGATAGCAATTTTTTAGGATTTTGGGGGTTTTGTATAAAACATTATTTGCTGGTAGTATAGTGTGGTACTTTATGCTAATTTGCTTCTGTGCTTGAAGAATATAACCACACACTGTGCTATGAATAAATAAATTTGACTTTTGTCATCCTTTAATTCTTCGGCTATTGGAGACTGCAACTCTTATCATCCCCATCTAGCTAGTGGCTGGTTGGGAATGATAGGAGTTGTAGCTTTGAAAATCCAGAAAGTCAAATTTTCCTACCCCTGAATTAGACATGGGAGCATTTCTAATAGCACAAAAAGTGTTAGCCTCCAACAGAATTAAATAGCATACTTTGCAGGGAATTTAGAGTAAAGTGACACACTGTGTCATCAAAATATCAAAGGAATTTTTTTTAAAACCATTTATTTTACTGAAAAAAGGTTAGTACAAGATATAGGCAACTTGTAAGTCTCTCTAAAATATGCAACATTTATTTTAGGGTCATAGATCCACTTTAACATTTTTAAGTAATTTTAACCTCTCCCCTTTATAATGGTGCTAGTTGTATTTAAATAGGATGCAGATTATTTCATTATGGGCTCCATTAGAGTATGACCCTACCTCTGTATATGTTGTGGTTTCCCTGCTAGTCTTTTAGAAGCCTTTTTCAGGAGCACAAAATGCATTATTGTTAATAGGTATCTTCCCCCTCCCTCTTACATTTCTATTCTGCTATTCTTTATGGAGAAAATGTCTGGTTTCCCTCAAGACTCCGTCTTGATTACAGGAAATTATAATTAAGTATTAACTTCCGAACAACTGAAACTAAAGAAAAAATGACTCACAAGAATTGCTATTTTGGTCCAAGAACTTTCAAATTTATGAGTTTTGGACATGGCTTTTGGCCCTTCTGAATTGTTGTCCAAACTTCTATAATCCGAGTATCTTCCCCATGGTGTATCAGACCACTTCTCATTGTCTGGGACCCAGACCAGGCCATAAAGATTTAACCCCTTTACCACTACCTTTTTTAAATCTGCCTACTTCCTAGATTCCATCAGTGGTAGAAAGTCTGTTCTCCTAACTGTTATAAAGAGCAGTACTCTCCAGCAAGGGCATTCCTGTGCCAGTAGCCCAAACACTGTCACTCAATGTAAAAAATCTTTCAGGATAAGCAAACACAGGGGTGTCTCCCAACACACACACTTTCCTCTGGGGCCTTGCTGTGCTTAACTGTTACTCCACTAAGTACCTGCTGCTCCTTTGTTTAATATCCACAACCACTACTTTCTGTTCCAGATATCTTCTGTTCAATGAGCAACAAACCCTTCTCAGGATTGGCCTTCTCCTGCAGTTTTACAGATTCCCCGCAGGTGCTAATGTTATCACTGCCGTTATCTCCAGTTTTCCCCATAGACTTCAATAAGAAAATGTTTGATAAAACAGGTGTTAACATTTATCATATGCAATAGAATCTAGCACCAGATCTCAAAATTGAGTTTTCAAAGAGGCTACTTGCTCACCTTTGTCACAGAGGTATGAACCCTGGAACTGTTGTTCCAGGTATGCAAATATATGGCAGCTTGTGCGCCTTTGTCACAGAGGTATGAACCCTGGAACTGTTGTTCCAGGTATGCAAATATATGGCAGCTTGTGCGCCGTGTTAAACTGTCAATCAAATTGACACTAAATTTAATAAAACAGGCAGAAAAATATGTAGTTATTAAGTTAATACGTGTTTGCTTTCTTGTTTATCCCTTTGAGTTTGAATTTCCTTACTCCACTGTTGGACTTACACACTCACACACACACATGTTAATGTATTCACTGTCACTCTGCTTTACATAATAGAAGGCCACTAATTATAAACCAACAAACAAAAAGAAAAACACCCACCAAATATTAAACAGGGACCATTCACGTTTCTTAACAAACCTTTGCAGTGCATTCAACACCCCTCTTCTCCTTATAGAACTAACTTTTTCATAGAACTAAAAGTACATGTAATTCTGAATGATATGCTTTAACTATTTATTTGACCTCTAAAGGGCCAGAGGGATCAAAATGCATTGGAAATCAATGAGTTGTCCACCCCTTTGGTTGTAAGGCTGTTAATACAATATACTGATAATTTGGACTGCTGGGGCATACAGTTGAAGGATGTAGCTCCCTCCCCCCATACACTCTCACTCAGAAAATTACACACTTGGTCCTTTGACCAGACACCAGTGATTGTATATTCACTATACACCATTATGAGTGAAAGAAGGATATTCAAATAATAATACTGGTCATACATTTCTAGCACTTGAAGGTTTAAAGGAGGAGTTCTATTCAGAACAAAGTTTCTGGGATGTTGGGAATTTCTGTTTCATCATTACAGGAAAAATAATATTAAATATTTGAGGTTTACCAGTTTTGCCTATAAGAAATGAATAGGACAACTTGAGGAGAATGTACAGAGTGAGAGAGTAGTGCATGAGGTTTGCTGAACCTTAGCTTGTATTTTGGTACACAACATCTAGACGTAAAATGATCCCTTGAAGTCCACCCTGTAGCAATTGAAATAAAAGGCAAGAAGGTTTTCTTGTTTTCTGTGCATACTTTTGTTCTTATCCTGTCTGTGTGCAGAGCAATGACATGTCTGAAATACCTCACATTGTACACCCTTTGTAGAATAGGAGAATGGATAAGGGGACATTTTATTTCATCCAAAACTTTGTACATCGGTGTTAAGTAGGACCATTCAGTTCACATAAATAATAATTTGTGCTTATGTTTTATACATTCTCTTACCTTAGTGCTGTAAATTAGTTTACATGAAGGTGTGTGTGTCATAATCTGGCACTCAGAGGATTAACCCATTGACAGCCATTTTTGGGTAAAGCCTAAAATCTACGGGAGCATCAAAAGGGTAGTAAATGTATCTAAACTATAAAGAGACTCTACTTGAGTCTAGGGGGTGAATTATAGACAATACTGATACGACATTGTCTGCCAGGGGAATTTAACTCTTAAAACTATTTACATTAATGTTTAACCTGTCATGTATTGTGTATTGAGCCTTCATTCTTATTATGCCTGAAGAAGAGACCTAAGTTGTTATTTAGAAAACTTTCATCCTAGAGCCACTCAGTTTGCCAATGAAGGTATCAGCTTTACTCTACAAGTATCCTTTGTGTTCCTTGAAATAGATAACTGGCAACTGTTACAAGTGCTTTCAGAGTAGGCTGCTCAGACTCTGAGGCTTAGACTTTCCATACATTTGTTTCAAAATGCAATAATTTGGACATTTCTCCTTATCCTGTATCAGAAAAAATATTATACGATTCATCAACCACAAGATGCTTACAAAATATACTTTTATATTTTCTATCAGTCTAATTCATTGGACATATGTAGGAATTAAAAATGGCAATGTCTCTTGCTTTTTAAACTTGGCTCTCTTGGTCATGGGTCATGTCTTAACTCCACCCCTCCCCCGCGAAGGCTAGAAGCAAGAAAGTTTAAAGGAGAGCTAACACTGCCTAATTATAACTCCCAATTTGCATTAATATGACCAGAGAATACTAATGTCCCTTACAAATGTTTTCCCTTGTGCTTTTGTTCAATAAATTTCATCTTCAATCTGTCCTGGATGTCATGACCATGGAGGAGTTTTTTCTAACTGATACTAACAGAGTTCATGATCTGCTTACTGATTACAGACCAAGAGGTTGCTCAGCACAGTTCTAAGTGATGCTTTGCTCAAATCTCTAGTTCTTAAAGGGTTACGATTACTGTATGCATTGGTCGTGTTAACAACTGTCATGTCTGCCTCCATGCACATGGCCTCCAGGACTGAATGAAGATTTTATCCCTTGTACCAAGGACCAAGACAAAATAAGAAAAAAAGGAAAACAGTGCACCAGGAGAATCTAGGTGTAGTAAGTAGGATAAAACAACTATAAACATATATCAATAAAACATTTATAGCGAAACAAACCAATAAATCATAGGAATATAAATACAAAACAATAATAAAAAGGGAGATGACATAAATAAGTGGAAACTAGGAAATAAGTGGACCTGAAAAGTACATATTTATTAAGGCAGAGATAAGTCACTCAACCCTAGATAAATGTGGAAGTGCATCTAACAGAAACAATCTACATAATGGCAGAGAGTGTCCTGTGATAGATGATGCTATCCCTAAAGAAAAAATAATGGCAATGGACACTCCTGTCACTAGAAGAATACCCCCACTGTGAGTGTGCTACAGTGTGACAACTTTATGCTTTGCATGTCAATCATCAGTTAGTATGTTGCTCTCACCTGAATCTTTCTTGGGAAAAAATGTGTGTGTTTGTGTGTGTATAGGGAAGTGTCAGTCATTTCTGTTTCAAAGCCTCTTCAAACTCTGATCTGTATCCTATGGTACTGTATAAAGTCAAGTTCTAACAAAAAAATACATTTCTTTCCAGTTTCTGCCTAGATAGATTTCTCACCACTTGGCAGAGGCCATAATCTCTTTCCTGAAAACGTATTTTTTGCCCTTGCTGCATGTCATGATGCCCTTGCACTAATGGCTCAAAGTCTTACTTTCAATATTACTGCCAGCTAGTGATATATTGCTTTTGGTGCTCATATTTTGTATTGCAATTTGAACATTATTCAATAGATATTATTATTACAAAGAATATTGTTTTCTGCTCTACTGAGAGTGGTAGTCCTATATAAAACAGAAAATATTAAGTTAAATTAACTTTGGATGCCCATTTCCAAAACAGAGATCGATATATATTAAATTTGCACAGAGTATTTGTATTTCACTTCAGATAACCAGCAGTCACTGGGCCTTATTTATCAAAAAACTGGAGTAATTCTGGAACAAACTATAAACACCATAAGGGAACAAAGAAACAGTCCCATTCACTTATGCTATGCTTTTAACCCCTTGAATGCTAGGGACATCTCAATGCATTGCAAAACAATGTGTTGTAGACCTCTCTAGCAATCAAGAGGTTAAAAAAGTGAGAAACATGCCTCCCAACTTTTCAAATGGCCAAAGAGGGACACTTGTGTTTTATGTGGTGTTGCTGGGGGATTTTTCAGTCATTTCATGGCCTATTGACACTTTTTTGTATAACTAATAAATGATTTAGAGCAAGGCCAAAATATTTTATTTTCACAGACTAATCTATAAACACATATACTGAAGATTAACTAAACATTATTGGAAGTTTTATTGCTGTGGAGCAATTTGATAAATTATATACATACCACAAAGTCTGATCTGCTAAAAAGAGGGACATCAGGGTGGGAAAGAGGGACAGAGGGATTTGAGTGTCAAAGAGGGACTGTCCCTCCTAAAGAGGGATGTATGGGGAAATGTGGAAATGATTGCCCCCTTATAGTGCAGGTGGGTTGCCGCAGAATCGCTCCAGTTTCTTTTGATAAATAAGGCCCAAGGTTTATTCAGAAAATATGTTCAGTACAGCTGGCAGCATAGCCTGTTATTACTTTCAAAGCATTTCTAAAAGCTGCCTTCCATAACTGGATACAAATTGACAGCATATAAGCCCTATCGATCCCATTTGGCCTGCTCCATGAGAAACATTTCTGAATTACTTTAGTGTTTTACTCAATTTGTCTTGTTTCCATCCTTTTATGGCATTGAAAACTTTGTTGGATGAAATGCATTTTGTGTTATTATGCACAGTAATGACAGAATGGAGGGATAATCTAATAACTTTGAAGCTATCATTTGAAATAACAAACTTCATTTAAGAAATGTAGATTCTTTTATCGACCCTTCTAGAGTAGTTGTGGGTAAATCTTTCTGTCCAAGAGTCACATATAGCATTAAGATGCATGCCTTAGTAACGTTGCACACGTACACACACATACATACACTAACATGAATATTCACATATACACACGCACACTATAGCACAATCACACATATGCTCATATAAAAATTCACACATATACACATACAAACACTCTTCCACACATATATTTACAAACATTCCCAGATGCACACAAATAGATACACACACACAAACTCATGCTCATACACTCTCACACACACTGAAGGGTAGCTCTGCTATAGGGGGCAGTGGCTTCCATCCCCACTTTATATTCCTTCTCACATCCTTCATCTTCCCTGTTAAAAAATAACCCCTCCCTTCCAGAGGCTTAGGTAGAGAGTTTAACTTACACAGAGGGTGACTGGTTCACTTTTAAAAAGTTGCGCGTAAAATATTGTGAGGCTAGCAGCCGCCTTAACCATGTCACCGTTTACAAAATGGCATCATGAGAATCTCCCATTGCATAAAAGCGCAAGGTTTTCATGTTGCCTGTTTAAAGGTCACTACCTTCAATCCAGGTGCACAATTAAATAACATAAATAAAATAACAAGATCATGGACACATCTGTTGCAAAGAAAATAAAAGTGCGGATAACAAAGCTTAAGTATGCTTACCCTTGTGCACTTACTCTTCCTAGTGTAGCACAGCGATGCCTGTCTCTCTGTCTCCCCCTCTGCACTCTGCCCTGTCATTCTGCACTCAAAGAAGGGAGAGGAGAGGGAGAAAGAGGCAGGCAGCACTGTGCAGCACTTTTATTTTCTTTACAACGCATGTGTCTATGCTCTTTTATTTTTTTTTAATGTTCTTTCACTGTACACCGGGACTGAAGTCAAATGAGGGAGCGGAGGGGGAGAGTGCTACATTGGGAAGAGTAAGTGTACAAGGGGAAGCATACTTAAACTTTGTTTATCCACACTTTTATTTTCTTTGCAACAGATGTGTCCACGCTCTGTTATTTTTTTTAATGTTATTTAATTGCGCACTGAGATTGAAGGTAGTGACCTTTAAACAGGTGACATGAGAACCTGGCTCTTTTATGCAATGCGAGATTCTGATGTCGCCATGGTTAATGCGGCTGTTAGCTTTGCAATATTTTAAACGCAACTTGTTAAAGGATACTGGGTGGGTCGACTGAGGTTCATCTCCAACTGAAATTTTTTTTCTTTGCACACATGAAATAGTCAATCAATGCACATCACAATGCATAAAGATACATGCTCAGTAGCCCTTATGGGTGATTTTATTCACTATCCCCAGAAGGTTAGTGAGCATGTCAGTTCATGCAATGTTCTGTGCTCTGATTGGCTGCTTTAAGTGAACAAAGATTTTTGGAGGATGAATGCCAGTTATTCCTTGGCATTCCATTAACAGGAGACAATTCAGTTCCACAATGATGGAAAGCTTGGGAAGGAAAGTCCAGGGGTGGGGCGAAGCACTAAGGGGCATTGTTATGTCAAAGTGGAGTTGGCTACATATGGAGATCACTTCACTCTGGAGCATACAACACACTTCACCAAGAATTTGCTGTGCAAGGGGAGGGGGAGAAAATAAAAAAACTTTACATATAAGGTTGTTGTAATCTGGCAATGTGTTATGCAGGGGGAATGGGGAAGTGGAGAGGATGCACATAAACGTCAGCACCATAGCAACCATTGTTCCTTAAACTTTCAGTGCTATAGGGATTTGCACTGCATACCCATGTAGCACTGAAAGGGTTCCAACATAAAGAGCAATTGCCAGCACTGATTTATGTAGTGAGAGAACTGGCAGAGAAGCTTTGACATAGTAATATAGTAACAGCTAATGAGGCTGAAAAAAGACATGAGTCTGCTAAGATTAGCCCATGTCTAATCATCCCTGTTGATCCAGAGGAAGGCAAAAAACCTTTTGAAACATTTTCAAATTTAGTCCCTAGTGGTTCAAATTTAGCCCCTAGTGGGTAAAAAAAGCCTTATTGAATCTAAGCAGAAGTCAGATATTTCCCTGGATCAACATCCTATCTGCTTTGAAACCAACCTCCATCATTCGCAATATTATTCTGAGATAGAAACATATCCATTTACTTTCAAAAGCAACTATAGTATATGCAAACACAGCTTCCTGAGGCAAAGAATTCCACATCGTTATTGCCCTTTCTGTAAAAAAAACTCTGTCTTTATTTTAATCTTAAGCAATTTTCCTCTTAATGGTTGACCTGTCTATTGTTCAGTTCTTTGAGTAAATAGTCCCCTAGACATTTCTTTGTATTGACCTCAAATATACATGTACATGGTAATCACTTCTATCTTCTATAATATAAGCAAATCCAGTTTGTCTTTACAACTCATTTCATCCAATCCATTATAACGTTTGTTGACTGTCTCTGCACTGTTTCAAGTTCAATAATGTATTTTTTATGACATTTTGCCATATAACAGCTTCTTTGCCATTCTGTACTTACTGAATCAGCTGTTCATCAAGCTATCCGCTGATCAGTTATTCAGGTAAACAAAAGATTTGCAAGGCACTCCACAATGGAGTGCCTCCTGATTTCTGTTCTTACTGAACCAGCTTTTCAGCAAGCTATCTGGTGATCAGCTGACTCAGGTAAGTAAACAGATGAATCAAAAGGCATCCCACAATAGAGTGCCTTGGGAGTTCTGCATTTTATGAGTCAGCTATTCAGTGGGCTAACAGCTAATCAGCTGATTCTGTAAAACAGAATGCCTTGTGAGTCTTCTGTTTACCTGAATAAGCTTCTAAATATAGAATATCAAAGAGACTGATATGTTTCAGCTTATCCACCAGTCCTAACACTGAAGAAATCAATGCTAGCAATTGTTTTTAAAGTCTGAATAATTTGTCTATCACTGGTGTGTGCAAAGCACATCACTTTGGCACTGAAAAGGTTAATGAGGGGTAGCTACTGTCTGTGCCCCCTATTAGATACAGGAAACTTTCCATTGACTCCATAAAAGGTTATAGGAAGGTCCCAAGTTTGTTTTAATGCATCTCCCACTTTCTGCTGCAAATGCTGCTTCACCATCCAGATGGTGAAACCAGAGCAGTTTATATTTATAAAGAGCTGTTTTTGCAAGGACTGGGCTTCACAGTACCCCATACCACACCACCAACTTTCCTGTCCCACACACACACACACAAGGACAAGATTACAATTTTCCTATTAGCTGGTGATGAAAATAACCGAACCCCAGCCAGAAAGTCCACCAGAAGCTTGCACCAATGGATGCCCTGCTGTGAGGATCACTCTACTTTGCACTTATAATCCACAGTCAGCTATTTTCTCACTAAGGATATGGCATTTGTAGTCCAACACCAGCTGGTAAACCATAGGTTGTTCATCCCCTGGTATGAGTACTGGAAGTGTGTTTCTCTTTCCCTTCCTCCTGTTTATTGGCCTGAGCTGGATGAAGTGAAAGCAGGAGGACCCAGAATTTCAGATAAGTGAAACCTTTCTAAGGCTGACCAGATCTCACCTTTAACCCAGGGTACATAAGGAAAAAATCATATTGCAGGGCTGTTTTGATTTCAGAGCACAAAACAATATTTCCTATTTGTTACTGGGTAATAGTGAGGTCTGGTAAGGCTAGTGTAAGCTTCTCTGGATTTGCTAATAGCGAGCATTACTGACCTCACAGAAACTTTATGTAAATGGGCGAGTGAAGAATGTAAAATGAAATTCCTAAACAGATTGAAACAAATAGTAGTGAGGAACTGGGTAATATTCACTTACAATTTATATGGTGAAGATACATAAGAGATACAAAGTAAACATATGATTTAGTATATAGGTGCGGGTAATGTTTCTCCTGCTATAGAAGTGCAGTTTTAAGTCTATTGTATGAGATTTTCACTTTACATTATTATGGGCCTCAAAGTGTTCTTCTGTCATCTGACTGCCCAAGGAATTTTTTTTTCATGTGGGCAAGTACATATGTGTATGAGTATAGCTAGGCATGGGTGAACATTTTTTCCTCAAACCAGAATCAGTGAAAAATGGCACTTCCTGCTAGGTGAATAGTGAAAACTGCCATTTTCCCACTTTTTTCGCCTTGCTCATTGCATTGAAATCAATGTAAAGAAAAAAGTTTTCCCACCACATGAAAATTTTCTATACTTTTCTACAGCCATGTAAAATAACAATAATGATAATTATAACATCAAAGTATTTTACCAGGAAGGATACATTGAGATTGTAGATATTATCACCCAATTTTAATGGAACTCATTTAATCTACCTCGGAAGGATGAAGGGCTGAGTCGACCCTGCTGGGACTAGAATCTGTGACCTTGTGGCCTGTGAAGATTCTACAGCTGGTGCCTTAACCAACTGAACTAAATCACCAGCTATAAAAGGGTGTCAGGCTCTCACCGCATGCCATTTTGTGTTTGTGAGTGGATAAAGCAGCCTGTTTTTGAACTAGAGAAGATATGCAATGGGAAATTGAAGCTTAGTTTAGGGAGTCTATTAGGTGGGACATTTGTTCTCTGTATTAATGGTGTCTGGGGCACTTTGAGGGAGAAGAAGGGAGGAAGGAGGTTGAGCCCAAATACCCCAATATTCGGTGTGACTGACTGGCAAGACAGGCAGCTGGGGTCCAGTTTGCTTACTGATCTTGTTGTTATTGTCTCTGTGCTGAGAAAGCTTGGGTAAAAAAGTTGATTTTGTTTTTCAGTTATGTTTTTTTTTGGACTGATAAGACAGAGAGGACAACTTAAAATAAAATACATAAAAAAATAAAATAAAATAAAAATTCATACATAAATAATTAAATACATACAAATATTAGGTGACATCTGACTGTAAGCATGATGTGATAATATAGAGTGGACAAAAAAATAATAAAATAAAACAAAAGATAAAATTAAAATACTAAAAAATATAAAAATAAAAAATCAAATAAATATATTAGCTGACAGACAGCTGACTGGGAGCCTAACATAAGCTGTGTGACTGAGGCAAACTTGATAGACAGCAGACGACATGGAGAATTTTGTTGTGTACTGTACAGTAGAGAGTAAAAACACACATAGTAGTTGAGTAATGTCCAACAAATGCACAATAGGCAGGGGAAAGGGAAAAGGGGGAGCAGTGCAGGGAACTGGGAGTAAAGTGGTAGTTCAAAAACTAACTGCAGCCATGGTTGCTGCAGTGTATGCCATAATTGATGGTGGCAATGGCATAATGGAGGACGATGTAGAAGCTGGACGAACTGCTGCATCTGTGAGACAAACAATCACTAAAACACCTTTCCTCATAGTAGCAGCGAATTCTGTGAAAGTAAAAGTAAAAAGAGATTGTTTGACACCTCTAAAAGCTTAGAGGAATATAAGGGTAGTGGGTAAGAAGCAGCAGACCTAATGATGACTAATGATAATAATGCAGGTCTTGACTATACCCCTCCAGCATCCTCCTCTTTTTCAGATACATATGTTGAGAGTGAGACAGATGATGACATGGCCAGAAAGTTATCAGAAAGGCAAAGGCTCAATCTTCCACCACTGAAGAAGCAATGTGTCTGTCTATAAACTGTTTGATAAAACCACTAAAAACTCTGACCCTGGACAAGCAAAGATGGCACAAAGTATACAGTCATCCTGCCAGTCATCATCAGCAACATCACTTTTTCCAATTCCAAGTCCCAGCCACAGCAACAACAACAACACCAACACAGGTTATTAATATCCACAACCTTAGCTATGACGAGTGCTTGAAGTGCTGTGCATTTGAAAACTGTTAGTAGTGGCAGTAGAACTCCATTAACATCTAGCCCCAGTAGTAGCAGCCCCTCAGGAACCCCTCAGTCCATGAAGTCCACAGTATGGAGATATTTCACTCAGGATTCAAAAGCTATAACAGAGAAAGCCATATTAACAACAGCACAGACAAGGAGGAGGAGGGAAGTGAAGAAGGGCTGCTAGCATCTACCAGACTTGGAACCACTACTATAACCAATAAGTAATGTATATCAGTAATCTGAGAAGATAGACAGCTTACATTTGACACTAACATGATAATGGTTGCTGTAGGACTCCCAAATTTGACTTTCAGATACTTATTTCCCCACTGCAGCCCTGATAAAAAGTAATATGTGGTGGGAAATGTTGTACTATAGGAAAAATATGCAAAAACTGTGCCGGAGAGATGGCTCAGTTGCTTAAGGCACCAGCTGTAGAATCTGCTCAGACCGTGCAAGGCTCTAGTCCCGGCAAGGTCAGCTCAGCCTTTCACCTTTCTAAGGTAGATAAAACAAGTCTAAGATATACTTGAAAATGAGAGACACTCTCAATCTATTCTTCCTGGTAAAATACTTTCAACAAAAAAGGAGGAAAATTTTGAATTGGGAAAAGGAGAAAACATTTGCGAGAAAAGAGAAAAATCCTGTTTTTTGCAAAAAGTGATTTGGGAAATTTGGGAAAGGTTTCCAGTTTTGCATGGTGTACTCATTAATGGCCTTATTCTGCTCGTACAAATGCTCTAGCATGTACATTGTGGAATTCCACCTGGAGGGACCTCCATTTTCAGCTGGTGATGGGGCAGGTTGTTATGCTCATATTGAGTGTTGCGTGCACTGTAGGAGTGACTAAAATGGGCACAGATTTTAAGGCAATACTAAGCATGTCTGTGAGGGTTTTGGATTCCACCAGGAATCTGGTCACGATTAAATTGAGCACATGGGTAAAGAGGTGCACATGCACCATACCACTTATTCTCAAAGCAGCGATTATGTTGGAGCCATTATCAGCAGACACAAAAACCAGCTTTTAAGGAGTGGGGTACAAGCCATTTCTCTATCACCTGCTCTAGCTTACTTATAACATCTCCATCTTTGTGGGACTGTCCTTCAAAACTCTGCATGCACAAGGTGGCATGATGCACTCTGCATGCACAAGGTGATATGGGGTATCCTGCTGCTGCTACCGCCTTTTAATCACACTACCAGAACCAGAAGCACGATTACTGGCTTTCACCTGATGCTCTAAGCTAGTGTTGTACTCTCTTGGTGCTGGGAGGGAAACCAAGTGAGCAGTCACAATCATATAGTCTGTGCTGTGCCCACTTGTCCACATATCTGTTGTCAGGTGAATTTTCTTGCCATATTCACTTTCCAGCCCTTTTCCCACCACACTAACCACCTTCTTGTACAAATCAGGCACAGCCATCCTGTAAAAATAAATGCGGCTTGGAATATTCGAGCACGGAGCTACACATGGCATCAGTTCTCTGAAACCTCGGTTTTCTACAAAAGAATATGGCAGCATGTCCATTGCTAACATCTTGGCAACCTTGTCATTCCACAGGTATACTTTGGGATTGTTTTTGTGAAGTTTTTGACTCCTTCCAAGGAACTCAGTCAGTGTGGGTTAGCAGGACATGGCAGAAGCCTGAAACTTTTTTGTTTTAACAACATGACTAGAGGAGCTGGTGGAGATAGAGACAGCATGTGTGAGAAGTCTATGACTCTTTCATCTCATACAGAAAAAGAGTAATCATACTCCTCTGCAGCAGGAGCCATGGGTGTTATTTGGATTGAACTAACTGTTGGCATTAGCAGTAGCACACTCTCTGACAAATAAATAACTTCACTGCTTCTTTTTCCTGCCCTAAAGCCCTGGGAACCTTTTAAAGTGCTTCTGTTGCTGCTAGTTGCGGCACCTTTGGCCTGCTGATAGTGTGTCTCCCAGTCAGACCTGTGGTTGTGCTTCAGGTGGGATCTCATAGAGGGGGTGCCTAGGTGTGAGCCTGCTTTCCCCCGCTCACATGCTTTTTGCAAAGACAACAGATAGCAACATACTTAGCTTGAGGATCCTGAGTGAAGTATCTCCATATTGTGGACTTCATGGACTGAAGGGTTCATGAGGCGCTGCTGCTACTACTACTACTGGGGCTAGATGTTGATATAATTCTACTGCCATTAATACTAGGTGTCAAAGGTGCAGCACTTGCAGCAGCAGAGGCACTCGTCATATCTAACACTGTATATGTTAATAACCTGTGTTGCTGTTGTTGCTGCTGGGTACGCAAGACAGGTGTGTATGGCTGAGTGGGATCGTTACTTTAAAGAGGCGATGATGCTGATGATGACTGATAGGGTGACTGTGTGCTCTCTGACATCTGTGCTTGTCCGGGGTCAGACTTTCCAGTGGCTTTCTCAAACAGATTATGGACAGGCACAGTGCTCCTTTTCAGTGGTGCAAGATTTAGGCTTTGCCTTTCTGCTAACTTTATTGGCATTTCATCATCACTCTCAACTTCATCTGTATCTGAACAAGAGAAGGATGCTGGAGGGATATATTCATGATCTGCATCATCACTATCAGTCATCATTAAGTGATCCTCAGCAGCATCAGCATCACCTAGCAGTTCTTGCCCACTACTACCTTTATATTCCTGAAAGCTTTTAGAGGTCTCAAATAATTTCTTTTTACTTTTACGCAATAATGCATCGTCACTTGGGATCTGGGGGAAATTTGTGAGCAAGGCAGAACTGGTTAGCACTGTGAGCAACACAGGTCAGCTACCAGTAATTTCTGTAATTTATGTGTAACTTCTGATATTCAGAATCATGATGAGGGAGAGGAAGAGATGATGGCAAGTGTGACAGCAGGGGACCCTAAGTCATTGCCAACTGCAAGAAGTTCCACTACTACCGAACAACAGCTGGAGAGTGGTGGGGGTGAGGGAGGGGGATGTGGGTGATGGTAATTGTGATGAAGTAGCTGGAGGTGGGACTAGCATTTATTTCCCCTATTGCTAAGGTACTATCCCAGTAAAAAAAAAAAAAATTACCTGTTCAACTGATTCTTTCACCAGACTCCACCAACACATGGACCCTCATATCCATTTTACCCACTTCCTCCTCCTCCTCTGACTTACTGTACGCATCACGGTCCTTCACAAAGGTTAAAACTGAAATAATTCTACACTAGTGAAACCATTATACCACAGAGCTTGCAACTGAAATGAAGCTACGCTAGTAATACCAAAGAGCTTATAATTGAAATTGTACTACACTGGTGATACCACAGAGCTTACAATTGAAATGGATCTAAGCAAGTTATACAGTCGGGGCCAAAAGTTTTGAGAATGACACAAATATTAATTTTCACAAAGTCTGCTGCCTCAGTTTAGATGATTTGCATAAACTCCAGAATGTTATGAAGAGTGATCAGATGAATTGCAATCAATCCCTCTTTGCCATGAAAATGAACTTAATCACAAAAAAAAATTTCCAATGAATTTCAGCCCTGCCCCAAAAGGACCAGCTGACATCATGTCAGTGATTCTCTCTTTAACACAGGTGAGAGTGTTGACGTGTACAAGGCTGGAGATCACGCTTTTATGCTGATTGAGTTAGCATAAAAGCTTTAAAAAGAGGGTGGTGCTTGAAATCATTGTTCTTCCTCTGTTAACCATGGTTACCTGCAAGGAAATATGTGCTGTCATCATTGCTTTGCACAAAAAGGGCTTCACAGACAAGGATATTTCTGCTAGTAAGATTGCACCTAAATCAACCATTTATCAGATCATCAAGAACTTCAAGGAGAGAGGTTCAATTGTTGTGAAGAATGCGTCATGGCACCCAAGAAAGTCCAGCAAGCTCCAGGACCATCTCCAAAAGTTGATTCAGCTGTGGGATTGGGTGCCACCAGTGCAGAGCTTGCTCAGGAATTACAGCAGGCAGGTGTGAGAACATCTGCACGCACAGTGAGTTGAAGACTGGATAGCCTGGTGTCAAGAAGGGCAGAACACAAGCCACTTCTCTCCAGGAAAAACATCAGGGACAGGCTGATATTCTGAAAAAGGTACAGGGACTGGACTGATGAGGACTGGGGTAAAGTCATTTTCTCTGATGAATCCCCTTTTCGATTGTTTGGGGCATCTGAAAAAAGGATTATCTGGAGAAGACAAGGTGAGCGCTACCATCAGTCCTGTGTCATGCCAACAGTAAAGCATCCTGAGACCATTCATGTGGGGGGGTTGCTTCTCAGCCAAAGGAATGGGTTCACTCACAATTTTGCCTAAGAACACAGCCATGAATAAAGAATGGTACCAAAACATCCTTCTAGAGCAACTTCTCCCAAACATCCAGGAACAGTTTGGTGATGAACAATGTCTTTTCCAGCATGATGGAGCACCTTGCCATAAGGCAAAAATGATAACTAAGTGGCTCGGGGAACAAAACATCGACATTTTGGGTCCATAGCCGGGAAACTCCCAGACCTTAATCCCATTGAGAACTTGTGGTCAATCCTCAAGAGGAAGGTGGACAAACAAAAACCCACAAATTCTGCCAAACTCCAAGCATTGATTATGAAAGAATGGGCTGCCATCAGTCAGGATGTGGCCCAGAAGTTAATTGACAGCATTCCAGGGAGGATTGCAGAGCTCTTGAAAATGAATGGTCAACACTGCAAATATTGACTCTTTGCATAAACTTAATGTAATTGTCAATAAAAGCCTTTGACAATAATGTCTAAGAACAAAGCAGCAGCCTTTGTGGAGACCAATACTTGTGTTGTTCTCAAAACTTTTGGCAACAACTGTACAGCAAAGCTTACAGTTGAGATGGATCTATGCTAATTATACCACAGAGCTTACCATTGAAATGGAGCTACACTAGTAATACCACAGACCTGGCAGTTAATAGTAATAGTAATACTGCAGGACAATGTTAACTCCTTGATTACCACAGCAGTGTGCATCACATTGGTACTTCTTTTGGCATTCAAAGGGTGAAAGAACATGTGACAGTAGTCAATAAGCTTTCATTTTTAATTCTTGAGAAAACTAACTGCACCACATGGGAGAAATTAAAATCTCCAGTTATTTAAATTGGATTTTTAACCCTCTTCAATGCTATAGCAATCTCAAACATATTGCTTTGGAGTGCATCGGCAACTTTTCAAGCTCTCAGGGGGTTTAACAGTCTCTTTTAAATCAACGTGAAGGTGTGGAATATTTATTAGCCCCCTGTGGGGCATATATTTTGCTTCTGAGTTGCATCTCTTTGGCTTATTGAATATGACCCTTAGGCCCTTCTGTAAAAAATAAAAGAGGAACAATATTTATTGTAAGAATCATTGCCCATGCTCTCCATTGTCTTCTGTAATACATACACTAGTGGAAGTATTTCACTGATTTCTGCAGTGGCACAACTAACCAGCAAAGTGGCTTCCTCAAAAAGTTTCAGCAGCTCATATAAGTTACACATTGGCTGCCAATGACCAGATAACAAAAAATCCCCATCCAAAGCCTTCCAGTTAAGATTTGTATACTTGCTAATGGCCTTATTCTGCTCATACACATGTTCCAGAAACTACAATATGAAACTTCACCTGGTAGGGACTTCCATTTTAAGCTGGTGATGGGGGTAGGTGGTTATGTCTAATATGAAATATATTGTAATGTGAGCACTGTAGGATGAGCCAAACTATTCTCAGATTTCACTGGTAATATTTAGCATTTCTCTAAGGGTTTCAGATTCAGAGAAGACTTGGTTAACAGCTAGTTTTAGGACATGGGTGAAGCAGGGTACATGCACCATATCTGGTTGTCTCAACACAACTTATGTTGGAGCAATTGTAATCAGACACAAAGACAGTTTTCAAGGAGAGGGGTGCAAGTTATTCATCTATCACTTAGTGCAGTTTATTTTAACATCTAAAGCTTTTTGGAATTGTGTCTCAGATGTATTAATGCAAACTGGCATGCCAATGGTATGGTCTACCTTGCTGCTGGCCATTACTACTAGCGATGACCTGCTGCTGCTACCCACTGATGGAAATGAAACCTGGTGAGCAGTGACACTCATATAGCCTGAAAATTGTCCATCTGTCCACATATCTGTAGTCAGATCATGTTTCTTTCCATACGATGTTTCCAGCACTTTGCCAAAAATTTTAACTGCCTGATTGTTAGGGGTGGGCAAAACCTTTCAAATCAAAATCAAAACAGGCAGAAAATTGCAAAGATTTTGTGAAAAGTGTTGAATTTCGGCTTTTTCCTGCCTAGCTCATTGCATTGAAATCAGTGGTAATAATTTCTCCCACCTCTTGACAAGTTTCCCTTCTTTTATGACAGAGATAGTATAAAATGGGTGTCAGGTTCCTCTAGTATATAATTTATCTGTTTGTTAGAGATAGAGTAAGACGCACAGTTTTGCAACTAGTTGGATTATAGTTTATGGAGTCTGTGGAGGAAATTTGTTCTCTTTGTTTGGGGAGTCTGCTGGAAAAAATAATTCAGGCCATTAAGATTTACTGGTCTTAGCAATGTAAGTGGGGGTTGTTATTAGGAGGTGTTTAAGTATTTTTCTTCTTCTTACAGATGTGAGTTATGTCAAGTCACATATTCCTGTTCAGTTAGAGTTTAGAAATCTGTATGTTCTGAGACCTGATTGTTTTCTACATCATAACAAACCACAGTATTATTACAAAGTCAATAGCTATCAATCTGATTAAGATCCCAATGCCCTTTCTTTTTGTACTAATATGGAAAATAAGATCATTCTATTGTATTACCTGAACAAAAGAGCTTCTTCTTTTTTTTCTTCCTTTGTGCATCCTGTTAGCCATTGTGTTCTGCAAAAATGTTGTCCCACAAATAAAGTTAAACCAGGTTTTGATAACTCAATTGTACTAATATTTATATACCTAAGAATGCTAAAAAGGAACACCCACTGAATAAATCATACATGATATCTATACTTGGACTTGGACTTCCACAGAGACTTAAGTATAATCTGCACATTTCATGATTGTAGATTTCATTGCTCAGTATTACAAAGCCTAATGATACAGGGGTCATACTGTGCTATATAATGATCTCATAGTCTCAGCTCCTAGAAAAGACTTTAATTTTAGAAGAAAAAAATCTTTATTTAATTGTATCTTGCTATAATATACCACTGCTATGCTAGTACTGAGAGTGATTAATATGTTATTGGCTGTGGTATCTAATTTGTGGACTTTCCTATCAATTGCAGTGTTTTATGTGGAACCAGTTAAAGATTACTACAGCATGGTACAATACCTGGAAAAATAATTAACCTCTAGATTATATCAGTAATAGTTAAAAGGGGAAATCTCAACTATAAGGGAAGTATCAGCGTGATTGCAATTATATATATATATATATATATATATATATATATATATGTACATAATACAATAGTATATGCTGCATATGACTTAAATAGACCTGGGTGCTCATCAAAGAAAAAAGATGATACATACAGCTTATGTAGAGAGACAGCACTCACAGGATTTCTGTTGAATGTAAATGCTGTTACATATTTATTGGAATCGACATTTTGGCTAGCAGTGTAGCCTTTATCAAGATTGATAAAGGCTACGCTGCTAGCCGAAACGTTGTTTCTAATAAATATGTAACAGCGTTTACATTCAACAGAAATCCTGTGAGTGCCATCTCGCTTCATGAACTGTATATATATATATATATATATATATGCAAAATATAGAAGAAAGTGCACTGAGTTTTGTAATATATTTGAATAAAAAGCATTATAATATAAATCACATATATGTTAAAATCACTCAATGTTAAAAAATACTATATAGACATCAGTAATGGATAAATCTGTTACCAGTAATAAAGTGATGTCACTATCTAAATATATTGAAAAGATATTATACAATTAGAATGAGATCAACCACATATGGAATATCCAATGTCACCATGTAGATAATGGATCGCATGGCTTATTGCGGTATAGTCTTTCAGTACTGACACCTTTAAATATAAATCTACAGGTACAGCAGGTGTAGGCAAAAGGTAACAGCTTACCCTCCCATCCTTGTTTGGAACATGATCTAGATAATTTCCAGTTCAATATGTCATGCTGTTCAGTTCTTATGTAAGTCTTGGCAATAAAGTTTGCAGATATCTATGAGATTTAAAATCAATGCTTGTAAATGAGGTACATAACATGAAAACCAAACAAAAGAGAGTGCCTAAAGGTATAATACATCACCAGATACAATGACAATTTGAACTTAAATGTTTCACTCACATGTAGCAGTGGTCAGAGAGCTAATATTAGTCAATCTGACATTTGAGCTTGACACTCTATTATCCTATATAATAAAAGGCCAGAAAGTTTGTCACGATGCAGTCATGCGCAGTAGCGACTGCCCGCATTCAGACAGTCTCTACTGCGCATGATTGCATCTCGTGAGTGAGGAGGTGCAATTGGGTGGAGCAGTGAGGTAACAGCAGTATGCAGAGCAGGTCCTGTTAATGTTAACCCTTTGAGTGCCATTGCTTTGCAATGCATTGTGTACCCCTCTGGCACTCAAAGGGTTAAGAGGCCGGTCCTGCTCTGCATACTGCCATTACCTCACTGCTCCACGGCCCATGCACATGGGCTTTTAAATTAGTATGACTATAAAAAGGTAGAGAAACACATTTTTCTTACCACTGATTTCAATGCAATGAGCTAGGTGAAAAAAGCGGGAAATGGTACTTATCGCCGGACATTTTTCACCAAGCAGAAAGTGCCATTTTTCCCCAATTTTGGTTTGAGGCTAAAGTGCCTAAGGTTTATCCTATATATGATATACTTAATTTTTATACATTTGTTCTATGACATCACATACCCATGTGATATGAATTGGCAAATAAGAATACATTTCTGTATATTCATATCTCCTACGATAACTATATTATATGGAATAACATTTAACAAAGTTATTTATATATGATTTGTTTATTTGGTTTATAAGCCATAAAGCCATATTTGGTGGAGAAACATTTTTCTTCCCAGGGATTTCAATGCAATGAGCTAGCTGAAAAAAGCGGGAAAATGGCACTTATTGCGGGACATTTTTCACCATGTAGAAAGTTTTTGCCCATACCTATTAAAAACCCCATTTAAATCAACAGGGGTTTTTTATGGTGCAACCGGTTTGTCCTATATATGCTAAACTTCATGTTTATACATGTTTGTTCTATGATATCACATACTCGTGATATGAACTGGCAAATAAGAATACATTTCTGTATATTCATATCTCCTAAGATAACTATATTATATGGAATAAGATTTAACAAAGTTATTTATATGTGATTTGTTTATTTGGTTTATAAGCCATAAAATGCCATATTAAATTCCAAACTGTGGTAAACCATACAATAAACAGCATTGAGGGAGAATCAAGGTAGCAACTGCAGTAATTTACAAAATCTATAGCACTCAAGAGGAAACAAAATGTCAGAAGCCTGTGATGTATATAATCAAGGTTTCTAGACTGTCTTCCTCAATAGGAGAAATTACTCTAAATAGCTAAAATGGATAATAACAATAATCTTGTTAGTAGCATGTAATCACAATCAAAACTGGCTATAGTTTGTGGTACTTTATGATGTAAAGGATGTACTTCAGTAATTCCACTTCAGGTTCAGATCAATCTAATCCAATCTACCAGATGCTTGGGGTCATACTCAAAAAAGAATAAACTTTTTTTAACCCTTTGAATGCCAGAGAGGTGCGCAACACATTGTGAAGCAATACTTTGCATAACTCTCTGGCACTCTAAGGGTTAAACATGTATAGCCATTCAATTACAAGTTAAAACTACAAACTGTGTATTGCTTTCTTTATAATTGTTTCTGCATATGAGACTTGCACTGATCACTTTAACTTATAGTAACAATAATAAATTACTAAGTATTTAGTTATAACAAATAGTTGAATCACACAAAATGCACTGTAGTCAGAAGCTTGTTATTGCTTGTTCATGTGACAATCTGTATTGTCTAAAATACTCTGACAGGGCAGTTGTTGGGTCCATAAAAGACTAAACTCTTGTGGCAACCAAATGCATTATTAGTGCATTATTCAGCCCAAATACCCTATCATTAGTTAGGAGATTAGCAGCATTATATGCTCCAAGCTGGTAGTAAGACTCTGGGCTTTAAATAGATAGTAACACTTAATAATAAATATAGATAGATTGCAGGGTTTATCCTATAGAGTAAACAAAGGTGCCCTCACTTATAAAACATGCTTTACTTGAAAGTTATTGTAGCTCAAACGTGTCTTTTTGGGTGCAGTACCTCCATGGCTGAAATTTTACAGTGGTGCTATTGCTACACCATCCTATAGAGGTTTTCAGTCAACTGAATAGAGCTACCATGACAACACCACCATAAATTTTCAGTTCATGGGAGTAATACACCAAAAATGCAAGTAGGAATTGCAAAAACATTTGTATAAAATATCTTTCAGTAGTGGAGGTACAATTCTTTTACTCAACAGGTTAAACCCGGCAATATATATTTTTTCAATATTAAGAGTTACTATCTCTTTAAGCGACTACATAACCATGCCACTGTATGCATATAATTTTTTTCTCTTATTCCCCAGAACAGAAGACAGAAATATATGCCATGATGGTGGTATTGGTGGTGGGGGTGCTATGGTACAAGAGAAACCTTCAACGCCCTAAAACCATTGGTTTTCAAGTTCGTTAATCCAAAGTCATTTTGATTTACTTGTATGTAAAAAAGAAAAAGAAAAAAAAGACAGTGCACAGAGAATTTCTAAGTGTAGTATTAGTTGTAGAATAAAACTGAAAATCAAAAAATAGTGATTTATTAAACAAACAACTATAAGTTAAATACAATGAATTAAGCAGTTTTGTTTTAAAACAATGAATGAATAGCTTTAAAACAATGGATTTAGAAATATCCTGATTCCACGGTATATCTATATGTCATAATCATATAGAAAAAGTTGATATTGGATGATAGCACTATGGATTTTTATTCGACTCGTTTCAGAGAACAAGTCTTCTTTCTCAAGATATCTTATCTTGAGAAAGGAGACTTGTTCTCTGAAACACATTGAATAAGAGATTAAACTACGTGACACAGTGGACTGGAATGGAATCAACTATTATTACATCACTGAGCAAGATTTCTGACCCGAAGGAGACAGAGAACCAGGGGGTTACAGGAGCGCTGTAACAATCATGCCCTGCCAAAGTACTTCACTGTGGGCTTACAAAACAAGAAGCGTTCCGGTGAGCAGATAGCAAACTTGTCTATGAGTCATACATGACCTAAGAACAGTATCTTGAACTAGGAGGGCAAATTAGGATCTGACCCCCCCCCCCCCAGAGATCACTGAGTATTGATGCACAGGCTCTTTGTATATTAGGTTGGATATGACCCCTGAAATATGTCCCGCCCCACTCCGTACATATAAATCCATAGTGCTATCATCCAATATCCACTTTTTTTATATTATTCTGACATATAGATATATTGTGGAATCAATGATACACCTGAGAGGACTTCAGGGGACAGTCAGCTGCAGGAGATATCTATTTGAGACATATACACTTTTGAGTACTGATTCAAACTGAGTGGTCTTCATATACAGTTTCATTCATCATACAATTTCATCCCTCATCTTCATCTTCCATCATCTACACTTCATTTCATATCCATCTTTATCATTTAAGGACCATTATCATTGATCATCCATATCGCTGTATCCCCGACAGTAGAGGAGACTATGATGAACCGTATGTAACATTGACTTTCATCACTGACAGTGATTTTTCATTCATTATTTCGTTGTGAGATTGAACTACTCTAAACTACTTATTTGAATTAGATTTTTAAATTCATTTCATCATTTTCCGCTGATTATATATACTTTTCTGTATGATCGGTTTTTGTGTACCTATGTTTTAAATTGCACATGAAAACAACCAGTAAGCATAATTACAGTGTAGTAATATTTTAATATACTTAAATATTGTTTATGGGTGTTTCAGTTGATACAAATTAGATACTCCCGGTGAGAGCCACTGCTATCTCTTATCAAAATGTTGATTTACTTACCTGTGATCCAGCTGCGAAATCATACAGTTCTGGATTGTTAGCGAACATGATTTGAAACTACAGCATGAAAACATGATTTATCATTGTCATCATTTCTTCAAGAAGTGAATGCTTTTAAAAATACATGCTATGCCCAACCTTCTTGAGGGCTAGAGGGGTGTACAATGCATTGTGTTGCCAAAGTATCTGGTAGTCAAGCGGTTAAACAATAATATAGCATTTGTGTACCTTTCTCAAATATCCAAACACTAACTAGGAATAACGTGGGATGAAAGGTCCATACCTCTGCTTCTCTTCTGTCAAAGATGCTTTGAGCCAGAACTAAGCATGCTTGGGAATTTTATCTCAAATATCCTCAATTCTTATTCTGTTTTGTTCCCTTGTTCCAGGGTTTTGCTTCTTATCTTAGTAACTATGTGGCAAAACAAAAACAAAAAAATGAGGCCATTACTTTGCCTCAAATTGATCCAGTTCTTTTTATTAAATCAGTCTTAGTATGTTAAAAAAGAAAAACGGAGTCAAATAATGTTGGAGAATATAACCATAAATAATATGCCAGATTAATCTTTTGTTCTGTGCATAATACATATTGAATACAATTTCTTTGTTTATTTGGCCACAGCACATGCACATTAGATACAATAAGCAATTTACACATTATTTCCTTTTGACATCTATAAAGATATACACATTGCAAGTTATGCATAATGACTGCTTTGCCTGTTTTTGCAGAGTAACATTAGATTCTAAATAAGACTGAATTGGCCTGCTGTCTGCTCTGACCTATTGTTTTTCAGATATTTGAATGAATTATAGGGGAACTTTACCCTAAAAATAAGTGACTTTTATTTTGACTTTAAAAAAGCAAATATACAAAGATTTTAAAAACAATCAAAACCAATACTGGCTTACTGGCTTAATGCATTTTGTGGAACACGCCCACCCAATGGGCTTCTGATGAAGTGGGCGTGTTCCACGAAATGCATTAAGCCAGTAAGCCAGTATTGGTTTTGATTGTTTTTAAAATCTTTGTATATTTGCTTTTTTAAAGTCAAAATAAAAAAACTTTTTTTGGTTAATCCAGCATTATCTGGGTTATTTAATTACTGGCGTCATTTGAGATCCCCCTTATTCTGGTTCTAGTTTTTAAAAAAACTTTTGTAAAATATAAGGTGGTGTTGAGTAAAAAGTGCTTGGTCTTTAAATAACCTTGTGCTTATTGACACTTCCACATTCTTACGGAGTCTGGAGTGACATTGGAGTTGTGCCAAGGATACCAGACTGGGGTATGAGCCAGTAAAGGTGATTATTCCTGGAGGCTGGAGATAGCCTCAGAAGAATGTGAGTACATTTCCAAGAGTCTACACTTATGTGGTGTTGGTGAAGGAGGAAGTAACTTGAATACTGCACTTAGAAGGAATCCTCTGCGCCGCTTGTCTTTTTGTGTTTTTCAGTTCGTTCTTTGGTGGGGACCCTGCCCATTGGAAGCGAGCAGCGAGGACTTTTCTTGGTGGATTAAGAGTCTTATTTACTTGTTTATTTATTCTATTGTTTGACTTATATTGTTGCTGTTTATCCTCTTATATTCTTTCCATCTTCTCTCCTCTTTTGTTTTTTCTTTCAATTTTTTTGTCTTTCACTTTGGAGTGGAGCGCAGCAGATACATATATTTTTTTGTTTGTTTCTGTGTTAATATAACCATGGTTTACCTTTGAAGTTGTCCTTTAGGTAGCAACAAGGTGTATCTATCTATAAAATTGTTGCATTATACTTGCAGTTCCCTGTATATATTGTTTTCAGTTGACATTTACCTCTAATTACTAACAAACATTATGACAAGATCCCACCGAGGAGGAACAAAATAAAATGTTTTGTTCCAAGACCAAGTGGCCTCTCAGGTGGTGCTTCAGATCATGTTTTACTCTCCCACCTACCACTGCAGAGATGAAATTTAAATATCCATATCCAATATGCATCACATGGAAAGCAAACACCCATGCCTGGGATTAGGGGTGGGCGAAATCTCTTGTTGTGTTAATGTGAGAAATTCTGGGAAAACCACATTGTTGTCTGTATTTTCACTGGAAAATCCGCTTTAAAACTAGCGATTAAAATTTTCACATATTTAGTGCGTCTGCCAGATTTTTTTGATTTACGTTGTTTTCACCTTTTCACTATAAAAATGTGGCGCATTTGTGGAATTCAAACACAATAGAAGCAGCAACAGAGCAAGTTAGATGTGCTGTGCTATTCTGTTGTGATCTTTTTCCAAAACTGAGCAGGAGAGGCTCATAGTGATTGCTATCACTATGAGCAGATTTAAAAATAATAAATGGAGGAGCTGGAAGGACCCTTATGTGTCCATTGAATCTGAGGAGGAGGAGGAAGTGAGCAATACTGAAGCAATGCTGTCCTTTCCCCCTAAATCATCAAAGGGAATTTGGGGAATTTAATGTGAAAGGAGGGAAAAAGGGACTGGGAAGGGAGGGAGAAAAGGGACTGGGAAGGGAGAGAGAAAAGGGAAGTACTAGTGAGAACAGGACAGGTAAGCTGCCTGTGCCTCCTGCTAGATGTGCTGCCACCATTGCTGCCCCTGCTGCTGCTAGTGCTGTGCCTGCTGTCAGACTTGCCCCCCCTGTTGCACCCAGTGCTGAACCTGCTGCCACCAATATTGTGCCTGCTGTCAGACGTGCTGCCCCTATTGACAGCGCAACCAGTGCTTTGCCTGCTGCCAGTGCTGAAGCTGCTAGTATATCTTGTAATACTCAGGAGGGGGGAAAAAACAGTTGATGTCAATTGTGACAGCAGGGTACCCTAAGTCACACTTGCCATCCCCAAGCAGTCCCGCCAATGCTAGTGCTACTACTACTAAGAACGTCCAGCAGCTTGTTAGTGTTAGGAATGAAGGAGAGGGTAATCAATATCCTCATATTACTAGTGACTGTAAGGAGGAAGACTCTGGGGCTGAACTTGGTATGTATGGTGTTAGTGGTAGTAGTAACAGTGATGGTGAAGCAGCTGTTGGGACTAGTGTTAGGAGAATGGTAGGGGAAGCATTTGAGAGCTTCCCCTAGCAATCAAGAGAGCCCACACCATTCCTCTGGCTCTGGGAATACTCCTCCCTTTTTCTTCACTACAGTGTCAAAGTGGAACATGGTCCTGAAGAGGCCAGAACTGGTGTTGGGGGGGAGAGCAGGCTCTGAATTAATACCACCATCACCAGCAGGAGCACAAATGAGCTGCCTGTGCCTGCTGCTACTGCTGCCAGTCTGCCTTCTTCAGGTCAAAAATAAATGCCAAGTGTGACATTAGGGGACGCTCTGTCACATTGCTCATCATTGACACCTCCTCCATGCAGAAGATAAATATCTGTAAAAGAGTAGCAACAGTAGTACGTATGTACTAGTGTGGAGGTGATGATGATGGTAGAGAAACTGGGGTATAAGAGACATTGATGGCCTTTTTATCAGAAACTGAGACGGAATGGGAGACAAGGATGAGCATGTGTGAGGATGGGCATCACCACCACCACTAGCAATGAGCTTTTGGAATTTGCAACTGCTTTGATTCCTGTTGCTGCTGAGTTGCAAGGGCAGCAGGATGCTGAGCAGCAAGCCAGTGTGCCACAGACCACTGTGGACACAGTGGGAAAGGGGTCAACAAGTGATGCAGGGAGGAGGACTGGTTTCACTTGCCAGCAGCGCAATACTCCTGGCCCTAGTTGCAGTGCTGTATCTGAGGCAGTAGCAACAACAGCAGCTACATTATCCGCTGCCCGAGACAGTGAAGGAAAATGTGGAGGACAAGAAGAAAGAGGCTATTCTTCTCATCCTGTTCCCTCCCCCTTGAGGACATGGGTGTGGGACTGTTTTTCTCTTGGGGCAGGCACAGTGCAGTCATCACCAACAGCACTGTGCAAAATTTGTGGCAAGTCAGTGAGAATGGGAAAGTAGGGAACACACCTTGGCACAACCTCCCTGATATCACACATGAAACACAGACACAAAACACCCATTATAGAAATCAAGCACTGCTGTTACTGTACCCCCTGACTCTACAAGAAGGGCAACAAGAGGCAAGGCAGAGATCAAAGTTGAGGAAGTCAGAGACTGGAAGTTCAGTGATGAGTTAAACAATTAGTTCACCATCACCATCACCTTCTTCCTCTAGGGTAACAACTACATCTTCTGTCAGTCCACCTCGTTCATTGTTACCTCCCCTGCCAAATGATAGTCATTCTGTTGATGTTAGGATGTGGCAGTTCATCTCTACCCATTGCACACTGTGTGTTGCACTAATCACATATGCCAGTATGGTGATGGCGAATCGATACCAGGTCATCAAGAGACATCTGAGGAGATTCTGTCCTGCAGAATGTGTTAGGATGCTGTCAGGGAGGTTTCATTATTACTATTAAACTGTCAGCAAGTTGTCATGTGTCCAGGGGTGTCTGTAGAAATTTTTCCAAGGGTGGGCAAAGCCATAATATGACTCCAGGCCAGCCCATCCAGCCCCTTTTTTTATATGGAGGGGGTAATTGTAGGGGGGCAAGTACTCACCTTGCCCCTCCCCCTCCAGACACCCATGCATGTGTCCTTAGGAGGGTTTGGACAGGGGCTATTGTGACAGCAGCAGTACTTGGGTTCTGGTGTCATGGTGTTTAGATAGAGCTGTACCAGGTGTTATTTGCCACACATGCTGGCACTAGGCCAGTAGGGCATTTTTATTTTTTAATCAGGGCTTGTGCTTTGAAAAAAAAAGAAAAAGAAAAAAAACATAGTCCTACAAAAAAAATAAATAATCAATTTTTGGGGGTTTGTTTCTAACAAGCCTAAGTCCTACAAATCAATGTTTCCTTACGGCTTGTGCCAAACAAGCTTAAGTCCTATAAATCAATGTTTCTTCAGGACTTGTGCCTCTAATAAGTCTAAGTTCTACAAATCAATGTTTCCTCAGGGATTGGGCCTCTAACAACAAGTCTAACAAATCATCCTCTGCAAAAAACTCTGGCATGTCAAGTAGCAGTTTACCCCAGTGGCAACTTATGTCAGGGGATTCCTATCTCTATCACTTTACATTCAAGTTTCTTATATTAATTGTTTTTATTAACTGTCCCCCCAATAGCAGTCAAGAAACCTCCCCAAAACAAATTCCCTGTTTAACACAGACTCCACCCACCAACACAGGCACCCTCCTCAGACCCCTTTTATACCATGTCTTATGTTTGTTTGTTTTTTATTTTATATAGGATTTATTTTTTATTAGCTGCCACCCAATCCCAGTAAACAACCCCCCTCCAAAATCATCCCCTGTTCAACTGATTCTTTCCCCACACTCCACCAACATAGGTACCCTCATGCCCCTTTTATACTATGCCTTTGGGACATATAATAATATTTTCTATATGTTGTGTGTAAATTCAATATTTCCATTTATTTCAATGGAATGAGCAAGGCAAAAAAAAGTAAAAAAGTGGAAAATCTGCCCTTTTTGTGGGAAATTATTTGTCAAGTGGAAAGTGCCATTTTTCGCAGATTTCAGTTTGAGGCGAAAATTTTCACCCATCTCTACCTGGGAATATCTTCTAACATAAGTAGACCTACTAACAAAGATTGTGATTAGTACCTACTGAGTACAAACAAAATAAAATGTTTTGTTTAATGCATAGTGGCCTCTCAGGTGGTGCTTCAAATCATGTTGGTACATATTGGTACAAATGACAAAGTAGGAGGAAGATGGAGGTCCTTAAAGAATGAGTTCAGGGATTTAGGTTGCAAGCTTAAGGCAAGGACTTCTAAGGTAGTATTTTCTGAAATACTACCTGTGCCATGCGCCAGTGCAGGTAGGCAGAGGGAGCTCAGGGAGCTTAATGTATGGCTCAAACAATGGTGTAGGAAGGAGGGTTTTGTGTTTTAGAGCACTGGGCTGACATTGCTCTTGGGTACAGTCTATATGGAGGCAATGGATTGTGCCTAAATGGTAGAGGAGCCTCTGTGCTAGGGGAGAGAATGCTAAGAAGCTTGGAGGAGCTTTTAAACTAGGAAAACGGGGGAGGGTATAGATATCAAAAACGGGGTAGATATAGCAGATAGGAACCGGGTCCAAGTAAATGATCGGGGGGGTGGAGTAAGGGGGGGCGGATAAATGTACTCAATAGGGAGGAACTCATAGTAAATGAAGATGTAGAAAAAAGGCATGTAGGGAGTAATATATATAAAGACTTCAAAATTAATTGTATGCTAGCAAGTGCAAGAAGTATGGTAGATAAAATAGGAGAACTAGAATTGCTGCCGGTTAATGAGCAATTGGACATAATTTGTATAACAGAAACATGGTGGAATTATGCACATAACTGGGCTGTAAATATAGAGGGCTTTTCCCTGTTTAGAAGAGACAGAATTAATAGAAAAGGGGAATGTGTGTGCTTATATTTGAAACCAGAGCTAAATCCAGTTTTGAGGGGTGATATTAGTGAGAAAACTTGACAAAATGTGGACTCCTTGTGGATAGAAATTGAGACTAAATGTGTAAACTGCTATTGCAAATTAGAAAATCTGCCCAGCTTGGGCATACTAAAATTATGGGAGATTTTAATTATCCAGATTAGTGTTGAGCGAGCATGCTCGGCCGATGCTCGGATCGGCTCGAGCATCGCTCTGCTCGGCACATGGCTGTACTCGTACGAGTACCGCCATGTGCTCGCCCGGCATGTTCGGGTGGCGGGGATCTGTGCCGAAGGAGGCACAGATCTGAAGAGGCTCCGCTGGACCACCAGGGACTGGAGGTAGGGGGCATTGCGGAGATGAAGGGGGCATAGCGGAGATGAAGGGGGACATTGCGGAGATGAAGGGGGCATTGCGGAGATGAAGGGGGCATAGCGGAGATGAAGGGGGACATTGCGGAGATGAAGGGGGACATTGCGGAGATGAAGGGGGACATTGTGGAAGGGGGGCATTGCGGAGATGAAGGGGGCATTGCGGAGATGAAGGGGGTATAGCGGAGATGAAGGGGGACATTGCGGAGATGAAGGGGGCATTGCGGAGATGAAGGGGGCATAGCGGAGATGAAGGGGGACATTGCGGAGATGAAGGGGGCATTGCGGAGATGAAGGGGGCATAGCGGAGATGAAGGGGGACATTGCGGAGATGAAGGGGGACATTGTGGAAGAGGGGCATTGTGGAGATGAAGGGGGGCATTGACCAGGCACCCTCCCCTCATCAGAGCAGGGGGTGCCTGGTGTAATGCTCGTGTCGCCCCATTCAATTCAATGGGGCTCGGGTGCTCGGCCGAGCACTCGAGCCTCCGGCGGTGCTCGGTCAGAGCACCCGAGCACCCGAGCATCGGGGTGCTCGCTCAACACTAATCCAGATATCAACTGGAAAAATGAGACCTGTCAGAGTGCTAAGGGAAGCAGGTTTGTGAGCCTGCTTCAGGAAAACTATATGTCACAAATGGTGGAAGTGCCGACAAGAAGGAACAATGTATTGGTCCTAGTGATAACGAATAACGCAGAAATGGTATCCAATATTAAGTTTAAGATTAGTCTGGCAAAGCAAAACTGTATAGGTTCAACCCAAACTCTTAAAAGGCCGATGTTTTAAACACTTTCTTTTCATCAGTATATACAAGGGAGCAAGGAATGGTAGAAGAGCTTCAAGTCACAAATAAAACAATACAATACAATATTATCAGATATTGGGTTAACTCAAGAAGATGTCATGGGAAGACTGAACAAACTTAAGACTGACAAAGCACCGGGTCCAGACGGTATACATCCAAGGGTTCTTCGGGGGGGGTATCTGTCGTGCTGGCGTCTCGTACCTCCGGCGGGGGCTTCCCAATGTGGCCGCCCTGCATTCGTCGGGTGCTTCTGGCTGGTGCAGCCTATGAGACCACCGCTGGCGGGGCACCTGCATTCCACGCCTCCAGCCTGCACGGTCTGTGTCCCATAAAAGGCCTCACTAGACGGAGCTCGGACGATCTAGTATTGAGTTCCGTCTAGTGGCTTCTCGCTGTCGGTTCTGCGGACTCTTCCTCTTGTCCTGGTTCCCTGTTTGGCTTTCTTGCGTGTGTGGGAGGGTTTGCCTTCCATCTGTCTTTCCCTCCGTGTCTTGTTTCCTTCCTCGTCGGTCCCTGGTTCTTCTTCCTTTAGATAGGGGTCTCCCTGGTCCTTGGTTCTGGGCTTCCTTTTGTTTTTCCTTTTGACCCTGTGTCCCTATTATCTTAGCAGCCTGATTTCTGCTGCACTTCCTTGTAGTGCGGCTTTGTTCTCAGGCTGCTTACAAATCCTCACAGACCTTACAGGTGGCCTCTTTATTTTATTTTCTCTATATTTTCTTTCCTTCATCGTTTGACTGACAGCAATTGTAATGTCCATCTCTATGGATGGACATGACATCCGGGACTAATTAAAGGTGTTATTTCTTGAACAAAGGCACAAGGGCAACATGGGGTTTTCTGGCCATAGAAAATAGGATGTTTTAGTTATCCTCTATGACGGGCAACACTGTCAAAGAGCAATATACAGAACTGGAAGGGGAAGCCACAGCATGCATGGAGAGTTTACAGTATAAGACTATGTGTATTGAATAGTGCAGAATTTGTATACTGTTTTGGGGAGTAAACATTAGCAGATATCTGACAGGGTTCTGGTTACACTTACACATTATCCATCTGTGTTGTTATGTCCTCTTTCAATTCTTCATGCATACATTTATCTTAATAAAGAACCTCACAGTGGAAAATATGGAATGTTACAACTGCTGGAATTTCATTTTCAAGTAGCATAGTAGAGTCAGTATAAAATTGCAACATGCTTTTTAATCCAATGTCTATTAGAAAATTCTACAGTGATTTGCAATGTAATATGTCTCTAGTATTCACTAATGTAACCCTTTAAGGAACAGAGAGAAACATGTTGCAAATCAATTCACTGCGTACCCCATTGTACATGACGAGTTAAAATGAGTGAAAGGAAAAAAGGTGGCACTGTGTACTCTTGCAATCTAAAGCTACTCAACCAATAAAGGTGTCACTATTCCTCTACCATTTTCCTCAATATGAATGATATATCTTTACTGATCTTTACAAAAGCTATATTTAACCTTTCCCCAGAAATAAGGAGTTCAAAAATAAGACGGGGTACAATCTCTCCTTTCCATTGGTTACATAGAAACACAATGACATTTAATTGGTGTAAAAAGTGTCTTTCATGGATTATCCCACAGATGATTACATTACGCAACAATGGATACCTAAATATGAACATAATTTTAAGTAACTATGATCTGTATACCAGCAATTCTAGGGTAAACCAAATTCACCATAAGGAACAATTATAAATTCCTAAAATTCACATTGATTTAAGTGGGGATATTAACTCCTTGAATGCTTCTTTACAATGTACTGGAGATCTCATTAGCATTCAAGGTGTTAAGAAACTATTTAAATCAATGTGGATTTGTATTTCTGCCCTATGCAGTAGTCTGTTTGCTCTGGAATTGCTTATCTTTTGCATTGTGAATACAGTCCTGTGATTACTTTCCTCTCTTATGGGTTATTATGGGTTCAGATGTTTTGTAAAATAAAATAATACATTTAACATTTTTAACAAAATATATATCTTTTGTAAATTAACATTCCATTGCAGCTGAAAAGTCTTATCACTGTTTTTTAATCTCCTTATATCACCACAGACTTTTTTTGAGCAGTGATTCTGGTTTAGCAGCTACACTGCAATCCAGGCCATTATATCAAAATCTGTAATTGTGCAAAAGTAGCAAAACACATTTATCTGTTTATTTACATATAGTTTAAGTATTATTAAAAAATAATGTATGAATCATCCTAAACTAAGCAAATTTTAGTCTTCTAAAATTAACTTTCTTAAAAAGAGTCGTAAGGTTAGACATTAAAGTAAACCACAGCTAGAAATTGATGAATAGTTAATTTCCCTTCCCTTAAGGATTTCTGTAAAATTAGGGAGATGCTTCTCTTTTCCACAAAGTTTCCACAGGATGTAAAATCAGTAAAAACTATGGATTAGATGTTAAGCCAATTGATATTCATGGGCTGAACCTTCCAGCAAACATCACCTCACATTCACATAATCATCTACACATGCTCACATGAATACACAAGCATGGGCGCATAGATACACAGGCACATACTTCTGCACACACACACACACACACACATACAGACGTGCAAACACAAGTACACAAACACAAGTAAACACCAACAGCACTCCACAATGTAGAAAGTAACTATACAAATAATCTTCCCACATACATTCCCAGTGGTAGTGGTAGGTCTCAGTTTCTGCCAGTTTCTTTCTCTTTGCAGCCATTTTACCCACTTAGAGTCAATGACTGGAATAAATTTATCATCATCCTGGGATACTAGAGACATTCCCAAAATACTGGAAAACAATATACTGGAGAGAATTCTAGCATTCAAGAGGTTAAATGTTTTAATTAATTCTTGAAAATGTCAGGCTGCATTATCATGTTCTATTATACTTTTATTATAATACAGGGGAAGGCCATTGATTGCTTCAGATTATCATTATGCTATGTCTTGGTTAATGAAAATGTTAAATGTCTTTCAAATGCCATGTGTTAGCCTGTCTGTCCCTTATTCTATCGGCACATACATTTCTGACTTTATACAATAAGGTTACGATAGAACACCAGTTTGAAATCAATTAGATCCCCATATCCAAACTACTGACCTCTATTAACTGAAGAGGAGTGTTCTGTAGGATAAATAAGTCTTATGCTTTCTTGGATATTTCCAGGTAGACCATCAGAGCAACATCTTGTATTCACTCTCACTCATGGCAGTCTCAATTTGGGAAACTACCTGGAGCTGTCATTTTTAAATAAGAAAGTGTGCTGATGATTGGTTTACCCTGAATTCCTCTAGGAAACACAGATTTTATCACTTCCTGTTACATTGGACTTTGAGAGAAGGAAGACAGTAAAGACACTTTTTTTCTCTTTTTATAAGTGTGCTATGTTTGCAGGTATCTTATAAAATGTTAATTATATTACAATTGCCATTCTTTATGGGTATATTTTGTCATCTTTAGTGCTAAAACTATTATTATTGATGCTCATTTTCAAAAGCCTATAATATTTAAACAAAAAGAAAGGCAGCTCTAAATTCAGACTCCAAGAATAATTGCCAGTTTCTGTAAATTAGGAAAATCTAGACAACTGTAGGATTGAATGGGACAAAATGATTTTCCAATAATTTATCATGTAATGGACATCTTATAAAAGGTGATAGGCAGTTAGACTTAATCTATATAATGTTTCTTAGTTCTTAAAGGGATAGTAACACTTCGTTTTAACTTTATTTTATTTTGTAGGCATTAAAAAAACATGAAGAATGATATAAGTCTTATCGCTCAAACCTTTATGGTTTATGAGATATTCACAAGCAAAGTTCCCCTCCCCGCCCCTTTTACCTAGTGTAAACAATCTCTTCTCAGATGCGAGTCTGGTTGTATGACAGTACAGATAACAGAAGGGGACAATTTTCTTTGTATGAAAACAATGAAAGCCCTTCCCCCCTTGATAAGTTTTTCAGCTTTTTCCATTATCTTAATTGAAGATTGTCCCTCTCTGCAGTCTACCTGGGCATCTCCCTTCTGATTTGGTTGAACAGGGGGGGAATACTTTGTTTGTGAATATCTCTTAAACCATAAAGGTTTCAGAGATAAGACTTATATCATTCTTCATGTTTTTTCAATGCCTACAAAATAAAATAAAGTTAAAATGAAGTATTACTATCCCTTTAAAAAACTTGTGTGCACCAATCCCATTGTCTCCCATCAATGCAAGTATGTAGTATTGAAGTTTTGTGTATTTTTTGGATGAAATACGGTAGAGATTTCCAACTTCAGCAGTAGTGCTGACCTTTAGGCTATTCCTCCTAAGAATGAGTTTAAGTGAATCTCTATGAATGGCTTATTCACGCTTTCATCCTCATCCTTCCCTGACCATGTAAAACATACACTGTAAACAAGTAAGGCAGAATTGTAGTTGGGAGCCTCTTTTCAAATTGTAAAATATAGGTATTTTTCTATGTAATACACAATATATTTTAGGCAAACTAGTATTATGCACTGCCATTTAAAATGAAAAGTTTTATCAAAATGATTTTGTAGTTATCTGCATAGCTATTTATAGTGTAACAATAGCACGTAGTTATTGTCATAGATGTTTAAGCCATGAATGTGAATACCGAGTACGTTGAGAACAATTTATGTTCCAAGGATGGGAAACAGTTGCTTCTATATGATGTTAGACTTCAACTCCCATCAACCTTTTCTGAATAATGCCAGCGCTAAATGATGGGAGTCAATGGCCAATAACTAATGGAGAAATGCTGTTGCACAGACATGTTTAGGCTTTTACATGATCTACACAATCTGTTTTTCTGCATAAGATATTCTAGTAGAAATGTTCTGCCAACATTCAGTTCAGGAATTAATTCAATATTACCTTCATGATCATTTAAAATTATTTTTTTTAACAAATGCACCTTTCCCACTCCATAAGGTTCTCTTTATGCTGTGCTCTGATTGTTACCTGCATAGTCTCCAGCTAGATTACCTGGCTTGCTTTAGGAATCTGGCTTCTCCTGTCTTTCCTTTCCAGATCAGTGTACCTTGCTACAGATCCAGCATTTCTTATCTGATCCAGTGTTTGAAGTTTACTTCTACTGATATGTTTCTGTCTCAATCTCTATGCTTACTAGACTCTGCTATGGCTTCATTCCACTAAATATATTCTCCTGGATATTTGTCTTCAGCTTATGTCTCTGTCTTGTACTGTTATTGTTTATGCATCACAACCTTGCTTACTGCAAAATTTTTCTTACATTGATCCCTTAGACTCCAGATTCATTACAACTTCCACATCTTTGTTGATCACAGTTCCAAATCTATTGCTTCCTCATTCAGTGTGTTCCAGGGCTGCTTATCTTCTCAGTTCATTTCAGCTATCCAGATGTATTACAACATGAACTCCAGCTTGTTAACCTCTCCATGGATTGTATTTCTAATGTCATTCACTACTGTTAACCTCTCTACACTAGTACTATATTTTTTATCAATACCATCACTCTCCTATTGACCTCTTCTCTCTACACCTGCCCAAAAATTTCACATTTTCCTCCTGCAGTTTACATTGCTTGCAACAAGAAATTCTGCAGAAAATATCTTTGGCAAGGATCCTGCATCAGTGAGTGAGGCTCAATGTGAACTGGATCATAGTCAGCAGAGGATTTATATGTATCATTGGCACAAATGGAATGCGGGAGGTAGCATGGAAATAAAATAAAAAAACGCCATATCATCAGACACCTGTTTGCCCAATTGTTTCAGCCTCAAGGTTTGAAAAGCCACAGACAATGTACTCTGAAAGTAAACAGAAAGGTCAGATGTAGGGATTAGCCATATTAAGGCTAAGCAGGAGTTGTAACCAGAAGTAAAGAGCAACAGACATAGTCAAATGGAGCAGAGATCATTTTGTCAGGGAGTTAAGATGAAACTCAATACAGAGATGGTAATAATGAGCACAAATCAAGAAACTCCAGATTAGTGGAGTACGTCCAGCATAATGATAGCACAGTAAGCAGAGCTGCCTCACAAGCCAGAAGTAGCTGGTTCAAATTCTGATATCCTCCTACAGATGGTTTATTGCAGGTTTTTCCACTATGTATTAAACTTTCAGCATGAGCTTGGTAATATGTCTCATTTAGCCTGTTGTAATAATCCTGTGCTTCCGGTACAGTTTCTTTTAGGAGTTTGGATTTCTCTAAAAATTAGAAAGCCATTCTGTCAGGGCTGTCAGAGGTGTGACTATGGGAAGTTTGGGGATAAAAGGTAGGTGAAATCCATAATTGATATACTGAGCTATGGCAAGGATTCGTGTAAATAATTCTGATGTAGTCAGGAAATCTATCCTTTTCATAAACAGTAGATGAATAACTGAAAGTACAGCAAAGTGTTTAATATAGCACAGACAGAAAAATTGCTAATTGTTCAAAACCAGGATATTACAAATTACATAATATGATTTGTTGATATGATGGACATCAGAGACTTCCACCCCAATGAAAGATATTTGCAGTTTCAATTGTTCCATCTGACCAGACTGAAAGTACTAAATGCTTTAAGAGTCAGTGATAGAGACTTGTTTGGTTGATTGCATACCTAGCCTGAATAGACCTTTGCAAGGCGTACCCACCTCTGTATTAAAAAACTATTCAAGAAGAGGATACAGTTTTTACATATAAAGTACCTGGAATATCCATGCGAAGGCAGTAATATATCTGAAAGAATAGAAGGTGCATTAGGAGTGAAGATCCTGAATGCAAGTATTGATGATTGATCAAATCCATATATTTATCATTGTTTCTCCATAACCTCTAGCCATACTATTTATCATAAGTCATTGCATTTTTCAGTTGTAACTGGACAGTGATTGTTTTACATATTGGAGGCATAGCTGACTTTTTCACTTATGAACTTGCAAACTTTAGTATTTCAGTGTTAACTAGACATGCATGGGTTTACAATGGTTGGAATGTTACTCTTGTTTGATGTATATTATGTACTGTATGAATATTAAGCTATGCACATTACAAAATATATTTGCTTATATATGTATGTATTAGTTAGCCCAGACTGGCAGGTTTACCCCCTTGGCTGGAGTCTGGCTGGTTATAAGGTAGAACCAGTCAATAGATTGGTTATCCTGCCTGGTGGGAATTTTCACATTTTATGTAATCATTTCTACACTTACCTGTTCTTTTGGGGCCATTTTCCTAATGTTGAGGTTGAAGTGACCTTCATTAGATGCTGCATATTGAGCAGAAGGAGAGACATTATAGGGAGAGCCAAATGGTGCTTCAAATTATTTCTTGTCATTTTGGTACTTTCTTCTCTTACAGTGAGTGTGTTGGTGGTACAATTGGAGTGAGAGTCTCTGATGTTCATCATCACAACAAATGGTGATGAGTAATGATTAATATTGCAAAAGGCATAAACTGGACTACTCCAGATAGGTTTTTTTACATGTCCCTTATTCAATAAATAATCTTTTAAGCAAAAAAAGTCCAAGATCTCACTTCCATAGTGTGGGCCCAGGTCCATAATTTTTGGCTTGTTTCTGAAGTATTAATTTTGTTATTTAATTATTTGTCCTGTACCATCCCAAAATTTTGGGTTGTTGATGAGGCTTTAGATTGAGTGGGGTTGTTTCCACTGGTACTTTTTTCTCAGTATATGACAGGTATCTACTAAGTAAAATCTAGCTTTAATGTATGTGATTCTTAAGCATGTTAGTGTTAATGATTTTTGAGTCAGCACCTAACCCTTGATATAACACAATGACTGTGTCAACAAAAACAACATCTCATTGCTTCATGTTGTCTAGCCAAATGACAATAAGTGTTCTTGGCTCCAACTCTCCTGTGACTTGTTAAGCATTCCACTCACTGATTGCCACCCTAATGGCTTGGAACCCGAACAAAAGCGAAATGTAAATATATGGTTTGTTTCAGCTGAATACCAATCATTATTTTGTCTGTCCCAATATAATATCTTGTATTAACATTTGAAATTATGCCACAGAAAACATTTTATTGGAGGAAATGTTCCTCTTAGTTAAGAGCCAACTTTTCAAGTGAGGCTCGTTGAAGCTACATGAGATATTTTATAGATAGTTGGTCATCATTATGTTGACACTATTTAAAGACTGAATTTGCTACATACACTGAAAACATATGTAGCTTTCTCAAAGTGATGTACAAATACAAAAGAAGCTAACAACCACTCATTGCATTTTTTAAACAAAGATCAGAAGACACAGTTTAATAGACCTTTTGGCATTCACTCTCAACCAAATGTACTGGTGTACATACTTGGCTGTTTAAGGAGAAAGATAGCAGAGATGAGAACTGCATTGTATCATGAAATATTTAGGGCATATTCCATAGAGATACATAAAGTGCCACAAGGTAATCTTACATAAAAAAAAATATTGTGTTTATTTGCAATTGTCTATTGGAGCCCATGATGACTATAATACATTTTGCTCAAAATGTGCAAGGCTGCCTTATGCCACTTTATGCTCCTTTGAAGGAGCTGTTCCATGTATTATTTTAATGAGTCAGTAAGATATATGTTACTTGTACTTAGCCCCACATCTTTTAAGATGAATGTGGCTCTCACCTCTGTTAGCTTTTATGTACCACTACCAATACTCATATCTCATAAAGTGCAAGTACTCTCTCTCTCCCCCCCAACCACCTCTCCATGTTATGTAACCATAATTTTGTAAGAATCTATGTTATGTAGCATTTGTATCTCAAGTAAAATGGCCAGGATTTATGAAGTAGTGAAAATGAGCTGAATGAGTCACTTTGCTACTCCACCCATCAAATCTCCTTATAGCATTTTCTTACCAACATGATGTGAATAAGAAATCCTATATTTTGAGAATGTTAAAATCAATTGGCAGCCTAGCGTGAATGGGGCAGTATATGTACAAAACTACTTTCTGAGCTTAGTGACTCCAAATTTTCTCCAAACTTTTCCATGTTGACTATAGTGGGATTACATACCTAGATAAGGTGAAAAATAAGAAAATGCATCTTGCTATGCGCTAAATCCCCTTAATAAACAGAAAAAGTAAGAATTTAGTTCAATGTGTACACATCACCATGGCCAGTTGGGGTGAGCAATTTTCCCGTGAAAACATTTGCGAAAACCACATTGTTGTCTGCTTTTTCGCAGGAAAATCCACTTTAAAAACTGCGATTAAAATCAAAAATTCTTCTTCATTTTTTTTTAAATGGCTAGAAAGTTTCTGCCCATTGATTTATGTGTTTTTTGCCTATTCACTATAAAATCGTGATGGAAAGTCTGACCTTGGACAGGCACAGATGTCAAGAAGCACACAGTCACCCTATCAGTCATCATCAGCATAATCACCTCTTCAAAGTTCAAGTTCCACTCAGCCACACACACACACACACCTGTTTTGAGTACCCATCAGCAGCAACAGCAACACAGGTTATTAACATCCACAATGTTAGAAATGAAGAGTGCCTCTGCTGCTGAAAGTGCTGCACCTTTGACACCTAGTAGTAGTGGCAGTAGAATTGCATCTAGCACCAGTGGTAGTAGTAGCAGCAACACCACCTCAGGAAACCCTCATTCCATGAAGTCTGCAGTATGGAGATACAGTTAGGGAAAAAAGTATTTGATCCCCTGCTGATTTTGTATGTTTGCCCACTGACAAAGAAATGATCAGTCTATAATTTTAATGGTAGGTTTATTTGAACAGTGAGAGACAGAATAACAACAAAAAAATCCAGAAAAACGCATTTCAAAAAAGTTATAAATTGATTTGCCTTTTAATGAGTGAAATAAGTATTTGACCACTTTGCAAAACATGACTTAGTACTTGGTGGCTAAACCCTTGTTGACAATCACAGAGGTCAGATGTTTCTTTTAGTTGGCCACCAGGTTTGCACACATCTCAGGTGGGATTCTGTCCCACTCCTCTTTGCAGATCCTCTCCAAGTCATTAAGGTTTCGAGGCTGACGTTCGGCAACTCGAACCTTCAGCTCCCTCCACAGATTTTCTATGGGATTAAGGTCTGGAGACTGGCTAGGCCACTCCAGGACCTTAATGTGCTTCTTCTTGAGCCACTCCTTTGTTGCCCTGGCTGTGTGTTTTGGGTCATTGTCATACTAGAATACCCATCCAAGACCCATTCCAATGCCTTGGCTGAGGGAAGGAGGTTCTCACCCAAGATTTGATGGTACATGACCCTGTCCATCGCCCCTTTGATGTGGTGAAGTTGTCCTGTCCCCTTAGCAGAGAAACACCCCCAAAGCATAATGTTTCCACCTACATGTTTGACTGTGGGGATGGTGTTCTTGGGGTCATAGACAGCATTCCTCCTCCTCCAAACACGGCAAGTTGAGTTGATGCCAGAGAGCTTGATTTTGGTCTCATCAACACTTTCACCCAGTTCTCCTATGAATCATTCAGATGTTCATTGGCAAACTTCAGACTGGCTTGTACATGTGCTTTCTTGAGCAGGGGGGCCTTGCGGGCGCTGCAGGATTTCAGTCCTTCATGACGTAGTGTGTTACCAATTGTTTTCTTGGTGACTATGGTCCCAGCTGCCTTAAAATCATTGACAAGATCCTCCTGTGTAGTTCTAGGCTGATTCCTCATCATTCTCATGATAAGTAAAACTCCACGAGGTGAGATCTTGCATGGAGCCCCAGACCGAAGGAGAATGACAGTTATTTTGTGTTTCTTCCATTTGTGAATAATCTCACCAACTGTTATCACCTTCTCACCAAGCTGCTTGGTGATGGTCTTATAAGTCATTCCAGCCTTGTGTAGGTCTACAATCTTGTCCCTGACATCCTTGGACAGATCTTTGGTCTTGGAGACTTTGGAATCTGATTGATTGATTGCTTCTGTTGACAGGTGTCTTTTATACAGGTAACAAGCTGAGATTAGAAGCACTCCCTTTAAGAGAGTGCTCCTAATCTCAGCTTGTTACCTGTATAAAAGACACCTAGGAGCCAGAAATCTTGGTGATTGATAGGGGGTCAAATACTTATTTCACTCAGTAAAATGCAAATCAATTTATAACTTTTTTGAAATATTTTTTTCTGGATTTTTTTGTTGTCATTCTGTCTCTCACTGTTCAAATAAACCTACCATTAAAATTATAGACTGATCATTTCTTTGTCAGTGGGCAAACATAGAAAATCAGCAAGGGATCAAATAATTTTTTCCCTCACTGTACTTCATGCTGGATCCTCAAGCTAAGCATGTTGCTATCTGTTTTCTGTGCAAAAATCACGTGAGCAGGGGGAAAACAGGCTAACACCTAGGCACCTCCTCTATGAGATACCACCTGAAGCACAACCACAGGTCTGACTGGGAGATATACTATCAGCAGGCCAAAGGTGCCACAACTAGCAGCAGCAGAAGCACTTTAAAGAGTTCCCAGGGATCTAAGGCAGGAAAAAAGAAGTTGTAAAATTATTTGTGTGTCAGAGAGTGTGCTACTGCCACTGCCAAAAGTTATTTCAGTCCAAATAAAACCTATGGCTCCTGCTGCAGATGATATGATGATTCTGGCTTTGCTGTAGGAGATGGCAAGAGTCATAGACTGCCTACACATTCTGCCTCTACCTCCACCACCTCCTCTAATCATGTTGTTAAAACAATAAAGTTTCAGGCTTCTTCTGCCATGTTCTGCCAACCCACAATCACTGAGTTCCTGGGAAGGAGTCAAAAACTTCACAAAAACAATTCCAAAGTATGCTTTTGGAATGGCAAGGTTGCCAAGATGTTGGCAATGGACATGCTGCCGTATTCTTTTGTAGAAAACCGAGGTTTCAGAGAACTGATGTCATGTGTAGCTCCACGCTGGAATATCCTAAGCTGCAGTTATTTTTCCAGGACAGCTGTGCCTGAATTGTACAAGCAGGTGGTTAGTATGGTGGTGGGAAAAGGGCTGAAAAGTGCGTATGGCAAGAAAATCCACCTGACAACAGATATTTGGACAAGTGGGCAGAGCACAGACTCTATGACTGTGACTGCTCACTGGGTTTCCCTCCCAGCACCAACAGTGGACAACACTAGCTAAAAGCGTCAGGTGAAAGCCAGTAATCATGCTTCTTGTTCTGGCAGTATGATTAAAAGGCAGCAGCAGGATAGCCCATACCATCGGCATGCCACTTGGGCATGCAAAGTTTTTAGAATCAGTCCCACAAAGCCATAGATGTTTTAAGTAAACTAGAGCAGGTAATAGATGAATGGCTTATACCTCCACACCTTAAAATATGGGTTTGTGGCTGCTGATAATGGCTCCAACATACCCGCTGACATCAGAATAGGTGATATGGTGCATGTGCCCATTTGCTAAATTTAGTTGTGACAAGATTCCTGCCAGAATCCGAAATATGTATATGCAGAATAAGGCCATTAGCGAGTACACCATGCAAAACTGAAAGGCTTTGGAGGGAACTTCTGTCACCTGTGAGTTGCTGACACCCTTTGAGGAGGCAACCATGCTGTTGAATCTCATTGTGAAATTCTACCACTGATATTTTTATTGTAGAAAAAATGAGGAGCATGGCTGAGGATTCTTACCAGAAAAGCATGCATCAGGTGGTAAAGGACATATTAGCGTGCTTTGAACAAGATACTCTCATAGTGTTCATTAAAAGCAATAAGGAATACATTCTTGCCACTTTGCTGGACCCCGGCTTCAAACACAAAATTTCAGAATTTCTGCCAAAGGGCAATCAGCAGTTTGTCACAACAAGGCATCATGATCAGCAGCAACTCTCTGAGGAATAGGATTCTGTCAAGGAATATCGAGACATGCTTATTGATCAAGTGGAGGGTTGCATTGTGGAGGATGAGAGGGAGAAAGTGAGGGCACAACAAACATTTAAACAGTATAGTGAAAAGGAAGGCAGCAAAGCATTTCAACCAGCAGAAGCAGCTACATCAGCAATCAGAATATCCCAAATATGCACTCTGCATACTAACACATTTTTCAAGTCATATGTTGCTGTAGGACTTACAAGTTTGACTTTCAGACACTTATTTCTAAATTACAGCCCTCAGAAGAAGTAATATTACAGTGGGAAATGTAGTACCTATAGGAAAAATAGGTGAAAAATGTGTTACAATAGACAAAAAATTTGTTAAAATAAGGGAAAAGGAGGAAATTTTGCATAGACAGAAAGGTGAAAACTTTTGCGGAAAAAGTGAAAAATCTGCAAGTTTTTGTGAAAAGTTATGCAGTAAATTTTTCACACTTTTTGTTTACACCAAGTCATGATGATGATGATGGTGGAGAAGCTGGGGTGGAAGAGACATTGATGGTCTTTTTAGTCCAAACTGAGAAAGAATGGGAGACAGGGATGGGCATCATCACCACCACCAGCAGGGAGCTTTTGGAATTTGTGGAATTTGCAACTGGTGTAATACCTACTGCTACTGAGTTGCAAGGGCAGCAGGATGCAGAGAAGCAGGGTAGTGTGCCACAGAGAGTCAACAAGTGATGTGGATCTAGGATAGGTTCCACTTGCAAGCAGCAGCAATACTCCTGGTCCTAGTTGCAGTGCTGAATCTGAGGCAGTTGCAGCAACAGCAGCAACATCATCCTCTGCCCCAGCGAGTGAAAGGGAATGTGGAGGAGAAGAAGAAAGAGGCCATTTTTCTCCATTTTTTCCCTCCCCCCTGAAGTCATGAGTGTTGGAGTATTTTTCTCTTAGGACAGGAACAATGCAGTGATCAACAGCACTGTGAACAATTTGTGACAAGTCAGCGAGAAGAGAGAAACAGACACCATCACTAGCCAAACACCCACCACAGAAATCAATCACCGCTATTGTTGTACCCCCTGAGTCTCCCGAAATGCAGTAAGAGATGAGGCAGAGATCAAAGAGGAGGAAGAATAGAGCAACCCAGTCAGAGGTTGGGAGTTAGATGACAAGCAAAACAACTAGCTTACCATCACTTCTTGCTCTAGGTTAACTACATCTGCCAATCCATCTTGTTCATTGTTGCCTCCCCCCATCAAGTGATAGCCACTCTGTAGATGTTAGGATGTGGCAGTTCGTGTCCACCCATTGCACACTGTGTGATGCACTGGCCACACATGGCAGTGTAGTAGAAAAGAATAGCAAGCATGACATCAAGAGGCATCTGAGGAGATTCCATCCCACAGAATATGCTAAGCTGGTGGCAGGGAGCATTCATCATTAAAATTGTCAGCAAGTTGTCATGTGTCCTTAGCGGGGTGTGAACAAGCGGCGTAGTGACAGCAGTAGTACTTGGTTTCTGGTGTCATTGTGTTTGGATAGAGTTGTGCCAGGTGTTGTTTACCACACGCACTGTGCACATTGCAGTTGATGATGACAGGCACAGTTCCTGCTCTCAAGGGAAAAAAATCAATTCTAGTAACAGCACATCCATGATTTTGGAGGAGGGGCAGGTGAAGAAGACTTGCTGACCAGCTTTCTTCTTTTATCCACATATAATTGAAGTGGTTGGGGCTAGTTATGGTGCTGCTACTGCCTCAGCTAGCCGTGGCAAGTGGAACCTTCATCATCCATCAACCATGTTACTGCTATTGTTGATCCCATTCCATTTCAGCTGTCTAATCATCCTGCTGCTTAAATAACTCAGAAGCAGCAACAAGAACAGCAATCGCAAATTCCTTCTCTATATCAGGGCATTTGACAATGGCCACTGGCCAACATGACATGACCTGGCACCAGGCCAGCAGGGCATTTTTTTTTCTCAGGGCTTGTGTTTCTAACAAGCCTAAGTCCTACAAATCAATGTTTCCTTAGGGCTTGTGCCAAACAAGTATAAGTCCTACAAATTAATGTTTCCTCAGGGCTTGGGCTTCTAACAACAAATCTTACAAATTATCCTCTACAAAATAATCTGTGACGTCAAGTATCAGTCTACCCAGCTTGCGTCAGGAGGTCCCTGTCTCGATCATGTTACATACAAATATCTTATTTTATTTATTTATTTATTATTAACTATTCCCCCCAAACCTCCCCTAAACAAATTCCCTGTTCAACTGATTCTTTCCCCAGACCAACCCACCAACACTAGCACCCTCCTCAGACCCCTTTTATACCACTTCTTATGGAGGGTTTTAATTGTATTTAGGATTTAATTTTTATTAACTGCCCCCCAATCCCAGTAACCAAACCCCTAAAACATTCCCTGTTCAACTGACTCTTTCCCCACACTCCACCAACACAGGTAAGCTCATGACCCTTTTATACTATGCCTTTGGGAAATGAAATAACATTTGTTATGTGTTGTGTATAAATTCTATGTTCCCAATGATTTCAATGGAATGAGCTTATCACAGTGCCCTTGCTCTTTTTGTTTTTTTCTGTCAGTCTAGTCTGTGCCTTGCTCCCATTGGCTACCGTGTGTTAGTCCCGCCCAGTATGACCTTTATATACTGGGCTAGGGGCACCCCTCCGGTGCCCTTTCATGGTGTTCTTGTGCCAGTGATTATTTCTGCTCAGTGCTTCCCAGTGTACCGACTTGGCCTGCCTGACTACTCTGCACATTATCTGCAGCCCTTGTGTACCAACCCGAATTGCCTGACTATTCTTCTGATGTTCCTGTTCCGTGATTTAACCCGGCTTGGCTGGCGTTCCTGCTCCATGACTCTGACCCAGTTTGCCTGACGTTCCTGCTCCGTGATTCGACCCGGCTTGGCTGACGATCCTGCTCCGTGATTTGACCTGGCTTGGCTGACATTCCTGCTCCATGTATCACCCGGCTTGGTTGGTGTTCCTGTGCTGTGTCGACTAGGCGACATTCTGACTGTCTGGCAATTGGGTTATTTCCTTGTGCAGAGTATCAGCGGCCAGTCTCCATTACTGCTACGGCAGTTTACCTTGGGCCTAGTGTCCATTATTGCCTCTGCTCAGTGCAAGTGTCTGCCTCCGTTACCACTCCGGCTGTTGAGCCACTGGTTACCTCCGGTTATACTTGTGCAGAGTGAAAGTGTTGTCTCAGTTACTGCTACGGCAGTTTACCTTGGGCCTAGTCTCCATTATTGTCTCTGCTCAGAGCAAGTATCTGCCTCCGTTACCACTCCGGCTGTTGAGCCACCGGTTGCCTCCAGTTATACTTGTGCAGAGTGCAAGTGTTGTCTCCGTTACTGTTACGGCAGTTTACCTTGGGCCTAGTCTCTGTTATTGCCTCTGCTCAGAGCAAGTGTCTGCCTCCGTTACCACTCCGGCTGTTGAGCCACTGGTTGCCTCTGGTTATACTTGTGCAGAGTGCAAGTGTTGTCTCCATTACTGCTACGGCATTACCTCCTGTGTATACTTGGATTGTTTACTGCTAGACTATAACCTTATACTTGTGTCATTTCACATTGTACCATTTTTGTATTATATTAAAGCTCTTTGAAAATACTATCATCCACTGTTCGTCTTCTTCAATCTTATGTGTTCTTTTTCTGTAATCTTCTTCCAAATGATAAATAAATCAAAACTTCAATGAAAGTTATTGAAAAATGCTCCTAACATATGCGTGAGTGTCAATGGGCAAAAATGCTTGCAACATTATTGGCTGAGGTGTTTTTTTTTAGCAGATGTTTCTTCATAGCACAGGTAATTGAATTGCTTACCATTGCTTGAATTGCTTACTGTTGCTTGAAGAAATGCCATTGGCAATTTTTTTTGGCATCGGGGGTAATTGAATCAAGGCCTCAGTAGGTTATGATATTAAAGTGATAGTAATGTCCATATATAAAAATGCTGTATCTGAATCTCCATGTACAATAAAGTGTATTGGTAGCATTCATTTTAGAAATCGTCCAGTCATTTTTTAGTTTTTCACCTTTAAAGTTTATTGGCAATGGAAGCCCGGCAGCCATCTTTAAACATCCAAAGATCCAGCATGTGCCCGTGAATTCTATCTCTGCTAAGCGCTGTCCACCTGAGTTACCCGATAGGAGGGGGTGAAGCGCTCAAAGGAAAAAAAAAAAAAGGCAGGCTACGCACAGGCTTCGCGTCAATACAGAGGGTGTGGCCAGCTACTGAAATTTGTTCCTCGCTGAGATCCGTCGTGTCGGGCGACACCAACTGAGCTCCAAGCAGTTTACAAGTAACTTGATTGAAAGGGGCTGGAGGGGAAGACTTCTAGGACGATTTTAAAGAATTTGAGACAACAAAAAACTTTCAAACCAAGGGCATACTATTTAAAAACTAAACTAAAACAAACTAGACATCATTTTTGTTGGACATTACTATCACTTTAAGCAGTTTCTATTCTTCATTTTCAATTTTGCTAAACTATCATATAGTATGTGCACAAAACATTATAATTCAGAATAAAAGTGTACATAAGTGATTTTTTTGTTTTATCTGCATTGGCTTACTGCTTCTTAATTCTTTTCTAGAGCTCATGCAAAAGCACATACTTCAAATAAATACGGTTGGAAATAATTGTTTTTCTGACATTTGCTTTTTTTAAAAACTTTATTTTTAAAAATATATACATTATTTGTAAAATAACAAGAAACATCTACAGCAAAATATATTATTGCTGTCCTGCCTTTCCTATACTGTACATGGTAGATCTTACAAATTATTTACAAACATATAATTAGCAGTCTACCTGAGTTTCTCATGGCAACCATTCTGTTTCATCTATGTTCCAAATTTTGTTTTCAAAGGACATTGACTTAGATTTGTGCTAGTTGTTTTCAAAGGACAGTGATTTGGATTTGTGCTAGTTAGTCCCACTGTTGATTAGTAAACTTTTCAAGGTAAAGTATGATAGCAAAGGTCATTTTGTCTAATTATTTCTTTAGAATAACACCTAAATCCGACATTTTACTATAAACTGAAAAAAGGTGAAAAAAATATATATGATCTTTGAAATATTCATACAATTATAAGTAACTATCCTTTGTCTGAAAATTAACCAATTTGCTAAGCCAATTCACGCCAATATTTTTATACATTTTTTTCAGTTTATAGTAAAAGTTCAGATTTAGGTGTTATTCTGGAACCACCCACATGTCATACAGTTTTTTCAGACCAAGCATTTTCAAAATGTACAATTGTTTAATGGATGCTCCCTAATATGACAAAAAACTTTACTCAGAATGTGAAAAAAAATGAAACTCCAATATAATGATTGACAAACAGCAGTCTGGGAGTATATGTTTTTATATCCAGCTAGCAAATTAATATGTATTTGTATTAAAGGGATAGTAATATTTCACAAAAACAGCAGCTCCAATTAATATTTATAGTATTTGGGCCATGAAGAGTGTAATTTCAATAGTGTCAGAGTTGCAGTTCAAGAGTAATTGAATTATAAAGTATCCCCCTTCCGCCCCTTTTACTTAATGTAAGCCAACTCCACTCAGAATCTGGTCCTGGGACCAGACATCTCACAGCAAGGGACAATCTTCTTACTGTGAGTATAAGGAAAACCTTGCCCCCCTTGACTCATTTTTTCCTTGTGCTCACTGAAGATTGTCCCTCTCTGCGATCCATCCAGATGGTCTTGCTGCTGTGAGGTAAGCAGTGTTACATCAGTAAAAGGGGATGGAGGGGGATACTTTATCGTTCAATTACTCTTGAACTACAACTCTGACAGTACTTAAACAACACTCTCCATGTCCCACATACTATGAAGAGTAATCTGAGCTTTTATTGTGATGCATTACTATCCCTTAACTCCCTCTAAATCACTATTTATATATAGGTTTTCTAAAAAAAAACAAAAAAAAAACATTAACAGTTGTAAAAAGGTAATATTTTCTTCTTTTTTTTAAATTTTGCACCATGTTTTTAGAGTGACCAAAATGTCTTCTCCAAGGCTTCTCCCGAAGATTGTAGTTTATTCATAAGTATACTCTTTCAGATATACTAAAATGCCTGAAAAACCATGGAATACCATAACAGATTATGTAGCTAGAGGCCTCCTGAGTAAAATTGTACCCCAGTGGGTAGGAGTTTACAATGCTGTAGGGGGTGCAGGACCACAAAACTGTGTGGACCAAAATCTTTCAGTTTTCTTGTTTGTTATAAGATATACCTGCACTTAAATATCTGTAAAATACAGACAGGAAGAAAAGTTAGACAAAGCATACCATTGTGGAGAGAAGACAGTCCACTGTATCAAAGAAGGGATTACTGCTTGGTATACACAGATGTTTCCAGAAGATGTAGCTGTAAGAACAAATAAGCATTTTTTTCAATTTCTACCCCTTCAAAAGTATTGAAATATTTTAAAAACATGGAATCACCTACTCTATTCATTTGCAGCTCATCTCCCAAGAGAAATTACATTCCATTGTTAAGTGGGGATAGATTACTTTGGGTGCTAGAAGAACTAAATTGCCTAAACCTATCTAAAGCTGTTGGTTTTTTTTTTACATTTTTCAGAGGTACTGCAGAGGTACTAATATATCAGAAACCCATGGTATATCCTAATTATTCAGTACCTATGGCACATTATGGAAAACCATACCACATTAGGGTAGACAAAAAGAAGGGGGTGCCTGGAGCACTAAAATACACATATAATTTTCTTTTTTGAGGTTGCCTACCTGCAATTAAATTGTCATAACACTTTCAGTCATACAGAAAAGGTAAGCAAGTCATACAGTTTGGAAGGTGTGCAATCAGATACATCAGCTTATAGGTCAATATACAGTTGTACATAAATATTTTCAGAAGTTTGATCAATTAAGAAAAATATTTTTTATTTTTTGTTTCACCACTTCAGATATACTAAAAGTTCCTACTTTTGTACATATAGGTAAGATTCTTTTCTTGCAATACTACTCCGAGGACCATTGCATATTAATATTTAATACATTTTATTTATTATTATATGACATTCTATACAGAAATACTGTCAGAAACAATGTTATTTGATCCAATCAGACGAAAAACCTCATCATGTTAAAAAAAACTTCATTACCACCCACTTCAGGGTAAAGTATCAATATATCATGACTTTGCAGGTGGTCAACATGCTGTATGTAGTAACACACTGAGGTGTGTGGGTGGGTGGTTGGGTGGTGGGAGAGGTGGGGACACCCGGCTAGTAATTTTTATTTTATCTTCGCCTGTATAATGCACTCCCAACTTCACTTTGGGTGAAAAAGGGCAAAAAAATTGTGTATAATACCAGATGTTTTATGGTGTGTGTGTGTGTGTGTGTGTACAGGGGCCTAATTAAGGATTGTATATATTTATATTATGCCAGGTGGTCACATGATCACCTGACATTAGCCCCTTGATACCTACTCTTATTTGAAAGGGCAGAATCTCCTTCCTCCAACAAATGCACTCCTGGCATGATAGGACTTGTGCTGTGATGGAAGCTCTAAAATAGAGTCCCTTCCCCAGCTTCTAATAAAAAGTACATAAATATGTTTAACCCCCTTAAGGACCACACGGTCCAGGGCAGCACTTTTTTTGCACCATGAATTCTGGGATTGCAGAGTCTCATACAGCCACGCTGTGATCCCAGAATTCCATGACATGATAGGATCGTTATCGGTCCTTAATGTCTGGACAGGCATGACGATCCTGGCACTTCACGCATCATTAAGGAGTTAAAACTAACTACACATTTGTGATCTCCTCATAAGAGAAGACTGAATTGATACAAGATTGAAACTGGGATAGCGTGAACCCCCCTCCAGCTCCTTTTCAGAAATTATTTTATATAATGCAGGGTTAATAAAGGTCCGTATACATAGCATTAATCCTTAATGTTTGCCCTTGTTGCAAAGGAGAGGTTTCCCCTTTCCAAGAAAGGCATCCTTATGTTTTTAGGATTGAAAGGACTGACATATGAGCTAAGCTAGAGCTCCCCATCCTCTATGCACTGATTAAGTTGGGAACTCCACTGTACTGGGGAAGAGGACTTCTGCTGACATTGTCTCATATGTGCATGATGTCAGTATCCACCATTGCATCCTCCAGTCACGCTGAAGAGATCCACCACCAGAAGACCTAGTAAGTGCTAGATGTGATGCCCCCTCCACTATCCAGTTGTCCCTTACTGCCGAGGGTGTCATGGGAGGTATCATTAGCAGTTTTGGAGTATATGTTAAGGATGTCTCCAATAACAGTTTTAGAAAGTGATAAACAATTGTTAAGCAAGCTATTGCATATCAACATTTTTCACAGAGATTTGATTAGCATTTTATTAGCTTAACATAGTTACAGAATATAAACACATGCTTAAATGGGCAATTAATATTAGGTTATTTCTAGTTTCATTTAGACTAGAAAATATCTAGTAGCAAGCCTGATTTTGACCAGGCCATTGACCATACTATTTAGGGTCCAGACATCAGTAATCAGAATTATTTTACTAGTAACTTGAGCCAGAGCTTGTTCGCTCTGATATCTTATAGAGCATGGACATACAAGAGTGTTGACATGTAGTGGTTTTGCATCTCAGTTCTGTAATATACTAATAGAGATATACTGTTTCCCTTTTAAGTATGTTTTATCTTTTAACTTGTATATAATTAATGTTAAGTTTTACTTTCCACATTGTCGATGATAGGAGTGGAAGCTTAGGAGGTGATAGGTGGACAGAGTGCTTAGTGTTGCAGGGTTTCTTTAAATTCTAATATTGTTTCTGAAATGTATTTACCCTGTGAACAACTTCCGTTCACCATAATAATTCCACTATCGTTTAATGTTGGGGTAGTCGTGTGCACAGGGTAATTTTTCTATTCTCCAGGAAGATGTTCTCTGTTTCATTCCTGTCTCTAAAATCCTTTGTTAAAACACATGACAGAAATATAAATTAAACTGGAAAGATAGAGACCCTTCTATAGTATCAAACCCATTTTCATACTGTGAGAACAAGGACACATTTAGAGTTATGATACCAGCGATTAGGTAGGATACATTGATTAAAAACAAGATAAAATATAACTTTTTTTTTCAAAGTGCAATTAAAATAGATCTTAAAAGTTATATTTTATCTTGTTTTTAATCAATGTATCCTACCTAATTGCTGGTATCATCATGCTAAATGTGTCCTTGTATTGTTCTCACAGTATGAAGGTATGTTTGGTGCCATAGAACAGTCTATGTCTCTCTAGTTTAATATTGTAATTACTGACCCAAGCACATCCCCTTTAGCTCCTGTAGCACTTCTGTTACTCAATTTTGGCAGTGCACCAAAGCTTGCAATAATAGAAATAAATATGTTGTTACTTTATACACCATGTCCTTGATTCAATGGACACAGGTACAACTGTCAGTAGTGAAAAAATGGATTATGGATGGTACACACAGTGTGTTACCATAAGTATCCAATTGTCCTACCAACAGAAATTAAAATGAACATTGGGCCACAGAACCTGACTTTTGGCCCAACATCTGACGTGTGTTTTTTGTTCCCAAAACTCATACTAAATATTGTGAAAAATGGGAACATCAAAGGAAAACAGCTCATGTTTGGTGTTTGACACACTGTCAAGAACCAAGCATGAGCTACAAGATAGTCACCCTCCCAATCACTAAACCTACACTACCCCTAACAATAAAGTGAAACAATACTAGCCCTAACACTATCCTAACACCCAGAAATTGGAACTGTATCACTTATCTGTCATCCACAGACAGTGCTCGTTTTTAATCTTCTATCTTACATCTTCTTTCTTCTTATATTCTTCTTCTTATCTTCTGTCTTCTCTTCTTCATCCTTGTCCCCAAATAATGGCACTTTAACTGAAATAAAATGTTTAAATTATAAATGACACAAAGAGGGGTAGGTAATGCATTGTGTTGCGTACCTCTCTGATATTCCAAGGGTTAAAAGAATGATGACATTCCAATGATTGAAAGTAGAATGGCAGTTCAGTAATGAAAAGTAGGATGGCAATCCAAGAGTTTTTCAATTACAGTGCCATTATTTGGGGACAAGAGTGAAGAAGAGAAGACAGAAGATAAGATGAAAGAAGAAGATGGACGATAGTGTTTAGGGCCTCATATCAATACATCCACTGGTCACTTAGGTTGTTTTCAGTTTTTTTCCCCTTCAATTCCAGCATTGGCAGGTTAAAACATGAGTTAGGGGACTGCGCCAAAAAAGCAAGCACAGATTTTTGGCGTTAAAATGGTATCCATTAATGCATGTTACTGCTTAACACATGGAAATAAATTGGAAATTCAAACTATTTTTAATAGCTTCCAGTGGGTGCCAAATTTAGTGCCCAATATGCTTTCTCTTCATGTGGTAATTTTTCACAGCACAGATAATTGGATGGCTTACTGTGTTTGAAAAACTACCATCAGCTGTTTTTGTTTAATGGGCTGTATTAGATCAAGGCCCAATTATCTGTGTCTCTCTTAGGGCTTGATTCAATTACCTCCTGTAGTAAAACAAAAATAGCATTAGTAGTTTTAATTTTTTTAAGTATTTTTTCATTTTTAGTATTCTATTACCTGTGCTTTGACAAACTACCATCTGTTAAAAAAGCATAACAGAGGTAAAAAATTAACGTCCATTGAAAACAATGAAACAGCATATAAATTTGTTATTCAATTACATGCAGTGGTTAGTAACATTATTCAGGGACTCTCTTTTTTGTGTGTTATTTTAGGGCCTAACGAAGCTAGGTGTGAATCCTTAAAGCTTGTTAAAAACCACTGACGTGCAATTAAAAATAGTTAAAAAAAAACATGCATGCTCAACTAGACATCCCTACACTAGGGACCTTATGGGGCCCTAAGCCCCATATCAATGCATCCAGGTTACCAAAAACATAAGTGAAACCAAACCCTTTGAGTGCCAGAGTGGAATGTAGCACATTGCACAACGTTGCATATTCCTCTGGCACTAAAAAATATAATCCTCCCTAAAGCTAAAATTATCCCATGGCCCATTCCCCACAACAAAAAAACTTACTTTGAAGTCAGTGGTCCAGCAAGGTCTCCTGCACCCTGATCATTCTCTGTCTTCCTCTTTAGTTCTTTGTCTTTCTTCTTCTTTAAGTCTTCTGTCTTCTTCTGTATATTTCTTTGAAGTCTACTAAAAAGAAAACAACAAATAAAATTAAAACCCCAGTTAAATCTTGCCACTGCCAACCGAGAGAAAATACCCCCCACCACTGCATTGCCTTCTTGGTCCGAAACCCAAGCCATAGTGAGGGAAATCTGAAGAAAGACCGACTTTTGTATGGCTAGTATATGTTCACATTTTTTTCCCACTGTCCAATTTATTTGGGACAGGCACGGAATGTTCTCTGCAGTTACCACACCTCTTAGCCCTTCAGCTTCTAGCTGGAGGAGTCGTGAATGCACATTTCGTCATACTTCCAGCGTTACCCCACATCCCAGTCAATGGGAATGTGGGAACAAATTTGAACAGAGACTGACCATATAAAATCCAGTCACTTTGGCTTGGGCAATGGCCCGAGAAGGTACTGCAATAGGGGTGATTTTTTTTCTCATAAGGAGCCAAATTCATTATTCACCCATGCCTAGTATGGTAGGGTCTATATGACTTCAATTCTACTTCCTAAAATAAATATTTAATGCTTGTTTTTCAGCTATAGCTGTTTTCCTTCTAGTCCATTGTAACAAAACACTGTCCATAATCCATTAATATACAAAGCTATAGTGACTGGCACATAGTCACTAAGGGTCATATACAACAAGCTAATGAGGTACAATTCTGGAGCAAACTAACCTGTATTATAGGGGACAAATAAAAAGTCCCCAAATTAAATAGAGCTTTTAATGCCTTAAATTCCAGAGAAGTCTCCAAGAGATTGCGAAATCTATGCAATTACTGGCTCTTACTTTGGTTAACATAAGGACTTAAAGGTACAGTAATGTTTCAAACTAAAAGGAGCTCCAATTAATCTTCATAGTATTTGGGTCATAGAGAGTGTTATTTCAATACTGTCTGAGTTGTAGTTCAAGAGTAATTGAATGATAAAGTGTCTCCTCCCGCCTCTTTTACTGATGTAACACTGCTCACCTCAGAACAGAAAGTTGGTGTCCAGATGGCTTGCAGAGAAGGACAATCTTCAATTAACATAAGGGAAAAACATGAAAAACCTGTCAAGGGGGGTAGGTTTTCATTGTTCTCAGAGTAAGAAGATTGTCCCTTGCTGTGAGCTATCTGGTCTAAAGACCAGATTCCACATCTGAGGGGAGGTGACTTACACTAAGGGGCCGGAGGGGGAAACTTTATCATTCAATTACTCTGGAACTACAACTCTGACAGTATTAAAATAACACTCTCTATGGCTCAAATACAATTAAGAGTAATTGGAGCTGCTTTTATTTTGAAACATTACTATTCTTTTAACTAGGTTTATATCCCTCTACAATCACTAGATGTATTTAAACTGTTTTGTTATATTGTTATATTCCCGCTATAAAAAGCTTTTCAATTTTGACTGTCACACTTGAACACATATAGGATAAACTTAAATGGACTCAGGAGTTTAGTAAGTACATTAGACAGCTTTATAATGGACAGCTATGTAGGTATGTCTTTCTGTTAAACAAATGAAGATACAATTATCTGTATAGGTATATTTCCCCTTTACATATACATGTCTTTAATCTATCCACTTTTCTCTTTTACAAGTGCTCAGAGATACAGGAGCTGTAAAATGACACTAATGAAGATAAGTGTGACTCTTGAAACTTCAATTTAGATACATCTTGGTTCATCAGGGGTTTGCAGAATAGATAAGGCAAAACAGTTCAAGGTTGGCAGCTACTGTAATTATTCTTAGTTTTTCACCTTGCTTATTTTCTGGCCTCCTTGTTAAAGTTATCAAACATTTAGTGCATTTTCTTTGTTCTGTTTTTCACTATAATCACAAAAACATATATAAGTAATATTATAATGGGATCTGGATAGGAATGAGCAAAAACATTATGACATTTATGAATTCACATGAAACAGGCTATTTAGAAAAACATGAAGTATATTTTGCATAGCTTTTCTTTTGCTATTTTAACCAATCGAAAAGCAATCTTACAATATCCAAAAAACTAAAAACAAAAGAAGAATGGTTTTAGAAAGTATATGGTAGGCCCCGTTCAGTCATCAAGGGCCATCAAAAGTACAGGATTTAAGGATATCCCTGCTTAGCAGAGGTGAGTCAATCAAAATGAATAAATCACTGATTAACTCACTTGTGCATAATCAGGGAAATCCTTAAACCCTGGCATGTTGGTGGAATTTAAGGACTGAACTTTAATAACCCTGTTGTAAGCAATCAAGTGTTGATGTCAATATAGTACCAATATATGTATAGAATGATATATATATATATATTGTTATGTTACCTGTAACTCATCTCCTGGTAATTGTCTGGAGGGAAATACTGCCCTCTCCACTCTGGGCCTCCGCATGTGTGTGTGTCTCTGGTCTGAACACATGGATATTCTGCACAGACGTATGGCACACAGAATACAAACACTACAAGTATTTTAATAATCAAAAGTAAAAATAATAAAAATATAAGACTTAAATGCTGTATATGTTTCTGGGCCATCCAGTTATTGTATCATGATCATAAAATGAAAAGTACATTTTATTGTATGATTCCAATGAAATGGATGGATGCCCAAGAAACGCGTAGAGCTTTTAGGTCTTATATTTTGTTATTTTCACTTTTAATTATTAAATTACTTTTCATATTTTTATTCAGCATGCCCATAAGTAGGGGTGGACTAAAAGTGGAAAAAAGTTTCCCGCATAACTGGATGACTGTATGATTTTTCTTTTTTTTTTCGTGAAAGTTTTCTCCTTTTCGCCAATGCAAAATGTTCCTCCTTTTCACCTATTTAATCAGATTTTGCCTATATTTCATATGGGTACTACATTTCCCATTGCAATATTACTTCTTCTGAGGGCTGTAGTAAAAGTTGTGAGTCCTACAGCAACATATGCCTTAAAAAATGTGTTAGCATACAGAATGCATTTGTCTTTTGCCCAGAACACAAACTTCCTGCTTAAATTACACTGGCACATATTCATGATGATGTCAAGTAATAAAAAAAAATAAAGTACAACCTACAATGTGGCAGATGTGTATTGTAGTGGTGGTGGTGGTGGAGGACTGGCATGGTGTGATTTGTGTATGTATATATTTTTTACCATTGTCACACTTGTGTCAAATTGCTATCCTCCTTCTCAGATTATTGACACACATTACTTTACGGTCATAGCAGTGGTCCCAAGTGGGGTAGATGGTGGCACCCCTTCTACACATCCTTCATCCTCATCCTCTTCTGTGCTGCTGTTAATATATTTGTCCTGGCTTTGTCTGTAATGTGTGATTTCTGCTACCTGATACTCAGATGGTATGAGATGTTGGTTCATTTATAAGAATGTTAGTCCCAACATTGCTGCTTTATAGCCATGTCCTGCGTCATTGACAATGTAACCAGCTGCGCTGAAAACCCTCTCAGACTCAACGCTTGCTGGAGGACAACTAAGGGTTTCCACTGCAGTACGTTTCAATGCCGGCCATACACACTGCTTTGTTTGCCAGTAGTCCATGGGGTTATTGTTTCTTCCTAGAACGTAGCTATCCTGCAAGTATGCAGAAAACCATCTCACATGCAGTAAGATGCTATCTGAGGAAAGGTAAGTTAATTAAAGTAACAGTGCCTCTTAGTAACTGACCTGTGCTTAAGAAGAGAAATCCTGAAGACAAGGCCTGTTAGTGGTACTTCAGCACAAGCAAAATTAAACTGCACCTCTCATTGAACCACCTGTGCTCAAACAGGTAAATCCTAAAGATGTGGCCTAATAGCTGTCCCTGAGATTAGGTTTAAGTATCACTGGAGTAGATTGCTGAAGTACGACACAAAAATCTGGCAAACAAAAATGCACATAACTGGAGCCAAAAAGTCCTAGAGGATGCTAGACTGGAGGATATCACAGAACAGATGAGGGTAAATAGTATACCGACAATTTGAGCTGTCTAGTGTACAAGTACACAACGAGCCTCCCACCTAAGCAAATCAAGAAAGGAATCCTGACACTTTCCCTCCCTTTTTGTAATCTCCCAATTTAGCCTCCTCAGCATACAACAAAAGCCTTTGCTGCAAGCTGTTTTTTTTAGCTCTTTTTTCTCGTCTGTGACATTACTTTTGCAAAGCACTGTTCACAGTAAGATTTAAGTGAAGCAGTTCTATACATTTCATGACCAGCTAGTCTGTGGCTGGCATAAATATTTGCAAACCTCAAGTTTTGGACTTAGACCAATTTGAGATGGTGAACTTATCTTTTGAGCAATGTTTAGCATCTTCTTTCATTCAGGCTGATCCGTGTGCTGATAATAAATGGAACAGTTCTGAGGTAAACAAACTTAACCTTAGGGAACAAATAAACATTTATTTTGTTTTAAGCAGATCTTTTTATCCATTGAAGCACTGGATACCACTATAATATTCAAGGGATTAAAAATAAAGCCTAATTTTAATATGTGGGGGAGTTTGTATTTATCCTTTATGGTTTACTCCAGAAATTGTCCAGTTCTCTTAGTACATCAGCCTCACTGAAAGTTAATTCATTTTTACTCAGAATTTAAAAAATCTAAAAACCTTGTACACAAAAATAGGAATACTGGAAATTAAACTGAATAAAGTTTAAAACAATATTAGGCTGCTAAAGAGTAGAAAAACACCTCTACTTAAGTGTAAATATATTTAAAAATCCATAAAACTACCCTTTTGCCACTAAAGAGAGAAGGTAACAGCTCTGAATATTTAAGATAATGTATTAAAGTATTAAAACACACATGTAAACAGACTATAGCAGAATCACCCAAATATGAAACATGATAAATATCATTCTATGTCCCTCCGCACCGACCCCAACTTGACCTTAAATAAATCATGGCCACAGCAGGAACACAATAGGTGATACAGCTAACAATATGAATATAGAAAAACAATTGAAAAATATACAGTCTACCAGATTATTATTATTATTTATATATTATATATATATATATATATATATATATATATATATATATAGCGCCAACTAATTCCGCAGCACTGTACAATTGGGAATATACATACAGAGGTATTAAATAGTACAATCAGATGTAGAGAACAGAAGGATAAGAGGGCCCTGCTCGTTAGAGCTTACAGTCTAGAGCAGGGCTCAAAATTTCCACTCGCCACTAGCCAATGGAGAGTGAAAAGTTAGCCCTGGCGAGTAGAAATTCAGCCCTGGTTGGTATGTTTTGGCTTGCAGTGGCGAGTAACTTTTTAGGTCTGGCTAGTAGCAAAGGACTTAAAATTATAAGCCCTGGTCTAGAGGAAGGTTTGACACAGAGGGAGTAAGTGCTGTTGGGTTTATGTGCCTCCTGCCACATGAACTGCCAGTCAGTGGGTGGGAGTGAGAAGTGCTGTTGAGTGCAGTGATCCGGGCAAGGGGTGAATCTCGGTGATAATGCTTATGGAGGCAGTTGATAGGCTTCCCTGAAGAGGTGAGTCTTCAGGGACCGTCTGAAGATTTAAAGGCTGGGGGAAAGTCTGATGGGGTGGGGGAGGGAATTCCAGAGCTGAGGTGCAGCATAGGAGAAGTCCTGTAGGCGGGAGTGGGAGGATGTGATAAGAGCTGTGGAGAGCAGAAGATTTTGTGCAGAGTGAAGGTGGCGGGTGGGAGTGTATTTGGAAATGAAAGATGAAATATAGGTGGGTGCGGTGTTAATAAGGGCTCTATAGGTTAGCACCAGAATTTTGAATTTAATTCTGTATGCTAATGGGAGCCAGTGTAGGGACTGACAGAGGGGTTTGGTATGAGAGAAGTGATAAGCGAGGTAGATTAGTCTTGCAGCAGACTTCATTATGGACTGTAGTGAGGTTAGTCAGGTGAGAGGAAGGCCAATTAGTAATGAGTTACAGTAGTCAACACGGGACATGATTAGTGTTTGGATTAGAATTTTGGTAATGTCTTGTGTGAGAAAGGATCGGATTCTAGAGATGTTGCGGAGGTGGAGGCGGCATGAGTTGGAGATTGACTGGATTGGACGTATTCTCTAGTGTCAGTGAAATTATGAAAATCTATGTGTTTCTCTATGGGTGGGAATTCCTTGAGAAAAAGTGGAAAACTGTGTGTTGGGGGAATTTGTGCAAATGTCGATGGGAACAAAACGTTTCACCCATCCCCAATCACAGTTTAGATATTTACCTTACTCATGTTGTATTCTATATAAAATAGTGACATTTAGGAAAATGTTGCAGGCAAGTGAAAAATTATACAATTTGTGAAATCATTTGTGATTGTGAGGTTTAAGCCATTAACCTAGGCAAAAAAAACTATTATAAATGTATTAAAATATAAAAATCACACAGATTAACAGCTATTAAGCACTGTAAAAGAAATTTAATTTGGAGTAGACATACCCAACCGTTGTCCTCAAGAGATACCAACAGTCTATAGTTTTGGTATATTGCAGCTGGAGCACAGGTGGACTAACCAGTCAATAAGTCACTTTAATTGGTCTACATGTGCTCTTTTAGGAATATCTGCACTGTTGACTAGGGATGGGCGAAACTCAAACTGAAATCAGCGAAAAATGGCACTTTCCACTTGGTTAAAAATTTCCTGCGAAAGTGCAGTTTTTCCTACTTTTTCCAGCTTTTTGCCTAGCTCATTGCATTGAAATCAGTGGGTAGAAAATTTTTTCTCCACCTCATGAAAGTTTTCTACAGCCATATAAAAGGCTGTCAGGGTCTCACAACATGCCATTCTGTGTCTCTGAGATAAGAGAGCAGCATGTTTTTGAGCTAGAGAAGGGAAATGAAGGGGGTCTGAAGCTTAGTTTTAGGGAATCATTTAGGTAGGACATTTGATCTCTGTAGTAGGGGAGTCTGGGGCACAATGGGGGAGAAGAAGTTAGGAAGGAGGAAGGGCACAACATTTGGTGTGACTGACTGACAAGACACAGGTAGCTGGGGTCCAAATTGCTTGCTGATTTTACTTTTATTGTCTCTGTGCTGGGGAAGTTTGGGGGAAGAAGTTGTTGATTTTTTTTTTAGTTTTATATATATATTGGGACTAACTGTGATAAGATATGGTAAACAACTTAAAAAAGGCAAGGCATCACACTCCATCAGTTGTGTACTATAGAGAGTAAATACATACACACTAGTTGGGTAATATCTAGCAAATGCACTTCGGAAGGGGAAAGGTAGACCAGTGTAGGGACGTGGGACTAAAGTGGTAGTACAAAAATTGACTGCAGCAATTGTTGCTGCAGCATGTGCAATAAATGATGATGATCCCTCTCCTCCCTGGGTGGATGCAGTTTGTCAAGGTTCCACCAAGCACGCGGTCGTCACTTAAGGACCACGGAGCCTTTTTTTTTGGCTCATCCGATTCTGGACTCCCCGAATGGCGTGCAGCCACGCAGGTAGCCCAGAATTCCATGACGTACTTATACATCCTTGGTCCTTTAGGAACATCCACCTCATGATGTACCACATGGGTCATTAAAGGGTTAAACATAGGAGAAAAATGTTTTGGAATAGGAGAAAATTGTTTTAGAATAGCAGAATAATGTGTTAGATTAGGAGAAAAATGTATTGAATAGGTAAAAAATATGTTAGACTATGCTAAAATGTTTTAGAATAAGAGAATAATGCTTTAGAATAGGCAAAAAATGTTGCTGGAATAGGCAAAAAGGAGGAAAATTTAGCATTCGACACTGGCAGCGAAAAGTCATGAGGGAGATTTTTCCCACTTTTCACTCACCCTTACTGTTGACAACACTTGAAGTTCAAGGCTGACTACTCTTGATTTAGAGTATTCTATATCAAAATAACGTTAATGTTATTGCAGTATTAAAGGGATAGTAATACTTAAGTATTACTAATCCCTATAGTAAAGCCCTAGTAAAAAAAAACATATTGCCCCCAGTGTCATCTCTCAAACCTTTATGGTTTGAGAGATGAATGCTTCTAAAGTTGCCCTCTCCCTCCCCCTTCCCCAAAGTCAGCTTTGTAGCTGACTGAAGGGAAATCCGGTCATAGATCATCAGACGGCTCTGCAGCAGAGCAGCGATCCCGTTAACTAAAAAAAAAACTTTCACTAAAACGGTCTTCTACGTGTGCTTGCAAACCAAGCACACATTGAAGACCATTTCAGTGAGAGTTTTTTTTTTAGTTAACGCGATCAGGCTGTGCTGGAGAGCCGCCTGAAAGTCGTACAACTTTCTTCCCTGAAGATAGCTAGAATGCTGACTACGGGGAAGGGGGTGGGAGAGGGCAACTTTAGAAGTGTTCATCTCTCAAACCATAAAAATTTGAGAGATGACACTGGGGCAATACTTTTTTTTTACTAGGGCTTTACTATAGGGATTAGTAATACTTAAGTAATACTATCCCTTTAAAATAGTATAACTTGTATTTCAGAGATTAAATATAAATTCTTCTCCCATAATTTGATGTTCAGAATAAAACTTCACTTGCATTTTTCTTAATATTTATCATTAAAAATGAAATATAAGATGCATTAATCTATTGCCTATTCCCATTTCAATGAGCATAGATGTTTTAGAGGTCCCTTTCTGTGTAGAAAATGACTTGCACTTCAGGCAATGAAGGAAAATATATTAAAATGCTTTGACAGATGAGCATTTATATTCAACATGACAGGAAATTATGTAGGTTTTTTGAGCTTGTTCTCAGGTTATAATAATTGAAAAAATCCACATGATATGGGGTTAAATGGAGTGGCTCAATGTCAATGGAAGAAGTGCTCCAAGATAATTATATAAAGCAAAAGTTGCTTATCATTTGAAAGTGAACTACTACCATGGTTGAAAAGAAGCATAAAAGTTGTTACCATATAAAAAATGCTGAAGCTAGCCTTATGTGTACTTGTAAAGGTAGACTTGTTTTATAACACTCAGCCCTTTTAATATTACAGAATTATATATAAAAAAATAATATTTAAGCCTTTAGACATTCTACAAAATACTTTGTTTAATGCAGGCCTTAGGATAAAAACTAGAATGACCTTTTTTATTTAGGTATCATAATTCTGATCTGCTTATCTTTTGTCACATACTATAGCAGATCTATAATTATAGGAATATTCTGCTCTTAATGAGACTTAATTTTAACTCCTTGAGTACTAGAGGGCTTTGCAACACATTGATATAGCCATTTATGCTGGACTTTTGTAACAGAGATTGGAATTGCAATAAAATGTATAGGCCATGTATATACTGAATATACTGCATCCAAAAATACAAATTTGCTCTGCAATAGATTTTGAATGAAGCATCTAACTACAATTGGAATTAAATTGTTTTATTAGTCAGCAAAAACATATACTTATTTTTTATAAGTAAAACGTACTCCTTATATTGTTTAAAAATACAATGTGCCTGCTGATCAGGATGGGTGAACTTTTTCAGCTCAAAAGTAAAAATTGCCTTGTGCCGGAATTACCACAAAAGTGACATTCATCCACATTTTACTTCTTTTTTTGTTAAAAAAAATCTCAGTGTTCTTCCTTCTAAAACACTTTCTGAATAAAATAAATAAAGTGTCAAGACTATAGACTATATACACAGACAATACACAGAATGTGAAAGCCTTGTATAGTGTTACAGTGGGAACCGTATAGACCATAAAAAGCAAAGGTGGAAATTTGAAGAAATATCCCTTATTGGGAGAAACAGCACAGGAATTTTATTTGATTTTCTATAAGCTGGAATTTTCATGAAAAAAGAGCAAAATGTTTTTTCCATGAATATTCTCATGAAAAAAAAAGGTATTTATCACCCATCCCAACCTGCTGCCAGTGTGGAAAGATTATCTTGTATGAACAATTAAGCAGAAAAATGTTGAACCGTATGAAGACAATAAAGATACTAAAACAACCAAACTTCAGCAATAATATTCAATGCACACTCACCTTTACTTTACCACTTCCTCCATCACCATAATCCATCACCGATCCTTGTCATATTTTGAAATACATGCCATCCTCTTGTCTGAATCATCACTATCATAAATGCCACCAACAGTCCAGCAGAATTACCACAACTGCCAGCCACTACCAATGTGTGGGCACAACCAAACTAATCAATCATACAAGATATGTACTCAGGGCCAGTTTGTTCATGCTTTATCATAGATGTGTGATTGTAAAAGTTGGAACCCAGTGTGTATCTGCTTGTTCTGTGGGGTTGAGGCAAAGAGGTTGTATTACCGCCAGTGGTCAGAGAAGTAATTCCAAGGTACAATGCAGAAGGGCAGAGGTAAAAGCATAGTCAGACAGTCCTAGGTCAGGGGTAGGAGCTTTGATGCAGAATTAACAAACAGACAGATAGGTAAAGTCAGGCAGCAACTGAGAGGAAAACAGTAAAATAGCACTAAGTATTAAAGGAGTCAAAACAAGTAATCACAGTTGGACTGTAGCTGGAACTTTTTATAACAGAAGTGTGGCACCATACAGAGTGTTATCTGCATACAGTTGCTCACTTGTGGTTGATCGCCTTTTGATTTTGAGCTTCCAGTATGTCCTCATGATTTTGCATTTATATAAAGCTAACCTGTTGTATTTCCCAACTAACAGGCGATTGTGCAGCCACAAAATTGTGATTGCACACAGTGTTATGGAATTGTGTTGAATGTGCAGGAAGACACTACAATCAAAGGATAGGGTCAGCACAAAGATGTTGCCGACCAACATCATATTAGACAGCATAGGAACAGACTCCATTATAACAACAATCTTTAAAAAAAAACAACTCCTTAATAGGCTATACACAGCTTGATTCTTGTAATGAGCACCCCATTTTTATCCCACATTAATGGGGGAACACTTTTTTAAATGCCACTGTTGGGTGAATGAGAGATAGATGGCTGAGTAGGTGAGTAGGTGGATGTGTGTACTGATAATAAGGTGTGGCGTGGGAAGAATGGGTTGCTTGGTGGGATGTGTAAGTGATTTTACTTTGTTCTTGTGTGTTGGGGGGTTATTTGGTTTATTCATGTTTTGACAATGAATGTTTTGGGAAACTAAAGTATAATCTTAAGGAAATTCTTAAGATAATAGAGTAAAAGACAAAAAAAAAAATGCTTGTTGGGTATGTTACATAAACCACCAAATGTTGCTGGTGAGAATTGTGATACCCAACCAAATTAAACAACTGTTCACCTTGGTCAGACTTGAATTATGGGGATTATTTTAACAATTCTCGTATGAGCTAGAGTAAAGAGTCCTGTCAAACTCCTAAAGGTATTTTGCAAGCATGCTTATGGAAATCAACATGCTACAGATGATAGGAGAATAATACAGAAATAATGGTTTATTGGTTCAAGGCTGTTAACGTACTATACATATAGCAATATGTATCTAAACCCATGTTAGATGGTAAATAGGTTCAGTGGAGAGGCTAACCTATATATAAGTGATGTATTTATCAAACTACTTATCCTGTGTAAAGATTCACTGTGGCATACTTTATATTCTGTATGCATTATTTATTTCCTTCTCATGTATATACTTTAAAGTGATAACTGACTTATCAAAACATCCATACTATTAATTAGTGATCAGGTAGGTGACACTAGGGTATTATTACCAGCTGCTAAGCTGACTATTAAGGTAAATATATAAAATATCTGCATACTACACACATAGCACGTGTATAAGAGCACTCCATTTTAATCACTGCATTGATAAGGATGTGCTTCCATTACTTAGGATATTTGACTAAACCAATATGATATGTTGTATTACACACAGACTGCCAACATCACTGCTACAAATCGCTCAGCATGCTATCAAATAAGCAAACAAACTCACCTGACCCATAGGGCATGCGGATCTGGAGTGCCCCCTCCAACCTCTGGCAAAAGGATTCAGCAAACTTGAAGACACAGGGAAAGAGCGCTCAACGGACCTGATCATAGTCCACAGCAAATAAATCACCCTTGAAGTACTTAAAATATTGTTTCTTTATTCAAATCCATTAAAAAACAGTGTAATGTACACATAGATGCAAGTACATCAAATGGATACGATCCGCCTAACGTGTTTTGTTTAAAAAAAAAAAAAAAAACTTAATCATAAGCTAATTGCATCCTAACTGTTGACATTTTAAATAGAAAAAAGGGCTTGGACGTCACATCATTATTGACCAATACAAGATCTATCCTCGTCAGCAATTAGACTGTTGAGGCCCGAATCTTTAACCCTTGCATCCATTTAAATTGCAACACTTTACTTAAACTAAATAGATAGGCACTATCAGACTTCAATAAAAAACAATTCCATCTTAGTGAGCACCTTAAATATCAGCTGGTGATCTAATCTCACAGTCAAATAACCAGCAGGGATTAATAAACAGCACCAATGTCTAATTCTATAACTCAATGAAAAATAACGAAGCCACAAAAGTTCCATATCAAAATAATTATAAAGAATCCTATGATATAAAATCATATACTAAGAATCATATATTATGAAGTAATATGCAAACAAATGTCCCAGCGTGTTTTTCTTATATCACCTTGTCTGACCGACATATTGCCTAGAGCACCTTAAACAGGTGAGTACATACACCACAAGACTAGTCCTGTATTGGTCAATAATGATGTGACGTCCGGGCCCTTTTTTCTATTTAAAATGTCAACTGTTAGGATACAATTAGCCTATGATTAAGTTGTTGTTTTTTTTTTTTTTAACAAAACGCGTTAAGCGGATTGTATCCTTTTGATGTACTTGCATCTATGTGTACATTACACTGTTTTTAATGGATTCGAATAAAGAAAGAATATTTTAACCCCTTAGGGACCCTTGACGTACCAGGACCGTCACGGTCCTTGAACTACTCAAGGACCGATGACGGTCATGGTACGTCACGTAATTTTTACTTACAGCGCTCTACCGGGAGCGCTGTAAGTAAAAATAGGGCATGAAATAGACCGCTCCAAGATCGGAGCAATCTCTTTCAAGCCCCATAGTGACGCGCCGATACACGTGACAGGTCACGTGTACCGGCGCGTCAAAGTGCCCCTATGCGGTCGTTATGGGACGGAAATGTCCCATAACCTCCGGTCCTTAAGGGGTTAAATACTTCCAGGGTGATTTATTGGCTGTGAACTGTGAGTGGGTCCGTTGAGTGCTCTTTCCCTGTGTCTTCAAGTTTGCTGATATGTTGTATTAACTTGCGGTATATCAGTGAATGCCACTCTCTGCTCTTTTAGAGTCAACATAATCTGATACTAAGTATAATATATCAAAAACAGCCTACAAAAGTTGAGGATTTATTGCCAGCCCACTCAAATGCCTTATTTAATACTTTATAATAACATTTAATAACTTCGAATGTTGAGGATAAATCAATAAATCTTCATCACTATTTTCACCATATCTAGACCTGAGAGTGCATGATTTATTAAAACTTTCTTTTTGGGGGGTGTTGTTACTTTTGCTATATTATTGCTGACAAGGTCATCCATGTACATTTCTGGAATGAGTTTAACAGTGCCTGTCTATCTATCTATCTATCTATCTATCTATCTATCTATCTATCTATCTATCATCAATCATTCATTGAAAGTTAAAAGGCCATCTTCAAGTCACTGGAGCATAATGTTTATAGAAGTGTATCTCATCACTGAATATTTACCGCTAAGTGGGACCTTTTACTAAGAAAGTAACACTTTGCTTGTGAACAAATAATATTTTACTAGAGTAATTAAAACTAAAAATTAACACATGCAAGACAAAAATTATAATATCCTAGGGAGAAAGTTTAGTTCATTTGAAATGAAGTTAATTGCTGTTACCTGTTATGTAATTGTTACATATGTGTTTCTATACGTTTTTGAGAAATATAATTTTCTACTGATTTTGTTGACATTGTATTTGTGTCTTACCTATGTCACCTATTTTTTTCTACATATTTGCATGCTAAATTAGTAGAGATTTTCACTGCCCCACTATGAATAAGGTACTAATTTAATATTGCACATATAAATAACTGATTACACTGCACCTTCCTTTTTCCTATGTACCAAGCTAGTTGCACTTTTAAATGGCTGCTTTGATCTGCTTACAACAAGGGGTGGGCAGACAGAGTGGGAGTGCATTTCATGTTATGGTGTTCCACTATATATTAATTGTTCACAGAGGAAATCAGCTGAAAATTCTTCTTTTTCCTTATGCCTCCTATCAGATTGGTATTAAAGTTTTGCTTACATAGAACTTGTGGACATGTGGATGTCATCATGTACATTAGCAAAAGCACAGGCACCAAATTAGTTAACCTATATAGTTACTGTATACACATATCACTACATATTATCAAAGTGTAAAAAAATATAAAAAAATATGTACTGAATGTCTGTTATATCAGAAATTAATCCACTCAATGTGTTGGGCAAAGCTGAGACATATATTTATTACTGACTGCTTTTATCTATTGCTAACCACTTACTATTACCCAGATGAAAAGCTGCCTATACTGCACAAAGTGTTAAAGGGATAGTAATACTTCATTTTATCTTTATTTTATTTTGTAGGCATTAAACAAACATGAAGAACGATATAAGTCTTATCTCTCAAAACGTTATGGTTTGAGAGATATTCACAAGCAAAGTTTCCCCTCCCGCCCCTTTTACCTAGTGTAAGCCATCTCTTCTCAGATGTGGAATCCAGTCCATAGACCAGACAGATAACAGCAGGGGACAATCTTCTTCCTATGAGAACAATAAAAGTCTTGCCCCCCTTGACGAGTTTTTCAGGTTTTTCCCTTATCTTAATTGAAGGTTGTCCCTCTCTGCAGTCTACCTGGGCATCTCCCTTCTGATCTGGCTGAACAGTGTTACATCAGTAAAAGGGGCGGGAGGGGGATACTTTGCCATTGAATTACTCTTGTACTACAACTATGGCAGAATTGAAATAACACTCTCCAAAGTCCAAATACTATGATTATTAATTAGAGCTGCTTGTATTATGAAACATTACTATCCCTTTAAAGCATTCCTTGTGCTAACAAATGTCATAAATCAAAGTGCTAGAACCTTATCATAGCTTTTACCAGCCCTGTTTTCTGTTGAGGATGAATATTTGTGGCAAAATATGCATCACCATATTCCCTTAGTATTATTCTTTCAATGTAGTGTACTACAGAGCAGCTTATAATGGAACACTTTCACACATTTGCCAGGATAGACATCAGTTCAGTTGGGAAACAGAAGCAGAAGTGCACAATTATGTGCATAATAAATGTTTCCTTTGAAAATCTCTGTGACTTTTTACAATTTTTCTATTGGCTCACACAGTGCATCCATATGTCTTGTCAGACCAAAACTAGCACACGTTGTATTATTAGAAAGAACCCTGGTATAAGGTTTTCACCTATATTCTGCCACAACACCACTGGTATTGATTTTGACCCTGCACAGAAGCAAATTAGCATACTGGGCTAGTAAGTAGCATCAGGTTCTACACAGTGAAAGCAAAATATAAATTAGAATTTCTCGAAAATGATTTATTAAAAAAATAGCTAGTGTAACATACAAGAAGCTTTTAATTTAATTTACAATTAATTAATTTTTCCATACTAACAGGACCACTGTAATGTTGGTTTCAGATATAGGTATACTTGGTATGATCCCTTTGTTCTCCCCTAATGTTTAGTGGTCCATTAATATGAATGAAAAGCACAAGCATTAGTGTGTTTTGCACGTTGGATTTCATCCCTCTTGGACAAATATTGGACCACAGATCTAAACTGGTTCCTTTCTAAAATATTGTGAAAGTCGATAGGAAACATAGAATTCGGTTGCAGATAAGAGCCATTCAGCCCAACTAGTCTGCCCATTTTCTTACTGTAAAAACCTCAAAAATTACTTGATCCTTGGTCTTGTCTTATGTTCAGGACAACCTTATGCCTATCCCATGCATGCTTAAATTCTGTCACTATATTAACTTAGACCACTTCTGCTGGTAGGCTATTACGCATATTTACTACCCTCTCAGTGAAGTAAAACATTCTTACATTACATCTAAACCTGTGTCCCTCTAGTTTTAGACTATGGCCTCTTCTCCTAACATTTTTACTCCTTTGAAATCTACTTTCCTCCTGTACTTTGTTGAATCCCTTCGTGTATTTGAATGTTGTTATCATATCCCCTCTCTCTCATCTCTCATCCAAGCTATACATGTTCAGATCCTTTAGTCTATCCTATTGTAAACCAGTCACCATTTTAGTAGCCCTTCTCCATAGAAACATAGAGCAAGGTGGATCCACTGAAACAAAAAGCCATAGGATTCTCTCATACTTAAAATGGCTTTGACAAGAAGGAAGAGACTGAGAGGTTGATGGTTTACATGGGAGCAGGAATTAAAGTTGAAAAGAAAGTTATAGATTTATTTGAAGTGATTCGTTTAAATAATCTCACAGCTTCCTTTCATCAAATCCAGCTGTGCTATGGATTTCTTGTCTATTTTCTAAATCAGGAACTGGAATGGCTTCCAGACAGTGCATCTGAGAACACATCAACCATCTTTTGTCTGAAAATATCAGCCATACAAAATGTATGGATTATAATGGAGATCTATAGTGGACCTTGTTTATCAGCTAACCTGCGTGATTAACCCTTGTCGACCTTAACCCTTTGAGTACCAGAGGGGTATACAACACATTGCTTGCATGTGTTGATGCATTTCGTACCCCTCTGACACTCAAAGGGTTAATCAAAACAACCCACTTCCAGCTCATTTTACTATTAAAATAGATTGCTCATAAATAGCAATGTCCTTTAAATTTGTAAGCTATATTTGTTTCTCCCTCATTATCTGTCTTGCCAGAAGGCAAAATGAAGAACCAGTTAAGGTAGCACAACCACTAGGCTGACAAAACAATGACAATCTATGTTAATCTTATGAGAGATTAATGAATAGGGGATGAGTGTGAAAATCTTGTTAATCCATATTTACAATAGTATTTGGATCTCAGCTTCACATCCACAAGCTTAGCATTATGTTTGTTAAATCATGTTAATCTTACTCAGTGTGATGTTAAAGCAATCCAAAGCAAAATGTGTACTAAATACCTAACAACCTGAGCAGTGAGCAGATCTCCTCCACAGTATCCATGGATATTAAGTTGCACATTGTTTCTCACATTTGAAATCGTTAATCAGTTAGGAAATAATATAAGCTTATTTTCATTTAACATGTACCTGTTACTAGTTATTGTTTGAGAAATAAATGAATCTATAGTATTTCTAATATCTGCAGCTTTCACATAAGATGTGAATTTTCCTTGATATTATGACTCAGTAATATTCCTTTCCCACAAACAACATCTATTACCAGTATTATAAAAATCGAAAATAAGGAACATTAAGTTTAAAAATCTTATTAAAATTGTCTCCTAATTATCACCTTTTTATATATTATTCCTAAACAATATATGTAATTACTAGTGTAAAAGCCTGTGTACACGGGTCAAGGTCCGGGTAATGTTAACACTTTGAGTGCCAGAGTGGTGCGCAACACATTGCTTTGCAATGCGTTGTGTACCCCTCTGGCACTCAAAGGGTTATGTGGCCTCTTCATGTGCAGTAGAGACTGCCCGAACGCGTGCAGTCTCCACTGTGCATGACGGCTTCTGACAAACATTGTTAGTGAATTATTGTATAGGATACTATCTTAGTGAGTGGAGAAAAATTTTGCTCTAAGAGAAATAGGCATAAAACAGCCTGTTTCTCCTCCCTTTCCAATTTTAATTCCATTTCTACTCTAATCCTCCTATGGCAGTGATCTGGGAGTGACTCTGATGTGCAAATTCATGGCGGAGTATACTTGTTTTTGAGAGAAATATCTCTTCTATTACTCAGAAATTCCGGGGAAGGAACTTTCCCCCATTTTGACAAGTGATATAATTTGTTATTGTTGCTGGACATAAAGCGTCACCCATAGTTATTTATACAAAGAAAAATGAAACAGTCAAAACCTTTATTTTCCTTTATAACAAAGGAAAAATACATTCACAGAACATCAAGTGGTCATCTGTTAAGTGCCATGTCTGGAGACGTAGTAATAATAGAACAGTGTCTGTGATTCAGGACCTGGGTGAGCAGTTCATGGCATTCAACCTTATGACAATCCTTTGTAACATAGAACCTGGAGAAGTGCATCTTGTAACTTGGCATCAATATTTATTAATAGTGTAATCTTTCATTTAACACAAGATTGATTTAGCTGTTAAATAACAGTACCAATTATACAGTTATGGGTAGGCTTATTTAGATTAAGAATTGCAATTGACCTCAATTACTTCAACACAATTTTACTGATAGTGCTTATCATACACAAAAGACTTTTCGAGCTCTTGAAATTCCTCTTGAGATAAATAAGCTGATGTATTAAAAAGAACTGGATCAATTAAAACCCTATTTAAATCAATGAGAATTGTTGTTTGTCTCCTGTGGTGCACTTGGTTAGCCCAAAAATTGCTCAAACCTCAGTGAATGAAAAACAACATAACCAATGTACAAACCAGCCTTAATTTTTTCTAATATTTTTATGGGTGTATTTTAATATTTTGAGTGCCAGATATTTTGTATACCAAAGGTATCCCTGATATACACACATCCACATATGCACACATGCACACAAACAAATATATACAGTATATACACACTGCAAATGTTGCACAGCATTTGCTTTGGAATTCTGTACTCCATCACATTGAGGTACTACATCTTGAAGGCAGTGAATTTTTATACAATGATTTTGACAAGAATGGTTGAATACTCCTGTCAAAATCTCAGTCCCATGGTAACTAGTTTTTTTTAAGGACTCACTCATCTACTCTCCCCTTCTCCCCCTGGGAGGCCCAGAAAGCAAACCAGAGACAAATATATATATATATATATATATATATATATATATATATATATATATATATATATATATATGTATATATATATATATATCTATATATATATATATATACACTTTTGCAAGGCTCTCTCTATCTATCTATCTATCTATCTATCTATCTATCTATCTATCTAATCAAAGGTTATTACAGCTCAAAAAGTTGTCATTATTGAGAGGCACAACTAGGTAACCACAATAGAAAGTTGTAGGTTTATTTAAAAAAAAATCAAGTATGAGATGTGATAACTTTTGAAAGAATAATTTCCCAGCAGTGTGTGTGTGTGTGTGTGCCCATGTTTTACCCAGAAGGAAGTCATACAATATATATTTATTTTTATAATAAAATGTTCTCCTTTTTTAACAAATTAAGTGTATCAAAAGTACCATCTTGTGAATGGCCCAGAATAGCACAGTGTTAGCCCAGTCACCCTCCTTGGTTAAGAATAGCTGAGGTATAGCTGTGATCAGGATTTCAATTTTGAAGAAACGTACAGGAAGATATATTGAGTGAAGTTAATGATTACAGAAGTAGGTGGGATGAAATTATACAAGTAATATCTAGTCTCCCCCTCTCCAGCAGAGAGGGTAAAGTTGAATTGCTTAAGGCAAAGTAGTTGGAAAAAACTGCCATACTAAATACATTGATTTAGCTTTAACCCTTTGAGTGCTAGGGGGGTATGCAACACATTGCTTTTATAATATAACAAAAAGGAAAAATTAAACAACTAAGGAAATATGCTAGTATTGCTGTATGTCTGCATTCTCATAGTTATCACTAATTAACCTTTTGAGTGATATCTAAATGTTTTTCTTAAAGGGATAGTAATGTTTCATAATAAAAGCAGCTCTAATTAATCATCCTAGTATTTGGACTTTGAAGAGTGTTATTTCAATTCTGTCAGAGTTGTAGTTCAAGAGTAATTCAATGACAAAGTATCCCCCTCCCGCCCATTTTACTGATGTAACACTGTTCAGCCAGATCAGAAGGGAGGTGCCCAGGTGGATTGCAGAGAGGGACAATCTTCAATTAAGATAAGGGAAAAAGCTGAAAAACTTGTCAAGGGGGGCAGGGCTTTCATTGTTCTCATAGGAAGAAGATTGTCCCCTTTTGTTATCTGTCTGGTCTATGGACTGGATTCCACATCTGAGAAGAGATGGCTTACACTAGGTAAAAGGGGCGGGAGGGGAAACTTTGCTTGTGAATATTTCTCAAACCATAAAGGTTTGAGAGAAAAGACATATCGTTCTTCATGTTTTTTAATACCTACAAAATAAAATAAAGATAAAACAAAGTATTACTATCCCTTTAATAATCCCACAAGTAATGATAGATGGTAGATTAGAATACCCTTTGTGTTCCCTGCAAATTGATAAAAATACCATTAATTGTGTTATAGCAGTAGTTCCCGACCTATGTCTTCAGGGCCCACGAACAGGCCAGGATTTAAAGATTTTCTTCTGAATATCACATGCACTTTAATCAAACTCACATAGCCTGTAATTAACTCTAATTAACTTAAATCTTTAAATCCTGGCCTGTTAGTGGGCCCTGAGGGCATGGGTTGGGAACCACTGTGGTATAGTTCTACAATATAGCTACGCATTATACATAGGTCACATAATGGGGAAATCATTCTTCTACAGGACACCAAGGCTCAATTCAATAACTTCTGACTCAAAAAAAAAAACAGCCAACAGCATTTTTTCAAGCATGGTAAGCTATTCAATTACCTGTTCTATGAAAAAATGCCAGCAAAAAAACCCTGCCGGACGCAAAAGTAAGAGTTGTCCAGTGGATGTATTGATATGGACCCCTAAGCCCATTTATCAATACATCCAAAGTACTGAAAAAAGTGTACTTAGGTAGTAGACTTAACCCTTTGAGCCCCAGTGGGGTATAATTACTCCACTGGTACTCATAGAGTTAACCCGACTAAGTAACAAAGCAACAGCCCCTGCAAAGTAACACCTTTAATCATGATGTCCAGCTGAGTCTTTAGCAACCCTGGTCATCTACTGTCCATCTTCTTTCTTTTTATTCTCTCTTCTTTCTTCCTTCTTCTTTCTTTCTCTGTTCCTTCTATCTTCACGTGTTGTTCCTGTAAAAAAATAGAGATATTAATATATGTTGTCTTAAAAAGAACCCGCACATGTATGCATAGTTTAACCCATTGAGTGCCACAGGGGTACACAATGCATTGAAAGCAATACATTGCATACCTCTCTGGGACTGAAAGGGTTAACATATGTATAGATGTGAGGGTCAGTCAAGTAAATCATACCACAAGTCTTCTATATATATCAGCATTAAACTTTCCCCATGACCCGAAAAATATTTTCAGTGATAACATATGCTATTTTTCTCTTCTCCAAAGCTGTGTGTGGCTGCAGTGGTGGTGGTGGTTGTGAAAGGAGAAATCACAGACACAAGTACCTTCCAGGATGATGCCTGTTCCACATTGAGGGAATTTGAACAGAGACTGCCTTTATATCTCACACTCATTGACTGGGATGTGTGCTTCCTCTAATCCCCCTCTTGAAGCTGATTGGCTAGAATGTGAGTAAGCGCACGTTCCAGCCAATGGCTGTGAGGGAATTTGAACAGAGACTGCCCATATATAAAGGCAGTCTCTGTTCAAATTCCCTCATTGTGGAACGGGCATTGGCCCGTATGGTACTGGGGTCTCTGATTATTCTACCTTTCTCTGATGCTGCCCCCACCATGGCCGCACACAGCAGAAGAGAAAGAGAAAAATAGCATATGTTATCGTTGAAAATATTTTTTGCAAATGTCATGGGGAAATCTTTAATGTTGATATATATAGAAGACTTGTGACATGATTTACTTGACTGACCAGCACATCTATATATATATTGCTCTGCAATGAGTTACGCACCCCTCTGGCACTCAAGCATACATGTGTGGGTTCTTTTTTAGACAGCATATATTAATATCTCTACTTTTTTACAGGAACAACATGGGAAGATAGAAGACAGAAGGAAAAGAGGAAGAAAGAAGAAGGAAGAGAGAATGAGAATAAAGAATATAAGAGAGAATGAAGATAGAAGGAGAAGGACAGTGTATGATAAGTAAGTGTAACACAGATAAGTTAAAGATTGGTGCTTGACATTATGTCAGGTACAGATCATTAACTTTTTTCTTTTGATGTTCCCATTATTGCTGCTCTTTAGCGGTGTTTTGGGAACTTAAAGCACAAAGCGGACGAGGCCATTTCTGTGGCCTAACATCCGTTTTGTGCTTTTAGCTGGTAGGGCAAATGATGCCGAGTTAGACATCTTGTTTTGTTTGTCAGTATCCCTCTTTGCCCCACTGGCTGTTTTAGATCAGGTTATTGAATCGAGACCCAGATTGTGCAACAACACGAGTGCACCGATTTCTCTGGTGCTGCATTCAATATGGAATGTGTCCAGCTGATCTGTATCTAGACTGGCAACAGTTACATAAAATAACTGTGTTCACTTTCATATTGTTACTTCTGCTTTTTTTTTACGAACCTACAATTCATATTTTACTGGAGTTTGTCTTCTAGGACAGCTAAAACAGATCCTTTTTTATGACACATTTATTCTTAATAAAAATGTATTTTTCATGGTACTCGATAGTATATGATGTTTATGGTAGCAGAAATTAAATATTTCATTGAGATTGTATTGTATTTAAAACAGCTTTGTTTTCTCTGTATTCAAACATTTCAGTGATCTTAAAAATATTCTATATTACATCATATTTAATATGTTTAATTGCTTTTGGTTTCTTAATACATATTTTTTTTTTATAACAGGCTTGTGCACTGGAGAGACAAATATTTGACTTCCTTGGCTACCAGTGGGCACCTATCTTGGTAAATTTTATTCACATCATTATTGTCATTTTTGGATTATTTGGAACAATCCAGTGTAGAACTCATTACATAATAGGAGTAAGTATCACTTTTGTTTATCTGACAGTGAAAAATATTGTAAAATAATTGTATAGCAGATTAAAAAATGAAATAGCAATTTAACACATGAAACGGGAGTGGTCGCCAATGCATTGTGAAGCAACACACTGAAGGCTTTTCTAGCATACACAGGAGTTTATCACATAATAACACCTTGGGGAGGATGCAACAAAGTGTGACAGGAAAGTTATAAAGTGGAGATGACTTCACTAGTAATATCACTTCTCCAATTCCTATGTTACTGTATGGAGCCAATGCACTAAGATTTCTCTCCTACAATTTGTGCATAAACTCTATAGAATAGCATAGGAACTGGAGAAGTGATATCATCGGAGAAGTCATCTCCACTTTATCACCACTTTATCTCTCCTTAGTGCATAACCTCCCTTGTGTATGTATTTGTCATAGACTGGATTATACACATTTCATTTTTTGTGCACCAAGAATTTTATTGTGTTTAATTTGGTAAATGAGCACAGGAAAAGAGGCTAAATTCATATGATTGCAATATATCTCACACACACACACACACACACACATGCAAACTATGTGCCAAGACTGTCATGTTTGCAATAACTGTAGACACCTGTCATTTGAAATAACAACTCTTTTTTCATTGATGCAGGTGGTGTTTATTTTATCATTCACTGCCTGCATGATCAAAACATTTGTGAGTCATTTGAATTCTAGATGTGTCCTGGCTGCTATTCTAAATTGTGTTTTTAGATGGTTCATTCCCCTTTTCATCCCTTTTCTCATTCCCAAGAGAGCTGTCTGCAGCATTAGTCATTCCTGATTCTAAGCGTACAGGATAGTATACACAAAGAATAAAAAGAGCACTCACAGCCTTCCAAACAAATTTGCTTGATGTCTTTCTTTAAATCTTTCTGTAGCTCCTTTACAAAAGGACAATTCCACGATATATGATAGAATATTCTTAGGGTGCTTTATCATCTAAAACGAATAGGAATAAGTGGCTCTGAATTTGTTCAACAGATTGATTTCAGTTATATCTGTGACCAAAAAAAAACTGGCTAAACCAGCTGTTAAGTTTTCAATTAAACATGCAAAAGAAAAGAAATACAGGTTACCTTCTTCCAATTTAACTCCATGTCCCCATGTGCTTTGTTTATAAAATCATGTAAGACATCACAGATGATATCACATTACATCACAAATGACATCACTGATTACATAACTGATGCGTGACCTCATCAATGGTATAACTGGTAAAATCTAATAGTGAGCATCATCCACTACTGCTGTTCTACCAGCACTGCACCTCCACCCTACCACCAATACACATCATGAGACAGCAGCAACACTAAATTAAAACACAGACAGTAAGTCAAAAGTTTTTCCTTACCTCACTGAATATCCTAATTATGCACAGCATAAAACATCTCCCTACTAACACTAAACCCAATTATCATGCAACAACACTAAACTAAAAGAGTGTACCACTAAAATTACATGCAATAACAAAAGTAAACTACATTAGCAGCATAAATGTCTACAAATCCTTGATGTTGAGTTATGCTCTTACTGACACGACAGCTTATAAAAATTAACCCCTTAGTGACAAATGACTTACCAGGTAAGTCATGAAAAAATGTCAGTTAGTGACAGACGACTTACCTGGTAAGTCCAGGAAGTCATTCACTATAATGGAAAAAAAAAAACATTGTCATTAAGTGCCGGCCACGTGCGTATGCGGCCAGTCACTAAGGGGTTAACTGTCCCATAGTGTAACTATCAATGTCACTGATGATATCATGCCAACAATGTCCTTTGCGATATCATATATTATATCATCAGTATATTATTGATGTCATTTGTGATGGCATGTCTGATGTGATTAGCAAAGCACATGGGTAAATGGAGTAAAGTTTTGTAAGGCAAAGCTGTATTTCCTGGCTTTTGTGTGACAGAGTGTGAACTTAACTATGGCTTTACCCAAAGTTTTTGCCATTACATTTCTATATTTTTTTCAAATAATTAATAATTTTGTATGGCACTGAGTAAATGTTTCTAGCTCTTGCCTTGACATTTTTCAATAAACAATCACTATGTGCACAAGGAAAAGACTAATGGTAATCAAATAAAGAGTGATAACAATATAACGTATATATGAAGCACCAGTATCAAATAAAATTAATTAAAATCAAAATCTAAAATACTCATAGGCTAATTACTAAAAATGTCCATAAAGGTATTATGGTAGTATAGGGAGAAATAATGAATACCAAAACTATATGCTAAAACTTGGAACAAAACTAAATCTGGGGTGTCCAATCATTCATTTTCAGTCATAGACCATGTGATCAGAAAGCCATACGTGTTCCTTACTAATAACCCTCACTGCTCCTTTTAACTACTTACATCCATCACTGGTCTTGTCAAAAGTGCTCAGCGGTGAACTCATTTGACTGACTACATTCCTGAGCACTATGATAATGTCATGCTTGGGCACCTGGTATGTCAGATTAATGAAGCACTGAACAGGGCTGGTGATTCAGTAGTTATCAGATGAGGTGGCACTGGGCACTTAAGCTGGACCTCTGGTAAAAGGGAGTGGTGAGATTGAATAATGTATGTATTGCTACACAGGGACATGTTCCCCATGCACACTTCTGATTCACCCATATTTATTACTACGGGAAGTAGAGGTGCAAGCCTACCGCTGCCTGAGTTGATGTGGGGTATGAGGCAGGACATGTTTTACCTTTTCAGTGCCATAGAGAATTATGCAACATGTTGCTTTTCACCCCTCTGACACTCAAAGGGTTAAGTGGATTATTTATTACTATTGTAAAAGCTGTATACACAGGCCAAGGTTGGGGTGATGTTAATCCTTTGAGTGCCAGAGGGGTATGCAACGTATGACGTTGCGTACCCCTCTGGCACTCAAAGGGTTAAGAGGCTGGTCCTACTCTGCGTCCTGCCTCCGACACAGTCATGCATTGTAGAGAGTGCCCGAAAGCACAGATTGCTCCCAGCACAGAACTCCCAGCATTCTGTGCTTTCAGGCAGTCTGCGCATGACGGCTTCTGACAAACATCCTAGCAAATTATTATATAGGATTCATGTGTGATTAAGGGGTCTATGTGGCTCCCGTATTTCTAAAAAAATATATGGCACCGATAAACCTTAGAGAACCATAGAGATGTTCGGCATATTTCCATACAGACTCTTATTATTTGTATCATTTTGTAAAGTATTACTGGAGTCAGAGTGTCATCTTCAAATCTTCTTTGTGATTGACAACTCTGAATACTATTTTATGCTCTTCTGTACACATTATGTTATGGATATAAATTATTGTATTTATTTTGAACACTAATATCTCTGGTTCTACTTATCAGAACTACAAGCTTTTTTTTAATGTTTGTTTTTTTAAAGTATGTAGTACTCATCAAATTTACTTCTGCAAGTTATGTAAAAAATACAAATTTAATCACAGAACTTTTGTTCAGACTTAACTATAGAAGCTCTACCAGCTCAGACTTCTATAATATATACAATTAAAGTGGACCTATCACCTTTATTTTTTCTTACATATTTGAGAATGTCATTCAAAACTGCCTTTGTTAACCAAAAAGTTGAGCAGATATATAGTTTAGGAGATATTCACACTTTTTTCTGGGAAAAGTAAAAGTGAAAGTCCTTTGGTGCATATTAATCATAACTTTATAGCCTTCTTTAGCATATGAAAGTCACTTAAATGCTTAATTAGCATATGGGATGTCAATGGTACCACAGAGGTACCACAGTAAGCATATATTGGTGCACAGTAACAAATATGAATATCTCCTTAACTGTGCATTTGCTGGTCTTTTGACTAACATGACACAGACAGTCTTAACTAAGTTTTAAAATATGCAAGCTGGAATCAAGGTAAAAGGTCCTCTTTGATCAACATTGACATTGCAACACTAGGAAGAAGTTAAAGAGCTATGCAAATTTCACTAAGAACAGGCTGTCAGTGGAATGTAAGTTATTACATTTCCACAATGCACCACATGACACACAGGTTATACAGGTATAAAGGTTGTCAGCTTGGTACACTGGCTATTAGCTGTGAATACACTTAACACTGAGTTTTCGGCTGAGGAATGCTTCATGGCATGTCTAGGGCAAAACAATGTCATGAATATTGTCCACTGAAAATGAAATGAAGGACAGAACTATTGAACTGCAACAAAGGAGTGTCCATGCTATCCATTGCTGCATGGGGTGTCCATGATGTCAGAATTAGGGGAGGGTGAAAGCTCTCACTGTGTTCCTGTGAGAAATCCTGCGAAAACCACGTTGTGTCTGCTTTTTCACAAGAAAATCAGCTTTAAAACCACCTATCTTCGCATTTTTCACCCATTTGTTAAATTCTTCATAATTTTTTTCAATAGCCAGAAAGTTTTCGCCCATTGATTTATGTGTTTTTAGCTTTTTCACTATAAAAAACATGACATATTCCAGGACGTGAAACACAATAGAAGCAGCTGCAGAATGAGGTAGACGTGCTCTGCTGTGATCGTTTTGAAAACTTGAGGAGGAGAGCCTCATAGAGACTGCTATAAAAAGTTTAAAAATAGTAAAAGGAGGAATTGGAAGGACCCTTATGTGTCCACTGAGTAGAAGAGGAAGTGAGCACTACAGAACCAATGCTGTCCAGTCCCCCTAAATCACTCCTAGGGATCTTGGTGAATTTAATGGGAAGGTAGGAAGAAAATGGTAGTAGTGAGAGCAGGACAGGGCAGCTGCCTGTGCCTGCTGCCAGCCATGCTGTCCCTGCAGTCAGACGTGCTATCCCTGCTGCCACCAGTGCTGTGCATGCTGCCAGTGCTGCCCCTGCTGCCACTAGTGCTGTACCTGCTGCCAATGCTGCCCCTGCTGCCACTAGTGCTGTGCCTGCTGCCAGTGCTGACCCTGCTGCCACCAGTACTGTGCCTGCTATCAGACGTGCTGCCCCTCCTTCCACCAGTACTGTGCCTGCTATCAGACGTGCTGCCCCTCCTTCCACCAGTGCTGTGCCTGCTGCCAGTGCTGAACCTGCTGCCACCAGTACTGTGCCTGTAGTCAGAAGTGCTGCTCCTGCTGCAACCAGTGCTGTTCCTGCTGCCAGTGCTGAACCTGCTGCCTCCAGTATGTACTATTTTTAGTTTTCTATGTGTAGAACAGTATAATTAGTATTTATACAACATTTAATTTTGGCTCATATGCAAATGACTAATACATGAGTGAAGTGCATAAAACTGCCTAGTGAACCAAAAGATGTCCCAGTGCATAAAAGCATATATATATACGAGAACACTAAGGTCAGAGGCTACCACAGCACATAGCAGAAACAAAGGTAGTTGAATAACTGGGACAGGTATCAGAACACTAATCAAAACTAGTCATAACAATCTAACACTCAGAGTGGTTTGTGGAACAATATGCTGGAGACATCTCTAGCATCCAAGTGGTTAAAAACTCCATTAAAATCAATGGGAATTTGGGGAATTCTATATAGGTGTATAACAAAATGGTGGTGGTGCAAGATGGCTGTGTGATTTGTACTTTCTCAGCACAGTGGATGGCTTTTTGTCTCGCTTCTACCGTGTCTGTCAGCAAGGATAACCACAGCTACAGAGGTGCAACTTATCCATACATGTCTCGGGTGAAGAAACCTTCCCGGGCCTCCCTGCATACTAGCAAAATTACCTCCTTTATATCACCAAGGCGGGAAGCCCGGACAAGCGCACAACCTGACGTACCAATTGTCACACTGGTTGCTACAGGGAATACTGAACTCTCTCTTTCCCCTATGTTACTTGTTGGATTGTCAGGGCCAGGCTGTGAATTCTCCTCCCTGGTCTCTGGATCTCGAACCACCATGGAGAAGATATTGTGGATCTGCTGACCAAACATGACCTCATGCTTATTATCCTTGAAGTGAAAAAGGAGGTATGAGACAAATTAACAGAACTCAGTTTGGCTACACAATCTCTACCCTTGAACAGGATAATGAAGATCTGTATCACCAACAAAATAACCCAGAGTGGGTAATAGCTGACCAGGAAGAGGTCATTGACGCGCTAACTATTAGACTTGACGACCTTGATAATAGAGGCCATAGTTGTAATATAAGATTACAGGAAACCTGAATCGGCACCAGGAAATGATTTGAAGTCAGTGCTTCTTAAGATATTCTCAATTATCTTGGGCCTCACATTTGACACTCCTCCCCATATTGAGAGGGACCTAAAGGAACATTGGTTGACCACCCCCCCACCGAGATGTTATCTGTCGCTTGCTCAAATTTGCAGATAAGGAACAAATCATGCATAGGAGCAGATAATTGAAAGATCTCACAGAAGGGAACAGCTCTACAGTTTTTACAAGACCTGCCCCACACACTCTGCAACTCCGACATGCCTCTCACATACCATATGCATAACCGGCAAATAATATATAAATGGGGTTACCCATTTAACCTGTCAGCTCAATTTCAAGGGGCCCAGGCTACTGCCCACAAACCAGAGAATATACAGAGGTTCTGCAAAGTCCTAGGAATACCAGCAGCGACCTACTCCTGTCTCACATGTTGAGACCACCTCCAATACTGCACACTCCGGATCATCAACATACCCAAGGGAAGAAAGAAAAAGTGGTCCCTATCCCCTGATCTCAGGTCCAAAAAAGACTGAAGGAGATACATCCCGGGGTCAAACTAAACAAAATATCTCACAAAAGATGTGCTGATGGCCTGCAATTTGACATACTACCCACCAGGTGAGCCTTCTTCTCACAATGCACCTGACTGTTCTATGGAACTGAGTCATTTCATGGGATTACTAGGCCCTCTGACTGGGAGCATTGAATGTCTTCCAAGGATCGCTTCCCTGGTTCCCTCTTGCCTTTGCAGTTATTCCCCCTAACACCACAGAGACTTTGTCCACCACAGCGTGGAGATACACTAGGCAACTTGTCCGGCTTCCGTGGCTTCTGCACTCCCCCCTTATTATGAGCGTTCTTCAAACTGCATTTCATGATCTATGAATGTATATGACACAAATGTGTAACGTATCTCGTGATGTGTGTGGTGGGCTCTGGGTCCACTTTGGTGCATAGTCATACCACATTCTACTATACCGTGTGGATGTTTAGACTTGGGTTCAATATCCCCTCTGTTTGTAACCTTATTGTAGGTTGAATGTGCCCTCTTTAGGTGGGAATTGACAGCTGTCTCATTTGTGTATTTGAGAGGGGGTTTTCCCACTCTGCCCTCCAAAGACTTGGAAGGCACATGTAATGGTTATGTCACCTTCACATTTCCGATCACCTTTCCTGCTGAGGGAGAGGATTTATTGTCCCACATCTAGTGACCTTGCTTCACTGTAGCTTGATTGTGCGCCTACTTTTCATCTGTGTATCCCTTTTCATGCGGGTACCGATATGGTCCCCTCTTCTCCCGGTCAGTTGGGCAGTACTGGGAAACTCCCCTACTATGAAACTGTGAAACTGTTAGCTCACTGGTAACTGTACTTATTACTATACAGGCTCTCCCGGCTCTACAAGCCCCCACTAGTAAAGGTTATCCTTTTCACTTATAGAAGCAAATTTGTTTTTACTGTTTATCCTCATATGCACAGTGTTTTTTGGGACATGAGAGTAAAGTAGTAGTTCAAAAACTGACTGCAGCAATGGTTGCTGAAGCATGTGCAATCAGTGATGATGATGATGATCCCTCTACTCCAAGGGAGGATGCAGTTTGTCAAGGTCTCAGCAAAACTAGTTCCAGCACCACCAGTGCCAGCAGAAATAAAGAAGCAACAAGTCGCATTCAAGTGTTGATGATGCTGGCAGTAGCTTAATAGAGGAAGGTATAACAGCTGAACCACCTGCTGCATCAGATAACGAGACAAACAAGCACCAAAACACCCATAGTAGGGAAATTTGTTACGGTAAAAGTAAAAAGAAATTGTTTTTGAGACCTCCAAAAGCTTAGGGGAATATAAGGTTAGTAGTGGGCAAACTGGGCAAGAAGTGGCAGGTGATGCTGATGCGGCTGAGGATGACCTAATGATGACTAATGATGATGCATATCTAAAATATATCCCTCCAGAATCCTTGTCTTGTTTAGATACAGATGAAGTTGAGAGTGGGAATGATGACAGGGCTATAAGGTTAGCAGAAAGTAAAAGTCTGAATCTTCCACCACTTTTAAGGGGCACTGTGTCTATCTATAAACTGTTTGAGAAAGCCATTGGAAAGTCTGACCCTGGACAAGCACAGATGTCAAAAAGCACACAGTCACCCTATCAGTCATCATCAGCATCATCGCCTCTTCAAAGTCCAAGTCCCACTCAGCCACACACACCTGTTTTGAGTAACCAGCAACAACAACACAGGTTAACATTCACAATGATAGATATGACGAGTGCCTCTGCTGCTGCTGCTGTAAGTGCTGCACCTTTGACACCTACTAGTAGTGGCAGTAGAATTTCATCAACAACTAGCCCCAGTAGTAGTAGTAGCAGCAGCACCACCTCAAGAACCCCTCATTCCATGAAGTCCACAGTATGGAGAAACATCACTCAGGATCCTCAAGCTAAGCATGTTGCTATCTGTTGTCTATGCAAAAAGCCTGTGAGCAGGGGGACAGCAGGCTCACACCTAGGCACCACCTCTATGAAATCCCACCTGAAGCACAACCACAGGTCTTACTGGGAATCAAACTGTCAGCAGGCCAAAGGTTCCACAACTAGAAGCAGCAGAAGCACCTTAAAATGGTCCCAGGGCTCTAGACAGAAAAAAGAAGTAGTGAAGTTATTTATATGTCAGAGAGTGTGCTACTGCCGGTGCCAACAGTTATATATGGCCCCTGACGAAGCTGCTGACACAGCGAAACGCGTTGGGCGGAACCACAGAGGTCTGCACCTTAGCATGTTGTGTAGACAGTTACTAAGTGTACTATTGTTTAAATTGAAAATAAAGAAGAGTGATAATTGAGAAAAAGGGAATAGAGGTCAAGCAAACTAAGAAAGGGATAGTCGGATAGAAAGTCATAGCCATAGAGAGACAGTCAAAACAGCGATTAGTCAGTTATGAGCGTTAGTGGTGCAGTAGGAAACTGATATTATAGACAGACGATGGAAATAAAGTAACGATCGCTAGTAATAGGGAAGCATCAAGTGTGGTAGCCGTGTACTTTAGGATATTAGTGATATTGAATAGAGTGATCTCTAGTAGCTCCTGTGTAACATAGTACAATATTACGATCGCAACTAAATTAACAGATAGAAAATTGACCAGCTTCCGCTAGATCAACGATTCTAGACAGATACAGAGATAGGACGCTGGGGACGTCAATATAGAGATAGTCCTTAGAGATAAAAGGAGCGGATTGCAGGAGACTGTTTATTTCAGCAATATTGGGAGTTGAACAGAAGATAAGGGAAAGGCTGACCAACTTTTTTAAGCTATGACTGTTTACTAGATTAGGTGACTATCTCAGCAGATACATAAACAGTTAATACACGTTCCCTCAAAGGCTCCATTATATTCCATGTTAAGGATTCACTCATGGAATTTGTTTTTAAAAGGGTTATTTTCTTTTAAGTGAGAAACTAATAAAGTTTATACATTTTATGGTCCACATAATATAAGTTGAACTGGTCTCTGTAGCAATTGGGGACAATCTATAAAATAACAGATAAAGACTGATAAGTCTCCTTAAGGATTTGCTATTTCTTTTTTGTTTTTTGTGGCATAGTTCAGTTCAAATAACACCTATGGCTCCTGCTGCAGAGGAGTATGATGACTCTGGCTTTGCTGTAGGAGATGGCAAAAGTCATAGACTGACCACACATGCTGCATCTACCTCCACCACCTCCTCTATTAATGTTAAAGCAGTAAAGTTTCAGGGTTCTTCTGCCATGTCCTGCCAATCCACACTGAATGAGTTCCTGGGAAGGAGACAAAAACTTCACAAAAACAATCCCAAAGTATGCCTTTGGAATGGCAAGGTTGCCAAGATGTTGGCAATGGACATGCAGCCGTATTCTTTTGTAGAAAACCGAGGTTTCAGAACACTGATGTCACGTGTAGCTCCATGCTGGAATATCCCAAGCCGCAATTATTTTTCCAGGACAGCTGTGTCTGAATTGTACATGCAGGTGGTTAGTGTGGTAGGCAAAGGACTTAAAAGTGCGTATGGCAAGAAAATCCACCTGACAACAGATATGTGGACAAGTGGGCAGAGCACAGACTATATGACTGTGACTGCTCACTGGGTTTCCCTCCCAGCACCTACAGTGGACAACACTAGCTTAGAGCATCAGGTGAAAGCCAGTAATCGTGCTTCTGGTTGTGGCACTGTGATTAAAAGGCGGCAGCAGCAGCAGGATAGCCCATACCATTGTCACGCCACCTTGTGAATGCTGAGTTTTGAGAGACAGTCCCACAAACCTGTAGATGTTCTGAGTAAGCTAGAGCAGCTGATAGAGGAATGGATTGTACCAAGCTCCTTAAAAGCTGGTTTTGTGTCTGCTGATAACGGCTCCAACACAATAGCTGCTTTGAGAATTGGTGGTATGGTGCATGTGCCCTGCTTTGCCCATGCGCTGAATTTAGTTGTGACCAGATTCCTGGCAGAATCCCTCAAAGAGATGCTTACTATTGCCTGCAAAATCTGTGCCCATTTTAGTCCCTCCTACAGTGCACGCAATGCTGTATATTCCATACAAGAGTGTAACCACCTGCCCCATCAGCAGCTGAAAATGGAGGTCCATACCAGGTGGAATTCCACCATGTACATGCTAGAGCGTTTGCACGAGCAGAATAAGGCCATTAGTGAATACACCATGCAAAACTGGAAGGCTTTGGAGGGAGCCTCTTTGTCACCTGGCCAATGGCAACTAATGTGCGATGTATGTGAGCTGCTGAAACCCTTTGAGGAGGCAACCACGCTGGTGAGTCGCATTGGGGCAGGAATTAGTGAAAGTCTATCACTGATATTTTTATTTCAGAAAAAAATGAGGAGCATGGCTGAGGATTCTTACCAGAATGACAACACAGCCATGCACCAGCTGGTAAAGGACATGTTAGAGTGCTTTGAACAAGATCCTCACATAATGCCCATTAAAAGCAAGGAATACATTCTTGCCACTTTGCTGGACCTCCTCTTTAAACACAAAATTTCAGAATTTCTGCCAAAGGGCCATCAGCAGTTTTTCACAAGAAGTCATGGTGATCATCAGCAACTCTCTGAGGAATCGGATTCTGTCAAGGAATATCGTGACATGCTAATTGATCGAGTGGAGGGTTGCATTGTGGAGGATGAGAGGGAGAAAGTGAGGGTACAACAAACATCTAGGCAGTATAGTGAAAAGGAAGGCAGCAAAGCATTTGAACCAGCAGAAGTGGTCCCACTGCAAGTGAGATGGTTTCTGCATACTTGCAGGATATCTACGTTCTAGGCAGAAACAAAGACCCCATGGTCTACTGGCAAACAAAGCAGTTTGTGTGGCCAGCATTGACACGTACTCCAGTGGAAAGCCTCAGTTGACCTCCAGCAAGCAGTGAGTCTGAGAGGGTTTTCAGTGCAGCTGGTTATATTGTCAGTGATCGCAGGACACGGCTATCAAGCAGCAATATTGGGAGACTAACATTCTTAAAAATTAACCAACATCTCATACCATCTGAGTATCAGGTAGCAGAAAGCACATTTGATGACAGACAAAGCTAGGACAAATATATTAACAGCAGGACAGATGAGGAGGTAGGCGAGGGATGTGAAGAAGGGTTGCCGCTATTTTCCACACTTGGGACCAGTTCACTGCTATGACCAATAAGTTATGCATGTTAATAATCTGAGAAGGAGGATAGCATGTGACAAAGGTAAAAATACATACACAAATCACACCATGCTAGTCCCCCACCACTACCACTACCATACACATCTGCCACATTGTAGGTAGTATTTTATTTATTTTTTATTACTTGACATCATGAATATGTGCCAGTGTCACTTAATCAGGAAGTTAGTGTCGTGGGCAAAGGACAAATGCATTCTACATGCTAACACATTTTTCAAGGCATATTTTGCTGTAGGATTCACAACTTTGACTTTCAGCCACTTATTTCTAATCTTCAGCCATCACAAGAAGTAATATTATAGTAGAAAATGTAGTATCTATTGGAAATATAGGTGAAAATGTGTTAAAATAAGCAGAAAATTTGTTAAAAAGGAAAAAAAGCGGCACGGTTTGTGAAATTTTTCACAGGAAATTTTTAACAATTTTCACCTACCCCTATTCATGAACTACATTTAATCAACACATGGAGGTCACTTCATTCCATGACTTGACTTGTAACTTCTTCCTTCTTTTCAAGCCACAACAGGTACACTTGTATTGACCATATTTTTTAAGACCAATACACTTCAATCGCTGAAGATCAAACCGATCACCTGGTCTGATTACTCCCAATATGGGCAGTATTTCAACCTAAAACCACAAATAGTTTGACGTCCACCCTCAACCCCACAGGATAGGATAAGACAGCATTTAGACCGTGCCATCCCTTCTCTCTGGAGGAAGTCCATAAAGCGATTCTGGACTCTCCATGAGGGGAAACGTCTGAGACCAGATGGTCTGCTGGCATCCTATTATAAAAAATTCTCTGCACAATTGGCCCTGCAACTTTACTGTCTTCAATGCTCTGGCCAAGGGCAGTTTCTTTCCTCCTATTTCCCTTCTCAACATCGATGTTAAGCTTTTTGCACGCATATTGCCCAGCAGGATTAAGCCATGCCTTGAATCCTATATTCATTACAATCAGGCTGGTTTTGTCCGAGGAAGAGAATCCAAAGATAATACCACTCTGGTCATCTCTTTAATTCAGACAGCCACTCAGAAACATATCCCCTCCCTGCTGGTTGATATAGATAAAGAAAAAGCATTCGTGGTGTGGAATTATCTGCATGGTCTTCTTTTACACCTCAGGGTGCTGAAGACCAAAAGCTTTTGGGCATATGGAACCGAATGTTTGATTAAATATTTTCTACTTTCAGCTTGATTCTAGAGTATCCCGTTTCTTCACTGCAGCCCAGGCTGAGTATTAATTTTAATTAATATTAATCTTTTGATGCTAGTGTGATAAGACACTATTGGTACCCCCATATTTTGTTTTGTTCTATTGCACGTACTGGCTTTATAAGTTTGGGGTCAGCAGTCGTCTTATTGAAGAATCAAAGAAGCTGACAGGGTGCAGCTTAATAATTCCCTGAGTTTTTATTGCTGGTCTACACACCAGCTGTTTCTTTTGTGAGTATCATACTTATGTTGATGGTTGGGTGAAGAATCCCTATTTGGATGATATTGCACAAAGAAGCACCTGTTTTTCTTTCTTTATATAGAGTCTAGGGTTAACAATAGTACTGCTAACTGGTCTGATCCATGGCATGTGCATACTGTGTACCCAGTGCACTCACTCTCTGCTAAAGACCACACATCAGATATTCGTACTAGACTGCACCCCCACCCCGGCTGCCTATCGCACAATCACCCACACAACTCTGCCACAGCATCTCCTCTTTGTAAACCAGCCAGCCTGCTGCCTAGCATGAGAGGAGAAGAGATGAGTGGAGAGGAGAAAGTGCAGTGTTTTTGCATTAAAAAGAGATCCACCACATTCTGAAGCCGAGTGTCTTATGCATCCTGCAGCAATTTCCCTCATACTCTTGGACGACTGCCAGGGAGTCCTAGCACATGCATGCATATATAATTATATTCAAATCTGCCTATTAAAATTATAGACCTTTATAATGTGGGGCAAAATTACCCCATCCCTCCAGTTCCTACACCAAAATAATGAAGCCTTTTGGAGGAATTTTGCAGATAAAAAACTAGAGATACAATTATGAACTATAATGGAATCCCACCCTTAATTGGTAGCAGACAACATAAGAATTAGAACTATCAATGCTTGTAGATAACCTTACTCTGGGATAATTATATGAACATTTATGTGTAATGTCTTAAAGGAGGACTAACACATCCTAATAATAACTCCCACTTATTTTATGGGCAGAAAATCATAATGCCCCCCAAGAATGTTGTCCCTTTGCCTTTGTTAAATAGAACACATCCTGGACGTCATTTCCAAGGAGATGGATATTACAGTTGCTATCAGGATTATAATAAAAAATACTCTCATTTTAACCTTTTAAAGACCAGAGGGATGTGCAATGTGCTGGTCCTTAAAATGTTAAGTTGACTCATGCACTCTTCCTGCTTCAAACTGAAAAACAAAAAAACTGCTAGCAACTGTCATTTCCACATCGACTGACTTAACAGACAGGACTATTTGAAGATATATCTTGAATAAAGGCAGAAGGACAGAATTCATAGGGCTCTTAGGATTTGCTAGCCATAGCAAGGTAAGTGGGTGCTTATTATAAGGAAGTATTAGTTTTCATTCCATTTCTACTGAAAACACAAGTCCTCATTACTGGCACCTGCTTTGTGATTCCTTCAAGACCGTTTACATTTTCAGTGAATGAAAACTCCTGTTACAGTTTTGGTTGAGGCAATATTGTAGATTGCACAGCTGTTTGTAGCTTGAGGCGCTGGCTTTGTTCTGGATATATTTAGTAGGAAGCTTATTTTATTGGTCTCTATGGACATCCTTTTACATCTGGCATTTTCAGGAACACCTCGTGCAAAAAGAGCACAGAATTGTTTTTCTTAAACTGTCCTTGATATGTCTTACTAGCTTGTTCTGTTAAATATTTTACATACAGAAGAAAACCACCAATTTGCAATTTCTGCTCTGCTTACAGATTATATACAGGGTTGTTGTCAATTAAGAATGATTGTGTGTTTTTCATAAATTGAAGTTACCCGAAGAAAGGGTTACTTTTGCAAATAGACCTTCATAACTAGAGTTGCAGATTTATTGGGTTTGATTCAATGGCCTGCTCTAATTTCAGAATTTTTGCAGAAATTGTTAGCACACAATAAATCAACATGCTACATGGCACTATTCAATGGGTCTTCTGGACTGAACAATTTTCAAGTAAACCAGCATTAAGCTTAATTTAAGTTTAACATGTACATTCCATGGGCTCGATACTACTAGGGCTGTTAAAACAATCAGTCTAGCAAAACCAGGTATGTCCCATACAAACATACTAGTTGAAACACTTGAATTAATCAAAACCACCACCCCCATCCTCCCTAAAATCATTTACCCCTCCCCCCAAAAAAACAAAAAAACATGGCCAATAATAGAGCCTCAGTTTTCCCCATCCACCTCAAGTGAAACCAACCTGTCCAATAATAAAACTCCATGGTATAAAAAAACAAGATTTTCCAACCGTGCAGCAGGGTATAGAGAGAATAGCAGAGAGAGTGAAAGCAGGCTGAACAAGAGAAAAAAATAAAATAAAAGTTGAAAGAAAAAGTGTTCTGATTGCTGGCTACTGACTAGACCTACAACCAGCAAAGAAACTACATGGAACCAGATGCTGCTGATGCTGTTGATACAGAGATGGAGGAGGATGTCAGCAGCACTAGTGGTCAAGGGAGACAACACACCCTGACCCAGTGACCGCTAGCCCTGACATTGTTCCTCTGGGGAAGTATATTGAAGGCAGAACTGGCTAGCAGTATGAACAACACATATCGTACTGCTGCCAGTGTGCTGCCTTCTGAGGAGATGGCAAGTGTGACAGCAGGGGATCCTCTGTCAAACTTATCAACCCCAACCAGTCCTAAAGAGCAGCAAGAGATTGGTGGTTGTGGTGATGCAAGTAAGTGTGATGGTGGAGCAGTATGTGAAGGAAAGTATGAGCATTTGTGGAAGAAAGTGATAAGGAATGGGAGAAATAGATGGAAATGGTGATAGGCATTACCACCTCCACCAGCAGCAGTGACATTCTGAAATTTGTTGTTGTTGTAATTCCAGCTGCTGAGTTGTCAAATGCAGATGTTCATCTGTTTCAACAGCAGGTTGACAATGGGCACGTTAGTATGCCATAGACCAGCGTGGACACCATGGGACTAGTGATAGTGGACCAGGGCCTTCTCTAGTTTTCACCAGTACCCCTGGTCCTAGGGCTAGTGATGATGCCCAGGCAGCAGCATCAATTGCCCTAGCCAGTAAAGGTGATTTTGTAGAAGAAGGTCATTCATCTCCACCTTTCCTGTCACTGAAATCATGGGTGTGGGGATATTTTTCCTTGTGGTAGGAACAGTACAGTCATCAGCAACTGCACTGTTTACTTTGTGTGATAAAGTAGTGAAAGGGGAAAGAAGTGGACACACCTTGGCACATCTGTCCACATAAAGCATATGCAACATAGGTACCACAATGTTTATGTTAAGTATGTGAAAACTAACCCCCCACCCCCCAAAAAATTGAAATCCTCTATCACCATTCACCTTGTCCCTCCCAAAAGGCACAAACAATGGGGGAGAAAATACATGAAGAAGACAAGTGAAACCCATCTTGGAAGTTTGATGAGAAGTTTAATACCTGCTTTGTCACGGTCTTCTTGTGCTGGGGTCCAGGTGAAGAAAACTGACATATTGTTCCTGCCCCAGCACCCTCAGAGCCCTCTTCCTCCTTCTCTGGCATACAACATTTGCCTCCTTTACCTCCCCCACCAGCTGATAGTAGTGAGTCTGTAGATGTGAGGATCTGTAAGTTCATGTTCATCTATTGCACACTGTGTGGTGCGCTGTCCAACAATGGCAATGTGATGGAGAGCAAATGAATGTAAAGTATCAGGAAGCATCTGCAGACTTTACATCCCACTGAATATACTAAGCTGGTGCCAGGGAGGATTAATTATTTTTAGTCTTCTTGACATCACATGTCCATATCAGAGATAGCAAGATCCATAGTGAAAGCAATACTAAGCTTCAAGGTGTTTGGATGCATCAAGGCATTTTGGATGCAGTTTTGCTTAGTACATATTAATTGTTGTGATACTTTCCAGTTCTTCCTCTATTTCATGTTTCCTTGCACACTCTATGTACATTGCAGCTTCTGATGTAAGGCACAGTTCATTCCTGGCTGCTCTCAAGAGGAAAAAACAGTATTCTTCCACACCCATAATTTTAGAGAAGGTGCAGAAGGAGAGGCATCGTTGGTCAACTTCTTCTTTCTAGATCCAACTGAAGTGGTGTTGGGGCTTGTTGTGGTGTGTCCACTGCATTAACAAAGCTAGGGCTAGTGGCAAGGGGAAGCCTCATCGTAGAACCGCCTATTTTAAATCAGTGCTGATGATCCAAGTACCATACATCAGCCTAATCCTTCTGCTGCTTAGATGACTCAGAGGCAGCAATTACAGCAGTAGCAAATGCCATAATGTAACTAGTGGCATTTGCCATCACCATCTAGCGCTGTTGGTATTAGGCCAGTAGAACATACAATTTTTTTTTCTGGGCTTGTTTTTTTGCAAACCTGAGGCCTGCAAAAAATGTTTTTAAGGGCATGTAAAATATTATGTACTGTACCTGCAAAAAATTTTTTCTCAGGGTTTGTGTTTGGTAGGGATGTGCAAACATTTTCACCTCAAACTGAAATCGGCAAAAAATGGCACTTTCTGCTTGGCGAATAATTTCCTGGGAAAAGTGCAAATGTTCCACTTTTTCTGATTTTTTCGCCTAGCTCATTCCACTGAAATTAATGGGAACATAATTTACAAACAACACATAGCAAGTATTATTTTATTTCCCAAAGGCATAATATAAAAGGGGCATGAGTGTACCTGTGTTGGTGGGGTGCATGGAAAGAAGATTTTTGGGAGGTTGTTTCCTGGGATTGGGGGGCAGTTAATAAAAAATAAATCCTAAATAAAATGTAAACAAAACCCCATAAGACATGTTATAAAAGGGGCCTGAGGAGGGTGCCTGAGGTGGTGGGTGGAGTCTGGGGAATGAATCAGTTGAACAGGGAATTTGTTTTGGAGAGATTCTTGACTGCTATTGGGGGGACAGTTAATAAAAAACATAAATCAATAAAATAAGAAATGTGTATTTAAAGTGATAGAGACAGGAACCCCCTGACATAAACTGCCGCTGTGGACTGATACGTAACTTGACAGAGTATTTTGTAGAGGATGATTTGTTTTTAGAGGCCCAAGCCCTGAAGAAACATTGATTTGTAGGACTTAGACTTGCTTGGCACAAGCCCTAAGGAAACATTGATTTGATTGAACCTGCAAATTTTTTTTATTTTGTTTTTATTTTTCAAAGCACAAGCCCTGAGAAAAAAATAAAAATGCCCTACTGGCCTAGTGCCAGCAAGTCTTGTTGGCCACTGGCCACTGGCCATTGTCAAATGTCCTCCTGAGTCAATAATTACGGAATTCGCAACTGCTGTTTTGTTTAAGCAGCAAGATGAGTAGGCAGCTGAAAGGGAATGGTATCAACAATAGCAGTAACATGGGTGATGGATAACGAAGGTTCCACTTGCCATGACTATCTTCAGTGATGCATCTGAGGCAGTAGCAGCACAATAAGTAGCCCCCAATATATGTGGAGAAAAGAAGAAATTGGCTAATAATTCTTCTCCACCTGCCCCTCCTCCAAAATTATGGGTGTGTTATTAGAATATACATTTTTGCCTTGAGAGCAGGAACTGTGCCTCTCATCAGCAACTGCAATGTGCACAGTGTGTGGTAAATAACATCTGGGGGCACAACTGTATCCAAACGCCATGACACCGGAAACCAAATACTGCCACTGTCACTATACCCTTTGTCCAAAACCCACTAAGGACACATGACAACTTGCTGACAGTTTAATAATAATGATGATCAGGTGGACTGGCAGAAGATGTAATTGTTACCCTAGAGGAAGAAGGTGATGGGGATGGCAAGCCAGTTGTTTCGCTTGTCATGGAGCTTCCAGTCTCTGTCTGGGTTTCTCTATTCTTCATCCTCTTTAATCTCCACCTCAACTCTTGCTGCCTTTCTGGAGAGTCAGAGGGTACAGTAACAGTGGTGCTTGATTTATGTGATGGGTGTTTGGCTGTAACATTCTATATAATAATTCGCTAGGAAGCTTGTCACGAGACAGTCATGCTCAGTAGAAACTGCCCGTGTTTGGCCAGTCTCTACTGTACATGATTGCATTGCGTGAGTGAGGCGACGCAAGACTGCATTGCATGGAGGAGTGAGGTAGCGGCCACTTAACATTACCCGGACCTTGGCCCATGTGCACTGGCTTTTACACTAGTATTTGACATAAATGTCATGGTGTCTGTGTTTCACGTGTGATAGGGAAAATCAACACTGCAATTAAGACCAGGAGTATTGCTGGTGCTGGCAAATGGAACCTGTCCTAGTCCCACATCACGCACCACACCCCATTCCCACTGTGTCCATGGTGGTCTTTGGCACTCTAGCTTGCTGCTCAGCATCCTGCTGCCCTTGCAACTGAGTAGCAGCAGGAATTAGAGCAGTTGCAAATTCCACAAATTCCAAAAGCTCATTGCTAGTGGTAGTGGTGGTGCTGGTGATGCCCATCCTCATCCCTGGCTCCCATTCCTTCTCAGTTTCTGATAAAAAAGCCATCAATGTCTCTTCCACACCAGCTTCTCTAACATCATCATCATCAGCACACACTAGACCCTACGTGCTGCTGCTGCTGCTCTATTACAGACATCTCTCTGCTGCTTGGAGGAGGTGATGAGCAATGGGACAGAAGGTCCCCTAATGTCACACTTGGCATTTCTTTTTGACCTAAAGAAGGAAGACTGGCAGCATTAGCAGCAGGCACAGGCAGCTCATCTCTGCTCCTGCTGGTGGTTGTGGTATTAATTCTGACCCTGCTCTCCCTAACACCAGTTCTGGCCTCTTCAGAATCATGTTCCACTTGGACACTGTAGTGAAGGTAAGGGGAGGTCTCACAGAGCCAGAGTAATGGTGTGGTCTCCCTTGACCTCTTGTCTGGATGCTCTCAAATGCTTCCCCTACCACTCCCCTAACACTAGTCACACTGACTGCTTCACCAGCACTGTTACTAGTACTACTACTAACACCACACACATCAAGTTCAGCCCCAGAGTATTCCTCTTCACAGTCACTAGTAATATGTCACTTCTTAGTAGAAGTAGTACTAGCACTGACCGGACTGCTTGGGGATGGCAAGACTTAGACTTAGGGTCCCCTGCTGTCACACTTGGCATCATCTTCTCCTTCCCCCCCTCTTGAGTATTACAAGACACACTAGCAACTTCAGCACTGGTGGCAACAGCTTCAACACTGGTGGCATCAGGTTCAGCACTGGCAGCAGACACAGCACTAGTTTCAACAGGGGCAGCAACGGTGGTGGCAGTAAGGCAGCATGTCTAGCAGCAGGCACAGGCTGCTGACCTGTCCTGCTCTCACTAGCATTTCTACCTCCCTTCCCTTTTCTCCCTCCCTTCACATTCCCTTTTCTCCCTTCCCATAACCTCTTCTCCCTCCCTTCCCATTAAATTCCCCAAGATCCCTTGGGGTGATTTAGGGGACTGAACAGCATTGGTTCAGTAGCAGTCCCTTCCTCCTCCTCCTCAGACTCAGTGGACACATAAGGGCCTTCCAGCTCCTCCATTTATTATTTTTAAACCTGCTCATAGTGCTAGCAGTCACTATGAGCTTCTACTGCTTCAATTTTGGAAAACAATCACACCAGAATAGCACAGCATATCTACCTTGCTCTGTAGCTGCTTCTATTGCATATGATTTACGCAAATACATCACATTTTTATAGTGAAAAGGCAAAAACAACGCAAATCAATGGGTGGAAACTTTCTAGCCATTGAAAAAATGGTGAAAAATTTTGGCCAATTGGAGTAAAACGAGAAAATTTTAATTGCTAGTTTTAAAGCAGATTTTCTAGTGGAAAAGCAAACAACAACATGGTTTTTGCAGAATTTATCATGGGAACATAGCCCACCCCTAATATCTGGGAAGTCCAAGGCCTGAATTTTTTTTTTTCAGAGCTAATCTTTTTGAAGCACACAATCAATTTCTTTTAAGCTTTGCTTTACTATAATATTTTCAATGTTTACCTTCTGTAAGCCTGTAAAAATACATATTTTTCAGTTTGCTGGCCAACACTGCTGCTTGATAGACATGTCCTATGGTTTTTTTACAATATAACCACTGCACCAAAAACCTTCTCATTCTACATGCTTGCTGGTGGGCAACTAAGATTTTCCATGGCAGTATGTGTCAGTGCTGGCCACAGACAATGTTTGGTTTTGCCAGTGGTCAATGGGGTCATCTTTTATGTCTAAAAGTAGCTGCAACTTTCTTTCTTTCATCCTCCTCAATGCAACCCTCCACTTGACCTATAAGCATACTTTTATATTATTTGACGGAATCCAGTTCCTCAGAGAGATGCTGCTGATCATCATGCCTTGGCACAAATTGATCACTTGTTTGGAAAAAGTCAGAACTTTTGGGTTTAAAATGGGAGTCTAGCAAAAGTAGCACTAATGTTTTTCTCATTGCATATAAGGGACACTATGAGAAGATCCTGCTCAAAGAATGCTAGTATGTCCTTCACTAGCTGTTACATGTCTGTGTTGGTATTACAGACTTTGGGAAGAAACCAATAGGAATTCACAAAACCACCCTGTCATATTGGACGACCATGAAGTTTGACCACCCACCTAAGAGACACAATAGCCAGCAGAAACACTGTATTAATCATTAAGAAGCGCAGAGAAACTGAAAAAAGGTTCAAAATGAGCCTTCTGAACCACTCTCAAAACTAGGTTCAGTTTCCCTGGAGATGTGGGATTGCAGATGTCTGAATGGGTATGAGCCACACCTTGTACAAATATCTGCACATCAGGAACTAAGGCAATACAGCTCTGGAAAAGGCCAGAAAGAGCTGGAATATGGACTTTAATAGAGCTATGATCAAGCCCTTTATGAGGATCTTCATGCAGAAAGGTCAACATTACTGGAAGATGGAAAGGCTGTGGTCCCTACCACTTAAAGCACAGGGACTATACCCTGTGGTATTCCTTAAAAGAAACTGGCCTGCATCATAGTAGCAGCCAGTGGCATAGTCAGAAAACCCATTGTTTCTGAAGGTGCTGATCTCAGGACCCAAGCCACCAAAGCAAGCTTCTCCACCAGAAGGTCTGGATTAGCTCTGCTGCAGATAGCTTGAAAATATCTAAAAAACAGGCCCGACTGGGCTGGAATAAGGAAAACTGAAAGATGTGATCCAATTCCATCCTGATTTTTCATAGCACTCTGGGAATCAGGTGAAATAGAGGAAACACATATACCAGGAAAAACTTCCATGGGATGACCATCACATCCACCACAAGAGGTAAGAGGATCCAGGAGTTGATCACACTGGTTGAGCTCCCAGTTGTCAGCATCCAGGCATTGGTGACTGAGAATGTCTGCCACAGTGTTATCTACGCCTGGGTTAAGAAAGGTGGAGGAAGTAAGCACGTGAGCCTCCACCCACATGAGAACCAGCCTTTCTTTGAACCATGTGGCTGCACTTCTGGTCCCTCCCTGGAGGCTGATGCGGGCTACTGCAGTTATATTGTCAGACTGGATCCACACCAGGTATCCCTTAAGGGAATGAGACCAATACAAATTTGAAGAACATTGATGTATGGAAGAATCTTTGCCCCTGGTCCAAAGACCCTTGGCCATCTGAGGATCCAACATTACACCCTAGTCTGACAGGTTGTCATCCCTTGTGAAGATTAACAAATTTGGGATAACAAGTGGCTGTTCTAAATCCAGATGTAACATCTCAAGTCCACATTTGTGCAGTTGGACATGGCCATCACACAGGAGAGATGATAACACTGCTGTCTGGACATGTTCCTGAGATTTTCCAACTGCAGATCCCAGGTATGGAATTGCATAAATGGGACAGCCTCCAGAACAGAAACTAAGTAGCTCAGAACATTCATGCACTTTTAGAAACTGTTGAAATATGGCATGAGACACTTGGTGATATAATAACAAAATCTTGTCTTCTGGCAGAAAATCCAGGGCGAAGGACCTGGGACAGACCAGAGAAGTTTTCCTGAAATTGAGAAGCCAATCATGTTGCTTCAGAAAGGACACACATGTCTGAATCTGAAGGCTCATACTATCTACTGAAGGGACCTTCAACAAATGGTCATCCAGTAGGATGATACCCCTGATCAAGTATTGATACAATTACGCAACTTGCTAGGTTTATAGGTTTTTATCATATGGTGTTAGGCATGAGTGCATGTTATTTTGCCCCCTCCCACCACAGCCACTTTCCTTATAAAACATCACCTTTCAATATATTGTAAATATAATTCTTAAACAAATTGGTTAATGTATACAGAGAAATAACAGAGAAGATAAGAGAAATGTGAACTGAGGAATAGGCAGGCGACCTGGACTGGAGATCAGATCCAATCAAGTTTTGAATTCAGGAGGCAGGAGAGGACTCTTAAAATGTGAGTACCCACTACTGTGGGGGGTGGAAGGATATAGTTATAATTAATGGTGGAAGAAATAACTGCATTTACGGAGGTTGAGCTTTACTGTCTGTAGTTTTCTACATGCTTACTCTGGTAAGTCCTTCTTTTTGTTGAAACAAGTTGCAGATCCTTATTGAAGTGGCTGACACAGAAATATACACTTATTGCACTGTATGGACATCCTTATATTCTGGAACTCCACTATTTCCTGATAGACATTCGTATATGGATATCATTTGTAATTATAGTGAAATCTGAAGTTTCCGATAAGTACAAGCTATATAGACTATTTTCACAGTAGGTGAGTGCTTTAGACATATAAGGTTATTTTTTAGTCAGAGAAATCCCTATCAAGCAGATGTGAGATACCAGAGCTATCACAACGTTAGTAAAAACAAACACAGAACCCAAAGGGAAGGGCAGTAAACTGAAAATTCAAGCCACAGGAAATGCTGCTAATCTGTGTGGATGGGAATATGCAGATAAGAGTCCTTTATGTCTTGGGAAGCCAAACATTTCCCTGAACACTTGGCAGTGATGATTGAGTGTAAGGACTCCATCTTGAGCCGAGGAGCAGGAACAAAATGATAATATCAAGAGATATTACCGGATGAGTTTGAAAAGTCGGTCTTCTACTTCATGTAAGTCTTCATATATTTTATTATACTATATACAGTGTATTATATATTCTTCAGTGCCCCCATCTGTTTTTTTGTGTTTTTTTTTTTTTGCGTGGTCTCTCTGCAATAGATCCAGGTAGCTCATTGTCAAAGGCATGAAAGTGTAGAAGAAAAAAAATTGAAAAAAGTGATACAAAATATAGGCAATCTGACTAGATATTACATATATACAGAATATGTAATTTCAAAATAAAGGGTGATAAGGACCTTTATTTACTAAGCAGTGAAAATAACTGTAGAGTAGTGAGCTTGTTTGTCTCTATGAGGTGTGTAGTAATTAGGGATGGGCAAAAGTGTTCACCCCAACATAGAAATAGGTGAAAAATAGCACTGAATTTCTACCCACATACTGCAAATTTCCCTTCTTTTCCCACTGGCAGCCTATAAAAGGAGTAACATGTTCCCACAACATGCCATTCTGTATTTGTGAGAGGAAGAGAGAGCAACTCATTTGGAGCTAGAGAAGATAGGCAAATTAAGTGGAGTTGAAGATTAGTTTAGGGAGTCTTTGATGTAGGACATTTGTTCTCTGTATTAGCGGAGTCTGGGGGCAATCTGGGGAAGAGGAAGAGAGAAAGAAGGCTGATCCCAAATACCTCAAAATTTGGTGTGACTGACTGGCAATACATAAGCAGCCATGATCCAAGATCTTTCTGTCATTATCTCTGTGTCTAGGGGTGTGAGAAGGGAGAAAAGGAGGTTGACCACAAATACCTCAACATTCTGTCTGATTGATTTGATTTGAAAGACACAGACTGCTGTGATTCAATTTCCTTGCTGATCTTACTTTTATTATCACTGTGTTGGACGTGTCTGTGTGTGTGAGAAGGGAGCAAAGGAGGGTGACCCCAAATATCCCAACATTTGGTTTGACTGATTTGATTAGAAAGACACTGGCAGCTGTAGTCCAGTTTCTTTGCTGATCTTGCTGTTATTATGTCTGTACTGGAGAATTCTAAGGAAAGAAGTTGTTTTTTTAGGAATATATAATTTTATATATATATATATATATATATATATATATATATATATTTATATTTCGATGGTGATAAAAGGGTGGACAACAGTTAAAAAAATGTAATAAAAAAAAATATTTAGGTGACAGCTGACTGGGACCTTGAGCTGGGTGACTGAGGCGGACAAGAGTATTTTGTTGTGTACTTTAGCGTAAAAACAAAATAGTAGTTGAATAATGTCTAGCAAACTCACATGGGAATAAAGTGGTAGTTCAAAAACTGACTGCAGCTATGGTTGCTGCAGCATGTGCAATAAATTATGATAATGATCCCTCTCCTCCCAGGGAGGATGCAGTTTGTCAAGATTCAAATGTGAAAAAATGTGACTCAGTGCACCCTTCACCTTTAATAAATCAGTGATGATTTAACTTAATCACTTCTACAGAAATCCACTATATACACACAAAGTATGCTGCTCATACACAGCTCACACACAAAAAATGTCAAAACAATTAATAGAATGGCACAATACTTATATTTGTAATCAGTGAAGTATTTCTTATAAATCAAAAAAACATGTAAAAAGAAAAAATATAAAACACATAGTATAATATGTAATCAAAATGGTGAATCTTGCCTCATGCATGCCAAATGGCCACTCACATTAGAGTCCTCTTGTATTAAAGGCCTTCAATCAATTTAATCAATTAATCATTAATATGACCTTGTAGTGTAATAAGCCATGTAGTGTAATAAACCAACTTCCGGTATCCAACGTATTTTGGCTCAAATCAATCACCTTCCTCTGAATGTCGATTTTGTATGACTCACAGTCATCCTGTCAGTCATCATCAGCATCATCACCATGTCCAAGTCCCACTCAGCCACTTACACTTGTGTTGAGTAAACAGCAGTAAAAAAACAACAACAACACAGATTATTAACATCCACAACCTTAGTTATCATGAGTGTCTCTGCTGCTGCTGGAAGTGCTACACCTTTGCTACCTAATAGTAATTGCAGTAGCATTGTATCAACACATAGCTCCAGTAGTAGCAGCCCTTCAGGAACCCTGCAGTCCATGAAGTCCACAGTATGGAGATACTTCACTCAGGATCCAAAAGCTAAGCATGTTGCTCACTGTAAAGTGCATGTGAACAGGGGGGAATGCAGGCTCACACCTAGGCACCTCCTCAATGAGATCCCACCTGAAGCATAACCACAAGTCTGACTATGAGGCACATGTCATGGTTTGTTAAGACTCTCAGAAGCAAAGTTAGGTAAAAACACAACTTTATTGAAAAGTTTAAGACAACCCCATAGGGTATCATACACATTCACACATATATCTTTATTGACAGGAAAGCAATACTAACAATAGCAATACAGGTTCTACCGACTCTGCCAATATACCGGGCAAGGCAGCCAGGAAGTTGGTACAAGGAATGGATAGGCTCTACCGGCCTTGCCAATATATCGGGCAAGGCAGCCAGGAAGTAGGTACAAGGAATAGATAGGCTCTACCGGCCCTGCCAATATACCGGGCAAGGCAGCCAGGAAGTAGGTACTCCAGGATAGAGCCTCTACCGGCCTTGCCAATACCGGGTAAGGCAACCCAAGATGATAATAGAATTAGGTTCTACCGGCCTTACCAATATACCGGGCAAGGCAGCCTGGTAAGGAGTGAATGGCAACCACTAAAGCCTCAGTGACTGTAAAGGCAGTCACAGGGATGACATAAGAGGCTAAGTCAGCATAAGTGGCAAGCCAAGGAATACCAAGGTACTACCCGTACCTGAATAATGGGAAGACAGTAATGCACAATACAATAATAGACTCAATGGTGGTGGAGCGAACCAGTACCTAGTACTGGGAGCAAGTCAACAAGGTGCAACTGCAGCTGTGGAGGCTAAGGAGCGAACCAGTACCCAGTACTGAGCGTGCTATACGTATACGTAAAACAGCCAGATGGCTATGGAGTGAACCAGTGCCCACACACTGGGAGTGCTATAGTATCGTGCAATAACAGCCCGAAGACTTATGGAGCAAACCAGTACCCTGTACGTGGAACGCTAATCGTATCCTGCAATAACAGCCAGATGGCTTGTGGAGCGAACCAGTGCCCACACACTGGGAACGCTATACGTCTCGACAATAGCAGCCAGATGGCTTATGGAGCGAACCAGTACCCTGTACGTGGAACACTAATCGATCCTGAAATAACAGCCGGATGGCTTGTGGAGCGAACCAGTGCCCACACACTGGGAACGCTATACGTCTCGACAATAGCAGCCGGATGGCTTATGGAGCGAACCAGTACCCTGTATGTGGAACGCTAATCATATCCTGCAATAACAGCCAGGCGGCTGTGGAGCGAACCAGTATCCGCGTACTGGATAAACCGGCAAAGAGTAGAAATGTCACCAAGGCGACTCAAGAACGTCAGCTGACTACAGGCGAACTGGAAAGGAACCAGCAGGAGGAAACAGGAATCAGCACTCAGACGATCAACCAGATCAGGAACGGCAGCGGGGACTGGCAGCAGGAAACGATGACCAAGCGGCGACTCCAACCGGATCAGAAACGGAAGCAGGAACCACTGGACAGGTAACTACAGGAACTGGATGAATTCTGGTAGCAGGAACACAGCAAAGGGCCCAGGAAGCTCAGGAACATAAGGTAGATACGAGCAGTATAGAGGCAACATGAAAGGCCAACCAAAGGGTGCCCAGGCTCAGTCTAAATAGGCAATGCAGGGCGGGCTGAAAACAGACAGCTAATGGAGAGCCCCCTATGGGTAATTGACACAAAAAGAGAGCAATCACGGGCACCGTGATAACACACCATCAACAGGTCAGAGGTGCCATAACTAGCAGCATCAGCAGAAGCACTCCAGAACTTTCCCAGGGATCTGGGGCAGATAAGATAAGTAGTGATGTTATTGATGTATCAGTGTGCTACTGACAACAGATAGTTCATTCCAAATAACACCTTTGGCTCCTGCTGCAGAGGAATATGATTACTCTGATTTTGCTGTAGGAGTCATAGACTGCTCACACATGCTGTCTCTACCTCCACCACCTCCTCTAGTCACGTTGTTAAAGCAAATAATTACAGGATTCTTTTGCCATGTACTGCCAACCCACACTTACTGAGTTCCTGGGAAAGAGACAAAAACATCACAAAAACAATCTCAAAGTATGCCTTTTAAATAGCAAGGTTGACAAGATGTTGGCAGTGGATATGCTGCTATTTTCTTTTGTAGAAAACTGAAATCCTTTTCAAGGATGATTGTGCCAATTTTACATAAGCAGGAAGTTAATGTTGTGGGTAAGGGGCAAAGGCACTCAGCCTACTAACAATTTTTTCAAAGCATATGTTGTTGTAGGACTCACAACTTTGATTTTCAGCTATTTATTTCTCCACTGCAGCCCTCAGCGTAGTAGTAAAATTGTGGTGGAAAATGTTGCACCATAGGAAACAAGACGAAAAATGTATTGACACTGGCGAAAAGGAAAAAAAATTTGCAGTGGCCAAAAGGAGAAAATTTTAGCCACGAAAAATAATTGTTTTTTTTTCACGAAGTCATGTGGAAAATAGCTTCACCCATCCCTAGTAGTAATATAACTGAATGCTAAAATAGACACTGGAATACATTATTCTACGCTGCACCTGCCTATCACATATGCACTGGAAAGAGACATCACATTCAGTGAGTTAAAATCTTAATATAAATGAATGAGAATGTTTTGCTTTCCCCTAGTGTGGAGATGGTTTGCCACAAAATTGTTCCAGTTATTCCAGGAACATCATCCACAGTATTTTAAAGTGATAGTAACATTTCATTTTGACTTTATTTATTCTATTAGAGAAGAATAAATAAATCAAGTTGTCTATACTTTTTTTTTTTTCTTCACATTTAACCTTTTTCATGTATCTATGCTAGTTATACTAACAAGTCCTCTCACTAGAGGAAGAACCTGGTCCATTACTGGAAAGCAGGTAATGTGGTACAATGTGCCACTATGCCTGCTGCTTAAATGACTAATGGAATTGGTTTATGGAGCCCTTACACAAATATTTCAGAACACTATCAGTATACTGCTCTGTATACTGAAAACATGTCCTTATTCAGGTCATGTCTTGTGTTAAAATTATTTCCCTGCTTCCTCTGTTAACTAGTGCATGCCTCTGTCAAACTGGAGGGTTCTTCAGACTCTGAGAAAATTGTGCAGCTTTATGCCATTTCCTACCCATACCTTAGGGATCGTGTAAGGGGTTACCTGGCATTAAAGACCTAACGATAGTGACGTGGAGTGCATACTGTGTGGCACAGCAACAGGAGTTGGAGGCTAACACCAGTAGAGCAGCTCTGTTTTGTTTGTTCATCCATATAGCTCTAAACCTAAATATACTAGGAATGGGTAAGTTTTTTAGTATTTGAAATGAAACCAGATAGTCCCTTTATGTGTGAAATGTGTCAATCTCTTCTGTACGTATTGCTCTAGGTTTGAATAGAAAAGCACAATAGGTTCCAGTATCCTGAATTACATGGCTACATACTAATTATTTCTCATCCTTCATAATCTGAAGGGCAATTATCACCATTTATTAAGTCTGTTAGAGTTGGAGCATACTTAATTAAAGTTTGGAGCTGTACTATGCAGGGCCAAAATGGCTCCTATCAAAAGATCAGGTTGGATTGCATATTATATATATATATATATATATATATATATATATATATATATATATATATGAGAGAACCTTCTGCTGTCAGTCTGAACTAATCACATTGTAATTCACTTACTGACAATTTGAAATCTTATAACTTTTGAAATAAAGAATGCCTTTGTTTTACTCAATTTAGAAATCCCTATAACAACAGTTTTCATTAAAACAGTGTACTTACTGCTTCTTTATGTAACAAAATAATATTTATGTTACAAGCAATTTTTCAAATGCCTTTAAGGAAGATTGAAACAAATACATTTTTGTTATTTTAGCCCTTTAATGTCTAGCTGTCCTGGGGTTAGATAACCCTTAAGGACCACATAGACATCATTCGGCAAGCTGGCACACATGACTGATCACATGTACTGTCTGTCTGAGCAAGACATGGAAACTGAATGTTCCAGTTTCGCAGCAGACAGTTTAAGACTCTCCTAGTGCTCACAATGATCCGGCAGGAATGCTGTGAACACAAAACCAATGATGTGCCAGGGCCGTCTCTGATTCTTAATGCCTGGACTGGACTTGTGATGGTCCTGTTGCTTCATTAGTCAGTAAGGGGTTAAAGATTTTGCTTTTATACCTTTTTAACCAGGCCTACAGCATAACCTGAGGAATAAACTGACACACAATGTTCACATACAGAGATATTATGGGACACTATTTTGTTTTAAATTCTAAAACTAGGCAACCCTGTTCATGAGATATAGTAACATACTAACATAGTTAAAGCGCTACCCAATATAAAGTCGCCCCCCAATAATTAGGCATATGGCGCATAGCTTCTTAATAGTGTTATGATCTGCCACAAGTATCATGATCTGAAGTAATCCTGATTCTTCAGAGACTGATGGCCAGGGTTCTTGCTGTAGAGCCATCTGTGCATCTGCACTGTCAGTTCCTTCTGGTGCCTTTTGGCTCCATACAATGCCTCTTAGAGGAGACCGGGACAGACAGAGCAGGCACACTGCCGTCTCTAAGCCAAGATGTCTGTATGCAAGCCTGGACGTCAGTCTTTGAAGAAACAGGATTACTTTAGATCGTGGTACTTGTAGCAGATAATAACACTATTAATAAGCATTTTGCTATATACTTAACTATTGGGGGGCGGCTTTATATTAGGTGGTAGTTCTGCTTTAATGAGGCTGAAAAAAGAAATGTGTCCATCAAGACCAGGCCATGCCAATTCAACCCTATTGATCCAGAGGAAGACAATAAAAAACATAAAAATCCATTTCCAATTAGACCCCAAGTGGGTAAAAACAGTCCTTTCTGACTCCAAAATGTCAGTCATATATTTCCCTGGATCAACAACCTACCTGCTTTGAAGCCAACTATCATAATTCTCATTATTGCTCTGTGTTAGATAGGTATCCATTACATTTTGAAAGCAGATATAGTATCTACAATAAAAGCATGCAGAGGCAAAAAATTCCATAGCTTTACCGCCTTTACAGTAAAAAATCCCTGTCTTTGTTTTAGTCGAAATCACCTCTCCTCTAATCTTAATGGATGACCTTTCTTTCTTAGCTCAGCTCTTTGAGTAAATAAATAATTGGAGAGTTCTTTGTATTGACCTCAACTATATTTGTAAAGGTTAATTATATCACCCCTTAGATGTCCCTTCTCTAATGTAAACAAACTCAGTTTGGCTAGTCTCTCTTTACAACCCAGTTCTTCCAATCTGATTATCAGTTTTGTTACAAGTATCTGCACTTTTTCCAGTAAAATAGTATCTTTTTTAAGAACTGGTGCCCAAAACTCTACTCCATATTACCAAGGATTTAACAACAGAAAAATATGAGCTAGAGTCCTAAGGGCTTTAACTCATGAATACCATATAGCCAGAAGTCCATTTTACAACACAGTTTCTTTTGGTGACAAGTTTGCGGGTCCTCTAGACAGGTCTTTACAAACCACTTTAAAGGGATATTAATGTTTCAAAATAAAAGCAGCTCCAATTAATCTTCATCATATTTGGGCCATGGAGAGTGTTATTTCAATACTGTCAGAGTTGTAGTTCAAGAGTAATTGAATAATAAAGTATCCGTCTCCCGCCCCTTTTACCTAGTGTAAGCCACCTCCCCTCAGATGTGGAATCTGGCCTTAAGGCCAGACAGTTCACACAAAGGACAATCTTCTTACTGTGGGAACAATTAAAATCCTGCCCCCCTTGACAAGTTTTCAGGTTTTTCCCTTATGCTAACTGAAGATGGTCCCTCTCTGCAAGCCATCTGGACACCACCTTTCTCTTTTGAAGGGAGCAGTGTTACATCAGTAAAAGGGGAGGAAGGGGGATACTTTATCCAGGGCTTAAAATTTGAAATCCTTTGCTACTAGCCAGACCTGAAAAGTTACTCGCCATTGCAAGTCATAACATACCAACCAGGGCTGAATTTTTACTCGCCAGGGATAAAATTGTCACTCGCCATTGGCTAGTGGCGAGTGGAAATTTTGAGCCCTGCTTTATCTTTCAATTACTCTTGAACAACAACTCTGTCAGTATTGAAATAACATTCTCCATTGCCTAAATACTATGAAGATTAATTAGAGCTGCTTTTATTTTGAAACATTACTATCCCTTTAAGCTCTTCTGGGTGATGCACTATTTTAGGGTTCTGCTATCTGCTCTTAGAGGCTTTTTTGTCCTGTGTCTGTTTGTTTCTTGTGTATCAAGAATTTATACAGAGGTAGAATTATATTTGCATCTCATGCATCTGTACACCTCTTTTTATACAGTATAGTGCCCTATTTGCTCTTGCAGCAGCTGAGTGACTCTGCACTCTGTGAAGTTTATCATCTATCAGTACTACTAAATCTTTCTTTAATGAGGATTCCCCAAGTTGTTTCCCATTTAGTATATTTGTAGCATATTTGTTTCTACTGCCCTATGCTACTTTTCTGCCCAGTCATTCAGTTTATTTAAAACCTTCTGCAGAGAAAAAATATCCAGCTCTGTATGTATTTCCTTACACAGATTAGTATCTAGGTATGGGTGAAACTTCTCGCCTCAAACAGAAATCGGAGAAAAATGGCACTTTCTGCTTGGCGAAAAAATTTCCTGCAAAAAATGCAGATTTTCTGCTTTTTCCCTCTTTTTTGGCTAGCTCATTCCATTGAAATCAATGGGAACATTGAAGCTACACGCAACACATAGCAAATATTATTTTATTTCCCAAAGGCCTGTGTTGGTGGGGTATGAAGAATGAATCAGTTGAACAGGGAATGTTTTTGGGGGATTTGTTTATTGGGATTGGGGACAGTTAATAAAAAATAAATCCTAAATACAATTAAAAAAACCATATAAGACATGGTATAAAAGGGGTCTGAGGAGGGTGCTTGTGCTGGTGGGTGGAGACTGGGGAATGAATCAGTTGAAAAGGCAATTTATTTTGGGGGGTTTCTTGACTGGTATTGAGGGGACAGTTAATAAAAAAATAAAATAAATAAAATAAGAAATTTGTATGTAAAGTGATAGAGACAGGAACCCCCTGACATAAGTTGCCACTGGGTTGGACTGACACTTGATAGAGCATTTTGTAGAGGATGATTTTTTTTTTACAGCACAAGCCCTGGCCTAATGCCAGCAGGTCATAATGCCACTGGCCATTGTCAAATGTCCTCCTCGTGAGTCTAAGTCCATAATTGTGGAATTTGCAACTGCTGTTCTTGCTGCTGCTGCTGAGATGTTTAAGCAACAGGATGATTTGGCAGCTGAAAGGGAATGGGATCAACAACAGAAATAACATGGGTGATAGATGATGAAGGTTGCACTTGCCATGACTATCTCAAGTGATGCGCCTGAGGCAGTAGCAGCACAATAAGTAGCCCCCAGTCTATGTGGAGAAAAGAAGAAATTGACCAATAATTCTTCTCCACCTGCCCCTCCTCCAATATCATGGGTGTGTTGCTATTAGAATAGAAAATATTCCCTTGAGAGCCGGAACTGTGGCTCTCATTATCAACTGCAATATGCCTGGCGCAACTATATCCAAGCACCATGACACCAGATCTCAAGTACTCCCACTGTCACTATAACCTTTGTCTAGACCCCGCTAGGACAGTTTAATAGTAATGATGAACCCTCCCTGCCAGAATCCTAGCATATTCTGTAGGATGGAATCTCCTCAGATGCTGCCTGATGACCTGGTGTCGATTTTCCTCCAACACACTGGCATGTGTGGTCAGTGCACCAAACAGTGTACAATGGGTAGAGATGAACTGCCATATCCTAACATCAACAGAGTGGCTATCATTTGGCAGGGTAGGTAGCGATGAATGAGATAGACTGGCAGGAGATGTTGTTGTTACCCTAGAGGAAGAAGGTGATGGCAAGCTAGTTGTTTCGCTTGTAAAGGAACTTCCAGTGTCTGACTGGGTTTCTTTATTCTTCCTCCTCTTTGATCTCCACCTCTCCTCTTGTTGCCTTGCTGGAGAGTCAGGGGGTACAGTAACAGCAGTGCTAGATTTCTTTAATGGGTGTTTAGTTTTAACATATTTGACATAAATGTCATGGTGTGTGTGTTTCATGTGTGTTATCAGAGAGGTTGTGCCAAGGTGTGTTCCCTCCTTTCCCTTTCTCACTAACTTGTCACAAATTTTGCACTGTACAGTTGTTGATAATGACTACAGTGTGCCTGCCTGAAGAGAAAAATAGTCCCACACCCATGACTTCAGGGGGGAGGCATAGGGAACAGGTGGAGAAGAATGGCCTCTTTCTTCTTGTCCTCCACATTCCCCTTCACTTTCTGTGGCAGCGGATAATGTTGCTGTTGTTGCTGCTACTGCCTCAGATTAAGCACTGCAACTAGGACCAGGAGTATTGCTGGCGCTGGAAAGTGGAACCTGTCCTAGTCCCATATCACTTGTAGATCCCGTTCTCACTGTATCCACAGTGGTCTGTGGCACACTAGCCTGCTCCTCAGCATCCTGCTGCTCTTGCAACTCAGCAGCAGCAGGAAATAGAGCAGTTGCAAATTCTGCAAACTCCAAAAACTTATTGCTGGTGGTGGTGGTGGTGCCCATCCTCATCCCTGTCTCCCATTCCTTCTCAGTTTCTGATAACAAGGCCATCAAAGTCTCTGCTACTCCATCTTCTCCACCATCATCATCATCACCACCACCACTAGTCCCTATGTGCGGTTGCTCTATTACAGAGTCAGACATCTCACTGCTGCTTGGAGGAGGTGATGAGGAATGTGAGAGAGGGTCCCTGTCATGGGTGCTCAAAGATTTGCGGACTCGTACTTAGAGTAAAATCACTTTTATTGAGAAAGGCAAACAGATAATAAATATCAGCAAATCACTAAAGATTAAGATAGAGATAACCCCACAACAGAGCAAGATAGTCCTATGAGAAGTAGGAGACTGCGTCCGGGGTTCATTCACAAAGACTGGGTTTGCCCAAGTGAATACATGAAAAGTCTGTCAGAGCCACAGGTCTACACCAGATTAGGTACCCGACTATAACAGGGACAAAACGGAGTGGATAGTCAAACAGAGCCACAGGTCAGCACCAGAATGGGTAGCTAGACAAGCCAAGGTAAAGGCACCAAGCGGGTAGTCAGCCAGAGCCACAGGTCTCAACAGGATGGATCGTAGACAAGCCAGGTCATACAGGGAGCGGATAGTCAGCCAAAGTCACAAGTCTGCACCAAATTTAGTATCTATACCAGGATAATACGGGGTGGACAGTCAGACAGAGCCACAGGTCAGCACCAGATGGGATGGTCAGACACGGAGCAGGTAGTCAGCCAAAGCCACAGGTCTGCACCAAATTGGGTATCCAACTATAACAGGGACCAAATGGAGTGGATAGTCAGATAGAACCACGGGTCAGCACCAGATAGGGTGGTCAGACAAAGCCAAGGTCATACATGGAATGCAACAAGAAGGAAAGCAACTGTATCAGACACCAACGTAAGGGCTACTGAGCTCACAGTCCACAGCCCTTATATACCCTGCCAGGAAGTAGGAAGGAGGAGTTTCCTATGGCCACAGGCATAAAGCTGGTATGTGCATCACTCCCACTGACACACATCCGAAAATGTTGCAACAACCGGCACAGATGTGTCAAACCCTGCGTTGCCTGGAAGAAGGAACCCAACTGCACCGCCACTGTAAAAAGGATACGGCCGACCGCAAGAGGTACCAGATGCGGCCAGACCGCAAGCAGAGAGAGAGACTGGCAGTGATGAAGGAGCGTCAGTCCTGACCCCAGCCAGGAATCAGTAATCGGTCAAAACTATGCCAGCCTTGAGGTAAAGCAAGCTGTGACAGTCCCCTAACATCACACTTGGCATTTCCTTTTGACCTGAAAAAAAAGGCAGACTAGCACTAGCAGCAGTAACATAAGGCACAGAAAGCTGATCTGTGCTCCTGCTGGTGGTGGTGGTATTAATTCTGAGCCTGCTGTCCTCCCCCAACACCAGTTCCGGCCTCTTCAGGATCATGTTCCACCTGGACACTGTAGTAAAGGGAAGGGGACTCCCAGAGCCAGAGGAATGGTGTGGGCTCCCACTAGTCTGGATGCTCTCAAATGCTTCCCCTACCACTCCCCTAACAATAGCCCCACCAGCTGCCTCACCATTACTGTTACTACTACTACTACTAACACCACACACATCAAGTTCAGCCTCAGAGTATTCCTCCTTACAGTCACTAGTAATATATTAATTACCCCCTTCTTCACTCATAATACTAACAAGCTGCTTGACCTTCTTAGCACTAGCACTGGTGGGACAGCTTGGGGATGGCAAGTGTGACTTAGGGTCCCCTGCTGTCACACTTGCCATCATCTTCTCTTTCCTCCCTCCTGAGTATTACAAGACACACTAGCAGCTTCAGCACTGGTGGCAGCAGCTTCAACACTGGTGGCATCGGGTTCAGCACTGGCAGCAGACACAGCACTAGTTTCAACAGGGGCAGCAATGGTGGCAGCAGAGAGGCAGCACGTCTAGCAGCAGGCACAGGCAGCTGACCTGTCCTGCTCTCACTAGCCTTTCTCCCTCCCTTCCCTTTTCTCCCTCCCTTCACATTCCCTTTTCTCCCTTCCCATACCCTCTTCACCCTCCCTTCCCATTAAATTCCCCAAGATCCCTTGGGGTGATTTAGGGGGACCGGATAGCACTAGTTCAGTAGTGGTCCCTTCCTCCTCCTACTTAGACTCAGTGGACTCAGTCCTTCCTGCTCCGCCACTGATTATTTTTCACCCTGCTTATAGTGATAACAGTCACTATGAGCTTCTTCTGCCTCAAACTTGCCAAAATATCACAACAGAACAGCACAGCATGTCTACCTTGCTCTGTAGCTGCTTCTATTGTGTTTGATTTATAGTTAAAAGGCAAAAACAATGTAAATCAATGGGCAGAAACTTTCTAGTCATTGAAAAAATGGTGAAAAATTTTGGGTAATGGGCAAAAAATGAAAACATTTTAATCTCTAGTTTTAAAGCGAACAACAACGTGGTTTTCACAGAATTTCCCACGGGAACATGGCGAGAGGTTTCTCCCATCCCTAATAGTGTCATCAGCAAAGAGTGAGACAAAGGGTAAGAGTGAGACAAAGCATTGGGCCCAGGACTGAACCCTGTGGCACCCCACTTACAATTTTAGACAAAACTGAAAATGTTCCATTTTCAACAACTCTCTGCAATCTATCATATAATCAGTTCTCACTCCATGTACAGATATCACCTCTCAAACAAAAGCCTATTAATTTATGCAGTAACCTGTTGTAAGGCACTGCATTAAAAGATTTTTTTCCAAGTATACTACATCAACAGCAATTCCCTTGTTCAAATCAGTACTTACTCTTTCGTAAAATTCAAGTAAATTGGTTTGACATGATCTATTCTTCATAGAACTATGCAGGCTCCTGCTAATAATCTTGTTGGTATTCACCTAATTCTGAATAGTGCCAGTTAGTAACACTTCTAATATCTTACCCATTATGGAAGTCAAGCTCACAGGTCTCTAATTTCCTGGTTTGGACAATGGTACAATGTATAGTTAAAGTTATGGTACTGCTCATAAGCAATTAATTACACTTAAAAAATAGCTAATTCATGAGCATGCAGAGTAGAGCACTACAATATTTGATGTATTCATTTGAAAAGGTAATGGGAGTTCTACTGAATAGACAAATATATAAGCATGACGGTTTTGTGTGTTTGATAGATGAATACAGTGTCTCATGTGTTTGCTCAATGGACAAATCTGTACATAAGAATAAGGGCTTCCTGTGTTTTTTGATGCATCTCCCAAAATGATAATTTCACTTTTTATGGGAGATCAATCAAAGAATGCATTTAGGGTCTCCTGTGTTGGATCGATCATGCGCTACTCTGATTGACCAATGGACAAATTTATACATAGTCTCTTGTGTTTCATTGAACAGTCTCTTCTGTGTTTGATCAAAAAATCTGTTTTAAAAGGTTATGTGTTATGCTGTTTAAATACAGTAGACAGTGCTGGTAACTTTAGTGAAAAAACATGACTGACATTTAAAGGCAAATAGTTTAATTAAAAGCTAATATTAAGTTCTTGTTCGAGCAAACAAAAAACAGGGAATTTGATGTTTAGCTCTTTGCTCCCCTACAGTGCTTTGCTGATAACAGTTCATTTTAATGTTACTAAAGTAATTAATTATATCAGTTGATATGTCATGTATGGCATTATCAACACGCACAAGGAGGGCTCAAAGTTACTCACAGAAACTTAAACACAGATTTCTGGCTTTTATTTGAGAAAGAACTTAATGTTCACCTTAACAAAAATTTTTCATTTCAAAAATTATCACATTATACTAAGTCTTCTATCAGCCATCTGGGGGAGGGGTCAGAAAATTGGCTACGTGGGTAAAACTAAACCCAGGAGGCTGTGATTCTTAGACATAAACTCCTGGGTTACGTGTGCATTCCCCATAGACCTGCTGGGTTGGGCTTTCGAGTTGCTTGGTGCAGTGCAGACACACTGGAGGAACATCGGGTGTCTCTTTTCAGATCCCTATTCTGATTCCCTGTTGGTGCACAAGGGCACAATGCAGTCCCAGCTTAGACCAAGTTATCATTACAGTTTAAAATATTTGCAAAATGGCTAGTTTTATATTTGGCAGATATTTCCAGCTCATCAAATCAGGCAGCAATCAGTTTCTGACTAAGGGTGAAAATTACATTACTAAAGTCCATTTTTCCAAACAAACACCTCATTATGACAAAATGACTCTAAAGCAATTCAAGGAATCCCAAGTTCCTTCAAATTTCTGTCCTGATGAGCTCAAGATGGAGAGTGTAAAAAAACAATATGGGTTCAAGCTTTTAAATGCAAGGATGTGACAGAATAATTAATATAAAATCTGGACCACTAATATTAATTAAAAAAATTGAAAGGGATCATTTCTAATTCTGCAACCCCTCAGGTATGCTGTATGTTTGACAAAAGCATACACAAACAAGACATGACACACACTTATTCTGATGATATTCTGGACTCTTCCTTTCAAACTCCAGGCCTCCTCTGTACTCACCAAACGTGTTTCCACTGGGTGCCAGAAAATAGGATGTTCCCCAAATTCTCTGGTTGTAGCAAAATTATATAGTTGCATTCACAGTGAAGGATGAAACTGCAAGTAAAGTTAAAAAAACAGTTTTATTAACATCAATGGTCCATGTCACACAGGCATAGGGTTAGTAGGTCTAAGTCTTCTTGGATGGTTGCTACCTATGCTTATTCATACACCATAAAGGTGCAAAGATGTGCCCGTCCTTTTGCTCTCATGTGTAATGGTTTCGTGACCATCACAGTAATAATCCAACAGATTGTCTCAAAATCTTAATCTCAATATATCCCAAAGCACCATACAAATATAAAGGTAAAGGATTTGTGTAAGTCCAGAAAAACAATAAAACAGGGTACAAGACATAATTCAAAGCATCAAAAATACATACATCTATAAAATACTTTTACTACATTCACCCGAACTTAAAAGAATAAAGTGAGCCCCTCCATCCAGTCCTGCCCATTCTATCTCCGAGGTGTCACACTGCCTGGCTAATGATCTTTGAGCCACAAGAGGCTAGGGTACGGATCTAGAATGAAGTGCTTGAAAATGAATACAGATTACTCCATAGTCTTGTTGCAGCCGAATGTTTTTGGTTCCCAGGACACCCTTTAATTGTTTAACACTCTCCATGCCAATCTGTCCAGGACAGAGATATGGTTGTAATTAGGGATGGTTGAAAATGTTCACCTCAAACTGAAATAGGCAAATAATGGCGCTTTCCGCTTGGTGAATAATTTACTGCGAAAAGTACCGTTTTTGTGCTTTTTCCCGCTTTTTCTGCCCATTGAAATCAATGGGAAGAAAAATATTTCTCCACCACACAAACGTTTTCTACAGCCATATAAAAGGCTGTCAGGCTCTCACAGCAGCCATTCTGTGTTTGTGAGAGGAGAGAGCAGCATATTTTTGAGCTAAAGGAGATAGGCAAATAAATGGGAATTGAATTTTAGTTTAGGGAGTCATTTAGGTAGGACATGTGTTCTCTGTATAAGGGGAGTCTGGGGGCACTCTAGGTGATAAGAAGGGAGGAAGGAGGTTGACCCCCAAATACTCCAAAATTCCATGTGACTGACTGGCAAGACACAGGTAGCTAGGGACCTACTTGCTTGCCGATCTTGCTGTTATTATCTCTGTGCTGGGTGGGGAAGTCTGGGGAAAGACGTTGTTGATTTTGTTTTTCAGTTATAATTTTTTTTGGGACAGACTGTGATAGGACAACAGGGTGAACAACTTAAAAAAAAAATTAAAAAAAATAAATAAAAAAGAATAAAAACTTAATATCTTAGGTGACAGTTACAGACAGCTGACTGGGCTTAGGCAAGGCTTCATCAGTTGTGTTGTGTACCGTACAGTAAAAAAAACACAGTGTAGCAAATGCACAGGGGTAATGGGGAGGGGTGGAGCAGTGCAGGGATGTGAGAATAAAGTAGTAGTTCAAAAACTGACTGCAGCTGCAGCGTGTGCAATCAGTGATGATGATCCCTTTACTCCAAGGGAGGATGCGGTTTGTCAAAGTCCTAGCAAAACTAGTTCCAGCACCACCAGTGCCAGTAGAAATAAAGAACCATATAAGAAGAACATTGATGATGACAACAAGTCGCATTCAAGTGTTGACAATGCTGGCAATAGCATAGTAGAGGAAGGTGTAGCAGGTGAACTGCTTACTGCATCAGACATTGAGACAAACAAGCACCAAAACACCCATAGTAGGGAACTGTGTTACAGTAAAAGTAAAAAGAAATTGTTTGAGACCTCTAAATGCTTAGAGGAATATAAAGGTAGTGGGCAAGAATTGTCAGGTGATGCTGCTGCTGCTGAGGATGACCTAATGATGACTGATGATGATGCAGATCTAGAATATATCCCTCCAGCATCCTTCTCTTGTTCAGATACATATGTAGTTGAGAGTGAGGATGGTGACAGGGCCATAATAGTATCAGAAAGTCAAAGACCAAATCTTCCACCACATTTAAAGAGCACTGTGTCTGTTTATAAACTGTTTGAGAAAGCCATTGGAAAGTCTGACCCTGGACAAGCACAGGTGTCAAAAAGCACACAGTCACCATATCAGTCATCATCGGCATTGTCTCCTCTTCAAAGTCCAAGTCTCACTCAGCCACACACATCTGTTTTGAGTACCCAGCAACAGCAACACAGGTTAACATCCACAGTGTTAGATATTACGAGTGCCTCTGGTGCTGCTGCTGTAAGTGCTGCACCTTTGACCCCTAGTAGTAGTGGCAGAATTACGTCACCATCTAGCTCTAGTAGTAGTAGTAGCAGAAACCACAAATGACAGACAAAGCCAGGACAAATATATTAACAGCAGCACTGATGAGGAGGTGGAGGACAGACGGGAACACTGCTATGACCGATAAGTAATGTGTGTCATTAATCTGCGAAGGAGGATAGAGTACAACAATGGTAAAAATACATACACAAATCACACCATGCCAGTCTGCCACCACCACCGCTAAAATACATATCTACCACATTGTAGATTGTACTTTATTTTTTTTTATTACTTGATATCATCATGAATATGTGCCAGTGTCACTTAAGCAAGAAAGTGTTGTGGGCAAAGGACAAATGCATTCTGCATGCTAACACATTTTTTAAGCCATATTTTGCTGTAGGATTCAACACTTTGACTTTCAGCCGCTTATTTCTAAACTTCAGCCCTCACAAGAAGTAATATTACAGTGGGAAATGTAGTACCTATAAGAAATATAGGCCAAAAATGTGTTAAAATAGGCGAAAAATATGTTAACATAGGAAGAAAATTTGTTAAAATAGGCGAAAAAGAGGACATTTTTGCATAGGCGGAAAGACAAAATTTTTTGCGGGAAAAGCAAAAAATCGGCATGTTTTCATGAAAAGTCATGCAGGAAATTTTTCACACTTTTCGCGCACCCCTAGCTGTGATAAAGGTATCTCCTCAACTATTTATTGAATACTTTATTGAAGATTAAAGTCATACATGTAATAAACAAGGGCTCACTGCCCCCATTAAATATACGTATCATTAGTATCACGGTTCCCGTGATTTTCTGTCATTCTCTGCTGTGGTGTGTTCCTATTGTTGGAGCTTGGTCCGTTGCTGTGTTCCTGCATTCCTGTGTACCAATTTGGCCTGTCTGACTATTCTACTGGTTCCTGCTCCGTGTATGACTCGGCCTGGCTGATATTCCTGCTCCGTGATTGATCCGGCTTGTCTGACGCTCCTGCTCCGTGTATGACCCAGCCTGGCTAATGTTCCTGCTCCGTGATTGATCCGGCTTGTCTGACGCTCCTGCTCCGTGTATTACCCATCCTGGCTGATGTTCCTGCTCCGTGATTGATCTGGCTTGTCTGATGTTCCTGCTCCGTGATTGACCCGGACTGGCTGACATTCCTGCTTTGTGACCTGTGTCCTGTGATCCTGTTCCAGCAAGATCTTATCTATGTCGCCTCGGCGACATTGTGAACTGTGTATTTTGAGAAGTATATGCTGACCTCCCACTTCACCCTTGCAGTGCTAGCTGCTTCCGCTCCTAAGCCTATCAGTTATACTTGCTGAGCTTGTTGCCTTCGTTACCGAGCCTGTCCGTTAACACTTGCAGTACTTGTTGCCTCAGATACTGGGCCTATCCGTTAACACTTGCTGAGCTTGTTGTCTCCAATACCGAGCCTCTCCGTTAACACTTACTGAGCTTGTTGCCTCCTATACCGAGCCTCTCTGTTAACACTTGCTGTGCTGGTTGCCTTCATTACTGAGCCTGTCCGCTATGCTTGCAGAGCAGTTGTGGATTCCGTTAACTTTGATACCGATAGCTCTTGCAATAATACTCGCTCCATTTATGAACCGGAAGGGTGCTACTGACTCTGGTCCTACTCAGCTCTGGCAGTGTTTGTGTATCCGTTAACGCACCAAGGGGTGCTACTGGCTCTGGTCCCATTCAGCTCTCGCAGTGTTATTAACCGGTTCAGCACTGGAAGGGTGCCGTTGGCTCTGGTCTCATTCAGCTCACACAGTGTTGTTAATCCCGTTACGCACGGCAGAGTCCTCTTGGCTCTAGCACCATTTAGCTCAAGCACAAGTGGTTGGTCTTACATATCGCCAGTCCTTTGAGGACTCCTGCTTGAACTCACTACTAAGGTGCTCTCCACCTCGCACCTCAGTCTCTGGCTGCTCTTGTCATCTACTGGTCGTTGTCTTTACACACCACAACAGAGACTGATTACTTGCATTGGATTTTAACCCTTGTTATACTCTGTTCCCTTTGCATTATACAGTATTGCTCCTTATCCATACTGTGTCTGCTATACATCCATATTTGCCTTCAGTTACGTGTCATTACCTATTTCTGCCCTTAGGGGGCAGTGTTCCTCATTTGTTCTCAATAAAACTGTGTTTCATTTTTTTACCTCTGGTCTGAGTGTCTGATAAAACCGTTACAATTAGGAGATCATAACATACAACGTAATCGTAACTTACAGATATTGTCTCGAATATGAATCCAAGTATACACTAGCGGTCAAAACACCTAAATTTTTGCTACTTTTAGTTATTTCCATATATCTTGACAAAAACATTAGAAAAACATGTCAACATTGGGTATTTCTAAAATCAAGACAAATATAATGTATTTAGCAGGGGGATTTTTTAGCGTTTGTAGATTTTTTTTGCCAAAGTTTTTTAAATTTTTAAATGAGTAAGGGGAAAATTACAGCTAAACACAAACACAGGTCCTTCTGGACCATGGCTGTTTTAACACTTCTACTGTGTTTGTGTTTTGCTGTAATTTTCCTCTTACTCATTTAATGTACCCACATATATTATATACTCTTTTTCTTGCCGTAAGATGGGCTTTCTAAAGATACCATTATTTTCATCAAATTTCCTGGAAAACAATTTATAAATTATGATGAAACAAATGTAACAAATGTACTTTTTTTAACTTTGGCACTAAATATCTTTTACACATCTACAAACGCTAAAAAAACCCTGCTAAATAGATTATATTTGTCTTGATTTCAGAAATACCTAATGTTGACATGTTTTTCTAATGTTTTTGTCAAGTTATATGGCAATAACTAAAAGTAGCAAAAATTGAGGTGTCCCAAAACTTTTGGCTGGTAGTGTTTATAAAGGATATATCACAAACATTAATTAACTTCAAACAAATCTTTTGATTCATAATCAAATCTAGGTAAATTGGGTGCAGAACTGCAATGATATAGGTGACCTCAAGGTCAATCAGCTCACCTTGACATAACACATAAAACCTGGAGTGAATAATAGAAATAGGAAGAAAGACTTTCAGAAAAGCAAGAGATAAACAGTAGTGATAGACCAAAAGTGGCTAAATTTCCACCAGATCACAAAGATAATAACTAGGTAGAGAAGAAAAAGAGGAAAGGATAGGAGGAAAGGAAAGGGAGGGGGAGAGGAGGGGAGAAGAGGGGAGAAGGGCATAACTTATGGGATTCTACCAGGAAGTGATACTCTTGGGAGTTCAAACATTTAATTGATAAGGACCAAATGCCTGATAAAATAATTCTCCCAAGGATTCCATATGGCTGTAAATTCAGACCATTTGTGTGTGGTAATCGCATGCATCTTATGCATGGAATAGTAGGAGTATACCCGCTCCACCCCTAGGGAGATAGTAGGTGGATGAACTGATTTCTACAGGTGAGAAATAAGAGATTTAGCTTCATCAGTCAAGTGAAGGAAGAGCTTAAGTAATGGTGGACACCTCTGCAACAGATCTGGCAGGGCAATAGAGAAAAGAATCAGCAAGGGGTCACTGACCAGGTAAACTCCCAGGATTATTGATGAATGGGATATCATCTCAACCCAAAAGGGAGAAATAATAGGACAGGACCACCTATTTATGGGCATTCTGACCTTATATTCAACAAATGACTCATGTTTAACAAATCCCCCCTTTAATGATCTGCTGGAAAGCATTTATTGTAATGTGTTCCCAACCAATGGAGAAGACAATCGTGGGTCCTGTTAAGCTAGTGGGTTGTGTTGGATTAGTGTATGTTTATTTTTGGGGCAGTTAACACCCTCATGCTAAACAGCGTATAACACCAGGGGCGGACTGACAAGACCCAGGGCCCCTGGTCCAAAAAGAGGTCTGGGCCCCCTGCAGAAATCTCCACAATGCCCCTTCCACCTCCACAATGCCCCCTTATCTCCACAATGCCCCCTTCATCTCATCTCCACAATGCCCCCTTATCTCCACAATGCCCCCTTCATCTCATCTCCACAATGCCCCCTTATCTCATCTCCACATTGCCCCCTTATCTCCACAATGCCCCCCTTCATCTCATCTCCACAATGCCCCCCTTCATCTCATCTCCACAATGCCCCTATCTCCACATTGCCCCTTCCACAATGCCCCCTTCCACAATCCCCCCTTCACCTCCACAATGCCCCCTTCCACAATACCCCCTGCATCTCCAAAATGCCCCCATCTCCACATTGCCCCTTCCTCAATGCCCCCATCTCCACATTGCCCCTTCCATCTCCACAATGCCCCTTCCACAATGCACCCGTCTCCACATTGCTCCCTTCATCTCCACCATGCCCCTACCTGCAGTCCCTGGTGGTCTAGCGGCGTGGCTTAGCACTGCAATGTCCCGCGTGCCTCTAGTAAAGCAGAGGCTGGGAGATGATGTCATCTCCCAGTGCTCTGTATTACTAGAACGGCGCGCCGGCGGCCGTTGTAGGAGAGCTGCTGAGCAGCTCTGGAAGTGGCGGCGGCGGGCCCCCTTCGGTCACGGGCCCTCGGTCCGTGACCGAATGCCCGTATGGTCAGTCCGCCCCTGTATAACACTTTGCACATCAATTATTTTGTGAGCTTACAGGCATTGTCAGGGTTAAAGAGGAACTTGTTAGTGTGGGGATGGTGGTTGGGTGCACACGGGGACACTGGAGAGGCTGTGGTGGTTGTGAAGACTGGGAAGGCCTCTCTGGCCACAAAAGTGAGCCTTTGCAATGACCTGCTGTTACAAGTAATAGCCAGTGGTTATTGGCAATGCTATTTTGCACCATTTCTATAACTCTCCTGATCTGCCCCTGAGATTCCAGTTTTTAGAGTTAACCCTTTGAGTGCCGGAGAGTATCCAACTCATTGCAGAGCACTGGCTATCACTCTGGTGCTCAAATGGTTAATTACCTGGTCTCTGGGGACAGTTTTCTCTGAAACTCTGCTCACTTCCCCTCCTTCTCACCCTGTTCCTTCCACTCCCTGCCCACTTCTCCTCCCCACCCTGTTCTGCCACTTTCCATCTACTTCGGACCCTCTCTGGGGGCTCAAAAGGATGACATTTCCAGGTAGAATGTATGCCCAATTGCTAGATTTAGTTTATGGCAATATTAGAGTAGAGTCTGAAAAAATTATGAAAAAAAACTTCTTCCAAATTCTGCTAATGTTCTATCTGGGTTTAATGGAATCTTCACCTTAATCTGTAGGTCTTCTCCCAGGGGAGCAGACCTGCAGATTAAACTACATTTCAAAGCAATTTTACTTACACTTCTTACTTACTTCTTGCTGTTTTCCAAATTGGATTGTTCCCTCATAACCAGGAAGTGATCAATGCAAATGAAAATTGTTTAGTCCAGCCTAGTAAATAATACGTATGTTTCATATCAAACATCTCAAGCACTATCAGTCTTTTGAAGATTTTGCACATGTATATGTGACACATACTAAACATTTCCCACCAAGAAGAGCCACAACATTGGATGCTAGAGTTAGTATATTTGTGTGCATTTGTATATATATATATATATATATATATAGGGCTCAAAATTTCAAGTCCAGAGCTACTAGCCAGGCTTGAAAAGTTACTCATGACCAGTTTCCACACCTAGCCCCATCTATATCCCCACCTTTAACCCCACCCATATTCCAGCATATAGAAAAGAACACACGTGTCCAGTGATCACTAACTGTAACCTACGAGATACAGAGAAAGACATATATTCAGCAGCCTATGGCTACAGTGAAATGCAAACATTCCAGTGTAGCATACTGGTTCTCAAATTATTTTTTCTGGTGGTCACCGATAGAGTCACAGCAATATTCTGGTGGTCACCACTGTGGACACAACTATATTCTTGTTGCCACACTAGCAAACTACATGTGCAAATGGTACAATGTGATTAAGACATACACAATTGCATATAAATTAGTGTAACAACAATAAATCTACATCATATTCCAATTTAAACATATTCCAATGTAAACATTCCCTCACATAACATACTAACCTCATCCTTTGTACCACACAGAAGGCTGGTGTATAAAATAAGGAAATTGGGGCTAGGAGATAACCTTTGCAATTGGATACAAAACTGGTTGAAGGATAGGGAACAGTGTGTGGTTGTAAATGGAAAATTCTCCAGTATAGTTAAAGTGGAGAGTGGAGTACCTCAGGGTTCAGTATTGGGTCCGCTGCTTTTTAACATGTTTATAAATGACCTGGAAATAGATATAGAAAGCAAAATATCAATATTTGCAGATGATACTAAATTATGCAAAGTCATTAATTCAGAACAGGATATTTTCTCTCTACAGAGGGACTTACATACAATGTCAGATTGGGCAAACATGTGGAATATGAAGTTTAATGTGGGGAAGTGTAAAGTCATGCATTTGGGAGGAAACAATCCCAAGGCTACTTATAAACTTAATGGAATAATTTTAGGTGACTCGTTGCTAGAAAAAGACCTGGGTATCCTTGTCAACTACAAACTTGGAAACAGTGACCAGTGTCAAACAGCAGTAGCAAAGGCAAACAAAGTCCTGTCTTGCATAAAAAGAGGTATTGAAGCAAGAGTGGATAACATTATTTTGCCATTATACAAATCATTGGTAAGACCTCACCTTGAGTATGCAGTGCAATTTTGGGCACCGGTTCTGAAAAAGGATATACTAGAACTAGAGAGGGTACAGCGGAGAGCAACAAAATTAATTAAGGGAATGGAGGACTTGACATATGAGGAACGACTAAACAAACTTGGTTTATTTACTCTAGAGAAAAGACGACTAAGAGGAGACCTTATCACATTGTACAAGTATATGAGAGGTCAATACAAGGATCTCTGCGGTGAGCTATTTATTCCAAGGCCTGCTCAGGTGACCAGGGGACACCTCTTGAGATTAGAGGAAAGGAGGTTTAAACTTCAGCAGAGGAAGGGTTTTTTTACGGTAAGGTCTGTCAAATTGTGGAATTCATTGCCCAGGGAGGTAGTTATGGCAGATACAATGGACACATTTAAGAGAAGATTAGATACATTTCTTTCAAAAGGGAACATACAGAGTTATACTGTTTATCAGTAGGCAGATCAGGAAGGTCTGATAAAGACTAATTTAATTGGTAGCAGGAAAGCTATAAAATTCTTAGTTACTGAGGTATGAAGCGAAGGTTGAACTTGATGGACTTGTGTCTTTTTTCAACCTAATTTACTATGTTACTATGTTACTATGTTACTAGCTCTAGAGCCACACACAAACTGTCCCCCATCCTTGACCCACAGTAGGCACAGAGCCACACATACACACTGCCTCCCCCCAGCCTGTCACCAATTTGGTTAACCCATTCAGAGGTAAAGCTGCCAGCAAGGATTGTGTTAAGTGAAGTAAAGCTAAAGAGCAGCTTTTCCACAGACAAGGGGAGATATAGCCTGGAGCAGCGCTGAGCTGCTTAATAACTACAACTCATTATCCTGTAGCCCTGTGTCTATTGTTATTTTAGATCACATGAGAACCTTGTAGCTATCACACGATGCAGGGACCCTGAAATTGTCACCTTATCCAATACATTGTGAATTAGTACCTATGCCTTGGCAACTGTACGCTATTTAATTACAAGGGACCCCTTACGGAATATTTCCAGAATTGTGCCCAGACTTTAAAATGGAAGGCTTTTATCTTCACTGCTTGGATACGGCACAGCTGGGCAACTGGTTTTCTCCTGCAGTCTGACCTGCACTTCTCAATGCATGATTTAACCCTTTGAGTGCCAGAAAGATATCAAACACACTGTGTTGGATACCTCTCTGGTACTCAAAGGGTTACGGTACACAATACCTCTAGTGGCTACAGAAAACCATAAAAAGTATAAAAGAAAAGTTCCATCCAGCAGTCCTTCACAGACAGCGCCACCTACTTTGCATGGCAAATCACATAGCACGCAATGGGCTGGTTTGAACTCTGGAGTTAGCTGATCAAAATCTGAAGCGCAGCAGCCATTTTCTTGTCCTGGAAGAATGGTGCAGGCTAACTGAGCTGTTACTTTTTGTACAGATTAGTTAGAGGAGGGCAACAAGGGCTTCAATTTCCATTTGCCCACACTCAATTTCTCCTCACCAAATGCAAGGAGGCGAGTGGAAATTTTGATCCCTGGTATATATATATCTATATATAGATATATATATAGATATATATATGTAACGATTTTTGTGAACAAACACAAATATTATATTTATATTTGTAGTATATTTGTTTAACTATGCAAAATACTGAAAATTAAGTGGTTTTATATCAATCTCTCTATCTAGATTTATATAGCTGGATATATATATATCTATATCTCTATATATATATCTATATCTATATATATATATATATATATATATATATATATATATATATATACATTTTAACCCCTTAAGGACCACTGACGTGCCAGGACCTTCACGGTGGTCCGGCACTTAAGGACCAGTGACAGTCCTGGCACATCATGGAGTTCAGGGCTCCTGGCGCAGCTGCATGCCTCTCCAGAAGCCCTGAACCATAAGTAAAAAGTCCCGTGGTCACCCACTTAAGGGGTTAAGGACCCATGACAGTCCTGGACCATCATGGAATTCCGGGCTCCCAGCGTGGCTGCACACCGTTCTGGGAGTCCGGAATCGTGCGCGTGCACGTACAGCCGGCACTTGGTGACCACTGGGCTTTTTTTTTTTTTTTTTTTTGTACTTCCGGTTCAGGGCTCCCGGAGAGGTGTGCAGCCACGCCAGGAGCCCTGAACTCCATGACATGCCAGGACCGTCACTGGTCCTTAAGTGCAGGACCGCCGTGACGGTCCTGGCACGTCAGTGGTCGTAAAGGGGTTAAGTGACCATCGTGTGCGTGCGCGGCCGGTCCTTAACCCATTAAGGACCCTTGACGGTCCTGGTACGTCATGCCTGGATTTGCGTTAAGGACCAATCATGTACCAGGACCGTCATGGCTTAAATTATAGCAGCATGCCTCCATGCACACTGCTATCATTAATGCCAGGCTGAGACTGAGAGCTCCGAGACTGGGGCGTTCAGTCTCAGCCCTTCTTGCTTGTGCCGGTTCATGTGATTGCCGTAGCAGCGATCACATGTACTGGCATAGTGAGAGACAGAAGCAGCACAGAAAGCATGCTGTCTGTGCGTGTCTCGTCTGCGTCTGTCTCCCTTGCTATCAAAGTAAGGGAGACAGAAGTAGACAGGAGACACCTAGTGGCAAACGAAAATACAGCAGCTGGGGTTATTAACCCCTTCACTGCTGGTGCCAGAGGCTTGCTAAACACAACACACTTTTTTTTTTTACAAAAATATTTTATTCAAAAAAAAAAATGTCATTAAGCAATATTGGAAGTGTGATTGTTGTGGAGCCATGTAATACACTTATACACACCGCCAAATGTCACGGATAAAAAAGTGTCAAAACTGGGTGGGAAAAAGGGACATGGGGATTTTCACACAAGGGGGAGGACAGTGGCCACTTTAAACTGCACATTTTGTAGGTATGACTGACCGCCCATACCTTTCATGCAGTTGCCATTAAAATTTAACCCTTTGTGCCCAACTGATCCCAAGGGTAAAAACAAAAATGGTGGGTTTTTTTTTACATTTTTTTAAATTTTAATAAAGTAAATGGTGGGTTATCCATATAAGTAGGGTATCAAATGAAAGCCCTATTTGTGCTTAAAAAACAGTATATAATTTATGGGGGTGGAATAAAAGACTTAGAGGGAAAACACTGTTGAACAAAGACATAGTCAAAAAGGTCAGAATTGCTCCGGTCCTTAAGTGAAATCCACCTCAGATTTTCCCGGTCTTTAAGGGGTTAAGGGGTTAATGTAAAAAAAAACAAAAATACATAACCATTACTATTTTGTATAGTGATGTCTTTTAACCCTTTGCTTTGCAATGCGTTCCATACCTCACTGGCACTCAAAGGGTTAAATAATACAATGTAAATTTCAGTTATGTCATTTAGTATATGCTTATAGTATCTTACCTTGTTTGAATTGCTTTTTCAATGTAACTATTTTCAGGTTTTCTGTAGTTTAATAGTCTACAGCAGATGTGGCATTTCTAACCATATCAAATCTCCATAAGTTTAGAAATTATTCTTCCCTGAATTTCAAAGCGTTTGAAGTGCTAGACAAGTACTGTGAATATTATAACTTCATGTTTATTTAAAAGTCATTAACTTCCTTTCAAAATAGCAGTCTTAATCACATTTTAATCTCTCATTATGTTTAAAAGCTCTGTCCCATATGTACATTTCTTTAGAGCAGCACAATATATCTTTCTTTTGTGTCCCTGTTCTAACAAGCTGGTTATTAATATTAACTATTCTGTGAAAGTCTAAAAGGAAAATGAGATGAGCATGTTATAAAACAACTATTTCAGAGTGACATTTGTAAGAAAGTAATATTTTCCATCTGACACTAGAGAGAAATATTCCATTATGCGTTTATGTAAAAAAAAATCTCTAAAGATATACCAATATTTAAACCAGTGATGGATAACATGAGACTCTCTCCACTTGCTGCCAGACTGCAGTTATTCCCATCATTCCTCATCAGATGAGAGTTGTAGCCTTGCAGAACTTGATGGCCTCATGTTGCCCATCCCTGATTTATACAGTCCTATTTCTGTAATTTAGCTGTCTACTGAGTCAGTCATTAGACAATTTCTTTTTTAGGTTATTGTCTGTGCTCATCAATGGTAATGCCACACAAATTCATATGGGACAAACTAAACTATAAATAATAAATAGTTTTAAACAGATACAAATAAAGATCACAGCAACATATATAGTTGCATTTTCTAATCTTGGCAGTTGGAGCGTGATTAGAAGTTGCTTGCCAATGCACAATGCCCCTGTAGACATTATGTGATATTGGGGATGGCTGTAATCCAGACTTTTTATTGGGGACTGTTCTATTTCCCATCAAGATGCTCACAGCATTCTTTTTTATTATAAAGTGTGCCATTTTGTTTCACTGCTGGCTATATTTGTAGGTTGACATAACATTTGTTTTGTTTGAGGTGCATTTGAAGACTATTATGGGCATTGTGATGCTAATTTACTCTTATTGTAGGGTTTCCTTTTTGCAAGCATAACGAATCCTGTTTGGTTTCTCTGTTGATCGTTTCAGCATGCAAGCCACTTAAAGATGTTTTGATTTTAAGGCCAATGGGAGCTTAACATTTGCTTTTTCTAATTCTGAAGATCAAATAGTGATTAGTGTTCAGTCATAATGTGAGTAACATGATGAGTTGGTCACTCATCCAAAAAATGTTCTGCTTGATAGAGTTGAGTGCTGAGATATCTTAATTCTTATATAACCAAAAGGTCAGAATGATATCTATTCAGAATTAAATATGGATTTTTTTTTGGTGCAGTGAAATATATAATACCAGCAACATTGCTATTTTTAAATATAATAACATTTTTCAATATTAATTTAACATGCTTAATCATATGGTTCATGGGCTGGCAGAAGGATAAACCATTTTACTGTGTGCTGTCCTTTGGAGCCTAATGCTTTTTCCTTCCTTGAAGATAAATGAGTAGCACTTTTACTTAGTCTTTGAGTGTCTTATAGGTCTCCCTGTCTTGTCTACTACACCTCAATCAACAACCACAATTATTTCTGGTTTGAGGGACAGTATTACCTACAAAAATCTGGGGTGGCAATGGGTTCTTCATTCCTTCCCTCTGTCGCCTACCTATACATGGGTAATTGGAATACTTGTGCTTGTGGAACAACATTCCTTTTAAGAGGCATATAGTTTCTTTGAGGCAATTTATTGAAGACCTTATTTTTGTATGCGATGGCAAGAGGGACAGATTTGTGGAATTTATTAAGTATATTGCAACACTATGGGTCTATCACAGTGCCTGTGATTTTGTCACTCTTTCTTGTGGTTCGCTCTGATTTGCTGAGCCAGTTTGGCCCGCCCCTGGTGACCTTCTTATGCCTGGCCCAGACACCTGTCAGATGCCCTTTCGTGGTGTTTCTGAGCCATTAGTGCTGTTGCTGTGTTCCAGTGTTCCGGATTCCTGTGTACCAACTTGGCTTGTCCTGACTACTCTTGAGTGTTCCTGTTTGTGTATGACCCGGCTTGACGGCGAACCACCTCTGTATCCTGACCCGGCTTGGCTAACGTTCCTGTTCGTGTATGACCCGGCTTGTATGACTACCTCCTGCGTGCTCCGACCCGGCCCGGCTGACTTCCTGCTCTGAAGACCGACTTCCAGCCTGTTCCAGTGACCTCCGTTCCCGTTGTCGCCGCTGCGACATTCTCAACCACTGCTGCCAGCCACCGTGTGACCACCTTGCCTGGTGTTGCCAGTTATAAGTGCAGTGTACCGCTATAATTGCAGAGCTGTGCGTGCCTCAGTGTGCCTCACTATACTTGCAGAGCCTCGCTGTTTGCAGAGCTTCGTGTAAACGTGCATATTAACCCTAGCAGTGCTGCCTTGCTCTTGCTATCTCGATTCCCAGAATAGAGCCTCCTCCTTGGTGCTACATCTGCTGAGTTGGCCGCTTACCGACGGCGACTCTATCCATTCAGTTGTAGAGTAGTCACTTATTGTGGGCCGGTTGAGCGCCATAGGCTCTCCCTCCTCGTTATTACTGGGCGACATTGTTTAAGCAGAGTGGCGTTTAAGGGAAGGCTTCAGCTCTGGCAGATTCCATTGCACACGCCCGTGGGGGCTATTGGCTCTAGCACTACCACTACTGGTATCTGGTTAAGTCTGAAGAGGCTTAGTCAAGCTCTTGCATTGCAGGCCGGTTTCCGTTACGCCCGTGGGGGCTACTTACACTTGCACTCGCAGAAGCAGTTTTCCAGTCGGTACGCCTGCGGGGGCTATTTGGATCTCTGTTCTGTTTACTACTCGGTCACTTTGGCTAGGCATCTACGATTTCAGTACATTGTGGACTGTCTCTATCAGCACCTCTTTGTAACACCCAGGGCGTGCCAAACCACCACAACTGAGACTGACTGTGTTTAGTTCTTAACCCTTTGTGGTAGAGATCACCATTATCTGCATAAGTATTGTGCATGTCAACTATATTGTGCATTACTCTTGTAACATATCAGCCTTCATTGTGTGTCTGTTCAACCGCCACTAGAGGGCGATCGTTTGCATTATTTTATTAATAAAATTGTGTTTTATTTCACATAATGGTCTGAGTGTCCTAAAAAACCGTTACAGGGTCTAAAAGATTCTAGTCTCTTCAACTGAAATTCCATAGAGTACTAACATCTCATCCTGTTCATTGAAGAGAGAACAGTGATCACTACTAACCAGCACAAAAAGGTGACTAGCAATGGTCATCTAGACAAATGCAAATAAGATGGAACTGTTCTAAAGAGGAGGATTTTGACATGGAGGCTCAGGTACTATGTCAGAAATTCCTAGAGAAATGTAATGAGTGAGATGTCAATCAGGCTTATTTAAAAAGTAGAAATTTGGGGGACGTGGTTTGGACATTGAGAAAGATGGCCACCTAACCTTTGAGCTCTGATATCGAGGAGCCCTGCTACAAGCTGATTTATAGCTTTTTACTGAATACCATACACTCATTTCACAAGGAATAGCTTAGTGCACAATCCGGGACAATGTCTAGGAGGAGATCAAAAGACACAGGTCAGGATTTACAGAAGTATTTCTCTCCGAAAGACAAAGTGCAGGAAACCTCAGCGAAAGCAGAAGATCACTCCATGGGCAAATTACCTACTGCGTCACGACCTTGACGCTCTAATCCAACACATTCGGACATGGGACCTCTCCGATACTGAGCTGGATAATGCTGACTCTTTCAATGGTACCTGCACTAAACGGGATATTCAAAATCTTCTTCTGGACCTTAAAACATACCTGTCCGCTGAATTGCAAGAAGTATGCAAAGATTTGGGCCTCCTGGGAGACTGAGTGGCTACACTTGAAGAAGATGGTAGTAAATAGTCCCCTTTTATGTCAGATATCATTGAAAACATTAATCTGATGCACAAATGACATACTGAATCCCTGATTCGACTAGACAACCTCAACAATCGTCTCCAGGGTATCTCAGAAAGCATTTCTTCTGAAGACTTGTCTTCCTTCCTCCATGACTTTTTCTGCCATGTTACTAAAACTCAAGACCCTACCGCTTTTCAACTGGACCGAGCATATGCATCCCTGAAGGCCAGAGGAGCACTGACTGATGCACCTAGGGATGTAATCATTCTTTTCCATAACTATCTGGAAAAAGAGAAGGTGATGATACCAGTGAGACATCTGCAGTCTGTTACTTTTGAGGAACACTATCTCCTGCTACAATAACCTCTCTCCTACCACCGTGAAATGGCTCAGAAATCTACACCCCATCTCTACAGAACTCCAGCGCCTACAGATCAGAGATCGATGGGGTTATCTATTCACCTTTACAGCAACGGTGGATGGCGTCTCTCATTCCCTAAAGTACAATGGTGATTGTGCAGCATTCGTAAGAGCCCTTCAGCTCCAACTTCAAGACCACAGAAATGTTTCCTCGGTTATTTAGACTCCTCTTGTATGGCCTCCCATATCGGATCCAAACTCTAGATGGTCTCAATCCAGCAAGAAGCGCAAGTCATCCTTCTCAAGATCTTCTGAGAAACCTACTCCCCTGCAATACTTTGACAGAGATGGCTGATCTACTACCTAGCCTCTTTGGCTGTGTCTTACTCTCCCTGCTGTGTTAGTATTCTTTCCTGTTGTTCCAGACCCGGGAAACAACTGCGGGAGGCTCTCTGGCTGACAGGTTATCCTCAAACCCCGTTAACGGGTATTACTATGGACAATTTACTGCTCATTGAAATGTTATTTTTTTTTTTACTTCTATGTTTATGTTTGGTTTTGGGGATCACTCTCTCTGGGCGTGACTCACCCACTCTCTTTCAGCTAGTTATTGGACCACCCTCCATCTACCTACAATTGCTATGGGATTGTAGGGGAGTGGGTGAGCTAGTGAACGAGATTATACCCTGGCATTTGCAGCCTGCGAATGTGTCAGTCAAATGTTATGTTCAAGGATTCAGGGATGTTCTTTTCTCTATTAAGTTTTAGTTTGCTGCCTTGTCATACAGATGACACAGTTCACTATGTCCTCTTTAGCACATAACACGCCAATCATTATGCTCCACTTGAGGTCTCTCTACCCTCTTTAACGCATAGAGTTCTGACCCTATTTATATCCACACTTCATCCCATAGTGCTTTATTCCGCTGAATGACCCTCCACGCTCAGCTTTCATTCCCACTTCCCATTTAAGATGTAAGTCTACCCACGGGTCTATTTCAGACTATATACTCCCTGTGCCTCTTAGCTCCACCATGACTGCAACACAACTGTACTCTCCCAGACCCACAATCAGTTGCTGACTGTAGTGTGTCTTTCTCATCTCTCCATATTTCTACAGCCAATACTTACAGTCCCGTTTCTACACATAAAAGGTTGCCATGAGCAATACATACAATCTATTCTGTTCTCACCTTTGACATTTGGTTCCCCTACTCACTGAGCCATAGTGAAGTATATTGTCTACTCCTCTCCCACTGTCACTTCACTAGCTCCCGTTCAGTTTAGTTGCTGACCGTTTAACACACAGCTGCCCGCCTGTTATCTATACTATTGCTTCCAGTATACCGATACTGATAATAGTTAATCATTTGTTTTAATTGCAAAAATCCAACTGTTTGCTTTTACCTACCTGATATAGAGGGGAGTGCCCTGTGGAGTGGGGAGACGGAGGGGGGCGATCTTGGTTTGGTGTTCAGATAAGTCCTCTTGGGACAGATGTCCCTTGACCCTATAGAGGTTAAACCCTCTGGAAATGTTCTTTTGTTTATTGTTTAATTATGTATTATGTATCTTCATTTGTTCACACTCCCCCAGTTTACCCACTGTATATCCTCGCTCAGGGGAGTGCTGGAATACCCAGACCTTCCCCCTGACCATAGTATCTTTTTTACCACCATTGGTGTATTCTTGCTTCCCTCTCCTTAATCTTCTCTGCCTCTTTTTCCTCTTCCTCCCCTCCTGCATGACTGCTGGACCTCCAACTACCCTGTCAGACCTAAATTGCTAACCTTTTGGCAATAGTTAGCGATTGATTATTATTTTGATGCTTATGGCTAAGAATGGTTCCATATCGCTCCTGTCTTTGAATGTTAAGGAGCTGAGTTCCCAGCGTAACCGACATATGGCCCTTACAGATCTGAAGCGCCTGGGAGGCGACATTGTGTTTCTCCAAGAAACCCACTTTCGCAAAAGTAAAGAAATGCCCCTCACTAACAGATTTTTTGACAAGGCCTATCTGAGCTTCTCCAAAGCTAGGAAAAATGGGGTTGCAATCTTCATTGGTAAGCATCTCCCTTTTTCTGTTCTTTCGTCCAAGAAAGATGCAGATGGTAGGTTTGATTTCATTAGAGGGAAATACATATACTTTTGCTAACCTGTATCTTCCTAACTCATCCCAATTAAAACTCCTGGATAATACCCTCGACAATCTTGAGTGGTTTAAAGCAGGGTCACTCATCATAGGAGGGGATTTCAACTTCCCCCTTTCCACTTTGGTCGATTGCTCATCCTATTCCTCCTACATTCCTCAATCATTAGGAAACTAACTGATCCTTTCCTGCTCACAAACTTAGAGATGTTTGGAGACTCTGCCATCCCACTGACATTGACTATACTTTCTATTCCCACCCACTCAGCTTATACTCTAGGATAGACTAATTCTTCGTACCCCACTTTTTAATTCCTTATATCTCTCATTCAGACATTGGTAATACAACCTGATCTGACCACGCCCCAGTCCGATTCACAGTTCACAGACTTTCCCCCATCCAACCCACAGCGATGTTGGAGACTGAACAAACATCTTTTGTCACCTCCCCCAATGTTGATAAATTACTTTCTACAATATCTTCTTATGTTCCAAGAATACTTCAAAAGAAGTTTCTCCATTGACTATCTGGGAACCTACAAAGCTGTAGTCCGCGGGGAACTAATAAAAATGGGCTCTTGAGAAAAGAAGAGCCGTCAGGCCAACATTGACTCCCTTTGTTTATGTTCTAATGTATCCACTGTATCCTCGTTGTTCTGTACCCTTGATGCTTTACTTATTAAAGAAATAAATATTTTAAAAAAGTAGAAATTTGTATAAAACAAATCTCTTCTAGAATATAGATAAAATAATTATCATAATAGACCACCAACTTTTGTAACTCAATAAAATGATAAAGCCCATGATTTAAAGATTATTTTTAAAAAAGCATTGGCCCATCTTAATGGAGGATGGAAGCTAATTCGTCAGGAGATATACCAAATATAGTCTTTAAGAGAAACAGGAATATCAAGAATATTATGGCCCCCACTGATATATCCAGAAAATCTAAATCACCTATTGTCAATCATATCACTGTGGGAACTTCTGGTTGTTCCAGAAAAGATTTTTCCACTTGTCCTTGCCTTCATAAGAGTGATAAAGGTACTATTAAGAGCAGTATCACTGGAAAACATATAAGATGAAGGATGTGGCCAATTATACCAGTTGTTATATTATCACTTGTGTGTGTGTGTGTGTGTGTGTGTAATTCAACATGTAGGGAGTATGGGTGGGCAAAACCTGCTTTTTTTGTTCCCAATGGAAATATCAGGAAAAAAGCAAGTGTTTTTTGCTTTCCCAGTGGGAAATTTCATCTATAGAGAAAGCATCTTTTCACTAAGAGCACAGAAAAAATTGTGAAAATTCTTCCATTTTCCTTCTGTTACTCAGTAAGGCAAAACTTACCACCCATATACTGTCTAAACCTATCATTTCCTGCAATCTATTATGGTGTATTGTAGGAGAAAAGAAGAGTGGAAGGAGACAGTGTGAGATAAAAACAATACAAGTGGTTACTTAGTAGTTCATAGTGCTGAGACACTATGACCACCACCGATGCTGGAAAAGAAAAGAGCAGCTTCATGGATCCTCAGGTTAGTGACTCAGTCTCTTAAAAGTCAGTCACTATTAGTAGCAGTGCACCACTAATGCTAAAGGGACTGGGAGCCCACATTCCCCAGACCACCGCCACTGTTTAAGATTAAAAAAAGGGAAGGAGGATGGACCTTGAGGCTAGTGACTTGGAGGAAGTGTAATTAGCAGGGATGGGTGGTGGGAGGATTTCCTCTTTTCCAGTGGGAAATTTAGGCCAGAGAGAAACCATAGATTTTCCAGCATTTTGCTAAGACCACAAAAAATATAGAGCATTGCATGCACTGTAGGAGAGGCTAAAATGGACGCAGATTTTTCAGGCAGTATTCAACATTTCTCTGAGGGTTTAGTATTCTGCTAAGAATCTTATCAACTAAATTTAGCACATGGGCAAAGCAGAGTACATTCACCATATCACCCATGCTCAAAATAGCTATTATGTTGGAGCCATTATCAGAAGACACAAAACCAATTTTCAAGGAGTGGGTTCAAGCCTTTCATCTTACACCTACTTAATACATCTATGGTTTTGTGGCACTTTCTCTCAAAAACTCTGCATGCAAAAGGAGACATGCCAATGGTATGGGCTATACCGCAGCTGCTGCGTTTTAATCACACTTCCAGAACCAGAGGCAAGATTACAAGCTGTCACCTGATGCTATAAGCTAGAAGTTCTCATTGGTAGTGGGAATGAAACCCAGTGAGCAGTCACACTCACAGTCATATAGTCTGTGATCTGCCTACTTGTCCACATATCTGTTGCCAGGTGGATTTTCTTGCTTCCAGCAGACTAATCCCCTGCTTGTACAATTCTGGCACATCAGTCCTGGAAAAATTAACTGCAGCTTTGTATATGTAGCATGGATCTACACATGATGTCATTTCTCTGAAACATTGGTTTTCTACAAAATAATACGTCAGCATGTCCAGTGCCAACATCTTGGCAACCTTGCCATTACAGGTGCATTTTTGGGATTGTTTTTGTGACATTTTTTACTCCTTCGCAAGACCTCAGTAAGTATCGGTTGACAGTACATGAAAGTTCCTGAATCTCCATATACTGACCTTTGGCTTGTCTCCTGACCTTGTCTTCAGTCTTCTGAATCCTGCGTCTCTTTGTCTACATATTTCAACCCGGCTTCCTTCTAGACTACGGCTCCGTCTCATCCCCAGGTACCTTCATCTCCTGTCTGGCTCCGACCTTGGCTTTCCTTAGACCACTTTTCTTTGAACCTGTGACTCCTTTCCTGCTGCTCTGCTACGCAATGATTGTCCCTTCAGCTGTCATCTGCCTGAGACTCCTATTGCTTCTGGTACTGTCGAATTTGATTTGTATCCTGACATCTGCTGTGCAATGAGTGTCTGAGTCTCCTGCTGCTTCTGGACATTAAAATTGCTGATTGTTCAACTTCTACACCTCAGGCCTTCCAATCGAGTTGAGGGTGTCACTGTCGGTGCTCCGACAACTGCCCCGGCTAGTCGAGGGTGTGGATGTTCAAAGGCCTACGACTCCCTTCCTCCTTCCTGACCAACTAGTAGAGGGTGTCGTAGTTGAAACCTTATGACCAATGCCTCCAGGCTAACGACTAGTTGAGGGCAGTGGTAGTCAAAGATTCAACGACTAGTCTGTTCGAGGTTGACGGTTCCTTTTCTAACTCCTTTTGTTCTATCCTGGTCGACTTTCTTTATCTCCTGAGGCCTCTGTATTTAGATTCAAACTTTGGTAACATTGCAGCATTTGTGACTGATGTTATTGCTAGGTATGGTCGAAAAATTTCACCTCAAACTGAAATTGGCAAATAATGGCACTTCCCCCTCTTTAAATAATTTCCCGCGAAAAGTGCAGATTTCCGCTTTTTTCACCAAGCTCATTCCATTGAAATCAATGGGAACTTTGAATTTACACATAAGACATAAATATTATTTTATTTCCCAAAGGCATAGTATAAAAGGGGCATAAGAGTGCCTGTGTTGGTGGGGTCTGGGGAAAGAATCAGTTGAACAGGGAATGGTTTTTGGGGGGATTGTTTACTGGCAGTTAATAAAAAAAGAAATCCTAAATACAATGAACCCCCCCATAAGACATGGTATAAAAGGTGTCTGAGGAGGCTGCCTGTGTTGGTGGGTAGAGACTAGGGTATGAATCAGTTGAACAGGGAATTTGTTTTGGGGGAGTTGTTGAATGGTATTGGGAGACAGTTAATAAAAAATAAATCAATAAAATAAAATAAGAAATTTGTATGTAAAGTGATAGAGACAGGAACCCCCTGACATCAGCTGTCACTGGGGTGGACTGATACTTGATTTGATAGATTATTTTGTAGAGGATGATTTGTTAGATTTCGTATTAGAAAAATGTTAGGAAACATTGATTTGTAGGACTTAAGCTTGTTTGGTACACGCCCTAAGGAAATGTTGATTTGTAGGACTTAGGCTTGTTAAAAACAAACCCCCTAAAATATATTTTTTTCTTTATAAGACTATATTTTTATTTATGTATTTATTTTTAACGCATAAGCCCTGAGAAAAAAAATGCCCTACTGGCCTAGTGCCAGCAGGTCATGTTGGCCAGTGGGCACTGGCTAGTGTCAAATGTCCTCCTGAGTCTGAGTCCATAATTGCACAATTTGCAACTGCTGTTCTTGCTGCTGCTGAGTTGTTTAATCCCTTAACAACTCTTGATGGTCCTGGCATGTCATGGGTAGATTTGTGTTAAGGATCCATGATGTGCCAGGACCATCATGGAATTCAGGGCTCCCTGCACAGCTGCACGCCATTCGGGGAGCCCTGAACAAAAAAAAAAAGACGTTCCATGGTCCTTAAGTGACGGTCACATGTGAGATCGACCGTCCTTAAGGGGTTAAGCAGCAGGATGATGTTACAGTTTTCTGACACTCAGACCACGGTAGAAAGTAAAACACAGTTTTATTGAGAAAATGATAAATGAACAGTGCCCCTAGGGGCCAGTATAGGTATAATTAGTATTGGCAAAATACAGACCAAGTAAAGGTTATGCAACATATAGCGTGGTACACTGCCATACAGGGTTAAAGAGGAGAAACTGAAGCAACTCAGTCCTTGATTAGCCAACGCCCAGTATATGATAACAGTCTCTTGAAGGTGAGAAGCGGAATATAGTGTCTGCACTGAATCACTCTCAAAGGTAGTAAAATGGAGCGTACCAACAGACCAGAGCTGAGCCAATACTACCACAGTGGGATTCGTGGAGGAACACTACTGCTAGAGCTGACAAGACCAGAACCTGAATCGCCCTTAACGTACCCTCGATAGTAACCCTGCGTGTGCCAACGGGATAGCGCCCAAACACCCCTGGGGTGCCAAAATAGACTGACACTGCACAAGCTATATGAGAGCCGGAGCACTGGGTAGTGCAGAGGATAACGTAATACCTTGAGCGTTAGGAAACCTGAGCCAGGACACCCTTCCGGTGCCGCACAGAAAACCCACACTGCAAGAGCGGACAGGCTACCAGCGCCAACCAGAACGAACACCGGAACGGACAGTGCTCTGCAAGTGTTAGGTAGTCTAGGTCTTACTGCACAGGCTCAGGATGGTAAACGGCTCTAAAGGTAACCAGAGGCTTGGCAAGTGTAAAGGATAAACGGAGGCTACAGGCACTGCACGGGTTAATATGGTTTGGTATAGGAGAGAACAGCTCAGCAGTAAAAGCGGAAAGACTCTGCAACCTCAGGCAACAGCTCGGTAGAGAGAGGTGATCAGAGCGACACAAGACAGTTCAGAATGTCACCGGGAGCGACCGGAGCAACTCAGGAACACTGGAACAGCACACAGGACAGGAACGTCAACCGGAACCGGATCAATACATGAAGCAGGAACGTCAGCCGGAATCAGGTCAATCACGGAGCAGGAACGTCAGCTGGAATCAGGTCAATCACAGAGCAGGGTCGTCAGCCAGAACCGGGTCAATCATGGAGCAGGGTCATCAGCCAGAACCGGGTCAATCACAGAGCAGGGTCGTCAGCCAGAACCGGGTCAATCACGGAGCAGGATCAGTAGAGTAGTCAGACAAGCCGGATCGGTACACAGGATGCTCAGGAACTCAGCAACAAGGCGCAGGGTCAGGAACACCATGAAAGGGCAACTGACAAGTGCCCAAACGCAGTATATAAAGGAACATCCTGGACGGGCCAATCAGCCTCCTCCAATGCGCAGGTAACACAGCAAGATTGACAGTGGATCACGGGGACCGTGATAGTACCCCCTCTCAAAGACCCCCTCCCCTGGCAGAGGGTCTCGGTTTCTGAGGATATTTAGAGTGAAACTTGAGCAGCAACCGTGGAGCATGGAGGTCCTTCTGGTCTACCCAAGAGCGCTCCTCAGGCCCGTAACCTTTCCAGTGGACCAAATATTTCAACTTGCCTCTAAATCTCCTGGAGTCAATAATACTCTGGACTTCGTATTCTTCTTGGCCTTGCATATCCACCGGCCCAGGAACCACCGGAGTGGTAGTATAGCGGTTGCAAACCAAGGGCTTCAATAATGACACATGGAACACATTGTGAATGCGCATATTATTTGGAAGCTCCAATGCGTATGCCACGGGGTTAACCTTGCGAATAATTTTGAATGGCCCAATGAACCGGGGAGCCAATTTGTTTGAGGGCACCTGCAGGTTGATATTCCTGGAGGAAAGCCACACCCTGTCCCCAACCTGGAAGGAAACCGCTGGCAGCCATCTGTGATTGGCATGCCGCTGATGTCTCTGGAAGGACTGGCTGAGGGACCTTTGTACCTGTGCCCAAGTGGAACGGAGTTGCTCCATATGCTCATCCAGAGCCGGAATCTGTTGTGACTGGAATGAGTCTGGAAGCAGGCAGGGCTGGAACCCATAATTAACGAGAAATGGAGAGCTTCCAGACAATGAATTAACCGCACAGTTCCTGGCAAACTCTGCCCACAGCAACAGGTCGGCCCAATTATCATGATGATCAGTCACAAAGCAACGCAAGCACTGCTCCAGTCCTTGATTGGCACGTTCAGCAGCCCCGTTGGTCTGGAGATGGTAGGCAAAGGAGAATGATAGTTGTATGCCCATCTAGCCACAGAATGCCCTCCAGAATCTTGACACGAATTGACTCCCTCGGTCCGACACTATCACTCTTGGAACCCCGTGCAAGCGGAATACTTCTCTGGCAAAAACTATTGCCAATTCCTGGGCCAAAGGAAGGCCAGAGAGGGGCACGAAATGAGCCATTTTAGAGAACCTATCTACCACCATCAGGATAAATGTATAGCCCTTGGATGCCGGCAATTCTCCCAAAAAGTCAATAGATATGTGGGACCAAGGGCGTTCGCCATTAGGCACCGGTTGGAGCAGCCCCACTGGGAGATGTCTGGGAGTTTTAGCACGGGCACAGGTGGCACAGGTGGCAGTAAATGCAGAACAGTCAGCTTTCAGAGAGGGCCACCAGAACGTTTGTGATAATGACCATGCCAGCTGATCCCTGCCAATATACCCGGCTGCCTTAGATGAGTGATAGGTTTCGAGTAACCGGGTACGGAAAGGCTCATCCACAAAACACTTGCCAACTGGGGTTTCAGGAGGTGCCCGAGCTTGTGATGCCAAGATTTGCTCCCCCAGTGGCGAAGTGATACTGGTGCGAATCGTAGCCAGGATTCTATCTGGCTGAATTATAGGAACCGGGGGCCTCATCCCTCTCAATGTCCGTGCAAAACTGTCTCGATAGAGCATCTTCCCTAATGTTCTTGGACCCGGGCAAGTATGATACTATGAAGTTAAATCTTGACAAAAATAGGGCCCACCTAGCCTGGCAAGATGACAGCCTTTTAGCCTCTGACAGGTAAATCAAGTTCTTATGATCCGTAAGAATTAATACCGGGGTTCTTGTGCCCTCCAAAAGATGTCACCATTCCTTTAATGCCAAGATGATAGCCAACAATTCCTTATCACTGATTTCGTAATGGCTTTGGGCACTAGAAAGTTTTTTGGAAAAGAACCCACATGGTCTCAGGTTACCACCCTCCTTGGGGCGTTGGGAGAGAACTTCCCCTACCCCAACTTCAGAGGCATCAACCTCTAACGTAAATGACAGGGTGGGATTAGGGTGGTATAGTATAGGAGCAGATGCAAATGCCCTTTTGAGGGTTTCAAAGGCCTTCTCAGCTGCCTCAGACCATTGAGAGGGATTTGCGCCCTTGTGCGTAAGGTCAGAGAGAGGTTTTACAATGGTGGAAAAGTTCTGAATAAATTTTCTGTAATAATTGGCAAAGCCCAAAAACCGTTGGATAGCTTTTAACCCCTTGGGTTGTGGCCATTGTAGGACTGCAGCCAACTTCTCTTGGTCCATAGCGATGCCATCCTTAGATATAACAAAACCCAAGAAGGGTACTTTGGAACAATGAAATTCACATTTTTCTAATTTACAGAACAATTTGTTCTTACGTAACCAAAGCAACACCTCAGAAACATCCTGGATGTGCTAGGTTAAATTAGCAGAGTGAATCAATATATCGTCAAGGTACATGACTACACAAGACTGTAACATATCGCGGAGGATATCATTGATGAACTCTTGAAATACGGCAGGTGCATTACATAATCCAAATGGCATTACTAGATATTCGTAGTGGCCCGACCTAGTATTGAATGCTGTTTTCCACTCATCTCCGGCCCTGATCCTTATTAGGTTGTAGGCAGCACGTAAATCGAGTTTCGTAAAAATAGACGAGCCTTTCAACCTGTCAAATAACTCTGTGATGAGTGGAATGGGGTACGCATTCTTGGACATGAGCTTATTAAGTCCACGGTAGTCAATACATGGTCGTAATTCGCCACTTTTCTTTTTCACAAAAAAGAACCCTGCACCTGCCGGGGAGGATGACTTACAAATGATTCCCCGTTCGAGGGCATCCTCAATGTACTCCTCCATGGCCCTATTTTCCTCCCAGGACAATGGGTACGTCCTACCCCTCGGTGGCACCACCCCCGGGGGCAAATCAATAGCGCAATCATACGGCCTATGTTGCAGCAATGTGCTAGCCTCACCTTTACTGAATACGTCGCTGAACTTGCTGTATTCAGCTGGCACAGAAGGAGAGGTACACATAATCTTGACTGGATGAGATAGACATTGACCAGTGCAGTACTCAGACCAAGACTTAATCTCACATCTTTGCCAGTCAAACTGGGGATTGTGCAGCAACAACCAAGGGAACCCCAGAATGACCGCATGATGGGGTGAGTGTATAATTTGGAAACATACCTCCTCCTTGTGGAGAACCCCAATAGACATAGTGATGAGAGTAGTTTCCATAGTGATGAGAGCTGGTTCTAGAGGTCTACCATCAATAGCCTCAATGGCTAGCGGAGTATCTCTTTTAGACAGAGGAATATCGTGTCTCTCAGCAAACGCCTGGTCCATGAAATAGCCTGCTGCGCCAGAATCTACCAGAGCTAGTACCTCCACAGCTTGGTCACCTAGGAAAAAACTCACCTGTATGGTGGGTTTCTTGGAACAGGGATCTGGGGACGACTGCACACCACCTAGCGCCTGTCCCCCAAGGTACCCTAGGTGCGTGTGTTTCCCGGCCGTACTGGACATGTACGTAGTAAGTGCCCATTTTTACCACAATATAGGCATAGCCCCTGTCTTTTGCGGTATGCCCGCTCCTCCTTAGACAGCCTAGTGAACCCGATTTGCATAGGCTCACTCGTTTCAGGTACCCGGTCAGGAGGAATGGGAGATGAGGGTGGGTTTAAAGACCTATCGTGCCCATAGGTTCTGGAACTTGCCCTTTTTTCCAGGCGCCTTTCGCGCATGTGGGTATCGATGAGAATCACATAATCTATATACTCATCCAAATCGGTAGGTACTTCCCTAGCCGCAATCTCATCATTAATGGGGTCTGATAACCCTTGGGCAAAGGCTGCCAGCAGTGCCTCATTATTCCAAGCTACCTCTGCTGCCAGTATCCAAAATTCTATAGCGTAATCACCTACAGTACGATTGCCCATCTGTATTTCCATCAATCTTTTGGCAGCAGAGGTGGCTCTCCCAGGTGTCTTGAATACTCTCCGAAACTGTCTGACAAATTCTTGGAAGTTCAGTGTACATGGTTTTACCTGCTCCCATAAAGGATTGGCCCGTGCCAGGGCTTTACCAGTTAATAGAGATATCATGAACCCCACCTTGCTACGGTCATTCGGAAAGGCATACGGTGTTAGTTCTAAGAATATAGTTGGTTAATGAAACTTCTGCACAGTGTGGGTTCACCATCATATCTTACCGGTAACAGCGCCGCCGCCATTAAACTTCTGGAGGGTGCCATCATTTGCCCAGTTGTGTTATCCAGTGTCATAACTGGGGGGACCACCGGATTTTGGTTAGGTTTATCAAGGTGTACGGTACGTTCTAGTAAGGTTTGCATGGCCAGTGCCAACTGGTCTAGACGTTGCTCGTGAACATCCATCCTCCAGTGAAGGTTCTGTGTATTACCATCACCTTTGCCATCTGAGGTCATGGCCTTTTCGTACTGTTACGGTTTTCTGACACTCAGACCACGGTAGAAAGTAAAAACACAGTTTTATTGAGAAAATGATAAATGAACAGTGCCCCTAGGGGTCAGTACAGGTATAATCAGTATTGGCAAAATACAGACCAAGTAAAGGTTATGCAACATATAGCGTGGTACACTGCCATACAGGGTTAAAGAGAAGAAACTGAAGCAACTCAGTCCTTGATTAGCCAACGCCCAGGATATGATAACAGTCTCTTGAAGGTGAGAAGCGGAATATAGTGTCTGCACTGAATCACTCTCAAAGGTAGTAAAATGGAGCGCACCAACAGACCAGAGCTGAGCCAATACCACCACAGTGTTAAGGTTTTTCTGACACTCAGACCAGGTTGTAAAGTAAAAACACAGTTTATTGAAAAAGAATGATAAACAATGCCCCTAGGGGCCAGTATAGGTAAGAACAATACTGACAATTACAGACAAGGAATAGGCCATATAAACAGAGGATGAATATAGCTACAGACTGTAGCTACTCAAAGGGTTAACAGGAGCAACTGGTGAGGCTCAGGCTAGATTGGCCAATGGCCAGGAGATATATCAGTCTCTGGAAAACAGTCTCTAGATGTAGAACAGGAACACAGGATCAGCGCTGTATCACTCTCTAAGCAGAAGCAGGATGCGCCCCTGTTGCTCTGAGCTGAGCCAGTACCACCACCGTGGGCTAGGAGGAATGCTACTGCCAATCTGATGTAACCAGAATAGGAATCGCCCGGAATGAGTAGTGAGTAACCCTGCGTGTGCCCAGGATAGTATACAAGCCCTTGGGATGCCACAGTAGATAGTAGTTGCCCAAGCTAAGAAGAGCCGATGCACAGAGCAGTGCAGCTGGAACTGTACACTTTAAGAGAATGAGATACGGGCCCAGACATCCTTCCGGTGTCGCTCAGAATCCTATAGCGAGAGCAAACAGAATGCCAGCACCAACCGGCGTGATCACGGTGCACCCCGAACACCGGACAAGCGGAGCTCTGCAAGGACTGGTATAGCGTCAAGAGGAGACTCAAAGTGTAACGGCTCAGAGAATCAACAGGAGCTTGGCAAGCTAACAAGTGGCACGTAATCAGAGACTACAGGCACTGCAAGGGTTAATCTGGTACATTTAAAAGAGCAATGCTCAGCGAGTACAAGGCAGGCAACCTCGGCTACAGCTAAATGAGCGAGAGAGGAAACAGAGAACAGTTCAGAATGTCACCAGCGCGACCGGAGGATACTGGAGCAGCAACCGGACAGGAGCGATAGCCGGAACCGGATGACAGAGTCGCAGGAACACCACCGGAGAGCGAATCAATCACGAAGCAGGATCAGGAGCCAGAACCGGGTCGAATCACGGAGCAGGGTCGTCAGCCAGAGCCAGGTCAGATCACGGAGCAGGGTCTTCAGCCTAGCCGGGTCAAATCACGGAGCAAGGTCGTCAGCCAGAACCGGGTCAAATCACGGAGCAGGAACAGGAGAAGAGTCAGACTAGCCGGGTCGGTACACAGGAGACACTGGAAATCAGCAACTAGGCACAGCAACATGAACACCACGAAAGGGCAACTGACAAGTGCCCAAACCCCAGCATATAAAGGCACATCCTGGGCGGGCCAATCAGACTCCTCCAATGCAAATGTACACAGTCAGAGATTGACAGGGAATCACGGGGACCGTGATACACAGTGGGGTTCGTGGAGGAACGCTACTGCTAGAGCTGACAAGACCAGAACCTGAATCGCCCTTAACGTACCCTCGGTAGTAAGCCTGCGTGTGCCAACGGGATAGCGCCCAAACACCCCTGTTGTGCCAAAATAGACTGACACTGCACAAGCTATATGAGAGCCGGAGCACTGGGTAGTGCGGAGGATAATGAAATACCTTGAGTGTTAGGAAACCTGAGCCAGGACACTCTTCCGGTGCCGCACAGAAAACCCACACTGCAAGAGCGGACAGGCTACCAGCGCCAACCAGCGCGGCCACGGTGCACACCGAACACCGGAACGGACAGTGCTCTGCAAGTGTTAGGTAGGCTAGGTCTTACTGCTCAGGACAGTAAACGGCTCTAAAGGTAACCAGAGGCTTGGCAAGTGTAAAGGATAGGCCAATAAACGTAGGCTACAGGCACTGCACGGGTTAATATGGTTTGGTATAGGAAAGAACAGCTCAGCAGTAAAAGTGGAAAGACTCTGCAACCTCAGGCAACAGCTCAGTAGAGAGAGGTGATCAGAGCGACACAAGACAGTTCAGAATGTCGCCGGGAGCGACCGGAACAACTCAGGAACACTGGAACAGCACACAGGACAGGAACGTCAACCGGAACCGGATCAATACATGAAGCAGGAACGTCAGCCGGAATCGGGTCAATCACAGAGCAGGGTCATCAGCCAGAACCGGTTCAATCACGGAGCAGGGTCGTCAGCCAGAACCGGGTCAATCACGGAGCAGGGTCGTAAGCCAGAACCGGGTCAATCACGGAGCAGGATCAGTAGAGTAGTCAGACAAGCCGGATTGGTACACAGGATACTCAGGAACTCAGCAACGAGGCGCAGGATCAGGAACACCACGAAAGGGCAACTGACAAGTGCCCAAATGCAGTATAAAAAGGAACATCCTGGGCGGGCCAATCAGCCTTCTCCAATGCGCAGGTAACACATCAAGATTGACAGGGAATCACGGGGACCGTGATAGATGATTAGGCAGCTGAAAGGGAATGGGATCAACAATAGCAGTAACATGGGTGATGGAGGTTCCACTTGCCACGACTAGCTCCAGTGATGAGCCTGAGGCAGTAGCAGAACAATAAGTAGCCCCCCGTCTACGTGGAGAAAAGAAAAAGTTGACCAAAAATTCTTCTCATGAGTTGAATATTGAAGTCTGGGGACAGGAGAGGATTGCACGTAAGAATCATTCACATACTTGTTGCTGTATATCAAACAAGAGAACCTGCCCGCTATACTAATATGTACGGATACAAAGAGATACAGTTTACATCAGGGCACTGTTAGTTGCTCTTACACTGCACACCAAACCACTAGTTGATACAGTGGATTTATGAAGAGTGACTCTTTTATTGTGTACACAGTTTCATCTATAGAGCTCATTAAACACTGTCTTACAAGATATAGCTCTATATGGACATATTAGTTTAATTGAAGATGTCTTCAGTTGCTGTTGCCTATTATTTTATTGCATTATTTTAGTTTAGTTTATATCACTGTTGTATAAGTGTTTGATTTATGCAGATTATTGTAGCTCTCTCCATATTGTATACATTGGGATACTTTATTATATTTCCAGATATAAAAAGGGTATTTCTTAGATATCAACAATACTGTGAAAGTGTCTGAAAACTTTGAAAGAAAAATACATTTCTCTATATTGCATTAAATTAAAATTAAATTCTGGTCATGGACGCATTTAAAATAGTGTTTAATATTGTCGTATATATAAATCATCTCATAATTTACCTTCACATTTCCTTGAGAAGTTGGATGCATTCAGATGGAGGAGTGACTATGTGTGGGCGACCATAGATGTCACCTCCCTTTATACCAGCATTGACCATCGTAGGGGTTTAGAGGTAGTATACTTTTTTCTGGAGGGAGATCAAGATATGTCAGAAATACAAAAATCCTTTTTGTTGGAGGGAATATAGTTCACTCTGTGCAACAACTACTTCCAGTTCATGGATACCTTCTATCTGCAAATAAGAGTAGCTGCCATAGGCTCCAGCTTCGCCCCCAGCTATGCTAACCTATATATGAGTCACTGGGAGTTGGCCCATGTGTGGAGTGGTGAGGCTGGCGTTCTATGGACGCTATATAAATGATTTACTCATCATTTGGCAGGGAAGCGAGGTGGAGCTGGAGATGTTTGTTGCACAGTTGAACGAAAACCAAAAAGGTCTAAGATTTACACACCATAAAAGTTCTGATAATGTCAGTTTTTTGGACCTAAATCTTAATCACGAGGAAGACCAAGTTATTTCTAAAAATTATGTCAAACCGATAGATATGAACAACTATCTGCATTACAAGAGTTGTCATCTCAAAGAATGAATATCAAATATTCCAGGGGGAATATTATGCTGTGGATACCGCCGACAAGTATCAACACACTTTTCATTAGGAAGGTTTATTAATAGGTAGGAATATGTATTGTAAACACCAGTTACAGAATAGATGAGAGAAATACTTTATATATTATATGTGAAGAATATATGTCAATTTGAAACATTCTTTTTATGGAACTACATGGAGTTCAAACTACGTCAAGATGACTTTACATTGGCGCCAAATATAAACTGGACGCTGAGAAGAATCCTGACATGCTCCCTGATGAAGTACTAATTGACTAGTATGAAACACGTAGGAGACTCTCTGCAGTAGCGCTATAATAATAAAGTCGGTTGGAAGTGCAGTGTCTAAGATTTACTAGTGGAAAGTGAAAGACGGGAGGTTCGGGACTATGTTTGATATTCCTCTGCCTGCTTTGTCTATTTGGACTACAGACCGGAACAGAACAACTACAGACCCAAGGTAACATTGTTGCAGTTACCATTAGAGGGAATGGGTTCAAGAGTTGAATATTGAAGTCCGGGGACGGGAGAGGATTGCAAATAAGAATCATTCACATACTTGTTGCTTTACATCAAACAATAGAACCTGCCTGCTATACTAATACATACGGATACAAAGAGATACAGCTTACATCAGGGCACTGTTAGTTACACTGCACGCCGACCCACTAGTGGATACAGTGGACTTATGAAGAGTGACTCTTTTATTGCGTACACAGTTTCATCTATAGAGATCATAAAACACTGTCTTACAAGATATAGATCTATATGGACATATTAGTTTAATTGAAGACGTCTATTATTTTATTGCATTATATTAGTTTATTTTATATCACTGTTGTATAATAAATGTTTGATGTATACAGATTTTTGTAGTGCTCTCCTTATTCTATACAATGGGATAATTTTATTACCTTTACCACTAAAATGTTTCAGGACAGAAGCGATACTAATTATCTGCTTGTATATAGATCAGAGTGGATCTTTGGATAAATAAGGCACCGTGATCACTGTTTTATTTAATTTATATAAAACAGTATGCCTTCTTCTCTGGAATAGCTTGTGGAAAGAACTGATTCGATAGATCATAGGTCCCATCTGTGTCTCAGTTACCTTGTTATAGCAGAGGCCAAATTCAATCCCTTTACTAATTTTCCCACCTGAGTCACCTTATTATTTTCATCTAGTAGCACCATCATTCTTTCTTTAGCCGTTCATGCCTGAAAATGATTCATTATTTGTTGTTACTGTAGCTTTAACCCACCTCATTTGTCTTTTCAGACTTTATATTTTAGACATGGTTATCATAGGATGTAGAGCTTGACTTTAAAGAAACAACATGCATAATGTGTGATATATAAATAATAAATAACTTAGGAAGAAAATACATAAAAAAAAAAATTGCAAAATTGTTGCTGAAAAAAGCAAAAATGTGTCTACGCTCACCACAAAAAAATAATAGAGTGAGTCAGATGTTAATATTCCAGCACCAATAATGTAAAATATGTGTAGAAAATATATCTTAGATTGATCATGGCAGTTAGTAAAGGAATTGATTTATTAAAAATACAAAAATAGATACAATGTATATATTAGGCTATATGCAGAAGTACTGTGTCTAGTGGAGAACACACCACAAAATGTTGTATCACATTATCCCAGTGAAGCATACTGAATAAGCCATGTATTCCTACATAGACACACAAATAACTCTTATGATTTTATATGGTACATCCTAAAAATATAACACATATGATAATTCCCCATTATATATAAATCATCCTATCATCTAACAACAGATATCATGTAAAAAAAAGTCATATCATATTGCAATAGAAAAATAAGATCCAAATGTATGAAATGATGTAGAAATGATTTTAGCCACATGATGAATTATGGCTGATAGGAGTAAGGTAACTAGATTATCACATTGAAACAATAACAGGATGAAAATGGCTAGTTAATATTCAAGTTCATTGGTAAAATAAACTGCATGTATATGATGAATATTAAGGTACAGTGTGGCAGTCTTACACACTTCATCTGTGTTGATGAAGTAAGTAAAATGTGATGAATTTCAAAGGCTTTACTCACATTAGTCCCATCTGGTTGGCACCCATTTATATTTAGAGTTGGAATGAATTTCTCATCTTTCAAACAATGTGTAGATGGTGTAATGCAGTGGTTCTCAACTCCGGTCCTCGGGACCCACTAACAAGCCAGGATTTGATGATTTCCTTGTTAGAGCACAGGTGAGTTAATAAATGTGAATGAGCCTCTGATCACCACACCTTTGCTCTAGCAGAGAAATCCCTAAGTCCTGGCCTGTTAGTGGGTCCCGAAGACTGGAGTTGAGAACCACTGGTGTAATGGATACTTCACCCTGCTCAAATCTTTCCTATTGTTCCCATCCAGAATTCGGTATTCTACGTGTACATATTACTCCTCCATTTCTCCTAAAGCCCCACACAGTGCCATATCCTGTCCCATGCCTTTTGATTTTGCCCAATCACTTCCTCAGGGGATCTTAGTGAAGTTCATGTAACCTTGAATTAAATAGTATAAAGGATTTATCCATGGAACTTGAAAATACTATTTCCCCTGTAGTAGTAGTAGTAGTCTTTGTCATTTGGTCAGTGGCCGCTAGGAGTGACTCATGTGAGCTGCTGAATCTTTTTTTGAGGAGGCCAGAAAAATTATTTAAAAAAGCATAACACAGATATGAACCAGCTGGTGACTGACATGTTAACATGCTCTGAGCAAGATCCTTGCATAGTTTCCAATAAAATCAGTAAGGAATACATTCTTGCTACATTGCAGCACCCCACATAAAATTTCTTAATTTGTGCCAAGTTGTGAGCAGCTGCATGGTGATATTGATTCTATGAAAGAATATAGTGAAATCCTTATAGAATGAGTGGAAAATTGCATTTATAAGGACGAAAGAGAGAAATGTAGGGGTAAATCTACTGGAAACCATATTGAAAAGGAAGAAAGCAAAAGGGTTATACTTTCATTAGCATCAGCAGCATCAACATCACAAAATTTTGCAAAACACATTCATTATCATTGAAAGCAATACATTTGTCTCAGGGTGGTAGTCTGACATTTGTAGTGGTTATGGTGACTCTGGCACTTCACCATGGGACTTGCTCCAACGATATAGGTTTGTAACTGATACACATGAATACTGTTTAGCTCCAAGGAATGGCCCCACTGGATGGAAAATGGTTATAGTATAATTGCAGGATAACTATGTTCTAGGCCAAAATTAAGGCCCACTTATGTACTGACAAATATAATATGTGTGGCTAGTAATGTTGTGTACTGCTGGGGAAACCATTAGATTCCCACCAGAGAAGATGCAGACAGAGTACATATATGCTACAGCATAGTAGGTAGACTTGCATTTTTAAAAATTAAGTAGCATTTAATACCATATGTGTCATATGTAGTGGAAGAGGAAAGCAAACACAAGCCATAGAAGCTGTCGTCAACACTTGAAATGTGCACAGTGTGTAAACATTGTGAAGAGAGGGAAGGACTGGGAAAACACATCACCAATATGTGTGTTGATAATGTTAAACTATCCCCCATAAATTCATATATTGTCAGTCACTATGCCTCTTGTCCATTCCACAAAAAAAAGTAAATAGTGGTGATGGCAGTGTATGTCTGACAATTCCAATGGGTCATTGCCCCTTAACATTTAACCTTACTACTAAGAGCCTGGTGTATTCTACAGACTAGAGATAATCAAGAAATGCTCCTTAATACACTGAAATCTATTGGTCTCTATCACATTGGCATTCCATGTGGAAACACATTGCCAGATCTTTATGTGTATAGATGCACTGTCTGCTTGTTGTACTGGTTGCAGTGTGCTGCAGGTTCCATGTCCTAACTCTTGGTCACACTGAGCTCACTGAGATATTTAAACACGTGGATATTTCTTTTTTCCTCTTTTCCTATACATTTGTATTACTCTATCTCTATCTTCTTTAGAGTGCTCTTTGGTATTCACTTTTCTTTAGGTCCACAGCCTGACAAAATCTGAAGCAAAAGGGTTATATCAGAATGTTGCCCCAATCAAAAAAGCGGAATTCTGCCATCGCCTGCTTAAAGGTCGCAAAATAGATGGTGACATTTCATTAATAAGTAACAACAGACAGACACTGCATTATGATGGAGAGGGGGGTGATCCTGACTTGTGGGTTTGCCAACATTTCATTAATATACAACAGCAGTGGATCTCAAGCCTGTAACTGCATTATGATGGAGTGTTGGAGAGGTTCAGGCAGGGGTCACATCAGGGAAGTGTAGCGGAGCTCCCTATTACCCCAACTGTGTCCCGCATGGTGTTATACCCCAACTCCATGGTTTCTCTACTCTAATGCTTCCCCTATGATTCCACAGTGCGTGCCATGTTAGCAGGTGGTGGTTCAGGTAACACAGTCACTGAGGCAGGTGCCAGGGACATCCAAAGCACAACCATTTACCTCCAATATCATCCAAATAGCAGCGTCTGCCCCACTTGAGACAACCCTTGTATACAAAATACTTCAGAAGCGGGGATATCCGGAGCACAGCCATTCACCGCCAAGATCCTGCAAATAGACGTGGAAACTCTAGTCTGCTCATAGGCACAGGACTTGGCCAAGGACACTCAGAGTGGGGCAGATGCCACCATGCAATGGCACATCTGTGGCCATGCTCTCAATGAGGGCCCATGGGGAAGAGAGAGCGAGGGCTTGTACTGGCAGAGGTCCAGGGGAGATGGTCTCTCTGAGTGTCCTCAGCCAAGACATCTGCCTACAAGCCTAAACCACCACCTTCTGACATGGCACGCATTGCTGGGGGAAGTATTAGAGTGGCGAAACCAAAGACCGAGAGGTATAACACCCTGCGTGAGGCAGTTGGGGTGATAGGGAGATCTGCTATGCTATGCTTCTGCCTGCCCCTATCCAACGCTCCATCATAATGCAGTTACAGGCTATTGATTCACTTGAGATTTTCTGCTGTTGTTTATTAATGAATTGCCACCTTCTATTTTACGACCTTTAAGCAGGCGATAACAGAATGTTGCTCTTTTGGTTGAGGCAACATTGTGATATTGCCCTTTTGCTTCAGGCAATATATATAATCCATCTATCTATCTATCTGTCTGTCTATCTAATGCTCTGTTTTCATGGTCGGCCAATAGCTGGGAACATTTCCATAGTGAATGCTTCGGCAGTTGGATTTTTATCCTGAAAATGTGACAGCATCTTTAATGGTTTATAGGTGGTGGACAATGGTATGGTAATTTTGCCATTGTTAGGGCAATTTCTTTTATCTTCGTAAACTGGGGCTTCCACAGTACAGGGGTTAAATGCTCATGCAAGCAATGTATTTCATTTAGTTTTCTTAAAAACATTTGCCAACATATAACTAATGTCATCTTTAGCTGCAAATACTTGTAGATATATGTGACTAGTTATTTAGGGAATTTTTTTTTTTTTTTAAGATTTCCATTAAGACCCATAGGATAGAGTGTATTAAGTTTAAATAGCCAGTATTTTTCTGGAGTTGTAATCTTTATATTTTTAGAATTATTTTTTTTTACCAGTCACTGGTTTTATACCAATCAAATGCTTTTTAAGATTCCATTTAGACACATAGGGTATAGTGTATTAAGTTTAAATGTCCAGTATTTTTTACTCTTGATATTTTCAGAATTATTTTTATACCAATAACTGGAATATTTTTAATTTTTTTATATTATATATATTCTAAGCAATGTTTTGCTTAAGATTTATTTTTAGTTTATTTTCTATGTTCTATGAATCTATCTTTTATTTGTCATTCTTCATATATGCTGCATACCATAAATGCGGTCCACTGTATAAATCACTTAGTGCTACAGTTTATGCATTCTTTAATAAGAATGTTTTGTCCTGTGGTCCTTGATGCAAAACACTTTATTTGCTATGTGGTGATGTGAATACAAGTTGTACATTTATGTCCACTTTTAGTTTCCTTGAACTGGTATATTGATGGTGATGTTTATTGGAGTGTTTCCATGCTGTTGTCTTCTTCTAATTGTCAATGGTGCCAACTTCCTCTTTTAGGTCTTTTGATTTTTTTAAAATACAATGTTTGATTTAACCCTTTCAGTGCCAGAGGGGTACGGAAAGTATTGCTTTGCAATGCGTTCCGTACCCCTCTGGCACTCAAAGGGCTTGAGGATCTTTTCAAGAAACGTGTCTCCTTCCAGACTTTTCCAGTGCTTCTGTATTATTTATTTGTTTTGGGAGGATGTTATGAATCCTGTAATAAACAGGATGATGAGTAGTGTACTTTTCTCCTAGTTCTTGATTTATATTGTATTTGTTCTGTATAACTCTTTGAGTGCCAGAGGAGGATGCAACGCATTGCTCCACAATGCATTTTGTACCCTTCTGTCACTCAAAGGGATAAAGTACTTATCTCCTCCTTCCCTATGAAGATGTGTATTATTGGTTTACTGTTTACTCTTTTTAAGGCATCTGTGTCAATACAGGTTAAAAACATTTTTTTTTAAAAAGTATGTTCTTTAATTCTTCAACTTCCAGCATGAAATATTCTTCTTTAGTACAATACTTGTTCAGTCTTTGAAACTGGCTATATGGTACATTATTCAGCTATTACGCTGGCCTCAATGTATCCATTTAAATCAACATGTTTTGATTTCTTTTAGTTTAAATGATTCCTTTGGCTGTACTTGAAATTTGTAAAGACAACAGAAATATAGCCTTAGTAGTAAGTGCAGATAGGGCAAGACTTGCCCCATTTCAACACTTGGGTTTCCTCACAAAATGCCCATAAACAGGTTGCCATAGCTAGGGGAAAACCTCTTTCCCATAGCAGTACCACTATGAAGAGTAGTACTTATCCTCAAACATAAAATAATTATATTCCATCATGAACTTGTTCCCATCTAGGATAAAACCTAGTTGGGCACCTGGCTTTGTGTTATCCTAGGTGATTAAATGTTCCACTGCCTGAATTCCTTTATAATGACAAATTATTGTATATAATGAAGTCCCATCACAAGTTTCTACCATGCATTCAATTTCCTTCAGTTTATTAATGATGTGTGTTGCATCTTTGGCATAAGAAAAGTGAGATTGAACATAAGGTGGCAAATGATGGTCTAGTAATTGGGATAGCTTGCTAGTAAGTGTATGCCTAATACAATTGGTTGACCTGGAGATGAGTTTATGTTTCTATGGAATTTTGGGATCTGGAATTAAATCGTTGTTAAGATGCTTGACAGACAAAAAAGTTATTCTTGTGAGTGACTGCTTTGTTATAATGTGCTTTTTGGATTATGTGTACATATTTGTTTTTATAGCTTTAATGGGATTGTTTTTACATTTTTTATACAATTGCATTTCTCCCAGAATTCTCTAGGCTCCCATCATATACTCCTCTTTATTTTGTATTACCAACCTTCCTGTTTTAGACTTTGTTTTCTCCTCTTGATAGATTGTTGCTAAAGGGAAAGTAATACCTGATTTTCCTAAAGTTGAATATTGTTCATATTAAAAAATAAATTAAATTATGCAAGGCCCGTTCCTTAAAGTTTTATAGTTTTTGAGTTATAAGTTTATAAAGTTCCCTCCTCCCGCCCATTTTCCATACGCCAGCGCTCTAGCTGACAGATTCTGGTCATGTGACCAGATGGGTCTTCAGCAGAGCCAAAAATAACATTGTTTACAAAAAAATACTTCATTAGAACGTTCTACAAAGTGTGCCATTCAGGAACGGGACTTGCGTCATTTTATTTATTTTTTTAATAAGAACAGTAGTCAGCTTTAGGAAAATCAGGTATTACGATCCCTTTAAGTTTAATTTGCTTATTGGAATAGTCAATTAGATGTTTAAAACCACTTACATGTATGTGATAAGATTTCTGCAAGCTGTCCCCCTTCTGTTTTTATAAACCATTCCTCTTCCTGTTTGTCCCACTATATCCCTTATATACTGTACATACACCTTATACTGTTCTACATCATTTCTATTTGCTTTACATGTATAACTAATCCTGCTTCAATATATCAGAAAATATTGTAGTATTTCACCCAGACAAGTCATTTTGTTGATTTACCTGATTTATCTTAAATAATTCTTCTGCTGTCCTTAGATATTGGTGTGCTGTTATTTATTTATTTTATTCTGTTGACATGTACACTACCATGTGGATTCAGAGGATAAGAAACATGTATATATTTATCACTATAAGAGTACTATAGATTTTTATCTATCCAGGAGATAATCGCAATATTCATTTTTCACATATACTATCCCTACAAGTAATTTTTTGGGTGTATGTGTTATCAGTCAGATCAGATGCTTTCTTTATAGAAGCATATACAATACTGTTTTCTAGTTTTAAGTATTTTGTTTGTACCATACGCTCACTGTTAATTGCCTGTCTAATAGGTAATCAGCTCTCTGGGTGTCTTAATTATCTGTATTCTTTTGAGATAGTCACTGCTTAATCCGTTGCTTTACTATCTTGTATAACTTTCTCTCAAACAGACAAAGATAAAAATTTAAATGTTCCCAACCAACTAAAATAATAATCTGAGCAACACACATTTCATTTCCTCACCCAGTTTACCCCTCTTCGTTTGTTCATAATTTTAAAATTGTTTTTTGTACAGACAAAACCAAAGTTTGGTGTGCACAGATTTTATCATTAAAAAATTGGTTTCAATGGTTCTGAAATGCTGATGGCAATACAGCTACAAATGGAATATGTGCATTGTATGACGTTCGCTGAGGGATACACCAAGATAATATGTGGCAACTTCATTCAAGGTGTTATGTCTGATTATTTATTCTCCATATTATCCTGATTTAAAAATCTGTCCAAAAACACCTCTACCTCTGCACACAATTTGACTAATCGAGACCTTTCTCCTCCTCAGGAGATGTTACTAGTACCTGCATCAGAGAATGCAGCAGAGAAGACACCTATACCATTTTAACTGTACACACTGACATGATAGATAAGGCTCTATAATCATCTATGAAATTAGAACACACACCAGTAGTCTGATCCGAGCATGAACTGTATTGTTGAGGTAAAAAAAGCACAAGATATTTCTCATTTATGAGGTTATCAATGCTATAATAAAGAGGGAGTGGAATACCACAGAAAATAGCCCTCCTTTACCTAAGAAATCACAAACTATTTTTCACTTTGACCCAAAGGATTAGCGTTTTGGGACAGTTTCCCTAAACTAAAATATTAATAAAAATCACCATTTTGGTAGAAGATAGAACAAGATTTATAGGTCTCAAGGAAGCATAGAAATCCCCTTTTAGATGCAATGCAGTAGTTGTCACCTTGTTCGGACTCAGCATAGTGACTTGTATCACCAGATCTCCTAGGGAATAAATGTCGCAGATGGACGTTGATATCCTGAATAAAGCTTCCAAAGACGACTTGATTAAGCCCATGTCAGCAATAAACCTGGCAGTACTGAACAATTTTGGGTAGATAATTTATTCCAGACATATTACATTAGCAATGTCCACTCATTACGTTGTCTTTTACAAAGCTTCCTTACTTCTTCTCTCAGTTTCCCCAGGATCATCCAGAAGTCATAGATGCTATAATATATCATTTCCAGGTGATTTACAAGCCAAGTCCTCAGTCATTTTCATAGCTTCCTTGTTGCCATTGAGATCAAGGATTTCTATACTAAAGGAACCCAGGGCAGAAGATATGACTATGCTACACAGTCCTACATAGTTAGGCATTCAAACTGAACCTGTTGTAAGCCAGGGTTATGAAAGCAGAATCATGATTGTGACTAAAACATATAGTAGAACATGGAAAAATATTATCTTCTTTTGTTGTCGCTCTAAGAGCCTACATCTGAGATATCCATCCATACCATATACAGCTCTTGACAAAAAGTTTTCAGAAAGGTATGTATCCAATCACACTCAATGTTCAGATCTCAGCCTTAGGAAGTATCTTGGTAATATCATTCATAAAACATCTTCCATCTGTCCATGGGATCTGAAATCACCCTCATCACACATCACTCTGAACACTATCAAAATCTGAAGAATTTATATCTATAAACAGTGCTTCTTATCACAGTTAAACCCATGAGAAGACTGGGTGAACTTCAAGTCATCTCGCTGAGAGAGTGATAACTTATATTTAGGGATGATTCATTCTCAATAAGGCTTTTCCTTTCTGAGTTTAAGCTTAAACTTAACTTACATTTTCCACAAAGAACAAGAGATTTACATAGGTTTAAACTACTGCATAACTCTCTTTACTGCATGTAAAGAGATATCTGCATGTTTATCTTGACAGAACAAAATCCTTCAGAAGATGGACATTGCTGTTTGCCAACTACTTTGGACTTCAGGGGCTCCAAAGCATGAAAGTCTACTTTTGCCAGGTGGCTAAATTTAGTTGTTAAAGAGACATGTATCATCCCGAAGATAATAAATAAATAGGTGAGCTTTCAAGCACACCTACATTTTTTTTAGCCATTTCTTTACATTTCAAACAATAGTTTAGGAGATACTTAGCTTTATTTATTTGTCCTTTTTTTGTAAAAAGAGCTAGTACATCCTGGTAGGAATTTTGAACTGGGAACAAGAGCACTGTGCTAATGTCTATCAGTGTCAGTCATATTTGCAATAAATGACAAATAAATAAATATAAATATATTACAATACTTTTTGAAGTAAAAATGATTAATATATAGGGGCTTTTTCTCATTCAAAAGCACCTATTTGTTACAAAGTGACAGTTCAACTTTAAATGTCAAGAGAAGCTACCTGTGGTAGAAACACCTGTAATATCTTAATCCCTTCTTTGAGTTTCAGTTCTGTTGAGGTCTGATGGAAAGACACAATATCTTACTTGTAAATTATTTTTCCTTCATCATCTTCACAGGTAGTACACAAAGCTTCACCAACTGTTGTGTTTTGAAAACCAAATCCTTTTGCATATACTTCCTTTAAGCTCAGATTTCAACTACTATAGCTTAGGAATCTATAATTTTATACACATACAGGCACGTCATCTGTGCACCATGTATGGTGGGCGACTCTCTGCTCCTTTAACCCCTTAGGGTCCGACGATCCCGCGGTGTCTGGTCCTTTAAGGACCAGATAGACGCGTTCGACGTGCCGTCCCACGTGACTGATCACGTGGGGCGGCACATCGAAAGGAGGACTGAAAGAGATCACTCCGGTCTTGGAGCGATCAATTTCAGTCCACGGTATTACGGTAAAAGTACGTGACTTACCAGGACCGTCACTGGTCCTTAAGTGCCGGACCAGCGTAACGGTCCGGGTACGTCACAGGACGCCAAGGGGTTAACTTCTATAGCTGTATCACAATCAAAGGCTTTTTCCTTTTCTGTTCTCTACATCTGAAATTCCCTACCATCCAGCATTCTCCAAGCCTCAACCCTTAACATCAAATCCAAGCTAAAAATAGTACCTTTCAAATATAACACTACCGTAATATATAAACCATATCTCATAATCACTATCAGAACTGTCAAAAATAGCATTTTCTCCTCTACCAGCTTGTATCTGTATCACCCTATCATCCTATACTTGGTTTGTAAGTCCCATGGGACAGGGATCTCCTATCCTAATATATGCAAACCTAGTGTTCCAATTATGATTGTCTATATAACCACTTAATTACTGCACTTATTGTACCCCTCCCCCCAAACAGACTGTAAACATAGGAGAATGGTCATTGTAAGTAAAATGAATTTAACATTAATTGCAATAGGAAGCTTGCATGCTGGAACACTAGCTATAGCAGAGGGTAACGATGGACATGCATGAAGATTTAGACAGTGCTGAGGCAATCTAGCAAGGCAAGCACTGGGTTAATAAACAAGCAAAATAATAATGCATAAACCAGATGGTGGTGACTATAATACCATAGTTCAATAATAAGAAGAATGTAGTTCTGTGGGTGCAAATGCAGGAACAATGCTTGACAATGGGACTAGGGATCATGGTTAACAACAAATCCAACAAATCAAAGAATGGCAGTAGTAGTAGATGTAGTAGAAGTAAACCAGGTAGAGGAAGTATGTAGAGATGAACAAAAAAAAATAAAAATTCACAATGGAATTTTTACAGAAAACCATCAATATGCCTCTTTTTCTATGTAAAGTCCTGCACATAGAACCCCCAAAATATCCTCCTTTTTGCTAACCACACAAACGTTTTCACTGGGACTTTGTCAGTTCCTGTGGGGTTGTTTGATTTAGTGCAATAAATTCTGGCTACACCAATGCAGGATGATACGTTTAAAGGTCAGTAAATGTGGTTCTATGGCTAATGTAAGTTAAGGCTGGGGAGTTAGTGTGTGTGTGGGTCTATAGCTACTATAGGATAAGGCTGGGTGTCAGTATGTGTGGCTGTATGGCTACTGTGGTATAAGGCTGGGGGTTAGTGTGTGTAGTTCTTTGGCTACCATGGAAAAAAGCTTGGTTGGTTAGTATGTGTTTTTCCATGACTATCATGGGACTGAGATTCAAAGCAGTGGTAAGCACTGTGAGGCCCTC